>OY757027.1:35865571-37361941 GCA_963580285.1 Lucinisca nassula | reverse complement strand
GGTTTTCAGAAATTTCAGCTAAATTCTTACCTTCTCCGCTTTTCCTAGTTTGAATGGCCCGTTGGAATAACTGCGCACTGCCATTGCAGATGCTTCTCAACCTCGAATATAATTTTTAAAGCTAAAATAAACTATTTATTTGCAGATTTTCATACAGATGGTAAAGCGCTGAGAAACTTTTATTCAAGCGTCTGTGTTGTTTCCTACATCTTTGTGGCGCAGTGACGTCAGAAACATTGCACTCTTTGACGTCACGTTATACTATGTGTGCGTGCCATGGCCTTGAATGTCGTTTAACATGCCACACTGTCTGCTGTTTTTTTTTTTTTTTTTGCTTAAATTTGCTAAATTATTGCAAAACCCATTGATTGTTAGCTCACCTGTCACAAAGTGACAAGGTGAGCTTTTGGGATCACTTTTTGTCCGTCGTCCGTCGTGCGTGCGGGCGTCCGTGCGTGCGTGCGTGCGTCCGTAAACTTTTCTTCAAACGACATCTCCTCCTAAACCACTGATCAGATTTTGACCAAACTTCACAGGAATGATCCTTAGGTGGTCCCCTTTCAAAGTTGTTCAAATGGTTCCGGTCCGTTGCACATATAGGTCACAGTAGCCAAAAATAGATTTTTTTCACCGAAAACTTAAAAAATCTTCTTCTCTGAAACCGCAAGGCCCAGGTCTTTGATATTTGGTATGAAGCTTCATCTAGTGGACCCCTACCAAGACTGTTCAAATTATAGTGCTGGGGCCAAAAATGCCCCCGCACGGGGGCCCTTTGGTTTTACATGGGCTTATATAGGGAAAATCTTTAAAAATCTTCTTCTCTGAAACCGCAAGGCCCTGATCTTTGATATTTGGTATGAAGCTTCATCTAGTGGACCCCTACCATGATTGTTCAAATTATAGTGCTGGAGCTAAAAATGCCCCCGCATGGGGGCCCTTTGGTTTTACATAGGCTTATATAGGGAAAATCTTGAAAAATCTTCTTCTCTGAAACCGCAAGGCCCAGGTCTTTTATATTTGGTATGAAGCTTCATCTAGTGGACCCCTACCAAGATTGTTCAAATTAAAGTGATGGGGCCAAAAATGCCCCCGCACGGGGGCCCTTTGGTTTTACATGGGCTTATATAGGTAAAAATCTTTAAAAATCTTCTTCTCTGAAACCGCAAGGCCCAGGTCTTTGATATTAGGTATGAAGCTTTATCTAGTGGACCCCTACCAAGATTGTTCAAATTATAGTGCTGAAGCTAAAAATGCCCCCGCACAGGGGCCCTTTGGTTTTACATGGGCTTATATAGGGAAAATCTTGAAAAATCTTCTTCTCTGAAACCGCAAGGCCCAGGTCTTTGATATTTGGTATGAAGCTTCATCTAGTGGACCCCTACCAAGATTGTTCAAATTATAGTGCTGGGGCCAAAAATGCCCCCGCACGGGGGCCCTTTGGTTTTACATGGGCTTATATAGGGAAAATCTTTAAAAATCTTCTTCTCTGAAACTGCAAGGCCCAGGTCTTTGATATTAGGTATGAAGCTTTATCTAGTTGACCCCTACCAAGATTGTTCAAATTATAGTGCTGGAGTTAAAAATGCCCCCGCACGGGGGCCCTTTGGTTTTACATGGGCTTATATAGGGAAAATCTTGAAAAATCTTCTTCTCTGAAACCGCTAGGCCCAGGTCTTTGATATTTGGTATGAAGCTTCAGCTAGTGGACCCCTACCAAGATTGTTCAAATTATAGTGCTGGGGCCAAAAATGCCCCCGCACCAGGGCCCTTTTGTTTTACATAGGCTTATATTGGGAAAATCTTTAAAAATCTTCTTCTCTGAAACTGCAAGGCCCAGGTCTTTGATATTTGGTATGAAGCTTCATCTAGTGGACCCCTACAAAGATTGTTCAAATCATAGTGCTGGAGTTAAAAATGCCCCCATCACGGGGGCCCTTTGGTTTTACATGGGCTTATATAGGGAAAATCTTGAAAAATCTTCTTCTCTGAAACCGCAAGGCCCAGGTCTTTGATATTTGGTATGAAGCTTCATCTAGTAGACCCCTACCAAGATTGTTCAAATTATAGTGCTGGGGCCAAAAATGCCCCCGCACCAGGGCCCTTTTGTTTTACATAGGCTTAAGACTTTCGGATGAGTCTTTAAACCGAGGTCCCGTCTCTGTATGACCTTAGCTGTTGGTGGGACGTAAAACTAGAACTCACTCACTTTACATAGGCTTATATAGGGAAAATCTTGAAAGTCTTCTCCTCTGAAACTGCTAGGCCCAGATCTTTGATATTTGGTATGAAGCTTCATCTTGTGAACCTCTACCAAGATTGTTCAAATCATAGCCCTGGGGCCAAAAATGCCCCCGCTCCAGGGCCCTTTGGTTTTACATAGACTTATATAGGGAAAATCTTGTTTTACATAGACTTCTATATGCAGGGTAAACCTTTAAAATCTTCTTCTCTGAAACCAGAAAGCCCAGGTCTTTCATATTCGATATGAAGCTTCATCTTGTGGACCTCTACCAAGATTGTTCAAATTTTAGCCCTGGGGCCAAAATTGACCCTGCCCGGGGCCCACTTGTTATGCTTTGGATCAGGTGAGCGAACCAGGGCCCTCTGGGCCCTCTTGTTTTGAATTGTGGTATAAACTAAATACATGGATAGTGTCTTTAATTATAAAATATAATCGGTTCACCCCGACAATTTTATAAAGATTCGCCCCTATAAAATTGTCTGAGGCTTACCGAATATTTTATTTTTAAAGACACTAACCATGTATTTACTATATTACTGTAATATCTGAAGTTTGTAGAAATGTATTATTGGGACTCAAGAATGAGTTTCAAACAGGCATGGTATTAAATGATCCATCGCTGTTTGAGCCACTATTAAAGTTTTATCATATTTTGCAGACTTGGACAGCTGATCACAATGGCAGGATTAGATGCTAAAGGCTCGCCATTCAGCCAACAACATCCTTCCAGCAAACATGACGCAGATCGGAGCACCAGTTTTCCAAAAACCACAGGAAAATCCAATGGTTACCTAGGTGATATAAAGGGAAACAACCACATTAATAGTAGCTTTGTTAGTTCAGAAAAACCAGTGAATGGAAACCTGAGACCGAAATCATACTTAAGTTCTAACAACGATCCAACTATGTCCTCCTTCCTCGATGATTCAAATGGTGCGTTAAAAGCACGGCATGATGATTTGTATGAAAGAATCCTGCAGAATTCGAGTGGTGCATTTAAGCATATTGGTGAGCAGGACGTAACAGTAGATATAACTATTGACTCCACACAAACACAAGATGAGGATAATCAGTTAAACGAATCTGATCAAATGTTAGCAAATATGATAAACAAGAGGAAAGAAAAAGAATTTGCGGACAATAAAAATCTTGACGTTTCAGAGAGCTTTGAGAGTTTACGTGGCCCAGAAGGGGAGATAATCATGAGTTTATCTCCCTTTGATGAAGAAGAAGATGAGAAACAGACAAGAACAAATCAGAATGGGAAGAGGAAAGAAAACATTCCAGAGAGAGTAGAGTCCCCTGACAAAGGGCGTGCTTCACGTGTCAGTGACTTTAGTTACGGTATGGACAGTTTTGAGCAATCATACGTCAGTGAGCGAGGAGAGGTGGTGCATCTTGGGGATGAAATGGATTTTTACCCCGAATCCCCTTCCCCGATAGGACATGAGAGTGAGGAGGAGGAGGAAGACTTTTAACCCTTAATAACTGTCATCTGCTTTGTTGTCTGCTGGTTGAATCATTGTTTCAACTGGTAAAGTGCCAATCCCAACAATTGTTGCCTGCTGGTTACTTTAAAAAACGTCATTGTTGCAGACAGTATGTACCCAGATCAGACTGCTCCTCCAGGGTCCACACTGTTTGCTGCTCCTCTAGGAGCATTCTGATCAGGGTCCACACTGTTTGCCTGTATGCATAAATTGGTTTGAAAAGCTTGCAAGAATATGCGGCAGACGACATAAACTGTGAACATTTTTAGGTGCAGTTTTAAGGGTTAACCCGTACTGTGCCAAGTTAAATTATTAACCATGCAACATATTATTTTATTTTGCTCAGAAATTTGAGCTTAGACATTTTATGTGAATAGTCTACATTGAATCAGGCTTGACATTTCATGTGAATTGTCTGCCTTTCAGAAAAGCTTGGCATTTTATGTGCACAATTGAAATTCTATTTTTTAAAAACAAAAAGACTTGAAACAAGATTTCTTCTTCAGTGATTCTTAGGGGATTCTGGTTCCTGTTTTAATTGCTGCAGTCTGTTTAGCTCTTTTTACAAAAGAAAATTCAGTTTTGGACCAAATCTGAAATGGCAATAATTGATGCTATTGTAAGAAGTATCCAAAACATAACATTTTTAGCTCACCTGTCACGTAGTGACAAGGTGAGCTTTTGGGATCACTTTTTGTCCGTCGTCCGTTGTGCGTCCGTGCGTGCGTCCGTAAACTTTTTCTTCAAACAACATCTCCTCCTAAACCACTGATCGGATTTTGACCAAACTTCACAGGAATGATCCTTAGGTGGTCCCCTTTTAAAGTTGTTCAAATGGTTCCGGTCTGTTGCACATCTAGGTCACAGGAGCTAAAAATAGATTTTGTTGCTGAAAATCTTTGAAAATCTTCTTATCTGAAACCTCAAGGCCCAGGTCTTTGATATTTGGTATGAAGCTTCATCTAGTGGACCTCTACCAAGATTGTTCAAATTATAGCCCTGGGGCCAAAAATGCCCCCGCCCCGGGGGGCCTTAGGTTTTACATACGCTTATATAGGGAAAATCTTTAAAAAATCTTCTTCTCTGAAACCGCAAGGCCCAAGTCTTTGATATTTGGTGTGAATCTTCATCTAGTGGACCTCTATCAAGATTGTTCAAATTATAGCCCTGGGGCCAAAAATGCCCCTGCCCCGAGGGCCTTTGTTTTACATAGGCTTATATAGGGAAAATCTTTAAAAAATCTTCTTCTCTGAAACCACAAGGCCCAGGTCTTTGATATTTAGTATGAAGCTTCATCTAGTGGACCTTTACCAAGATTGTACAAATTATAGCCCTGGGGCCAAAAATGCCCCCGCCCTGGGGGCCTTTGGTTTTACATAGGCTTATATAGGGAAAATCTTTAAAAATCTTCTTCTCTTTTACCACAAGGCCCAAGTCTTTGATATTTATAGTGAAGCTTCATCTAGTGGAACTCTATCAATATTGTTCAAATTATAGCCCTAGGGCCAAAAATGCCCCCGCCCCGGGCCCCTTTGGTTTTACATAGGCTTATATAGGGAAAATCTTTAAAAATCTTCTTCCATGAAACCACAAGGCCCAGGTCTTTAATATTTGGTATGAAGCTTCATCTAGTGGACCTCTTCCAAGATTGTTCAAATTATAGTCCTGGGGCCAAAAATGCCCCAGCCCTGGGGGCCTTTGGTTTTACATAGGCTTATATAGGGGAAATCTTTAAAAATCTTCTTCTCTGAAACTTCAAGGCCCAGGTCTTTGATATTTGGTGTGAAGCTTCATATAATGGACCTCTATCAAGATTGTTCAAATTATAGCCCTGGTGCCAAAAATGCCCCTGCTCCGAGGGCCTTTGGTTTTACATGGGCTTATATAGGGAAAATCTTTCAAAATCTTCTTCTCTGAAACCACAAGGCCCAGGTCTTTGATATTTGGTATGAAGCTTCATCTAGTGGACCTTTACCAAGATTGTTCAAATTATAGCCCTGGGGCCAAAAATGCCCCCGCCCCGGGGCCTTTGGTTTTACATAGACTTATATAGGGAAAATCTTTAAAAATCTTCTTCTCTGAAACCACAAGGCCCAGTTCTTTGATATTTGGTGTGAAGCTTCATCTAGTGGACCTTTACCAAGATTGTTCAAATCATAGCCCTGGGGCCTAAACGCCCCCACCCCGGGGGCCTTTGGTTTTACATAGACTTATATAGGGAAAATCTTCTTCTCTGAAACCTCAAGGCCCAGTTCTTTGATATTTGGTGTGAAGCTTCATCTAGTGGACCTCTATCAAGATTGTACAAATTATAGGCCTAGGGCGAAAAATGCCCCCACCTGCAGGCCCTTTGGTTTTACATAGCCCTAGGAAATAGAAGTCAAGGCACTGAAAACCTTTTAAAATCTTCTTGTCTGAAAGCAGAAGGCCAAGGTCTTTGATATTTGGTATGAAGCTTTGTCTTGTGGATTTCTACCAAGATGGTTCAAATTATAGCCCTGGGGGCAAAAATGGCCCGACCTGGGAACCCCAAGGTTTATAATGACTTATATAAGGAAAATGTTTAAAAATCTTGTCTGAAACCAGAAGTCTCCATTCTTTGATATTTGGTATGAAGCTTCACCTTTAAGACCACTACCAAGCCCAGGGCCAATAATGGCTCTCCCAGGGACCCACTTGATACCCTATGGATCAGGTGAGCGATCCAGGGCCATCATGGCCCTCTTGTTTTTTTTTTACAAATACAGTAGAACTTCGATAGCTCGAACACCAATGGCTAGTTTACCAGGGCTGAGTCGAACACGTTCTTGAGTCCCTAGGGAATTCCTCTACATAAGAAATAGTGGGGGATAACTCAGGAGATTTTCACTTTTGTCTTGCATATGTATGTGTGTGTACTCATTAGAATTGCCTCTATGAGGCGATTCTAATGAGTACACATTGCATACATTTTTATTATAGAACACCGAAAAGAGGTCCCAAAATTAATCCCATTATGCCTCCGGGTAGTAATCCTCAGTGGCTCGAACTACCCCTGTCTCGAACTGATTTTCGTGGTCCCAAAGGTGTTCGAGCCATTGAAGTTCGACTGCATGTTTAAACTTAGACAATTTTATATACAGACTCATGTTATAATGGACAGTGTTATCTATAGGTTAGCATATTTTACTTTAAAGGTTGTGACTGACAACGATTAAATGTTCGTGATTGACCATGATTGCGGCTACAGAATTTACCCTAAATATTCCGACACCTCAACCCCTTACCATACATGTTTCCCAGTAATAATCAGCAATTGATTGTTGGGAGTATCCAGTAGAATAAGAAGTACTTGTTCTAAAATTTTAACAAATGCAATTTACTTCCAGACGTTGTGCCTAAAAATAACTGGATGATGGGGAAATAGTCTAGACCCTGATGAGACGCCGCATTTTGCAGCATCTCATCTGGTTCTGCACTATTTGTTCAGGGCTATCCGTCTGAATACATGCGGTAAATACTGTATTCTAACAAGTATCCACAACATACCATTTTTTTTTTTACAAAAAAAAAATGTAGAAAATTAGACTGTTATATACAGATCCATGTTATAATGGATAGTCTTATATAGAGGTTAACATATTTTACTTAAAAGGTTGTGACACTTTTAAAAGTTTGTGATCTGATATTGTCGGCTACTGTTTTTACCCTACGGTAAGTATTTGGACACCTTAATTCCTTACCATTTGACATTGTGTGTTTTGTCTACTTAGTTCTTAGGATAAGGTTGGTATTCGCTGATAATTAACCCATTTAGTACCAGAAACCCCAAAATGGGTACCCTTGCAAACAGTGCAGGCCCAGATCAGACGCCGCGCGGCGTCTGATCAGAGCCTCCACTGTTTGCTTAATGTTCAGCCATTTTCCAAATCAATTTTGAAGAAAACACAACCTGACACCCCTAAATTTTGAAATGGGCTCATGCTATTTATATGGAGGAAGATTCCATTTGGTACAAAAAGGGTTAAAGGATAATTTTTGTCAATTCTCCATAAAAACCTGAGTTGTGGGTATTAATTAGAACTGTGTTGACGAGGCGGTTCTAATGAATACCCACAACATAGGTTTATATGGAGAAATAAGGAAAACTATCCTTCAGTTATCATCAAATTCTTACCTTTATATTTTTTTTGCCAGAACAGTGTCCAGTTGTTCAAAGCATCGTTAGCTTAACGAGCTCATTAGGGGTCATATTGTTAACTGTTCTAGTGTGTTTAATATTTAAAATTTTGGTACTTTTGCTGAAAAAATGTGAGCTGCTCACATTTTTTTCAGCAAAATTTTTTAACATATTTGCCATAGTAAATGATCAAAGTTTGCATTTCAAAAGCTCCACATTTTTTCAGCAAAAATATTAACATATTTGCCATAATAAATGATCAAAGTTTGCATCTGCAAAAGCTGCTCACATTTTTCAGCAAAAATATTAACATATTTGTCATAATAAATGATCAAAGTTTGCATCTGCAAAAGCTGCTCACATTTTTTCAGCAAAAATATTAGCATAATAGCCATAATAAATGATCAAAGTTTTAATGATACGTTAACTAACGACGTTGTTAGTTTGGAACAACTGGCCCCAGTTGTCCAGAGCTAATGATGGTGTTAATTAATATATCCTTGTATCGATACATTTAATAAGACAAAAACATATTGATGCTGAAAAATGTGAGTTGCTTTTCCTTTTTCAAATGCAAAAGTTACACATTTTTCAGCAAAAATACCTGTGTATTAGGTATTGCACATGCTTAACGGTTCACATTTTTGTCACACATGCTTTTAGCATGGCATGGTATAGAATTGTGTTTTTCTGTCCATTCCTTATTCTGTTCATTCGTCAAACCGTCAACATTTGCTACAACCCAAGTGTTCATCAAAATGTTTAAGTCGATATAGGCACGACATAAACTTCCGCGGAATTCTTGTTACTACTATGGAGGTCATTAAGCTAACGATCAGTTTGACCACTAAAAAGCTCATTAAACTAACAATGCTTTGAACAACTGGGTCCAGACCAAGATAAATGACAGCAGGATGGTTTACTGTTAAAATCTTCAGATTTGGAGACACCAAGGATTTGCTGTAATTCTTTTTAAATTGTGACAAGGAGTCTGGAAAGGCAGTGCAGACCCTGATCAGACTGCTCCTTCAGAGCCAGTCTGATCTGGGTCTGCGCTGTTTGCTTACATCACACAGTATTGAGCAAATAGTGTAGACCCTGATCAGACTGCTCCTGATCTGGGACTGCGCTATTTGCTTCCAATACTTAGGATCATTATGTACAGTATACTTGAAAATCAACTATTTGTATGATAAACAGAACCTTATACTTGTGGCCATTACATATGAAATGAACATTTGTGCAAGATTCTCCACATGTTGCATGTCTCATTGAAACTGTGATATTTTTTTACTTTTATACATTATTGTGTTGTAAAGTGAGTGGGGACGTGTGAATCTACACAGCAAATTTTTGTATTGTTATCATGCGAGTTGCAACGAGTGAATTTTCCAATGTTTGCACAGCAACGTTTCTGAGTAGCCTGCACATCTTTGCAGTTTTTTCAGTCTTGAAGTCTTCCTAATGCCCTACAGTAAAACCTGTCTTAGTGGCCACCTCTGCTAAGCAAGCAACCTGTCTTAAAGCAAGCAGGCATTCAGTTCGCAAAAAAGGAAAATGCATTAAAATTCATCTGTGTTAAGCAAGCACCTGCCTTAAGCAAGTACTTTTAGAATATCCCATAGGTGCTTGCTTAATACAGGTTGGACTGTATATGACTGCCCAATAGCTCAAAGAGTGGCCTTGGTGGTCTATTGGTTAAGAGCACGGTTTCTTATACATTAGCTCACTCACTGCTACTGGATTCAGCCTTGCTTAGGTCCAATATGGAATGCCGAGTTAAGCAACTGAAGGTCAGGTGGCTTTTCTCTGGGTACTCCAGTTTTACCCACTGCAGATTTGATTGTTTGTTTGTTCGAGGTTTAACATCCCCATCAAGACTGTGAAGGTCATTATGGAGAATTTGCTTCCAATTTTGTGGGACTTTTACTTGACCTTGTGATGAAAAGACATCTCAAGCCCTGTCGCCCGTAGAACCAATAGGATTTATTAACATGGAAGAGCCAACACGCACGGCTTTGCCTGGACAGGCTTAGATCCTCTAAGCAGTTTACCAGTACTCATGTGCGGGTCAGTTTCAGCTCTGCAGCCCACTGCAGATTAACGAGTAAGTGAAATGATCTTGATAGGGCCATAAAACCAAATAAAAACAGAACTCCCAAATCACGGAGGCTGTGTTCAGACTCAGTGGTTACGCAGGCTGCTCTTAGTCCTGGGACTCAGGTCCAAAAAAAAATTTCATGCTCATCTCACTTGAGCATGAAATTTGTCTTGCTCATAAATTTTAAAATGCCAACAGTTGTTGGCATTTTAAAATTTATGAGCAGGACAAATAACATTCTGTGCTGATCTGATGAGGAAATCACGGAGGCTGTGTTCAGACTCAGAGGGTACGTAGGCTGCTCTTAGTCCTGGGTCTGAGGTTATAAATAGAGGATATTTGATTTTTTCAGTGTAAGATCGATTTTTATTTCACTGAATGAACATCAAAAGTAGTATTTTCTGTTTCTTTCATGCTTTAAACTGTAATTTGTAACGCATTTTCAAATCAACATCCATCATCACAGAGGTTGAACTTTTTCCAGGGCGATTTCGCGTTGATTTAGAGGTGTTCAGCGTGTTAACTGGGTATAATATTGGGTGTAAACTGCAAGTTTGCACCTGAAAAACAGCTTAGAATGTTACTTTTTCAAATGGTTTGTTTGAAATTTGCATTCAAATAATTTCCGCAGTTGCTACGCTCGTCTGGCGTCGCGCGCTTTATAAACGTTGCGAAGGTGCTAAAAGTGACGTCATCAACGTCCGAATGACGTGAAAACGTGCGTGAGGTAATGCCTGACACTATTTATACAGTTTAGCTAATTGACATCGAACATCCAAAGAAATAATGTGAAAATTTTCGAAGAAACATCGAATTCACAAACAGTGAAAATAAAAATCGTATTGTCACTGTTTGAAACAGTGACAATATCGATTTTGATTTCACTGAGAAATCTCTATATTTCACTGAAAAGCATGTAAGAAACCTTGTTTCATGCTCAGTTTAGTAACTTTACTTGAGCATGAAAGTTGTCTTGCTCATAAATTTTAACCCTTCTTTTGCTGAATATTAAATTTAGCCACACCCATTTTTGATTTTGAACTAATCAGATTACTTGATGTAATTTATTCCTACAAGTTCATAAACTGAATGTCAAACAGTGTAGATCCTGATCAGATGGCTTCTTCAGAAGCCATCTGATCTGGATCTACACTGTTTGTAAAGATAGGGGTTGTTGTGAACAGCAAGATAAGAGTAAAATATATGAGTAGGACAAATAAAATTCTGTGCTGATCTAATGAGGAAAATTGTCTCTTTTATTTGTATTTTAATATTTGTGAACATTATTAATTTCATGCTTAGCTGAGTTGATCATGAAAAAAGTTTTTTTAATCTCAGGATTTTCCAGAGTACACTCTTGCTTGAAGTCATGTTCGAATTCAGGTATTACTTACCAATCTACACTAGTAAGGTCATTTTGGAGATGTTGCTTCCAATTTTATGCGACTTTTACCCAACATTGAGATGAAATGACATCTCAAGCCCTGTCATCCAAACAAAAAGGTTTATATGCAGGTACGGTCCGACTCACACCACTTTGCCTGGGGCGTGAAGAGGTTTACCAGAACTCATGTTGCGGTCGGTTTCAGCTCTGCATGGAAGCATCATGCAGCCCAATCTATTTCAAGTTCATTTTATGTAAACAAACCTTATCTGTAGTGCTACTTAGTTATACAGAAGACCTCGCTATAATGACATAATTTGTTCCCTAGCACTTTGCCGCTATAGCAAATTTGCGGCTTTAAAGAATCTGAGTAAGGAGTAGTATAATAGATAATAAATGACTTTTCCCTTAGTAATAATAATAATAGTAATAATAATAATAATCGACCTTATTTATAGAGGGTAACACATTTAGTACTAGTACTAATCTTCCATGTGGCCCTCTTTAATTACTCTAAGAAACAAATATTTTGGATATTTGTTAGAATCGCCTTGTCGAGGAGATTCTAACAAATATCCACAACATTTGTTTCTTTGATTATTGAATGATCATAATATTCTTCAAACCGGCCTCGGCAGCTCAGTCGGATGCGCGTCTGCCTGGTGATCAGGAGAGCGTGGGTTCATTACCTGCCGGGGTCGGCAAAATCCTTTCGTAGATGATTGATCATGAAATCTTTTCTACGCTAATTCTCTCCCTTCTGCTGATTCAAGAAGGGCAGTTGTCAGCTTCTGGGGAAAGAATGTGCACTCTACTGGTAAACCACTTGTGTATCAGCCTGCCCAGGAAAAGTGTGGATAGGTAAACTTACCGGCTCAAAAATGACCTAAAATAGTGTTGACTGGGCTGTTAAACTCCAAAACAAACAAACAAATAATATTCTTCAACATCTCCATTGATTGTCTCATCCTCAGTTAAGGATTCGTTCCATTGAAAATGTCGTTATATCAAGATTTGTTGTTATATTGAATATCTTAGTAAAGAGGGTTGACTGCAGTTTCAGAAAAAAATTGTAAAGAGGCTAATTTTTAGCTCACCTGTCACGTAGTGACAAGGTGAGCTTTTGTGATCACTTTTCGTCCGTCGTCAGTGTGTGTGCGTGTGTGTGTGCGTAAACTTTTTCTTCAAATGACATCTCCTCCTAAACCACTGATCAGATTTTGACCAAACTTCACAGCAATGATCCTTAGGTGGTCCCCTTTCAAAATTGTTCAAATGGTTCCGGTCCATTGCACATCTGGGTCACAGGAGCTAAAAATAGATTTTTTAAACGAAAACTTTAAAAATCTTCTTCTCTGAAACCGCAAGTCCCAGGTCTTTGATATTTGGTAAGAAGCTTCATCTAGTGGACCTCTACCAAGATTGTTCAAATTATAGCCCTGGGGGCCAAAATGCCCCCGCCCTGGGGGCCTTTGGTTTTACATAGGCTTATATAGGGAAAACAATTAAAAAATCTTCTCTGAAACCACAAGGCCCAGGTCTTTAATATTTGGTGTGAAGCTTTACCTGGTGGACCTCTACTAAGATTGTCCAAATTATAGCCTTAGGGCCAAAAATGCCCCTGCCCCGGGGGCCTTTGGTTTTACATAGGCTTATACAGGGAAAATCTTTAAAAATCTTCTTCTCTGAAACCGCATGGCCCAGATCTTTGATATTTGGTGTGAAGCTTCATCTAGTGGACCTCTACCAAGATTGTTCAAATTATAGCCCTGGGGGCCAAAATGCCCCCGCCCCAGGGGCCTTTGGTTTTACATAGGCTTATATAGGGAAAATCATTAAAAAATCTTCTTCTCTGAAACCACAAGGCCCAGGTCTTTAATATTTGGTGTGAAGCTTTACCTGGTGGACCTCTACTAAGATTGTTCAAATTATAGCCTTAGGGCCAAAAATGCCCAGCCCCGGGGGCCTTTGGTTTTAAATAGGCTTATACAGGGAAAATCTTTAAAAATCTTCTTCTCTGAAACCGCACAGCCCAGATCATTATACCCCCACAAATGAAATTTGGGAGGGTATATAGGAGTGAGCTTGTCAGTCGGTCTGTCGGTCGGTCTGTTGACTTGGTTTCCGGATGATAACTCAAAAAGCGCTTCACCGATTTTTATAATTTTTGGTACACTGATGTAACATCATAAAATACAGGTCAAGTTCGATTTCCCCTACAATTCGTCAATTTTCGACATAGTTATGGCCCCTTCCAAGTGAAAAAATTGCAAAATGCCGCTGTTGTACTATCAAGGCAGTTTTTGTGGGGGTATTCATCATCTTTAGTGATAGCTCTAGTTGATATTTGGTGTGAAGCTTCATCTAGTGGACCTCTACCAAGATTGTTCAAATTATAGCCCTGAGGGCCAAAATGCCCCCGCCCCAGGGGCCTATGGTTTTACATAGGCTTATACAGGGAAAATCATTAAAAAATCTTCTTCTCTGAAACCACAAGGCCCACGTCTTTAATATTTTGTGTGAAGCTTTACCTAGTGGACCTGTACTAAGTTTGTTCAAATTATAGCCTTGGGGCTAAAAATGCCCCCACCCCGGGGGCCTTTGTTTTTACATAGGCTTATACAGGGAAGATCTTTAAAAATCTTCTTCTCTGAAACCGCAAGGCCTAGTTCTTTGATATTTGGTGTGAAGCTTCATCTACTGGACCTCTACCAAGATTGTTCAAATTATAGCCTGGGGGCCAAAATGCCCCCGCCCCGGGGGCCTATGGTTTTACATAGGCTTAAATAGGGATAATCATTAAAAAATCTTCTTCTCTGAAACCAGCAGGCCCACGTCTTTAATATTTGGTGTGAAGCTTAACCTGGTGGACCTTTACTAAGATTGTTCAAATTATAGCTTTGGGGCCAAAATGCCCCCGCCCCGGGGGGCTTTGGTTTTACATCGGCTTATACAGGGAAAATCTTCAAAAATTTTCTTCTCTGAAACCGCAAGGCCCAGATCTTTGATATTTGGTGTGAAGCTTCATCTAGTGGACCTCTTTCAAGATTGTGCAAATTATAGCCCTGGGGCCGAAAATGGCCCCACCCTTGGACCTTTTGGTTTTTCATAGCCTTATACAGGGAAACCTTTAAAAATCTTCTTCTCTGAAACCACAAGGCCCAGGTCTTTGATATTTGGTATGAAGCTTCACCTAGTGGACCTCTACTAAGATTGTTCAAATTATAGCCCTGGAGCCATAAATGCCCCCGCCCAGGGGGCCTTTGGTTTTACCTAAGCTTATGTAGGGGAAATCTTTAAAACTTTTCTTCTCTGAAACCGCAAGCCAAGATCTTTGATATTTGGTGTGAAGCTTGATCTAATGGACCTCTACCAAGATTATTAAAATTATAGCCCTGGGGCCTTTGGTTTTACGTAGGCTTATACATGGAAAATCTTTAAAAATCTTCTTCTCTGAATCCGCAAGGCCCAGATCTTTGGTATTTGGTGTGAAGCTTCATCTAGTGGACCTCTTTCAAGATTGTTCAAATTATAGCCCTGGGGGCAAAAATATCCCCCACTCTGGGACTCTTTGGTTTTTCATAGGCTTATATAGGGAAAACCTTTAAAAATCTTGTCTCAAACCAGAAGGCCCAGGTCATTGATATTTGGTATGAAGCTTCATCTAGTGGACCATTACCAAGTTTGTTCAAATTCTAGCCCTTGGGCCTAGAATGTACTGGAGACACTACTCAGGTGAGCGATTCAGGGCCCTCTGGGCCCTCTTGTTGGGATAATTGCCCTTATTTCTCCATAAAAATTTATTTTGTGGGTACTTATTAGAATCGCCTCATCGAGGCATTCCTAACAGTTACCCGCAACATAAGATTCTAACAAGAAATTAAGAAAATAATTCCATGAGCTTTAGATAAAGGAGTAAAGATAATACTTATTGGGACATTTTTTTCTTATTTCACAATGAAATTATATGTTGTGGGTACTTGTTAGAATCACCTCAAGGCGATTCTAACAAGTACCCACAGCATAAGATTCTGAAAAGAAATCAAGAAAATTGTACCTTGAACTTTAGGTAAGAAGTAAAAACGCTAACTTTGGGGACATTTTTTTTTCTTATTTCTTCATAAATATACCAGAAAATGCAAACAAGTACTCACAACGTACAAATTCAACAAGCAATAAAGTAACTTAAAAATCCTAAAAATTGGGACACCTTGAGGACTTTCAGTAATTCTCCTAAAATTTTAATAAATTAGTTTCACAATCAAGCAAGGAGACAAAAAGGTGCAGATGGATTGGCAAACAGTGTATACCCTTATCAGACTGCTCCTTCAGGAGCAGTCTGATCTGGTCTCTAGCATTTGTTCAGGCCTGTCTGTCCCAATACATGTATTTTGGATCAGTGAAGTTTTTTTCCATTTTACTCCTTATTTAAAGCTTTGACTATGTTTGTTCGTTTTGTGTTTGTTCAGACCTTCAATGGTCAACACTAGTTTGATCTTAGATAGTATTGAGCCAGACAGTTTACCAAACCACACTTGCCCTGGGCAGGCTAAGGGGTTTACCAGTACAATGCGCCGGCCTCGTTGGCTCAGTCGGATACGCGTCTGACTTGTGATCAGGAGGACGCGGGTTCGACTCCCGCCGGGGTCGGCAACATTCTTTCGTAATGAATGATCATGAAATCTTTTCTACGGTCATTCTCTCCCTTCCGCTGATTCAAGAAGGGCAGTTGTCAGTTTCTGGCGAAAAAATGTGCACTGTACTGGTTAACCGCTTACGTATAAGCCTGCCCAGGAAAGTGTGGATAGGTAAACTGACCCACTCAAAAATGACCTAAAATAGTGTTGATTGGGCCGTTAAACTCCAATACCGTAAAAATTTGGCTATAAGGCGATTCGGCTATAAGACGGGACCCCCTTTTCAGCTTTTCTAAGGCGGGATTTTGCTTATACTCTTTTATAAGACGGGTCAAATTTTTGCCATATCTGTCGGGGCCTATCTGCTACCGCCAGATGCCAGTTAGATGTGAGAAATCGGCCTTTTTTCGTTAGAAAACCCCTCTACTTACCCCTAACATGGCTCGTTTGGCCGCACAAAATAGCGGCAAACGTCGGGCCGATACGTCGTATCGCTGTCGGCCCGGTACATGCTTTGCTGGCTTAGGCTATACAGACTCCTATTTAATAGACGACAGGGGCTGACACATCCATTTCCCGGCCGTCTGGGACAAGACCCAAATCACGACGGGCAGGTGCACTTTCACCTTATGACGCTCTGTCGGGACAAGTGCAAAAAAAAAAAAAAAAAATCGTCTACAACTGCCAGTTTTTTTTGGCCTTAAATACGGTAAAACTAGACCAGTAAGTAAATCGCTGTCATTTCAGAGACAAACCATCTGTCTATTTATTACGGTTCAAGTATGACACTATTGTTAATCCCTGTCGTAAAATTGCCACCCTGCGGTGCGTGTCGATAAGGTGCGAAAATATGGTCAAGTTATGTCTCTAATTTGCGTTTATCCTCCGGTCATAAAATTTAATCCGCAATCAATGTGAAAATGATTTAATTGCTCCTCAGACAATAGTCTGAGGAGGACGCGGGTTCGACTCCCGCCGGGGTCGGCAACATTCTTTCGTAATGAATGATCATGAAATCTTTTCTACGGTCATTCTCTCCCTTCTGCTGATTCAAGAAGGGCAGTTGTCATCTAACGGTAAATGTTTGCATTATAAAATCGGACTATTCTACGATCTCATGAATGGTTATGTTTTGGCGCCAAATAGCAGACGTTGGCGGGAAAAGTCGAAAACGCTGTTGTTGGTTATTGACACGGAGCTTCTGGGGATAATTCGGGAGCTGTGCAAAGCATTGAATTTCTATCCACCTCTATTCACAACCGCTTAGCTATCGGGAAAATATTTTTTACTGGTTCGAAACATTTTTTTTATGAAAGAGATACATGCAATGACATTAAACACGTGTGGGGTAATGGCGTCGGATTACGTCATTTACCGATCGCGTGCAGAAAAATCGTAGCGGTGGTTTGTGGGCGGCGATTTATATCAATTCAAAAATCACATATCAGCTTTTTCCGTATGTCTGGTCTTCGTCGGACATTGCCGGAAAAAAGCCTGCAGTCCATGACCTCGGCTATAAGACGGGGTCATTTTTTGGGGCTCATTTTGGAGGGAAAAATCCTCGTCTTATAGCCGAATTTTTACGGTACAAACAAACAAACAAAACCAGTACAATGCACATTTTTTTGCCAGAAAGGGAGAAATGGCATTCTTGTATCAGCAGAAGGGAGAGAATGATAGTAGAAAAGATTGTTTGATCAATACCGTATTGATCCTAAGTATTGGGACAGACAGACCAAAGAAAAACAGTGTAGACCCAGATCAGACTGCTCCTTCAGGAGCAGTCTGATCAGGGTCTACACTGTTTGCCATTCTGTCTCCACTTTTTGGACTCCTTGCTAGATCGCGAAACAAACCCGTTAAAATTTTAGGAGAATTACAGCAAGTTTCCAAGGTATCCAAATTTATAGGATTTTTACGGTATTTATGAAAAAATGTTGCCGACTCCTTCACGTATTCAACCTACAATCTCCTGGGGCCAGTTGTTCAAAGCATCGTTAGCTTAACGAGCTCGTTAGTGTTCAAATTGTTAAATGTTCTAGCAAGAACAATATTGCAAAAGCTGCTCACATTTTTGAAGCAAAAATATTAGGATATTTGCCATAATATATGATCAAAGTTTTAACGATACGTAAGCTAACAATGTCATTAGTTTTGAACAACTAGCCCCTGATTGTCATTAAATTTACAGCCTGCAGAGCTAATTAGGTCAGTGACTATGTATGTGTATGTAGATTTCATCTGTAGCGTAACATATTTTAATTTGTGTTAACTTAATGCTATATATACTTTAAATAGAAATGGACACAAAATTTTGAAGTATTTCTTTTTTGATATTTTATCCTTCAGTCTTGAAAAATTTATGGCTTTATTCTGATTCAACCCTTGTCGTGCTTAACACAACAGCCCTTACCTTTGCAAAAAGTGTAGATCCAGATCAGATGGCTTCTGAAGAAGCCACCTGATCAGGATCTACACTATTTGTCATTTATTTTTTGAATTCAATGAATACATTATATCGAGTAATTTGATTGGCTGATTGTCAGAAATGGATGTAGCTAAGTTAATTTATTCAGCAGGATAAGGGTTAAGGCTTCTGGCTTTGTCCAGTCTTTCTTAATTTGTTTGTCCGGAGGGTGTCGCGACACCCTCATTGAATGACATTTGGCCACATTGAACTTCATCTGCCAATCGGCCTCCCACTTTGCTAGTTGATTCAGGTCATCTTGTAGAATAAGACAGTCAGAAGAAGAATATATATTCCTATAAAGGACACAATCATCAGCAAACAAACGGACAGATGACCTGATGTTATCAGGGAGATCATTAATGAATACCAAGAAAAGGACCGGTCCAAGGACAGAACCTTGAGGGACACCAGATAAAACAGGGACTGGATCAGACGCTTGGCCATCAAGTACTTGTTGTGAGCGCCCTGAGAGCCATGAGCTAATCCACCTGTGTGTGGATCCTCTTATCCCATAGTAATCCAATTTATACAATAGCCTCCTGTGAGGTACCTTGTCAAAGGCCTTAGCGAAGTCCATGATAATCAATTACTTAACCCTTCTCTTGCTGAACATTCAGTTTAGCCACACCCATTTCTGTCTATCAACCAATTAAATTGCTTGATGTAATTTATTGCTACAAATTCATAAACTGATTGCCAAACAGTGTAGATCCTAATCAGATGGCCTCTGATCTGGATCTACACTGTTTGCAAAGAAAAGGGTAGTCATGAACAGCAAGATAAGGGTTAAGATCAAGAGGTTCTTTGTACGAGGGTAAGTCAATAAGTAACCAGCCTATCCCATTTGCATTTGACAGAGACAAAGATTTACATGCCTTGTTTCGTTGCTAGAAAGTCCAACATAACGCCTTGTGCATCCCAAAATACGGTTGCCATCACCTTGCCAGCCGAGGGCTGCAGGCATCAGAGACCCCAGCCTTACCCACTGGCGACAGTTTTATTCTCTGGCTCATAACAATGGACCCAGGTTTACATCTACCAGACTTGGCAGCATCTGATAGGCGTCTAGACCTGGTTTCGTATTCTAAAGACTTTCTACCGCGTTTGAATTCTCCAACCCAGAATTTAACTTTTGCATACAAAATGGTGTAGAATACCCATAAACATTGATCAACTTGCAATGTATTTCCTGACCTGTTTTCCTTTCAAATACAAGTACCGAATTACAGCATAGAACTCAACTTTTGATGAAAAGCTTGCTTTTGCATCACTAGCCATGTTTGACGTTCAATATCTTATGAGTGAATGATACAATAAGGGTGCAATTTTGCCCTCATGCCTAAAACATGTATTGAAATAAGGCATGAAAATCTTGGTTGTCTCGATCAATTTGGAAAGGGATAGGCTGGTTACTTATTGACTTGACCTCATACCTAGAGCATTGCAGAGTTTCTTAGGGACGCCAGAAAAATTTGGAATTAACCATGGTAAACGAGAAATGGAAGTTTTAGAGATGATGAAAACAGTTTGTTTGAAAAAAAGAAGTAGAGGCAATGATCAGGAATCGATACAATCAACCCATAGCTCCCATCAGAGACACCAAAGGGAAAGAAACACAAACATGCAACAACACCAACAGCGGAAAGCCATATTGTAATGGCCCAGCTAACACTGTTTATGTCATATGGAGGTGGTCGGTTTACCTAAACACACTTTTCCTGGGCAGGCTTTTATCATAAAAATCCTAATATATTCGGACACCTTGAGGACTTGCTGTAATTCTCCTAAAATTTTCACAAATTTGTTTCATGATCTGGCAATTGCAAGGAGTCCTAAAAGTGGAGACGAAATGGAAAACAGTGTAGACTCTGATCATAGTGGGTCTGCACTTTTTGCTTAGACCTGTCTGTCCCAGTACTTAGGATCATATGAGCCCCGCCAAGCGAATTTGGGTCTTCGAGCATTCCGTCATGACAAATTTTAACTGCGCATGCTCAGCCATTCAGAGGGGCCAGGGAAATGGTTTTCTGTCTGAAGGTTCCTCTTGATTCACTGCTTGTATGAGCGAGAAGCGAAGGTTCTGGCGAGACTGCGCGGATGAGCAGGCTCGCCTGAACCTTCGCTGCTCGCATAGGCGATAAGTACCAAAATCGCTTGGCGGGGCCCATATGGTACATACGTGCTTAAACAGTACAGCCCTTCTTGGATTGGATCGGCGGAAGGGAGAGAATGACCACAGAGAAGATTTTATGATCAATCAGTTTTGCCACCTCAAAGGGAGGCAAATATTCTATAAAAGGGTTAATCCTTTGAAAGCAATGACTACAACATGGTACTGAAAAACATGGAGTGTAGAAGTCTTTTGTGGGCCAGTCAAGCTAGTTTTGATCAAACCTGCATCCCTTGATCACCAGTCAGACATCAGACTGAGCTACCCGCAAAACAGAAACACTAGATCATGCTATGATGGCATTCACCTTTTTTGCATTATCTGCTGGTTCCTAGTCTGAAGGTTATCAGTGTTGGAAAAACAGGTAACCAGACCCCACTGACCTTGAAAGGTCAGGGGGTCTGGTTACCTGTTTTTATGCCCCCAACTTCGAAGAAGTTGTGGGGGCATATTGGTTTTGCCCTGTTCGTCCGTCCGTCCTTCCGTCCTTACGTCCGTCCCACTTTTTACTGCATAGCATAACTTTAGAACCATGGGTGCTAGGTTTTTGAAATTTCATATATGGATTCCTCATGAAAAAATAATTGACCCGTGTTTTTTTTCTCGTCAGGATTATGCCCCTTTTTTGAGTTATGCCCCTTTGCAAAAAATACTATGAAATCTTGTAAGCAAGATATCTCAAAAACTGTTTGAGCTATTGCCCTGAAACTTTACATGCTGGTTGGGGATGATGAGTAGATGAACTGATTAACTTTTGAAAAAAATCCGAAATTTTTTTCTTGAGTTATGGCCCTTTGAAATTTTTCGCGTTTTAAGTTTGTAAGCAAGATATCTAAAAAAACTATTTGAGGTTTTTCCCCGAAACTTCACAGACTTGTCGGGGATGATGAGTAGATGAACTGATCAACTTTTGAAAAAAATCCGATTTTTTTTTCTTGAGTTATGGCCCTTAGATTTTTTTCGTGTTTTCAGCTTGTAAGCAAGATATCTCAATAATTGTTTGAGCGATTGCCCTGCAACTTTACAAGCTGGTTTGGGATGATGTGTAGATGAACTGATTAACTGTTGAAAAAAAATCCTATATTTTTTTCTTGAGTTATGGCCCTTTGAAATTTTTCGCGTTTTAAGTTTGTAAGCAAGATATCTCAAAAACTATATGAGGTTTTTCCCCAAAACTTCACAGACTGGTTGGGTATGATGAGTAGATGAACTGATTAACTTTTGAAAAAAATCCAATTTTTTTTTCTTGAGTTATGGCCCTTTGATTTTTTTCGTGTTTTCAGCTTGTAAGCAAGATATCTCAAAAATTGTTTGAGCTATTGCCCTGAAACTTTACAGGCTGGTTGGGGATGATGAGTAGATGAACTGATTAACTTTTGAAAAAAATCCGAAATTTTTTTCTTGAGTTATGGCCCTTTGAAATTTTTCGTGTTATGCCCCCAACTTCGAAGAAGTTGTGGGGGCATATTGGTTTTGCCCTGTTCGTCCGTCCGTCCTTCCGTCCTTACGTCCGTCCCACTTTTTACTGCATAGCATAACTTTAGAACCATGGGTGCTAGGTTTTTGAAATTTCATATATGGATTCCTCATGAAAAAATAATTGACCCGTGTTTTTTTTCTCGTCAGGATTATGCCCCTCTTTTGAGTTATGCCCCTTTGCAAAAAATACTATGAAATCTTGTAAGCAAGATATCTCAAAAACTGTTTGAGCTATTGCCCTGAAACTTTACATGCTGGTTGGGGATGATGAGTAGATGAACTGATTAACTTTTGAAAAAAATCCGAAATTTTTTTCTTGAGTTATGGCCCTTTGAAATTTTTCGCGTTTTAAGTTTGTAAGCAAGATATCTAAAAAAACTATTTGAGGTTTTTCCCCGAAACTTCACAGACTTGTCGGGGATGATGAGTAGATGAACTGATCAACTTTTGAAAAAAATCCGATTTTTTTTTCTTGAGTTATGGCCCTTAGATTTTTTTCGTGTTTTCAGCTTGTAAGCAAGATATCTCAATAATTGTTTGAGCGATTGCCCTGCAACTTTACAAGCTGGTTTGGGATGATGTGTAGATGAACTGATTAACTGTTGAAAAAAAATCCTATATTTTTTTCTTGAGTTATGGCCCTTTGAAATTTTTCGCGTTTTAAGTTTGTAAGCAAGATATCTCAAAAACTATATGAGGTTTTTCCCCAAAACTTCACAGACTGGTTGGGTATGATGAGTAGATGAACTGATTAACTTTTGAAAAAAATCCAATTTTTTTTTCTTGAGTTATGGCCCTTTGATTTTTTTCGTGTTTTCAGCTTGTAAGCAAGATATCTCAAAAATTGTTTGAGCTATTGCCCTGAAACTTTACAGGCTGGTTGGGGATGATGAGTAGATGAACTGATTAACTTTTGAAAAAAATCCGAAATTTTTTTCTTGAGTTATGGCCCTTTGAAATTTTTCGCGTTTTGGCATATTGGTTTTGCCCTGTTCGTCCGTCCGTCCTTCCGTCCTTACGTCCGTCCCACTTTTTACTGCATAGCATAACTTTAGAACCATGGGTGCTAGGTTTTTGAAATTTCATATATGGATTCCTCATGAAAAAATAATTGACCCGTGTTTTTTTTCTCGTCAGGATTATGCCCCTTTTTTGAGTTATGCCCCTTTGCAAAAAATACTATGAAATCTTGTAAGCAAGATATCTCAAAAACTGTTTGAGCTATTGCCCTGAAACTTTACATGCTGGTTGGGGATGATGAGTAGATGAACTGATTAACTTTTGAAAAAAATCCGAAATTTTTTTCTTGCGTTATGGCCCTTTGAAATTTTTCGCGTTTTAAGTTTGTAAGCAAGATATCTAAAAAACTATTTGAGGTTTTTCCCCGAAACTTCACAGACTTGTCGGGGATGATGAGTAGATGAACTGATCAACTTTTGAAAAAAATCCGATTTTTTTTCTTGAGTTATGGCCCTTAGATTTTTTTCGTGTTTTCAGCTTGTAAGCAAGATATCTCAATAATTGTTTGAGCGATTGCCCTGCAACTTTACAAGCTGGTTTGGGATGATGTGTAGATGAACTGATTAACTGTTGAAAAAAAATCCTATATTTTTTTCTTGAGTTATGGCCCTTTGAAATTTTTCGCGTTTTAAGTTTGTAAGCAAGATATCTCAAAAACTATATGAGGTTTTTCCCCAAAACTTCACAGACTGGTTGGGTATGATGAGTAGATGAACTGATTAACTTTTGAAAAAAATCCAATTTTTTTTTCTTGAGTTATGGCCCTTTGATTTTTTTCGTGTTTTCAGCTTGTAAGCAAGATATCTCAAAAATTGTTTGAGCTATTGCCCTGAAACTTTACAGGCTGGTTGGGGATGATGAGTAGATGAACTGATTAACTTTTGAAAAAAATCCGAAATTTTTTTCTTGAGTTATGGCCCTTTGAAATTTTTCGCGTTTTAAGTTTGTAAGCAAGATATCTAAAAAACTATTTTAGGTTTTTCCCCGAAACTTCACAGACTGGTCAGGGATGATGAGTAGATGATTAACTACAGCTTTTCTTGTGTAATTTCAGCATTACAGCCACATAAAAACAAGATATCTCAATTACTGTTAGGGACAAGCAGTGTTAGGGTCAAGCAGTTGGGGGCATTGTGTTTCATAAACACTGGCTCTAGTTTCAATATTGACAGACTGCAAACTGGGAGCCAGCAAATAATGATGAATAAACATTCTTCTTCCTATTTCTACCACCAATAATATTTAGCACACAGGACCCTCATCATCAAGTGAAGAAGTCCGTGAAACGGACATCCCCTAAACCCCACGTTATATAGAGAAAACTGGGGTTTACATTATTGTTCTAATTTTTGTTCCAAGACATAGGTTCTATTGAGCACCCACAACCTATGTTTGCAGTACAAATAAGAAAAATACCATGGATTTTCATCAGAAAAGTAGCCATTTCGGAGATGTGAAAAATGGAATGACAGTATTTGTTTCCTTATTAGCTCACCTGATCCAGGTAGGCTAATGCCATGATCTTTTGTCCGTCTGTCCTCCGTTTGTCCGTTGTTATCGTTACACTTTTTAGACATCCCCTCCAAACCGGAACTCAGATTAAGCTGATACCTGGTGGGAGGCATCCTGGTGACATGGAGATTCAGATTTGCTAAAATGGTTCCGTTTGGATTTCCAAGAGGGCCATGGCTGCCATCTTGAAATTCTTCAAACGATATCTCCTCCCGAACCGAAAGTGGAACTGAGCTGAAACTTATTGCTAAAATTGTTCCATGGTGGCGATCTTGAAATTCTTCAAACAACATCTCCTACCAAACCAAAGGTCGAATTTAGTTGAAACTTAATGGGAGGCATCGGGGTGACATGGAAATTCAGATTTGCTAAAATTGTTCCATGGTGGCGATCTTGAAATTCTTCAAACAACATCTCCTACCAAACCAAAGGTCGAATTTAGTTGAAACTTAATGGGAGGCATCGGGGTGACATGGAAATTCAGATTTGCTAAAATTGTTCCATGGTGGCGATCTTGAAATTCTTCAAACAACATCCCCTACCAAACCAAAGGTCGAATTTAGTTGAAACTTAATGGGAGGCATCGGGGTGACATGGAAATTCAGATTTGCTAAAATTGTTCCATGGTGGCGATCTTGAAATTCTTCAAACAACATCTCCTACCAAACCAAAGGTCGAATTTAGTTGAAACTTAATGGGAGGCATCGGGGTGACATGGAAATTCAGATTTGCTAAAATTGTTCCATGGTGGCGATCTTGAAATTCTTCAAACAACATCTCCTACCAAACCAAAGGTCGAATTTAGTTGAAACTTAATGGGAGGCATCGGGGTGACATGGAAATTCAGATTTGCTAAAATTGTTCCATGGTGGCGATCTTGAAATTCTTCAAACAACATCCCCTACCAAACCAAAGGTCGAATTTAGCTGAAACTTCATTGGAGGCATCGGGGTGACATGGAGATTCAGATTTGCTAAACTTGTTCTGTTTAACATCCCCGTCAACACTGGATAGGTCATTTGTAGATGTTACTTCAAATTTTGTGGGACCTATACCCAACATTGAGATGAAATGACATCTCAAGCCCTGTCGCCAAATAAAACGAATAGGGTTTATGACCATGGATGGTCCGACTCACACTGCTTTGCCTGGGCAGGCTTAGAACTTCTAAGCAGTTTACCAGCATTCGTGTAGTTGGGTTCAGCAGGGTGCAGCCCATCTATTTCTTCAAGCCCTGATGGGCAGGGGCCGTCAAGGTGGCCATCTTGAAATTCTTCAAACATCTCCCGAACCAGAGATTGGATCAACTTGAAAGATCATGGAAGGCACCCAGGCAAAATGGAGATTCTGAGTTGCTAAAATTATTCTGTTCCGATTTCCAAGATGGTCGCAGTGGACATCCTGAAATTCTTCAAATGGCCTCCTCCCGAACAAAGGGTTAGATTGAGCTGAATCTTAATGGGGTCATCGGGGCGACATGGAAATGCAGATTTGCTAAAATTGTTCTGTTTCGATATCAAAGATGGCTGCCATGGAGGCCATCTTGAAATAGTTCAAATTACAACTCCTGAACAAAAGGTCGGATGGAGCTGAAACTTGATTGAGGTACCGGGGCGACATGCTGAAATTATTCTGTTCTGTTATCTAAGATGGCATCTATGTTGGCCATCTTGAAAATCGTCAAACCACATCAATCTTCAAACCACGTGGACTCGAGATTCCAAACAAATCTTCAAAACACATGAATCTTCAAACCACATGCAGATTCAGACTTCTTAGAACCATTCTGTTCCGTTATCTCAGACGGCTGCCACATTGGCCATCTTGAAGATCTTCAAACCACATCCCCTACCGAATGGTCTGTCGCAGTGAATTGAAATTGGTGGGAGGCATTTTGGTGACATGGAGATTCAGAATTGCTAAATTTGTTGCATTCTGATATTGCAGATGGTGGCCATTTACATTGCGACACAGTGTATTTTTCACATCTCCAAAATGGCTACTTTTCTGATGAAAATCCGTGATATTTTTGTTATAAATGCTCAAAACATAGGTTGTGGGTGCTCGTTAGAACCGCCTCATTGAGGCGGTTCTAACGAGTACCCACAACCTATGTCTTGGAGCAGAAATAAGAAAAATAAGTTATACCCCATAAACCCCAGTTTTCTCTATATAAAGTGGGGTTTAAGTGGGGTGTTCATTTCACGGACTTGTTATTGACAGGGAGAGGCAGCTCAGGTATTGTCAGTATTTGTCAAATCAGCTGAGTCCACAAGAAGATTCGGTGTTGTGGCTTTTTTGCAAGCTGCCATATTCACCATAGCTTTGTTTGTGTTGCAGTTGTATTCACATGTTTGGGTGGCTTGGTTTACTTTGTTGATAACAGAATATGCCAAAGTCAGGTGCAAACGCTAGCTCTGCCCTGCCAAACTATACACTTCCACTTTGCATCAACATCATCTCTTCCTGAATCCTAAATCAGACTAAGTTGTTCAGAAACTTAATCAGAAGCATCAAGACAATATGCAGATTCTCAATTGCTAAAGGCAATGTGATCTGATAGACAAGATGGCCACCAAGGCACAATGTAATGTATGATCCGTCTCATCCAGGTTAGCGATTCTGGCCCATTTGGGCCTCCAGTATTTTGATGTAATAAAGTACCCCAAAAAGGAGTAGTATTATATATAAAAAAATGTCCTTTTCCATAATTACTTAGAGAAACAATTGTTGTGGACATTTGTTAGAACTGCCTCACCAAGGCGATTCTTACACATATCCACTTTTATCATATGACGTCCCGTCTGAGAGTGTTATAACGCCATGTAATATTTTCGATAATCCACTAGTGGATTAAATATGCAAATTAGCTAGATACTTCCCGTAACGTTACATGTACGACGTCCTTAACGACGTCGCGTTTACTAATGGCGGAATATTGACATTTTTGTAAACAATCGTGAATAGAATGCGTTTTAAATGTCATATGATAAATAGAATCTACCATTCGTGCTCATGTATTATTGAATTTATTAAACTCGTTGAGGAAAAGGGATAAAATGCTCGGCAAAGCCTCGCATTTTATCCCTTTTCCTCAACTCGTTTAATAAATTCAATAATACATGAACACTCATGTAAGATCCTCTATACCAATAATTTATTAAACTTGTTGAGGAAAAGAGATAAAATGCTCGGCAAAGCCTCGCATTTTATCCCTTTTCCTCAACTCGTTTAATAAATTCAATAATACATGAACACTCATGTAAGATCCTCTATTTGTTTCATGGAGTACATGTATAAAGTGCAATATTCTTAATGGCAGCACTGGCTAGCCGCCCGGTACAAGGCGACCGGCCTACGTCTGTCTGTCCGTTAATTTTTTTTTCATGTTGGTCACGTGACCCGAAGAAAATTTCATTTTCCAATTACCAAGAGGCTGCATTTGAAAGGACGGGTTACAGTTTAGCTGTATTTGTGCCAACGATGGATCTGGATGAAACTTATATGCAATATAGTCCAACATATGCACGTTCATATGACAACAATATTTAATCAATCTTGACATGTGCAGTCATGTGACTTCCGTTTTTCTGCAAGTGGGGTAATTGTCAGCATTTGGTGATTTGCCAAAGTAATATGACATTTTTTAACAATTAACCGCATTAAAGCATGTTAATTTACATGTCCATATCATAATCTATGTTTCTTGTATCCCGTGACACAATATTATGTCCAGTATGTACATAAGAAATTGATATTGTTTTGAAGTTATATGTATACTACTCAAAGTTTGATAGGGATCACTTTTTATATACCAAATTTTGCACTCAAAATTTAAAGTTTCTTGACAGAATTTGTACTCCGTATATTGATAAATATCTTATGCAGAAACTTATGTGCAATTCAATACTCATGAAAGTGCACAATTCTCACACTTCGCAAATGAATTCATGCACCCCAAAAATCTTGCGTAACACTGCATTCAAACAGAAAAATCAAACTTGTCAGTTATCCTTTACTAAGCTTAAAAAAGATTTAATTTGATTTCTGAAACTCTAAAATGCCTAGGGGACAATTAAGATACCGTCTGAGCCCCGAAGAAATGAATCGTGGAGTCGGAATGATGGAATCTGGCGTCTCTCAACGTCGTGTTGCTGGGATTCTGAATGTGTCTCAGAGCGTGGTTTCCCGAATGGGGAGTCGGCATCTTACCCACGGAAATCCTTCACACGGTTATGGCGGGGGTCAAGAAAGGGCTACAACTCAACGTCAAGAACGTTTTTCTGTTGATTTAGTCTCGACGTCAACGGTTCGTGAACGCTACGCGTTTGCATAACGAGCTTAGGAACGGAACTGGAGCACGAATTTCTACACACATTGTCAGAAACGGGCTCCACGAATTCGGGCTTTATGCCAGGAGGCCTGCTGTACGTGTTCCGTTGACGAGACAACGCGTGCAATACCGGTTGGACTTTGCTAAAGCTCACGTCAGGTGGACGGTTCGTGGCTGGACGCCAGTACTGTTTACTGATGAGTCCAGATTCTGTCTAGACTTCTCTGATAAACGTCAATTACTGTGGCGAATGTCTAAAGAGCGATTCGATAACTTGAATGTGACAGAGCATGATCACTATGGAAAGGGATCAGTCATTGTTTGGGCTGGGATAAGCGAGAAGTGTAAAACTGACTTGTACGTCGTTAAAAACGGAACGTTAACGGCAGCGAGGTACTGTAATGAGATTCTTGATTAGTTTGCGAGACCATATGCCGATCTTATCCGCCCGGACTTAATTCTGATGGACGATAATGCCCGCCTCTCCGTGCCCAAGTCACTGAAACCTATCTAGAACGTGAGACAATCGTTCGTATGGACTGGCCTGCTCGATCACTGAACTTAAATCCGATTGAACATGCGTTGGACATGTTACAGCGTGCTGTTACAGCCCGATCTATGCAGCCGAGGACTTTACAGGAGCTCAAAGATGCATTGGTTGATGAATGAAGGCTGATTCCACAAAACCGGATACAGGCTCTGATTACGAGCATGCGCAGGTGATGTCGTGCTGTAATTGATGCCCGTGGATGACATACATGTTATTAGGCACGTTTGTCTAAACAAATTTGGAAATGTGTTGAAAATCAATTGTCCAAATCCCTTTGTGTTATGGCAAATTGTGTGGGTGCCAAGACGGTTGTTGTTGTCACGCTTGAATGCAGAGCCAGTTGACAAAATTAATCACTAGTCTTTGTGAAGAATATGTTTTCTATCATTCTGTATCAAATTTGGATTCAGCTGATTAATTTATCGAAAAACTATCTTGCATTAAAAAAGTGATCCCTATCAAACTTTGAGTAGTATATTTAGTATAATATGTTAGAATTGCTTAATAATACGGAATGTATTTTCGATTCTGAAATATATATTTAAAATGTTGGAAGAAAGAAAACAACAGTACAATGTATCATTACAACATACAACAGATTTGATTGGATTTTGGTGACCTTGACCTCATTTTTCAAGGTCACAGCAGCCCAAAAACAGTCATTTTTAGGTCAAAAATGGCTTGTCTGTACTCTATCTCAATAACGAATTGATTAATTTCAATCAAACTTGGAACAATATATCATTACAACATACCAGGAATTTGATTAGATTTTTTTCAAGGTCACAGCCCCCCCCCCCCCAAAAAAAAAAAAAAAAAAAAAACAGCCAATTTTGGGCCAATAAAGGCTTGTCTGTACTCTCTCTCATTAAAGAATGACCAATTTTTGTCAAACATTGTGCACTATATGTATAAATATATCATACCGCAGATCGGGTTAGATCTTGGTGACCTTGACCTTTTTCAAGGTCACAGGCCCTCAAAGACAATACATTTTGGGCTAAAAATGGCTTGTCTGCACTTTATCTCATTAATAAATTGCTTAATTTTAGTCAAACTTAGTACAATATAACATTACAACATGACGCAGATTTGATTTTATTTTGTCGACCTTGACCTTTTATTGAAGGACACAGGCTTCCAAAACACAGATGATTTTGGGACTAAAAAAGGCTTGACTGCACAATTTCTCATAACAAATTGATTAATTGCATTCAAACTTGGTATAATATACCATTACAACATACCTCAGATTTGATTAGGATTTGGTGACCTTGACTTTTTTCAAGGTCACAGCCAACCCCCCCCCCCCCCACCACCCCCCAAAAAAGTCAATTTTGGGCAAAAAATGGCTAAGGATAACCCTTTCTACAACTTATTTAACGTCACTGCAGCTGGTTTCTCGGAATGTGTGGCGGCCGTAAAAGTATCCCTGCCCTACATCATAGTGTAGTTTATGTTTATGTATTTATGCATTTTCTTGTCCTTTTGGGATCACTGATTCCATTGTTGATTTTTTTAAATATTTTAGGGTCACTGATGAAGCCCAATTGGCCAAAACTAGCTAGTGTGACCCAGAAAACATGTTCACTCCATATTTTCCAGTTCTGTTGTATATTCCTTGCTTCCAAAGGATAACCCTGTCTGCAACTTATTGTCTGCACTCTAAGGCCAAGGTCTCCCGAAACCTGTACTTTTAGGGCCAATAATGGCTTATCTGTAACCTATATCATTTAAGAATTTATGAATGTTGATCAAAATCGGTACGATATTTAATTGCAGTATACCAAATTTGTCTGGTGATCTGAGCTTTTTAATGACTGTTTGTTTTTTAAGGTCATAGGCTTCCACAAAAACTGTCAGCTTTTGACCAAAAGTGGCTTGTTTGCAGCTTACATTTTGTTGACGTTAATCTAGTTATTAAAGTCAAATGGGTGTTTAAGATATATTTATGGTGAGGAGACATTGTTTTCCTCTGAAAACATTTTTATTTATACCAGCATTCAGGGTACATCTGCAGAAAATATGAAATGTTACATACCCTGTAAACAATATAAGACAGAAACTGGTAATGGAAGGTAAACATGAATGTATGTCATACAAGTAACATGCACAGCATTTGAGAGCAGTTACATGATAGTCCTTTAAATCATCAATGAATAGCATTCCCGTTTGCCCAGCAAGGAATGATGGTCATGCTCATACAGATGGCCAGCCGCTGTCCTTCTGTATATGTAGACTATATTGACTTTTTCCTGTGCGAGTATACACAGTACTTTGATTACATTGATATTCTCGCCTTATTTTATCGATAAAAGTTTATTTTTCAACATCCTCCCCAGCGTTAACCGCCAAAACATCAGCATTTTTGAAAGCATTATTGTTTCTGAAATAAAGTGGTGTGTAGTTTTCTCTGGTTAACGATGTGGACGACCATGCAATTTTCCTTTGAACACCACAGGGGTCTTCACTTTGTCCATAGGCGCAATGTTACACATGACCAGTAGTGCATGTATTCAACCGGAAATTTTGTTACGAAAACGCATGCGGATTAAAAAGAAAATATTTGTCCAACAAACCAGAGATGTTTGGTCACGTTATGAGTGTATTTTGATCAGTTTTTGTTGACTTCAAGAATTAACTCTTTCAGTAGGCACTTTGCAATAGAAAACTGTAACCCGTCCTTTAATTGAATTAAGTCCCGTGGTTTGAGAGAAAAAGTCCTTTGAAATGTTGACGGAATATCAATCAGCTTGCCCTTTATAGTTCACCTGAGCATGAAGTGCTAATGGTAGGGTATTGTGATCAGTGAAAATCTGTCGTGTGTCTTCAACAGTGCATTTACAAGGAAGAATGGGAACAGAAGGTGTTATGAGGGCTTGCGAAACTTCAAGTCCTCGCGCGGTACAAACTTGGCTTTACTTCTAATCTTGGCCGGAGACATTGAAACTAACCCCGGCCCAAGGTTTCGCTGTGGACTCTGCAAAAAATATTGCAAAGGTTCCGAGAAATGGATAGAATGTGAGGACTGTAACAAGCGCTTTCACTCCTCATGTTCTGATTTGGATAAGAGTCAATTGTTAGAAATTGAATCTAGAGCTGGAACTTGGTATTGCAAAGCTGACTGTGGTCTTTGCAGTTGTGCTGTCCTTAAAGGCCACAACGCCGTTCAGTGTGATCAATGTGAAATGTGGATACACACTGACTGTTCCTTCATTTCAGATGCAGAATATGGCACATTGGTAAATTCAAGCTGCCACTTGATATGTCCAAAATGTGAGGTCTGTAACTTTTCAGACTCCTTCTTTGATGAATATGTAGAAATGAGGTTTGAACAAACAGGTTTGAACCTCTGTCAGTGGTTAAGAGAGGCAAATCTTCGCCTGCTGATGAAACTAAGTCAAATTTTGTGAAAGGTTTGAAACTTTGCAGTATAAACATAAATGGAATTAGAGGGAAAATTCTTGAACTTTTAGCTTTCCTCGATACATCTCAACCTCATATTGTTGCTATTCAGGAAACAAAGATTGACAGTTCAATTACTACATCTGAGCTTTCCCTGAAAATTGTCAGTACTGTGTGTACAGAAAAGATAGGAACTCTCATGGCGGTGGGGTGATGTTGCTCATTCATAGAGACATCCCCCACATGCCGTTCATGGAACTTGAAAATGACACCGAATCGGTCTGAGTTAAGGTTTTTGCAAATAAAACTTCCCACTTCGTAGCAAGTTGGTATCGACCACCAAATGGTACAATCGAAAACTTCCAGTTGTTTAAAGACCAACTGGATTGCATTAAATTACAGCATAAGGGTAAAAAAACTCCCGGCCGTACATGTTCTAGGTGACCTCAACTTCAGAGACATTGCTTGGCCCGACAGGCTCAGCAAACAAGGCACAATGCTGAGTCAGTCGGGAGGACAAATATTGATTGACATTATGAACGATCATGGTCTTGAACAAATTGTTAACTTCCCCACTCGTGATAAGAACACATTGGATCTGATCCTTACGACTTTGCCAGGACAATTCCAAGACATTCATTCCCCAGATAAACTAAGTGACCACGATGTTGTCTCCGGGTATTTAAAAATTCACATCCCACCAATAAAGAAACCTCGGAGGAAGGTGTACTCATATCAGAAAGGTGACTATGAAACTATGAGGAAGGATGCACTCAGACTTGCAAAGGAGAATTACTTTAATGGTCATTCATTGTCTGTACAGGAGAACTTTGATTTGATAACTTCTTTCATTCATACTTCGGCCGAAAATCATATCCCCTCAAAAACTAGTAGGTCTGTATCTTCTATTCCCTGGATCACTCCAGAGATAAGAAGGAAAATTCGCAGAAGGAATATGATTCATGCAAAGGCAAAAAAGACGGGAAGTGGTAAACTCCGGACAAAATTTGAAAACTTGAGACGCGAAATCAAGACTGATATAAAAAATCAGCATGATTTGTATGTGAATAACTTGGTAGGTGATGTAAAGGCAAATCCCAGAGACTTCTACAGATATATTAATAGCCAGAAGAAAGACAGGCAAGGTATCCCGCCCCTTAATAAAAGAGGAGGGGACGGGGTTGCTGAATCAGAGTAGAAGTAAAACAAAGATCAGGAATTGATACAATTAACTTACTCCATCCATAAAAGACACCAAAGGGAAAGAAATACAAACATTAAGCGACCAGACCACAACGGAAACCTAAACAAAGGAAGGCCATATGGACAGTTACTTTCCCACAAAATGGCCATATGGCCATCCAAAATTAAAAGACACAAGTGATACACACAGTAAGTAACAAACAACAACATAAATAAATCGCCACAGAAGAGCCGCCTTGGAACGGTCAGTGGAAGATTTCCACTGGGGGGGGGGGGGGGGGGGGGGGGTAAAATCGATTTTACGTGGCCACAATCCTCGCCCTTACTTCCGTCGCGATTTAGACAAATAATTTGTTCAGTCCGCATGAAGGCCTCCTAACTCATCAGTGCAACATCTCCGTGAACACAGAAATCAAAGAACCACAGAGGTGAGACAACGGTGAGGACTCGACAGCAAGAACCACTGAAATGCTGGAGCAAAAGAAAACCAACAGTTAGACTCCGATGAGCCCGACCAGAGACAGAGCATCAGGCACCAACCAACATTATCTCTTTAATTTTCAATAAGCCTTTACGTTGGAGCCGTCATAGAATCTGAGGCCTGACCCACCGGCGTGCAATTAAAGAGGGAAGCAAAGTTGCCAACCGTGATTGGGTTAACTACCATGCATGCAGTCTGTCGTATAATATCCATGTTGTACCCAATCTTTTTATATCGAAGAATGATTTTACGAAATTGGGTGCTGAAGTCATTGCGGTTATATATTTTTCTGAATTTATATACTAAGTCACCATAAAATTCGGGTTCCGATAGACCTTGTTGCAGAAGAGATTTAAGTCCAATATTGAATTTTGAAATTAAATCAGAATGGCGTCTATAAAATTTTGAAAAGGCTTTGCGTAGTTTATGGTACCGATAACCCTGATTAAGAAGTTTAGCCGTTAATAATTTATTACGAGTGTTGAAGTCAGTTACATGACTACACACTCTAGCAAATCGAATTAATTGCGAAATATAAACGCCATAGGATGGCGCACGAGGAACATCACCATCCAAAAAAGGAAAATTTACAATCTCAAAATCAAAGTCATCGCGTTTATAATAAATTTTGCACGAAACAAATCCATCTACAATAGATAGATGTAAATCCAAAAACGGGGCCTCGGTATCAGAAGAATTTGCTTTATTTAACTGAAGTTCTAGGGGGGTAAATCTGACTGATCAAACCATCAAAATAGGTATTATCAATATTTAATAAATCATCTAAATATCTAGAAGTAGAGCTAAAAGCTTCAATAATTTCAGATTGGTTATCAATGGAAAGCGACAAAATGAAGTCTCTTTCATAACAATACAAGAACAGATCAGCCACAAGAGGTGCGCAATTAGTACCCATCGGAATAAGACTCTGAAAGGGCAGAGGAACTAGTTGGTCAATTCAATGATGCGTTTAATAAAACTGAGTTCACGGAGGTTCCATTGACTGGAAGCTCGGCCCCATTCATGAATAATATTGATGTGACAGCTGCAGGAGTGATCAAATTACTTCAAGGCTTAAACCCCAGTAATGCCTTAGGACCTGATGAGCTTCATCCTAGAGTCCTGAAGGAACTAGCAAATGAGTTGGGTCCAGTTTTTGCACACTTGTTTCAACAGTCTCTTCATACGGGTGAAATCCCAAAAGAATGGCTCTTAGCAAACATCTGTCCACTCTTCAAAAAAGGAGATAGGGTTCTTGCCCGTAATTATCGCCCTGTGTCTCTGACTTGTGTTCTGTGTAAATTGCTGGAACATATAGTCTGCTCGAACATCTTGCCCCACTTGGACGAACATAAACTTTTGTCAGACAGACAACATGCATTTAGGAAAAGGCACAGTTGTGAAACTCAGCTAAGCACAGTTATTAATAACTGGGTAAAAATCTTGGACAAAGGGGGACAGGTTGACACATTTATTCTGGACTTCGAGAAGGCTTTTGACACCCCTCCTCATGAACTTCTTAAATCTAAGTTATTTGGTTATGGAATTGGGGGAAAGACCCTCAAATTGATAGATTCCTTTCTTTGCTACAGAAAACAGCGGGTTGTTGTTAATGGTGAATCTTCGGAGTGGGCTCAAGTTTTGTCTGGAGTCCCGCAAGGGACCGTTCTTGGTCCACTTTTGTTCTCCCTGTACATCAATGATATTTCCACTGTCATTGACTCAGAAATAAGACTGTTCGCAGATGACTGTGTTTGTTACCGGGAAATTAGAGATACAGATGACTCATTGAAACTTCAGGCTGACATAGATAGATTAGGATGTTGGGCACGTAAATGGGGCATGATGTTTCAGCCAGTTAAATGCAATATTATGCAGATAACTAGGAAGAGATCTAATAAAGTTGAGGCTTCTTACACCTTAGAGGGAACGGTCCTCGAGAATGTGGACTCCATTAAATACCTTGGAGTGACAATCTCACACAACTTGAGATGGAATACTCCTAATTATATATAATTAGCAACATGTGTACTAAGGCAAATAGAACGCTTGGTTTCCTGAGGCGAAATCTTCATCAGTGTCCCCAGGATGTAAAAGAGGCAGCATATAAAGGTCTTGTTCGCCCAATCTTGGAATATGGAGTTGTATCTGGGACCCCAGTGGAATGGTCCTTAACGATGAAATTGAGAAAGTTCAGAATAGAGCTGCTAGATTTGTAACAGGCAATTACTGCTTTGAAACTGGGAGCATGTCTGGAATACTTGGAAAATTAAAATGGGAGTCTCTCAAGAAAAGGAGAAAAGACAGTAGGCTAATCCTTTTATACAAAGGTCTAAAGGGTGCTGCCAGCATTCCAACAGATGACCTTGTTCCCCCAGCTAGACACTGTAGAAATCACCATTCGTTGGCGTTTCAGACCCTTAGCGCAAGAACTGACATTTATAAAGAGTCTATCTATCTTCATATACTGAGTCGGTCAAACTTGGCCATTACCTCAGTTGGGTGGTGCGCTAAATTTAGAATTTAGCAAAAAAAAAAAAAAAAAAAACACACCCACTGGATGAGTTCTTAAAACTATTTACAATCTGCTTTCAGAGGTTTTCTTCCCCAGAACCATTAGAGATTGGAATGCCCTTCCCGATTCGATTATTTCGACAGCTGAAGGTGCTGATGATTGTGTAGCTAAATTTACCTCTTTGGTTAGAGCTAGGGACTAACTTCCCACATTACAGGTCCTGGTGTATGAATGTCATTTGACGTGTCACCAGTAACATTTCTGATTTTTCCGGACATTTTCCGGACAATTCCCGGACATTAGGGTGCTTCATTTTTCCCGTTCGCACACGTTAGAGGGGTCCCCCTATTTGCAGACAAGAACCGTCAAGAACCGACAAGAACAGTCAAGAACCGACAAGAACCGACAAGAACCCTTTTTGGCCTATTTATCATAAAATACAATTTAAAATGATATTTTAAACCAATTCTGATATATTTCAATGCTATAATATCATTTTTATACATGTATGAGAGGCATAAAGTGGTCCACATTATTCTCTTGACGGTAAATTCTCGTGTCGGTAAATTCTCGTGTCGGTATTTATAGCAAACGTCAATTTTGTCTCTAGATGGCAGATATGTATGTTCATCATGTACAAACTTGATTGATTATTTAAAAAATATACCTAGCAAACAACAGTTCCATCATTAGATATTAGCTACGAACGTGCGTCGTGGATATTATTTATGAACAAAACAACAACAACAACAACAAAAAATTCTCTTGACGGTAAATTATCGTGTCGGTAAATTCTCGTGTCGGTATTTATAGCAAAAGTCAATTTTGTCACTAGATGACAGCTATGCATGTTAATCATGAACAAACGTGATTAATTATGTAAAAATATACCTTTTTAAATAGCATGGGAGGCATAAAGTTGTCCACATTATTCTCTTGATGGTAAATTCTCGTGTCGGTAAATTCTCATGTCGGTATTTATAGAAAACGTCAATTTTGGCACTAGATGAAGCTTATAACTATACTTTAAATTATGAGAATATCTAACATATTTTTTTTTTTTTTTTTTTTTTGCGAATATCATATGTGATTCACTGCTTATACATCAGGATAATGGGATAATGTAAGTTTAAAAATTTTGCAAATAACATTTATGCTATAACATAGAGAATTTCTCTTACCAGTATTTACCGACAAGAAAAATGGCTTGACAGCGTTTGTTAGCTTTTGTTTCTTTGAAACTTATAGTCCAAACAAGCAGTTGAGCATAACATTGATTGAAATATTATTCTAGCTAGGGGCCGCCAATAGTCTCTTGTCGGTAAATTGCTCTTGACGGTATTTCCGATAAGAACACTTTCTCGCCAAATAACTGAGTGATTTTCTTGTTGGTATCCATTGACAAGGAGAAACATAGATTGTGGGTACCCGTTAGAACCACCTCATTGTACAGACTTGTGAACGTAATGAAGCTCTGGTCGGTATTTACCGACAAGGAGAGAAGCGATATTATGCATAAATGGTATTCTCTAAAACATAGATTGTGGGTACCCGTTAGAACCGCCTCATTGTACAGACTTGTGAGTGTAATGAAGCTCTTGTCGGTATTTACTGACAAGAAGAGGAGCGATATCATGCAAATATATGATGATCTAAAACATAGAATGTGGGTACCCATTAGAACCGCCTCATTGTACAGACTTGTGAACGTAATGAATCTCTTGTCGGTATTAACTAACAGGGAGAAAAGCGATCCTATGCATAAATGGTATTCTATAAAACGTAGATTGTGGTACCCGTTAGAAACGCCTCATTGTACAACGTAATGAATCTCTTGTCGGTATTTACTGACAAGAAGAGGGACGGTATCATGCAGATATATTATAATCTAAAACATAGAATGTAGGTGCTCGTTAGAACCGCCTCATTGTACAGACTTGTGAACGTAATGAATCTCTTGTCGGTATTTACCGACAAGGAGAGAGGCGATATTGTGCATAAATGGCATTCTCTAAAACGTAAATTGTGTGTACCTGTTAGAAACGCCTCATTGTACAGCTTGTGAACGTAATGAATCTCTTGTCGGTATTTATTGACAAGAAGAGAAGCGATATCAATTTTGTGGGACCTTTACCCGACATTGAGATGAAATGACTTCTCAAGCCTGGTCGCCCAATGAAACCAACAGGTTTTATGCACATGGACGGACCGACTCGCACCGCTTAGCATGGACAGGCTTAGATCCTTAGCGGTTTACCAGTACTCGTGTGTGGTTGGTGTCAGCTCTGCGTGGAACCATCATGCAACCTATCTATTTCTTCTCTCTCTCTCTCTCTCTCTCTTTCTCAGTCTCTCTCTCTCTCTTTCGCGCGCGCGCAATTAACACGCCCATTGTAATATATTGAAATTTTTTGCACTAAAAAAATCGAATTTTTCTCCTTAAAAATTCTGATATTTTCATATTTCTCTCAAAACATAGATTGTGGCATCTCGTTAGAACCGCCAGTACCCACTATCTATGTTTCTGAGCAGAAATAAGAAAAATAACGTATACCCGCGTAATACCCAGTTTTACTATATAAAAGTGAGGTTAAAGGGGTAACAGTTATATAGGCGTGATTTTTAAAATCTCTCTCTTTCCCTCTCTCTCTCTCTCTCTCTCTCTCTCTCTCTCTCTCTCTCTCTCTCTCTCTCTCTCTCTCTCTCTCTGTTGCGAGAAAAACATTTGCGTAATGCTCGCATACCACGACGGACGAATTAACCGACAAGGGAATAAGGATTGGCATCATTAAATGATGATTGTTTGATTTGAGGTTTAACGTCCCCGTCAACACTGTAAAGATCATTTTGGAGACGTTGCTTCCAATTTTGTGGGACTTTTACCCGACATTGAGATGAAATGACATCTCAAGACCTGCCGCCCAATGAAACCAATAGGGTTTATAAGCATGGACGGGCCGACTCGCGCCGCTTTGCCTGGGCAGGCTTAGATCCTCTAAGCTGTTTACCAGTACTCGTGTGCGGGTCGGTTTCAGCTCTGCGTGGAAGCATCATGCAGCCCATATATTTCTTCAAGCCCCGATGGGCGGGGGCCAATTAAATGATGAATGTTACATCAAGAAAACACGCCTAGATGCATCGTGATCAAAATGACCTAAATAGTGTTGATGATGACGTAAAACCTCAATTCAAACAATCAAAATGGAACAAGTTATATCCACATTAGTTAACTCACGATGTCTATCGTATTTATTTATTTTCATGTTAAAACGAAATTCTTCGTGTCGGTAAATACCGACACGAGAATTGACCGATATATGCCTCTGAAGCTAACTAGAAGCATTCTTTGACACTCCTTTGCCCTTATGAGCCTTACATTTGGTCATGATACATAGCTAACATTTGGTAACGGAACTTCTCTTTGAAATAAATACCGACAAGAGAATATACCGTCAAGGGAATGTAGACAGATATCTTTGTAGAGGCGGTTCTAACGAATACGGACGATCTATGTTGCAAGCAGAAATACGAAAAATGTCAGATTTTTTTTTCTGAAAATTTTCATTTTTGTGGTGGTACACTTTTCAATATATTGAATAGGAGATCTCGAGTTTACCGTCAAGAGAATGTAGACAGCAGTGGCAATTAAAAAAAACAAACAAACATTTGTGTGCCGATTTACCGACAAGAGAATGTAGACACTTTTGTTCAAAGGTTAAAATGGTCTTGTAAAATAGTTATTTTTTATTATTTATTTATTTATTTATTTTACTGAAACCACATCTGGTCATGATTACCATGCATAGCTGATGTCTAGTGACTGTCGTTTGCTATAAATACCGACACGAGAATTTACCGTCAAGAGAACTTGTTGTTGTTGTTGTTTTGTTCATGAATCATATCCACGATGCACGTTCGTAGCTAACATCTAATGATGGAACTGTTGTTTGCTAGGTATATTTTTTTAAATACTTAATCAAGTTGGTTCATGATGATCATACATAGCTGTCATCTAGTGACAAAATTGACGTTTGCTATAAATACTGACACGAGAATTTACCGACACGAGAATTTACCGTCAAGAGAATAATGTGGACCACTTTATGCCTCTCATACATGTATAAAAATGATATTATAGCATTGAAATATATCAGAATTGGTTTAAAATATCATTTTAAATTATATTTTATGATAAATAGGCAAAAAAAAGTTCTTGTCGGTTCTTGTCGGTTCTTGACTGTTCTTGTCGGTTCTTGACGGTTCTTGTCTGCAAATAGGGGGACCCCGTTAGAGTGTTCTCCCTTTGACTTTTTCAGCGTGATATTTGGAGAAAAAATGACATCCCAGCAACCACAGAAACAAACGCAGCAGGTGAAAAACGTGTTAAATGATATTGTTAAACTATATTGAACATGAATGATCGATTGTCGTGATTGCGCTTGCCTCTGCTTTGCGTCATTGCCATTCTACAGTTGTGGCGCATTACTCGTTTGTTACCGGTAATCGGAAAAGTATCTACCTGTAGATAAAGTAGCAAACAAAGTATCCTTTAACAAATACTTACCTTCATTTATCTTCATAGGACTATCCCTGATAATTCGAGCGTAAGCCAAGGGGGCGCAGAGTACCATTTTTCACACATTTGGTTTTGCGCAGCCGGGGATCGAACCCGCGACCTCCCATCCCCGAATCCGACGCTATACTACAGAGCTTTCTTTCTACGGATACTGCGAACAGTCACATTTGGCCATTATTCACAGGTGTACATTACATACACTCCAGGTTTAGTGTTGACGGGGACGTTAAACCTCAAATCAACCAATCAAATCCAGGTTTAGCAGGATGAAAGCCTAGACAGTAATCATGTTATTACAGTAAGGGTCTTTAACCTGCACAGGGGGCCGCCAATTAACGACCCAATCCAAAGAACGGTGCGTTTTATGACATTCATCCCTGCAGGGAGCGTGTTCGGACACCGAAATTTTATCACCGCTGCTGGGGATCAAACCCGGGACCTATAGCATCAGAGGCAAGTGCACTGAGCTATCGGGGTCGGCAAACATTTCATCATTTTTAAAAAAAATTTAGAGCAAAATGTGTATGATCAATTTTAACATATTTCTTGTGCACATTTGGTAAGGTCATATAACAGAATTGAGGTTTAACGTCCCCATTAAAACTGTTGTGGTCAGGGCTTTAGATAAGGCTGTGTACCGTGTAAATTATGAAAATATTTCGGAGGATACTCTTTTTTATCAAATCTGGTGCATATCAGGTACGAAAAACAAATAAGTATTACACATTAATGATTAAATATTTTTCGAGAGCGTATTCTGTTTTTTCCACCCGTTGTTTACGAAGTCAAAGAAAACGGCAGAGGATATCTGAATGAATTGAGTAGCGTCCCTTTGTTTCGGTCAATGTTTAAACCGCTTGTAGCGTAAGCCAATCAGTAAACGGCAGAAATCTTGTCCTTGTTGCTGCGACTCCGAAAAACGGCGTACACCACCTCGATTACAATCGTTACAACCCGTTCTAAACCAAAAGTAGCGTGAATATTGACAAAGCATGAGACGAGGACGACCTCTAAAACAGTCTGCAAAAAGGGCTGAAAATAATACAGAGACAATTCTTAAGTTCTTTTCAGATATTCAGAAGCCTGTCTCTATCACACTTGTTGTGAAAAAGGTCCCCGACAGATTATTGACCCAGTAACATTGCCTGTAAGGAAACACGATGGGTCCAAAATTTAAACTTCCATGATCGAAGGGTGGAAGAAAATATATCCATGGACAATATATGATGAAATTGAGAATATGGTTTGGAAAGGTAATAAACGTTTAAAGAACATGAGTTTCACTTCATATCTTTGACATTAAAGTGTGTTCATGGCCACCGCCCATCGGGGCTTGAAGAAATATATGGGCTGCATGATGCTTCTGAGCAGTGCTGAAACCGACCTGCAAACAAGTACTGGTAAACCGCTTAGAGGATCTAAGCCTGCCCAGGTAAAGCGGTGCGCATTGGCCTGTCCATGCTTATAAGCCCTATTGGTTTCATTGGGTGGCAGGGCGTGAGATGTCATTTCATCTCAGTGTAGGGTAAAAGTCCCACAAAATTGGAAGCAACATCTCCAAAATGACCTTTACAGTGTTGACGGGGACATTAAACCTCAAATCAAACAAACAAATCAAACAAGACATTAAAGTGAAGCTCATATTTTATTTCACCCCCAAAACTCTTTGGCCACAATAATCAGACTTTAAAGTCCTGCTATCCTCCAAGAGAACTGAACCCCAAAAGCTAGATTCCCTGTCAACAAACTGCTCAGAAGAGATTTTGATATATGGCATTGTTTTGACTGATTTGTGGCCAGGCTTACTGCTTGTTTTCTAATAGACACAGATATGTCCATAAAACGTTGTGTCGAGGCTGCAAGATAAAGTTTTTTTGGTTTATTTGTCAATACTCTTTAAAAATTTCCTTTTCTTTTTTAAAACAAGACGAGTAATGTACAGTACCGGTACTTTTTGAAAAAAAAAAAATCTTAAGCCCTGTAAGGTCATTTTGGAGATGTTACTCTCAATTTTGTTGACAGCCCTCGCCCATAGGGGCTTGAAGTAATATATGGGCTGCATGCTGCTTCCACGCAGAGCTGAATCCGGCCCGCACACTAGTACTGGTAAACCGCTTAGAGGATCTAAGCCTGTCCAGGAACCGCGGTGCGAGGGGGACCGTCTATGCTTATAAACTCTATTGGTTTCATTGGGCGACAGGGCTTGAAATGTCATTTCATCTCAATGTCAGGTAAAAGTCCAACAAAATTGGAAGCAACGTCTCCAAAATGACCTTTACAGTGTTGACCGGGACGTTAAACCTTAATTCAAACAAACAAAAACACTTGGGCTAAACATCAAATCAAACAAACAAATCAATTTTGTTGAACTTTCGCCCGACTGAGATGAAAGTCTGGTACATGTAGCTCAGTGGTTAGTGCACTTGCCAATGATGCAAGAAGGCTGAGGCCCCCCGGTTCGATTCCCGACACGGTAATAAAATTGTGGGTCCGAACATATTCCACTGACATTATTTGCAGGGAAGCCACAAACTGAAGCATCCTTGGAATCAGGACTTAAACTGGAGGTCCCCTGTGCAGGGAGAACCATCCCCTGTGCATGTGTTTGAATTTTACGCACACCAACAGCTTAGGTAATGTGCCATTATAACCAGTTTTTCTTTGTAGCTCCCCTCGGTAGCTCAGTCGGATTGGCTACTGGTAATCAGGAGGTTGTGCCCCTTGGGTTTGATACCTGCTTCATGCCTCAACCAGAAGTGTCTGGCTGCTGAGGTCAGCAACATTCTTTTGTGGAGATTGATCATGAGGTTTTTTTCTATGGTCATTCTCTCCTTTCCTCTGATTCAAGAAGGACAGTTTTCAGTTTTTGAAGAAAGAATGTGCGGTGTATCAGTGTATGTATGTTAACCGCCTATCTATAAGCCTGCCCGGGAAGTGTGATTTACCATTATGATTATCCTGCTGTTCACAACAACCCCTATCTTTGCAAACAGTGTAGATATAGATCAGATGGCTTCTGAAGAAGCCTTATCCTGCAGTTCACTACAACCCCTACCTTTGCTAACAGTGTAGATATAGATCAAATGGCTTCTGAAGAAGCCTTATCCTGCAGTTCACTACAACCCCTACCTTTGCTAACAGTGTAGATATAGATCAGATGGCTTCTGAAGAAGCCTTATCCTGCTGTTCACGACAACCCCTACCTTTGCAAACAGTGTAGATATAGATAAGATGGCTTCTGAAGAAGCCTTATCCTGCTGTTCACGACAACCCCTACCTTTGCAAACAGTGTAGATATAGATCAGATGGCTTCTGAAGAAGCCTTATCCTGCTGTTCACGACAACCCCTACCTTTGCAAACAGTGTAGATATAGATAAGATGGCTTCTGAAGAAGCCTTATCCTGCTGTTCACGACAACCCCTACCTTTGCAAACAGTGTAGATATAGATAAGATGGCTTCTGAAGAAGCCTTATCCTGCTGTTCACGACAACCCCTACCTTTGCAAACAGTGTAGATATAGATCAGATGGCTTCTGAAGAAGCCTTATCCTGCTGTTCACGACAACCCCTACCTTTGCAAACAGTGTAGATATAGATCAGATGGCTTCTGTAGAAGCCTTATCCTGCAGTTCACTACAACCCCTACCTTTGCTAACAGTGTAGATATAGATCAGATGGCTTCTGAAGAAGCCTTATCCTGCTGTTCACGACAACCCCTACCTTTGCAAACTGTGTAGATATAGATCAGATGGCTTCTGAAGAAGCCTTATCCTGCAGTTCACTACAACCCCTACCTTTGCTAACAGTGTAGATATAGATCAGATGGCTTCTGAAGAAGCCTTATCCTGCTGTTCACTACAACCCCTACCTTTGCAAACAGTGTAGATATAGATCAGATGGCTTCTGAAGAAGCCTTATCCTGCAGTTCACTACAACCCCTACCTTTGCAAACAGTGTAGATATAGATCAGATGGCTTCTGAAGAAGCCTTATCCTGCAGTTCACTACAACCCCTACCTTTGCTAACAGTGTAGATATAGATCAGATGGCTTCTGAAGAAGCCTTATCCTGCTGTTCACTACAACCCCTACCTTTGCAAACAGTGTAGATATAGATCAGATGGCTTCTGAAGAAGCCTTATCCTGCAGTTCACTACAACCCCTACCTTTGCTAACAGTGTAGATATAGATCAGATGGCTTCTGAAGAAACCTTATCCTGCTGTTCACGACAACCCCTACCTTTGCAAACAGTGTAGATATAGATCAGATGGCTTCTGAAGAAGCCTTATCCTGCTGTTCACGACAACCCCTACCTTTGCAAACAGTGTAGATATAGATCAGATGGCTTCTGAAGAAGCCTTATCCTGCAGTTCACTACAACCCCTACCTTTGCAAACAGTGTAGATATAGATCAGATGGCTTCTGAAGAAGCCTTATCCTGCAGTTCACTACAACCCCTACCTTTGCTAACAGTGTAGATATAGATCAGATGGCTTCTGAAGAAGCCTTATCCTGCTGTTCACTACAACCCCTACCTGTGCAAACAGTGTAGATATAGATCAGATGGCTTCTGAAGAAGCCTTATCCTGCAGTTCACTACAACCCCTACCTTTGCCAACAGTGTAGATATAGATCAGATGGCTTCTGAAGAAGCCTTATCCTGCAGTTCACTACAACCCCTACCTTTGCTAACAGTGTAGATATAGATCAGATGGCTTCTGAAGAAGCCTTATCCTGCTGTTCACTACAACCCCTACCTTTGCAAACAGTGTAGATATAGATCCGATGGCTTCTGAAGAAGCTGACATTCAGTTTCTGAATTTGTAGGAATAAATTACTTCAAGTAATCTGATTGGTTGAAAGTGAGCATTGGGTGTGGCTAACTTAACTAATCAGCAGGTTAAGGTTGAAGTAAACTCACTAAGCTGACCAGGGGCCAGTTGTTCAAAGCATCGTTAGCTTAACGAGCTCGTTAGTGGTCATATTGTTAACTCTTCTAGCAAGTACAATATCGAAAATTTTGGTATTTTTGTTGAAAAAGTGTGAGCAGCTTTTGCATCTGCAAAAGCTGCTCACATTTTTTCAGCAAAAATTTCAGCATATTTCATTATCAAAATTTTAACGATACGTTAACTAACAGGTCAATAACTCCAAAATAAAGTTTCTTTGTCAATTACTGTAAAAATTCTAAAAATTCGGACACCTCAAGAACTTGTCTTAAATTACCTAAAATTTGACGAATTCAATGAGTCCAAAAGGTGCTTCTTCAGGGTCTTCACAGTGGCACTGCTTAGGCCTATCTGTTCCAATACTTAGGATCATTACGGTGTATCAATACCGGCCCCGATAGCTCAGTTGGTAGAGTGTCGGCTCCGGGGAACAGGAGGTCTCGGGTTCGATCCCGGGCCGCGACATACCAAAGTCGTTAAAAATGGTACTAGCTGCTCCTCGCTTGGCACTCAGATTTACGGGGTAGAGCTAGGACTGGTCGATCCAGTGTCAGGATAATGTGACTGGGTGTGGTATCATGTAATGTGTCTGGGACATGATACTTCAGTGAGGCAGCACTATAAACGTGAGCATTGAGCTCCCTGTCGCAACCAGACACCGTCGTGATATGACTGAAAAATTGTTGAAAGCGACGTTAAACCCGAATTCACACACACACACGGTGTATCAATATTATGTATTATCTTACATGTATATACATGATGAACATCACCCTCTCCCTTCTGTACTCCAAAAGTTGGAACTTGGCAGTCCTTATTTTCTTAATTTATGCAGCCTTTCCAGGTAAGATAGGTTTTACCATGATGCTACTAATTTAGTGCCGTCCTCAGTAGCTCAGTCAGATGCACGTCTGACTGGTGTTCAGGAGGACGCGGGTTCGATACCTGCCGGGGTTGGCAACATTCTTTCATGGAGATTCATCATGAAATCTTTTTCACAGTTATTCACTTCCGCTAATTCAAGAAGGGCAGTTGTCAGTTTCTGGCGAAAGAATGTGCACTGTTCTGGTAAACAGCTTATGTATAAGCCTGCCCAGGAAAGTGTGGATAGGTAAACTGACAGGCTCAAAAATGACCTAAAATAGTGTTGACTGGGCCGTTTAACTCAAATACAAACAAAAGCTACTTATTTAGTAGCAAGTCTTTGGACATTCTCAATAACTATTTTATCTTTTTTTTATATGGGTGACCAGACTTGAGTTACACGGGCCTCTGTGGCCTAGTGGATAAGATCGCTGACTCTTAATCATTAGGTCTCTCATCGCTCCGGTTTGAACCTGGCTCGGGTCACATGTGAGACATCAAGTTTTGCAATGGAAGGTCGGTTGTTTTTTCTTCAGGTACTCCGTTTTTTGTCCACCTCTGATTAAAGATTGGCTCGATATGAGTGAAATAATCTTGAAAGGGCTGTAACCCCCCCCCCCACCCCCCAAATAAAAAACCAATGAGTTACCTACCCTATGTGGTGCCTGAGTAACTTGTGTACGATCCATAGTCTATAAAAATCTATTGTTAGGGTAAACACAGTCCGGCCTCACCACTGCCACCAGTGACTTGTATATATAGGTCACTTTAGGGGCCTGACAATAAATTTGAATAGATTGAGGGACATTACTTCATCAATCAACATGAGTGTTGAGTGTCCTAAAAATAATTAACAGGTTCCTATTTGCTGTATTGACCTTACAATTTATATGGCCCCTAAATGTGAAATGACTCGCAGATCCTTCTCATGCTTGACCTTTCCTAATTCAGTATCTTATTAACATAAAAATCGGAAAAATTAGGACACCTTGGGAACTTGCTGTTATTCTCCTAAATTTCGGACACCAAGAACTTATCATACATGTAATTCTCCTAAATTTTTGACAAATTTTTTTCACGATCCAGCAAGGAGTCCTAAAGGTAAAGATGGAATGGCAAACAGTGTAGACCCTGATCAGACTGCTCCTTTTAGGAGCAGTCTGATCTGGGTCTGCAATGTTTGCTTAGGCCTATCTATGATCCCAATAGGATCATTATGGTATATAGCAAAGTATGTATAGTGAGTAGAGATGCATTACATATATGTTACTATTTTCACCTTTATTTCCAGTGTTCATGTATATTACAGTTAATTTCTACCAAAGAATTATACATGTATTTGCATATTGCTTACAGTTGATTTTAAGGGGAATTTCTTTGCTTAAAGTTTCTTTTTCATGCCAGAAAGTGTATCACGATACATATCGTGATGTGTTTCGTATTGTGAGGTAACGGTATCGTTGCAGCCCTAAGAGTGAGTTCCTGTCATGTCTACCAATGTGAAGGTTGTGGCATTTAGTGATATTGAAAAACATTCTCCAGACAGCTTGCCAAACCACTGCATGATTTAAACTTGTTAGAATTCTATCCTTCTTAGCTTGATTTGATACCACAGCATCATCTGCAAACAGCTTTATTAGTACCTCAGTAAAGCCCCCGCCCATCAGGGCTTGAAGAAATATATGGGCTAAATGATGCTTCCACCCAGAGCTGAAACCGACCCGCACACGAGTGCTGGTAAACCGCTTAGAGGATCTAATCCTGCCCAGGCAATGAGGTTCGAGTCAGCCCGTCCATGCTTATAAACCCTATTGGTTTCATTGGGCGGCAGGGCTTGAGGTGTTGGGTAAAAGTCACATAAAATTGGAAGCAAGGTCTCCAAAATGACCTTTACAGTGTTGACGGGGACGCTAAACCTCAAATCAAACAAACAAACAAAAGCACCTTAGTAATATCTTGTAGGTCATTTATAGAAATTAGAGACAGTACTGGTTGAAGAACGTGTCTTGGGGAACATACTTTCGAGATGACTGGGAACCATTGGCAAACATTGTTATGTCTCTGCAAGAAACAAGCTGCAGGTTTTACCCCTACCTTTTATGGGGAACTTTGTCAAAAGTCTTGTTTAAACTCAAGCCCAAGTGTTTTTGTTTGTTTGAATTAAGGTTTAACGTCCCGGTCAACACTGTATAGGTCATTTTGGAGACGTTGCTTCCATTTTTGTGGGACTTTTACCCGACATTGAGATGAAAAAACATCTCAAGCCCTGCAATCCAATGAAACCAATAGGGTTTATAAGCAGGGATAGTCCAACTTGCACCGCTTTGCCTGGACAGGCTTAGATCCTCTAAGCAGTTTACCAGTACTCATGTGCGGTCGGATTCACTCTGCGTGGATGCATCATGCAGCCCATCTATTTCTTCGAGCCCTGGTGGGCTGGGGCCGTCAAAAGTCTTGGTTAAACTCAAGCCCAAGTGTTAACCCTTATCCTGTTGTTCCCTACAACCCCTATCTTTGCAAACAGTGTAGATCCAGATCAGATGGCTTCTGGAGAAGCCATCTGATCAGGCCCGAGGTTACAAAACTTTTTTCATGCTCAACTCAGCTGAGCATGAAAATTGTGGTGGTCATAAAAATTAAAATACTAAGAAGTTGAGCGATTTTTCTTTCTCAGATAGCAGAGAATGTTATTTGTCCTGCTCACAAATTTTAAAATGCCAACAATTGTTGGCATTTTAAAATTTGTGAGCAGGACAAATTTCATGCTCAGGTGAGTTGAGCATGAAAAAAGTTTTATAACCTCGGGGCCTGGCCATTCTATGCAGTTAACCATTACAGTTAACCTTCTTTTGCAGTGATTGAAATACATTTCTTGTTTGCGGCCCCTGTCCATCAGGGCTTGAAGAAATAGAGCTGCAACCGATCACACAGTACTGGTAAACCACTAAGAGCATCTAAGCCTGCCCAAGCAAAGCGGTGCGAGTCAGACCATCCATGCTTATAAACACTTTAGGTTTCATTGGGTGAGCTGAGCATGAAAAAAGTTTTATAACCTCGGGACCAGGATCTACACTGTTTGTCATGCAGTTTGCGAATTTGAAGATAAATATTACATCATGTAATCTGATTGGCTGATGTTCAGGAATGGGTCTGGCTAATTTAAATAGTCAGTAGGATAAGTGTTAAACTCATAACCAAACTCATTTACACGTACAAATATTTTCAGGCAGGTGACAGGGGAGCTGGAGGGGACAAGGAGAAGAAGAAGAAGGAAACCATTCTAGACCTGTCCAAATATTTGGAAAAGCCAATCAGAGTGAAGTTTAGTGGTGGTAGGGAAGGTAAGTTTTTCTCAAAGTCATAGATTCCGGGTACATAAGAGCTACCTCACTGAGGTGGTTCTATCGAGAACCAACAATCTATGTTTGGAGCAGAATTAATCCTTAATCTGCTGTTCACGACAAACCCTACCTTTGCAAACAGTGCAGATCCAGATCAGATGGCTTCTGATCAGGATCTACGCTGTTTGACATTCAGTATGTGAATTTGCAGGAATAAATGATATCAAGTAATCTGATAGGTTTAAAGTCAGAAATAAGTGTGGCTAACACGCCTCCGCTCATCGTGGCTTGAAGAAATAGATGGGCTGCAGGGTGCTTCCACGCAGAGCTGAGTCCGACCGCAAACAAGTCTCCAAAATGACCTAACTTGTTTTGAGGTTAAACGTTCTTGTCAACACTGTAAAGGTCATTTTGGAGGCGCTGCTTCCAATTTTGTGGACTTTTATCCGACATTGAGATGAAATGACATCTCAAGCCCTGTCGCCCAATGAAACCAATAGGGCTTATAAGCATGGACGGTCCAACTTGCACCGCTTTGCCTGGGCAGGCTTAGATCCTCTAAGCGGTTTACCAGTAATTGTGTGCGGTTGGTTTCAGCTCTGCGTGGAAGCATCATTCAGCCCATCCATTTCTGCAAGCCCCAGTGGGTAGGGGCTGACAATATAAATGAAGGGTTATTATTTGTCGTGCCTGCTTGAAGCATGAAACAATAAGAGCCCCGCCAAGCGAATTTGGGTCTTCGAGCATTCCGTCATGACAAATTTTAACTGCGCATGCCCAGCCATTCAGAGGGGCCAGGGATATGGCTTTCTGTCTGAAGGTTCGTCTTGATTCACTGCTTGTATGAGCGAGCAGCGAAGGTTCTGGCGAGACTGCGCGGATGCGCAGGCTCGCCTGAACCTTCGCCGCTTGCATAGGCGATAAGTACCAAAATCGCTTGACGCGGCCCATATAAGAGTCAGGATTTCTGTTTCTTGGTCCATCTATGAATCTGTCACATTGACAATCCTTGAAATGAACACACCCGTAAACCCCACTTTTTATGGCCCAAACTTTTGACTGTTAGTCCGTCTGTCAGCACCTCATAGTTTCGTGTCCGCTCCATAATTCTGATACTCTAAAAGCTCTTGTGTTGCGGGTGCCTTGATCCGCGACCTTGCAGCTGCAATCATCCGTGATGGGAAGGTACCCTCTGACTGGGAACAGAGTTTTCATTGTCTGTCTCTACAAAGGCAAGGGCGATGCATTGGAACAGGGCAACTACCGTGGTCTCAAGCTGACAGAACAGGTCATGAAAGTCCTGGAGAGGATTGTGGATGGCCTCATTAGGCAGTTGGTGTCCATTGACGATTCCCAGTTTGGCTTCGTCCCAGGAAGAGGCACAACAGACGCAATTTTTGTTGTACAGTAGCTGGAAGAGAAGTATCTGGCGGCCAATAGGAGACTCTACATGGCTTTTGTAGACCTGGAGAAGGCATTTGACCGAGTGCCTCGGAAAGTCATCTGGTGGGCACTAAGAAAACTTGGAGTGGACGAGTGGATTGTGAAACTGGTCCAAGGGATGTATGCTAATGCTCGGAGCCGTGTCCCCATTGGTGATGGGTACAGTGAAGAATTGGAGGTGAAGGTGGGTGTTCATCAAGGCTCTGTTCTCAGCCCACTGCTTTTCATCATTGTGCTTGAGGCCTTGTCATGCGAGTTCCGCTCTGGAGTCCCCTGGGAGGTCCTGTATGCTGATGACCTTGTCATCATAGCTGAATCCCTTGAGGAATGTGTCAGGAGGCTCTTAACATGGAAAGACGCAATGGAGGCGAAAGGCCTGAGAGTGAATGCAGGAAAGACAAAGATCATGATCTGTGGTACAGGTCTGGACCTCTTGCAGAGTACAGGCCAGTTCCCATGCGCTGTATGTTGCACTGGAGTGGGCAGCAACAGTATCTTTTGTAATGGCTGCAAGTTCTGGGTGCACCAAGAAATGCAGTGGGCTCAAACGCTTGATAGAGGACCCAGATTACAGGTGTACACGCTGCCAAGGAACTGCACGCCCCTTAGATGGCAGACCACAGAGGGAACTCCAAGTCGGATCCGACAAGCTGGAGGTTGTAGCTTCCTTTTGCTACCTAGGTGATATGCTTTCTGCAGCGGTTGGTTGTGACCATTCTACTACATCACATGTGAAAACAGCCTGGAAGAAATTCAAGGAGTTGCTGCCAGTTCTCTCTTCCCACCACCTCTCGTTCAAGACACGTGGCCGTGTGTATAGCTCTTGTGTGCGGAGCGCAATGCTCCATGCCAGTGAGACATGGCCATTGACAAAGCCAAACCTCCAACGTCTACAGCAAAATGACAGGGCAATGATCAGACAGATCTGCAATGTCAAGCCACACGACACTGTCACCATCAGGTCCAGTGAGTTACTTGAGCGTCTTGGCATTGAGGACCTGGACCTCATCCTGAAAGAGAGAAGGCTTTGCTGGTATGGACATGTGGAATGCTCAACGGTGCAGTCAACACTGCCTGTGACATACAGGTAGGTGGAAAGCGGGGGCCAGGAAGGCCCAAGATGACCTGGAAGCAGCTAACAGAAAGAGATTGCAGAGAATGGAAGCTCTCTGCTATCGATCCTCATGATAGACAAGCCTGGAGATCTGGTGTAAGATCTGCCATGTGTGCAGCAAGCCAGCTACCTGGAAGTAAAATACAGTAAATTTCCAATATTAAGACCACCTTTGGGACTGTTCAAAAGTGGTCATAAAGACCACTTTTGAACTGTCCCAAAGGTAGTCCCTGAGCAAAGGTCACTGTAAGCAGAAAAATACAAAAAAATTAAATGTATCCTTCAAACTAAGCTTTTTATTACAGAATTAGTTCTAATTTTAGGTGGTCTTATTATAGTGGAATTTCACTGTACTTGCCTAATCTGTTGCTATGACCCACATCAGCAAAATTCAGAATACCAAGAGCAAATTAGACAAGAGCATCTAGCTTCTGCTATAGGTATGCTATTCAGCGTGTGGGTGCCAGTCTAATCTGATTGGTTAAACAAATTCAGTGTTTTACTGAGGTTTCAGAGTTCATTGAGAAATATTGTTTAAAATACCTGTCAGTAATGATTCCCTGCTGTTTGTTTTATTGCTTTTGCTGGGAAACCCTTTAACCACTCTGCTACATACAGAAAGTGCCTTGTGCAGATGAAAGCAGTACAGGCTCTGATAAGCGTATTTAGCGTTCATAACCTCTATAATTAGTAATCAGTACCTATAGGAATCCAGGATAATTGCATTGACTGCTCACATATGCAGACTAGCGAGATATTTTGCCGACTGTAAATATGTTAGGCACCTTTTGACATGATGCAGCTCATAGTTTCTACACATGATAACATCATTTTTAATGAGTTGCAAATTCCTGTGGTAGGGAATAGTTTTCTTTAGTAATGAAGAGTCTGATAAAATTAACCAATCATAGCCAAGTGGCTTCCACGAGCTGAATTTATACCTGAAAGCTCTTATGATGTGCTACTTGAGAATACTTATTAGATTTGCCTCTTCCTGTAGCTACATGCCTCGTTATCTGGGAGCTGTGTAATCCGAATAATTAACCCATTGTATACTATTGTACTATTAGTGTACTCTTCCCTTGCTGCATGTTGGGCAAGTCCAATTGTCATATAAGGGGTGTCAGGCCTATTCTTTCGTTTTTATTCTATTTTTGACAGAAAAGTCTGTTAGCAAACAGTGCAGGCCCTGATCAGACGCCGCGTTCTGCGGCGTCTGATCTGGGCCTGCACTGTTTGCCAAGGTACCATTTAAGCGGTTTCCTGCATACAAAGGGTTAATGCAATTTTTTTTGTGAAGCATGTACCTCAACCCCTTTAAAAAGCTGTTTATGATATAGAGGATATTTGATTTTTTCAGTGTAAGATCGAATTTTATTTCATCGAATGAACACCAAAACTGTTATTTTCACGAGTGGCGTAGCCACGAGTGAAAATAGCAGTTTTGGTGTTCATGAGTGAAATAAAATTTGATCTTGCACTGAAAAAATCAAATTTTCTGTTTCTTACATGCTTCAAAAGGCAATATTTAGCGTCTTTAATGGTGTCGCTCACATTCGGAGAAAATTATCTTTGTTCCTGTTCGTTTCGCGTCAATTTACTGGTGTCCATCGTGTTTAGTGGGTATACTATTGGGTGCAAACTGAGAAATGGCCTGGGATGGTATTATTATGAATGATTAATGAAATAATTGAGAGAGTAGTTTTCCAAAGAAGTTGCTGGCAAGTCTAACGTCGCGCGACAAAAGACGTGACGTCAGCGTCATAAATGACGTCAGTAACGTCCCCGTCACACATGAACGGGCTATGCGTCAATTAGAACGCATTTCAGTATTGTTCAGTTATCTGACAAAGATAAAATTGAAATTAGAGTTAGATTTGAAGAAAAAAGTAGTCCCAAACAGTGAAAAATAAAAAATCGTATTTTCACTGTTTGAAACAGTGAAAATATTGATTTATATTTCACTGATAAATCTCTATCATTCATTGAAAAGCATGTAAGAAAACATGGTTTTGGATACAAGTAAGAAGTGAATGGCTGACAATTCGTGCCAGTCACTCCTCGGTAATGCTCATAATGAGCATTACCGAGGAGCTACTTGCACGAGTCGTCAGCCATTCACTTCTTACATTTATGTTTTATTTTTTGTTCGAATCAGTTGCTCCTCGAATCCAAAACAGACCGCCAGCTAAAGGTCAATCAGCAAAAGGCCTAGCTCTCTGACAACGACACAAAAAATTATGTTCTCACTTTTCGTTGCATGGTAACGTGTCACCAATAAAAATCCAAGACATTGTTAACTGGAGGTTGTTGACACAACGGCAGAAAACACCCAACTAGGGATGAGCTAAGAATATTCTCTGTCAGGTCGGGATCAATGTTCATGTATAAAACTGGAGTTTTTTAGCAATACACATTCGTATTTATGGTTTCGGATACAGCATGGTTTTAAGATAGGTCCCAATATATAGGTTGTATAGAAAAATGACGATAAATTGTCAATTTTATGCCCCCGCTATTCGAAGAATGGTGGAGGGGCATATAGCGTTGCCCCTGTTCGTCCATCCGTCCGTCCGTCCGAAACTTAAACGCAGTCAATAACTTTCTTATTTTCTGGATGGACTTTGAAATTACTTTGTAGAAATGTGTTAACCATCATGAGACCATGTGTCACATGCAAAACCTAGGCCCGTACCTCCAAGGTCAAGGTCATACTAAGAGGTCAAAGGTAAAAAAATGTGTCTGAAACTTAAACGCAGTCAATGACTTTCTTATTTCTGGATGGATTTTGAAATTACTTTGTGGAAATGTTAACCGTCATGAGGCAATGTGTCACGTGCAAAACCCAGGTCCGTACCTCCAAGGTCAAGGTCATACTTAAACGTCAAAGGTATGAAAAGGGTCCAAAACTTAAACGCAGTCAATAACTTTCTTATTTCTAGATTGATTTTGAAATTACTTTGTAGAAATGTTAATCATCATGAGAAGATGTGTCATGTGCGAAACCCAGGTCCGTAACTCCAAGGTCAAGGTCATAATTAGAGGTCAAAGGTCAAAAAAGGGTCCGATCAATAACTTTCATATTTCTGGATGGATTTTGAAATTACTTGGCAGAAATGTTGGCCATCATGAGACAATCTGCCTCACACAAAACCAAGGTCCTTACCCCCAAGATCAAGGTCATTTTGTTAGAGGTTAGATGTGATAAAAGGGTCCAAAACTTAAACACCGTCAGTAACTTTCTCTGGATTAATACAAACATAGACATATTTTCAGGTGGGGGCATCTGTGTCCTATGGACGCATTTCTAGCTCTATATAATCTATGCATTTTTGTTTGGATAGAACACAAATTTTTAACTAGCAAGGTCTTGGCTTTGCACCCCAACAATAGTGCAGGGCTTGAAAATTCTTCAGAATTGGACTTAAGGGCATGTATAGATTTTGGTAAATTTCATAGGGATGACTAGACAAAGCGAGATGAAATTTTTACTCATCCTTCAGTATGAGATATTTGTCATGGCGAGTGGACAAGTTGATTTTTTTAGCCCTATACTGTAGTGTTATAAAGCGGTTGGGAGGTACTTGTTAGAATTGCCTCTTCTTACATGACGTTTTACCGTAAAAATCCTAAAAAATTTGCATACACCTTGAGAATTTGCTGTAATTCTAAAAAAAATTTAACAGATTTGTTTCACGATCCACCAAGAAGTCCAAAAGGCACAGATGGAAAGGCAAACAGTGTTGACCCAGATCAGACTGCTCCTTCAGGAGCAGTCTCATCTGGGTCTGCATTGTTTGCTTAGGCCTATCCATCCCAATACTAAGGATCATTATCTGTGAGCTACCGTATTTACCCTGTGTATTCCGAACAAACAGTGTAAATCCAGAGGAGATGCCACATTGTCACAGAATGCAGCGTCTCATCAGGGTTTGCACGGTTTGCCACTCATTCAGCTGTCTTTAGACACGACCTCGAGTAATAAATTGTACCTGTCCAAATTTTAGAACCAGTAGGTGTCGGAATATTTAGGGCAAATAGGATACGTACTTTAATGATCTTAAAGTTTTGGACAGATATGCCTTAAAAAACAGTGTAAACCCAGATGAGACGCAGCAGAAAGGGTCTCCTCGTCAGAGTTAGCACTGTTTATCTTTAGAAACAATTTAGAGTAGCGAATTGTACTTGTTCAAATTTTAGAACCAGTATGGTAAGGAGCTGAGTTGTCGGAATATTTAGGGCAAATATGGTACTTACTGTAATGTCCTAAAGTTTGGGACAGATAGGTCTTAGTAAACAGTCTGATCTGGGTCTTCACTGTTTGCCTTTCTGTCTGCACCTTTTGGACTCCTTGCTGGATCGTGAAACATTTGCTAAAATTTTAGGAGAATTACAGCAGATCCTCAGTTGTCCGAATTTTCAGGATTTTTACAGTAACCTATGTTTTTCAGCCAGTGGTCTACTGAAGGGGTTTGATCCTTTGTTGAACCTGGTATTAGATGAAGCTACAGAGTATCTCAGGGGTAAGTAGTACATGTAATAGTGGATCTTACTTGGGGATTCAAGTATTATTGAGTTTATTAAATGAGTTGCGGATAAGGGATAAAATGTGAGGCTTTGCCGAGCATTTTATCCCTTTTCCTTAAGGAGTTTAATATATGATTGATTTAGAAGATCTTACATGAGTGTTCATGTATTAGTGAGTTTAGGAAAAGGGATAAAATGCCTTCCTTTGTTTAGGTTTCCATTATGGTCTGGTCGCTTAATGTTTGTATTTCTTTCCCTTTGGTGTCTTTTATGGATGGAGTAAGTTAATTGTATCAATTCCTGATCTTTGTTTTACTTCTACTTTAGTTTATACTAATAAATTTTAGTTCGATTGCATTGAAAGCTTCAAGCTTTTTGAATCGCTCTCGAACACTCATTCCGGGTGTTTTCACACGCGCGCGAGAGAGGCAGTGGTTTTTACACCACTGCTACCCATTTACACCTGGGTGGAGTGGAGTAGTGTCATTACGTGTCTTTCCCAAGGACACACCTCGATACCGGTGGCTGGTTGGAATGCACAACCTCTCGATCATAAGTCGAACGCGTTAACCACTGCACTAGCGAGGCTTTGCCGAGCTTTTGATCCCTTTTCCTCAACGAGTTTAATAATTTCGATAATACATGAACACTCATGTAAGATTCTATTTAAAACGCATTTTATTCACGATTGTTTACAAAAATGTCAATTTTCCACCGTCAGTAAACGCATCGTCGTTAAGGACATCATACATGTAACATTACAGGACGTAACAAGCTAATTTCCATATTTAATCCACTAGTGGATTATAGAAAATATTACATGACGTTATTTCACTCTCAGACAAATTATCATATAACGTCACTGTTAGGAGGGCTGATTTTGATATATTGTGAGCCTCGTACTGAAAAAGTACGCAGGGATGTTCTCTTTAAGTCCTACTATTCTCTGACTATATACATGTAGGGCCCTGTACCCAATAACTAGTATCATTTGGTCAGTTTATATCGATTAGGTAGCACTCAGAATTTAACAAGACAAGCAGTTTTTGCAAAATGGATAGTATCGATGAAAGAGCAGTGATCCAATATTTGCATATTTGCATAAAAAGGTTTAACACCTATGGATATCCATAATGGTATGGTAGCAACACAAGTGAAAGATGCCCCTCATATGCAACAGTGAAAAGGTGGGTGGCATAATTTAAGTGCGGCACACAGAGTCTTGAGGATGACCCCTGGGGAAGTAAAAAATCAAAAATGAGTTCCTTTAAGAGCAATGAAAACATTCATAAGAAAGAAGATGGGTCATACTACGTAGTTCCGGCTAATAAAGCCTCATCAGTGACCCTGTAATGATCCGGCAAAGAAAGCCAGAGGAAACATACTGCAAGTTTGCGAATTTCGAATAGGCAGTCGATTCAAAGACTGATATAAATCAAAATGGGGTCCAATTAATTAAAAACCTGTCTAGAATATGAATCTAAACCAATAATTTATTTCTGATTTCTCGGAATATTCACGCTGATATCAAAGCACCAAAAGTAAAATATAAACTGCACTATGGTTGATGTACGGGGAGACGTTTTACGGCCGCCACACGGCACAACACCAGCTGCAGTGAAGGCAAATAAAAATCAAAAATGAGTTCCTTTAAGAGCAATGAAAACATTCATAAGAAAGAAGATGGGTCATACTACGTAGTTTCGGCTAATAAGTAAAAATAAAAAATGAGTTCCTTTAAGAGCAATGAAAACATTCATAAGAAAGAAGATGGGTCATACTACGTAGTTTCGGCTAATAAAGCCTCATCAGTGACCCTGTAATGATCCGGCAAAGAAAGCCAGAGGAAACATACTGCAATTTTGCAAATTTCGAACAGGCAGTCGATACAAAGACTGAAATAAATCAAATTGGGGTCCAAAAAATTAAAAACCTGTGTAGAATATGAGTCTTAACCAATAATTTATTTCTGATTTCTCAGAATATTCACGCTGACCTCAAAGGACCAAAAGTAAAATATAAACTACACTATGGTTGATGTACGGGGAGACGTTTTACGGCCGCCACACGGCACAACAGCAGCTGCAGTGAAGGCAAATAAAAATCAAAAATGAGTTCCTTTAAGAGCAATGAAAACATTCATAAGAAAGAAGATGGGTCATACTACGTAGTTTCGGCTAATAAAGTCTCATCAGTGACCCTGTAATGATCCGGCAAAGAAAGCCAGAGGAAACATACTGCAATTTTCATCAGTGACCCTGTGATGATCCGGCAAAGAAAGCCAGAGGAAACATACTGCAAATTTGCGAATTTCGAATAGGCAGTCGATTCAAAGACTGATATAAATCAAAATGGGGTCCAAGTAATTAAAAACCTGTCTAGAATATGAATCTAAACCAATAATTTATTTCTGATTTCTCAGAATATTCACGCTGATCTCAAAGGACCAACAGTAAAATATAAACTGCACTATGGTTGAAATGCTCTATGTGTCTAAAGATAGCTGAATGTGAAGGCCTGTCAATGTTGCAACCCCAGAAATGGTCAATAGAGTCCATGATATTGTTATGACTGACAGACGAGTCACAGAAAGATGTATAGCCAGTAGAGTTGGCATTTCACAGGAAAGAGAACATTCCATTCTGACAGCGGATCTTGCAAGGAGAAAGCTTTTGGCCCGATAGGTAACGAGACTTCTGGCAGTTGATCAGAAGCACACCAGCCGCAGATTATCGCTTGCTAATCATAACATTTTGAGGAAGATCCTGCCAACTATCTTCAGAAATTTGTCACTATGGATGAATCATGGGTCCATCATTTTACCCCAGAGGTCAAACATGGTATTTTGCTAATAAATTATCTCTAGAAATGACAGACAGTCAATGGCACACATATGCTTCACTTCTGATGCAGTGAGGGGAAAATATTAAACTTATGCCCCGCGCAAAGCTCACAAAAGGTGTGTTGTTCCATCAGGACAATGCTCCTGTTCACAAGTCACATTGCTATGGCTGCCTTTCACAATTGTGGCTTTAAATTGATTGAGCATCTGCCTTTTTCATCTGATCTTGCTCCATCAGACTTTCATCTATTTCCAGAGCTGAAAACGGCTATTTCAGGCATCCACTTTAAGTCCGATGATCGGATGGTGAAGTCATATATGCAGTGGATGACTTTCTGAACAGCCAAGAAAAGGAGTTCTATAAAAGTGGCATTGAGGCCCTTAAATACCGCTGGCTAAAGTGTATAGATACTGAAAGGGATTATGTTGAAAAATAACACAATATGTCCGACAGAATTCAAATCCTTGAAGATGAGGCTCACAAAATATCAATCACCCCTTATATTTAGTGGATAATGTCTTTTATCATATGACGTCGCATTTGAGAATGTAATAATGCCATGTATTAAATTTGGTTATCCAAATTTCATGAGAAGTATCATCATGTAGGGGGAAAGGCTCCATAAGGTTTTTGGGCTGATCAGATTGGAATTCTGGTTGCCATGGGAACAAAAAGGTTCCATAGACTTTTAATGGGGAAAATGACGTCTCCACTTCTATTTGGCCATTTCTGATCCGATCTTCATCAAACTTGTAGATAACCAGGAGGGGCTTACAGTCTACCTCAAGTTCGAATTTGGGCTGCACATGACAAACAGGTTTGGAGTTACCTGCCCTTGAGCATAAATATAAGTGAAAAATGATGTCTCCAGCTTTTCTCAGCCATTTATGATCTGATCTTTTTAGCTCACCTTAGCCGAAGGCTCACAAGGTGAGCTTATAGTATAGGTATGCATCCGTCTTCCATCCGCCGTCCATCCGTCGTCCACACCTTTGAACTTGAATATCTAAGTGACTAGCTGGCCAATCCCAATCAAATTTTATGTGCAGCATCACTGGGTTGGGGGATTGACTGCCTTAGGTTTTGGACCAGTTTTGATCAGAACTGTGGTTGCCATGGAAACGAAAAGGTTCCATAGACTTATAATGGGGAAAACGACGTCTCCACCTTTTCTCCGCCATTTCGAATCTGATCTTCATCAAACTTGCAAATAACCAGGAGGGACATACAGTCTACATAGAGTTCGTTATACCCCTGCAAACGAAGTTTGGAGGGGGTATATAGGAGTCAGCTTGTCGTCTGTCGTCTGTCGTCGGTCCGTTACAAAAAACTTTAACATTGCTCATAACTTCCTTATTCTTTGACCGATTTCTTTAATATTCACACACCACACACCTTGCCACTAGTACTTAAGATTGATATACACAAACCTCACCTTGACCTTTGCGTTGACCTTCCTCAAGGTCAAATACTTGTAAAAATTTGTCGTCGGTCCGTTACAAAAAACTTTAACATTGCTCATAACTTCCTTATTCTTTGACCGATTTCTTTAATATTCACACACCACACACCTTGCCACTAGTACTTAAGATTGATATACACAAACCTGACCTTGACCTTTACGTTGACCTTCTCAAGGTCAAATACTTGTAAAAATTTGTCTGACAACGCATGCGGGGGCATAATTGGCGCCCGTTAGGCAGCAGCTCTAGTATTTCAGCTGCATGAGACAAACAACTTTGGAGTTACCTGCCCTTGTTTATTGATTTGAGGTTTAACATCCCTGTCAGCACAGTGTAGGTCATTTTGGCATACTTTGCTTCTAGTTTTGTGGGACTTTTGCCCGACATTGAGATGAAATTATATCTTTAAAAGCCCTTTCACCCAATGAAACCAATAGGGTCATTATGCATGGATGGTCCAACTGACACCACTTTTCCTGGGCAGGCTTAGAACCTGTTTATCAGTACTCATGTGTGGTCGGTTCCAGTTCTGCATAGAAGCACCATGTAGCCCAGTCTATTTCTTCAAGCCCTGATGGGCATTCTTAAAACTTCATTAATAATTTTCTGGTACACAGGTGAGCGATATAGGGCCATTTGGCCCTCTTGTTAAGAAATAGTTTTGTTTGTTTGTTTGATTTGAGGTTTAAAGTCCCTGTCAACACTGTAAAGGTAATTTTGGAGACGTTGCTTCCAATTTTTGTGGGACTTTTACCCGACACTGTGATGTAATGACATCTCAAGCCCTGTCGCCCAATGAAACCAATAGAGTGTATAAGCATGGACAGTCCGACTCGCACCACTTTGCCTGGGCAGGCTTTGATCTTCTCAGTGGTTTACCAGTACTCATGTGCAGCCGGGTTCAGCTCTGCATGGAAGCATCATGCAGCCCATTTATGTCGCACAGGTGTGTTATCGTAATGAACAACAACAAAAAAACAACAACAAAAAAATATTCATTTCAGGAACTTGTTCATGTGATGGTTTTGAAGGCAGATTTCCTTTAATTGTTGTAGATCCAGATGACCCCTTCAAGCTGACAGAAGACACAAGAAATCTGGGGCTGGTAGTGTGTAGAGGTACCTCAGTTGTGTTGATATGTCCCGCCGAGGGCATGGAATCAATACCAAATCCTTTTATTCAGCAAGACGGATGAACAAAATGTTCAGTACACTTTATCAGCAATTATGGAGGCAGGACAGATGAAGAATATATGTTTTGAAAGGCTCTTGAAACGGTGGAGTTACAATGATAATTATACCCCCGGCATACGAAGTATGCAATGGGGGTATATAGTTTTTGTCTTTTCCGTCTGTCTGTGTGTCCGTAAACAATTATTTTGTGTCAAAGATATCTCAGGAACTGCTTCACATAGAAACTTGAAATTTTGCATGATCAGTATGACTACTTGTATTGTGGGAAAGAAAATGAGGGCCAAGGGGTCAGGCCTTTTAGAGTTATTTCCCTTTGTAGTTCTTGTTTCAGCTGAGGCGATGGCCCTGGCCGGGGGTATACGTGCCCCACTGGGCACTTTGTCTAGTTAGGGCCCCGCACTGAAAGTGTGGGTGCCCTATAGTAATCACTCTGTCCGTCCGTCTGTCTGTCTGTCTCCATCTGTCCGTCCACAAATTTCTGATAGCGCTGCCGGGGCCCTAGTCAGTTTCATTGACAGCTCTAGTTTGGGATGATTTTTTCTATTTCTTCATAAAATTATGCCTTGTGGTTTGGGTTAGAACTTGGGCTCTTGTTTTCTTATTCCTGCATCAAAACATGTGTTGTGGGTACTTGTTAGAATATCAGGATTATTTTCTTATTTCTACATAAAAACATGTTAGAATTTGGGATAATATTTCCTTTTTTCTCCATATGAAAAGGTAAATTTTGTATTGGTGTTTTGCGGATAATATTTCTTGTTTCTCTATAAAAAGCATGTTGTGGGTACTTGTTAGAATTGCCTCAAAGATACTATTTTATCATATGACGTCGCGTCTGAGAGTGTAATAACACCATGTATTATTTTCGATAATCCACTAGTGGATTAAATATGCAAATAAGCTAGATACTTCCCGTAACATTACATGTACGACGTCCTTAACGACGTCGCGTTTACTAATGGCGGAATATTGACATTTTTGTAAACAATCGTGAATAAAATGCGTTTTAAATGTCATATGATAAATAGAATCTTGCATTCGTGCTCATGTATTATTGAATTTATTTAACTTGTTGAGGAAAAGGGATAAAATTCTCGGCAAAGCCTCGCATTTTATCCCTTTTCCTCAACTTGTTTAATAAATTCAATAATACATGAACACTCATGTAAGATCCTCTATTTATCAAGTGTCCACAACATATTATGTTTCTAACAAGAAATAGAGGAAATTATCCCTAAATTATCTTTGTTACTCCTTCTATTCTGGAGCTAAGTGTACTTTAAATAGTGCAGGACTAATACTACAAGCACAATAGTGTTGTATTCACAGAAGACTTTTAAAGAAAAAGTGCTGTGCGTCATCAGTTACACGACAGAATCTTGAACCTTACCAGGTACCATAACCCCAACGTCTGTTTCAGCTGGGACAGATTCCTATACAAGCAGTGTAGACCAATAATGTGTATTCTTAACTGGATCTACACTGTTTGCCTAGGTACACTGTGGGTTCTGATCAGACTGTGCAGATTTGTATGAAGCTGTCTCATCTAGATATATTCAATTGCAGTGCTAAACTAAGATACTGATCAGACTGTGCAGATTCTAAACGCTGTGCATGCTGGTTAATTTTCAAAGCAGATGGCATTTTGAAATATTTTTCGAATTTTTCCCAGAAAACAAGATTTGACATCTCATGCATAGGTATACATTAGGTGATGATCAGACTGCAGATTTGTACAGACCCATCTCATTTTCTCATTCTATGAATGATTTTGAGTAAGCTCCAAATTTACAAAAATTGGTTGATATGTACAAATTGAAAGCTGAAAGGGTGAAGGGGAAGAAGTATTTTCTCAAGGGAAAATAAAACCAATCTGGGCCCAGTTGTTCTAAACGTACAATGTCTTTAGTTAAGATATTATGTACATGGTATTGTTAAAATTTTAATTGTTTAATATGCCAAGTATTTTATTATTTATGCTGAGCAGATGCAAAAGCTACTCACATTTTTTTCAGCAAAAATACAAGAATATAAGATGCTACCCTTGAAGAATTAAAAGAATATTAGATGTTATACTTGCTAGAACAGTTATTATTTTGACCACTAACATTTGCGACAACCCTAGCATTAACTTTAGAGCTCGAGTCCATTTCTCATCTACCATAGGAGCTTCATTTATGATATTCATATTATGGCAATTTTAATGCAAGCATCTATATTTGACCTTGACCTTTATTTCATGGTTCCCTGACTTTGTGAACCCTTGAGCCGACCCTTGCAGTTAGAGTTTTGCTGCCACAGGCACAACATAGCCTTTAGCAGAATCTTTTTTCGTGAGTAAAAAGCTCACTTGTAAAAAAAGACTGAAAATAATCCAAGTATATCCATTCTGCCAAGGTTTGCAGGTGTTTGTAGTTGATTTAAGGGAAATGGATACACTTTCGATTTAAGGGAAATGCAGACCTTTCCTCCATTTTCAAAGGGACACAACTTTCGGGACTTGTTCACTTTACTATAAACTATGTCCCACAGTAAAAGCACTCTACTCTTAAAGGAAAGAATTTGCTCCTGAGCAGTCTACTCTAAAAGGAAAGAATTTGCTCCTCAGGAGCAAATTCTTTCCTTTAAGAGTTGACCCTATAGACATGGGAGATGAAAATACTTAGAAAGAGTTGCCTCCCCTGAAGGTGTATCCATCCCCTTAAACTGAAAACAAAGGGCTAAAAAGATCAGATAAGCATTAGAGTTTTTATATCTTAAAAAGAATCTGTGTAATGAATAATCTTTGATTCCCAACTTTATAAAGAGAAAAGTAGGGCTTACAAATGTAGACATTAACCCATTGTATACGAGTGGACTCTTCCATTGTTATATGTTGGAGAGTCTATTTGTCATATAAGGGGTGTCAGGCCTATTTTTTCGCTTTTATTCTATTTTTGACGAAAAATTCTGTTTGCAAATAGTGCACGCCCTGATCAGATGCCGCATTCTGCCGCGTCTGATCTGGGCATGTACTGTTTGCTAAGGTACCCCTTAAGGGGTTTCCTGCATACAATGGGTTAATTGTTTGATTTGCACTCTTAAGTGGTTGTGAGTACTCATATTGTTAGAACCACCTTTATCCGCCCCCGCCCATCGGGGCTTGGAGAAATAGATTGGACTGCATGATGCTTCCACACAGAGCTGAAACTGACCATACATGAGTACTGGTAAGCTTGCCCATGCAAAGTGATGTCAAGTCAGAACGTCCATGCATATAAACCCTATTGGTTTCATTCGGGGACTGGGCTTGAGATGTCATTTCCTCTCAATGTCGGGTAAAAGTCCCACAAAATTGGAAGCAACGTCTCCAAAATAACCTATACAGTGTTAAGGGGGATGTTGAACCTCAAATCAAACAAACAGACATAAAAAACTCAAAAACGAAAACAAACAAAAAAACACCTTTATGTTTGGTTGAGATGGATGAAAATTATCTCCAGAAATAGCTGGTTTTAAGCCTTATCTTGCTGAATATTCATTTTAGCCACACCCATCTCTGCCTTTGAACCAATCAGATTACTTGATGTAATTTACTCCTACAAATTCATAAACTGAATGGCAAACAGTGTAGATCCTGATCAGATGGCTTCTTCAGAAGCCATCTGATCTGAAACAGTGTAGATCCTGATCAGATGGCTTCTTCAGAAACCATCTGATCTGGATCTACACTGTTTGCAAATATAGGAGTTGTCGTGAACAGCACGATAAGAGTTAAAAGCAACAAAACACAGAAGTAGGGTATGCGAGTATCATCAGTTCAGGAATGATTGCTTCTTTTTGTATGTTAAAGAATTCTTTGGGGTGGTTGGGAGAGGCAACAACGGTGTCGTGTTTCTTGTGTCACTGGGGCGTCCAACTGATATTGGCTTACAGTTGGGCAAGGCCTGCTGTCCTTGCAGCAGGTATGGGTAGAGGCGAGTGAGGATGTTGTTTTTTTATATCCTTGGTAGCAATAGCGGAGACATATTGTTTTTGCCCTGTCTGTTAATTGGTTTGTTTGTTGGTTTGTACGTAGACAACTTTAACGTTGGTCATAACTTTTGTACAGTTTGAGAAAGAGCCTTCATATTTGGCATGTAGGTTCCTGGTGACAAGGACTTTCCAAATTTACAAAAAATTGACCTGTGACCTTGACCTATCCCATGACCTACTTTGAAGAAAAAATAACATTGGTCATAAATACTGAACCGTTTGAGATAGAGCTTTCATATTTGGCATGTGGGTTCTTTGTGGCAAGGACTTACCACTTACACAAAAACAGTTGACCGTTGACCTTGACGCATGACCTACTTTTAAGGAAAAAAAACATTGGTTATAACTTTTGAACCATTTGAGATAGAGGCTTCATATTTTGTGTGTATGTTCCTTGTAATTAGGGCTCCATGTCCATACAAAATATTTGACCTGTGACCATGACCTTGAACTTTGACCTACTAAAAAGAATTAGGGCTCCACGTCCATACCAAAAAATTTGACCTGTGACCATGACCTTGACCTTTGACCTACTTAAAAGAAAAAATAACATTGGTCATAACTTTTGAACCATTTGAGATAGAGCCTTCATATTTTGCATGTAGGTTCCTTGTGACAAGGCTTCACATCCATACAAAAAATTTTGACCTGTAACCTTGACCTACTTAAAAGAAAAAAATAACATTGGTCATCACTTTTGAACTGTTTGAGATAGAGCCTTCGTATTTTACATGTAGGTTCCTTGTGACAAGGACTGCATGCCCATACAAAAATTTTGACCTGTGACCTTGACCTATCTTAAAGATAACATTATTATTGGTCATAACTTTTGAACCGTTTGAGTTCGAAACTTTATTTCTTCTATTTCTACATTTCCATTCATTCTCCTCTTTCTCACATGTTCCTCATTTCCATCTTCTCTACTTTTGGTTTTTTGGACTCCAAACATACATTAAGATTGAGGATGCTTGTTTACCCTTTTTGTACATAATGAAATCTTCTGCCTTATATATTGCAGGAGTCCATTCCAAAATTTAGGGGTGTCAGGTTGTGGAAATTGGCTGTTTTTTAGCAAACAGTGGAGGCCCTGATCAGACGCCGTTTTCTGCGGCGTCTGATCTTGGCCTCCACTGTTTTTCCGGGTACCAGCTTTGGGGTTTCTGGTACAAAATGGGTTAAAACTGCCTCAGTGAGGTGGTCCAAATAAGCACACACAAGTAGAATTTAGAAAACTAATATATACCTTTGAAAATCCTAGTTTTCTCTATATAAAGTGGGCTTTACATGGGTGCTCTTTTGATGGACTTGTTAACACTGCATGCTGGGTATTTTTTGAGCAGACAACATTTGGAAAAAAAAATCTTATTTTTCCAAGAAAACAGGATTTGACCTTTCATGCAAATTACAATTTGCATGAGATGTCAAATCCTGTTTTCCAGGATAAACAAACAAACAAACAAACAAAAACAACAAAAAAAAAACAACAAATTGTCGTCTGCTGAGAGTGGTAATGGTAAATATGACTTGCTATGTTTACATTAGTCTTATCGGCCCCCGCCCATAGGGGCTTGAAGAAATATATGGGCTGCATGATGCTTCCACGCAGAGCTGACTCCGGCCCGCACACTAGTACTGGTAAACCTCTTAGAGGATCTAAGCCTGCCCAGGAACCATGGTGCGAGGCGGACCGTTCATGCTTATAAACCCTATCGGTTTCATTGGGCGGCAGGGTTTGAGATGTCATTTCATCTCAATGTCGGGTAAAAGTCCCACAAAATTGGAAGCAACATCTCCAAAATGACCTTTACAGTGTAGACGGGGACGTTAAACCTCAAATCAAACAACAAACATTAGTCTTATCATCTGTGGACATGTTTGAAAATGGTTAATCATGTTTTCATCAATATCAATGAAATAAATATCATTAAAGTAAAAAAAAATGTTTCCTTGTGAAGTTCAGCCTTACCATTGAATATTGTGTAACTCTGGTGATGTTACATAGCTGGTCAGTATGGAGTTGTCTATATTGCAGGGGTTCTACTGGACGTAAACTATAGAAAATAAAGATATTTTGGCAGTTTTGACCCTTGCATGATATAACTGCTAGTTAAAGCAAATTCTAATGCACTTGCTTATGTAACAAGCAAGTGCTTGGATAGGATAACGTCAAAAATTTGCGATAGTATATTCTGCGGTATACTGTCGGAAACCCGATGTCTTCACGTAATGTCGCTTTTCATTGGCTGGCATTTTGTTTTACACAGCTCACAGCGCTTGTCGCCTTGTGCAAAATAATACAATTTTTAACTTAACAACCAAATAATAGCATTAGAATGGGGATAACATAACTGTATTGAAAATTGTCTTTTGGGGAGGTAAATCGTTGGTTTTACAGTCGCAAATTACGTTTTACGGCGCCGCTAACGCATCGCCGTAAAACAAAATATCCAATTATATGAGTGTGAGGGGTGGATGGAAAAATCTGTCCCGAGTGTCATTGTCCGGCATCATGAGGCTTGCCGAGTGATGCCGACAGGTATCCCGAGGGACAGATTTTTCTATCCACCCCTCACACCCATACAGGATTCTTTTTCTTGCATACCTTCCAGTTCTTAGGGTTGATTTTTAATGCTACAGTCACTTTGCTTACCAACGTCTATATACTACAGGAATGTTTAGTGATGTCATGTAACGTGATTACATCAACCTTAAAGACGGCGCATAAGAAGTAGTATTCAACCAGTGCATTTATCAAACACACGAGAATATTCAATTTTGGGTAAGAACACCAGGGTTAGAACAGAATTTCCATCCCAAGCTTAAACTATGGATTTCCTTATCTGGTGTGCAAGAATGTTCATTACAGCTCCGCCTTGAAAAATGGGGCTTTACTGGATTTGCCTTGTTCTTCCATCATTCCTTCTTTTGTCCTTCTGTCCTTCCATGGACACTGGGTTGATGTAACGTGTAAGCTGGAATCTGGCCAAGTGCCCATAACTCTCAAAGTTACAGCCCTTGATACGTTTATATATGTAATTTACCCTTGATAAAAAAAAAATTGTCACACTTCTCAACAACTGTTAGGGTTACAAAATTGAAATTTGGTATACAGCTGGGCAGTAGGTTGATCTATACCATATTGAGGGCTATGGGACCATAACTCTCGGAGTTACATCCCTTGATAGGTTTTACAATTTTCTATTAATGAAAAAGATTCATTAAGATTGCTGAAGAACTATGAAAGCTTTAACCCATTGAGTAAACGAAACCCTTAAAGGGGTACCTTGGCAAACAGTGCAGACCTAGATCAGACGTCGCAGAACGTGGCATCTGATCAGGGCCTCCACTGTTTGCCTGATGGCACTGTTATACAAACATCAGCAACACAATATTTTGTTGAGGTCAAAATATTGTCTAGCATCTTGCACAGGCCCATGCAGTAAGTAGCAGTCTGCTGTGGTCAAAATATTGTCTAGTAGTCTGCAAAGGTTATGCATTGTGTAGCAGTCTAAAGTCAAAACAGTGTCTAGGAGTCACAAAGCATTGTGTAGCAGTTTGCTGAGACCAAAATGTATAGGAGTCTGCAAAGGTTAAAACATTGTCCCAGCAGTCTGGTGAAGTCAAAATATTGTTAAGTAGTCTGCAAAGTTCATGCATTGTGTAGCAGCCTGTTGATGCCAAGATACCGTCTAAGTGTCTGCAAAGGTCAAAGCATTGTGTGGCAGTGTTGAGGTCAAGATGTTGTCTTGGAGTCTATAAAGGCCAAAGCGTTGTGTAGCAGTGTTGAGGTCAAGATGTTGTCTAGGAGTCTATAAATAGAAGAGAAGACAATGATTAGGAGTTGATACAGTTAACCCAAAGCTCCCATCAGAGACACCAAAGGGAAAGAAGCCCAAAGCGTTGTGTAGCAATGGTGAGGTCATGATGTTGTCTAGGAGTCTGCAAAGGTCCAAGCATTGTGTAGCAGTGGTGAGGTCAAAATCTTGTCTAGGTGTCTGGAAAGGTCAAAGCATTGTGTAGCAGTGGTGAGGTCAAGGTATTGTTTAGGAGTCTGCAAAGGTCAAAGCATTGTGTAGCAATGGTGAGGTAAAGATATTGTCTAGGAGCCTACAAAGGTCCAAGCATTGTGTAGCAGTGGTGAGGCCAATATATTGTCTAGGAGCCTACAAAAGTCCAAACATTGTGTAGCAGTGGTGAGGCCAATATATTGTCTAGGAGTCTACAAAGGTTATAGCATTATGTTGTAGTGTTAAGGTCAAGATATTGTCTAGGAGTCTGCAAAGGTCCAAGCATTGTGTAGGAGTGGTGAGGCCAAAATATTTACTAGGAGTCTATAAATAGAAGAGAAGACAATGACCAGGAGTCAAAACAATTAACCCACAGCTCCCATCAGAGACACTGAAGGGAAAGAAGCCCAAAGCGTTGTGTAGCAGTGGCGAGGTCAAGATATTGTCTAGGAGTCTACAAAGGTCAAAGCATTGTGTAGCAGTGGTGAGGTCAAGATATTGTTTAGATGTCTGGTAAGGTCAAAGCATTGTGTAGCAGTGGTGAGGTCAAGATATTGTCTAGGAGTCTGCAAAGGTGAAAGCATGGTGTAGCAGTGGTGAGGCCAAGATATTGTCTAGGAGTCTACAAAGGTCCAAGCATTGTGTAGCAGTGGTGAGGCCAATATATTGTCTAGGAGTCTACAAAGGTCCAAGCGTTGGGAAGCAGTGGTGAGGCCAATATATTGTCTGGGAGTCTACAAAGGTCAAAGCATTATGTAGAAGTGTTAAGGTCAAGATATTGTCCAGGGGTCTGCAAAGGTCAAAGCATCGTGTAGCAGTGGTGAGGTCAAGATATTGTCTAGGAGTCTGCAAAGGTCCAAGCATTGTGTAGCAGTGGTGAGGTCAATATATTGTCTAGGAGTCTGCAAAGGTCAATGCATTGTGCAACAGTCTTGGGGTCAAGATATTGTCTAGGAGTCTACAAAGGTCAAAGCCTTGTGTAGCAGTGGTGAGGTGAAAATATTGTCTAGGGGTCTACAAAGGTCAAAGCATTGTGCAACAGTGTTGGGGTCAAGATAATGTCTAGGAGTCTACAAACGTCAATGCTTTGTGTAGCAGTGGTGAAGTCAAGATATTTTCTAAGAGCCTGCAACAGTTCAAGCATTATGTAGCAATGTTGAGGTTGAGGTTGAGGTCAAGATACTGTCTAGGAGTCTACGAAGGTCAAACCGTTGTGTAGCTGTGGTGAGGCCAAGATATTGTCTATAAGACTGCAAAGACCAAAGCATTGTGCAACAGTGGTGAGGTCAAGATATTGTCTAGGAGTCTACAAAGGTCAAAGCATTGTGTAGCAGTGTTGAGGTCATGATATTGTCTAGGAGTCTACAGAGGTCAATGCTTTGTGTAGAAGTGTTATGGTCAAGATATTGTCTAGGAGTCTACAAAGGTTAAAGCGTTGTGTAGCAGTGGTGAGGCCAAGATATTGTCTATAAGACTGCAAAGACCAAAGCATTGTGCAACAGTGGTGAGGTCAAGATATTGTCTAGATGTCTACAAAGGTCAAGCGTTGTGTATAAGTGTTGAGGTCAAGATATTGTCTAGGAGTCTACAAAGGTCAATGCTTTGTGTAGAAGTGTTATGGTCAAGATATTGTCTAGGAGTCTACAAAGGTTAAAGCGTTGTGTAGCAGTGTTAAGGTTAAGATAGTGTCTAGGAGTCTACAAAGGTCAAAGCTTTATTTAGCAGTGTTGAGGTCAGGATATTGTCCAGGATTTTACAAAGGTTAACGTGTTGTGTAGCAGTGTTAAGGTCAAGATAGTGTCTAGGAGTCTACAAAGGTCAAAGCGTTGTGTAGCAGTGATGAGGTCAATATATTGTCTAGGGGTCTACAAAGGTCAATGCTTTTTGTAGCAGTGATGAGGTCACGATATTGTCTAGGAGTCTACAAAGGTCAAAGCATTGTGTAGCAGTGTTGAGGATAAGATATTGTCTAGGGGTCTACAAAGATCAAAGCATTGTGTAGCAGTGTTGAGGTCACGATATTGTCTAGGAGTCTACAAAGGTCAAAGCATTGTGTAGCAGTGTTGAGGTCAAGATATTGTTTAGGAGTCTACAAAGGTCCAAGAATTGTGAAGCAGTGGTGAGGTCACGATATTGTCTAGGAGTCTACAAAGGTCAATGCTTTGTGTAGCAGTGGTGAGGTCACGATATTGTCGAGGAGTCTACAACGGTCAATGCTTTGTGTAGTAGTTGAGGTCAAGATATTGTCTAGGAGTCTACAAAGGTCAAAGTTTGTTTAGCAGTGTTGAGGTCAAGATATTGTCTGGGAGTCTACAAAGGTCAAAGGTCAATGCTTTGTGTAGCAGTGGTGAGGTCAAGATATTGTCTAGGAGTCTACAAAGGTCAAAGTGTTGTGTAGCAGTGTTAAGGTCAAGATAGTGTCTAGGAGTCTACAAAGGTCAAAGCTTTGTGTAGCTGTGGTGAGGTCAAGATATTGTCTAGAGACTACAAAGGTCAAAGCGTTGTGTAGCAGTGTTAAGGTCAAGATATTGTCGAGGAGTCTACAAAGGGTAAATGCTTTGTGTCGTAGTTAAGGTTAAGATATTGTCTTAGAGTTTATCAAGGCCAAAGCATTGTGCAGCAGTGTTGAGGTCAAGATATTGTCTAGGAGTCTACAAAGGTCAAAGCGTTGTATAGCAGTGGTGAGGCCAAGATATTGTATAGGAGTCTGCAAAGGTCAAAGCATTATGTAGTAGTGTTAAGGTCAAGATATTGTCTAGGAGTCTTCAAAGGTCAAAGCGTTGTGTAGCAGTGGTGAGGTCAAGATATTGTCTTGGCGTCTGGAAAGGTCAAAGCATTGTGAAGTAGTGTTGAGGACAAGATATTGTCTAAGAATCTAGAAAGCTCAAAGCGATGTGTAGCAGTGGTGAGGCTAAGATATTGTCTAGGAGTCTGGAAAGGTCCAAGCATTATGTAGAAGTCTGCTGAATTCAAAATATTGTTTACGAGTCTGCAAAGGACAAAGCATTGTCCCACTAGGCTGGTGAAGTTAAAGTATTGTCTAGCAGTCTCCAAAGATCAAAGCATTGTGTAGCAGTTTGCTTGTGTAAAATACTGTCAATGCTGATGTTTTGATTTCAGCAGGGCTTAGTCCCCAATGGAATCTCGCATGAGGAACACCAACCCATTTTCAATCGCAGATATCTTTGCTTTTTTTTTCTCCGTCGGATTAAATCGTGGATGTGTCCGTGTATACAATAAACATTCCTTGTCATGTAATAACAAAAGATATTATTCAAATAATACACGTTTTCCCACAATATTGCCTCAAACACATCTGGGATCGGATTTTATGGATGCAACCGACTTCGGTGTGTATTTTTAGAGGAAACAACCGACTACGGAGATCTTTCGTCGAAAATGATACAACCGACCTCGTAATATGCGGCCAGGTCACCTTATCTGTCATTAGGAAAATCAGTCGCTGGCAGTTCCGTCTTCTTTTAAGATGGACAGTTGGTGTTTTTTTGACCATTGGCAAAGCATTCCCGACGAAATCACTTGTGTGCCAAACAATGACACCATTCTGCCTGTGCACATTGCTTGGCTCTTTTGGTTAGTATATAGCTCTGGAATTGGTGGTAAGACAATGGACACGCGCTTAGCAGAATAAATCTTTGCCGACCGAACACTAGTAGGAAATGCTGTCCTCTCGTTCAATAATTTTAATCAGAGCACCGGTGGGTCGATTATCTAAGAGCGTAGTGTAGCTGGAAAACAAAGTGTCTTAGACCTTGTTATAAGCAAACAGTGTATACGCCGCGTTCTGGGTCTACCCCCTTTGCCAAACCCAATATAAAATTCCAGTCGGGATTGTATAGATAAATCCTTTTATCATATGACGTCGCGTCTGAGAGTGTCATAACGCCATGTAATATTTTCGATAATCCACTAGTGGATTAAATATGCAAATTAGCTAGATACGTCCCGTAACGTTACATGTACGGCGTACTTAATCGCGTTTACTAACGGCGGAATATTGACATTTTTTGTAAACAATCGTGAATAAAATGCGTTTTAAATGTCATATGATAAATAGAATCTTGCATTCGTGCTCATGTATTATTGAATTATTAAACTCGTGAGGAAAAGGGATAAAATGCTCGGCAAAGCCTCGTATTTTATCCCTTTTCCTCAACTCGTTTAATAAATTCAATAATACATGAACACTCATGTAAGATCCTCTATACCAATAATTTATTAAACTCGTTGAAGAAAAGGAATAAAATGCTCGGCAAAGCCTCGCATTTATACCTTTTCCTCAACTCGTTTAATAAATTCAATAATACATGAACACTCATGTAAGATCCTCTATTTACGCAACACTGACCACCGACCTCAGCGATAAGAATAGCTCGGCTGTTTTTACAACCTGTGTTTCCAACAAGTCAATGATAGTCACGTGACACCAACAACGAAAAGCCACTGTGCTTAGTAACTTAGGGTCGACTGTCAAACAATCAACCGAAATCCACCGATTCTCCTTTGTCTTTCACCAAACCAGTTTTTCTTTCGTTTTTTTTTTTTTTTTTTTAAAATAGACTCAACACACAAGAAACGGTGTATACAGTCGAACTTCAATGGCTTGAACACCTTTGGGACCTCGAAAATCTGTTCGAGACAGGGTAGTTCGAGCCACTGAGGTTACTGTCAGGAGGCATAACGAGATACTTTTAGACATCTTTTAGGTCGTCTATGATGAATATGTATGCTGTGCGTACGCATTAGAATCGCCTGCGATTGTAATGAGTACACACAGCGTACATTTGCAAGATAAAAGACTGAATTCCCCTAACTATCCTCCACTATTTCTTATGTAGAGGATTTCGCTAGGGACTCAAAAACGGGTTCGACGCATCCATGGTAAGCGAGTCATCGGTGTTCGAGCCATCGAAGTTCTACTGTAGTATTGTCAGGTTTATTATTATTATTATAATATTATTTTAAATATGCATATGCTTCAGTATGAGTTGGCAGAAACCCGTCATCCTCTTGGTCTAAGCCACATACCTTGCGACCACTTAAGGTATTAGCGAGATATTTCTAATTTGCTGTTTTCTTTGTAACAAATATCTTTAACTCCCCTGACCCGAGGCTGTGGGGAAGTTTACATGCAAGTTTATAATCTTCAATCGTCGTGTCGTCGTCCATCGAGAAAAACCCTTTGAAATTCTCTAGAATCAAATGTCCGATGACCATGGAAATTGGTATGCGAAGCCATAAGAAATCAGATAGAAGGTTATACTTTTTTCTATTGCAAGGTGACCGGCCCCGATAGCTCAGTTGGTAGAGTGTCCGCTCCGGGGAACGGGAGGTCACGGGTTCGATCCCGGGCCGCGACATACCAAAGTCGTTAAGAATGGTACTAGCTGCTCCTCGCTTGGCACCCAGATTTACGGAGTAGAGCTAGGACTGGTCGACCCAGTGGCAGGATAATGTGACTGGGTGTGGTATCATGTAATGTGTCTGGGACATGATACTTCAGTGAGGAAGCACTATAAAAGTGAGCATTGAGCTCCCTTTCGCAACCAGACACCGTCGTGATATGACTGAAAAATTGTTGAAAGCGACGTTAAACCCGAATCCACACACACACACTCTATTGCAAGGTGACCTTTTTGGCGCCCCCGCCCAGTGGGGCCTGGAGAAATAGATTGGGCTGCACGGTGCTTCCGCGCAGAGCTGAAACCGACCAAACTTGAGTACTGGTAAGCAGCTTAGAGCTTAGCCTGCCCAGGAAAGTGATGCGAGTCGGACCGCTCTTTAAACCCTAGCGATTTCTATGGGCGATAGGGCTTGAGATGTCATTTCATCTCAGTGTCGGGTAAAAGTCCCAGAAAATCGGAAGCAACGTCTTCAAAATGACCTTAAGTGTTGACTGGGACGTAAAACCTGTGCTCAAACAAACAAAATAACCTTTTGGTACCGGGAATGCTAAAAAAAATTCAAACCTAAGCCTCTTGCCTAATCCAACAACATGCATTTAGGAAAAGGCATAGTTGTGAAACTCAGCTGAGCACAGTTATTAATGACGGGGCAAAAATCTTGGACGAAGGGGGACAGGTGGACACATTTATTCTGGACTTCGAGAAGGCTTTTGACACCCCACACATGATCTACTTAAATCTAAATTATTTGGTTATGAAATTTATGGGAAGACTCTCAAATGGATAGATTCCTTTCTTTGCTACAGAAAACAACACGTTGTTGTTAATGGTGAATCTTCGGAGTGGGCTCCAGTTTTGTCATGAGTGCCACAAGGAGTCCCACAAGGGACTGTTCATGGTCCGCTGTTGTTTTCCCTATTTCCTGTGACAATGACTCAGAAATAAGACGGCAGTGTTTGCTTTTGGGAAATCAGAGATACAGATGTGTCATTGAAACTTCAGAATGATATATATAGATGAGGATGTTGGGCACGAAAATAGGGTATTAGATTGCAGTCCGTTAAATGCAATATTATGTAGATTACTAGGAAGAGACTAATAAAATTGAGGCTTCTTACACCTTGGAGGGAGCGGTCCCCGAGAATGTGGACTCCATTAAATACCTTGGTTTGACAATCACACACAACTTGAGATGGAATACACATATTAGCAACATGTGTACTAATGCTCACCTATCGAATCTATTCCATGAAGTTTGAAGGAAATCGACCCGGCGAACATTTAAGAAAATTTATCATTCAAAGCAAATTGTTGACGCGACACGACACGCATTGACCGATCAAAATAGCTCGCCTGATGATTACCATTTTGTGCTAATGTGAGCTTAATAGGTGGACTACATCTTGAGTCTGGCAAACAGTGCCGACACATTCTACCCTGTTTGCTTTAAGAACTGGACTGAAAACAGTCACATAGTCAAAATAGAAATATCGATGGACAGTCTCCAAATAAGTCTGCAAAATGTCTTGTTTTCTATTTCTCCAAAGCCGGTGGATACACAAACAATGGCGAGATCCAACTGAAAGTATGTGATTAGCAACTGATATATTTCTTAGTAGAATCCTCTGTAATCTACTATCCCATCTGCAATCACTGTCATTCTTCAAGTTACATTGGACATTAGTGAACGCAACGGCTAGATTGGCATAAAGACGTAAATTCGATGTTTGTTCAACATTCTACAGCAATACTATTTTGATTTTTTATTTCACTAAAGTCGGTTGCATCATTTTCTGTCGCCTATTCCGAAGTCGGTTGCATCGTTTCCGACGAAAGATCTCCGAAGTCGGTTTCGCCCTCTAAAATACACACAGAAGTCGGTTGCATCCATAAAATCTGACCCCAAATATGTTTGAGGCAATATTGTGCGAAAAAGTATTTGATTTGTTATTACGTGACCAGGAATGTTTATTGTATACACAGATACATCCATGATGTAATTCGACAGATATCTACGATTGAAACTGGGTTTGGTGTTCCTCACGCAATATTTCCGGTTTAAATGTATACTTTTCAGGCCAAAATAGTAGTAAAGTACGCTTTTCTTCTTGCAAAACTTTCAGCTCAAAGCTCAGCAGTCAAAGGGAGACAAAGCCGGTATTGAATTTTTGTGTGGTTGCCGGATTGATCTCCCCTCCCTCGGACACGTAGCTCATGTATGGAAGGTTCAAGCAAAAGCTCTTTGGTGCGCACGCGCATCCAAAGGACGCATCACGTGAACAAGTCCGTGTAATGTATAGAGAAATCTGGGGTTTAAGGGGGTAAATATTTTTTTTCTTATTTCTGCTTCAAAACATATGTTGTGGGTGCTCGTTAGAACTGCCTCAATGAGGCGGTTCTAATGAGCACCCAAAACCTATGTTTTGAGTATAAATAAGAGAAATATGCACTATGTCACATGAACGTGTTATAAAGTAATGTACTTGGGGACCGTCTAAGGACATTTTTCTGACGCAACGGGTCTTTAATGACACAAGCACCGATGCTTACGGTAAGCAACGTTGCATCTGATTGGTTGTATTGGTTGTATTGGAGTTTAACGGCCCAGTCAACACTATTTAGGTCATTTTTGAGCCGGTCAGTTTACCTATCAACACTTTCCTGGGCAGGCTTATACGTAAGCGGTTAACCAGTTCAGTGCACATTCTTTCGCCAGAAACTGACAACTGCCCTTCTTGAATCAGCGGAAGGGAGAGAATGACCGTAGAAAAGATTTCATGATCAATCTCCACGAAAGAATGTTGCCGACCCCGGCGGGAGTCGAACCGACGTCCTCCTGATCACCAGTCAGACGCGCATCCGACTGAGCCACTGAGGCCGACACGTTGCATCTGAGTTGCGTTTGAAGCGTAGGAAAACCGGCAGTTCTCTGTTGTATGACAGGGCATGTTCGGTGAAACTACCTCGACACGCCTGGTGACAGTCTAACCATCATGGTCAGTTTATTGATATATTTCGACAGCTCGCTACGCAGCTCAGACATTCGAGTCCTGTACGCTAGGTACTGAACTATCCGGGGTCGTTTACCATGGATGGTTCGACCACGTCCTTAAGTCCCAACCCAGCAGGCACATGGCGTAATTGTGACGTCACATCAGCGTCGGTACAACGTCATGACCTTTATGCAACGTCACATCGACGTCGGTGCAACGTCATGACGTTGCATCGACGTTGATTTGACGTTGCCCTCGCAAAGTGTGCCTGCTGCATGGGAAGGGAAATTATTCCACGATTCCTGATAGCAATATATTTCTCGCCCACCGACACCGCTAATGGAGGCTTTGAGAAATAGATTGGGCTGCATAGTGATTCCGCTCAGAGCTGAACCAACCGGACTTGAGTACTGGTAAACTGCTTAAGTCTAAGCCTGCCCAGGAATAGTGGTGGGAGTCGGCCCTCTTTATTAGGGCGGTATGTCTCGAGATGTCATTTCGTCTCCCTGTCGGGTAAAAGTCCCACAACATCGGAAGCAACGTCTCCAAAATGACCTAAATGGTGTTGGCGGACACGTTAAACCCCAACACAAACAAAATCAACATATTTTAGATAATTTAGGGAGGTTTGTGGAACATATTTCTGGAACCATTTCTGGAACATATTTGTCATATTTTCTCTGGAAAATATCTACTGTGTGTACTCTATAGGATCGCAGCCACAGTATACAGCAAGTAGCAAACATTTTTTGTTACCAAAATTCAGTTTGCTACATGGTCAGCTACCTGGGTTTGTTTGTTTGATTTGATGTTTATCGTCCCCGTCAACACTATATAGGTCATTTTGGAGACGTTGCTTCCAATTTTGTGGGACATTTACCTGATATTGAAATGAAATGACATCCCAAGCCCTGTCGCCCAATGAAACCAATAGGGTTTATAAGCATGGACTGTCCGACTCGCACGCTTTGCCTGGGCAGGCTTAGAATCTCTAAGCGGTTTACCAGTACTCGTGTGCGGTGGGATTCAGCTTTGCGTCGAAGCATCATGCAGCCCATTTATTTCTTCAAGCCCCGATGGGCGGGGGCCGGTCGCCTACCTGGTATAGTCATAATAGCTAGTAGCCCAAATATTACCAACATGACGTGTTGTGTGCGAATGCTTTTTTTATTGTTTATCAGCAGACATAAGGCTTGACGCTTCATGTGAATCAGCTGCCGGAAAATAAGGGTTGACACTTTATGTGAATCAGCTGCCGGAAAATAAGGATTGACGCTTCATGTGAATCAGCTGCCAGAAAGTAAGGGTTGACACTTCATGTGAATCATCTGCAGGAAAATAAGGCTTGACACTTCATGTAAATCATCTGCAGGAAAATAAGGCTTGACACTTCATGTGAATCATCTGCCGGAAAATAAGGCTTGACACTTCATGTGAATCAGCTGCAGGAAAATAAGGCTTGACGCTTAATGTGAATCATCTGCCGGAAAATAAGGCTTGGCGCTTGATGTGAATCATCTGCAGGGAAATAAGGCTTGACACTTCATGTGAATCAGCTGCCGGAAAATAAGGGTTGACACTTCATGTGAATCATCTGCAGGGAAATAAGGGTTGACACTTCATGTGAATCATCTGCAGGGAAATAAGGCTTGACACTTCATGTGAATCAGCTGCAGGAAAATAAGGCTTGACTTTTCATGTGAATCAGCTGCCGGAAAATAAGCGTTGACACTTCATGTGAATCAGCTGCAGGAAAAATAAGGCATGAAGCTTAATGTGAATCAGCTGCCGGAAAATAAGGGTTGACACTTCATGTGAATTATCTGCCGGAAAATAAGGCATGACGCTTAATGTGAATCATCTGCCGGAAAATAAGGGTTGACACTTCATGTGAATCAACTGCAGGAAAATAAGGCTTGACGCTGCATGTGAATCATCTGCAGGAAAATAAGGCTTGACGCTTAATGTGAATTATCTGCCGGAAAATAAGACATGACGCGTCATGCGAATCAGATGCCGGAAAATAAGGGTTGACACTTCATGTGAATTATCTGCCGGAAAATAAGGCATGACGCTTAATGTGAATCATCTGCCGGAAAATAAGGGTTGACACTTCATGTGAATCAGCTGCAGGAAAATAAGGCTTGACGCTTCATGTGAATTATCTGCCGGAAAATAAGGGTTGACGCTTCATGTGAATCAGCTGCAGGAAAATAAGACATAGCGCGTCATGCGAATCAGATGCCGGAAAATAAGGGTTGACACTTCATGTGAATCATCTGCAGGAAAATAAAGCTTGACACATGCGAATCATCTGCAGGAAAATAAGGCTTGACACTTTATGTGAATCAGCTGCAGGAAAAATAAGGCATGACGCTTCATGTGAATCAGCTGCCGGAAAATAAGGGTTGACACTTAATGTGAATCATCTGCCGGAAAATAAGGCTTGACGCTTCATGTGAATTAGCTGCAGGAAAATAAGGGTTGACACTATATGTGAATCGTCTGCTTGGCAGTCGATTCACATATAGTGTCAAGCCTTATTTTTGCTGAAAAATAATACAAACCCCTATGAAAAATGTCATCAGGTAGGTTTGCCTGGTGCTTGGAGGGTTGTATTAGTCTGCAAGAAGTCTCTTAGAGCTCCTCCTGGAATGACAGATTTTGCTGCCAAGTGGGTGCCTTTTCTACCAACTTTCAGACCAGGTAGCAACAACTTGCTGTTAATTTCTAGGGAGTGTCTGCTGACAGCCGGCTGGCACCAGACTTTTAGGTCTAGTGACAGCCGGCAATAATAAGTACATTCTTTTTCACTGTTTAACTTATCCTCTTTTATGAGATACTATACTACTTACAGAACTTTGTTGAATAGCAAAGGATGCAATATTTTCTTATGTGGCCTTGTATTTTTTGGTCAAACTAAGTGTTACATACAGTGCAACTTAGAAAGAAATCATAATCAGTAAAGAGTAAGGATATTTCTAGGCATGCCACCAGCATAACTTACATGTTCAAACCTGTAGATAAAGCACAGCTTAGGCTAAAATCCGATCACTGGTTGTTTTTGCATATGCAAGTGGGGGGCGGGGGGGGGGGGGGGTGATAGGCTGATATGCGCACACTTTATCTGGGTTTGAACAAGTCAGGGGGGTGATAGGCACACACTTTATCTGGGTTTGAACAAGTCTGAAATGAAGACAGATGCTGCAATTGTAACATTGTTTTGTTTGTTTGTTTGATTTGAGGTTTAACGTCCCCGTCAATACTGTAAAGGTTGCTTCCAATTTTGTGGGACTTTTACCCGACATTGAGATGAAATGACATCTCAAGCCCTGTCGCCCAATGAAACCAATAGGGTTTATTTGCATGGACGGTCCGCCTCTCACCGGGGTTCCTGGACAGGCTTAGATCCTCTAAGCGGTTTACCAGTACTAGTGTGCGGGCCGGATTCAGCTCTGCGTGGAAGCATCATGCAGCCCATATATTTCTTCAAGCCCCTATGGGCGGGGGCCGGATTGTAACATTGTGATTCACGAAAATTTCAAATGTGAGAATCTTCTGGAATAAGTTAAAGTGCATGCTGCCAAGAAGCATCCAGCTGAAGAACAAATACCAGGACTGCCAAGGGGCTTTCAACTACATATAATAAAGATAATTGCATGACAAATTCTACAAGAAGGCTTGAGCAACCAGCGAAGTCTGATCAGAGTCTTCGCCAATCGCATGTACCTACTATATGCTTATATCTATGCAAACAAACATAAGCAAAAGGTCTTGTCATAGTGGATGGGCGCTAAAGTTGATTTGAGTCTCTGCTGGTCGCACCGGTCATGCCGGGGCTCAATTAGTCTGGTTTCTTTAAGTATGATCACAAGAACTGTTTGGCTCCATTTGGCTTTAAAATGTGCTTAGGCTCATCAAGGTTTTATTATTGCCAAACTGCACCAAGTTTTAACAGAATTAAGATCCCACCACCTAACCCCTCAACAAATAGACTCCATGGCATAGTAGGTATGAGCATTGACTCTTAATCGTAAGGTCTTTGCTGTGTTTTGAGCTGGCATCGTCACATGTGAGATGCCAAGTTCTGCAACAATAACTTCATGAATTTGTTGAGCAGAAAACTATTTTTGGAACAAATTTAACATTTTTTAGAAGCCTGTAATCTTGAAAACTAGGTTAAGACCCCTACAATCTATGGAGTTTGTTCCCAGCAGGCACAGGTCGCAAGGGCAACGTCAAATCAACGTCGGTGCAACGTCATGACGTTGCACCGACGTTGATGTGACGTTGTATAAACGTCATGACGTTGCACCGACGTTGATGTGACGTTGTATAAACGTCATGACGTTGTACCGACATTGATGTGACGTCATAATTACGTCATGTGCCTGCAGGGTTGGTATTTGTAGGTTGTAATGATTGTGATATGATGTACCACAGTTCATACATGTATTCTGGAGACAGGATGCAGACAAGCTAATTTTGATAGAAATTAGACAGTTTTGGGAAGCTTGTGACCTTGAAAATGAACTCAGGGTCATAAAACTTGTGCTTTGTCCGTTCTTAGTGACCTGCTTAGGACAATACATGTGTATATGGAAGACCTTGCCAAATAGTCTATAATAGTTCCCAATCCCCTTTGCAAATTTTTCAAGATCTCCCATATATTCATTATATTGTATTCCTTTTTGACTCTACCAAGCTGATGTATTAGCTAGATGCCTTAACAAGAACAAGTATGTTTTTTCCCAAATAAATGGACACAAAAACCTGTTAAAAAGAACCAGGGTTTTTTTTTTTAGGCGCATAACTCATATTTATCAGTTACCCTCTATATTAATTGCATTGCAGCACATTGACCTGATAAAGATATGCTATCTCAGGACAAGTGAGCTTTATCAGGTCAACGTGACATTGCACTTTTATGAATCAACCGGGCTGCTAGAAAAAATGGAAAAAAATGTTATTATTATTGGACAAAATGGGAAAATTACTTGAAAAAAGTGACAGGAAAAAATATGGTGAGCTGATACAAAATATATCGAACTGCGGAATGTTCGGACGTACTGAGGACCATCGATGGATAACTGATTGTAAAATGCTAATTTAAGAGTGTATAAGGGGGTAAACTGATAAATAGAATACCAAATTCGTGTATTTTGATATCAAGTTTATCAGGCTCGGCTTCGAAAACGCATGTAGAATCGCTCGGCAAGCCTCGCGATTCTACAAGCGTTCTCGAAGCCTTGCCTGATAAACTTGATATCAAAAGACACTCACCTGGTATTCTCTATATCTCATGTCATACAGCTTTAACAGAAAATCTCCCCACCCATCCAGACCTTCCCATGAAATATACATCTAATAATAACTTTTCAAGTTCAATTTTCACTATACAACAAAGTTTTGAAAATATTATAGTATCTCATGAAAAAGAATAGTTTTAAAAGTGGAACAGACTATACAAATGTACTTACAATTGAACAAATATTATTGCTGGCTGTCAGCAGCATTTTAGGTCTAGTGACAGCCGGCTGTCAATACCTCATCATTTCGATAGCTCACCTGTATACACTAAAATGGCGGTTTTCTTATCTCTAGATCTAACATTTTCCAGATGAATTTATTTGATATTTTTCTTATTTCTAGTCCAAAACATAGATTGTTGACGCTCGTTAGAACAGCCCCAATGAGGCTGTTCTAACGAATACCTACAATCTACGTATGGGGTGCAAAAATAAGGGAAAAAAATGAAAAACCCCGTATTCCCCACTTTTCTACAGGTTGCGAATTAGAAATTCACGATGGCGAAGCAAGAGGGAATTGATGTTCGCTTCCGCCCGAAAACAACATTCATTATTCTAGATAAAACACGATAAGAGAAACAATGTATCCATTGTTATACATGTATTGTCTCAAAATGACATTACGCAAACACGCCTATACAAATACATTGCCACCTTTATCACTGAAAAAATGAAAATTTTATGGTGAAAAATTGCGATATTTTTCTTATTTCTGCTCAAAATATAGATTGTGGACACTCGTTAGAACCGCCTCATCGAGGCGGTTCTAACGTGTACCCACAATCTATATTTTAGAGCAGAAATAAGAAAAAATAAGGTCTACCCCCGGAAACCCCAGTTTTACTATATAAAAGTGGGGTTCAATGGGGTCAAAATTGTATTATATAATTTTGTTTGTTTGATTTGAGGTTTAATTTCCCCGTCAACACTATTTAGGTCATTTTGGACACGTTGCCTCCAATTTTGTGGGACTTTTACCCGACATTTAGATGAAATGACATCTCAATCCCTGTCGCCCAATGAAACCAATAGGGTTTATAAGCACGGACGGGGCCGACTGGCAGCAATTTTCCTGGGCAGACTTAGACGTTCTAAGCGGATTACCAGTACTCATGTGCGGTCGATATCAGCTCTGCGTGGAAGCATCGTGCAGCCCAGTCTATTTCTCCAAGCCCCGATGGGCGGGGGCGATAGATGAATCATTGTAACCGCGGACGTTTTCTACCGTCGGTGGACCGTCGACACTGGGAAATATTTACATTTCTGACTTCCAGTGCTCAGTCTAATGTAAACCTGTAGAAAACAATGTAGTTCACACGTCCATAAACGCATCGAGTCACGTGATTTTCAGTGACGTCAGGTGACGTCATTCCAAACCATGGTTATCTGCGGGCGTTGGTGACGTCAACGCTGTTCCGCTCTTTGTAGAAAAAGAGCATGTAAATGTTTTTCAGCTTTAAAAGTTGGCCCTAACAGCATTTTATTTCGCCCACTGATCAGGGGCAAAGAATGTAAAATTAAAAATAAACTTAATTTCTCTGCTTTTAATGAAAGTATGAAAGACAGCGGGTCACTGCGAAGTTCACAAACCCTTCGGGGCTCATTTTCTTTGCACGTGACCCTCCGCGTTCATACTTCTATGAACAGCAGAAAAATATAATTCACTTCTTAAATGTACGACGTCATCAAACACACGTTAGTGTACGCACTTTCTTAGAAAAGCACATTACCTATGAAATAGATCAGCTCTAGCAGTGTGTTGTCGAGTAATGAATCAAAGTTTGGTTTAAACAGGATATATTTCAAACATTTATCATAGAAATCAGGTACGGACAGTAAGCAAATATGCTTGTCTAGAAGTCATCTCCTGTGTCTGAGATTTTGTGAATCAAAGTTTGGGGGTCAGTTGTAATGCTGATCAAATCACGAGCGCGTGGCGCGAGCGATGTTTCAAGTTATAACTGACCAACAAAATGTGATTTTTTTACTCAACAAATCACACGCTAGAGCTGATCCATGTCGATTATAACACACTAAAAGTCGACAACATTTTCGTTGTTTCTTCAATTTCTTCCAATCTGTCGCCATTGTAAGAAGAAATCCCGCCAACATTACTGACTGTATCACACACAATTATGTCCTTGATGCGAGTAAAATAACATTTCACCGTCTAACGCCATAGACTCTTCGAGTGACGTCACAAAACGGCAGCTTTTCTGTCCAGTGATTTATTGCACAATAAATCACAGTCCCTTTCCATTGCCTACATAGGCGCGCGCTGTGTTCGAATGAAAGTTTCCTCATGTTGCTGGTTTCCACATCTTTGCATTTTTCACATCTCCAAAATGGCAACTTTTCTGATGAAAATCGGTAATATTTTTCTTATTTATACTGCAAACACAGGTTGTGGGTGCTCGTTAGAACCGCCTCATTGAGGCGGTTCTAACGAGAACCAACAACCTATGTCTTGGAGCCGAGATAAGAAAAATAACGTATACCACCAGTTTTCTCTGTATAAAGTGGGGTTTAGAGGGTTGTTCATTTCACGGACTTGTTCACGTGATGTACAGGGAAAACGTAACGTCCCCGTATTCCGTTTTTTCGATCGCATATATTTAAGAAATGAAGTTTATTTTTCTGCTGATCATGAAAGTATAAACGCAGTGCGTCGCGTGCAAAATTCATGTAAACTTTGCTAGCGACCCGCTGTCGTTCAAACTTTCATGAAAAGCAAAAAAAAAAAAAAAAAAAAAAAAAGTTTATTTTCTATATTTACATTCTTTGTCCCTTATCACTGGGCGAAAAAAATGTTTATAGGGCAATCTTTTAAAGCCGAAAAACATCCACCCGCTGTTTTTCTGCAAAGACCGGAACAGCGTTGACGTCACCAACGCCCGTAGAGAACCATGGTTTAGAATGACGCCTTTTGACGTCAATAAAAATCACGTGACTCGATGCGTTCATGGAAGTATGAACTCCATTGTTTTCTATATGTTTACATTAGACGTTACACTGGAAATGTAAATACAGTGTTTGAAGAGACGAAAGTATGAAAAGCCTATAAACCACAAACAACTGCGCATGCGTGAAAATTCTTTAAATTCGTCCTGGTTCTGAAGGCGCTTTTTGTTTAGCGGCTGGGCGACGCAGGGAAAACATCAGAGAAATGACATTAGAACAATTTGCGGTATTACTTGCTCAGCTTGACATTGCCTTTGTCAGGGCCATGTTCCACGAAAATGAACATTGAAAAATGCGATCAACAAAACACGCAGACCAGATTGCGCAAATGCACAATCTGGTCTGCGCGTTTGTTGATCCGAATTTAACAAACAAGCCCGGCCATAAAAGCGAATATACGGACCAGACGGTGCTGACATGCAAACCGGTCATGGATTTTTAGTTTCGCTGTACCGTTTCGCTGGCACTTGGCTCGAATTGTCTTAGAAGTAATTCAATTTTCGTTCCGTCATTTGTAATATTTCTGACATCTTCGCCATATTCAAGTAAGACAGATTATAAAAGTGATAGAATTGTTTATATCATAACAAGAGTTTTAGTATGGATTAAGTTCTCAAATAGTGTGGTTCGATTTCTCCCTATTTCCAGGAAATAAAGTTTGTATTCGGAATCGTAAATGTAAATACTTTGATATTTTCGATTTTAGTACTTGTTCAATACATAAAAACGGATGATTTTTTTATGGAGTAGGAATACGACTCGGACACCTATGGACAATTATTGTACTAAATGCGCGGTAACCGTGGGTCGCATTCTACTGAGACGCGCAAAACGTACTTTGACAATCATGTTTAGACAAGAGGAACTAAACTGATAGTAAAGAAAATAACGTATATTTGAATGGCATCAGTGAATTTAAAATCTTTTTTTTTTTAGAACATTATCTTTTATTATCGATATTTATGTATTTATTTATTTATTGTCGTTGTATGACCGTTTCAGGATTATTTCATTTATTTATTTTTTATTTATTTATTATTTTGGTAGAATGGCCGTTTCAAGATTATTTCATATATTTCGAGCCGATCGTTAATCAGAGGTTGGCGAAAATCGGATTACATGGAGATAAACCACCGTACCTTCCATTATCACATATGACCTGAGCGCGGCTCGAACCAAGCCGTGAGAGACCTAATGATTACTTATCGACTAGGTCACGGAGCCCACCCTCCCCACTTTATATAAAGACAAAAAAATTTGGTTTTACAGGGGTATGTTTTGATTTGTTACTTTTGTTTAACCGCTCCCCATCCCCAGCCCCCTAGATTATGAATACTCGTTTGAAGACCCCGCCCATCGGGGCTTGAAGAAATAGATGGGCTGCACGATGCTTCCACGCAGTGCTGAAACCGACCCGCACACGAATTCTGGTAAACCTCTTAGAGGATCTAAACTTGCCCAGGCAAAGTATTGCGAGTCGGACCGTCCATGCTTACAAAGCGTATTGGTTTCATTGGGCGACAGGGCTTGAGATGTCATTTCATCTCATTGTCGGGACAAAGTCCCACTAAATTGGAAGCAACGTCTCCAAAATGACCTATGCAGTGTTGATGGGGACGTTAAACCTCAAAAACAAACAAAGTACTCATTTGAAAGTCTCGACGAGCACCCATAATCTAAATTTGGAAAATGAATAAGACAAATATTACTTTATCTCCTCTGAAAACGACAGCAGTCATATAGACATTTAGACAGCATTATATTTAGTATTTTCTCATTACGAAAACACGCCTATACAAATACATTGCCACCTTTAGCTTCCACGCAGTGCTGAAACCGACCCGCACACGAATTCTGGTAAACCTCTTAGAGGATCTAAACTTGCCCAGGCAAAGTGGTGCGAGTCGGACCGTCCATGCTTACAAAGCGTATTGTTTTCCTTGGGCGACAGGGCTTGAGATGTCATTTCATCTCATTGTCGGGACAAAGTCCCACTAAATTGGAAGCAACGTCTCCAAAATGACCTATGCAGTGTTGACGGGGACGTTAAACCTCAAAAACAAACAAAGTACTCATTTGAACGCCTCGACGAGCACCCATAATCTAAATTTGGAAAATGAATAAGACAAATATTACTTTATCTCCTCTGAAAACGACATCAGTCATACAGACATTTAGACAGCATTATATTTAGTATTTTCTCATTACGAAAACACGCCTATACAAATACATTGCCACCTTTAGCGCCGAAAACATGAAAAATTTTATGATGAAAAATTGTGATATTTTTCTTATTTCTGCTCAAAATATAGATTGTGGGTACTCGTTAGAACCGCCTCTTCGAGGCGGTTCTAACGAGTGCACACAAACTATATTTTAGAGCAGAAATAAGAAAAATAAGGTTTACCCCTGCAAACCCAAGTTTTACTATATAAAAGTGGCATTCAAGGGGGACAAAACTATATATGCGTGTTTTCCTGATGTATAGCTATTCTTACGTTTGTCTCGTCATCTTCAGAGCCACTGTACATTAACCCTTTTTGTACCAAATAGAATCTTCCTCTTTATATATAGCAGGAGTCCATTTCAAAATTTAGGGGTGTCAGATTATGTTTCCTTCAAAATCTATTTGGAAACTGGCTGAACGTTTTACAAACAGTGTAGGCCCTGATCAGATGCTGGTACAAAATGGGTTAATCTAAATAAACACGTCCCTAAAACGTCAGTGAGGATCTTTTCTTAGTTCTATATTCACGTTCATTAAAATTAAAGAACAAATATAATCACGAAAACACGCCTATATAATTTTGACCCCCTTGAACCCCACTTTTTTATAGTAAAACTGGGGTTTCCGGGGGTATACCTTATTTTTCTTATTTCTGCTCTAAAGTATAGATTGTGGGTACTCGTTAGAACTGCCTCGATGAGGCGGTCCTAACGAGTGCCCACAATCTTTATTTTGAGCAGAAATAAGAAAAATATCACAATTTTTCATCATAAAATTTTCATTTTTTTTCGCGATAAAGGTAGAAATGTACTTGTGTAGGCGTTTTTGCGTAATGTAACGGTAGAATATATTTATTTATTTATTTAGCTTTTGGTCTGTAATAGTTAGTCTGTCGGTCGGTCGGTCGGTTAGTCGGTCAGCAAATTCAGTCAGTTAGCTAGTTAGTAAGCTACCTACAGTCCTCTACAGTAAGTACATTATTTTATACACAGACTGGGATTTTGGCTGGAAAAAAAAAAAAAAAAAAAAAAACGTGAATAGCTTTTGCAAGTACTTTTTATGAGTAGTATTTTTTCCGGTAAAATGAATATTTCATATTTAATGTTCAAACGATACGCAAACTAACAACGTCATTAGTTTTGGACAGCTTGTCTTGCATTCTGAAATTGACGTAACGTAAAACGTAAGTATTTCCATGTGCTGAGAATACGGCTCGTGAAAATACGTAATAAACAACAAGTTTTAACCATACATGGCCCACCGCTTCACAGCTTTGGGTACGTTAACAAGTCCGTGAAATGAACATCCCTTTTGGAGAAACTTGGGTTTACTATAGGAATGAATTTCAGTTTTGTACATTTTATCGATGTGTAAACTCCGGCGAATCACTCACAAACGGCATATCATTACGCAAACACACCTATACCAATACATTGTAACCGTTATCGCCGAAAAATGAAAATTTTAAGATGAAAAAGTGTGATATTTTTCTTATTTCTGCTCAAAATATAGATTGTGGGCACTCGTTAGAACCGCCTAATCGAGGCGGTTCTAACGAGTACCCACAATCTATATTTTAGAGCAGAAATATGAAAAATAAGGTTTACCCCTACAAACCCCAGTTTTACTATATAAAAGTGGAGTTCGAAGGGGGCGTGTTTTCGTGATGCAAACTGCATATGCTTGTGAGTGATTCGGCGGAGTATACACATCGATACAAGCCACAAAAATTGTAATTCTTTCCTTATAATTCAACTTTGTCATCGAAAGTTAAAGATGACACCAAAATGGAATCTTTTTAGGAATTCTTTCGAGAGCGTAAGAATGACTTACCAAAGGCCACGGCGGAATGGTTATTTAAATTCGAAGCTGCCATCTTTGAAAGAAATCCAGAAAAAAGTCAAACCATCACGAAAACACGCCTATATAGTTTTTACCCCCTTGAACCCCACTTTTATACAGTAAAACTGGGGTTTACAGGGTTATATAGATTGTGAGTACTCGTTAGAACCGCCTCTATGAGGCGGTTCTAACGTGTACCCACATTCTATATTTTGAGCAGAAATGAGAAAAATATCACCATTTTTCATCAGAAAATCTTCGTTTTTAGGCGGTAAAATTTACTCTGTATTAGTATAGGCATGTTTTCGTAATGTTTTAAATTCCGTTTATTGGTCTTCTAACATTTACGTCTTCAATAGTTTACTATCTTTAAATCGAATGCTGCTGACATCACTTCATATACAATGACGTAACGCGTGGGTTCTAAACGTGGTATTTGACGTCACGTTATATTACCACCTGTCGCTGTGTGAAATAGTTCTGATATTCTTGCTCATGGGGTTTACCGAAGTATAAAGCTTTTATTTCAGCCAACCAAATCGTTCGAAATGTACAGTAGAACACCGATGGCTCGTTTACCTGGGCTGAGTCGAACCAGTTCTTTAGTCCCAAGGGAATTTCTTTACATAAGAAATAGTGGGGTATATTTTCGTCTTTTATCTTGCAAATGTATGCTGTGTGTACTCATTAGAATCGCCTCAATGAGGCGATTCTAATGAGTACACACAGCATACATTTATACTATAGAACACCGAAAAGAAGTCCAAAAGGTATCCCCTTTAGAGCCCACAGTGGCTCGAACTACCCCTGTCTCGAACAGATTTTCGTGACCCCAAAGGTGTTCGAGCCATTGAAGTTCGACTGTACATAATGATGGAATTGGACTTATATGGATGCACATTATTCCTATGATTATTGCTCAAGATCAGAGATTACAGTAAGGCGGTTCTAATGAGCACATACAATCGATTTTTGGAGCAAAAATAAGAAGAAAAAAAAAAGCAAAGTTTCGTTAGAAATTTATCAGTTATGAAGACGCGGAAGAATGCACTTTGTCACACGAGTCGGTTATTCTAATGTGGTCTGTCCCATCTGATCAACGTCATACGACGTGTTAGCGTAGTAACGATGTAGGTCCGACGTTAGGTCCCTCTCAAAACAATGTATAAATAAAATAAATAAATAAATTAGTCCGTAGTTTTGTGCTGGTTTAGATCAGATGAATTTCGTTTCCTGTAAGCTTTCCAAAATTCTTGTAGTCCAAGCAGACCATCAAGTTAACAAATCCGTAAAATGAACACCCCTCTAAACCCAACTTTATTGAGAGAAAACTGGGATTTAAAGGGGTGTATACTATTTTTTTTATTCCTGCTCCATTTCATAGTTTGTGGGTACTCGTTAGAGCCGCCTCAATGAGGCAGTTCCAACGAGTACCCATGGACCTGACCTTTATTTGGAGTATAAATAAGAACATATCACAAACATTGCGAAAACATGCCTATATCAATACATTGTAACCTTTATTTCCGAAAAAAAAAAAAATGAAAAATTTATGATGAAAAAAAAAGTGATATTTTTCTTATTTCTGTTCAAAATATAGACTGTGGCATTTTATCCCTTTTCCTCAACTCCTTTAATAAATTCGATACTACATGAACAGATCCTCTATTTATATGATGACGTCGGGTTTCCGACAGTATGGCACAGAATATACTGCCGTAATTTTTTGACGTTGTCCAATCTGACATTGGACTGGAATTAGAATTTTCGGTTGACGCGGCTCAAAAATGAAGACGTTGTAATTGTAACGAAAAAAGGGGGTCTTATTCTCGTGCACTGATGAATTAGGAGGCCTTCGTGCGGACTGAACAAATTATTTATCTAAATCGCGACGGACGTAAGGGCGAGGATTGTGGCCACGTAAAATCGATTTAAGCCCCCCCCCCCCCCACCCGAGTGAACTTACTTCGTTTCACTGACCGTGCCAGGTTATTTTTGTTATGGCTTGTCTTTGAGTGTGTATATCGCTTATATTATTTTGCTTTGGAAAGCCTATTGGCAATTTTCTGGGAAAGTGACTGTCCTTTTGGCTTTCCGCTAGTGAGGTTTCCATTAGGGTCTAGTTGTTTCATGTTTATGTTTCTTTCCCTTTACCTTGCTGTCTCTGGTGGGGGCTGTGGATTGATTGTATTGATTCCTGGTCATTGTCTTCACTTGTATTTCATATGAAACTTTTGAAACGAGCGTTTTGCGAAGTTTCGTAAATTCCATTTGAAATGACCGCGAGGATAGGATTCTGTTTACCATATAACGATTCATTACGATACCACATCCGTGTGATATAGTGCATTTTTCAAACCTCAAAAATGTATTTTTTTCTGATGAAAAACTGTGATATTTGCCTTATTTCTGCTTCAAACATAGGTTTTGGGTACTCGTTAGAATCGCCTCATTGAGGCGGTTCTAACGAGTACCCACAGCATATGTCTTAGAGCAGAAATAAGGAAAATAATGTTTACCCCCGTAAACCCCAGTTTTCTCTATATAAAGTGGGGTTTAAGGGGGTCTTTATTTCACGGACTTGTTCGCGTGATGTTAAATTAAGAAATAGATCAGCTCTTTGTTTGTTTATATTGGAGTTTAACGGCCCCGTCAACAATATTTTAGGTCATTTTGAGCCGGTCAGTTTACCTATCCACACTTTTCCTGGGCAGGCTTATACGTAAGCGGTTAACCAGTACAGTGTACATTATTTCGCGAGAAACTGACAACTGCCCTTCTTGAATCAGCGGAAGGGAGAGAATGAACGTAGAAAAGATTTCATTATCAATCTCCACGAAAGAATGTTGCCGACCCCGGCAGGTATCGAACCCGCGCCCTCCTGATCACCCGTCGGACGCGCATCCGACTGAGCTACCGAGGCCGGCAGATCAGCTCTTGCAGTGATTTATTGAGTAATATATAATCATTTAGAGGTCAGTCGTAAAGTAGATCAAATCACGAGCGCGTAGCGCAAGTAATTTGTCCGACCAACAGTGTTATATCACTCAATAAATCACGGCACTAAAGCTGATCTTTTTTCTATTCTAGCACACTGAAAGTCGACGAAAATGCTATTGATTCCTCCAGATTCTACATATCTTCCGCCATTTTAAAGGAATCCATCACGAAAACACGCCTACATAATTTTGAACCCCTTGAACCCCTCTTTTTATAGTAAAACTTGGGTTTCCGGGGTATACCTTATTTTTCTTATTTCTGCTCTTAAATATAGATTGTGGCTACTCGTTAGAACCGCCTCGAGTACCCACAATCTATATTTTGAGCAGAAATAAGAAAAATGTCACAATTTTTCGTCTTAAAATTTTCCTTTTTACGGCGATAAAAGTGGCAATGTTTTTGTATAGGCGTGTTTGCGTAATGCCCACCAATATACATGTAACTGACTGTATCGCACGCTTCTACCTGTTTTCATAACGTACCTGATACAAATGATACAAGGAAACGACTTTACACCATCTAACGTCAAGGTAACAATGAATGACACCATGAAACTGGATAAAAAGGCGGCTCTTCGCGTCGCGCACTACAGTCCAGTGATGTATCTAAATTTTACTATTGGCAATATAGGTGACCAGTGTTAGAATCATATCTAATCGCCGTTGTCATGGACGACGTCTTGACGTTAAGTGCCAGTAACCATGTGTTTTTTACACGTGTGGTCATATAATTTTATGACATAGATGATATTTACTTTTTTGAGGTGGATACCAAAAATTTCATCGAGTGTGTTGAAAACATAAAAATTTTCACGAGTGCGAACCATGAGTGAAAATTCGGATGTTTTCAATATACGAGATGAAATACTTTTGGTATCCGCCGAAAAAAAGAGTACATTTTCTTTTAATTTTATAATTTTATAAGGATATTTACAGTAATTGATCAATCGTATCGTACGTCACAATTTTAAGCTGGCTATGACATCACAACTGTTAGTCTCAAAACAAAAACAGATCGCCATTTTGAATACAGCATTTTTACAGTTCAAAGAGTGCTTTTCAAGGTATTTAACAGAATTATTTATCGATAACGTGAATTTTGGCGAGAAAAAGTAGTCCGGACTGCTACTGTGAAAATAACAAGGTCATGTTATTTTTCACAGTGTGAAAATATCATATAGTCTAGGCTATATTTTCATCATTTGTTGTTGTTGTTGTTTGAGATGGAGTATAAAATAAATGACGTTATCAACTGAAAAACTGGTACGTTATATAATATAGGGAACAACCATGGTTTTTCATTCATTAACATTTGCCGGGTCCCGAGGAAGCTGTTTGAACATGAGGCCGCCAGGCCGAATGTTCAAATATCTTCCTGGGGATCCGGCAAATGCTAATGGAATGAAATAACCATGGATGATCGTTGTTCTTGCATAACTTACGATTCCGACAGCAAATTTTGGCGAAAACGCCCAAAAGCTCCATATAAACTCTTCAAATGCGACCGGCGAACCAACATGGTGGCCAGTTCAGAATGTTGTTTACAATGACTTTGTTACGCAGTAACCATCTAACGTCATCATAGAACCCAAAAACGCTACGTTCAGGGCCATAACGTTACGTCGCTCAACGTAACTTAAACAAAGCAATGCCAGTCTTGTGATATCAAAAGCTCAAAATCCATGTTCAAACAGCACGCGAATTTCATGACTTGAACATGGTTTTTGCTGTTTGAGCACGGCTTTCGGTCCATTTGATAATGGCTTCAAACAGCCATGCGCTTGATATTTATGCAAGAATAAATATACATCCGCGCATGTGCGAGCGGCCAAGCTCGTCACCAAACTCTGAGTCAATCAAAGCATATCATTCGCCCCCCACACCGCCCATAGGGGCTTGAAGAAATATATGGGCTACATGATGCTTCCACGCAGAGCTGAATCCGGCCCGCACACTAGTACTGGTAAACCGCTTAGAGGATCTAAGCCTGTCCAGGAACCGCGGTGCGAGGCGGAACGTCCATGCTAATAAACCCTATTGGTTTTCATTGGGCGACAGGGCTTGAGATGTCATTTCATCTCAATGTCGGGTAAAAGTCCCATAAAATTGGAAGCAACGTCTCCAAAATGACCTTTACAGTGTTGACGGGGACGTTAAACCTCAAATCAAACAAACACTCAAGGCATACCGGCGTCTTAACGTTTCGCTAGTCAAGCGACCATCGGCATGCGCAGACTGATCTGAGACTTCGCTGAGTGCACGTGCACTTTAAACTATGCACAGACTCAGATACCACGATTTTTGCACATTCTGTTACATAACCATCTGCCAATTTTTTCTATGGCAATATGCAAAAAAGAAAACAAAATCACTTTAGGTCGCAGAATTTACGTGCCACTCTAATGTGTTTTATTAGCCAATGATGTAAAACTAATGGATGAAAGCGCAAAGTATTCATTTTAATAGACATGCCAAAAGTTTATGATTCGATTTCAGAGAACTAGACCTGAGCACAGAAAGATGCTTAGGGCCTTACGTCATTACGCATTTTGAATATACGCAGCAGATATACAACATGTAGGCTACATTCTCATTGCATTTACAGAAAACCCCTATAGTTAACTATATAGAGGATCTTACACGAGTGGTCATTTCGTTTGAAATTTATGAAACGAGCCTTCGGCGAGTTTCATAAATTCCATATGAAATGACCACGAGTGTAAGATTCTGTTTCTTATATGACCACTTTATATTTGATTTTATCGCCTTAAAATTTGACAAATTTTCATAAACATGCATGGTTGACACAGCGTCGTCATGACGTTACTTAATCCCGCCAAAGTGTTATTACATGTGTGACCATACGGTTTTTATTACACGACTTATCAACGACGTCATATGATAGAGGATTTTACACGAGTGGTCATTTCATAAGATATTTATGAAACGAGCCTTCGGCGAGTTTCATTTAGAAGCCTCCGTGGTGCAGTGGTTACGCTACTCGCCTTGTAAACAAGGGATCGCAGGATCGATCCCGGGCTTCTCCAGACTTTCGGATGACCTTAGCTGTTTGACGGACGAAAAACTAAAACTCACTCACTCACTCGGCGAGTTTCATAAATATCATATGAAATGACCGAGTGTAAGATTCTGTTTATCATATGACCACTTTAAATTGGATTTTATCGCCTTTGCTTCCACAAAAAATGCATTGTTGACATGGACGTCGTCATGACGTTACTTTATCCCGCCAAACTGTTATTACACGTGTGGCCATGCGATTTTTATTACACGACGTGACCCACTGCTTATCAACGACGTCGTCTGATAAATCATACTTCAATAAATACATTTACTCACGCGACGTTAGCGACGTCGAAATAAAAATGGCTCTCTTCAATATGATTGCACGCTGTTCCGCTTTCGATAGCTTCACGAAAACACGCCTATATAAGTTTACCCCCCCCCCCCCCCCACACACACCCTAAACCCCACTTTTATACAGTAAAACTGGAGGTTAGAGGGGTAAAACGTATTTCTCTTAATTCTGCTCTAAAATATAGATATTTTGAGCAGTAATAAGTAAAAGACTACAATATTTCATTTTAAAATGTCCGTTTTATCGGAAGTTAATATGTTCTATAAAAGGGTTATCCTTTGGAAGCAGCGAATACACCACAGAACTAGAAAATATGAAGTGTACATGCAGTTTTCTGGGCCTGACAAGCTAGTTTCGGCCAATTAGGCCTCATCAGTGACCCTAAAATAATTTCAAATTCCACATTGGAATCAATGATCCCAAAGGACAAGAAAATATAGACTACACTATGATGTAGGACAGGGAGACTTTTTACGGCCGCCACACATACCCAGACACCAGCTGCAGTGACGTTAAAGGGTTATCCTTTGGAAGCAAGGAATACACCACAGAACTGGAAAATATGAAGTGTACATGTTTTCTGGGCCAGACTAGCTAGTTTCGGTCAATTAGTACTCATGTGGACCCTAAAATATTTTCAAATTCCACATTGGAATCAATTTACAATGCATTCGTATAGGCGTGTTTGCGTAATGGGAAAACGGCGTACAATTATTTTCTTCTTTCATTTTGGCCCTTGAACAAGAATTTTTCGTCATATGGGCCCCGTCAAGCGATTTTGGTACTTATCGCCTATGCGAGCAGCGAAGGTTCAAGCATCCGCGCAGTCTCGCCAGAACCTTCGCTGCTCGCTCATACAAGCAGTGAATCAAGAGGAACCTTCAGGCAGAAACCAAAATCCCTGGCTCCTCTGAATGGCTGGGCATGCGCAGTTAAAATTTGTCACGACGGAAGGCTCGAAGACACAAATTCGCTTGGCGGGGCTCATATGATGGATGGGAAATAATGTAAATATGAGTAATAAAGGTAATTTATTTAACGTTCATACTTCGATTTTGTTTGTTTGATTTGAGGTTTAACGTCCCCGTCAACACTATTTTGGAGACGTTGCTTCCAATTTTGTGGGACTTTTACCCGACATTGAGATGAAATGACATCTCAAGCCCTGTCGCCCAATGAAACCAATAGGGTTTATTAGCATGGATGGTCCGCCTCGCACCGCCGTTCCTGGACAGGCTTAGTTCATACTTCGATGAACGTTAAATAAGTAATTGAGCCGGGCACAGCATTTCCTACAACTTACATGTGCGCCCAGCGAAAAATCAGATCAGCCTGCGCATCCATATAGTCTAACTATAGATTTCTCTTGCTACATGAAGGAGCATTGGGCCCTTAGCTATCCTTAGAGCGCACATCGAAGACTCTGATCAGACTGCGCGGATGCACATGTCTTATTTTAGGTTTTGTCGTGCACTGGAATTATTATATTCATTTCTTAATTAACGTCAACGTCTTACTGAAGTGTTTGTTTGAACTGAGGTTTTACGTCCCCGTCAACACTATTAAGGTCATCTTACTTCAGAGTAATGAAGTAAAACTTCTGTTGGTGGATTTGTTTGTATTGGAGTTTAACGGCCCAGTCAACACTATTTAGGTCATTTTTGAGCCGGTCAGTGTACCTATCAACACTTTCCTGGGCAGGCTTATACGTAAGAGGTTAACCAGTACGGTGCACATTCTTTCGCCAGATACTGACAACTGCCCTTTTTGAATCAGCGGAAGGGAGAGAATGACCGTAGAAAAGATTTCATGATCAATCTCCACGAAAGAATGTTGCCGACCCCGGCTGGAACACTGATGGCTAATTTGCCGTGATTATTTCGAATGCGTTTTGAGTCTCAGAGCTAGAGTCACATTTAGGAATAATTTTCGGCGTTGAGATTTATTTTATTTACTATTTTATCTTAAACAAGTACGAGTATGTTGTGTGCCCTCGATGAGGCGATTCTAATGAGTACACCCACCATACCTTTTTAGTTTATACTTAGCAGTACAATCAATGCATACTCGTACCTGAAACAAGTAAAACCGATATTTTCACACTGTGAAAATACATTTCAAACTGTGAAAAACATGACCTTGTTATTACAGCCCGGCCTACCTTTTTTTTTGCCAAAGTCCTGTATATAAAAAGAAGTTCGTTTATACCAGACATATTTCATCTCGTGTGTTGAAAACATCATTTTTTTCGCTCGTGCTTCGCGATTTCTAATGTTTTCGGCTCACTCGATGAAATATTTTTAGTAAATATCCTCTATATATTTAAGAACTAGATCAACTCTATCAGTGATTTGTAAAGCGATAAATCACTGACTGGAGGTCAGATGTAAAGTATATAAAATGACGAGCGCGTAGCGCGAGTTATTTGTCTACTTACAACGGACCTATAAACAGTGATTTATCACTTAATAAATCACGGAATCAGAACTGATATATTTCGATTCTAAGACACTGAAAGGCGACGAAAATGCTATTGATATCTTAAGATTCTCTCTATCTTCCGACTGTATCACATGCGTTCATCTGATTTCATAATATATCTGATTCAAGAAATCGACGTTACATCCGCAACTATTATTGACATTTATACCTTAGGCGCAAAGGATTAAGCCTTTTACTGTGCGCTGACCTTCTCGGCTTACCTGTACAGAATCTCTTGTTGGAAATAGCAGGCGCTTTAATGGAAAACAATTTTTAAACAAATATAAATTTTTTATTTTACAATTTGACAAACATGTTCCGATTTAATCTAATTGTCCGTTTAAATTCCTTTAAAACGATATCAAATAAGTGCAACTTTTATTTAATTAGCTGCCGGCATTTTTATTTTCAAATTAATAACCCTTAATCCTTACTTGAATCATACAAAACTGTGGAAAAACAACGACAGTACCCTACTTTAACGGCTGAAATCTGCACTTTTTGTTAATATTATGGAAAAACGCCCGTATCAGACGCAATGTGTTTACAATAGTGTGGAATTTGATAGCAATTATAATATTTCAAGATAATATTTAATAACGGCATTTTGCGATTAAATTTGGAGCTTATTCAGAAAAAGCTTTATCGTCTACACACGCGTGTAATCCCAAAGCGGGTCTTTTCAATCGACTGTAAAATCAACACATCTTCGCCTGGGCATCTCCTTGGAATGTAAATCAATCTAAGAATGCGGTGTCTGATCTGCATCTTATTTATTTATTCACGTAGTTTTTTATTTCAATGTCCTGATTAGATTTTTGCACATTATTTATACTTACTACGCAAATTTAAATAAACATTGCTAGTAATAAGATTTATGATTACATTTGTTTGTTTTGTATGTTTGTATGATTACAGCTGAAAGAAAGAAAGAACGAAAGAACGAAAGAAAGAAAGAACGAAAGAAAGAAAGAAAGAAAGAAGCCCATGTGAATTCGTCACTAAAATTCTAAAAAGTTAAAAATTTATCTTTGTTATAATTTATATCTTATTTCCATTTCTCAGATACAGGCTAATCTGACATTTCGTTGTTCGCACATTGTTTTGCTGGAATACCAGAGGAATGTTTGTTTTATATTACTTTTTTTTCTTTTTGTAACACTGTTTGATTATTTAAATGCCTTTGTGAATTCAGTCTGGTAAATATAAAACAAAAACCCGTAAAGATGCCATTAATGCCTATGCTAATTGTTTTGTATTCATTATTATCATCTTGGTTCTAATGAACACCTCATTAAAAACTGCTTTATATAGAGAAAACTGGGGTTTACAGTGGTATTCATTTTATTTCATTTTTTGTCCAAAACATAGGTTGTGGGTACTCGTTGGAGCCACCTCACTGAGGCGGTTCTAACTATGTTTTAAGTATTGATGAGTTTACTTTGACGAATTAATTGTTTATGAGATATCAAAATTGCAATATACCGCACGAATGTATTATCGTAATGTAATTATTACTATTATTATTATTATTATTATTATTATTATTATTATTATTATTATTATTATTCTATTCATTTATGTATAATCTAATGATTATTAGAAAAGTTTCTTATTTATTTATTAATTTATTTCAACTGTTAAATGATTTAAGATAAGGCGTATACACTTTTTCTGGTGTTCTTTCCATGATGCTGTGAAAAAGAATATGCATGTAAACCAAACTTTATACAAAACAGACAGGTAATCAGGAATCAGTATGATTTTACACAAAAACATAGGTAGAAAGTACTTAAAAGAACCATATCAGTTTGGCGGTTCTGTGCCCATATATTTTTTCAGCTCACTCAGGGGGGGGGGGGGGGGGGGGGGGACATCACTGAAGACAATTATCGCTTTTTATGACACACGTAATGTGTATTGTATACCGGCTACTGACCGTCAGGAAACCTGACGATTAATGGACACGCGCGCAATGTATACTGTATTACTGTCTTTCCGGAGAGATTAAAATTTATCGAATGACTTTATTCATATGCATTAAGTTCTAAGCAGAATCGGTACTATTTAGATAATGAGTATCTATTATTATTATTATTATTATTATTATTATTTTTATATCTTGGATCCAAAATACATGTTTGTTTTGTTTGTTTGATTTGAGGTTTAACGACCCGTAAACACTGTATAGGTCATTTTGGAGACATTGCTTCCAATTTTGTGGGACTTTTACCCGACAATGAGATGAAATGATATCTCAAACCCTATCGCCCAATGAAACAATAGGGTTTATAAGCACGGACGGTCCGACTCACACCGCTTTGCCTGGGCAGGCTTAGATCCTCTAAGCGGTTTACCAGTACTGGTGTACGGTCGGTTTCAACTCTGCGCGGACGCATCATCCAGCCTATCTATTTCTTCAAGCCCCGATGGACGGGGGCCGTGAAATATACATGTATACTGGGTCCAAGTTACGAGAATACATCCGTTTGACATAGTGCCTTCTTATAGGTTGTGGGTTTTTGCTAGAACCGTTGCTTTGAAATTTATTTTAATTGCTTGAACAGACAAATACATATTATCCAAGATTTGCTAGAGCCGTTCTATAGAGTACCCACAACCTATGTCTTGTACAGAAGAAAAGGTTTGGGATGATTGCTGGAAACGCTTCATTGACAACATAGTCTTTATTTTGCCCCCATCAACACTGTATATGCCATTTTGGAGTCGTTGCTTCCAATTTTGTGGGACTTTTACCCGACATTGAGATGAAATGGCATCTCAAGCCCTGCCACCTAATTACACTAATAGGGTTTATATGCATGAACGATCCAACTCGCTTAGATAGATAGATAGATAGATAGATAGATAGATAGATAGATAGATAGATAGATAGATAGATAGATAGATAGATAGATAGATAGATAGATAGATAGATAGATAGATAGATAGATTATTGTGTCAATGAAGATCTGCCCGCATGAAACTCAGTAATTGCTTTAAAATGTGCCACCAGTAATATGTCTAGGAAAACCTTTTACTTTCTAAATCTTCAGAAACGCATTGTCTTTATTCAGTAATTTTTGCGTACAACTCGATATGACAACAATATCCTTCTATGTCCGCGGCGTAAAACAAATTAAATAAAAAAAAATATTGTAAATAATTATATTATCTAAATGCACGGCTAGTATTGTGGCCCAAAACAACACCAACAAAAAAAAAAAGTAATATTCTGCATTTCAGCAGCCTCACTGAGGCGGTTGGTTCTAACTAGTACCCACAACCTATGTCTTGGTGCAGAAATAAAGAAAATAATGTATACCACCGAAGCCCCACTTTTCTCTATATAAGTGGGGGTTAGAGGGTTTTCATTACACGGACTTGCTATCGTGATGATAAATCGGTGATTATTTAAGCAAGAAGTGTAATCTCGGATGAGACCAGGGGTCTTAATTGTTCATTTTAGCTGAATTCTAGGTATATGTTATTACTTTCTAAATACAACTACAGGTCAAGTTGTCACTTACTGTGACTACTGTGTTAACAGCGCGCGTCACGATACTTGGTGATAATTCGATTATCAACAGGTAGTCGGAAGTGTGCTTACTCAATGTATTGATCGATTAACAATCCATCATGGACGATTATATTGACGAGCGTCATCTACCTGAGCAGCAAAAAAGAAAGAGCGCATATGATGAAGTTATCGTCAAAGATGTATCGTCAGTTAAGAAAAAAAGAAAGATTTACTCGTTTTGCACGAAAAAAAAAAATAAGGAAGAGAAACATATAAACTAGCTAACGGACATTTGCAGCACAGGCCGCCACAATTACCTCTTCACGGGAAAGAGAATAATAAAGTATTCTTATTGCTTGTTTAAAATATAGACTGTTGGACCTCATTAGAATCGCCTCGACGAGGCGTTCTTACGTGTGCTCAAACTCTGTGTTATCAGCATAAATGAGAATATAACAATATTTCATTTGTATTTTCAAATAAATAAATAAATAAATAAATAAATAAAGACAGATGAATATTATTTGTGAACAACTAAAATGTAGAATTATATTATGCGAAGTTGTTTATCAAGGCTTACTGAGTCATTAAATAGACAGATAGATAATCGGCCATTATTGTGTCAAGACAGATTTATCCGCATTAAAATCAGTAAGAGTATCTCCTCTGTATTTCTATGCTTACAACTCAGACTCAAGGTTCTCGTCTTAAAGGATACATTACGAAAACACGCCTATACAAATACATTGCAAATTTAACCACCAAACAAAGAAAATTTTCAGATGAAAAATTGTGTTATTTTTCATATTTCTGCTCAAAACATAGATTGTGGGTGCTCGTTAGAACCGCATCGGCGAGGCGGTTCTGTCGCGTGCCCAAAATCTATGTTTTTGAGCAGAAATAAGAAAAATAATTTATACCCCTCCAAACCCCAGTTTTACTGTACGAAAGTGGGGTTTAAGTGGTCAAATTTCTATCGCCATGCTTTCGGGATGTAGCTCGATATAACAGGTATCTACAGGCCGGTACGTAAACCTTGCAGACAACAATAGAAAGTATATACTTCTATATAACTGCTTTAAAATATGCGACCAGTAATATGTCTGGAAAACTTTTAATTCGAAATCTTCAGCAAAGCACTGTCTGTATGTTTGGCATACAACCCGATACTCGATATTACAACAATATTAATGCCTGTGGCGTAAAACAAATTTAATAATAATTGGGAGAATACGTTTACGCGCCATGACGTCATGTTGTTTTTTCATGAAGCGCTGTAGCAAAAAATTGAGAAAACGTTAATAATTTCACAAATTTAGGATAAACGTCTTTCAAAAGCGAAAATCTAAGTAGATATTATAAAATCCTACAAACTGGTGTAAAATTCGCCTGCAGAAACTGGTTGACAGTGAAGAAATTTGTGACTTAAGTGTATTCAACATTCAAGATGGAAGCAGATTTCATTTGTGCGATTAGTAAAGGAAACGGATGTGAATAAGCTTGGTTGAGTTCCTGATTATTCCTTCGACCAAAAGTGAAGAAAGGTGCTAGAGATCATTTCGGACATTAGGTAAATAAACAGTACAATATTCTTGTGCCTATTTTCACAATATTAACAATATACCGCATCTTTCATAGTGATCTCAAATTTTAAGGTTCAGATACAATAGAGTTTATTCTGATACAAACTGACGGTGTTTTTCCAATCCAACGTTGCAATGGAGCAGTCTGAACAAAGCAAAAATAATCCCAGTGGGTCCAAACATGCGGAACAGGAATCGCAGAATGCAGTTTTTGCCAGTATCAATGAAGATAGCTGGACTACGGACTCGTTATTAGAGTTTTCTGAATACGAGTCAAAGTTTTCTATATATGATGATCCATTTGAGAGAGTATACTATATGACTGAAACACATGATGCTCATACAACATTGATTTTCGTTTCAACAGTATTCTTCTCAATGTTCCGAAATAAAGTGCAGTCCGATTTATCCATTGGTAGGGACAGTAAGGAAAATCCTGCTACTTTAAAATTTACAATTCATGTGAAAGGACTGAAATGTAATGTATGCGTTGGAAATGAGGCAAATTGTGTAACAGTCACTGGGGTTGGGCATAAGATCTGGCGTGAACACTATTTTCCCAGAGTTGCTAAATCACTGTTCACGCAGTATGTGCGAGAAACGGACAATTTGATGAGCAGATCGCAAGCAGGAGATAGCGGCACGGTCGGTACTTTCGCTGATTTACAAGAAAATGACAGACCTGTCGTCGGCACTGGCTATGCGGACTTTGAATGCGGCAGTATGGAACTAAACATCGCGGCTGGTGATTACAGACATAAAGTATTTACTGACGAGCAAACAGATTCTCAGATATTTACTTGTAGCACAAAGAATATGAATATGCCAGTTAACAAACAATCACAGACGTTAGAACTGGTATCATCTCAATTAAGTGGTTATCCACCGGCTTTTACCAGCACACCGATTAATCAGCGGCAGACAACTCAGACGGATAACATTCAACCGCAGACAGTCGACAGACTGTACAGTAAAATGGATAAAATGGAATCAGAAATTATAAACATCAAAGAAGCTATGATTACAAGCGTGGACCGTAAGCTGAATGACATGAAATTTACATTGATCAGGCTTTTGGAGAATGTCTTACCTATGAAGACTTATGCTGATGCGGTGACTCAGAATAATAAAAATCAGTCAGCAGATGAAGGATTTTACAACCACTCGGTGATTATGAATGCATCCCTGAATTCATCCCAGACGATTCCTAAGACCACTTACACATTTGATGAACAGCCGAGGCAACGCATTCAGCGACAGAAAAATACCGAACAACCTAGAGTAATAACCACAGAGCAGCCGAGGATCATAACAGACCAGCCGAAAGATATTATGACAGTTCAACAGAGAGTAAATGCGTATAAACAGCAGGGGGGACGGATTACTCAACAGCCTATGGCAAATATTTCTGAACAGCCTATGGCAAATATTTCTGAACAGCCTATGACAAATATTTCTGAACAGCCGAGGGCAAATATTTCTGAACATCTGAGAGCAAACATTTCTGAACAGCTGATGGCAATTATTCCTGAGCAGCCGCGGGCATATATTTCTGAACAGCCGGGGGCAAATATTCATGAACAGCTGAGGACAAATATTCCGGAACAGCTGAAAGCAAATATTTCTGAACAGCTAAGGTGTAGAGCGAATACATCTCAACAGAGGATAAATAAAACTGAACAGAACAGGGAGAACATTTCTGAACAGCAGAATGGTAATATTCCTGAAAAGCCGAATGTTAATGAGCAGCAGATAATTTATATTACTACAGAGTCTCCTGCGCAACAGACGAGGCTGTACCCTTCAGAGCATCTGAATGTAGATACAATCAGTAATACGGAAACTGCTGGACAAACGATTCCTGTCATAACGACGAGTAGACAGCCCACAAACAGAAATACAGTGCCACACATTTCTGAGGAAAATAATAGAAATGAAATTCTCTATCAGTCAGTGCCCCACAAACCAAGTGGAGCTGATGTGAAGGACAGAAAAATTCTTCTGATAGGCGATTCCATTTTTCATGCTATAAATGCAAAGGGTCTTATCAATGGCATACAAAAGCATTCACGCGGGGGTGCTACAGTCTCTGAACTAATACAGGACATTTCGGTGTATGATTTCAAAGCCTTTAACAAGGTAATAATATACGTTGGCGGAAACGACTGCGCGCGGAATATCGAACAGACAGACTTCGAAGACAAGTATGATGAGTTGTTGAGCTTAATAAAAGCTGGTAATAATGAATGTGGAATATTCCTATGTAAAATCGCACCTAGAGGAGACATTGATGTCACGCCGTTTAACAACTCCATCGAAAGGATCGCTTTGTACTGGGAAAAACAAAATGTTAGGTGCATACATGAAAGCCACGATTACTTTTACGGGAAAAATAATATGCCGGCCTATAGATATTACGGCAGTGACGGGATCCATATGTCGAGTTCCGGCACAAAACGACTTTTGAATGCTATTGATGACTCTGTGAAAATTGTCACAAACTACGCATTGTGCACGTTTAATCGTGTTGCTCCGCAGGGAATCGGAGGCGGGCAGAACCAAGGAACATATAATCAGAGGCCATACATGAACAAGAGAGGGAACAACAGACGAGTTCAACCCACGTATCGCGGTAACGGGAATAAACGCGGATCAGGGTCAAACTTCTCAGGGAGAAACAGAACAAACAAACGATGCCATGGTTGCCACATGACAGGGCATTTTATAGCTGACTGTTGGAATCTAAACCAATAGGGACTCGGCATTACTGCCACTATAGAGGAAGGCGCAAACGTTTATCATTTTAATTCATTTTCTATACTAGAAAACATTTGTTCTACATGCAATAGTCTTTCATGCGCCTGTGTTACTAGACATTCTATAACTTGTGAAGAAACATTCAATAATAGTGTGGAAGAAAGTGTGCAAGGAATAAAATCTAAAGAACATGAACAAAGCTTTAATGTGGCTTCTGGAAGAACTGACAATATTGATAATTCTAAGAATTTTTCAAAATCCAATGCTGTTCTAGATAATGTTTCTACGACTAGTATTCACAGTTGTATTGATGATGTATTAACGTTAAATTTATCTGACAAAGGATTTAATTTTGGCCATTTGAATATCCAAGGTATCTGTGGTAAAGATATGACAAAATTTGAAGAATTAAAATCACTCATCTCTAGTCCAGTTAATAATAATTTACACTTACTTGGTCTCAGTGAAACTAAATTAAAAGAACATAAGCATACAAAAGCATTCAACATTGAAGGTTTCCAAGAACCCTTTAGGAAAGACAACCTCACTAATGGCGGTGGAGGTTTAATGGTTTACGTTAAAAATGGTATAAATGTTAAGCGTAGGGAAGATCTAGAAACGAACGAAATTTCATGTATTTGGATGGAAATAATGCAGGAAAAAAGCAAATCATTTTTGATAGGAAACCTCTATCGTCCTCCCAACTCCAGAATTGAGTTTAATGACAGATTTGAAGAGTTCATGGATAAGGTCTCAAATGAAGAAAAGGAGATTATTTTAATGGGCGACTTTAACAAAAATTTACTTAACAATACTTGTGACAGGGAATGGTTAAACTTTACGTTATCTTTGGGTTTAAATCAGATGGTATCTCAACCCACAAGAGTAACCAGCAGCACTTGTACATTAATTGACCATATTTATACTAACAGGGAGGAACATATATCGAGTGTTAGTGTTTCGAAACTAACTTTAAGCGACCATTATGCAGTTTTCGGAAATCGTAAATTGAATAATCCCACCCATAAAAATTCTCATCATACTATCTCTTATCGATCGTTTAAACATTTCGACGTTAACTCATTTAGAAATGAGTTAATTCAAGTCCCATGGGAAACTGTTGAATACTTTTACGATGTTAATGAAATGATTCAGGTATGGAACTCATTATTTTTAGAGGTATTGAACAAGCACGCCCCGGTTGTGCAACATAGAGTTAAAAGATTGCGTCAACCTGACTGGATTTCGCCAGAAATATTAGATAACATTAAAGAAAGAAATAAACACAAAATTAATGGTAAAACAGATGAATATATATATTTTCGAAACAAGGTATCAGAAATGATTAAATCAGCAAAAAAGGAAATGTATAAGGCTAAACTTGAAGAGGGCAAAGACGATCCACGTTCTATTTGGAAACTTTTCAGGGAGCTAGGTGCTGGTGGAAAATCAGACTTAAAAAAGAATATATTTGGCTTAACTATAAACAATGAATTTGTATCTAGTGACTTTGAAGTTGCAAATGAATTCAACCAATATTTTGCTAGTGTTGCTTCGCAGCTAAAAGAACCTATTCAGTTCTCAAATTTTGAACAAATTAAAAGCCATGTTGATTCGAAAGTGTCGTCGAGCATTTCATTCAGCATTCCAGAAATAAACCAAAGCTTTGTTAGAAAATACTTATTCAACTTAGATGTAACAAAATCTACAGGTCTCGACTGCATTGGACCTCGGGTATTGAATATAGCACATGACATAATATGTTCAAGTATTACTCATATAATAAATAAAAGCTTACAAAACAGCATCTTCCCGACCGTTTGGAAAAATGCAAAAATATGCCCAATTCACAAATCGGGTCAAAAAGATGATGTAAATAATTACAGACCAATTTCAGTGCTTCCTACTATTTCCAAAATAATAGAAAAATGGGTACATATAAAGTTTATGACATTTCTAAATAACCATAGACTACTTCATCAAACGCAAAGCGGTTTTAGAAATGGACATTCAACTGAATCGGCTTTACTTCTTATGACTGACTCTTGGTTAAAAGCTGTCAATGATGGAAAACTAGTAGGTTGCGTAATGGTTGATTTCCGAAAGGCTTTTGATCTGGTTGATCATGACATTTTATTGCAAAAACTTGCACTTTATAAATGTAACTCAAATAGTTTACTTTGGTTTAAATCATACTTAACACAACGAATACAACAAGTGTCAATTAAAAATACTAAATCGGACAGTAAAGACATCATTTGTGGTGTCCCACAGGGGTCTATTCTAGGTCCACTCCTTTTCCTAATTTTCATCAATGACTTGCCTCTGATACTTCAAAATGTAGTCGCAGCCACTGACTTATATGCGGACGATACGACCATTTATGACGTGCAGTCTGACAAACAAACACTGGAAAATAATCTACAAAAATCTTTAAATTTGCTTAAGCAATGGTGTAAAGAGAATGGAATGCTTTTAAACACTAATAAAACTAAAGTTATGCTCATTACAAGTCGGCGAAAAAGACTTAATTTAAAGGATAAATCTCTCATGTTAAAATATAACGATTTGGATCTTAAAGTAGTAAATAATGATAAAATTTTAGGGATCAATATAGACGAAAATTTAATTTGGAATTCACAATACCAACAGGTTGTGAAGAAAGTATCCTCTCACTTATGGCTTTTATCACAGATTTCATCATATTTAACAATAGAGCACAGATTACTTTTTTATAATGCATATATCCGACCCCACTTCGATTACTGTTCTGTTATCTGGGGAAATTCTACTTGTTTTAACATCAATAAAATTACTAAACTTCAAAGACGGGCATGCAAGTTAATATTAAGAAATGAATATCTAACTCTTGAAGAGGCTCGAGATAGATTAAAAATCCTGTCTTTTACCGAAAGTGTATTTTTACAAAAAGCCAAAGTGATGTATAAAGTTGCTAACAATATTGCACCAGAATATCTGACAGATTTGTTTCAAATGAGGTCATGTAATACGGATGACACCATATCGAATTTACGTTCCATAAGCAATAGGAACTTTTTGATACCCAAACCTAAAATCGATTTGTTTAAAAACAGCATGTCCTACTCAGGTGCTTTGATCTGGAACAGTATCCCACTTGAAATAAAGAATGCTACTACCTTGAGTTCTTTTGTAAATAAATGTACTGTTTGGTTGAAACATTAAGGTATTTTCACATTTGGACCTCCGCCGCCATTAGCTGAATTTTATCTCTTGAAAATGCATCTTTAAGAGTGTGTATGAATATGTATGTATGTGTGGATGCGTGAATGACATAATGCACTTTATACTGTTGTTTATGATGTCTCTTACGTAGTAGTTATTTGTTAGAGGGCCTCAATGAAAATTGGTTCGCCAATTGAGTTACCCTCGTAAAATAAAGTCGTTACTTACTTACTTACTTACTTACTAATAATTATTAAATGAAATAAATAAATATATTATCAATATGCACGGCCAGTATTGTGGCACAAAACAACAAAATAAAGTAACATTTACATTTACATTTCAGCAGATTAGCGTTTTAGTCACTTTCTGCTGATCCGCAGCCTGCTAAATTCAGCAGTTTTCAGCATATTAGACAGGCCACATTAAGATAGCATATCCGCGTGACATAGTGTTTTATTTTTTATTTATTTTATTTTTTTCGTATCTCCAAAATGGCAATTCATATCTCACAAACGGTTATCTACTATGTCTTGGTGCAGATATTAGAATTGTAATATAGGTTTTCTCTATGTAAAGTAGGGGTTTAAGGGGGTTTCATTACATGGACTTGTGATTATGTGGCATTTCTAAACAATGTCAATTAAAATAATTCAACTGACACCCACCATAAAGTATTAAGTTATTTTTTTCCTTCTTCTTTTTTTTTTTTAATATATAAAGAAGAATATTTCATTCCAGCACACACAAAAATAGGATTTTTGAGAACCAATAATATTTTGTGTTAAGCACAAAAAAGAATCACTTTTAAAAGAGTAATTTTTTTAGTAACGAAAGAACAGAACTTTATTTGGAGATAAACTCAGACCACACCAAAACAGCCAGTCCGAAATTAACTAGACATCAACTGACATGAGCGATTCTCGTTCAGTATCCCCCGGGGTCATAAAAGCGAAACTGATTTCACACACAGCCGGCTTATAACACAGTTGAGATAACACAACAGGTACCTATTATAGGCCTCAGTCAAAGGGAGACAATCCAATATCGACTTGTAGTGTGACTATCAGGGAACAGGTGAATAGATTAAATGTCAGATAAAGTTGGCCATGAACCATCTAACGTTAAGGGAACAGGGAATGACGTCATGAAACGGGATAAAAAAGGCGACCGTCTTCTCGTTGCGCATTTCCACCTAGTGCTTTATTATAGGGACCAACCATGGTTTTTCATGCATTAACATTTGCCGGATCCCGAGGAAGCTGTTTGAATACGAGGCCGCTAGGAATTCGGCAAATGTTAATGCAATGAATAACCATGGATGATCGTTGTTCTTGCATAACTTACGGATCCGACCGCAAATTTTGACGAAAACGCCCAAAAGCTCCATTTAAATTCCATAAACACTCTTCAAATGCGACAGGCAAATCAAAATGGCGGCCATTTCAGAATGCTGTTTACAATGGCGTTGTCATGTTGTAACCCTCTGATGTCATCATAGAACCCTTAAACGTTACGTTTAGGGCGATAACGTTACGTCGCTGAATGTAACGTTAACAAAGCAAGGCCCGTCTTGTGATATCAAAAGATGAAAATCCATGTTCAAACACCACGCGAATTTCATGATTCGAATATGGTTTTTGCTGTTTGAGCACGGCTTTCGGTCCATTTGATAATGGCTTCAAACAGCCATGCGCATAGGTATTTATGCAAGAACACACAATTAAGCTACCAGTGTAAGAGAACAGGACATCAATAAAACATACAGTGAAATTCCGCTATTAAGACCACCTAAAATTAAGACCAATATTCCTTTTAAAAGCTTATTTAGTAGGTTGCAGTTATTCTTTCTTTGTGTTTTCCGCATACAGTGTCCTTTGATCAGGGACCACCTTTGGGAATGTTCAAAAGTGGTCTTAAGACCACTTTTGAACAGTTCCAAAGGTGGTCTTAATATAGGAATTTTACTGTAGGATATTTTGACCTGGCGCTCTAAAAAACCCTCACTGACTCGAGCTACCCCTTTCTTGAAAACAGGGATCAGCCATGGTTTTTCACGCATTCACATCGGCCGGGTCCCGAGGACTCTGTTTGAACACAAGTCCACGAAGTCGTGTGTTCAAATATCTTCCCAGGGACCCGGCGAATGTTCTTGCAATGAAATAACCGTGGATGATCATTGTTCTTGCATAACTTACGGTTCCACATGCAAACTGTGACGAAATGTGCATACTGTGGAGCGCAGTGGTGCAGTGGTAAAGCATCGGCTTTGAGATCGAGAGGTAGCCGTTTCGATCCCCGCAAGCGCCAAGTATTGTTTTCTTGAGCAAGAGACTTTATCCACAGTGCTTAGTACTGGTTTCTACCCAGGAAAAGAGGGCGCAAGGAAGATTAGTACTTGTACTAAATGTGTTACCCTCTATAAATAAGTATTATTATAATTAAAACGCCCTAAAGCTCCATTGAAACTGCGACTGTAAATCTAAGACGGAACTTTATTGACCGTGACGTCAGATCCGCACTGGCATTCTGACGCCACCATATTTTTTTTTTCAAAAGCTTTGTTCAGGGCGACAAGGTTATGGCACTCAACGTGACGTAAACAAAGCAAGGCCCATCAAAAGTTCAGAACCCATGTTCAAACAACACGCGAATTTCATTAATTGAATATGGGTTTTGTTGTGTGAACAAGACTTCTGCTCTGTGTGAACAAGACTTCAACAATAGCTTCAAACAGCTATGTCCATAGGGTTTTATGCAAGAGCATATTTTTATGGTCCCAGAGATACACGAGCCTTTGGTGTTTCGCGGCTGTACATTATGAAAACACGCCTATACAAATACATTGAAAATTTTATCGTCGAAAAAAGCAAAAATTTTAAGATGAAAAATTGCGACATTTTTCTTATTTCTGCTCAAACTATAGATTGTAGGTACTCGTTAGAACCGCCTCATTGAGGTGGTTCTAACGAGTACCTACAAACTATATTTTAAGAGTTCTGGGATTATGCTTGGCAAAGGCATGACAGTCATGCAGGTTTTAATTTTGTTTATTTTGCATTTTAAGGATTCTGTCGTGCCCTTGCTGCTTTTATGGATATATCACCAGATGCGTGTCCCGGATGAGTTGTTCGGTTAGTCATGGAGGGAAAACAGGGGCAAAACGGAACCTACTGTGGCACTAAACACTTTTCAAATTCGGACCAGGATTTCAAATCTGGACTAACCAAATCGGCTTCAAACTACACAAACAAAGCAAAGGAAACGATCGTTTCGATTGAAAACAGCAGCAAGAAATGTTTCTTTACTCGACTTCAGGTTGGAATATTTGCTTTATCCTTCTTCTTAACAATAGTTTTGGTCGTCCTTCTACTTGTGTTTCTGGGAAATAACACCAGACAGATTACACCTCACGTGATTTATGACGAAAGCTGCCATTGCTCAAAGGATCACGTGACACTCGAAGCACATGTGCAAGAAAATGCTCCCATGGCGGTAAGCACAGGTGAATCTTTACAAAGCTCAGCTGCGCCCACGAATGGTGTACGCCTTCCACGGCATATTGAGCCTATACATTATGACCTTGAACTTGTGGTATCTATTCAAAATAATAGTTTCTATGGCAACGTCAAAATGCTTGTTTATGTTCACAAATCGACACGGTTTATCGTGTTCCATATAAAACCGTTTTACCTACACATTGTGGACAGTGATGTTTCAGTAACTTTGTCGACTGAAACGACCGAAAGTAACGGTCCTTATGACATCATTCGACAGTTCGAAAATTACGAAAAAGAGATCTACGTGATGGAATTAAACCAGACGTTGGCGGAAGGATACAACTACTCAATCAACATAGACACCTTTAATGGGCATCTCTTCGGTGATTTGAAAGGCCTCTACCTCAGCTCATATAAAGATTCCACAGGTGAAAAAAGGTAAGTTCCCAGTGCCCAGCTATTCATAACATACCAAAACGATAACAAATCCGTGTGCTATAGTGCATTCTTTCATATCTCCAAAATGGTTACTTTGTCTCTGATGAAAATGTATAATATTGCCCTTATTTATACTCCAAACATAGGTTGTTGGTGCTCGTGAGAACCGCCTCATTGAAGCGGTTCTGACGAGTATCCACAACCTATATGTATTACAACAGAAATCTGAACAATAATGTATACCCCTTTAAACCCCTAATTTTCTCTATCATGTGGAATTTAAGTGTGTGTGTGTGGTGGTGGGGGGGGGGGGGGGCGGGGGTCATTTCACAGACTTGTTAATGCGATGCGATGTTTTTAGTTTTCATAATTATTGTTAAAACGTTGATTATTAAATATGGCTAATATGTTAACAGTTTTACTGGACAAATGTGAGTAGCTTACAAAAGCTACTCACATTTTACCAGCAAAGATATCACAGTATTGGATATTTTCCTTCGTTTTGATTTCAAAAGAGTTTGTTAACTTACTATGCTTTGAACAACTGGACGAAGATTAGCACGATACTATTGGTGCTTTCTTTCTTTGTTTTAGTTGGGGTTTTACGTCCCGTAAACACTATTTAGGTCATTTTGGAGACGCTGCTTCCGATTTGGCGGGACTTTTTCCCGACATCGAGATGAAATGACATTTCAAACCCTACCACACACAGCAGCGGCTAGGATTTAAGGAGAGGTCAGACTCACTTCACTTTTCCTTGGCAGGCCTTGACCTAAGCGGTTTATCAGTACTCAAGTTCGGTCGGTTTCAGCTCTGTGCGCAAGCACCATGCAGCCCGATCTATTTCTACAAGCCCCGATGGGCGGGGGCCCATTATTTCGATGTCACTTCGTCAACTCCGCTATGTTGCGACCTGTTCACATATTGGGGCCTTGCGTAACATGTCTGTAAATCGATTCTTGCTTATTGTCGTGACAAAGGTTGCCTTGTCAAATGTCCAAAATAGATAAATCAAGGTGGCAGTTTCTGTTTTATCAGAAGCAATACAGTTGACACTCATTACCCCAAACACTGATATCTCATACTGCTGCGCAAGGGCAATTGTATTGTCTTGCTTTACTTCACCATTTTATATCGAGGATCTTACATGAGTGTTTATGTATTATTGAATTTATTAAACGAGTTTAGGAAAAGGGATAAAATGCGAGGCTTTGCCGAGCATTTTATCCCTTTTCCTCAACGAGTTTAATAAATTATTGGTATAGAGGATCTTACATGAATGTTCATGTATTATTGAATTTATTAAACGAGTTGGGGAAAAGGGATAAAATGCGAGGCTTTGCCGAGCATTTTATCCCTTTTCGTCAACGAGTTTAATAAATTCAATAATACCTGAGCACGAATGCAAGATTCTATTTATCATATGACATTTAAAAGCATTTTATTCACGATTGTTTTCAAAAGTGTCAATATTCCGCCGTTAGTAAATGCGACGTCGTTAAGGACGTCGTACATGTAACGTTACGGGAAGTATCTAGCTAATTTGCATATTTAATCCACTAGTGGATTATCGAAAATATTACATGGCGTTATTACACTCTCAGACGCGACGTCATGTGATAAATCACAATATTTTTTTATCTCAGACTCACTTCAGTTAAATAAAGCAAATTTTTTTGATACCGAGGTCCCTTTTTGGATTTACATCTGTCTATAGTAGATTGGTTTGTTTCCTGCAAAATTTATGATAAACGCGATGATTTTGATTTTGTGATTGTAAATTTTCCTTTCTTGGATGGTGATGGTCCTCGAGCGGCATCCTATGGCGTTTATATTTCGCAATTTATTTGATCTGCTAGAGTGTCTAGTCACGTAACTGACTTCCACACTCGTAATAAATTGTTAACTGCTAAACTTATTAATCAGGGTTACTACGAGTACACAAAACCTTTTCTAAGTTTTATAGACGCCATTCCGATTTGGCTTCAAAATTCAATGTTGGACTTCTGCAACCTCTTCTGCAACAAGGTCTATCGCAACCCGAATTTTATGGTTACTTAGCATATAAATTCAGAAGAATATATACTTGCAATGACTTCAGTACCCAATTTCGTAAAATCATTCTTTGATATATAAAAGGATTGGGTACAACATAAATGCTAGACGACAGACTGCATGCATTGTGGTTAACCCAATCACGGTTGATAACTTTGCGTCCCTCTGTTAATTGCACGCCGGTTGGCCAGTCCTCAGACGGTTCCAGCGTAAAAGGCAGCTAACTTGAAATTAAAATTTAATTTTATGTAACGTTGGTTGGTACCTGATGCTCTGTTTTTAGTCGAGCCCATCGGAGTCTAACTGTTGGATTCTTTTGCTCAAGTATTTCTTGTTGTCTTCTTGCTGTCGAGTCCTCGCCGTTGTTTAATCTCTGTCGTTGTTTTGTGTTCTCGGAGATGTTGCACTGATGAGTTAGGAAGCTTTCATTCGGACTGAACAAATTATTTGTCTAAATCGCGTCGGAAGCGCGGCCGCGTAAAATCGCTTTAAGCTTCGCCCCCACCCCCAGTGAAATACTACCTCCAAGGCGTATACTACTTCCAAGGCGGTTCTTCTGTCCTGGTTTATTTTTGTTATTGTTCGTCTTTGAATGTGTGTATCGCTTATAACTTTTTGTTTTGGATAGCCAATTGGCCATTTTGTGGTCCTTTTGGCTCTCCGCTGTTGGTGTTTCCGTTATGGTCTAGTTATTTCATATGTGTGTTTCTTTCCATTTGGTGTCTCTGATAGGGTGTTGGTTGATTGTGTCGATTCCTGATCATTGCGTCTATTTCTTTTTTTCAAAAGTCAAGTTAGTCATTGTAACCAGAATTAACTGTGTTTATACGATTATGAAGGAAAGTGAATGATTTGTTTGTTTGTTTGTTTGATTTGAGGTTTAACGTCCCCGTCAACACTGTAAAGGTCATTTTGGAGACGTTGTTTCCAATTTTGTGGGACTTTTACCCGACATTGAGATGGAATGACATCTCAAGCCCTGTCGCCCAATGAAACCAATAGGGTTTATAAGCATGGACGGGCCGACTCGTGCGCACCGCTTTGCCTGGGCTGTCTTAGATCCTCTAAGCGGATTACCAATATACTCGTGTGCGGGTCGGATACAGCTCTGCGTGGAAGCATTATGCAGCCCATATATATCTTCAAGCCCCGATGGGCGGGGGCCAGGGAAAGAGACCGAAGGAAATCGGTGAAATGAAGCAAATCGGTTGTTTTCCTGTCAACCTCCGCCCCCTTTTAGCGGGATGGTCAAAAACTAAAAGTACAGTAACATTAGTATAACACTCCCGTGTGCTTAAATGACATCTTCCATATCATAGAACTAGTATTTTTCAGGTGTTTTTTATATACATGTATACAAATATATACAATATACATGTATTCATATATATTTTCGGCCTCTCCCATCGAGGCTTGAAGAAATAAATGGGCTGCATGATGCTTCCACGCAGAGCTGAATCCGACCGCACACGGGTACTGGTAAACCGCTTAGAGGATCTAAGCCTGCCCAGGTAAAGCGGTGCGAGTTGGACAGTCCATGCTTATAAATCCTATTGGGTTCTTTTGGCGACAGGGCTTGAGATCATTTCATCTCAATGTCGGGTAAAAGTCCCACAAAAACGTCTCCAAAATGATCTATATTGTGTTGACGGGAACGTCAAACATCAAATCAAACAAAAATACAAATTATATAGAGGATCTTACATGAGTGTTCATGTATTATTGAATTTATTAAACGAGTTGAGGAAAACGGATAAAATGCGAGGCTTTGCCGAGCATTTTATCCCTTTTCCTCAACGAGTTTAATAAATTTAATAATACATGAGCACGAATGCAAGATTCTATTTATCATATGACGTTAAAAAAACGCATTTTATTCACGATTTGTTCACAATAATGTCAATATTTCGCCGTTAGTAAACGCGACGTCGTTAAGGACGTCGTACATGTAACGTTACGGGACGTATATAGCTAATTTGCATATTTAATCCACTAGTGGAATATCGAAAATAATGCATGGCGTTATTACACTCTCGGACGCGACGTCATATGATAAAATACCTTAATATTTAGAATAAACGCTAATTCAAATATAATGAGACTTTTGCCACCAACCCCACCCCTACCAAAAAAAAAAAAAAAAAAAACCGAAAATTTTCCAATAAAATAGTACTGAGATTTTTCACATTTGTGCTCTAAACATATATTGTGGGTACTCGTTAGAAACGCCTCGGCGAGTCGGCTCTAACGAGTACCCACATTTTATGTTTTGAGCAGAAATAAGAAAACATAATGTGTACGCCTGTAAACCCCAGTTTACTGTATAAAAGTGGTGTCTGAGGGGGTCCAAATTGTATATGCGTGTTTACGTGATGAGCCTATGTTATTGAGTCAAACGGATAAATAATGTATACCCCTGTTAACCCCGAGATTATGACACGGACTTACTAACGTGATTACTTACCCGACACATTTGGGTTTCTAGTACACAAACATCACCTGAATAACTCCATGAAATGTACACCCCCGTAAACCCCAGCTTATATATGGAGAAAACTTAGGTTTACGGGGATATACATTATTTTTCTTATTTCCGCTCCAAGATATAGGTTGTGGGTAGTCGTTAGAACCGCATCAATGAGGCGGTTCTAACAAGCATCCAAAACCTATGTTTGCAGTATAAATAAGAAAAATATTAGTTTTCTTCAGAAAAGTATAGCCATTTTGGAGATGTGAAAAACAAATGCACTAAGTCGCATGGATAAGATATCGTGATGGATGACAATAATAAAGTACAAAGAACTAGTTGGAATCGGCTCAAAAATGTATGTATACGCGTATAAGCAGAATAAACAAAATTGGTATAACAGCTTTTCATTAGGAAAACACGCCTATAAAAATACTTTGTACCCTTTATCGGCGAAATAATTAACATTTTTGATGAAAAATTGTGATATTTTTCTTATTTCTGCTCAAAATATAGATTGTGGGTATTCGTTAGAACCGCCTCATCGAGGCGGTTCTAACGAGTACCAGCAATCTATATTTTAGAGCAGAAATAAGAAAAATAAGGTTTACCCCCGCAAACCCCAGTTTTACTGTTTAAAAGTGGGGTTCCAGGGGGTCAAAATTATATAGGCGTGTTTTCGTGATGTTGGACACTTTTTGGAAAAAAAATGTATAGACCATAGTTTGTTTGATTTCAGGTTTAACGTCCCCGTAAATACTGTATAGGTCATTTTGGAGATGTTGTTTCCAATTTTGTGGGACTTGTATCCGACATTGAGATGAAATGACATCTCAAGCCCTGTCGCCCATGAAACCAATAGGGTTTATAAGCATGGACGTTCCAACTCGCACCGCTTTGCCTGGGCAGGCTTAGATCCTCTAAGCAGTTTACCCGTACACATGTGCGGTTGGTTTCAGCTCTTCGTGGAAGCATCATGTAACCCATCTATTTCTTCAAGCCCCGATAGACGGGGGCCGTCATTTTGAAGTAGTTATAATTACTTGCTATGCAGAAAACAAATTTTCATACATCCCAATCACCATGTTAACAAGTCCGTGAAATGAGGACCCCGGAAACCTTACTTTATATAGAGAAAAGTAGAAGTAAAACAAAGATCAGGAATTGATACAATTAACTTACTCCATCCATAAAAGACACCAAAGGGAAAGAAATACAAACATTAAGCGACCAGACCATAATGGAAATCTAAACAAAGGAAGGCCATATGGACAGTTACTTTCCCACAAAATGGCCATATGGCCATCCAAAATTAAAAGCCACAAGTGATACACACAGTAAGTAACAAACAACAACATAAATAAATCGCCACAGAAAAACTGGGGTTTACAGGGGCAAACATTAATTTTCTTATTTCTGCTCCGAGACATAGGCTGTGGGTACTCGGTTGTGGGTACCCGTTAGAACCGCCTCAATAGGCCCCATAACCTATATTTTGATTAGAGATAAAAGAAAAATATATCACACTTTGGTAACGACAAATGCTTGTTCTGGCGATGTTATTTTAACCTACGAGTGAGTTACAGAGGATCCGCGTTATAACGACATTCGTTATAACGGCAAAACTCGTTATAACGACAATTTCAATGGAATGAATTCTTAACTCAAGGCTTAGCCTCAATTCCGAGCAGCTTGGAGATGCCCAAATCGAATCCAAAGTCATGCAAGATTCTTGTAATATAATAGTCCAAGAAACAAATGTTATAGACATTTGTTAGAATCGCCTCATCGAGGCGATTCTAACAAATGTCTATAACATTTGTTTCAAGGAGTAATCATGTGGAAAAGACATTTTATAACCTATATCTAATCCTAACTGGGGTTCTTTATAACGGCAAATGCATTATAACGCAACAATAATAGGGAACAAATACTGTCGTTATAACGCGGGTCCTCTGTACCATAATGCTTGGCATAACAAGAGCCTTTTATGCATAAAGTCGTTTGTACGGTATAGATTATTATTTTAGGGCATTCTAAGACTTAACTTTGTGTCCAATAACTTTCCGAAAATGCTTGTTCTGGCGATGTTGTTCCAACCGACGAGTGTGTTACAGAGGACCCGCGTTATAACGACATTCGTTATAACGGCAAAACTCGTTATAACGACAGTTTCAATGGAATGAGCGGTTTGGACTTCCCTCGGGTTGGAAATACCCAAAATCGAATCCATAGTCATGAAAGATTCTTGTAATGTAATACCCCAAGAAAGAAATGTTATAGTCATTTGTTAGAATCGCCTCATGAAAAGACATTTTATAACCTATCTAAGCCTAACTGGATTCTTTATAATGGCAAATTCATTATAATGCAACAATAATAGGGAACAAATACTGTCGTTATAACCGCAGGCGCTTGAAGTTTGATCCATCAAAACGGATTAAAAATATCCAAATATAAAGACACTGCTGCAATTTCAGAGCTTGAAGTTCTGTCCATAAGTAATTCATAAGTTTCAAAATCAAAAGTGACACTCAGCCATTTCTTTGAAATTGCAGCACAGTCTATATATTTGGATATTTTTAATCCGTTTTGATGGACCAAACTTCAAGCGTCTGTGTTATAACGCGGGTCCTCTGCACCATAATGCATGTCATGCAAAGAGCTTTTTATGCATAAAGACATGGCCCCAAAGTCGTTTGTACGGTATATCTTATTATTTTAAGGCATTCTAAGACTTAACTTTGTGTTCCAATAACTTTCCTTGCATGAAATTATCCCGGGGAGAACTATATTGGACATATAAACAATACATTTTTCTTTTTGCATAATGTCTTGTGACGTTTAATTCTTTGCTTTATGACTTCGATAATGGTTCTAGAGTGGCTTCAGACAAGTTTTTATCATATGGGCCCCGTCAAGCGATTTTGGTACTTATCGCCTATGCGAGCAGTGTATCAAGAGGAACCTTCAGACAGAAAGCCATATCCCTGGTCCCTCTGAATTGCTGAGCATGCGCAGTTAAAATTTGTCATGACGGAATGCTCGAAGACACAAATTCGCTTGGCGGGGCTCATATGACGTCGCGTCTTAGAACTTTATAACACCATCTCATATAAGTAATATAACATTAGTGTAATACAACTGCAGTAACGATGTCTTGTATTTGTTTATTTTATACTGAGCAGTGAAAACAATGCATATCTGAAACAAATCATTACGAAAACACCCCTATACAAATACATTGCCATTTTTTGGCCAAAAATTAGAAATTTTAAGATGAAAAATTGTGATATTTTTCTTATGTCTGCTCAAAACATAGATTGCGGGGATTCGATAGAACCGCCTCCACGAGGCGGTTCTATCGAGTACCCACAATCTATGTTTCTGAGCAGAAATAAGAAAAATAATGTATACCCCCTTTAACCCCAGTTTTACTATATAAAAGTGGGGTATGAGGGGGTCAAATTATATAGGCCTGTTTTCGTAATGAAAAGTGATATTTTCACACTGTGAAATATAAATTATATTTTCATACTGTGAAAAATAACAAGACCTTGTAATTTTCACAGTTGCAGCCGGTCTACTTTGTTTCGCCAAAGTCATAATTTATCGATGAACTAATTCTTTAAAATACCTTGAGAAAGTATTCTTTGAACTGTAAAAATGCTGTATTAAAAATGGCGATTTGTTTATGTTTAGCAACTGGCAGTTGTGACGTCATAGCCAATTCAAAAATTGTTACGTAAGATCCGATGATCAACTACAGTAAGTGTCCTAAAATGATATAAAATAAAAAGAAAATTAACTTTTTTTCGACAAATATCAAAAATATTTCACCTCGTGTGTTGAAAACATCAGCATTTTCACTCGTGCTTCGCACTCGTGAAAATCCTGATATTTTCAACACACTCGATGAAATATGTTTGGTTTTCATCTCAAAAAAGTAAATATCCTCTATATATACAAATGTGTACATGCTGTTTTGAAATTAAGTCGTAACGACGAAGGCAAAATGAGAAAATATAAATTATGCAATAATTATTTATGATGACGGTACTCGAAAGTTTGGAAGTGTTTCTGAAAGAAAATTTGTTTTATCATATCACGTCGTTGATTTGTTTGTTTGTTTTTATTGAGGTTTAACGGCCCAGTCAACACTATTTTAGGTCATTTTGAGCCGATCAGTTTACTTATCCACACTTTTCCTGGGCAGGCTTATACGTAAGCGGTTAACCAGAACAGTGCACATTCTTTCGCCAGAAACTGACAACTGCCCTTCTTGAATCAGCGGAAGGGAGAGAATGACCGCAGAAATGATTTCATGATCAATCTCCACGAAACAATGTTGCCGACCACAGCAGGAATCAAACCCGCGTCCTCCTGATCACCAGTCAGACGCGCATCCGACTGAGCTACCGAGGTCGGCCTGACGTCGTTGATAAGCAGACGATAACGTAGTGTAATAAAAATCGTATGACCACACGTGTAATAACACTTTCACGGGGTTAAGAAACGTCATGACGACGTCCATGGCATCATTGCATTTTTTGGTGGAAAAAATCGTAAAATTTAAAGGCGCTAAAATCCAATTTAGTGTGGTCATATGATAAACAGAATCTTACACTCGTGGCCATTTCATATGCAATTTATGAAACTTGCCAAAATTTATAATTTATAATTTATTACATAACGTCACTGTTATTTAGTAGATAACGTCATTTAATAAAAATGATATGACCACAGGTGTGGCGTTGCATGGTCACTGTCGCATGCATACGTAGCGTCAAGACCCCTGTGATTTCTTTTGAAACGCTTTTCATTGAAATTCGATTTAAAGTCGTTATAAAGAGGATCTTACATGAGTGCTCAAGTATTATTGAATTTATTAAACGAGTTGAGAAAAAGGTACAAAATTCGAGGCTTTGCGGAGTAGTTTATCCTTTTTCCTCGACGAGTTTGATAAATTCAATAATACATTTGCACGAATGCAAGATTCTATTTATCATATGACATTAAAAATGCATTTTTTTCACATTTTGTTTTACAAAAAAAAAGTCAATATTCCGCCAATAGTAAACGCGACGTCGTACATGTAACGTTACGGGGCGTATCTATCTAATCACCAGTGGATTGTCGAATTTATTACATGACGTCACTACTCTGTCAGACGCGACGTCATACGATAAAACATGATAAACAGTATGGTACACGCGTGGTCCTTTCATATGAACTTTATGAAATACCCAGGATGCTTGTCGGTCGCCGCCTAGCGGGGCTTGAAGAAATAGATTGGCTGCATGATGCTTCCACGCAGAGCTGAAACCCACTGCACACGAGTACTGATAAACCGCTTAGAGGGTCTAAACCTGCCCAGGCAAAGTGGGGCGAGTCCATGCTTATTAACCCTATTGGTTTCATTGGGCGACAGGGCTTGAGATGTCACTTCTTCTCAATGCCGGGTAAAAGTCCCAAAATTTGGAAGCAACGCCTCCAAAATGACCTATACAGCGTTGACGGGGACGTTAAACTAAAAATCAAACAAACAAAACAAATGCTTGTTTCATAAATTTAATACAATATGCTGGCCACTCGTGTACACGCTAGAATTATCAATGTGACTACGAAAGCTCTATCAAAATGGAAAACATGTGTAAGTTAAGAAAATAACACATACAAGAAAGGAAAATGTACACCCCAAAATCAAGATAATATACAGTGCCATTCCGCTATTAAGTCCACCCGAAATTAAGACTAAACCTGCTTATTTTGAAGGTTGCACTTAATCTTTCTTTGTGTTTTCGGCCCGCAGTCTCCTCTGGTCAGGGACCACCTTTGGGACTGTTCAAAAGTGGTCTTTAAGACCACTTTTAAACAGTCCCAAGGGTGGTCTCAATAGATGAATTTACTGTATTGTATTATTAAACAGTTTGGACGAAATAGTACTATGATATACAGTCAAAACTAAGTCGATGTATTGGGCTTTCAGATTGTTAGCTCCACAGACACGTAGTGACGAGGTGAGCTTTTGAGATCCGTCTTCCTTCGTCCGTGCGTCCGTCCGTAAACAATTTCTTCAAACGACATCTCCTCCTAAACCACTGATCAGATTTTGACCAAACTTTACAGAAATGATCCTATGGTGGTCCCCTTTCAAAGTTGTTCAAATGGTTCCGGTCCGCTGCACATTGAGGTCATAGGAGCCAAAATATATTTTTTTTTATAATGAAAACTTAAAAATTCTTTTACATTGAAACCGCAAGGCCGAAGTCTTCGATATTTAGTGTGTAGCTCCTTCTAGTGCACAGGCAGTAAACATTCAAATTTACCTCCGCCAGTGGTCAATTAAAAACAATTTGACTTATATCCTGAGGTCAATTTGAACGTTTCCTGTTAGTGGTATTCGTGGGCTGCAGGAAGGTCGCAGGTAAGATTAATCTTGATCAAAGCATATCTTAAAAATCGGAGAATGTTATTCTATCAGTTTTTTTGCACCTGTATGTTCATACCAAGTGTTATTGAAAGGTTTTTAGTCGCAGTCATTTTTGTCCCGCGCTGTCAGTGGTGAAATCGAAAGAAGAAAGTCAGCAAACAAAGGTGAATTTGCTCTGATTTTCCAATGACAAGCTTCCAGTGAGCAATTATTGTTGCAGTCACATACGGCGAAACCATATTCTGCTCCCAAGACGTACTTTTATAAATCTACACGTTTTCTCTACAATGTTCAGGCCATTTTTGCATCGGAGGTTAATTTGAACATGAGGTGGTCAATTTGACTAATGGAGATTATTATGGAAAATGCTTTTTGAATGAAAATCATGCAATATGATACTTTTTGTCGTTTTGGGGTTATGTTTAGTATAACGTCATTGGATCCGTTTTCTGGAAAGAGTGACAGCCAAATTCAGGCTGTTAGTTTACTCAAACTTCACATTCTCTTTAAAAATAGCCTCTTCGGAAACAGTTGATCAGAAGCACACCAGGCTTACATTATCGCGTGCTTATCTTAATTTTTTTTTAACTTTCTTCAGAGATTCGTCACGATGGGTGAAACAGCAGTCCATCATTTTACTCCAGAGGCCAAACAACAATCGAAACAATGGAAGCTCCCTGGCTCAACCCGCCAGAGAAGGCAGAGACTGTTCCATCACCTGGGAAGGTTATTGTCTCGGTTTTCAGGGATGCAGATGGTATTCTGCTGATAGATTATCTCTAAAAGGGACAAACAATTATGGCATATACTATGCTTCACTTCTGGCGCAGTTACGGGAAAATATTAAAATTAAGCGCCCCGGAAAGCTCACTTAAGGTGTGTTGTTCCATTAGGACAATGCTTCTGGAGTCATGGAGTAGAGTCATGCAATGGAGAGATTAAGTGGAAGCTGGGGTCAAATGTTGGAGCCGTCGCAGTACATTTATAAACCGATCCTTATGCAATAGGCTTAGCCTAACATATTCACCAAAATTTGAGTCTACGCTCCATTCCGATATCTTTTCTAAGATTCGGCTCCAAGACTCCAATGCATATAAACATAGTTACAGTGCCTCTGTGTATTCTCTGTGGGGGTCAAAAAGTGAAATGCTGAAGTGTATTGGCGTCTGGCGTCAGATAGAGCAGTTTGTGTATAACCGGATATATCCTGACCTTGATCTAAATTTTCACGAAATTTTTGCTTCAAACCCCACTTTGTAGAATTCATATGACATACTTGTGCCATATGGCCATTTTGTGGGAAAGTAACTGTCCTTATGGCCTTCCTTTGTTTAGGTTTCCATTATGGTCTGGTCGCTTAATGTTTGTGTTTCTTTCCCTTTGGTGTCTTTGATTGGTGGAGTAAGTTAATTGTATCGATTCCTGATCTTTGTTTTACTTCTACTTTGTGAACAGGAGCATTGTCGTAATGGAACAACACACCTTAAGTGAGCTTTCCGCGGCGCTTAAGTTTAATATTTTCCCGTAAATGCGTCAGAAGCGAAGCATAATATGTGCCTTTGATTTTTTTTTGGAGAAAATCTATCAACAGAATACCATGTGCATCCCTGAAAACCGAGGCCATAAGCTTCCCAGCTGATGGTACAGTCTTTGCCTTCTTTGGCTTGGGGAGCCAGGCTGCTTCCATTGTTTAGATTCTTGTTTCGGCTCTGGGGTAAAATAATGGCCCCATGTTTCATCCATGATGACAAATCTCTGAAGAAAGCTCAAAATGATTAAGATTAGCACGCGATAATGTGCGCCTGGTGTGCGTCTGATCAATTGTTTCCGAAGAGAATGTGAAGTTTGAGTACACTGACAGCCTGAATTTGGCGGTCACCCTTTCCAGAAAACGGACCCAACGATTTTATATAAAAATAACCCCAAAACTACATAAAAAACATATTTCATGATTTTCTTTCAAAAATCATTTTCCATTTTTATCTCCATTAGTCAAATTGTCCACCTCATTTTCAAATTCATCTCCGATGCAAAAATGGCCTGAACATTGTAGCGAAAACGTGTAGATTTCTAAAAGTATGTCTTGAAAGCAGATATGGTATCGCCGTATCTGACTGCAACAATAACTGATAACTGGAAGCTTGTCATTGGACAAGCAGAGCAAATTCAGCTGTGTTCGCTGACTTTCTACTTTCGATTTCACCACTGAGCGTGCGGGACAAAAATGATTGCGACGAAACGACGGAAACCTTTCACTAACACTTGATATGAACATGCAGGTGCAAAACACTGATATAATAACATTCTCCGATTTTTAAGATATGCTTTTGATCAAGAATAATCTTACCTGCGACCTTCCTGCAGCCCACGAATACCAATAACAGGAAACGTTCAAATTGACCTCCGGATATAAGTCAAATTGTTTTTAATTGACCACCGGCGGAGGTCAGTTTGAATGTTTACTGCCCGTGTAGTGGCCCTCTGCGAAGATTGTTCAAATTATAGCCCTACGGCAAAAAATGCCCCCGCTCCGGGGCCCTTTGGTTTTACATTGACTTACATGGGAAAACCTTCTTGCCTGAAACTAGAAGGCTCAGGTGCTTGATATTTGGTATGAAGCTTCGTCTTGTGGACCTCTATCAAGATTGTTCAAATTATAGCCATGGGGCCAAAAATGATCCCGCCCCGGGGCCCTTTGGTTTTACATTGACTTATATAGGAAACTCTCTTATAAAATCTTCTCCTCTGAAACTGCATGGCCCAGGTCTTTTGTATTTGGTGTGAAGCTTCATCTATTGGACCTCTACCAACTTTATTCAAATTATAGTCCTTGTGCCAAAAATTCCCACGCTCCGTGGCCCTTTGGTTTTCATTCACTTATATAGGAAAAAATATTTAAAAATCTTCTCTGAAGCCACAAGTCCCAGGTCTTTAATATTTGTTGTGAAGCTTCATCTAGGAGACCTTTATCAAGATTGTTCCAATTAGAGCCCTGTTGCCAAAAATTCCCCTTGCCCCGGAGCCCTTTGGTTTTACATTGACTTATATAGGGAAAACCTTTAAAAATCTTCTTGTCTGAAACCAGAAGGCTCAGGTGTTTGATATTTGGTTTGAAGTTTCGTCTTGTGGACCTCTATCAAGATTGTTCAAATTATAGCCCTGGGGCAAAAATGCCTTCGGCCCGGGGCGCATTGGTTTTACATTGACTTATATAGGGGAAATCTTTAAAAATCGTCTTGTCTGAAACCCGAAGGCTCAAGTGTTTGATATTTGGTATGAAGCTGCGTTTAGTGGACCTCTATCAAGATTGTTCAAATTATAGCCCTGGGACCTGGGACCCCGACCCGGGGCCCACTGGTTTTACATAGACTTGTATAGAGAAAAGCTTCAAAAATGCCTCAGCCCCGGGGCTCTTTGGTTGTACATTGACTTATATAGGGAAATCTTCTCTGAAACCGCAAGGCCCAGCAGGTCTTTGATATTTGGTGTGAAGATTCATCTAGCAAACCTTTACCAATGTCATTCAAATTATAGCCATTGGGTCAAAAATGCCCCCCCCCCCCCCCCCCCCCTCGGGGTCTACTGGTTTTATTACGGCTTATATATGAAAAACCTTTAAAAATCTTCTTGACTGAAACCAGAAGGCCCAGGTATTTGATATTTGGTATGATGTTTCATCTGGTGGACCTCTACTATATTGTTTAAATTATAGCCCTGGGGCCAAAGGTGGCCCCGCCCCAGGCCCCACCGGTTTTACTTAGCCAAATATGGAAAACCTTTAAAAATATTCTTCTCTGATACCACAGGGTCGTTGATATTTTGCTTGACGCTTCAAAATGATGACCTCTACCAAGATTATTCAAATCATAGCCCTTCGGTCAAAAATGGCCCCGTCCCAGGGCCCACCGGTTTTACATACTTACATAGGGAAATCTTTAAATACTGTTATCGCCTGAACCAGAAGGCCCAAGTCTTTTATATTTGGAATGAAGCTTCCTCTGCTTGTCCTCTTTCAAGATTGTCCAAATTATAACACCATGGGGTCAAAATGGATCTGCCCCGGAGCCCACTGGTTTTATGTAGGGTTAAGGCTGAGCCGGTTCATCTCTGTCCGGTGCACTAGGATCTGACCCTCAAAGTCAACAAGGTGCCTAGACAGTGACATACAAGTCAGCTCTGTATTGGTAAAGGGAACACTGACCCTTAACCATCCTCCCACTCCTTTTGTCACCATGTGACATTATCAGTAAGACTGAGCCGCTTCATCTCTTTCTGTTGCACTAAAGACCTGACTCTCAATGTCCACAATGTGTCGAGATAGCGACATACAAGTCAGCTCTGTATTATCAAAAGGAGCCACTGACTCATATGTCCAGCATCTTATGCCAATTCTTGCCACCCCGACCCCTTGTCACAACGAGACATTGTAAGTAAGACTAAGCAAATTATCTCCATGCACTAGGACCTGACCCTCAATGTCCAGAAGGTGCTCAAATAGTAACATACAAGTCAGCTCTGTAAAAGGGAACTTTTGAAAGACTTCATCATCAGAAAGAAAACAATTTGGAAGGAATGTTCCATGGGTGACCCTCTGACAAACTTGCTGAAAATAATTTCGCTCCACTGAACATAATAGCCACCAAAACTTAACAATAAACAAGCTTTAAAATGACTTTTTCTATTAAATTGGTAGACTGACTTTGAAATGATTTCACAGAAAAGTTCCTTGGGTCACTCTCAACCAAAATGGCCCAAACCATCCACTCCACCTTATATTACCTACCACGTTATCTGTACAATAAGGATCAGGTGAGCGATCCAGGGTCATTATGGCCCTCTTGTTAGAATTGGCATTACAGTCGAACTTCAATGGCTCGAACACCTTTGGGGCCTCGAAAATCTGTTCGAGACAGGGGTAGTTCGAGCCACTGAGGGCTCTAAAGGGGATAATTTTTGGACTTATTTTCGGTGTTCTATAGTATAAATGTATGCTGTGTGTACTCATTAGAATCGCCTCATTTAGGCGATTCTATTGAGTACACACAACATACATTTGGAAGTAAAAGACGAAAATATACCCCACTATTTCTGATGTAAAGAAATTCCCTAGGGACTCAAGAACTGGTTCGACTCAGCCCAGGTAAACGAGCCATTTGTGTTCGAGCCATCGAAGTTCTACTGTACTTTACTGGAGTTCTTAAGCATAAATTAAGTTTAAAATTTGTTCAAAGTCGAAATTGTGGATATTTGATTTATAGAGGATCTTACATGAGGGCTCATGTATTAATGAATTTATTAAAGAGTTGAGGAAAAGGGATAAAATGCGATGCTTTGTCGAGAATTTTATCCCTTTTCATCAACGATTTAATTAAATTTAATAATACATGAGCACGAACGCAAGATTCTGTTTGTCGTATGAATTTCAAATAATACTACAACAAATGATGCACAGTTTGTACTCACCGGAGGACCAAATTCTTGTCTATATAACGTAAATTCATACGCACTTACGTATGTAACGCGACGTCTGATTGGATAACGTCAAACATTTGCGACAATATATCATAGCAAAAGATAAGGTAAGTGTTTTGTGTTAATTGAAGAGTAGTTTTTGTCAGTTCTCCATAAAAACCTATGTTGTGGGTATTCATTAGAACCGCCTCGCCGAGGCGGTTCTAATGAATACCCACAACATTGGTTTATATGGAGAAATAAGGAAAACTAGCCATCAATTATTAATAAATACTTACCTTATCTGTAGCTATGAGTATATACTGCGACATACTGCCGAAAACCCGACGTCATCATGTAACGTCGCTGTTCATTGGCTGGCATTTGGTTTTACACAGCTCACATTGAGCAAAATAGTGCAAACTGAATCAGTGCATTAGGATTGGGGCGCGTCGCCGTAAAACGGTATTTCCGACCGTAAAACCGCCGATTTACCTCTCCAAATGACTGTTTTAAATACAGCACCCCCTACCGCCCCGATAGCTCAGTTGGTAGAGTGTCCGCTCCGGGGAACGGGAGGTCTCGGGTTCGATCCCGGGCCGCGACATACCAAAGTCGTCAAAAATGGTACTAGCTGCTCCTCGCTTGGCACTCAGATTTACGGGGTAGAGCTAGGACTGGTCGATCCAGTGTCAGGATAATGTGACTGGGTGTGGTATCATGTAATGTGTCTGGGACATGATACTTCAGTGAGGCAGCACTATAAACGTGAGCATTGAGCTCCCTGTCGCAACCAGACACCGTCGTGATATGACTGAAAAATTGTTGAAAGCGACGTTAAACCCGAATTCACACACACAATACAGCACCCCCAAACCTTATTACGTACATATAGCTATCGGTGATTTCACTTTACATAGTGGATCTTACATGAGTATTCATGTATAAATATTTACTTTTCCAGTGTAAAACCTTTTAAAAACCAACAGAAAACAATGTAGTTCATACATTCATGAACGCATCGAGTCACATGATTTTCAGTGACGTCAAGCGACGTCAGTCTAAACCATGGTTCTCTACGATTTGATTGGGTGTTGCCGACGTCAACGCTGTGTCGCCCTATGTAGAAAACAGCTTGCAAATGTTTTTCAGCTTTAAAGAATTGCCCTATAAGCATTTTTCGCCCAGTGACGAGGAGCAAAGAAGGTAAATATAATTTTTCTGCTGTTCATGAAAGTATGAACGACAGCGGGTCGCTAGCAAAGTTTACATGGACTTACATGAACTCTTAGGGGTTCATTTACTTTGCAGGCGACCTACTGCATACATACTTTCATAAACAGCAGAAAAACAAAATTCATTTCTTAAATATATTGTCACAATTCTGACGTTATCCAATCAGACGTCGCGTTTCATACGCAAGTGCATTAGAACACACTTTCATGGTACCAAAGGTGTGTGATCCATTGGAAATCGGCTATATTTTATTTCCTATACGTTGTCTTCGTTGTCTGCTATAAATGACAGACCAGCGTGATAAAGCCGTATCAGGATATTGCAAACCACTTTCTTGTTACAGGCTGTTAACGATGCCAGTTTGGGGGATATGGCTGCCAAATAATTATCCATCTCCTGCATTGAGCCTTATGAATATTCTGAATATGACAAACTTGTCTCAGGCATTTTTATTTATTACCAATAAATGGTCTTGAAGAAGAAATGGGCAGCATCACGTGACAAAACTTGTCTCCGACAAGTGCGTGTGCAGCGATATTTCGTATGCCTCTGCGTACCGGCGTTTAGTCAGAATACTGGGTAAAGAAGCTTCATCGGATATCCGTACTGAGCAAAGCGCAGAGCGACGACTCTGATCAGCCTGCGCAGGCTGACCTGAGTCTTCGTTGCGCGAACAAGTTCATAGACATTTTTGCCTGCCGCGGGTCTAATGACAGTCGAGTTTTATTAAGGCTTCACCAGAGTATCGGAATGCTGTGTTGAGACTGTCATTGAAGGACTTGATTAGTATGCGCGGATTTGACCGCCCAGTATCTCCATGCTCCGTCGGGAATTCGGCGTGTGAAGTCGGATCGAGTCTTAACTCGAGGTACCATGAGCTGGACCCCGACTTTGAAAGCGTGATGAAACTACACGCAAGATGCCCTGGCGCAGACTCAAGGCGAACGGTTACACGTCGCATATTTATCCTGTCATTTTCAACAAGGGATATAACTATTTTTTTGTTTGTTTTTTCGTTTTCTTTTACGAAACCTTTCAAGATTAATTCACTCATATCGAGCCGATCTTTAATCAGAGGTGGAAAAAACCGGGGTACCTAGAGAAAACCCATATGCCCACCGGTTGCGGAATTAGGAGTATCTCACATACGACCCGAGCTCGGCTCGAACCCACAGCTGTGAAAGATCTCATGGTTAAGAGTCAGCGCCCTTAACCACTAGGCCACGGAGGCCCGTGTATACATATTTTGGGACTTCATATTTGATTTCCTAACCTCCCATACATCGAGCTTGTCAAAAATGGGGTCTGCGTTCAAAGGAAGGGTTTCGCTCCTTAATAGCAGTGTACAGACAGTTATTGATAGGGGAGGGGATAAAAAGTACGGTTCACGGAGTTACCTCCCAATAATGTACAGTAAAATTCCTATAATAAGACCACCTTTGGGACTGTTCAAAAGTGGACTTAACGACCACTTTGGAACAGTCCAAAAGATGGTCTCCAACTAGAGCATACTGGATGTTGCAAACACAAAGAAAATGTACCTAAAACTTCTAAACATCACGAAAACACGCCTATATAATTTTGACCCCCTTGAACCCCACTTTTATATAGTAAAACTGGGGTTTCCTGGGGGGGGGGGGGTATACCTTATTTTTCTTAATTCTGCTCTAAAATATAGATTGTGGGTACTCGTTAGAACCGCCTCGATGAGGCGGTTCTAACGAGTGCCCACAATCTATATTTTGAGCAGAAATAAGAAAAAAATCACAATTTTTCATCTTAAATTGTCATTGTTTTCGGCAATAAAGATGGCAATGTATTTGTATAGGCATGTTTTCGTAATGTGTACTTTTAAAAGCAAAAAATTGTCTTAATTAAAGGTGGTCTTAATAGCGGAATTATACTGTATATCCATTCCCCTTAATATAAAGTGCCCAGTCATAAAAAGGTCTTGAATAGCTTATGCAAAAAGCGAAAATTAGGAAAAGCTCGTGCATAAACGCACTTGCCTCAGATGGTTCTGTATTCGTAGGCGCAACAATCGGATGTAGATGGCGCTTTAGACAAAGAACTAGAAGACGGGGACCAGCTGTACAGGCGCATGCGCATGTGCATTTAGTTGATGGCTTAAACCCTGTATTCTCGCAACATGGCTGAAATTTATGCCGGTCTCATAGGAAATGGCCAATGTTATGAATACTCTGCATCAGTCGTAATGACGACAAGATCTCTCACTGGGATCAAAGTGCGATTGAGCGACATAATTGGGAAACACCGGTGCCACTGGCCGAGGAAATGGTTAAATGTTACGACGAAAACAAAATCTGATATGGGCGGCAACAAACGAAACGGTGCTGTAAGGAAATACTCTAACTCTTGATAAAACATCGGTTCAAGGGTACTTGGTTATATCGAAACAAAATAAACATTGTAGTAAAGAAATCGAAAAAGGAGAAAAAAAATAAATAAAAAATAAATAAATTGAATGAAGAAAATGAGAAAAATATTATGATATGTATAAATACCCGCTTATTGTAAAGGAAGATAGTGGCGCCTTTAGGAGGTAGTTTTGTCAATCAGTGCGATTTTATCGCACCTGCTTGTAGCAGGGTGCGACATAGACGCCCGCCTTTTCCTCCGTTTGTCCGTCCGTCCGTCAACATTTTCTTCGAAGTTCGACATTTACATTAGGATTGCTATCAACTACAAAACTAAACAAAGATGAAGCCTTGCATAAAACACCTCCCTGACCCCCCGACTTAGTAGGCATATTTATCTGTTACCCCCTGTATATTTTACATTGTAACGCACTGACCTGATAAAGATATGCTATCTCAGGACAAGAGAGCTTTATTACGCCTACGTGGCATTGCACTTTTATGAATGAACCGGACAACTGGAAAAATGACAAAAATGATATTATTTCTGAGAAAAAATGGAAAAAATTGCTTGAAAAAAAAAATATCATAGGAAAACATGGTCAGCTGATACTAAATATATCAACCGCTAGAATGCTGGGACGCACTTAAGACCATCAATAATTGATCGTAAATTGTTAATCTAAGAGTGTACAAGGGGATAACCTGATAAATAGAATACCAGGGCCCAGGATTACAATCGCTACTTAAGTTAAGGTCGACTTAACGATTTAAGGAGGAATTCTTATCTTAGTAAAGTATTTCCTTAAAAAGTGCATTCGAAAGCCACCTATTTCATTCACTTAGCTAAGTATTTAACTTCGGAAGAAGTCGTAATTTTGACGGAAATTTTCACGAAGATTAGCACGTAAGTTTCAATTACACATTGATGTAGGCGGCCCACAACTTTCCCGCGATCTTTCAAAAATCTCTAGTTCTGCTTGAATGGATGGAGACAATAGAAAATATGATTGTTTAGTTTCCATTTCACTGCATAAACCATGAAAAATGTTTTATATACTATAAAACCTGTGTAATTGAAGGATCAAACTCGATCTCAAATTGTGCGGGCAAACATTGGTCACAAAGTAGCACCACGACATATTCAAAACGCTGTTTCTTTGGGGTCTCTTCAGAGACAAGTACTCATACAATATTTGAATATGCAAAGCTCGGTTTTATGGAGTCTTATTTGAATTGAGGTTTAACGTCCCTGTCAACACTATGCAGGTCATTTTGGAGACGTTGCTTCCAATTTTGTGAGACGTTTACCGACTCTGAGATGAAATGAAACCCCAAAACCTGTCGCCCAATGAAACCAAAAGGCTTATTATACAGTGGACGGTGTGACTCGCACCACTTTGCCTGGGCAGGCTTAGTCCTTCCAAACTGTTTACAAGTACTAGGGCATCGGGAAAATTCGCTTATATAATTCTGACCCCCTTGAACCCCACTTTTATTTTGTAAAACTGGAGTTTAGGGTGTGTGTGTGGGGGGGGGGGGGGGTCGACCTTTTTTTTTTTTTTTACTTATTTCCGCTCTAAAATATAGAATGTGGGTACCGGTTAGAACCGCCTAACGTGTACCAAAAGTCTATATTTTGAGCAGAAATAAGAAAAATACCACAATTTTTCATCTTAAAAATTTCCTTTTTTGGAGTTAAAATTTATAATGTATTTGTATAGGCGTGTTTACGTTATGTGTGGTCAGTTTCAGCTCTGCATGGAAGCACCATGCAGCCCAATCTGTTTCTTCAAGCCCCGAGGGGCGGGGGCGGAATCGGTTTCATGGAGTCTGTCCATGATTCAACCCTTCTCATGCCGTTAGTCGTATTGAATAATATTCAAAACAATCTGGTATGAGTCGATAATTAAGAAAATAAACATATTCTGCGCTATGGTGAAGAAAAGGTGAGACTCCGACACTTTACCCCAGCTACGATATTGTTTTCGGGTGTCATCATTACTTGTATGTAGCTGATATAGTCATTAAGTCATACAGACAAACACGGAGAAAACCGTAGCTCCAGTCGGAGTATAAAAAAAAATAACATGAATATAAAATCACTGTACATTCGATCTTGGATTTCCCCGTCTTTTTATGAGTGAGGTGAGACATAAAGCGCTCACTCACTCACAAACACACTTAATTACTCACATGCACGAGCTTACAGAGGGAGGTGGAACGCCTCAAACTCATTTTTATTGAGCATTTCCAGGCAGGGAGAAGAGGCAAATGACTGGTTGTCCAGAAACAGAAAAAATAACAACATTCCCCTCTACAATTACCTGCTGCTAGGAAAGCAGGCCTTGTAGGTTTATAGGTTTATTTCACGACCTTGACCCCTAACTAGGGTATAAGTCGAAACAAAACATAACATTTTAACACAGAACAAATAACTGCAAAACTATTTGAAGAAAGCTTCAAACATGACTAGATTAAGTCATGACTAGATTAAGTCCATTTGACGACACTCGAAGAGTATTAACCCCCATCTTGCTGCTCACTACAACCCATATCTTTCGAAAACAGTGCAGATCCAGATCAGATAGCCAACCAATCAGGACCTACACTGCTTGACATTCAGTTTATGTACCTGGATGAACAAGCCATATCAAGTATTCTAAATGGTTCACAATCAAAATTGGGTGAGAATTGGTGAGGCTAAGTTGAACATCAGCAAGATGAGGGTCAGATGAGAATGAGGATGTAGTAGTGAGAAAATTCCCAGACCTCCAGCTACAAACGCTCAAATATGAACAAGCAGTCACTCCCACACATATCCAGGCCCAAACCGACCAGGGGCCAGTTCAAATAAGCTTCGTTAGCCTTGTGTTATTCGTTAAGTCTTCGTTAAGCCTTCGTTAGCTAAAATTTGATTTCAAAGTACCCATCGTTAATAACGAACAGTTAACAAATTTTCGTTAATGCGTCAGAATTTAACGACGACTCTAGGGTCGTCGTAAGGCATTCGTTAAGTAGGAATTTCCGAGTATCTATCAGGGAAGAATATGGTTAGCTCAGGTAGATATTTGGAAAGTCTATGACATTGCGAGTATGATGATAAATAAATAAATAAAATAAAAGAATAAATAAAAATGAATAAATAAATGATTGTAACAATAAATTTATATTATTCTTATCATCACTCAGTCTGATAATTCTAATTAAATAGAAGAAGAGGGGTAAAAATATAAACTTGATTTATTATCAATTAAGGTCAAGGTCAAATATCGAAACTATTGATTATTTCGTTCCAAGGGTCTTTCATTTTTGGTAAAATCACGGTCAAATATTGAAATTCAACGTTTTGAGGGTGATGCTTTTCTCAGGGTGTGATAGATGGCGACATGAGCTCGAGCATCGATAATCACTGTTCCTAGTTTCGGCCAATTCGGCCTCATCAGTGACCCCCAGATTTTCCAGCTATCGCAGTGAAGGACTGGAAAATGCAGTCCACTCTATCATGAATGACAAGGAGACTTTCTACGACCGCCAAAGGCGTTTACTAAAAAAGCTTGAGTTCGAAATATTTTTTTTTTTTTTTGAGGTTCAACGTCCCCGCCAATTCTGTCGGACTTTTACCCGACATTAAGATGAAATGACTTCGCAAGCCCTGTCGTCCAATTAAACCAACAGGGTTTATAAGCATGCACTGTCCGACTCACCCAGCTTTACCTGGGCAGGCTTAGATCCTCCAAGCCGTTGCCCACAGTACTCGTGTGTGGCCTGATTCAGCTCTATGTGAAAGCATCATGCAGCCCATCTACATCTTCAAGCCCCGAAGGGCGGGCGCGGGAGTTCGAATTAAAATCAACATAAAGTCTATGTTATTCCATTTTCGCAGAAATCGCACTTTTTCTTGCGAGAAAACGGCGTCGACGCCAGGCCATATTACGTCCCTTGTGAGACCGGCTTAATCCTTTTGATTACATGCAATAAGAGGAGTTGCTCAAGCAGTACAGATTTGATGGAATCTTTGAATTATGCCGGCTTCTCCATAATAACTTAAACCATCCTTTTCGGCGGAATAATGCATTACTAACGTCTGTACAAATTTGCATTGCCTTGAGATACTACGTATCAGGGAGCTTCTTGTCTGTGAGTGAGTGTTTGAGTTTTACGTCCCATTAACAGCTAAGGTCATACGGAGACAGGACCTCGGTTTAAAGACTCATCCGAAAGCCCGGGATCGATCTTGCAACCTCTGGTTTACAAGGCGAGTAACGTAACGACTACACCACGGAGGCTTATAATTCTTGTCTGTGATAGCTGACAGGTAACTTCATGCCGTTTCGTATCACCTGGCAAGGCGGGCATCATTGTTTATACACTTTCCAACTACGTTAAATGCCATAAGGGATATTCAACAAGGGTTTTACACTATTGCTAATTTTTCCAGAGTGTAAGGTGCTGTTGATGGGACTTTTATTCCAATAAAAGCTCCAAACGAAGCTGACCACCTGTATGTGACACGTAAAGGGTACCACACCATAAACGTCCAGGGCATATGTGACGCAAATTATAACTTCCCCAACTTAGTGGTGAGAAGGCCTGGAAGCACGCACGATGCGTACATTTTGATGAGCAGTCGCGACATCTTCGAGACGGATCAAATACAAAATGCATGGCTATTGGGTGACAGTGCATACTTTTTGAAGCCATGGCTTCTTAAACCTGTATCTGATAAAAAAAAAAAAAAAAAAAAAAAACATATGAAAGTCGCTTCAATGTTTCTCATAAAAGGACACGTTGCGTTATTGAACGAACGTGTGGAGTTTGGAAAATGAGGTTCCTGTGCCTTCACAAAACTGGCGGATGTTTGACCTTTTCCCATAATCGTAACGTGAATATTATCGTATCAACGGGAACGTGAATACTATCGTATCAACGGGAATACTGCACAACCAATGTATGCGGAGAAACATACCTTTGCTATATAATGATGATGGAGGTGATGATGACGATCATCATCATGCTGACGATGCTGATGGTGACCATGAAAATGAAGAGTGGGATGACGATGATGTAAATCTGCATGAAGGACGTCGACAAGGGATTATCTAATCAACACCGCTTTTCGTAGAGATCGGTCTGTGGCGGATGTGAGTTCTGCCCCTAAAATTAGTTGAATTCCAGAAGTTTTATTTGATTTGAGGTTTAACGCCCCCGTCAACACTGCAAAGGTCATTTTGGAGACGTTGCTTCCAATTTTGTGGGACTTTTACCCGACATTGAGATGAAATGACATCCCAAGCCCTGTCGCCCAATGAAACCAGTAGGGTTTATTAGCATGGACGGTCCGCCTCGCACCGCGGTTCCTGGACAGGCTTAGATCCTCTAAGCGGTTTACCAGTACTAGTGTGCGGGCCGGATTCAGCTCTGCGAGGAAGCATCATGTAGCCCATAGATTTCTTCAAGCCCCTATGGGCGGGGGCCGAAGTGCGAGTCGGACCGTCCATGCATATGAACTGTTTTGGTTTTATGGGCGACAGGGCATGATAGGTCATTTCATCTCTGTGTCAGGTAAAAGTCCCATAAAAGGGGAAGCAACGTCTCCAAAAAGATCTTTACAGTGTTGACGGGTACGTTAAACCTCAAATCAAACATACAGAGCTGAGCCAATATTGATACAAAACTCACGTATCAACCTAATACATATAAAATTACATGACCATTTCAAGTATTTCTGGGTATATTATATGCAAACAAGCTTAAGAAACAATTTGCATGCGACACAACAGCAAATTATGGTCGTCTAGACTCTTTTCTGCCACTTTTGCTGAAACAGTGGGACCTTTTCAGCTTCTTTTCGCTTTGTTCACCGCTGATCGCTGGCGTGTTTTGTTTCTACACGTTTTCTACACAGACGCGGTGTTTTTGTTACTTTAACTAACGATACTTCGGTAAGGACTAGCTAACGAAGGACTAACGACTTTATATTTGAAATGACATTTCGTAATCGTTACGTCTTCGTTATCTCTTCGTTATTATCTTCGTTAAGCCATCGTTAAACATAACTAACGAATATTTTATTTGAACTAACCCCAGGTTCTCCCATCCCTGTAATACCCAAATCTGCAACTCCAGAACCCATCAGACGACCATAACTCTTGCACACAGTGCAGATCCCGATCAGATGGCCTCTGGAGAAGCCATCTAGTCAGGATCCACCCTGCCCACACTGCAGGTTGAAAACTGAACAAATACAGAACATTAGATAAATTGTCTGGCTGACAGCCAAAAGTTGGCATGGGTTAACGAAATGAGAGTCAAATAGTCATTTTAAACATCTTCAAGAAGAAATTCAAAATCACAGAGCCTGAAATCAAGAAAAAACAAGCCCTGAAAGCCCGAACCTCTGCTAATGCCTGAAAAGTGTGAGGCCCTATACCCGTCCATACAACGATTGCCACCAAAACTAAGTGAAACACAGAAATCCCATCAAAATCAGTCAATGAAGTACCATTTTCATTCCCTGATCCAAATGGGGTCCCCAACCTACTAGTTAATATAAGATGTGCAGGTGTATACAATTCAAAGAAGTACCTGGAGATCCGTACTGGTTCACTTTAATTTAACGCTTAAAACCTTCATAATCCTTTGGACTCATTCAGTAGACGACAAATCGACAATGCCCCCCCCCCCCCCCCAACTCCAAGTTACTCAAGAAAACAGACCATGGCTTCCCATGTGCACCGTGATCAATGGATAACAATCCACATGTGATGCCAGATCCGCCCCCAACGGAGGACATGAGGAATACCACAAAATGTCAAAATGTTGTCCACCGAAATCTTGTGCCAAAGGTTAACTGTCAATATCCTAGATTTGACTACAAATGACTGTAAATCACTTTAAAAGTATGTAAAACTTCTTTGCAAAATTTGCCAAGCTTAAACAAAGCAGGTAGATCCTTAGTATTCATAAGTGTTTTAAAGCTTACAGAATTTGGAAGCCTTGACAGGCCTCTGGGAAGGTACATTCTTCTTTGATCCTCAAAATAAGTACATTCAAACAAATAGTGAAACTCGTCACCAAGTCTGTCCAAAAACAAAGCTCACAGACTCTATCATCTCTCTCAACCCCTAAGTATCTACCCCACTCAACCGGGAACCTATGGTTTAAACTTCTAAAATGACAAAGTGCTGAAGCTAAATCATGTGGTAGTAAGTTAAAGTATTGTTCAAAAACCAATTCAGTCTTAAAGATTCTGTAATTCAGACATTTAGGAGAGTTAAAAACTGTGTCATTCCATTCCGTCTTGAAATTTTCAATAAGTTTACATTTAACTACTTTAGCAATGCCTAATGGGACATTCTCCTGTAACTGCCAAAGATTCTGATTACCACTTAAGGTGAGAAAATCCTTTATACATAACAACCATTTAGAATGGAAAAAATCCCCTTCATGCATTGAGAGTAAAATTTTATACAGTCTATATGCAATTTTGTCTTGTTTACCATTAATAATTCGCTGCCAAAAGCCTATCATACGAGACTTGATTAAGATATTAATAGGGTATCTTCCAAGTTCACCGTACAAAATAACAGAAGGTGTTGTCTTTTTAACATTTAAAATGATCTTATAAAATTGTGTACATAATCGTTCCAGGATGGCAGAATTTTCAAAACCTGTCACCTCAGAACCATAAAGCAAAATGGGCACCACCATAGAGTCAAACAGTTTTAACTGTAGATCAACAGGCAGCTGCAATTTACGTGATTTCCTTAAAACAGCAAACATTGCTTTCCGGGCCTGATCAACCATTCTTTGGTTATTCTTTAAAAATCGACCATTATACGAAAACAAAGTTCCCAAGTACACAAAGTTATCCTCGATATCCAAATTTTGACCATTATAAGAAAAAACATAATTATGTTGAAATTTCTTATTACAAAATATTGTGACCTTAGTCTTGGCAGGATTAACTTCTAAATCCCAAGACTTGCAGTAAAGATACATGGCATTCAGAGCAAACTGTAATTCTTCTTTAGATTCAGCTAGAATAACAGTATCATCAGCATAAAGTAAGAGATACAGCTTAAAGAAAACTTCAATTTCATCATTGCCCAGCAAAAGTTTAGTCATTTCTGATATATCCTGCAAACCATTGTAGGCATGTGTAATAAATTCAGTTAAATCATTAAGAAACAATGAAAACAATACAGGAGACAAATTTTCACCTTGCCGGACTCCAATATTACTTGCAAATAACTCTGATTTTGACTGACCAAGTCTAACACATGATTTAGCATTAGCATACAAATTATGAATTATCTTAAACATTTTACCATCAATAGTATGATTCAATAATTTATGCCACAAGTAGTTTCTATTAACTGAGTCAAAAGCCTTTTTATAGTCAATAAAAGCACAAAAAAGTTTTTTACCTCTAAACAAGTATAAGTCTATCAAACATTTTAGATTGAATATGTGATCAGTTGTACCATAACCCTTACGAAACCCAGCTTGCTCTTCACAAAGTAAGTTCATATCATCTAAGTATTTGTTTAATCTATTATTCAGCACAGCTGTGAAGAGCTTCCCAAAACAACTTAAAATAGTAATTCCCCTGTAGTTGTCCGGGTCCGCTTTATCTCCCTTGTTTTTGTAAATAGGTGAGATAATACCCTTAGACCATTCGTCAGGAATAATTCCTGAAGAAAACACAAGGTTAAAAAACTTAGTAAATGCTGTTAACATTTTAGTTTTTGAGAATTTTAGAATTTCGTTCAAGATCATATCCGAAGAACATGCCTTGTTAAGTTTAAGTTGACCCAAACTTCTCAAGACCTCTTCCTCAGAAATTTCTGAATTTAGTTCAAAATTGTATTCACCTACTTTTGAGGGATCAATTTCAGAAGCTGAATCGGAATCCTCATTATTCTGATTACTAATATTCAGCCTTTGAAATGTTCAGCAAAGGCGTCAAGTGAAACTTTATGCAATGTCTCTTTTCTAGATTGATCAGCCTGATTTAGTAAGTTCCAATAAGATTTTGGATCAGAGTGCTGAAGTGCTCGAAGTTTATTGGTAAAGTCTTTTTTGTACTGATTAAATTGCTTATTTATGCATTTTTTGTAAGCTTTGCTAGCATTATGCAAAGACTGATAGTTTTCCACAGAATTAACTCTATGCCTTAAATTCTTAGCCCTCTTGTACTGGCGTCTTAATGCAGCACAGTCATTGTTGAACCATGGACGTTTCACAGGTTTGACATTCAAATTAGTTCTAATCTTAGAATCTTTCATTTTGATTTCCTTAATAAAACCAACTTCTTTGGCTGCATCAGTCAGAAATGATGAGCATTCAGAAGTCAAATCATTGATAACCTGTGCAGACACATGTTCTTGACCAAAGGTGATCAATGCATCAATTTTACTTATAAAGGAGGCTATGTTATCCATATTTAAGCTCTCAACGAATGCGACAGACTCTGTGCTATTCCGAGAGGCTCGATTTACTGTTGCAGGACTATCCTGGGGCTGATATTCTAACTCAATATCATTACAAATAAGAGAAAAGTGAAGTCCACAGTGAGCATCGCTAATCATGGGATCAAAAGTCAACACTTCAAATTCCGAAATATGCGGAAACAAAAATGGTGACAGTATTACATAATCGACCACCGAAGCACCTTTACAGGTTTTATTACCCAGAAGCCTGTCATGGCCCAACCTACCGTTAGCAATGTAGAGATCACATGACTTACAAAGATCTAATAGCCGTCTACCATAGTTATTAATGCGAGACATATCGGAATTGTGCCTATCCTTTGAAAACCCTAATTGCTCAATTGAGCATTGATCTAAACTTGCATCTACATTACCCATGTTGAGAGTAGTTTGAATGTTATTATCAATATCAATAAAGTCATATTCATTGTTGGTATGAGCATTAAAATCTCCCAATATACAGAGTCTATAGTTTTGGGATGTAAAGTTTAAAATGTCACTTTCAAGAAGATCAAAGCAGTCAATAGTGCTATAGTTACTTCCTTCAGGTGAAATGTAAACTACACAGAAAAGAATGTCATATGCAAAATGATTTTTTAAAGTGAACCAGTAAAAGTTATCACCATCGTTCTTCATAACTTTAACATTGTCAAATAAATGTTCCTTCACCAGAATGGCAATTCCCCCTGACCTAATTTTAGAATTATTTCTAGTCATTAATGGTAAACATTTAAAGCCTATCAAGTCTAAAGAATCATACGCATCAAAACGCGTTTCCTGAATACACACAATATCGTAATTAATGATAGTCTCTTCGAACTCCGGGTTATTCAACTTGCTTCGTAACCCACCAGTGTTCAACGACAAAACCTTAATTTCTGAATACTTCAAAGTGTCTTGAGAGCTATAAGATAAAGTATCTTCCAAATCATTGGAAAAGTCAGTCGACCTCTCTGAAAGAGAACCATAGATCAAAGTCTCACTGCTGTCACTGGAAATTGAGTGATAAGACAAATCATTGCTTACAGGAGAATAACTATTTGACTTATGATTATGTGAAGAATTAACATAACAATCAATGGAACCATCAAAAGATTTTGAATTGAAATTTATGAACTGATTGAGTATAAGTTTGGGAATGCCACTGGGAGGATAGGGACTGCTTTCACTTCGTTCCTAAATGTCCTGGAACCCGAACTGGACCAACTCGCCGTCACCAATATCAACACCAATCCTGAATAGGTCATCAGGATTGTCGACCATGACTTTTTTCCCAGACCCCTTGTCCTCTTTCAAAGTTACTTGGATTCTGCCTTCTGATGTCTTAACTCGCTCAACATTCTCGTTTCCTTTCACATATCTAAGTAATTTAGACCTCTGAAGAGTTAAAACTTCCTGTATATATACTCCTTTAAAGGGACAGTCGGTATCATTCAGGGGAAGTTTCTTTGCATACAGGATTTTGTTCCTAAGGTGCCTATTGTTCAGTCTCACTATCACGTGCTTAAGAGGGGTTTTGGATGGCAGGTGATGAATGATATTAATGTCATTCTCATGGATCTCCACTCCCAGAATGCGGGCCATTTCAATGAACTTTGGGCGTAACTCTTCATCCTGGCAATTAGGGAAATTAAAGAGTCTCAGGTTATCACGTCTTGTGTACTGCTCCAGTTTCTCATTGGCAAAAGCCAGCAGTCTGAGATTTTTCTGATTTTTGCTGATGCTCTGCTTTATGTTACCAAGGCTGTCAGTAAGGGCCTTAGCTGACACCATGAATGGGGCAAGCAAACTGCAGACGTTCATACAGGTTCTATCCTCCGCAGTCATTTTAAGTTTCTTAGAGTCATTCAACAGGGTTTGCATCTGGGTAACACAGTTATCTTCATTGCAAAGTTCCCATAAGTTTGACTGAAACTCTTCAAAGTCAAAATTTTGGGGAGCACGTGGTTGATGTCGAGGGATGACCCCCGCTTGTCCCACCAGCATTTAGTTTCCTAGGCCCCATTTTCTGGATAAATATGACAGTTATGAATAAGAATAAGTTCAGGATGATATTATGATGATGAAAATGTCCTCGATCGTCGCCAAATGAACGAAATCTTCGATTTTTTCTTTCTCGGGTTTGAAAACCCGCTTCCATCAAGTTTTGCACACGGCTCTTCACACAATCAGCTGGACGCCCCAGTGACGCAAGATACACGTCACCTTCGACTCACCCAACCAGTACACAACGACCACACGCGACCTCCAGTAACCGCTTAGAAGGTCTAAGCCTGCCAAGGCAAGGTGGTGCAAGTCGGGCCGTCCATGCATATAAATCTTGTTGGTTTCAGCTTGAGATGTAAATTCACCTCAATGTCGGGTAACAGTCCGACAAAATTGGAATCAACACTTCCAAAATCAAACCTAAATAGTGTTGCGAGGACGTTAAATCTCAAATCAATCAATCAATCAATCAATCAATCAATCAATCAATCAATCAATCAATCAACCAATCAATCAAACAAAAAACTTCTTTGTATTTCATTAATTTTGATATCGAGAATCTTACACAAATGGTCCTTTCATATGAAAGTTACGAAACGGGCCTTCGAATTGGATTTTAAATAGCATTTTATTGTCTTTACCTTGACCATTTGCCCAACAAGTGTACATCGTTGACATACGTTACAGTTGTTCACGCCAAAATAGTTAATATTTACATTTCAAGTGTAAAACCTATTGTAAATCTAAACGCCTGTTCATACTTCCATGAACGCATCGAATCACATGTTTTTCAATGACGTCACGTGTCGCAAGTCTACACCCTAAACCATGGTTCTCTATGATCTCAATGGGCGTTGACGACGACAATGCTGTTCCGCTCTTTGTACAAAAAAAAACAGCGTGTAAATGTTTCTCAGCTTTAACAGTTTGCCTTTTAAGAATTTTTTCGCCGAGTGATGAGGAAAAAAGAATGTAAATATAAGAAATATATTTTTCCGATGTTCATGAAGGTATGAACGACAGCGGGTCGCTAGCAAAGTTTATATGAATCCCTTCAGAGTTCATTTACTTTGCAGGCGACCCTGTTCGTTTATACTTTCACGAACAGAAGAAAAACAAGTCATTTCATAAATGCACGTGGCGTCATACTATTTCATGACAATGAATATAAAGACGGCATATGAACGTTGTGAACAGTCTATGCGCAAAACTAGCAGGACATACGCGTAGGAACATGGACCCGATGTGCCACAGGATCAGTTTTTAACTAACAGACAAAAGTGATATGCGACGACCCCCCCCCCGAACACACACACACACACACACACACACACACACACACACACACACACACACACACACACACACACACCCTGACAAAAACAACAAAGTCATTTAGGATCCCCTCTCACGTATAATAACCTTCCGCACCAAACAATTAATTATTGCCCTGTCACCAGTATTATATAGAGGGTCTTACACGAGTGGTCATTTCAGTTGAAATATGAAGTGACCACGAGTGTAAGATTCTGTTTATCATATGGCCCCTTGAAATTAAATTTTATCGCCATCAAATTTGTCACTTTTCTTCACAGAAAATGCATGGTTGACATGGACGTCGTCATGACGTTACGTAATCACGCCAAAGTGTTATTACACGTGTTGTCATACAATTTTTATTACACGACATTATCCACTGCTTATCAATAACGTCATATGATAAACAGTATTATGTAAAAGGAAGTTTTTACACAGCTCTGTTCGTCGCACACTTTGACACATCAAGGGAGAATACATCCCAGAACCTATATGGCAAGTAGACTTGCCCCACAGGGAGGAAAAAAAATGGCCCGACCGGGACTCGAACCCAGGACCTCTCGCATATAAAAAAAAACACTCTACCGTTTGAACTACCGAGAATCACTGGTGATCTCGGACAAATAAAAGCCCTAAGGTTTGCCGTTATTGATATATACATTCAGGTGTCAAGGTCAAATCTTAAAAGTTAAGGTACCTACCTGGGTTACCTTAAATATTTAAGTATTTTCTTTGGTTAAGTATCGACTTAAACGAATGAATTTCTTTGTAGTTCACTTTATACGCCAGTTAAGTAAATACTTAGTTTAAGTAGGTACTTAAAATTTAAGTACGCATTGTAATCCTGGGCCCAGATTCGTGTCATTTGATATCAAGTTTATCAGGCTCGGTTTCGAGAACGCATGTAGAATCGCTCGGCAAGCCTCGCGAATCTACATGCGTTCTCGAAGCCTTGCCTGATGAACTTGATATCAAAAGACACGAACATTGTATTCTCTATTGACCCGGTGACCTTGATCTATATTTTCCTCTCCAGTGACTCAATTTACATCGACGTTCCAGATATCCATTTCGAAAACACGCCTATACAAATACATTGTAACCTTTATCGCCGAAAAAAAAATGAAAAATTTAAGATGAAAAATTGTGATATATTACTTATTTCTGCTCTAAAATATATATTGTGGGTACTCGTTAGAACCGCCTCATTGAGGCGGTTCTAACGAGTACCCACAATCTATATTTTAGAGCAGAAATAAGAAAAATAAGGTTTACCCCTGTAAACCCCAGTTTTTCTGTATAAAAGTGGGGTTCAAGGAGGTCAAAATTATATAGGCGTCTTTTCGTGATGTTCAAATATAAGGCTGCTTTCTTGACACATTTTACGTCGACGCTCGATATCTCCTGAACTACAAGGACTACAACCACCAATCCTTGCATATTGCCTCTCCTCAATGTAGGGACTTGGCAGGTACCTTGACACGGTGACCTTGACCTGTATTTCGCAATCCAGTGACTTTTATGCATTTTACGTCGACTTTCCATATCTTCTCAACTATAAGGCCTACAACCACCAAACCTTGAATGGTTTTTCTCCTCGATTTCTGGCTCGGCCGATGTACTAACTCGATAGGTACCTTGTCCCAGTGACCTTGGCCTATATTGACTTATATTTCCAGTGACACTGACACATTTTACGTCGACGTTCAATATCTCCTCAAATGTAAGGCTTACAGCCACCAAACCTTGCATATTGCTTCTCCTCCATGTAATGACTCGGTAAGTTCTTTGACCCGGTACTTTGACCTTTATTTGTCACTGCAATGACTTTTACAGAGTTTACGTCGACTTTCCATATCTTCTCGACTGTAAATCCTACAAACCTTAAAGATTCCAAAATGCTTCTCCTAGATGAACTGACTCGACAGGCACATTGACCTGGTGACCTTGACCTATATTTTGCTCTCCAGTGACTTTGACACATTTTCTTCGACGCTGGATATCTCAGCTATAGGGCATACAACCACTACCTCCTAAACCATGCTTCTCAATGTACATATTCGGCAGGTACCTTGACCCGGTGACCTTGACCTATATTTGGCATTCCAGTGACTTTTATACATTTTACGCTGATTCAAGACGAGCAGTTGTCAGTTTCTGGCGAAAGAATGTGCACTGTACTGGTTAACCGCTTACGTAAAATCCTGCCCAGGAAAAGTGTCGATAAGTAAACTCACCGGCTCAAAAATGACCTAAAAGTGTTGACTGGGTCGTTAAACTCCAATACTAACAAACAAACACATTTTACGTCAACGTTCTATATCTTCTCAACTATAAGGCCTACAACAATCAAATCTTGCAAAATGCTTCTCCTCGATGTACTGACTTGGCAGGTAACTTGCTGGTGACTTTTACCTATATTTTACAGTCCAGTCACTTCGACACATTTTACGTCGAAGTTCATGATCTCCTCAACTCTAAGGCTTACAACCACCAAACCTTGCATAGTGCTTCTTCTTAACGCACTGGATCGGCAAGGCATTTTGGCCCGGTGACCTTGTCCTATGTTTTGTACCCCAGTTACTTTTACAACTTTTACTTCGACGTTCCATATCTTCTCAACTCTAAGGCCTACAACCACCAAACCTTGCATAGTGCTTCTTCTTGATATACTGGCTCGGCATGTACCCCTACCAAGTGACCTTGACATATGTTTTGTCTTCCATTGACTTTGGCATATTTAACATCAATGTAAATTTTCTATACAAACAAACACGTAGTAAATATTATTTTAGGTTTCTAAATATCAAATTATATTTTTATGTATCTAATGGACTCGCACACTAGTACTGGTAAACCGCTTAGAGGATCTAAGCCTGTCCAGGAACCGCGGTGCGAGGCGGACCGTCCATGCTAATGAACCCTATTGGTTTCATTGGGCGACAAGGCTTGAGATGTCATTTCATCTCAATAACGGGTAAAAGTCCCACAAAATTGGAAGCAACGTCTCCAAAATGACCTTTACAGTGTTGACGGGGACGTTAAACATCAAATCAAACAAAAACAAAATCTAATGGACTAGTTGTCACACATTATCACTGGGCTGTAATACGAAAAGGCATTGCTGGAGACCTAGCCATTGGATGGATTGGCACTGGCCGGGGGTATATGTGCCCCACTGGGCACTTTGTCTACATTTTGTTAACCTAGTTTTCCAACTAAGCACTGCTGGGAATGAAATAAAATGAGCCAGCGCACGACAAAACCTACAATAAGACATGTGCGCCCAACGAAGACTCTGATCAGCCTGTGCATCCGCGCAGTCTGATCAGACAGACTCTTCGTTGTGCGCTCTAAGGATAGCTAAGGGTCAAATGCTTCTTCATGCAGCAAGAGAAGTCTCTGGTTAGACTATATGGATGCACAGGCTGATCTGAGTCTTCGATGGGCGCACGTGTCTTAATGTAGGTTTTGTCGTGCGCTGGCTCAAATGACTTAGTAACCGCTTTCTGTTTGTGGCTCCTGTGACTTCTACCCCAGCACATTACGAAAACACGCCTATACAAATACATTGTAAACTTTACCGCCGAAAAAAAATAAAAAAGAAAATTTTAAGATAAATATTTGTGATATTTTTCTTATTTTTGCTCAAAATATAGATTGTGGGTACTCGCTAGAACCGCCTCATTGAGGCAGTTCTAACGAGTACCCACAATCTATATTTTAGAGCAGAAATAAAAAAAATAATGTTTACCCCTGTAAACCCCAGTTTCACTATATAAAACAGGGGTTCAAGGGGATCAAAATTATATAGGCGTCTTTTCGTGATGAGGTGCGTCGCCGCCGTCGGCGGAATTCTTGTTTAAACTCATAAACCCATTAAAGCTGAAAACGTTGAGCTTGTAAAATTTACGAATGTACCTTTATCAATATCGTTGCAATAATTTCTGGTACACCACTTTATCACCATACCATCACGTGAAACCGGCCCCGATAGCTCAGTTGGTAGAGTGTCCGCTCCGGGGAACGGGAGGTCTGGGGTTCGATCCCGGGCCGCGACATACCAAAGTCGTTAAAAATGGTACTAGCTGCTCCTCGCTTGGCACTCAGGTTTACGGGGAAGAGCTAGGACTGGTCGATCCAGTGTCAGGATAATGTGACTGGGTGTGGTATCATGTAATGTGTCTGGGACATGATACTTCAGTGAGGCAGCACTATAAACGTGAGCATTGAGCTCCCTGTCGCAACCAGACACCGTCGTGATATGACTGAAAAATTGTTGAAAGCGACGTTAAACCCGAATTCACACACACACACACACCATCACGTGAACAAGTCCGTGAAATGAACACCGCATTTACAGCCCACTTTGTATAGAGAAAACTGGGGTTTACGGGGGTGAACATTATTTTTCTTATCTTTACTCCAAGACATAGGTTGTTGGTACTCGTTAGAACCGCCTCAATGGGGCGGTTCTAACGAGCACCCAAAACCTATGTTTGCAGTATAAATAAGAAAAATATCATGGATTTTCATCCGAAAAGTAGCCATTTTGGAGATGTGCAAAAAATGCACTATGTCTTACGGGTGTGCTATCGTAATGCATTGAGGATGTAACCCTTATTCTGCTGAATAAATTAATCTAGCCAAATAAGGATCAAGCTAGAGTTCCCAACTTCTGTTACGAGCCAAGCGTAGCAGATATGATATTAACCCTTGAGCTGCTGAATATTTAAATATGCCACACCCACCACTGATTATCAACCAATCAGATTTCTTGATGCAAATCATTGCAACAAATTCATAACTGAATGACAAACAATGAAGATCCTGATCAGATGGCTTCTTCAGAAGTCATCTGATCTGGATCTACATTGTTTGAAAGCTAAGACATATCCGGTTTCAGCAGGACAAAGGTTAACGCAAATCCGGAATCAAGTGTTATAAATTAAAAAAAAAGATATTTACCAAATTATTGTAATGAATAAAAGAAAAAAGAAATAAATTTCTACTCGGCTCTGTTTTCAAATATCCTTAAAATTCAGTTGCCTGGTCCATCAGTATAAGCACTATGTTCAAAATAAATAATAATCCTGTAGTAATCCAATACGGAATTTAAAATTAAATGTTCTGGAAACTCCAAAAATGAACTAAAGGAAAATCCTTCTCCTTATATAGATTCAGAGAAGATTTTAGAACACTGTTATTAGTATATGAGCATTTTTTCTACAGCCTGTAAAACAATTCTCATGTACTAAAACGAATGTGAACTGGAAATTTGTGGATTATTCTTTAATTTCATTACTTGAAAACAAAATATTTACCAACTATTATAATTCCCTAGATCATATTTGAGATCTTTCCTTCACAATAAGAAATGGGTAAACAGAATATAACCAAGTGTATTATGCACGTGCTATCATATAATTTTTATGACATGAAGTCATACACTAAGTATTTGTTTGTTTGATTTGAGGTTTAACACCCTGTCAGCACTGTAAAGGTCATTTTGGAGACGTCACTTCCAATTTTGTGTGACTTTTACCCGACATTAAGATGAAATGACATCTCGAGCCCTGTCGCCCAATGAAACCAATGGGGTTTATAAGCATGGCAACTCGCACCGCTTTGCCTGGGCAGGCTTAGATCCCCTAAGCGGTTTACCAGTACTCGTGTGCGGTCGGGTTCAGCTCTGAGTGGAAGCATCATGCAGCCCATATATTTCTTCAAGCCCCGATGGGCGGGGGCTGTCATTCACTTAGTAATAGCGCTGTTATGTGATAAAGTAAAATAACATTGACAGCACTCGATGGTCGACTACCTCTGAGTTTATGCTGGTTCAATGGTCCTGAACGGGGACTAGGACGTATTCGTTCAAAGCTTTAATTCTGTGGCATCTGATCGTGGTCAAAAGTGGTTGCTCACGCAACGCATGAGTCCAGTTCACCTTCTTTACACAACACTCTGACCTCACAACGATAAGAATAACCGGAACCTGGATTTCGCACTAATCAGTGATAGTCACGTGGACATCAGCAACGTAAAGCAATTGTGCTTAGAAACTTTTGGTCGGCCCTAAAAATTATAAGTCTCTAGCTAGTGTGTGCAGGTAAGTTGGACGATTGTTTCTTACTTGGTAGCATGAGAGACTGGCACGATTAATTGGATAATCGAGTAATCGATTGATAAATTCCACAAAATGATTATTTGGGCTGGCTTATCGGAGCTGAAAAGATAATCGATTATCAGTCCTGTCATTGCGATCGATAATCAATTAGTAATCGCTGAGATTTTTGTCATAATTTTACCTGTCTGGCTTTCTTCTGAGCATGACTCTTACCATATGTTGCTCTTTACCATATGTATATTTGAACAGACAGGCCTGAGCAAACAGTGAAGACCCAGATGAGACGCCACAGAATGCGGCGTCTCATCAGGGTCTGCACTGTTTGCCACTCATCCAGCTTTTTAGGCTTAACTTTTGGTAGTAAATTGTACCTATCAAGTAATCGATTAAAAGCTAATCAGAAATGATAATCATTTTTGTTGAATTTACCGATCGATTAATCGATTATACGATTAGTCGTGTCAGCCTTAATGATTATCATTACTGATTTGGTGGTAATCGATTATTTGATAACCCAAAGTTGTGTCTAAAATAGCTGGATGACTGACAAACAGTGCAGACCCTGATGAGGTCTCATCTGGGTCTACACTTTTTTTTTTAGATCTGTCTATTCAAATGCATATTGTAAAGTTCAACATATAGCAGGAGTCATGCTAAGACAGAAAGCCAGACAGGTAAAATTATGACCACATCTTCAGTGATTATTAATCGATTGTCGATCACAATGGTAGGACTGATAATCGATTATCTTTTAAGCTCTGATTAGCCAGCCCTAATCGCATGTTTTCTCATGACGAGGCACACTCATAGTATTGTATATTTTGGTTTATTTATTTACAGTAAAATTCCAATATCAAGACCACCTTTTGGACTGTTCAAAAGTGGTCTTAAGACCACTTTCGAACAGTCCCAAAAGTGGTCTCTTATAAGGAGACATGAGGCGTAGAAATTACAAAGAAAGAATAACTAAAACCTTCTTAATAAGCTTTTAAAAGCAGACTTAGTCTTAATTTTAGGCGGTCTAAAAAGCGAAACTTTATTTTATTTTCAGATATCTGGCCGCATCACAGCTTCAATCCACGGACGCGAGGAAGGTATTTCCCTGTTTTGATGAACCAGATATGAAAGCTACGTTTTCTGTAACTATCACCCATTCGTCAGGTAATATACAGTGTGTGTGTGTGTGTGAATTCGGGTTTAACGTCGCTTTCAACAATTTTTCAGTCATATCACGACGGTGTCTGGTTGCGACAGGGAGCTCAATGCTCACTTTTCTAGTGCTGCCTCACTGAAGTATCATGTCCCTGACACATTACATGATACCACACCCAGTCACATTTTCCTGACACTGGGTCCACCAGTCCTAGCCCTACCCCGTAAATCTGAGTGCCAAGCGAGGAGCAGCTAGTACCATTCTTAACGACTTTGGTATGTCGCGGCCCGGGATCGAACCCGTGTGCTCCCGTTCCCCGGAACGGACACTCTACCAACTGAGCTATCGGGGTCGGTAGGTAATATACAGTAAAATCATTTTGAACAGTCCCAAAGGTGGTCTTAATAAAGGTAGTACCTTTATTAAGACCACCTTTGGGACTGTTCAAAAGTTTTGGACAGTCCCAAAGGTGGTATCTGGCTAGAGGTGACTGTACGTAGCAAACACAAAGAAAGAATATTTTCTTGTCCTTTGGGATCATTGATTCCATTGTTGAATTTTGAAAATATTTGTTGGTCACTGATGAGGCCTAATTGACCAAACTAGCAAGTTTGGCCCAGAAAACATGTACACTCCATATTTTCCAGTTCTATTGTGTATTCCTGGCTTCCAAAGGATAACCCTTTCTAGAACATATTTAACGTCACCACAGCTGGTGTCTTTAAATGTGTGGCGGCCGTAAATGTCTCCCTGCCCTACATCATAGTGTAGTTTATATTTTCTTGTCCTTTGGGATCATTGATTCCATTGTTGAATTTTGAAAATATTTGAGGGTCACTGATGATGCCTAATTGGCCTAAACTAGCTAGTCTGGCCCAGAAAACATGTACACTCCATATTGTCCAGTTCTGTGGTGTATTCCTTGCCCTTTCTAGAACATATTTTGAACCAAAATTAGTCTTAATTTTAGGTGGTCTTAATAGCGGAATGTCACTGTACCTTGTATAAAATCCCAAATTTGCAGAAGCCTCCGTGGTGCAGTTGTTATGCTACTCAGCTTATAAACCAGGGGTCGCAGGATCGATCCCGGGCTTCTCCAGACTATCGGAAGAGTCTTTAAACCGAGGCCCCGTCTCCGTATGACCTTAGCTGTTGGTGAGTCGTAAAACTCAAACACTCACTCACTCACTCCAAATTTGCAAGCTTCAATGCTTAACCCTTATCTTGCTGTTCACGACAACCCCTATCTTTGCAAACAGTGTAGATCCAGATCAGATAGCTTCTGAAGAAGCCATCTGATCAGGATCTACACTGTTTGGCATTTAGTTTATGAATTTGTAGCAATAAATTACATCAAGTAATTTGATTGGTTGATGGACAGAAATGGGTGTGGCTTAAATGAATATTCAGCAAGATAAGGGTTAAAATGACAGCAGGCCAACGTTGGACCGACATTCCTTGCTGGCAGGGGTGTGGCTGGTTTTCTGACAGTCTTCGAGTCCAAAAATGTCATTTAGGGGATAACTGTACTGAAAATTGTCATTTGGGGAGGTAAATCGGAGGTTTTACGGTCGGAAATTTCGTTTTACGGCGACGCGTTAGCGGAGCCGTAAAACGTAATTTGCGACCGTAAAACCGATACAGTTATCCCCATTCTAATGCACTTACCCGTGTGTTTTGTTAAAAAGTGTACTATTTTGCACAAAGCGGCAAGCGCTGTGAGCTGCGTAAAACCAAATGCCAACCAATGAAAAGCGACGTTACATAATGACGTCGGATTTCCGACAGTATATCGCAGAATATACTGTCGCAAATTTTTGACGTTATCCAATCAGACGTCGCGTTACAAACGAAAGTGCATTAGAATGGTATTAAGAATCATCATTACTCTGCAAATGTAATAAATGTTTTTTTTTTGTTTTTTTTTTTTGTTTTTTGGTGTTTTTTTTTTTTTTTTTCTTTTTTGCCTGTCACACTAGCTGTGGCCCCTATCACCCATTATGACGCCGACGGGTGGAGTACCTTTCTTGTCAGATATGTCGTTAGTTAACGTATCGTTAAAACTTGGGTCATTAAATGCGGCAAATGCGCTAATATTACTGCTGAAAAAAATGTGAGTAGCTTTTGCAATCCGAAACCTAAATGCAGAAAACACAAAGAAAAACGTGAGTAAGTTTTGCAAATGCAAAACCTAAATGCAGAAAACACAAAGAAAAACGTGAGTAAGTTTTGCAAATGCAAAACCTAAATGCAGAAAACACAAAGAAAAAACGTGAGTAGGTTTTACAGAAAACACAAAGAAAAAATGTGAGTAGGTTTTGCAAATGCAAAACCTAAATGCAGAAAACACAAAGAAAAAACGTGATCACATTTTTTTCAGCAAATATTGGACTTTTAGATATTCTACAGTTGAGTTCTTAAATAAGCTTTTAAGAAGAGAATTAGTCTTACTTTTAGGTGGGCCTATGGGGGCGTAGCTAGAAGAAAATCATGTGTACGCAAACCAAAGGAAATACTAAAAATAATAGCTCCGTTTACCAAATGGGGACCACTCTTACAGGAAAGAATTTGTTCGGCCTGTAGGGAGCAAATTCTTTCCTGTAAGTGCGGTCCCTGTGGCTGCTTGCTAATAAAGATTGTTCCGCATATCCTAGACACATAAGTTCTTCTTCTTCTTCTTCTTCTTCTTCTTCTTCTTCTTCTTCTTCTTCTTCTTCTTCTTCTTCTTCTTCTTCTTCTTCTTCTTCTTCTTCTTCACTCTGATTCTTCCCGTTATTATTTTTCTAATTCTCCTTCCTCTGCTTTTTCTTCTCCTTTTCCTTCTACGTCTATTTTTTACGTTTGTAATGTGTACGCAAGTGCGTATCTGCGTACAGCTAGCTACGCTCCTGTACTAATAGCGGAAAGTTAGAATGACCGCTGTCTAGCTCTTTTACCCTTAACCTGCTGAATATTTTAATATGCCACACCCAGTACTGATTATCAACCAATCAGATTACTTGATGCAAATTATTGCAGCAAATTCGTAAACTGAATGAGAAACAATGAAGATCCTAATCAGATGGCTTCTTCAGAAGCCATCTGATCTGGATCTGCATTGTTTAAAAGTAAAGACATATCCGAGCTCAGCAGGACAAGGGTTAAGCTAATGACACTTTGAATGACTAATCTTCCGTTTACTTTTAATTTTACTGAAAAAAATGCGCCCCGATGGGCGGGGCTTAGAGAAATAGATTTGGCACAGAGCCGAAAACGACTAAACACGAGTACTGGTAAACTACCTTTAAGCAATAGGGCTTGAGTCATCATTTAATCTCAGTGTCTGGTAAAAATCCAACAAATTCAGTAGTAACGTCTCAAAAATGACATTAAGAGTGTTGATGGGGACATAAAACCTCCAAAACAATGCCGTAAAATGTCGTCTGTTAATGTTGCCTGCTGCATCTTCTGGCAAACCATCACGAAAACACTCCTTTATATTTCAGACCCCCTTGAACTCCAATTTTATATAGTAAAACTAGGGTTTACAGGGGTATACCTAATTGTTCTTTTTTCTGCTGTGAGTTATAGGTTGTGGGTATTCGTTAGAACCGCCTTGGTGAGGCGGTTCTAACGTGTACCCACAATCTATATTTCAAACTGAAATAAGAAAAATATAATTTTTCAGCCTCAAACTTTCGTTTTTTCGGCGGTAAAATTTGCATAGGCGTGTTTTCGTAAGGTTTTTACAAAATGCTGTTTTATACTGGCAAACCGAGTGGACCCTGGTAAGACTACTTCTCCAGTCTGATCTGGGTCTACACTGTTTGCATCAATGTCTTTTAAAACAACCAACAGACAGCAAAACAAACGACAATTGCTTTGATTGGCATTTTAAGTCATTTCACTGCCAAACTGTTAATGTGTATGTTGGCTTTTAGAAAAGAATAGACATTTTTTCAGTTTTCTTTGTCAAAACTGTCAGTTTTCGTTCCTTTACATATCAACATATCAAGGTATGCTTGAAGCCACATTTAACGCTGTGCATGGTTGGTATTTTCAGCAGACGACATTTTCAAATAAGTTTCTTATTCTTCCCCAGAAAACAGGATTTGACAAACCATGATATGGCCACATTAACCCTGATCTTGCTGAACACGACTACCCTACTTTTGCAAACAGTGTAGATCCAGAACTGATGGCTACTAAAGAAGCTATCTGATCAGGATCTACACTGTTTGTCATGTATTTTGTGAATTGAACTAATACATTATATTAAGAACTGTGATTGGTGGATAGTCAGAATTGTGTCTGGCTCGCAGGATAAGGGTTATCCGACAGTCGAAATACAGGATTTTCTTGCACACCAGACAAGGAAATCCGTGATTTTACCCTGGGATAGAAATTTATGTTCTGACCCTGGTGTTCCGACCCCAAATCGAATATAATCGCGTGTTTGATAAATGCACTGGTTGATTACAATCTCATGTGCGGCGTCGTCATGCGTGACGTCACTAAACATTCCTGTTGTGTCATCACAAAATGGCGGACGTCGGTAACCGAAGTGACAGCAGCATTAAAAATTCGCAATTAGAAATGGAAGGTATGCAAGAAAAAGAATCCAATATGGGTGTGAGGGGTGGATTGAAAAATCCGTCCCTCGGAATCACTGTCCGGCATCACTCGGCAAGCCTCGTGATGCCGGACAGTGTCCCTCGGGACGGATTTTTCAATCCACCCCTCACACCCATATAAGATTCTTATATTCCATTTGATAGCCCGCCTCGGTAGCTCAATCGAGTGCGCGTCTGACTGATGACCAATGGGTTATGGGCTCGATACATGTCAGTGTCGGCAACATTCTTTCTTTATAGAGAAGCCTCCGTGGTGTAGTGGTAACGCTACTCGCCTTGTAAACCAGGGATCGCAGGATCGATCCCGGGCTTCTCCAGACTTTCGGATGAGTCTTTAAACCGAGGTCCCGTCTCCGTATGACCCTAGCTGTTGGTGGGACGTAAAACTCAAACACTCACTCACTCACTCTTTCTTTATAGAGTTCTGATGAAATGTTTTCTACAGTTGTCATCGCCCACCCGCTGGTTCAACCAGTTTCTGTGGCCCGCGCCCATCGGGGCTTGAAGAAATAGATGGGCTACATAGAGGATCTTACATGAGTGTTCATGTATTATTGAATTTATTAAACGAGTTGAGGAAAAGGGATAAAATGCGAGGCTGTGCCGAGCATTTTATCCCTTTTCCTCAACGTGTTTAATAAATTCAATAATACATGAACACGAATGCAAGATTCTATTTATCATATGTCATTTATAACGCATTTTATTCATGTTTCTTTACAAAAATGTCAATATTCCGCCATTAGTAAACCCGACGTCAATAAGGACGTTGTACATGTAACGTTACGGGACGTATCTAGCTAATTTGCATATTTAATCCACAAGTGGATTATCGAAAATGTTACATGACGTTATTACACTATGATAAATGATGCTTCCACACAGAGCTGAAACCGATCGCACATGAGTACTGTTAAACCGCTTAGAGGATCTAAGCCTGCCCAGGCAAAGCGGTGCGCTTTGGTTTTATTGGGAAACAGGGATTGAGATGTCATTTCATCTCAATATCGGGTATAAGTCCCACAAAAATGGAAGCAACGTCTCCAAAATGACCTTTACAGTGTCGACGAGGACGTTAAACCTCAAATCAACCAACCAAAACAATCAGTTTCTGACGAAAGAATGTGTACTAATAAGCCTACCCAGGAAAAGTGTGATTATGTAAACTGACCAGCCCGATATGACCTAAATAATGTTGTTGATAAGGCCGTCAAACTCCAAGCGAACAAACAAACACACATTTAATAGCCACTCAGGCTATTTTCAATTTTTGGGGGCTTCACTGTTTAATTGCTAGTGTCCCGTGTATTATAGACGATGTGAAAATTTTTGGATTTTTCATCACGAAAACACGCCTATATAATTTCGATCCCCTCGAATCCCACTTTTATGTAGAAAAACTGGGGTTTACAGGGGTAAACATTATTTTTCTTATATTTGCTCCAAAATATAGATATCTATATTTTGAGCAGAAATAAGATAAAATATCACACTTTTCATCTAAAAAAATATTTTTTTTTCGGCCATAAAAGTTACAATGTATTTGTATAGGCGTGTTTTCGTAATGGCTATTTCAGAATATATTGCACTTGGCAACATGCCGGTAGAGAGAGAAACCTGTCTAGACGACTGCTCGTATAAAACGGTCCACTTCCAGAAAAGTCCCAGGATGTCAACGTACCTGCTAGCCTTCGTTGTAGCTGACTTCCGTTACACTGAAAAAATACTTCCGGGAAATTACGTGGTAAGCTTTCGATGTTAATTATAATTTGGATCGATCTAAAATATGTTCCAGAAAGGGTTATCCTTTGGAAGCAAGGAATACACCACATAACTGGAAAATATGGAGTGTACAGGTTTTCTGGGCCAGACTAGCTAATTTCGGCCAATTAGGCCTCATCAGTGACCCTCAAATGTTTTCAAAATTAAACAATAGAATCAATGATCCCAAAGGACAAGAAAATATAAACTACACTATGATGTAGGGCAGGGAGACCTTTAACGGCCGCACCACATTCCCAGACACCAGCTGTAGTGACGTCAAATATGTTCTAGAAAGGGTTATCCTTTGGAAGCAAAGAATACACCACAGAACGGGAAAATATGGAGTGTACAGGTTTTCTGGGCCAGACTAGCTAGTTTCGGCCAATTAGGCCTCATCAGTGACCCTCAGATATTTTCAAAATTCCACTATGGAATCAATGATCCAAAAGGACAAGAAAATATAAACTACACTATGATATAAACTACACTAAGGCTGCGCGATTGCGGATATGGGGCGTCTCAGGCGAGCTTGCGCATTCGCGAGGGTTCTCAAGAGTTTGAAAGCAGTGAATATTCTTACCAGACTGTACACAGCTGAGTTTGGTGAACCGTTAATCATTAAAAAAAAGCTTTATTTTATTTATTTGAACTGAAATTAGCAGTTTCCAATGCGCATGCGCGGTCAACTTATACTTCTTTAATGAAGCTATATGAAGGATTCCTCTATATGGTCACATGCAGCAAGGCTCTGGTAAGGCCTCTGAATTGATTGTCATTGCACACCAGATAAGGATATCCGCGGTTTTAGCCTGTGGTAGAATATAAGAATCTTATATGGGATGGAAAAATCCGTCCCGAGGGACACTGTCCGGCATTACGAGGCTTGCCGAGTGATGCCGGACAGTGATCCTGAGGGACGGATTTTTCTATCCACCCCTCACACCCATATAGGATTCTTTTTCTTGCATACCTTCCATTTCTCAGCGAGGATTTTTAATGCTGCAATCACTTCGGTTACCAACGTCCGCCATATTGTGATGCGACTGCAGGAATGTTTAGTGACCTCACGTAACGTGCTGTGACGTCAACCTTAACGACGGCGCATACGAGGTCGTAATCAACCAGTGCATTTATCAAAATCGATTTTGGGTCGGAACACCTGGGTCAGAACATAAATTTATATCGCAGGGTAAAATCACGGATTTCCTTGTCTAGTGTGCAAGAAACTATGTTTTTACCCAGGCAAACTATATAAGCATTGTTCGCGAAAACTAGAATGTTACATAAAGTAAAATTAAAATGATAAATTTTGGTGTAGTTGTGCAAGAAAAAGAATCTAAGATGGTGTTCTGTTGAAGATTGGTGTTTCCAACACTCGAGGTGACCGTGTTGAGCGGAAACGAGGCCGTGGCCTCGGGTCCGCACAGCACAGCACGGTCATCCCTCGGGTTGGAAATGGGAACGCCTGGCAGATTTTTCGGCAATTTTCAAAGGGAGACAACTTTAGGGACTTCCGGTTAACTTTTCTATTAAGCCCTGTCACATTGAAAAAGGGGTCTACACTTAAAGGAAAGAATTCGCTCCTGAGGGTTTACACTTACAGGAAAATATTTGCTCCTCAGAAGCAAATTCTTTCCTTTAAGAGTTGACCCATATTGACATGGAAAACAAAAATACTTTTGCAGGAGTTGTCTGCCCTGAAGGTGCATCCAGTCCCCTTAAGCAGATTGAGGGCCAAAGAAAGAGTTAGAAATTGTGACCTGATATTTGCAGTTTATTCTGACGACAGATGTTCTATGCCTGTCACTGTTTTACATTACATACAACTGAAAATGCGGCCCCTGCCAATCGGGGCTTGAAGAAATAGATGGGCTGCATGATCCTTCCACGCGGAGCTGAAACCGACCCGCACACGAGTACTGGCAAACCGCTTAGAGGATCTAAGTCTGCCCAGGCAAAGCGGTGCCAGTCGGACCGTCCATGCTTATAAACCCTATTGGTTTCATTGGGCGGCAGGACTTGAGAAGTCATTTCATCTCAATGTCGGCTAAAAGTCCCACAAAATTGGAAGCAACGTCTCCAAAATGACATTTACAGTGTTGACGGGGACGTTAAACCTCAAATAAATGTCGTCTGTATTTGTCATCGGCTGGAGGTTTTGCGAACTTTTCAAAAAAAAAATTGCATACAGACAAACAGTGAGAGCCCTGATTTGGCTGCTCCTGGAACAGCAGTCTGATCTAGATTCACACACTTTGCAAAAGTGACTTTTAAAGATACCAATTGACCAACAAGCAGGTGGCATTTGTTGTGACTAATATAGAACGACCCATGCCTAATGTAGAAACCCATGGATCATTGCAAATGTTCATCGCATTACGCAAACACGCCTATACAAATATATTGCCACCTTTATCCCCGAAAAAAATGAAAAGTTTAGGATTAAAAATTGTGATATTTTTCTTATTTCTGCTCCAAATATAGATTGTGGGCACTCGTTAGAACCGCCTCGATGAGGCGGTTCTAACGAGTGCCCACAATCTATATTTTAGAGCAGAAATAAGAAAAATAAGGTATACTCCGGCAGCCCCAGTTTTACTATATAAAAGTGGGGTTCGAGGGGGTCAAAATTATATAGGCGTGTTTTCGTGATGGCGTGAAATTAAGTTTTTTCATGTTCTCCTTTTTCTTGCGATATTTTGTTAATGTTGCTGATTATTTTCGGTTCTATAGAGCCACAGACATAACAATGAATGTTAAAATGAATCTTTCTCATATTTTGTCTTTCACAGCTGAGAATGTGGTCACAACCGGATATGGTCAATCAGACGCTGTACGCACTTGATTTTGCCACAAAGGCGTATGAATACTTCACGGATTTCTTTCAGATACCGGATGTCGTTCCGAAAGCGGGTAATGCTTGTTCTGTTATATTTGAATCGGGACAAAACAAAACTTAAAATAGTATCAGATCAGCCTTCTTATCCGAGCAGTCTTATTACAGTCTTCCCTGTTCTTACGAGCCAGACAATAAACGAACCTTCTGTCTGATGTTGGACTTTGTTAGTCGCACAAGTCTGCTTGTCCGTTTTGCTATGCCCTGGCTCATTTACGAGTTAAATCGCGTTACAAGCGCTTATAGCATATGCCGAAATGTGCGGTGCATAAATAGAAACGTTCTACGGTTTTTCAAAGTTTTAAACCCATCTCATCGCGTAAACAATTCCTTGAAATGAACACGCCTCTACCACACACACACACACACACACACACACACACACACACACACACACACACACACACACACACACAACACACACACACACACACACACACACACACACACACACACACACTCACACACACACACACACACACACACACACACACACACACACACACACACACACTTATATCGATAAAACTGTGTTTTATTGGAATAGACATTATATTTCTTATTTCTGCTCAAAGGTTGTGGATACTGGTTAGAACCGCTTCAACAAATGGGTGTGGCTAATTAAATTATTCAGCAGGATAAGGGTTGAAAAAGATTATGTTCCTCAGGAGCGAATTCATTTCATATGGAGTAGACCCCTAACAAGACAGACAGATTGTGAAAGGGGTACCTCCACTGAGGGTGTATAAATTATTCTCACAGATTGGACAAGAATATTGCTATGTACGAGTATAACACTGTGTGATTTCTTTATCACACACTGCTGTCTCACCGTAGGGTTTAACAGCTGTCTCAATCTGTCAATCATTCTAGGAAAACGTGCACATTACAATGGAACTATTTATAACTGTCTTCTTTTGCATATTTTGTTACCCATGAAAACACGGAAGCACCAAAGATGTACATTTTTAACAACCACAAATTTCGTGACCTTCAGATCCACTTTTAATGAAAGGGACATTAAGTATGTCACGAAACTGCTGTCGCGTGTCAAGGAAATAAAGTAATGCAATGTACATGGACTGGTTTTCATTTCAAGTATTTACCATCTTATGTACACTGTCTGTGCCCACTGGCAAAAATGTTTAAACAATTTTCTTCAGAAGATAGGACTAAGAAGTGTTTGCTTTACCGTAGGGAGGTTGGAACAACATACTTAGGCACCCAAATCCCGCCTGGTATGTCCTTCAAATTCTCGCGATAATCCACGATCTTTACAGAGTTCATGAGAATTGTAATCACATCCCATATTTGCATCTCAAAACCAAAAGGAGTCAAGTCCCATTACAACAGAAACACAAAAAGTGTCGAAATAATTGAAAAAAAAAAGCTCTTTTCGAGGACAATTACATCAAACGCCGAGGTTTGATCGCAGGAATGGTTCGAAACCACGTCACGCATTTAAATGAAATGAAACGAACCGCACTTAGCCAAAGAGATTAGCCGGTAAAACCCAGCACCGCGCTTGGACCAACGAGTTACCGTAGCTTCTCGGTAGGGTGGAATGCGCTTTTCGTCTGGCCAAACTTTTCACAAATTAATACTTGGGTATAAAATAAAGCCCTGGAAATAGTATTATTTGGCTACCTGCGGCTTTCTACTTTCGAAATCCCGTTGCATCAAATGCTGAAGTTTGTTCGCGGACAGTTTCGAAACTACGTCACGCGTTTAAATGAACTGAAACGTACCGCACTGAGTCGAAAAGGTTAGCCGGTAGATCACAGCACCGCGATTGGACCCACGAGTTACCGGAGCATTTTCCGAAGCATTTACCTGAGGTTCTCGGTAGGGTGGAAAGCGCTTCTCGTTTGGCCAAGCATTTAAAACTTTTCACAAACTATTACTCAAGGGTTTTAAATAAAGCCCTAGAATAGTAAGAGATACAATGAGCTATCTGGCTGACTGTGGATTTCTACCTTCCGAAGATTTACAAAATGATGATGAGCCCCAAATCCATAGAATAACACTAGTGCTTCAGGATACTTTAAAGGGTTCATGCTGCAAACTAACTGAGTCACCCTGTCTAATTTTCTTCCCGTGAAGTGTGCATAGGACCAATACTTGAGCATCAACACTAAGGTTAAGTGCATTGCGGTGGTGAAGCGCAAACAATTGTTTTAGGTTAAATGACACGTCAACCATGTTGGATCATTTTGAGTCATATCTCAGAGAAAGGGACTAAAGAGATAGAAGAGGTAGACAACCAGGTTGTGAAACTCAAATGCGACGGTGTCTGTCGGTTGGTCTTCATATATTCCTGCTGCAAAGTCTTGGACTTTGGTCAAAGTAAGCTGTCTCCCTACTGCGTTAGGTCACACTTGACTATTACTTGCCCGTGTACATACACTTGAGATGTGCAGGACAAACTCCTTCTTGGTAATCATGACATTATGGCAAGGATCTTTAACCTGCAGACTGGATGATTCTTTCTGCGCAGGAAGCCTCCAGTTAACGTCCCAAGCCGAAGGATGGCTCACTTTGTGGCATTCATCACTACAAATGATGCCAATGAACCATGTTCGGATACCAAACTTTATTGTAGCTCCCGGGAATTGAACCGGGGGTCTCTAGCATCAGAGGCAAGTGCACTAACCACTGAGCTACCACGCTAGCACTATTTGTATTTTCAATGTTCTACAACAATATTAACTACCTTAGTCCTTCTTAACCTTCTTTTATAAGATACACTCTGGTATAGAGTCTCTCGATAAAGACCAATACTCGACCCCTGTGACCGTTTCAACTCAAACAAGGGCATCAAAAGTAAATAACACATAATACCGTAGGCACCAGACCTATAGTGATGCCCTTAAGCATTCTTTTTTCCCAGAACTGTTCCTCAGTGGAATAGTCTTCCCTTGTCTGTGGTAGATGCCAAGACCGCAGAGGAGTTCAAAGGCCGTACTGTATAGATTGGGACTCAGAGGTATGCGTTTTAGTATACCTCTGCTAATCAGATTGTAAATAGTTTTAAGGACTCATCCAACGGACCCCTCCCCACTTTTTATTTAGCCAAATATGACCGACTCAGTATATGAAGATAGAAAGATAGGTAAATGTAAATGAGTGTGTTTGCTCAATAGGCAGCGCCTTTATTTTATATTTAAAGGCTGTAACTTGTTAGTTCTGTTGATTTTGTGTGGAGGTGCTATTTTGCGTATTTTCTGTCTTCTTGGGGGTCTTTGCAAATTTTTTTTCATTCCAAACCCATTCTTGAAAGTTCTTGCGTGAGAAAAATAATCAATGATGGGGTTGAGACCTCGACAAGGAAATCTCAGGCTCGTTTTCAGCATATCCTCGCATGAGACTTGGATAAACTGAAAACTTTCATGACATATCCTTGCCTCGGTCTCAATCATAGATTCTGTTACTCTTAAAGGGGATGGGAACACCCTCAGGGGAGGCAACTTCTGCAAAAGTATTTTGTCTCCCATGTCAATAGGGGTCAACTCATAAAGAAAAGAATTTGCTCCTCAGGAGCAAATTCTTTCCTTTAAGAGTTGACCCCTTTTTCAGTGGGACAGGGCTTACAGAAAAGCGATCGGGAAGTCCCGAAATTGTCTCCCTTTGAAAAAATGGCGGAAAATGTACTAGGTGTTCCCATTCGCCTTAAATGGATTCCCAGCAAATTTTATTCTTTTAACAACATGTTCTCTTCTGGAAACATATGGCGTTTAAAACATAGACCTGTTTCGTAGGTTTGTAGTTCTTTAATCATCTAGAAAAGTGATATATTGATAATTCCCGACAGCTGAGAACTACTTTTATGCTTAAAGGCATTTATTCTTGTAACAGTAGGACACACCGTGTGTTCGTATTTGTTTTATTGCCCCTTGTGATATTCTGCTTTAGCAGATCAAAGGCGGCCCTAAAAAGAGTGATTAGTAGCTCTTGTTGAATCCACTGTCTGAGGCACTTAAGGGGAAAATCAATATTGTACACTCTAGTCAACAGTTAGTAAACTATTGAGTATCCCCAAGGAGGCCCTTTACCTGTTGAGGACACAGGACTTCTCTTCAGTCAGCTCTGAGGGCTAGATAATATTCTATAATGAAATGATAGTCCTCAATTATCAAGAATAAATGCTTGTCTTTGATTTATTTTCAGATCACGTTGCTGTTCCTGACTTCAGTGGCGGTGCTATGGAGAACTGGGGTCTCGTAATCTATCGCGAGACTGCGATGTTATATGACCCGGATGTGTCGTCAAGCTCCAACAAATTCATGGTCACTCTCATTGTGGCTCATGAAGTTGCGCACACAGTATGTAAAATGACTTCACCGCTTTGTAGTAAAATTACTACGCCATTTTATGCGGTCGATTGTTTATCTACGTGACTACTTTAATCCGCGCCCAAATTACAAATAAACTGATGGTAAAGAAACTTAGAAGCGCAAAGAAAGATCAGGATATGGCACCGCCCATCGGGGCTCGGAGAAAAAGATTGGTCTGCATGATGCTTCCACACAGAGCTGAAACCGATCGCACATGAGAACTGATAAACCGTTTAGAAGGTCTAAGCCTTCACAGGCCAGTGGTGCGAGTCAGCCCGTCCATGCAGATAAACCCTACTGATTTCATTGGGCGACAGGGATTGAGATTTCATTTCATCTCAATGTCGGGTAAAAGTCCCACAAAATTGGAAGCAACGTCTCCAAAATGACCTTTACCGTGTTGACGGGGACGTTAAACCTCAATTAAAACGAACAATCATATCTGCGATCAGAGCTTTCGCTGTTTGCCTGAGCATCAGATAGCACATGGGCCATCCAAAGAGCCCCATGTGAAGGCTGGGTGCACAGGCTGATCTGAGTCGTTGCTGTTCGTTAAGGTTGATTGCAGATTGTTTCGTGCTTTTCTTTAATCTAATTAACAGGTTAAGAAAGGGATGCTAAGAAAAGAAATTGTCCGCGTTTTGTGAAAAGCTGGTTCTTGTCATTTGCGAACAACAAAGGTGCTGATCAGCCTGCGCGCAGGCTGATCAGCACATTTGTGTTCGCTGTTTGGATAGTATAATACGTCTTGTTTCCATATAAAAATGCAAGCATCTTGCTAATCTGTGCCGCTCAGCAGTTAAAGAATTGTTCGGATAGATGCCCGTCATCAGTATAGTCCAAAGTTCGGCCCACCGACGTTCATTCAAAGTGAGCAGAAAAATTGTTCACTGTGCAACTCGACAGCCAAACATTCCGTCAGTGTCTGTCAATATCCATGCCACACAGCCAATCTTTTGGGGTCAACTATTTATCAATCGACCAAAAGCTATATGTTGAATAACGCTTGTATCCCAGATGGCCACGTGACTGTCACTGACCAATAAAGTTAAACCGCGCACATATTAAAATAAACAGCAATGCATCACGAAAACACACTTATATAATTTTGACCCCCTTTAACCCCACTTTTTTTACAGGGGTAAACATTATTTTTCTTATAATAGATTGTGGGTACGCCTTAGAATGGCCTCGATGAGGCGGTTCTGACGTCTACCCACAATTTATATTTGAGCAGAAATAAGAAAAATATCACAATTTTTCGTCAAAATATTTGCATTTTTTCGGCGATAAAATTTACAATGTATTTGTATAGACGTAATTCCGAAATGGAAATATAGGACCCTAATGTACCGGAAACTGTTTGGTTAACCCTTATACGCATGCGGTCCATTGACAACGTGTAGTCTACACTGTCAAAAGTACAGGAAATTAAGGGTATCAGTTCAGGGGGTGGGGGGGGGGACCATTTTCCCAGCCTACACGCAGTGACAATCGACAGAACAGTTCTTTCAGTGTTATGATATTAGCAATGATTTTCATTACCTGAAATTTGCGATGTTTAAACTTTGACCATTATTTCTAGTTAATTGAAAAGGGAGTCAAAACTATATATATTGCATAACAAAAGCAACACAGATTAGAAGCTCAGATATCATAGAATATACAAATAGACTGAACGGTATTGTTATAACGAATATAAATGAAATATGTACAAATTTTGAAAGGTCATTGGATGTAATAGGAGGAAACCTAGCCTACGCACAATCACTGTTTCTAATTTTAAAAGAAATGTTATATGTAATGTATATATGCTTGTATTTTTATTTAAATATGTTAACAAATATTTCGGGGTAAACAGACATATAAAATAGTTAAATTTAATACTTTCTTGAAATAAATGCCTTTGATAACCCACTTCGTCCCACGCCCATCGGGGCTTGAAGAAATAAATGGACTGCATGGTGCTTCCACGCAGAGCTGAAACCGACCGCAAACGAGTACTGGTAAACCGCTTAGAGGATCAAAGCCTGTCCAGGCAAAGCGATGCGAGTCGGACCGTTCATGCTTATAAACCCTCTTGGTTTCATTAGACGACAAAGCTTGCGATGTGTTTTCATCTCAGTGTCGGGTAAAAGTCCCACAAAATTGGAAGCAACGTCTCCAAAATGACATATACAGTGTTGACGGGAACGTTAAACTTTATAACAAACAAATTGATAACCCACTTTACATGGCGACAAAGTGGAGTTTTCAATGGTATAAGTGTACCTTTTTTATCTACTTTCGGTTCCTACATAGATTGTGGGTACTCGTTAGAACCTTCTTAAACCACCTACAATCTATGTTTTGAGTATAGATAGAAGCAGTTGTAAACTGGAGATGGTGCACCATCGCAATTATCCTTTTTTTCTAAATTTGCCCTTACCCAATGACCCTAGTGGGGGTCAGATAGACATTTGGATACCTTCATGCACATCTGCTATCCCTAAGCAACATCATCACGCTAACAAGTCCGTGAAATGAACACCCCTTACACCCCACTTTATATAGAGAAAACTTGGGTTTAGGGGGATACATTATTTCCCTTATTTCTGCTCATAGACATAGATTGTGGGTACTCGTTAGAACCGCCTCAATGAGGCGGTTCTAACGAGCACACACAACCTATGTTATGTGTATTTATAAGAAAAATATCAAGGATTTTCATCAGAAAAGTAGCTATTTTGGAAATGTGAAAATATATCGTACGGGTGAGTTATCGTAATGTTAGGCCAAGCAATAATAAGTAATTGGATTCACAAGGTTTGTGACAGACGGAAGGAACGACGAATGGACATCCGGATGTACACCCGTGACGAAACTATTATACCGTTTTTGTTTTTTGTTTTTGCTTTTTTTTACTAAAAAACGGCTATAAATAGTCGCCACCCTTGAAGATATATTCACCCGTCTCCTGATACATATCAAACAATATGTTTGTTTTTTGTTTGATTTGAGGTTTAACATCCCCGTCAACACTGTAAAGGTCATTTTGGAGGCGTTGCTTCCAATTTTGTGGGACTTTTACCCGACGTTGAGATGAAATGACATCTCAAGCCCTGTCGCCAAATGAAACCAATAGGGTTTATAAGCATGGGCGGTCCGACTCGCATCGCTTTGCCTGGGCAGGCTTAGATCCTCTAAGCGGTTTACCAATACTCGTGTACGGGTCGGATTTAGCTCAGCGTGGAAGCATCGTGCAGCCCATATATCAAACAATATGCATTTATCCACTGTGCATGTCGTTTGTCTCTCTTTAGATAGCCCGCAGGCAATATAAGATTCATGCGATCAGCAATGACTGATCATACTACGCGGATGCGCAGGCTGATCGCATCCCTGGCTATTGCCCAAGCTTGGTCGTTGATTTTGTCTTTCGCTGGCTCATATATCTGTGTAGTCCCGAGATTCGACATTAGAAACAAGTCTCTGTGTTTTATTCGGATTTTTTGCGTCTGACTGGATCACGAGTCATGAAATCTTTTCAATCACTCTTTCCTTTCGCCGGATTAACCCTTGTTCTGCTGAATATTCATATATGCCACACCCACTACCGATTATCAACCAATCAGATTACTTGATGCAAATTATTGCAACAAATTCACAATCTGAATGGCAAACAATGTAGATCCTGATCAGATGGCTTCGTCAGAAGCCATCTGATCTGGATCTACATTGTTTCAAAGATAAGGCATATCCGGGATTAGCAGGACAAGGGTTAAAGTAGCGCTGTTGTCAGTTTCGGGCAACAGAATGTGCACTGTACTAATTAAAATGTATTCATACAAGAGTGGTTAGGTAAACTAACCTGCTCGATATGACCTAAGTAGTGTTGACTGAGCCGTTATATTCCAAAACAAACAAACAAACAAAACTCTTTTAATTGTACTATTTCAGTGGTTTGGCAATATGGTAACCATGAAATGGTGGGACGATCTCTGGTTGAATGAGGGGTTCGCTAGTACGCTCATGTATTTTGCGATGGACCATGTAAATACCGATTGGAGTGTGGTACGTATCTTTCGACAGACTGAAGGTGTTAATGCAGGAAGGTTTTGTTACTTTTGAGATAACTCCGAAAAAAAAAAAAAAAAAAAAAAAAACGTAGTATTTCTCCAGAACAATTTGTTAGGAAAACGATATATTTCTACTATTATCCTGTGCAATATTATAATAGCTTTTGATGGGAGTTCATTAAACTGGAATAAATATACGTGATTTTATCCGCTAAAACACGTTTTTTTTTCCGGAATGTGGCTAAGTCCATAATATTTTGGACTTAGTCCATTTCTGACATTAAATAGAAAACAGTGATTTCTGGTTCTTGGGGTCGAAAATGTCATGTTTTATGTGCTACATCTTGGAGAAAATTTAGACAATGAAACATTATAAACCCTTAAACAGGATTTAAGTTTCGAAATTTAACTGTGTTAAAATAACAGATTCCTAAAATTGTAGACTTAGGTTCTTGCACAAAATAGTAAAATGAATGGTTTGGTATAAAAATAGTTATGTGAAAGATGGCGACAAGATTTTATATCTGTTAATCATAATACAGTAAAACCTCCACTTATGGTCACCTCTGTTTAGCAGCAGCCTCTCTTCAGCAACCACAATAATTCCCCCATAGCATTTTACTATACATTTAACCTCTGCTCAGCAGCCACCTCTCTCTTCCAGCCAGCAGCCACTTTACCAAATCTAAGTGTTCTCTATTAAACAGCCAGAGTTAAATCAAAAGCAAATATCGGATGTAATAATAAGAATTTCTCTTCTGGTGTATTTAGTGATTTCAAAATTAAGTTTTCTCAAAAGTACCATTGTGATATATACAAAAATACAATATAAGCAAGTGAAAAGAAACATAAATGATGGAGAGGTGTCAGATGACACCTCTCCATCATTAATGTTTCTTGTAGTACATCCATGTTGAGCTGTCTTCATTTATCACCATTTTTCGTCTGTCGATAACAAGCCATACATCATCTCAGACATATCCCTCTGTTGAACAGCCAGCTCCCTTAAACAGCCAGTTTTAGAGTTTTCCCGGGATGGCTGTTTAATGGAGGTTACACTGTAACTCATTTTTGACACCATTAGACTTAGCCGCGCTCTTGTACTAACTCCCATGAAATTGTGCACACGTGCATAGAACTATTGTTCTTGCACACCAGATAAGGAATTCCGATGTTTTAGCCTGGTATAGATTATAAGAATCTTATATGGGTGTGAGGGGTGCATGGAAAAATCCGTCCCGAGGGCCACTGTCCGGCATCACGATGCTGCCGAGTGATGCCGGACAGTGATCCCGAGGGACGGATTTTTCTATCCAACACTCACACCCATATTGGATTCTTTTTCTTGCATACTTTCCATTTCTTAGCGTGGATTTTTAATGCTGCAGTCACTTCGGTTACCAACGTCCGCCATATTGTGTTGACACTGCAGGAATGTATAGTAACGTCACCTTATTTGCTGTGACTTCATCCTTAACGACGGCGCATACGAGGTCGTAAACAACCAGTGCATTTTTCAAACTCCCGATTATATTCGATTTTGGGTCGGAACACCAGGGTCAGAACATAAAGGTGGGGGGGGGGGGGGGGGGGGCAGAAGGCCCCTTTTCTGCCCTGGAACAAACGTCTTCATTTTCTTCTGACATATTGCCTATAGTGTCCCATTTATTGAAACGGTATTGGTTTTGTAACGTAAGCCCTAGTTATTGAGAAACATGATAGTGAACGTGGTTTGGGTAATTCAGCATTAATATGAGTTTTATGCACTGTTTCTTAATTATATATCACACCCACACTTTATTTCCTCTGTTTGTTAGACAAATGCATTGGGTAAATTTCTACTTATTTTTTTCCTCTAAAGTGACCTAATATTCAAGGTCACTTGGGCTGGTCAAATGTCAAAAAATCGGGTAGATCATTTTGGCCATTTTTCTGTTCCTGAACAAAAAGCGCCAAATTCTCCTAATACATTGCCTATAGAATTCCTTTTACTAAGACAGTCTAGGTTTTGCAAAGTAAGCTCTAGTTACGGAGTTAAATGATCATGAAACCGGGTTGGGTTATTCGATACGATGCTGAGGTATTGTGTTTTATGCACCTCATCTCTTTTAAAATATAGCAATCACAACCTCATGTAGCAGTCAAAACCTCCTCAGTTTGTTTGTTTGTCTTAGGTAACAGCCTACCTAGTTTTATTCTATTTATTAGCTATTTATTGCAGGAACTCTCAAGCAGATATTAATAAGGTTATCTTGTATTTTTGAAAAGAAAATTCGGCTAGTATTCACAACGATAATATACACCGATCATTTCGAACATAGAGTACAATTCGTCTCGAGTTCTATTGGAAAATCGAGAGTCAAAGCGAGAGACACCTGTTTTAACCCTCCGATGATATACTTTCGTTTTCGATCGAACCGTCTTATTCAAATATATAAATAGGTCATAAAAATGACAGAAAATATAATAACGCACCTTTTATCATCCCTATCCATTGTTCTTCCTCAGCAAAATCCCACGATGATAGTTAGAAGCCTTCGTGATGTAGTGGTTACGCTACTCGCCTTGTAAACCAGGGATCGCAGGATCTATCCCGGGCTTCTCAAGACTTTCGGATGAGTCTTTAAACCGAGGTCCCGTCTCCGTATGACCTTAGCTGTTGGTGGGACGTAAAACTCAAACACTCACTCAATCCACGATGATAGTAAGTTTGCACCGTTATCACTGCCACCCATATTAAATACCTGTCGGAATTTTACCAACAGCGCTTGCGCCCATCAAACGATAACTTGTTTCTTCCCGAAGAGCGCATGCGCCAATGAACCATAATGTAAATATCCGGTACATGTATTGCGAAAAAAGGAAAAAGTTGTAAGTGCAGGGTAAAAATCTAATATTCTCACGTGTTTTGCAGATGTTCAATACGACCTCATATGCACCGTCGTTAATGTGACGTCACAGCACGTTAGGTGACGTCACTAAACATCACATCATGGTCATCAAATATGACCGACGTCGGCAACCGACGGTATTATCAAAATGCAAGCTCAGAAATTAAAGGTATGCAAGAAAAAGGATCCAACATGATTGTGAGTGGGAGATAGAAAATACGTTCCTCGGGTTACTCGGCAAGCCTCGTGATGCCGGACTGTGATCCTCGGGACGGATTGTTCTATCCATCCATCCTAACTCCCATGTAAGATTCTTATAGTATTGGCGCAAAGTTTTTTCATCACGAAAACACGCCTATATAATTTTGACTTCCTTGAACCCCACTTTTATATAGTAAAACTGGGTGTTCCGGGGCTATACCCTGTTTTTCTTATTTCTGCTCTAAAATATAGATTGTGGGTACTCGTTAGAACCGCCTCGATGAGGCGGTTCTTACGAGTGCCCACAATCTATGGGTACTCGTTAGAACCGCCTCGATGAGGCGGTTCTTACGAGTGCCCACAATCTATGTTTTGAGCAGAAATAAGAAAAATATCACAATTTTCCATCATAAAATTTTCATTTTTTCGGCTAGGTGGCAATATGTTTGTATAGGCGTGTTTGCGTAATGATAGCTTCACAATAAGATGATTATATCACAGATATTGGTGATTATTGTCCTGGTTAGGGACTATATTCCTAAAATGGTCAAAATTAGTGTATATACGCTAATGTTATACGGGATCATTGGCGGCTCCATCGAGTGCTCATCGCTTTTGTCATATTCAGAATCGGAATTGTTGCTTGCGATCATTCACTAGGGCCTGTGATACTGGAAATCAACACTAGCTATCACCAAAGAAATAAACGTAAATGCAGCACAAATTCAGCGGAGGAAACAATAACAATCATAGGGGGTGTCAATGAATGGTGATTTCTACAGCGCCTTATTGCTGTGTGTCGGGGTGGAGAGGAATATGGGTATCCGTTGGACTGCTGGTAGCATCCTTTCTCATTAACTTAAAGAGCTGTTATGTGGCGCCATTTACAGCCATGATTTCATATAAGCGTTTTAGTTACTGTCCTTAGAAATAGCATGAGGATAAGACATTGTGGGAATGGGTCCCTTTGACATGTTTAAATAATTAACCTTAAACGCCAAGAAAAACTGCATCGGAAACTGTCATCTGTTAATGTCGTCTGCTGAGTTTTCTTCTAAATTTCACATACAGGCAAACCATATGGACCCTGATTAGACTGATCCCAGAGGAGCTGTCTGATCTGGATCCGCTCTTTTTACAAGTAACAGGCAGACAACAAAATAGACAACAATTCTTGTGACACGCGGTCTTATGGTTAAATTGACCGAGCCCCTACAAATTCATACTATACAATTGCTTCGCATCACAGTAGGCTAAGGAAGTCTTATGAGATGTGAAAGTTTATTATGGTAACATTTAGAACATCGCAGATGAGCCTTAGTAATAACTTGTCATTCCCAAATATTTCAGTAATTGTTATGTTTGTGAAATATGTACGGAAAAAGGCTCACTAAAATATTATTTTGCTCCCGAAGACCGTTTATCAAACTTACATTGTTTTCAGCTGGATATCGTGGTTGCAGAAGACATATTTCCGGTAATGGTGAAGGACGCTCTTGTGACGTCACATCCTGTATCTCCGAAGTTGAATCACCCGGATGAAATAGCGGAGTCGTTTGACCAAATATCTTACAATAAGGTAGTAAGAGAAATGCTTGGAGTGAAACGAGTTTCGAAAAGCGAGATTGTGTCTTCGAGCACGTGCGCGTGTGCTAGATAACTAATAATATAATGCTATTAATCAAGTAATTTTGTATAGGCCAAGTTACAGGTCCGAGGTCTGCTGTATTGGCCCAGTCCGAAGGCCGAGGCCAATACAGCTGATCGACGGCCTGTAATTGAGACAATACGAAATAACGTGATTAATGACAATATTATTAATTGACACCATTAAAAACCTGATTATTGATTTTTGACCTCAGCGTTAATAGGGATGACATCCGAACAGTACAGGATAGTCAATTAATAAGCCTCCTTTACAACATAGCCAGAACACAATACATCGGCGAAGCGCCGTTACGCATATTGGGCATGTGTGTACATTACGAAAACAAGCATATTAAAAACATCTGGCAATTTTACCACCATTGTCATACAGATGAACAATCTGATATTTTTCATATTTCTGATCAGAACATAGATTATGGGAACTCTGCGGTTTTAGCGAGTATCCACAATCTATGTTTTTGAGTAGAAATTAGAAAAATAATGTATACCCCTGTAAACCTCGGTGTTACTACATAAAATTTGAGTTAACGGGGTCAAAATTATAAAGGCATGTTTTAGTGATGCGAAAAAATAATAAAATAAAGACAACTCACCTATCAATTTCAAGAAAATAATATTACTTTCCATTACATATTATCAGGTCTGCTTTAAATTTGATCCTCTCGAAAAAAAAGAAAGTCAAGTTTAAATATGGGTCATGTCGGATCAAAAACTAGGTCACTAGGTCAAATTTCGTTTAAACCTTGTGTTCACCTTAGAAACCACAGTTTTGCTTCAATCTTTATGGAACTCCACCGGAATATTTATCTTGATGATAGCTCAATCTGTTTTGAATATGGATCATGTCTTATCATAAACTTTGTCCCTTGGTCTTCTGTGGCGATTTATTTATGTTGTTGTTTGTTACTTACTGTGTGTATCACTTGTGTCTTTTAATTTTGGATGGCCATATGGCCATTTTGTGGGAAAGTAACTGTCCATATGGCCTTCCTTTGTTTAGGTTTCCATTATGGTCTGGTCGCTTAATGTTTGTATTTCTTTCCCTTTGGTGTCTTCTATGGATGGAGTAAGTTAATTGTATCAATTCCTGATCTTTGTTTTACTTCTACTTTGGTTAAAATCTTGATTGCACCCTTGAGGCCACAGATTTGCTTCAATCTTCATAAACCTTCACCGGAATGTTTGACTTCATGATGTCTTGGTCAATTTCGAATATTCGTAATGTCGGATAACAACTTGGTCACTAGGTCCAAGTTCGTTAAAATCTTGTATGCACCCTAGAGACCACACATTAGCTTCAATCCTCATGAAACCTCAGAATGTTTGAGTTAATGATATCATGATCAAGTTCGAATATAGGTCATGTAAGATCAAAATTAGGTCACCAGCTCAAATTTCGTTTAAACCTTGTTTGCTCCCTAGAGGTCACCGCTTTGCTTCAAACTTCTAGAAACTTGACAGGATGATATCTCAGTCAAGTATAAATATGGATCATTTCAGATAAAAGAACTGGGTCAAAGTTTGTTTAAATCTTATGTTCACACTAGACACCACAATATTTCTTCCGTCCTCGTAACGCTTTGCAGGAATGCTTGACTTAATTTTATCTTTGTCAAGTTAGATCATTTCAGATCAAAAGCAAGGTCCAATTTCGTTAAAACTCTGTCTTTATGATTCAAATACTGGTTATATGGGGTCAAAAGAACGTCATAATGTCAGATTTCTGTCTCTATAGGCTACATTTTTGCATTGATCTTCATAACACTTTACCAAATATCTGACTTGAGGCTATGTCATTCAACTTACTATGTTTAGTATCATATATATTTATATGGTTTAAACAGTATTTAATGAATAGCAATACCATACATTGAACAATACAAACAAAATGAGAACAGGATTTTACAGAAAGCACTTTGGCTTATATTGGTCATCTCCTGCAAAGATTACGTGGAATCTACCGCGTCGTGATGAATGCATATATCAAAGGTAAGTATGATATGTCAGTAACAGTTAGGGTATGAGAACAGAGAGAGAGAGAGAGAGAGAGAGAGAGAGAGAGAGAGAGAGAGAGAGAGAGAGAGAGAGAGAGAGAGAGAGAGAGAGAGAGAGAGATCAGGTTAAGAGAGTAGGACAAGAAAATAACAGAAACGGCTGTATTCCTTGGTTCGTAAGGAAGGAGTCAAGATGCATGTTAAATATGAAGCAATTATTTTGTGGTAATATATATAAATATAAATATATATTTATATATTGGGTTATATTTCTTTTAAACTGTGTTCTCTTTCTCTAGAGGTCACAGTTTTGCGTCATTTGTCGGGTCAAAGTAGAAGTAAAACAAAGATCAGGAATCGATACAATTAACTTACTCCATCCATCAAAGACACCAAAGGGAAAGAAACACAAACATGAAGCGACCAGACCACAATGGAAACCTAAACAAAGGAAGGCCATAATGACAGTTACTTTCCCACAAAATGGCAAAATGGCCATCCAAAATAAAAAGACACAAGTGATACACACAGTAAGTAACAAATAACAACATAAATAAACCGCCACAGAAGAACCGCTTTGGAACGGTCAGTGGAAAGAATTCCACCGGGGGCTTAAATCGATTTTACGTGGCCATAATCCTCGCCCTTACCTCTGTCGCGGTATACACTAATTTTGTTTAGTCCGCATGAAGGCTTCCTAACTCATCGGTGTAACATCTCCGAGAACATACAAATAAAAACACTACAGAGATGAAACAAGGTTGAGGACTCGACAGCATACAAGAACAGAATTGCTGGAGCAAAAGAAAACCAACAGTTAGACTCCGAGGGGCCAAACCAAAAGACGGAGCATCAGGCGCCAACCGACATAAAGAATACTGAAATAAAATAAAATTCCATTTATCTTTTTACGCTGCAACCCATATACAATCTTAAGGCCGACCCACCGGTGTGCAATCAAAGAGGGAAGCAAAGTTGCCAACGTGATTGGGTTAACCACCATGCAAGCAAAGTAGAAGTAAAACAAAGATCAGGAATCGATACAATTAACTTACTCCACCCATAAAAGACACCAAAGGGAAAGAAATACAAACATTAAGCGACCAGACCATAATCGAAACCTAAGCAAAGGAAGGCCCTAAGGACAGTTACTTTCCCACAAAATGGCCATATGGCCATCCAAAATTAAAAGACACAAGTGATACACACACTAAGTTACAAACAACAACATAAATAAATCGCCACAGAAGAGCCGCCTTGGAACGGTCAGTGGAAGATTTTCACTGGGGGGCTTAAATCGATTTTACGTGGCCACAATCCTCGCCCTTACGTCCGTCGCGATTTAGACAAATAATTTGTTCAGTCCGCATGAAGGCCTCCTAACTCATCAGTGCAACATCTCCGTGAACACAAAAATCAAAGAACCACTGAGGTGAGACAACGGTGAGGACTCGACAGCAAGAAACCACTGAAATGCTGGAGCAAAAGAAAACCAACAGTTAGACTCCGATGGGCAGTCTGTTTTATAACATTTATGTTGTACCCAATCTTTATATATCGACGAACGATTTTACGAAATTGGATACTTAAGTCATTACAAACATGTATTTTTCTAAATTTATATACTCAGTCACCAAAGAATTCGGGTTCCGATAGGCCTTGTTGCAGAAGTGTTTTAAGTCCAACATTGAATTTTGAAACCAAATCAGAATGACGTCTATAAAACTTAGAAAAGGCTTTACGTAGTTTATGATACCGATACCTCTGATTAAGAAGTTTAGCGGTTAATAATTTATTACGAGTGTTGAAGTCGGATACATGACTAGACACTCTAGCAAATCGAATTAACTGCGAAATATAAACCCCGTACGATGTCGCACGAGGAACATCACCGTCCAAAAAAGGAAAATTTACAATCCCGAAACCAAAATCATCACGTTTATCATAAATTTTGCAAGAAACAAATCCATCTACAATAGATAAATGTAAGTCCAAAAAGGGGGCATCGATATCAGAGGAATTTGCCTTGTTTAATCGAAGTTCTAGGGGATAAATCTGACTGATCAAACCATCAAAGTAAGTATTGTCAGTATTTAATAAATCATCTAAATATCTAGAAGTAGAACTAAAAGCTTCAATAATTTCAAATTGGTTATCAATGGAAAGAGACAACATTAAGTCTCTTTCATAACAATACAAGAACAGATCAGCCACAAGATGTGCGCAATTCGTACCCATCGGAATACCCCCACTTTGTCTAAATAACTTAGTACCGAATCTGATATAAATATTGTCAAGTAGAAAGGTGAGTGCATCACACACTTTCTGACATGACCAAACCGTATAATTCTTATGCTCTTTAGAAGTGAAAAATCTATTTGTGAACGGACTAAGCGTCAATTCTAATAGAGTTCATTGATTTTCAATCATCTGACAATGGAAAAACTGACCACAGAATTAGATTCGGAGAATAAATGTAGTCCCAAACGCTGAAAAATAAAAATGATATCAGTCACTGTTTGAAACAGTGACAACATCGTTTTCGATTTCACTGAGAAATCTCTATATTTCATTGAAAAGCTTGTAAGAAATTAGATTCCACATGATAGTCTGAAGTGAATTGTCTTTTTCAGGGAATGGCTGTTCTCCGGATGTTGTATGGTTTCTTAGGTAGAGAAGGATTCCGAGCTGGGCTCCAGATGTATGTGAGAAAATACATGTTTCAAAATGCAGAGATGTCACAGCTATGGCAAACATTTTCGGAGGTACGCCGTCATAGATGCTCCACAGATGAGCTCAAAATATGGATTGTGGGCACTCGTTAGAACCGCCTCATCGAGGCGGTTCTAACGAGTAGCCACAATCTATATTTTAGAGCAGAAATAAGAAAAATAAGGTATACCCCCGGAAACCCCAGTTTTACTATATAAAAGTGGGGTTCAAGGGGTCAAAATTATAAAGGTGCGTTTTCGTGTTGAATATCGCTTTCAGGCGGGGAATGTGATCCGAATGTTCCCCGTCATGAACCAAAATAGCGAATTTCCCATACCGGAAAGCTTTTTAACAACAGTTTGTACATTGTTGCACTGTTTTCCAGAAGAATCTTTTGTAGAGAACGTCATCAGAAGTACATATTTACGTGTGACGTCATCAAACGCACCCTTCTGCTCGAAAACTCAGTAGGGAAAATGATTACGTCATGCTAGATCGGAAAGTTGTGGAGTCAAGTACAGAATGAATGAAAAACAATCAAAGGTTTTTATTTATTTATTTTTATTTATTCATTTATTGGCTGGAAATTATCGTGGTGCTTGAAACCTGTAAATCCAAGATGGCGGACATTGCAATTTAGCGAAATCAAGCGCAAGAGGGCAAAATAGTTTTGCTCACGGGGTGAGAAAATAACTGCCTTTGCGCTGTCCAATCAACAGCTTGATTTTTTTTTGCAGTATAACAATATGTTTTGGATATACAATTAAACTTCAGTGACTCGAACAAGTATAGACCCTTAGTCATTTTCTTTGGCAGATCTATTGAACTCGTTTCGGTTTCCTAAGAAATTACCTGTTCACTGCAGATTAAACAATAAAACAGATTTATATTTTACTTTTTGTCCTTTGAGATCAGCGTGAATATTCTGAGAAATCAGAAATAAATTATTGGTTTAGACTCATATTCTAGACAGGTTTTTAATTATTTGGATCCCATTTTGATTTATATCAGTCTTTGAATCCACTGCCTATTTGAAATTCGAAAAATTGCAGTATGTTTCCTCTGGCTTTCTTTTCCGGATCATTGCAGGGTTACTGATGAGGCTTTATTAGCCGAAACTACGTAGTATGACCCATCTTCTTTCTTATGAATGTTTTCATTGCTCTTAAAGGAACTCATTTTTGATTTTTATTTGCCTTCACTGCAGCTGGTGTTGTGCCGTGTGACGGCCGTAAAACGTCTCCCCGTACGTCAACCATAGTGCAGATTATATTTTACTTTAGTCCTTTGAGATCAGCGTGAATATTCTGAGAAATCAGAAATAAATTATTGGTTTAGACTCATATTCTAGACAGGTTTTTAATTATTTGGACCCCATTTTGATTTATATCAGTCTTTGTATCGACTGCCTATTAGAAATTCGCAAAATTGCAGTATGTTTCCTCTGGCTTTCTTTTCCGGATCATTGCAGGGTTACTGATGAGGCTTTATTAGCCGAAACTACGTAGTATGACCCATCTTCTTTCTTATGAATGTTTTCATTGCTCTTAAAGGAACTCATTTTTGATTTTTATTTGCGTAATATTTGCATTGGAACCACCTTATGGAGACAATTTTAATGAACACATGGAACATATCTATTTAAGATCACGACAATTCTTAAATGCTGACCTGGCACAGGAATAGGGCTTATTATAAAACAAAAACACAAGACGTTTATAATCTGTATGAATTCAGTAAAATAGAAGTAAAACAAAGATCAGGAATTGATACAATTAACTTACTCCACCCATAAAAGACACCAAAGGGAAAGAAATACAAACATTAAGCGACCAGACCATAATGGAAACCTAAACAAAGGAAGGCCATAAGGACAGAAACTTTCCCACAAAATGGCCATATGGCCATCCAAAACCAAAAGACACAAGTGATACACACAGCAAGTAACAAACAACAACATAAATAAATCGCCACAGAAGAGCCGCCTTGGAACGGTAAGTGGAAGATTTCCACTGGGGGGCTTAAATCGATTTTACGTGGCCACAATCCTCGCCCCTACTTCCGTCGCGATTTAGACAAATAATTTGTTCAGTCCGCATGAAGGCCTCCTAACTCATCAGTGCAACATCTCCGTGAACACAAAAATCAAAGAACCACAGAGGTGAGACAACGGTGAAGGCCCCATTCAAGCTTGAATGGAATTAGTGTAATATAACTACTTCTGGAGGTCTCATGAATTTACATAATCTGGTTTAAGGAGATATGGCATTTTCAATTTTTTCTTTTCCAATTATGGTCATTTGCAAGGCAATTCCTAATACTTTTTACTAGGGCTGGCTAATCGGAGCTGAAAAGATAATCGATTATCAGTCCTGTCATAGCGATCAATAATCGATTTGTAATCGCTAATATTTTTTGTCATTATTTTACTTGTCTGACTTTCTGTCTGAGCATGACTCTTACCATATGTTGCACTTTACCATATGTATATTTGAACAGACAGGTCTGAGCAAACAGTGTAGACCCAGATGAGACGCCGCATAATGCGGCGTCTCATCAGGGTCTGCACTGTTTGCCACTCATCCAGCTATATTTGGCATAACTTTGGGTAGTAAATTGTACCTATCAAGTAATCGATTAAAAGCAAATCGGAAATGATAATCATTTTGTGGAATTTATCGATCGATTAATCGATTATACGATTTATCGTGGCAGCCTTAGTTTTTACATCATAATACTCGGCGCATGTCTAAAAAAGTTTATGCATTGCCATTGCGACAAAAAAAATTCCAAGAAACTGCATACTGTGTGTATTTTATATAGAATGAATTAATGTATCAGCTGTTGTTTTAACAAATGGAGACATACTGTCTGTACCCCACTAAGTAGTGACAGTATTTATCATACAGTTTTGACCATTATTTCTCTGCAAATAAACTTTTTTAGACATCTTGCTTAAATAATTCAGCAATTTTTATTTCTATGAATATCTCAAACTCACAAAGTTTACAAACGCTAGACTATCTAGTTGTAAAGATGGTAATATCTAGATATGTCCTATTCTCCGACACTGGCTCTGACAACTCCGGTCTAGAAAACGCTTTCTTGCACACCAGACAAGGAAAGCCGCGATTTTACCCTGGGATAGAAATTTATGTTCTGACCCTGGTGTTCCGACCCCAAATTGAATATAATCGCGTGTTTGATAAATGCACTGGTTGATTACGACCTTGTGTGCGTCGTCGTTAAGGTTGACGTCATGCACGATCCATGACGTCATTTTTCATTCCTGCAGTGTCAACACAATATGGCGGACGTTGGTAACCGAAGTGACTGCAGCATTGAAATTCTGCGCTAAGAAATGGAAGGTATGCAAGAAAAAGAATCCAATATGGATGTGAAGGGTGGATAGAAAAATCCGTTCCTCGGGATCACTGTCCGGCATCACTCGGCAAGCCTCGTGATGCCGGACAGTGACCCTTGGGACAGATATTTCTATCCACCCATCACACCCATATAAGATTCTTATATTATCATATGACGTCGAATCTGAGACTATAAAAACGCCATGTAATACGAGGGGTTTTCAAAAAGGTTCCGATACGAACGCCATAACGTTTGAATTATTCAAGATTCAATTATAATATTTGGATTGAGGTTTTTTTACACTCTTATTACATAAACTTGTGAAGTTTAAATAAAATTAATTTTCTATTTATTATTTTATTTGAGTTTTAATGTATATGGTGCGGCCGAGGTGACGCAATGTCCTGACGTCAACGTGGCGTTAAAAGATTCAGATGCAAACCTTTTCTATACTACAGCCAGGATTTTTCAACATAACCTCCGTCACAATAGATACAATTCTTAGATCGCCTTATCCAGTTCTTGAAGACTATGTCAAAGTATTCAGGACCGAGTCTGTACAGTTTTGTATGGGCTGCTGTGAGAAGATCATGTTGAGTCTCAAACTTAGCTGTGATTTTATACCCTCATAAAACCACAGATTCGTCGCCGTCTACAGTATTAATCAACCGAAGCGTTTCTAGTTTTGTTTTGCCAGTCAAAACACAAAGTGTGATGTTTGTTTGCTGCTATTATAAATTTTGCAGCGCCATATATTATAAAGAATGTCAGTGTGACATCATGACGTCAGTTAAAATAGTGACGTCAGTTACGACGTCATCAACTTTCATTTGATATTGACAGTGAACAATTAGGCAACTAGTGTCTGAAATTTCATGTCGAATGGACAGATGTTATGGGGTTTTTCCTTGATTTTTTTATGAATTCTCCATGATTGCGCCACCTCGACGTACCTTCGGTTGCTATAGAAACTGCAGTTATCACGTGCATCTGAAGATTCCAGTTGAAACTTACTAATAAATGTCAGAGCTATTTTTTCTATTACTTGGCGAAATTTCAAGAGTTTCGATTGAAGGAGTAAAAAGATACAGCGTCCATATCGGAACTTTTTGAAAACCCCTCGTAAATTTGATAATCCACTTGTGGATTAAATATGGAAATTAGTTAGATACGCCCCGTAATTTTACACGTACAACGTCCGCAACGACGTCGCTTTTTTGTAAAACAATCGTGAATAAAATGCGTTTAACATTTCATATCATAAATAGAATCTTGCATTCGTGCGGCAGGTATACATGTAATTAAGTTTATTAAACTCCTTGAGGAAAAGATATAAATGTTCGGTTAAGCCTCGTATTTTATCCCTTGTCCTTAACTCGTTTAACAAATTCAATAATATATGAGCACTTGTTGTTGTTTTCCAGCTTTCCCGTGTCGCGGGTCGTCAGCTGGTGGGGTCATATGAGCATTCATGTGAGATCATCTATATATACTGAGTCCAAGAGGTGTTAAAGTCATTCGAGTAAACGTGATATGTTTGCTTCTTTGGGAAAATTAAGTCCAGAATAGTCATTTACGCGGATCACTAGGAAGCCCAAATGGCTGAATATATAAGAAATTGCAGCAGAAAAGAGACTGTATTACTTCATTATTTTTCTGTTTCAGGCATCAAACGAAACATTCAATATCGGTGAGATAATGGACACGTGGACTAGACAGATGGGGTATCCGGTGATTAGCGTGATCCCTGATGGGAACTTCTATAGGCTAGAACAGTCCAGATTTCTATATAATAACAAAGTCACAGAGACTGACGATAGTCCCTACGGGTAAGACATTTTGACAATAAACCGATATATATGAGACGCGCCACGAAAATCGTGTCACGTGTCTTTCGGTAAGCATGGAGACGAGCTGGGTTTTGCACGGGCTTTTCTCCGTCGAACCTTACTTAAGACACCTGAGGTATATACTCACTTCCAAGTTTCTGTTGCAGTATTAGAAACGCACTTGTAAGTCTCTTGCCATAACCCAAAACATTACGAAAACACGCCTATACAAATACAGTGTTACCTTTATCGCCGAAAAAATGAAAAATTTTAGATGAAAAATTTTGATATTTTTCTTATTTCTGCTCAAAATATAGATTGTGGGTACTCGTTAGAAGCGCCTCATCGAGGCGGTTCTTACGAGTATCCACAATCTATATTTTAGAGCAGAAATAAGAAAAATATGGTTTACCCCTGAAAACCCCAGTTTTTCTATATTAATGTGGGGTTGGAGGGGGTCAAAATTATATAGGCATGTTTTCGTGATGTAAATGCAATCAGAATATACCTATAACAACCTGTCTTCAGAATTTATGACCAGGTAGCCCACAAGCTTGTCTGTTCAACAGTACAGACTAGCGAAAGTCTAAAGATTTTGGATATAATTACCACATGTATTGTACAATTCCTGGAGCGAACGCCAAGGTGCTGATCAGACTGTGCGGTGGGCTGATCTGCACTTGTCATTACGAAAACACGCCTGTAGATTACGAAAACACGCCTATACAAATGCATTGTCAATTTTACCGCCGAAAATACGAACATTTTGAGATGAAAAATTGTGATATTTGTCTTATTTCTGCTCCAAATATAGATTGTGGGTACTCGTTAGAACCGCCTCATCGAGGCGGTTCTTACGAGTACCCACAATCTATATTTTAGAGCAGAAATAAGAAAAATATGGTTTACCCCTGTAAACCCTAGTTTTTCTATATAAAAGTGGGGTTGGAGGGGGTCAAAATTATATAGGCATGTTTTCGTGATGTAAATGCAATCAGAATATACTTGTAACAACCTGTCTTCAGAATTTATGACCAGGTAGGAACAAGCTTCTCTGTTCAGCAGTACAGACTAGCAAAAGTCTGGAGATTTTGGATATAATTACCACATGTATTGTAGAATTCCTGGAGCGAACGCCAAAGTACTGATCAGACTGTGCCGTGGGCTGATCTGCACATGTCATTACGAAAACATGCCTTTACAAATACATTGTAACCTTTATCGCCGAAAAAATGAAAATTTCAAGATGAACAATTGTGATATTTTTCTTATTTTTGCTCAAAATATAGATTGTGTGTACTCGTTAGAACCGCCTCATCGTTCTGACGCGTACCCACAATCTATATAGCTATATTGTAGAGCAAAACTAAGAAAAATAAGGGTTATCCCTGCAAACTCCAGTTTTACTATGTACAAGTGGGGTTCAATGGGGTAAAAATTATATAGGTGTGTTTCCGTGATGTGTTTTTTTACAAATAGTAAGACAGATTTTTCTCAAGAAGTGGTTCATATGATCCGTGGAATGCAAAAAGTCATAATAAAATTCAAAATTAAAGTAGAAGTGGAGGCAATGTACGGAACGCGGGAAAGGACATGATTTTTTATTTTTATTATGTTGTGTGAACAAGATATGATCTTGAGCGGACAAGATATTATCTTGTTCGGACAACATATTATCTTGTGCGGACAAGATATTATCTTGTGCAGACAAGATATGATCTTGTTCGCACAACATAATATCTTGTTCGCACAAGATAATATGTTGTCCGCACAAGATAATATCTTGTCCGCACAAGATATTATCTTGTGCGCATTATCTTGTGCGCACAAGATATTATCTTGTGCGCACAACTTATAAAATTAAAAAAAACATGTCCCTTCCCGGGTTCCGTAGCAATGAGACAAAGACATTGAAGTTTTTATCACACTTATTTGATGTTCATTATTTCAATGGTATTTTTGTCATATTTGAGAAACGAGTTTTAACCAAGTCTAATTTAATTTACTGCACCAAAATTAATTCTAGCCCCCGCCATCGGGGCTTGAAGAAATAGATGGGCTGCATGATGCTTCCACGCAGAGCTGAAACCGACCCACACATGAGTACTGGTAAACTGCTTAGAGGCTCTAAGGCTGCCCAGGCAATATGGTGCGAGTCGTTCCTTCCATGCTTGTAAACCCTCTTGGTTCCATCTGCCGACAGGGCTTGAGATGTCATTTCATCTCAATGTCGGGTAAAAGTCAAACAAAATTGGAAGCAACGTCTCCAAAATGACCTTTACAGTGTTGACGGGGACGTTAAACCTCAAATCAAACAAACAAAACAAAAACAAAAATTGATTCGACACATTGAACAGAAGCTACATTTAAACAGAGACCACACACGATACTAAAGATTTGAGATACGGTTCTCAAGCACACTCTTCTGAGAACCTAAATGCCAAAAATTACATACTTATCAGGGTCCAGTTGTTCAAAGCATCGTTAGCTTAACGAGCTTGTTAGTGGTCAAATTGTTAACTGTTCTAGCAAGAAAATATCGAAAATTTTGGTATTTTTGCTGAATTTTATTTAGCATATTTGCCATATTTAACGATCAAAAATTTAACGATACGTTAACTAACGACGTCGTTAGTTTTGAACAGCTGGCCCCAGATATATTACTTTAAAATAACCCAGAAAATCAAACCTCCACTTTCCAGAAAGGCTGAAAATTGGTTCCAGAAATATAAAGTAGAAGTGGGGGCAATGATCAGGTATCGATACAATAAACCCACAGCTCCCATCAGAGACACCAAAGGGAAAGAAACACAAACATGAAACAACAGACCCCAATGGAAACATCAATAGCGGAAAGCCAAAAGGACAGTTACTGTCCCACAAAATGGCCAATAGGCTATCCAAAATAAAACAACACAAGCAACACAAACACCCAAAGACACCCACAGCTCCCATCAGAGACACCAAAGGGAAAGAAACACAAACATGAAACAACAGACTCCAATGGAAACATCAACAGCGGAAAGCCAAAAGGACAGTTACTGTCTCACAAAATGGCCAATAGGCTATCCAAAATAAAACAACACAAGAAGAAACCGCCTTGGAACAGTCAGTGGGAACGAATTCCACTGGAGGGCTTAAATCGATTTTACGTGGCCACAATCATCGCCTTTACTTCCGTTGCGATTGAGACAAATATAATTTGTTCAGTCTGCATGAAGACCTCCTAACTCATCAGTGCAACAGCTCCGTTAACACAAAAAATCAAACAACCACAGAGGTGAAACAACGGTGAGGATTCGACAGCAAGAAATCACTGAAATGCCGGAGCAAAAGAAAACCTACAGTCAGACTCCGATGTTTTTTTTAATGACAGGAGTGGCACCCTAGCCTCTACTCAGAACCGCATTACGAAAACACACCTATACAAATACATTGCCAATTTTTTGCCAAAAATTAGAAATTTTAAGATGAAAATTGTGATATTTTTCTTATTTCTGCTCAAAACATAGATTGCGGGGACTCGATAGAACCGCCTCGACGAGGCGACTTTATCGAGTACCCACAATCTATGTTTTTGAGCAGAAAAAAGAAAAATAATGTATACCCCCTTAAACCCCAGTTTTACTATATAAAAGTGGGGTTCAAGGGGGTCAAAATTATATAGGCGTGTTTTCCTGATGAATAGGCAATGTGGATTCTTTCATAATTTGTAATTTTTGTGGATTTTCCTAAAACTGAATTTGAGAAAATTAAGCAAAATATTCAATTAACCAATGAAATTCCTTTAGACCTGGATGTAATTCAGTATACTGCTAGTTAATTGGTCCCTTTTTATAAGCGGAACATTATTCTGGAGAGATTAAAATACATAAACTTATTGGGTGAGGCAATACCAATTCCACTTACAAAGAGCAACTACTTACAGACGTTAGTTAGAGACGATGGTCCTGGAAAATGCTGTACTGGGAAGAAACTTTACTGACTGTGAAAATTTTATGGCATTGAAAATCATGCTTAAATTTATAGCAAGACATACATGTATCCAGCATTGGCAGTTAATATTTTATATTTATTCAAATATCTCGCTTATTAATAACATTGAACTGCTTAACATTCTATGTACACACTGTGATGGTTAAATTGTCAGTGAAAAAACATCTTTTGACAATACATTCAAATCATGTTGTAGTTCATCACGAAAACACGCCTATATAATTTTGACCCCTTGAACCCCACTTTTATATGGTAAAACTGGGGTTTCCGGGGGTATACCTTATTTTTTCTTATTTCTGCTCTAAAATATAGATTGTGGGTACTCGTTAGAACCGCCTCATCGAGTGCCCACAATCTATATTTTGAGCAGAAATAAGACAAATATCACAATTTTTCATCATAAAATTTTCATTTTTTCGGCGATAAAGATGGCAATGTATTTGTATAGGCGTGTTTGAGTAATGATCCTTAACGAATGTAAATTTGAGAATGCTAAGGACTTTTTACTCAGCATGGTATTAAACATTAAGGTAATACTTCTGTGTGACATAGTGCATCCTTTTCATGACTCCAAACGGCCATTTTCCTGTAGAAAGTTTGCAATATTTTTCTTATTTATTCTGCAAATATAAGTTGTCGGTGCTCGTTAGAAGACGCATCCAAAACCTTTGTCTTGGAGCAGAAATAAGCAAAAAATAATGTATACGCCCGTAAATCCCAGTTTTGTCTATATGAAGTGGCGTTTAGTGGGTGTTAATTTTACGGACTTGTTTACGTGATGCAAGGCAACAAAAAAAAAAAAAAAAAAAAAAACGGCGTATAAATAAAGAACTTAAAGACAGGATTTTAATGCCGGGGGTCTGGTTTCCAGCTTTAACATGTACAGGTAACCAGCAGATAAAAGTAAGGGTGGCTTGGTCTCTGTTTGCTGGATACCTTTAGGGGCCATAAATTTGATAAGAATTATAGGATATAATTGGCTGCAATAAACAGCTGCTGTCCATATATTTGTCAAACAAATATCTTCAAAAAGTGGAGATAAATTATGCTTCATAAAGTTATTATTATTATTATTGTTATTATTTTATTATTTATTCATTAACATTTAAATACAAAAAAAATATCTAGTTTTGTGTATTAGAAAATAAAATGGCATACTTGACTGAAATCAGGAAATGGTGTCATCTGAATGTCAGATTAGGTTTGTGTTTCTTTTCCTTTGATGTCTCTGATGGGAGCTGTGGGTTAATTGTATCGATTCCTGATCATTGCCTCCACTTCAACTTTGGAAGAGATTTAATGTGTGATTCCATATTTGTCTCTGTACACATAAACCTCTCTGTAAAAAGGGTTTGGGATATAACACATTTCTTACACACATCCCCAAAATTTACAGATTATATCGTGGCCATTAGAATGAGTATCAACACTGTAACGCCCCCGCCCATAGGGGCTTGAAGAAATATATGGGCTGCATGATGCTTCCACGCAGAGCTGAATCCGGCCGGCACACTAATACTGGTAAACCGCTTGGAGGATCTAAGCCTGTCCAGGAACCGCGGTGCGATGCGGACCGTCCAAGCTAATAAACCCTATTGGTTTCATTGGGCGACAGGGCTTGAGATGTCATTTCATCTCAATGCCGGGTAAAAGTCCCACAAAATGGAAGCAACGTCTCCAAAATGACCTTTACAGTGTTGACGGGGACGTTAAACCTCAAATCAAACAAACAAAATCAACACTGTGTATTATTATATTGTGGGTGCTCGTTAGAACCGCCTAATTGAACACGTGTATATGTAAAATGTTAGTTCTAGTGCTCATAAGAAACGCCTAGAATAGACCTGCCACATTGAGGCGGTTCTAATAAATGCATTGTGGCTACTCGTTAGAGCCGCCTCATTGAAAATTTGTATATGGTTCTCATTGGAAACAAAAAGAACACATTACAAATGAAAATTACACGTCATTACGCAACCACGCCTATACAAATACATTGCCACCATTATCGCCGAAAAAATGACAATTTCATGATGAAAAATTGTGATATTTTTCTTATTTCTGCTCAAAATATAGATTTTGGGCACGTGTTAGAACCGCCTCATCGAGGCGGTTCTTACGAGTACCCAAAATCTATATTTTAGAGCAGAAATAAGAAAAAATAAGGTATACCCCAGAAACCCCAGTTTTACTATATAAAAGTGGGACTCAAGGGGGTCAAAAGTATATAGGCGTGTTTTCTTGATGGCAAATCTCGGTTCTACTGAGACTCTTCATAAGCAGTTATGTTAGATACATCACTTTAACAAGTCTATGTGATTGACAGCACTTTCTTGCACACTAGATTCATAGTTTTAGCTTGGGATAAAAATTTTGTTCTAACCCAAATGTTGTTACCCCAAAATCGAATATACTTGCGTGTTTGATAAATGCACTGGTTGAATACGACCTCATATGCGGCGTCGTTAAGATTGACGTCCCAGCACGTGACGTGACTAAACATCACTGTAGTATCATTACAATATTGCAGTCATGGGCAACCGAAGTGACTGCAGTATTAATAATCCACGTTCAGAAATGGAAGGTATGTAAGAAAAAAAGATCCTACATGGGTGTGATAGGTGGATTGAGCAGTCCGTCTCTCGGAATTACTGAGGCAAGCATCGTGATGCCGGACAATGACCCACAAGACGGTATTTTTCAATTCACCCCCACACCCATGTTAGACTTTTGTAGTACACCCGCTTAATATAATGAAAGTGGGCTTAATGAGAATAAGAGAGAATTTAATTCTTTGTGGGCCCCGCCAAGCGAATTTGTGTCTTCGAGCATTCCGTCATGAGAAATTTTAACTGCGCATGCCCAGCCATTCAGAGGGGCCAGGGATATGGCTTTCTGTCTGAAGGTTCCTCTTGATTCACTGCTTGTATGAGCGAGCAGCGAAGGTTCTGGCGAGACTGCGCGGATGCGCAGGCTCGCATGAACCTTCGCTGCTCGCATAGGCGATAAGTACCAAAATCGCTTGACGGGGCTCATGTAATGTTGCTCTGTCCCTGGTCGGGCCCATCGGAGTCCAACTATTGGTTTTCTTTTGCTCCAGCATTTCAGTGGTTTCTTGCTATCGAGTCCACACCGTTGTTTCATCTCTGTGGTTGTTTGATATTTGTGTTCTCGGAGATGTTGCAATGATGAGTTAGAAGGCGTTCTTGCGGACTGAAGAAATGATTTGTCTAAATCGCGTCGGAAGTAAGGGCGAGGATTGAGCTGCGTAAAATCGATTTAGCCCCTCCCACACCCTGTGGAATTCGGATTGCGGCTGCGTGAGGTCGATTTTTGCCCCCACGTGGAATTCATGTCACTGGCCGTTCCAAGGTGGTTCTTCTGTCGTGGTTTATTTTTGCTATGGGTTGTCTTTGAGTGTGTGTCGCTTATATTTTTTGTTTTGGATAGCCAGTTGGCCATTTTGTGGGATGTAACTGTCTTTTTTTGCTTTCCGCTGTTGGTGTTTCCATTGGGATCCGGTTGCTTCGTGTTTGTGTTTCTTTCCCTTTGGTTTCACTGCTGGGAGCTGTGGGTTGATTGTATCGATTCCAGATCATTGTCTTCACTTCTATTTTACAGGAGTCAACATTTTCCATATTTTTGCTCAAATCCATAGACTGTCAGTACTCGTTAGAACTGCCTGTTCTACCGGTACCATACTGCACTCTACCAAACTGCAATGCGTACATATATCGAAAACTGAATGTCTTTCCAATGTGAGGTACATCTGAACCAACACAGACTCCGTTGGGTGGTGACAGTATAGTCAGTTGTATGTTTTAATAGTTGATACCACAGTGCTGGTAGGAAATATTGTAATACCATCATTTCATAGAAATAATGTTTGCCATCGGGAAATTAATAAAAAATAAAAATCTGAAACCAGTTGTTCAAAACTAACGATATCGTCAGTGTATCGTTAAAACTTTGATCATTTGATATGTCTTTTGTTTGTTTGATTTGATGTTTAACATCCCCATCAACACTATATAGGTCATTTTGGAGACACTGCTTAAAATTTTGTGGGACTTTTACCCGACATTGAGATGAAATGACATCTCAAACCCTGTCGCCCTTTTGATATGTCAAATATACCCTAATGCATTAATGCAAAAGCTGCTGATATTACCACTACATTAGATATTGCCTTTGCTAGAACAGTTAACAGTTTGACCACTAACAAGCTTATGATGCTCTGGGGCCAGTTGTTCAAAGCCCTGTTCGCTTAAGGAGCTCATTAGTTGTCATATTGTTAACTGTTCTAGCAAGTTCAATATCTAAAATTTTGGTATTTTTGCTGAAAAAATAATGTGAGCAGTTTTTGCATTTGCAAAACCTGCTCTAATTTTTTTCAGCAAAAATATTAGCGTATTTGCCATAATAAATGATCGAGGTTTTAACGATACGTTAACTAACGACGTCGGTGGTTTTGAACAACTGGCCCCAGAATGACATGGTCCTGTTGTTTAATTGTAGGTACAAGTGGTATGTGCCTTTCACTTATCGGGTCCAAGGCGACAGAGAGAACAAGATACATTGGCTGAATATGGGTCCTGGTGAGTACTTATAGCTAAATGAAGCTTTGCAATACACCACGACCTCTTAAGAACGAGAAGCGGTTTTATCCAAACAAAAATGTATAGATTATCTAGAAAAATGGCCATTTTTTCTGTACAAAATATGTATTTTTAAAAATGTAGAGAATGTATAAAAAATGAAACTGACCAGTTATCGTCATTTTTTTCATATAATATTATACAGTTTTGGGATCCATCTTAAACCGTGTTATGCAGCCCCGATAGCTCAATGGTTAGCGCGTTTCACTTATGATCGAGAGGTTGTGGGTTCGATTCCGGCCACCGGAGGCAAAGTGTGACCTTGGGGAAGACAAATTATGCCACTGTCCCATTACACCCAGGTGTAAATGGGTAGCAGTGGGATAAAAGTCACTGCCTCTCTCTTGCGCGCGTAATAACATCCGGAATGAGTACTCGAGAGCAATTCAAATAAGCTCGAAACTTCCATCGCAGTGGAACTAAAATAAATTAGCATAAACTAACCCATGTTATAACAATAATTGTTATAAAGAGGTTAATTTTTCTCTGGAACGGTATATATAGAGGATCTTACATGAGTGTTCATGTATAATTGAATTTATTAAACGAGTTGAGGAAAAGGGATAACATGCGAGGCTTGCCGAGCATTTTATCCCTTTTCCTCAACGGGTTTAATAAATTCAATAATACATGAGCACGAATGCAAGATTCTATTTATCAAATGACATTTAAAACGCATTTAATTCACGATTGTATAACGAAAATTTTCAATATTCCGCCATTAGTAAACGCGACGTCGTTAAGGACTTCGTACATGTAACGTTACGGGACGTATCTAGCTAATTTGAATAAATTTAATCCACTAGTTGAGCATCGAAAATATTACATGGCGTTATTACACTCTCAGACGCGACGTCATATGATAAAACTCGCATAAATGGGTCGCAAGAAGCGAATCTGTCATCAGTAATGTATCAAAGACTAAGATCAGATTGCTGATCAGATTTTAGATTAAGCATATTTTATTGTCTTTCAACACAAGCGGACTGGACCCAAGCAAACATCAGCATAGATGGTCCTCTCCCTTACCACAACATTACTTATATTCTCTAAGATGTTATGATAAAAAATCGCTGATTTCATTATTAGAAATTAACACATCCCTCACTCTCCCTACATTCGTTCCCCCGTGTATTGGTAGCAATACTCAAGCTCTAAAGGAGATATTAAAAGCTCAATCTTCACTTATTCCATACTTGAAAACAATTCTACTGTGTTATGTTAAATCTAGGTGTATCCTTAATGCCTTAAAGAACATGTAAAATTACCACTTTGTTTGCTTCAAAATCGCAATATGGACTACCGTCAGTCGGTAATTGTATGTTTTTCATAATATCGAGGTTTAAGTGTCTAACAGTCGGTTTCTTTGCTCATTATGTACACCGAATTCGAAGAAAAGTTATGAGCCAACGCATGTCAAAATCTACAAGAAGGTTTGAGCGACCAGCGAAGACTCGGATCAGCCTGTGCGAAGTCTGATCAGAGTCTTCGCTGATCGCATGTACATACTATAGGCTAATATCTTTGCAAAGAGGCATAAGCATAAGGTCTTGTCATAGTGGATGGGTGCGAAGGTTGATTTGAGTCTCTATTGATCACATCGGTTCCCTTCCACGCTACAATACATATCTAGTCTAATAGCTGACTGTGTATGTTGACATCTTGTGTTCTTTCTCACCGGGCACATGACATTAATGCGTTGTTGGTTCGACGTGCGCTTAGGACCATGATGTCTTGAGGTCCTGAAATTTAAAAAAATTCTAAAATGTCACCTAGCTTAGCGTCGGTGTAACGTCTTTGTAACGACGCATCTGCGTCAGTGCAACGTCGTGGCGCTGCACGGCGTGGACTTGTCGTTACCCCGGCGACTTGTGCCTGCTGAGATTGAGTTATATTCCTAATCCATATGTATTGTATTTCAAATTGTGATTTCAACTGTATTTATTGATGAACATTGACGTATACAGTACCACTCGGAAAGGACTAAAATATCTATGCCTACGTCCAATCCAATGGTACATATATATGTACTCCTATGTGTGTATGTATGTAACCATGAAATTTCTAATAAAATCGGTCTTATTGTAGATTTCGTCATGCATCGGCTCAAATGTATGCCCATCTAAGTCTCAGATCAGATGGTTTGCTGACCAAACTCTTCACAGTGCGATATATAGTTACCGTTTGACCAACAGTGTCTTTCCCTTTCTGGTTTTTCGTTTTTAGTTACATTTGTCCTTCCAGTTTAATATTTGTCATGTTGGTGATTCGTATTCTTTCCCCCATCATTACGCCAACACGCCTATACAAATACATTGCCACCTTTATCGTCGAAAAAATGAAAATTTTATGATGAAAAAGTGTAATATTTTTCTAATTTCTGCTCAAATATAGATTGTGGGCACTCGTTAGAACCGCCTCATCGAGGCGGTTCTAACGAGTACCCACAATCTATATATAAGAGCAGAAATAAGAAAAATAAGATATACCCCCGGAAACCCCAGTTTTACTATATAAAAGTGGGGTTCAAGGGGGTCAAAATTATATAGGTGTGTTTTCGTGATTATTATGTATATTGCTCCTTTTTAGTTAGGTTTCACTGACCGTTGCAAGGCGGTTCTTCTGTCGCGGTTTATTTTTGTTATGGTTTGTCTATAAGTGTTTGTATATTATTTTGTTTTGGATAGACAATTGACCTTTTTGCAGGAAGCTAACTGCTCTTTGGCTTTCCGCTATTGATGTTTCCATAAGGGTCTGTTATTCCATATCTGTTTTTCTTTCTTTGGTAGAGTGTCCGCTCCGGGGAACGGGAGGTCTCGGGTTCGATCCCGGGCCTCGACATACCAAAGTCGTTAAAAATGGTACTAGCTGCTCCTCGCTTGGCACTCAGATTTACGGGGTAGAGCTAGGACTGGTCGATCCAGTGTCAGGATAATGTGACTGTGTGTGGTATCATGTAATGTGTCTGGGACATGATACTTCAGTGAGGCAGCACTATAAAGGTGAGCATTGAGCTCCCTGTCGCAACCAGACACCGTCGTGATATGACTGAAAAATTGTTGAAAGCGACGTTAAACCCGAAGTCACACACACACACACACACACTTCCTTGGTGTCTCTGATGGAAGTTGTATGCTAATTGTATCGATTCCTGCTCATTGGCTTCACTTCTAGTTTGGATATTCTGAGACACCACCTGTTTGGAAAAGAGCTGCTGACTCGGTTTACATGTGGTCCGTTTTGATTACTGTCGTAACTCTTTGTTTCGACTTCTGTCCCTAGTGAAATTGTGGGAAGAATTTGGGATGCCATTGTATCAATTTCTGATCGTTTCGCTATTAATTTTCTTCATACAGACATGCTGAAACGGCATCTTTTTTATTTCTAGCAATAACATTTTAAGTGGAAAATTTTGATACTCTTTTATTTTGTTTTATCATATGACGTCGCGTCTGAGAATTTTATAACGTTATGTAATAAATTCGATAATCCACTAGTGGATTAAATATGCAATTTTGTTAGATACGCCCCGTTACATTACATTTACGAAGTCTTTAAGAACTTCGCGTTTACCGATGGCGGAAATTGACATTTTTGTTAAACAATCGTGAATAAAATGCGTTTTAAATATCATATGATAAATAGAATCTTGCATTCGTGCTCACGTATTATCGAATTCATTAAACTCGTTGAAAGAAAGGGATAAAATGCTCGACAAAGCCTCGCATTTTATCCCTTTTCCTCAACTCGTTTAATAAATTCAATAATAAATGAACATTCATGTAAGGTCCTCTTTTTCAAATATAGAATTGTGGCGGTTCTAACGCGTGCCGACAATCAATGATTTTGCGCAAAAACAATATGGAAAATAATGAATACCACCCTAAACCCTACTATTCTATATATAAAGTGAGGTATAGAGGGTTGTTTATAACACGGATATGTTAATCTGATGTTATGTTTTGCAGGTAGAATACCCAAGACCACCGACGGCTGGCTTCTTGGTAATGTGAATTACGAGGGATTTTATCGAGTGAATTATGAACCTGAAATGTGGACAAAATTGGCCGATCAGCTTAACAGCGATCATACAGTGAGTTGAAGAATATGGTATTTTGTTAACTTTTATTTAATACATTTTCAGAATAACAAAATTTATCATATGACGTCGCGTCTGAGAGTGTAATAACGCCATGTAATATTTTCGATAATCCACTAGTGGATTAAATATATGCAAATTAGCTAGATACGTCCCGTAACGTTAACTGTACGAAGTCCTTAACGACGTCGCGTTTACTAATGGCGGAATATTGATATTTTTGTAAACTATCGGGAATAAAATGCGTTTTAAATGTCATATGATAAATAGAATCTTACATTCGTGCTCATGTATTTTTGAATTTATTAAACTCATTGAGGAAAAGGGATAAAATGCTCGGCAAAGCCTCGCATTTTATCCCTTTCCCTCAACTCGTTTAATAAATCCAATAATACATGAACACTCATGTAAGATCCTCTATATAAGCTAGGGCAGAGCGAAACATTTGCATCGTTTATTCGTGTTTTTTGAACGGCATTTTCAGATGAAAACTAAATGGCAGTTTTATTTGTATTCCTCCAAACAAAGATTATGGTGCTACTACGAACAGAATCATTACTGCAATTCTAACGTGCACCTGTACCTGTAATCTATGCTTCAAAGCAAAAATAAGGAAACATGAGATACGGATCCGTAGCATTGTTTGACTAGTGTACTTCAAATGAAGCCAACTGATACTGCTAGACGATTCTTTCCTGACTCCTGTAAAAGCCTGTGAATAGAAAAGGGTACTTAAGAAAACTCTGTTTTCGTCTTTGTAATAAATACCCTTTTCACACAAGCTACTTCACACGAGCCGATGCATGACAAAACCCATATTCTAACACAGCGCGCCTATATAGGCAATGGAAAATAACTGTGTTTTATTCTGCAACAAATCACAGCTCGGAAGAGCGTGACGAGTGACGTCATTAAAACTGCAAATTTATGACGTCACTAGTCGATTTCCTTGACGTTAGACGGTGCAACGTCATTTTCTCGCATCGAAAACGTAAGAAAAGGATATAAATGCATGTGTTTCAGTCGATAATTTTAGCGGGATTTCTTATAACAATGGCGAAAGGTTGTGAGATTTTGAAGGAAACAACAACATTATTGCTGATTTTCAGCGTGTTAGAATCGAAATAGATCAGCTCTTGTCTGTGATTTGTTGAGTAATAAATCACAGTTTGTCGGTCAGTTGTAAGTAGACAAATCACGCGCGCTACGCGCTCGTGATTTGTCTACTTTACAACTGACCTCCAAACTGTGATTTATTAATCAACAAATCACAGCTAGAGCTGATCTATTTCTTAAATAAGACCGGTGCGACCAGCAGAGACTGAAATCATCCGGCGCACCCATTAAATATAACAGGACCTTTTTCTCATGCCTCTTTGCATAGATATTAGCCTATAGTAGGTACATGTGATCAGTGAAGACTCTGATCAGCCTGCGCGAATGCGTAGGCTGATCTGAGTCTTCGCTGGTCGCTCAAGCCTTCTAGTAGATTTTGTCATGCGCTGGCTCATATATGTATATTCTGATACATTAGCTGTATAAAAGGGTTACGAAAACACCACGGGAGTGTACTTCTTTTCTTGGGCCTTACCAGCTAGTTTCGACTATTTATATGCCTCATCAGTGATCAAATATTATCAAAATTCCACAATGGAATCAACGATTCCAAAGGACAAAAAGTATAAGCAACACTATGATAAAGTGCAGGGAGACCTTTTACGACTGCCACGCATTCCCTTAACACAAGATGTACGAGGTGCAGTCGAAAAGTTCCAGGACTGTCTTTGTAACTTTATTATTATTGGCAGTAGAATAATAAGGAAAGGATCAGTATAAAAACAAATCTTATTTCTACAGTACAGAATTAACGTTTTATTACAACGATTCACCAAAAAAGCAGCGTTTACATCGCAAATAACAGTACGCACGCCGAACGGAGCACTTATGACGTCAATTGCGTTATCTCTTGAAATGACGTCAAGTTGACGCTTGTTAATGTCAGTCATTCATTTTCAAACTATTCTCCCTGTGCATAAAACTTTTCTATTGTGTTTAACCATGTTAACATTTATGTATTAATCTACACTGGGTGGGAGCGTACAGTACACTTAACCCGGATGTTCCGATCTGTATAGTGGACAGATCCTTGTCTTTTGTTATGACCTTGAAGGTGTTTGTGCGTTGTCTGTCTTCTATATTTGTATATTTATTTTTTTGGACATAAACAACTTGGTAAGTGTGTTTTATTTATTTTGTTTTCCATACTGACCACCTTTGGGCACGGCAAGATGTCGTTTTCTATGCTCTAGATATATTTTTCAGCTGCAAATCACTAGTGTTTGTAAGAATCACACCTCACCTATGACCAGAAAATCGACCAATTGAGAGCTTTGATCGAAAGAAAAATATCTTTTAAGGCAGTTTTAAGATAGAGTAATAATCTATAATGAGTTATACTAAAAAAAAGTGCCTCTAGAATTCCATACGAACTCACACGAAGAGCAAGACTGACCGTCCCAAAACATTTCTGACTGTATGGTATGTCTCATATTTACTGTATAGTTTGTCTTAGATACCTTGGTTTGACTGTGTGGGATGTCGCTATTAATGTGTGTAAGTTATTCAAAGGTACATTGCAATATATGTCTATGTAATAAGATGATAATGCTTAAACTTTAGAAAAGCTACGTAAAATATTAATTACCTATACATTCCCGAAATCTTGGAGAAATTACATGTGCTGTGTGTATTCATTGAACCTTAAGATCACTACAGACTAGAGGTCTTAACCACTCGGCCAAAGAAGCCAGTCTTCGAGGACTGACTTCAGGTACGAAATATTTGACAAAATGAGTCGCATCGTCACGTGTCTCTCTTCATCAATAGAACACATAGCAAATACTCTGATCAGACTGCACAGAAATGCAAAATGACCTGAGTGATATGATTTGTTATGGGCTATTTATTTAAGATATATACATATATACATTTATACAAAGAAATGAAGAGCTGTGGACCAGACTGTGAAAGCTATTATCCTTTTCATCCCCGACCGAATAGATTCGGGGAATATAGCGATCGGCTTGGCGTCCGGTCGCGCCTGCGTAGACGCAATCTTGTAATGGCCATAACTCCAATACCCATCGAGATATATTGATGATACTTGGCACAATGGTAAACAATGTTGCGACGGCGTGTCTTGCGTAAGAACCACAACTCTGTGTACCATGGTATTTGAGGTATATCCCCTTCCAATAAAATAGAATGACTATCTTGTGATCTCTATAACTCCAATACCCTTCGAGATATATTGACGATACTTGACAAAATTGTAAACAAGGTTCGGACGGCGTGTCATGGGCAATAACAACAATCCTTGGTGCCATGGTTTTTTTAGTTATCTCCCCTTCGAAAAAATAGAATGACTATCTTGTGATCGCCATAACTACAATACCCTTCGAGATTATTGATTAAATTTGGCACAATTGTTCACAAGGTTGAAGCAGCATGTCATCCGCAAGTACCACAACTCTTGGTGACATGTCATTTGAATTATCTCGTCTTCCAATCAAATAGAACGGCTATCTGGTGATCATTCTTCACTGTCTCAGATAGTGAAGAATTATTGCGAAAAATACATGTAATGGAGATAGTGAAGAATTATTGCGAAAAATAAATGTTATAGAACTGTTTGTGCGTCAAAGATATCTGGCTATCGCCATAACTCAAATACCCTTCGAGACATATACTGACCGGAAATAGAAACTATACACTTTTAAACTGTCTCGCCTGACGAAACAAGTGATTAATTCAGTTAAAAATTACTTTTTAAGGACTTGACTAACTATAGACATGAATCCTGTAACAATTTAAAGAAAATCTGGTGTTCAAAATAAAAGTTTTTGGGGAAAATGTAAAAAAGTGCATTTTTCACAAAATTTGATTGTAGTCGAATTTTTACTTCAATTTTTTTCCGTAGAGGTAATAAGTTAAAAGCAAGGAATAAAAATAACATAAAATCTAAAAATTTACCGAGAAACAAACATTTTATTGAAATTTCAAAAACTGCTTTTTTTCAGCGAAATTTTCAAAATAACGTTACAAGCCAAAAATCGACCCAAAAGTGCCTTCAATCGTTTTAGCATCTTCAGCTGTGTCTTAAGTATTGATTAAAACAAAATCAGAAATCAGAAATGCCATATTTTTCGTCCGCTTCCGTTGGTTTGGTCCAATATTTAAAGGTCGATAACTTTTCAACCATCGTGTAGATTTCATTTTGTAAACAATATTCCCAACGTCAGGTGATTGGTAATAACTGGTAAAAATGGGCATCACATTCGCGACACAAAATGTTTGACTCAATGGAAACTTGAACAGCAATATTTTAACCCTTGCTTTGAACCTGTGGCTTTACCCGTTAAATCGTAGCTATCATTAAACATTTTATTCGATAAAGCAGACATGCCACTGATGATAATTAATATAATTGGAATTCAAATTTTATTAAAATCTTTTGCCAGTGACAATTTAAAAATGAGTGTATAATTTCTATTTCCGGTGAGTATATTAATGAAACTTTGCACAATTGTTCACAAGATTAAAGCAGCATGTCATGCGCAAGAACCACAACTCTTGGTGTCATGGCATTTGAATTATCTCTCCTTCCAATAAAATAGAATGACTATCTTGTGATCGCCATATCTCCCATACTCTTGGAGACATGTTGGTAGTACTTGGTACAGTTGTACATGAGGTGAAGCAGGCGTGTAATGTGCAAGAACAACAGCTCTTGGTGCCATGGCATTTCAATTATCTCCCTTTAAATAAAAATAGGATGGCTATATTTTCAATATCCTTCGAGACATGTTGATAGTACTTGGTACAGTTGTAAATGAGGTTAAGCAGACATGTCATGTGCAAGAACCGCGACTCTTGGTGTACTGGTTTTTGAGTTACTTTCCCTCACAAAATAACATTGTGATGGCCATAACTCCAAAACCTTTAGAGGTATATTGATGATACTTGGCATAATTGTTCACAAGGTTGAGACGGCATGTCATTCACAAGAAGCACAACTCTGGGTGTCATAATTATAATTGTATTTGAGTTATCTCCCCTTCTAATAAAATTGTATGACTATCTTGTGATCGCCATATTTTCAACAGTCTTCGAGACATGTTGATTGTTTAAATTAAGCAAGACTGTCACGGGCAAGAACCACGACTCTTGGTGCACTTGTTTTTAAGTTACCTCCCCTGACAAAATAATTTTTGTGATGACCATAGCTCAGAAACCCATTGAGATATAGGGATAATACTTGGCAAGATTGAGACAGCATGTCATGCACAGGAACCACAACTCTAGGTATGAAGCTATTTGAGTTATATCCCCTTCTAATAAAATCGTATGACTATCTTGTGATCGCCATATCTTCAATTTTCTTTGGGACATAATGATGGGACTTGCTACAGTTGTACGTGAGGCTAAGCAGGTGTGTCATGTGTGAAAATCATGACTCTGGGTGCACTGTTTTTTTTTTTAGTTATTTCCCAAAACAATATAATCTTGTGATGACCATAACTTGGATATTGGATACCCTGTGAGATATATTGAGGTTTTTGGCACAGTTTTTGACAAGGTTGAAACAGTGTGTCATGCCAAAGAAACACCAACCGGGTCCAACACGAACGACTAATTCATCACGTCTGAAATTAGTGAAAGAAACAAAATGGGACTATTCCAACTTGAGCATAAAAAACAAAAACTGATCTATGCGCCCAGCAAAGACTAAGCTAAGTCTCAGCATCTGCCCAGTCTGATCAGTGTCTTCATTGCCTGTGTGAAAAAACTCGGAGTAGTAAGCTACCCATCAAGCGCAAGCGAAGAATCAGATCAGACTTGGTGGATGCGCAAGCTGATCTGAATCTTCGTTGGGCGCAGTCATTTAAGAAATGAAATTTATTTTTCTGCAGTTCATTGAAGTATGAACGCAGTGGGTCGCGTGCAAAGTATATGAACCCCGAAGGGGTTCATGTAAACTTTGCTAGCGACCCACTGTCGTTCATACTTTCATGAAAAGCAGAAAAATTAAGTTCATTTTTTATATTTACATTATTTTCCCCTCATCACTGGGCGAAAAAATGCTTGCAGGGCAAACTTTTAAAGCTGAAAAACATTTACACGCTGTTTTTCTACAAAGAGCGGAGCAGCGTTGACGTCATCAACCCCCGTAGAGAACAATGGTTTAGAATGACGTCACTTAACGTCACTGAAAATCATGTGATTCGATGCGTTCATGGAAGTATGAACGCAATTGTTTCTATAGGCTTACATTAGACTTTACACTGGAAATGTAAATATTTTGTCATGTTTTATGTTTCATCTGAGACAGTATGAAGAACTCGATGAAGAAAGTGTGTATATGCCAAGTGTCCACATTTCAGAAACAAAATAGCTAAGTTATTTAAATGTTATCCTACGAAAATATCGAAATCGCTCTATAGTATTATCAGGACACACAATATAGTTTGATCGGAACACGACATACAGTGCTGAGAAATCAGTTTTGCGACATGCGATACAAACCAGTTTTTGACCCCTCTATCGTTTCCTTTGAAAATAATTGCCCTTACATGGCAAGATGTTTAGTAATATTAATAAAAGCTGACCCGAAATACATCATAAAATAGATAAAATGCAATTACAGTCGTTTCATGTAAGGTTGGTGGCAAAGTTTGATAAAATTGTACCGGTGCAGGGTTTGAAATCGAAAGTAGGATAATGATTTTCTGAAAACAAATGTGAAAATAAAAGAAATCATAGCAATAAACAGAAAATCAAGGTAGCATGTCGAAAAGACTTTAAGTTATGCTTCCCGAACTACTGCTATGAAGTTGAAATTATCATGATTAATAATTTCAGAACACAAAAATAAACATTCTGAAACATACCCGACATATCGGAACAAGGATCTGTCCACTATACAGATCGGAACATCCGGGTTAAGTGTACTGTACGCTCCCAACCAGTGATCTATAATATGTTAGAATTGCTTAATAATACGGAATATCATTTCTATTCCGTAATATATACTTAAAATGTTGGCAGAAAGACTAGAACACAGTTGATATTCCAGTATACTCCACTTAAAAAGAAACTAAGTACATCACACTTAGATTAGCAATTCCGTATACATAATAAGTATGCTGTGATTAAAAGAATACAACTTAGAAATAAGGCATTAAAATAGAATATCACTTTTAAGGATATGACTAAAATCATTCTTTTAAAATTATTATCAAATATATAATAAGACGTTTAAAATTTTTTTTTTACATATAAATATGAAAATAGACAATGCTGTTTGATATTTTGAAAATAGTACTAAAGATGTATTTCTAAAATACATGATGATTGTTTAAAAGGAATGACCTACTCCCCACTCTTCTCACCATCCCAAGACTCACGGTCTTCATCAGCAGCATTTCAAAATGCTCTTTTGGATCACTAACTGGAGCTAGTGCAGCTGAACTGTGGCACTGAAAGCCAAGGTACCAAAGTACCGAAGCTACAGTTACAGCCAACAGTTCTTGCACCAGCTTTTCACAGACAATACCAAACGGTTATACTCTCAGCAACAGATTGATAAGAAAGCCATAGGAATATGCCTTTGATGTTGCGTGACGAGACTGAATCCTAACACTTATTAGGCTGTCATCTTAAAGTTTGTGAATACTGAACTCGCATTTACTATCTTCAGACTGGTGCTCTTGTGTGTAACATGACACGTCTTTAATTCATCAACAAGAAAGCAGTATGAGGGACATTCAAATCACCCGCCGCCTTCAGTAACAAAGCTCAACCTTGTAACCTTAAGCTCTGACTTTGACCTTGAATTGGTAATCTTACGATGGTTAACATTTCTGCTCAGTAATTTTAAAATCTATCCAGGAGTAAGAAAGCTATTGACAAAACTCCCCCAAAAATACCCTTTTGAACTTTGACCTCTAAGTATGACCTTGACCGTTTAGTAACCAACCTGGTTGTCACACACGGCACATCGTCTCATGATAATTCACATTTCTGAAAAAGTTATTTTAAAATAAATCCAGGACTAAGAACGTGATTGAACAGATACGAAATAAAAAGCACCTTTCTATGACCTCTAAATATGACCTTGACCTTTGAGGAACCGACCTGGGTCTTGCATGCGATACACTGTCACATTATGGTTATCGTTTCTGCCAAGTAATCGTTAAACTATCCAGAAGTAAGAAAGCTATTAATCGAGCACAAAATAACTTTTTTTTTTTACTTTGACCTCTACCAACCTGGATACTGTACGTCACACCCTGTCACTTTGTTGTTAACATTTCTGCCAAGTATTCTTTTTTAAATCCATCTAGGAATAAGAAAGTTATTGACGACAAAAAAAAAACCTTTATGAAATTTGGCCGCTAAGTATGACCTTGACCGTTGAGGTACCGACCTGGGTCTTGTGCGCGACGCACTGTCACATTATGGTTAACATTTCTGCAAATTATTTTTAAATGCATCCAGGAATAAGAAAGTAATTGATCAGACGCAAAAAAAGACCTTTTTGGATATTTGACCTCTTAAGTATGACCTTGACCTTTGAGGTACAGACCTGGGTCTTGCGCGCGACACTTTGTCTCACTGTGAAGAATATTTGACCTAAGTTTAGTGAAATTCTATCTAAGGGTTCAGGAGATTCGGAGCGGACAAGAATGTGTTACAGACAGACGGACAGATGGACAGACAAAGGCCATTCCTATTATCCCCACTCTGCTTTTTGGCGGGGGATAAATGAAAAGCATTCTTTTTTGTCCAGCAAGGAATCATGGTCATGCTCATATAGATGACCAGCCATTGCTCTTCTGTATATGTAATATATTGAGTTTTTTCCTTTGCGAGTATGTACTGTACTTTGATTGCATTGATTTTCTCACCTTATTTTATCGATAAAAGTTTATTTTTCAACATCCTCCACATCGTTATAACCGCCAAAACATCAGCATTTTTGAAAGCATTATTGTTTCTAAAATAAAGTGGTGTGTAGTTTTCTCCGGTTAACAATGTGGACGACCATGCAATTATCCGTTGAACACCACAGGGGTCTTCAGTTTGTCCATAGGCACAATGTTGCACATGACCGCTCTTTCAGTAGGCACTTTGCAATAGAAAACTGTAACCCGTCCTTTTATTTCCTCTTCCGAATCAAATCTAAGACCTCGTAAGTCTGCCTTAAACCTCAGAAATACACAAAAGTCCATAGGGGCAAGGTCGGGACTAAAGGGCGGATGATGCAGTCTTTCATACCACAGGAAGTCTATTGTCAGTAAAGTATATGCGGCTCGATGTGCTTGGGCGTTGTCTTGATGGAATATCAGATTCTCAATCTCGAGGTCCAGATGTTTTATCTCAAGACATGTTTGAGATGCCTCTGCACGACCTAAATGACAATGAAAAGGAAATGTTTACTTTCCCAAGAACGGTAAAATAAAAACGTAGTGTATGATTGATTGATATACATAGACTTCGAACATATCTTACAAGCATAGCTTTATGGCTTGAGAAGAATGTGTTATAGGTAGCTTGCCTTTTGATAAATCCTTTGTTCACGGATTCGTCCCTGGGTACATGTACTGCGTACTGAAGAAGCATCCCCTGGCTATCCATGAAGAAAATGTGCATGATCTTCTTTGATGATTTGAAGGTCGTGGCCTTCTTAAGGGTAGGGGAAGACCCCCGTTTCCACACCATAGACCCTCTCTTTGTTTCCGGGTCATAAAAGTCTATCCACGTTTCATCTGTCGTAATGATTCGGTTTAGGAAGCGATCGCCTTCTTTTCTCCAGCGCCGCAGAAACTTTTTAGACGCTTCAACCCTGGCTTTCTTAATTTCGATCGTCAAAAGGCGAGGAATCCATCTGGCTAACACTTTATTCATTTCCAAGTCCGTTGCAGAATTTTATGTACGGTCCCATGGCTCAATTCCACAATATCTGATATATCGTCAATCGATTTCCGTCTATCAGAAGAAATGGCTCTCTTCACTTTGTCAATGCTGCCGTAATTCTGTGGTCTACCGCTCCTATTATCGTCTTTAGTGTCATCACGACCATCCCGAAAACGTTTGTGCCAATCGAAAACAATCGTCCGCGAACACTCCTTTACTCTATCATTCTGATTAAAAATTTCCAAGTGTCTGTTGGTGTCATTCCAGCCCTCGCACAGAATTTAATGACTGCGCGCTGTTCCGTTCGATCAATTGACGTCGACGTTCCCGCGTCACAGATTTTGTCCATTGCTGAATAATTTGCGCATAAATCCGTTAATTCTTACGCGATGACGTTTTTAAGTTGTTTTGAAATGGCGTTGTCGTGACGTCATACGATATTTCACGACGAAATAGCGCCAAATTATGAAACAAATGACGCTAAGAACAGGGGACAAAACTCGGACTTTTCAACTAATTTGAAGTCCTCCGTAGCGGTGTCAATAAGTAATGATAAATGATTTGTTAAAAGAAATACTGGCGCAATGTTAATAAAATGTTATCAAGTTTCAGCAATGGAATTAAAATATTTGCGTGGCTAGTTTCAACATGATCGGACGTCAGAAAAGTGTGATAGATGACCATTCCTGAAAATTTTAGACTGCGCCTCGTAGTGGCGTTAAATATGCTCTCTAAAAGCAAGGAATACTGTCTGTCACACAACACTTTTATTGTACCCCATTCTTTAACCCCATTTTCCGTGAAAAGAGTAGAATTTATAAGGTGTCCATTATGTGGCCTTGATAATGTCTTCGATTTGCCTATTTCAGATTATACCTGGTGCTAATAGAGCAGGTCTGATTGGTGATGCATTTAACCTTGCACGTGGTTCTTTACTCGATTATGCTGTGGCTTTAAACATGACAACATATATGCACAGCGAGGAGAGTTATGTCCCTTGGAAAGCATTCTTGGATGCACTAGAATTCATTAGAGGAATGTTGTCTAAACAGAGCGCATATGTTTTACTAGAAGTAAGTTGAATTTCAATTTTAGTACACTGAATGTCATATACAAGGATACAAAAATGCTTGTGAAACTGCAACATGCGAAAAGGATCCTTTGCATTGTCTTATTTATACTCATCAAACGCATGTCTGCATATTGCTTTTCCTTTCCTGTCCCATCTTTTTTTCTCCCTACTTCTGGTAGATGACACAAAATGATCTATGTTAAACCCTAACACAACCAAATCCATCATGTTGGCTCATTGTCTCACTGTAATCCGTCATTTTAAACACATATCCTGATCTATTGGAGACAAGATGTTCGCAAAAGTAACACAATTTCTCATGTAGGAAGGCATTCTTCGAATTCAACACTTTTAGGAAATAAAGTTACAGAGGCTGCCTATGTAACCAAAATAGAAATGAAGGCAATGATCAGGAATCGACATTAAGTTCCACATACCTCCCATCCAAGACACAATAGGGAAAGAAACACGAACATAAAAAACTTCGCTAGGATGAAAACCGTTATAGGGGGGAACCAAAAGCACATGTACTTCCCCAAACGGGTATCCATAATAAAATTTATCAGGGGGCAGTGCCCATAACCCTCGGTATGTTCCGCTGTTATCGCATATGCAAAATTGTGGTTATGGACGTTAATATAGTAACACGTATGTGATAACTGACCGTAAATTGCTAAGTAATGAGTGCAGAAGTGAATAAACTGATAAATAGAATACCACATTTGTGTCATTTGATATCAAGTTTATCAGGCTCGGCTTCGAGAACGCATGTAGAATCGCTCGGCAAGCCTCGCGATTCTACAAGCGTTCTCGAATCCTTGCCTGATAAACTTGATATCCAAAGACACGAACCTGGTATTATTATATATTCTAACATGACGTTAACGTTTTTCCCATTGAACCCAGTGGAAACGTCAGCGTTTGCAAATATGCGATAATTCACGTCGTCAACGTGGTGCGTGCAATTTGGCGTCATCGTGACGTTGCATGTAAACATTTCCTTCTGTCGACATCCGCTGCAAAATAGTCCCCAAGATAACGCTTTGTAGTTTAGCATCATGTTAGAATCGAAATAATTTCCACGCACCCGGTGTGTTATCGTGATTAACACACGGTGTTGTCGGGCAGATGCGAATATTAATTCACTCCGGCTTCGCCGTCGTGAATTAATATTTCGCAATCTGCCCTCCAACACCGTGTGTTAATCACGATAACACACGGTACGTGGAGATTATTTCTTAATTAGCAACATATACATGCCCATGGTTCTATCGTGGTTTAGACAATTATTCAGTCCTCATGAAGGAGTTCTAACTCATCAGTGTAACATCTCTTATAAAATGAAAATCAAACGACTACAGAGATGAAACAACGGTGAGGACTCGCCAGCATGAAATTACTGAAATGCTGGAGCAAAACAAAATCCAACAGTTAGTCCCCGGTGCACCCGACCAGAGACAGAGCATCAGGCACCAACCGACATTACTGAAGTAAGTCTTTAGGCTGGAGACGTCATATGAGCCCCGCCAAGCGAATTTGGGTCTTCGAGCATTCCGTCATGACAAACTTTAACTGCGCATGCCCAGCCATTCAGAGGGGCCAGGGATATGGCTTTCTGTCTGAAGGTTCCACTTGATTCACTGCTTGTATGAACGAGCAGCGAAGGTTCTGGCGAGACTGCGCGGATGCGCAGGCTCGCCTGAACCTTCGCTGCTCGCATAGGCGATAAGTACCAAAATCGCTTGGCGGGGCCCATATAATCTGAGGTCTGGACCGCCGGCGTCAGTTGAAGAGAGAAGCAATTATGAATTGTGACTTGTTAACTACATCTCAGAAATTAAATGGAGTCGCTGTTTGACAAGAAGTACTGTAATTAGCTAGTATGCCGTTGCCATGAACCCGAACGTGGACTTGAGCAGTCACCGAAGCCATTATAACTTTATAAACTTTAGTTGTGTATTGCTTCAGAAGGAGTATCTTTATATATTTCAGAAATATATCAGAGAACAAGTGGCGCCAGTATTCAGTAAAATTGGTACTGACGAACGTGGAACATTACCGGAAATGTAAGTATCTGTATACTACCAGCATCACTTCAATCAAGGACGAAATTTGAGTGTATACATAAATTTCGTATACTAGATACACATGCCATATTACCCGCCATTCTTGCACAAACGACATCCCGTTTCACCCTGAAATAGGGGTTTACTGATTAAGGACAAACTTACATGTAATGCCCCTTATTGATAAAGGAGGCAAACTAGTTATGCATGTTGCAAGAGTTGTAGTCTCAAATGAAAGTTAATTTGTTCCCCTAAGCTACATATTCTGGGGTATATACGAAGGTAGGCTGAAAAGTTCTGAACCTGACCAAGATCCAATGGTTTGTCCATGCTGAAAGTGCCTTATTTTTCAATATAGTCTCCCTTCCTGTCCACACACTTCCTCCAGCGATGCTGGAGTCCTTGGATCCCAGTGGTATAGAAGGTCTCATCTTGGTCCCTGAAAAACTCCTCCACAGCAGCTATCACCTCCTCGTCTGACCGATGATTCTGCCCTGCCAAGTGCTTTTTCATGTTTGGAAACAGGAAATAATCTGATGAAACAAGATCAGGTGAATACGGAGGGTGATCGACAAGTGTGAAGCACAGTCATGCACAGCAGTCATTGCGACAACCGATTTATGAGCAGGCGCATTGTCCTGATGGAACAAGACCCTTTTTGTCAGTTTTCCGGGTCGTTTAGCCTTAATTGCTTTTCGCAATTGTTTTAGCAGATCTGCATAATACTCCCCATGAATTGTTCTGTCCTTCTGAAGGTAATCTATGAATATTATACCCTTGGCATCCCAGAACACTGATGCCATCACCTTCCCTGCAGTGGAGACGACCTTTGCCTTCTTTGGAAGGGGTGAACCAGGGTGCTTCCATTGCATGGATTGTCTTTTGGTCTCTGGCTCAAAGTGATGAACCCAACACTTATCCTGAGTGACAAAACGGTCCAGAAAACCATCTTGGTCTGCTTCAAAAATAGCCAATTTTGCTTGTGACATGTTCAGTCTGGTCAACTTTTGGTCACGCGTCAAAAGCCGTGGTACCCATCTGGCGGAAACCTTCGACATTCCTATTCACTCTGTAGAATGTTCTCTACTCGATCACGGGAGATGCCAACAGGGTTAGCTAACTGATTCACAATTAAACGCCTGTCATCCATCACGGCCCTGTGCACTTGGCTGATGGTTTCCTCAGTTGTTGCCGTTGTGGGTCGTCCACACCGGTCATCATCTTCAAGGCTGTCCTTGCCCATCTTAAAATTTGCTGCCCACCATTTAGCGGTTGCATACGAAGGAGCATCATCCCCTAATGTAGCAACCATATCGTCATGAATGTCCTTAGGAGCTAACCCCTTTTTATGGAGGTACTTAATGACACAACGATGCCAGATTTTGTTCATTTTCTAAAACACGTGCTAGTATCAATTTTCAAAGTATAGAATTTCTACGTTATTGCAGGTAAACTTGAACTCATTTGAGTCAAATCAAGTAATAAAGGTTTGGATTTAATGAATACAAAATTTCATGGCTGTTCGATGCTTGCTTCTTGGTCAGGCTCAGAACTATTCAGCCTACCCTCGTAATTTGCAATACCTATCAGTCTACATAGTCAAACACATTGCCTCTCTTGGTTTAAAAGTCTTGCCTTAACTGACTAACAATGACAACAAACACATGGTGCTGTTTGGCGCGCTTTATTATGTCGAGTGTTCTACGAGTGATACAGAAAGGACGTTACTACTGGGAGGAGTTTGAAATATACGTCTCACCAAGAGCTAAGGTCATGCGGAGACGGGGCCTCGGTTTAAACACTCATTCTAAAGTCTGGAGAAAGCCCGGATCGATCCTGCAACCCCTTCGTCACTACTGGGAACGTATTAGACATATGTGATTTTAACCCATTGGACCGATCTATACAAAATTTTGTGAGAAGCACACTGACAGAAAGCCGCCTAGAAACTGAAGCTCTCGAACGATAAAACTCTCACGCCGCGTGACTGATCAAGTCGAACAAGTATACAACACGACATTGTTAGCGTACCACAACGCCAAGACAAATATTCTGATCTAATCGATGAATCGATCAGAATGTTAAGTATTGGCTTAACTGACTAACAATGACAACAAACACATGGTGCTGTTTGGCGCGCTTTAGAAGCATACAAATGTTAGTGTGTTTGAAACAAAATTTTGTATAGATCGTATCCGAAATATCGCCTGCTTTGCTCAAATTATCTGGAAATTTTTCAAAGTCATTATAAAGATAACACTTCCGACACTTTCAGCTTTTTAGCAAGTGAATCATCAATGTACATATTTTTGCTGTCATGAGACTTCCATCGCCCATGCCTCATTAAACATCTTTCGTCAACAGATTCTCTATTAGCTGCGACCGTCGCTCCGCCGGCGCGTAGTGAATGAAAGCCTAGATTCAAATCTGGAGCAACAGTTTTCAATTTGCTCAGAATACATTCTCTGGTCCTAGTGTAACTGATCGGTTTGTCTTTATAAATCAGTTTGTAGATCCCTTTAGATTTGAATATGGGTTTGAGCAAAAAAGACTTCGATTTTGTGTTTACACCTGACATATCTATGTAACGCTTCATCATGGCGTATGCACAAGCAGAAGTTTTGCCTTTACAAATGTACACTTTATCTCCAGCCCTGAATTTGTCCGCTTTACTCCTGCGAATTTTTATTTCCAGGAAATTTTCCTCGAATACGACGTCATTGGAGCGGATATTGCTTATTTCATCGAAACGTAACAAACCAGCGTATCCGATAAGAATCATGGCTAAATCCCTAATGTCATTTAAATTTTCACAGCCTATGTATTGATCACACAACTGAATTAATAATTCTGAGTTTATGACGTCTTTACGCTTAACCGGCTTAGAACGTAACCTCTTAGTTGCTTCCAGTAAAGCTTTTACGAACCCGTTTTCTGTGGGATCTTGGAAATTATTAATGTTGTGGACCCACGTTATAGCGTAAAATGCTGCAGCAATTACTCCATAAGATACGCGTTTATCCAAAAGGTCAGATAGGTTAACAGTTACATGAATCGGATTAGCTGGTAAATAAATGTACCCACGTTCAACGCAGAAACGCTGGAATCTGTTAAAGGTTGATTTGTATTTGTCAGTCGTTTTTCCGGCTCTAGAGCTAACCAAGTAAGATGAAATACGTTCAGCTAGTCCTTTCTGTGTCACATTCGCCTCTAATAGCTGTTGTTGTATGTTTTCAGTTAAACCAATACCTGTAACGAAAACCTATCATGAACAACTTGTCAAAATATGCTCTCAACTACTAGTAATCGTTATTGCCAACATGTTGAACGACAACGGTTCCTTGACAAAAATGCCGTCATTTCCCAATCCCGGCTTTATGGCATAAATTCTCGGTAATATGAACTTATCAGCTATGCGACTTTTCACGCCCTCGCTCAGTAACACCGGATAAAACGGTGCAGATTTCCACTCTGGCACGATAAGCGTGCAAATAGCGTTATCTTTCTCTATTTTCTGCAAAACCAACGGAATTAACCTAGGTGGAGGAACCGCCCAGTTTATTTCTGGTTTGCCTCAAAACTGACTTAACGAATCGACGGCTTCTGTGCCTGGCACCCACCATCTTGAATTGAAACGTTTGCAATGACTATTATAAAACGAAGCAAATCGGTCTACATTATGTGGGCCCCATGTTTTGTCTAAATATTTGAAAACCCATTCTTTAACTGACCAGTCGTCGCTGTCTCTGCAGCGACTAAGATAATCAGCCTTTTCATTTAATTCTCTCGGGATCCACTGTACTGACAAACTTATATCATTTGAATGACACGTTTCAAAAACCTCGCTTGCGATATTTTGAAGATCTTCTTTACGGCTACCCGCTTTTAATACTGATTGCACGTTTTTGTTATCGGAATAAATTTTGACCCTCTTGCCTTTTATTATACCCACATTACTATTCAAGACGCGCCTGACCGCTTCAGTCTCCTTCCATGTGGAAGATTTGCACTTATCTTCACTGTTCCATAAACCCAGTACTTCATCTGTAATAATTTTGTCTGAAACCCTTAAAGACGAAACCAGACCAGACACGGGCAATGAACCTTTATCTGATTCTATATTATCCTTCAATTCAGTGAAACCTCTGAAATCCGCTCCCGGGGATCTAACACATGACATACCGTCACTGACCGTTTCCACTTGGAACTAGACAAAGTACCTTCTGCGAGATTTTCTCTCGCTTGAACTAAATCAGCCTGGTCTATATTTCGTTCACAGTCGTGGACCTTATCAAGCACCTTGCTGTTTACTTTGAATGGTTCTTCGTTCGATTTCCGTTTGAATTTATAGTCAGAGGACGATATGGCTGCTATTTTACTGAGCTGTAATTCTGAAACTTTTTTCTGACTTTCACTTAGCTTTTCGACTTCTGAAGAAATCAGCTGTTGAATCCGCGTCAGTAGCTCATTTTGACTGTTCCGCACGGCCAGGGTAACCTTCTCAGCCACGAGGCTTTCTACTTCGTCTTTCTCCATTTCTTGACCGACGCCCTTTCCTCACAATCAAGAGAAACCGGTTTGTGAGATGCACACTGACAGAAAGCCGCCTAGAAACTGAAGCTCTCGAACGATAAAACTCGTGATCTCACGCCGCGTGACTGATCAAGTCGAACAAGTATACAACACCACATTGTTAGCGTACCACAACGCCAAGACAAATATTCTGATCTAATCGATGAACCGATCAGAATGTTAAATATTTATTTTTATAGCAGTAACATCATTACAATATGAGACAAGTGCATGTAGATTCAGTTTTGGATTAGAACGAACTCACATTGCCTCCCTTAGTACACTTTAAGGTAACATGCGGATATGGCACTGGTAATTTATCGCATAAGCTGTTTTAGATATATTAAAGGGAAAACTGACCACACATTTTGCAAAGGCGTGCATGCCTTTATTATGTTATCATGCTTTACTGCTGAGTGAAACAATAAAGTAGTCTATAGATGCACATGTTGAAGGCAAAACACCTTTGGTATGACAGGATCATTGTGTCACAAAATGGTGTTTACTTGGCAGTTTAACTACAAAAACAAACTCTTTCAGATCTGTGTAACTCTGAATAGGTGTATGTCTCAAATTACAGCCGCAATTTTTAATCATTTGTCATTTAAGGTATCTACGGCGCATGCTACTTAGAACCGGTTGTGACGTAGGTGTGAAGGCAGCCATTAAGTATGCTAAAGATAAATTTGGTAAATGGATGCTCAACGGTACCAGGTAGGTAACAGTTATTGATTGCACATCATGTTGACATTTCCATGTAATGAACAGCCCTGTAAATATGTTTTAGAAAGGGTTATACTTTGGAACCAAGGCATACACCACAGAACTGAAAATATGGAGTGTACATGTTTTCTGGGCCAGACTAGCTAGTTTCGGCCAATAAGGCCTCATCAATGACCCTCATATATTTTCAAAATTCCACAATGGAATGAATGATCCCAAAGGACAAAAAAATATAGGGCTGGGCAGGGAGACTTTTAACGGCCGCCACACATTCCCAGACACCAGCTGTAGTGACGTTAAATATGTTCTAGAAAGGGTAAACCCCACTTTACATCGAGAAAACTTGAGTTTACAGGGGGTATACATTAATTTTCTTATTTCTGCTCTCCAAGACATGAGTTTGTAGTGAGCACTCGCTTGAACAGCCTCATTGAGGAGGTTTTATCGAGCACCAATAACCTATGTTTTGAGTATAAAGAAGAAACATCTCACAAAATGTCATCAGAAAAGTTACCATTTTTATTTAAGAAATAGATCAGCTCTAGCTGTGATTTGTTGAGTAATAAATCACAGTTTGGAGATCAGTTGTAAAGTAGACCAAATCACGAGCGCGTAGCGCGCGTGATTTGTCTACTTACAACTGACCGACAAACTCTGATTTATTACCCAACAAATCACTGGCTAGAGCTGATCTATTTCGATTCTAACACGCTGAAAATCGGCAATAATGTTGTTGTTTCCTTCAAAATCTCACAACTTTTCGCCATTGTTAGAAGAAATCCCGCTAAAATTATCGACTGAAACACATGCATTTTTATCCTTTTCTAACGTTTTCGATGCGAGAAAATGACGTTACACTGTCTTACGTAAAGGAAATCGACTAGTGACGTCATAAATTGGGAATTTTAATGACGTCACTCGTCACGCTCTTCCCAGCTGTGATTTGTTGCAGAATAAAACACAGTTATTTTCCATTGCCTATATAGGCGCGCTGTGTTAGAATATGTCACATGGTTGTTTGATTGTAATCGTAGGCATTTAGATAAAGTACTCGGTGCAATCATCGTATAGGTAAGAAGTCTGCGAAAAGAGCACCCTTATAAAAATGTTCTATAAAACGTTTTAACCCAGTTGATATGCTAAAAGTGGGCCTTTTTCTAAATTTAAGTTCTTGTACTACTACTGATCTTTCTAAATTATTAACTTATCAAAACGCATGTGATTAAATATTGCGACAAGTATGTTCTCGAAAGGGTTATCCTTTGGAAGCAAGACATACAATACACCACAGAACTGAAAATATGCAGTGTTCATGTTTTCTGGGCCAGACTAGCTAGTTTCGGCCAATTAGGCCTCATCAGTGACCCTCACATATTTTCAATATTCAACAATAGAATCAATGATCCCAAAGGACAAGAAAATATAAACTACACTATGATGTAGGGCAGGGAGACTTTTAATGCCGCCACACTTTCTCAGACACCAGCTGTAGTGACGTTAAATATGTTCTAGTTGGAAGCAAGGAATACACCACAGAACGGGAAAATACACCACAGAGTCTGGTTTATTAAACATTCGATAGCTCAGTGGTTAGCGCGTTCGATTTATGATCAAGAGGTTGTTGGCTCGAATACGGCCACCGGAGGCGAGGTGTGTCCTTGGGCAAGACACGTTATGACAATGCCCCACTCCACCCAGGTGTAAATGGGTAGCAGTTGTGTAAAAGTCACTGCCTCTCTATCACGCACGTAATAACAGCCGGAATAAGTATTTGAGGGTGATTCAATAAGTTTGGAGCTTTCATCGCAATCAAACTAAAATAAATTATTATAAATTAAACATTCGAATGACGTTTTAAATAAACTAAAAACCAGATGTTTTCTTGCTATTTAGTCTACGTATGATTTTCTACGCTTTACACTACACTACCTATTAACCTTTCGCCGCCGTCCATTGGGTCATGGGGAACTATGTTGGGCTGCATGTTGTTTCCACGCAGAGCTGAAACTTACCACTCATGAGTATTGGAAAACCGCTCAGAAGGACTAAGCCCGCACAGGCAAAGCTAGTACATATAAACTTTTTGGTTTCACTTCGAGGCAGAGCCTGAGATGTCATTTCATCTCAGTGTCGGGTAAAAGTCCCATAAATTTGGAAGCAGCGTCTCCAAAATGGCCTAAATACTGTTGTTGGAGACGTTAAATCTCAGCTCAAACAAAACACTTCATACTCTTATAACAAAGGAAAAAGAAAAGCTTAATGGTTTAATTGATCTGACATATTTTATAGAAGATTCCCTCTATCTTAGCCTTTCAGATTTGCTCTAGTTTCGTCTCTGTTAACAACATCACGAAAACACGCCTATATAATTTAGACCCCCTTGAACCCCAGTTTTATATAGTAAAACTGGGGTTAACAGGGGTAAACCTTATTTTTCTTATTTCTACTCTAAAATATAGATTGTGGGTACTCGTTAGAACCGCCTCGATGAGGCGGTTCTAACGAGCGCCCACAATCTATATTTTGAGCCTCTATGAGGCGGTTCTAACGAGACCCCACCCTTTATGTTTTTTGAGCAAATATAAGGCGGATAATGTTTACCCTTTAAACCCCATTTTTCTATATATAAAGTGTGGTTTAGAGGGGTCTCCGTTTCACTGACTTGTTGTCATGATGTGAAAAGTCTGAAAGTAGATTTAGCAGACGACATAGACAGACGACATTTTCAGATACAGTTTTTCTTGGCGTTTAAAGGGGAAATATATTTCAGGTTACCCACCGACTACTCCCAAGTGATCTATTCAGTGGGAATTCGTGAGGGAAGCGTCGAGGAGTGGGATCATGTTTGGACCAAGTCCCAGGAGTCAAATGTGCCCGCAGAAAGGGAAATGATGCTAGAGGCCCTTGCTCAAACACAGAAACCATGGTTACTATGGAGGTAAAACAGATACTTGATTACTGTCAAACTTCAATAATTCGAATATTTTTGCGACCTTGAAAAAAAGTTCGAGATAACGGTAGTTCGAAATACTGAGGGTTACTCATGCTACCAGAACATGAGGAATAATGGGAATGACTTAAGAGGAATGGGAACACCTGGCAGATTTTTCCCGCCATTTTGTCAAGGGAGACAACTTTCGGGACTTCCTGTAATACTTAATGCTTTTCTGTAAGCTCTGTCCCACTGAAAATAGGGGTCTACTCTTAAAGGAAAGAATTTGCTCCTCAGGAGCAAATTCTTTCCTTTGAGAGTTGGCCCCTATTGACAGGGGAGACGAAACTACTTTTGCCAGAGTCGCCTCCCCTGAAGGTGTACCCATTCCCCATAAGGATATCTTTTCGACCTTTAACTCTTATCCTGCTGTTAACGACAACCCCTATCTTTGAAAACAGTGTAGATCCAGATCAGATGGCTTCTAAAGAAGCCATCTGATCAGGATCTACACTTTTACATTCAATTTATGAATTTGTAGGAATAAATTACATCAAATAATCTGATTGCTTCAAAGTCAGAAATGGGTGTGGCTAATCTGAATATCCAGCAAGAGAAGGGTTAGAAAAAGGAATGTTGTGTGTACTCATCAGAGGCGTTTCAATTGAGTACACACATTTTTTCAAGATGAAATGAGACAAACACCCCTAAATTATTCTGAATATGAGGATATCAGGAGCTATGGGAAAAAACTCTTGGGACTCCAGAAATAGTTCGAATAAACCATGGTATACACTCATCTGTTCGAGTTATCGAAGTTTGACTCTATTTAGATTCGAGTTTTATAAGCAATAAGCAAAAACACATAGCAGAAAAATCACCATAGGAAAAGTCACAAAATACTGTCTCTTGCCAACGAGAGTAGACACAAACACAAACATGGTCAGTCACAAAGTACGTACTCTTACCGCATACTGTCTTTTAACCCTTTTGTATTCATCTGGACTCCTCTATTGTTATATGTTGGTCAAGTCCATTTGTCATTTTAGGGGTATCGGGTCTAGTGTTTCGATTTCATTCTATTATTGACGGAAAATCCTGTTAGCAAAAAGTGTAGAACCCGATTAGACGCCGACGTCAGATCCGGTCTGCACGGTTTTCCAGGTAAAATGCAGTGGAGTGGTCAGCAGTAAAACGACTAGGGGATTGGAGATAGGGTTCAGAGCTTGACGTCACAAGATCCCAACCCTGATCTACATTTACATCCTGACCATTTTGAAATTAACACTTGCTGCTTCGTCAGTTCCATAGAAATTTATTCACAAATTCTCAGCAAACTGTGATAAAGTATTCATTAATGTACTGATGTTGCAGTTTTTTTTGTTTCCTTCAACTCTTTCCAACCTTTCGCCATTGACGACAGATATCCTGATCATGTTTCTGTTTGTAACATATGCATTTAAGTCATTTTGGTTTTATTTCATACGAGGAAAAAGTTCGAGATAGCGGTAGTTCGAAATACTGAGGGTTACTGATGCAACCAAAACATGAGGAATAATGGGAATGACTTAAGAGGAATGCGAACACCTGGCAGATTTTTCCCGCCATTTTTTCAAGGGAGACAACTTTCGGGACTTCCTGTAATACTTAATGCTTTTCTGTAAGCTCTGTCCCACTGAAAATAGGGGTCTACTCTTAAAGGAAAGAATTTGCTCCTCAGGAGCAAATTCTTTCCTTTGAGAGTTGGCCCCTATTGACAGGGGAGACGAAAATACTTTTGCCAGAGTCGCCTCCCCTGAAGGTGTACCCATTCCCCTTAAGGATATCTTTTCGACCTTTAACTCTTATCCTGCTGTTAACGACAACCCCTGTCTTTGAAAACAGTATAGATCCAGATCAGATGGCATCTAAAGAAGCCATCTGATCAGGATCTACACTTTTACATTCAATTTATGAATTTGTAGGAATAAATTACATCAAATAATCTGATTATTCTGAATATGAGGATATCAGTAGCTATGGGAAAAAACTCTTGGGACTCCAGAAATAGTTCGAATAAGCCATGGTATAGACTCATCTGTTCGAGTTATCGAAGTTTGTCTCTATTTAGATTCGAGTTTTATAAGCAATAAGCAAAAAACACATAGCAGATAAATCACCATAGGAAAAGTCACAAAAATACTGTCTCTTGCCAATGAGAGTAGACACAAACACAAACATGGTCAGTCACAAAGTACGTACACTTACCGCATAATGTCTTTTAATCCTTTTGTATTCTTCTGGACTCCTCTATTGTTATATGTTGGTCAAGTCCATTTGTCATTTTAAGGGTTTCGGGTCTAGTGTTTCGATTTCATTCTATTATTGACGGAAAATCCTGTTAGCAAAAAGTGTAGAACCCGATTAGACGCCGACGTCAGATCCGGTCTGCACGGTTTTCCAGGTAAAATGCAGTGGAGTGGTCAGCAGTAAAACGACTAGGGGATTGGAGATAGGGTTCAGAGCTTGACATCACAAGATCCCAACCCTGATCTACATTTACATCCTGACCATTTTGAAATTAAAACTTGCTGCTTCGTCAGTTCCATAGAAATTTACTTACAAATTCTCAGCAAACTGTGATAAAGTATTCATTAATTTACTGATGTTGCAGTTTTTTTTTGTTTCCTTCAACTCTTTCCAACCTTTCGCCATTGACGACAGATATCCTGATCATGTTTCTGTTTGTAACATATGCATTTAAGTCATTTTGGTTTTATTTCATACGAGGAAATGGCGTTTAACTGCCTAACGTAAAATAAAATACGAGTGACGTAATAGAAAGGCAGTTTTGAATGTCGTGCTCTCTCTCCAAGTGATTTGTTCAAGATTAAATCGCAGTTCCATTACTTTACTGTCTCTGGTCGGGCTCATCGGAGTCTAACTGTTGGTTTTCTTTTGCTCCAGCATTTCAGTGGTTTCTTGCTGTCGAGTCCTCACCGTTGTCTCACCTCTGTGGTTCTTTGATTTCTGTGTTCACGGAGATGTTGCACTGATGAGTTAGGAGGCCTTCATGCGGACTGAACAAAAATGTCTAAGTCGCGGCGGAAGTGGGGGCGAGGATAGTGGCCACGTGGGGTCGATTTAGGCCCCCCGGTGGAGGTCTTCCGCTGACCGTTCCGGGGCGGCTCTTCCGTGGCGGTTTGTTTATGTTGTTGTTTGTTACTTACTGTGTGTATCACTTGTGTCTTTTAATTTTGGATGGCCATATGGCCATTTTGTGGGAAAGTAACTGTCCATATGGCCTTCCTTTGTTAAGGTTTCCATTATGGTCTGGTCGCTTAATGTTTGTATTTCTTTCCCTGTGGTGTCTTTTATGGATGGAGTAAGTTAATTGTATCAATTCCTGATCTTTGTTTTACTTCTACTTTACTTATACAGACTTGCGGAACGTGTCGTGAAACAACATACTCCTGTAAATGCCATTTAAATCATTGTTACTTCGATATGAAAACCTTACCATATTATACATAAAATCTGCGATATGAAAACCTCACCATATAATACATAGAACTTCGATATGAAAACCTCTCCATATAATAAATAGAAACTGCGATATGAAAAACTCACCATATAATACATAGAAACTGCGATATGAAAACTTCACCATATAATAGATAGAAACTTCGATATGAAAACTTCGCCATATAATACATAGAAACTGCGATATGAAAAACCTTACCATACATAGAAACTGCAATATGAAAAACTCATCATATAATACATAGAAGCTGCGATATGAAAAACTCTCCAAATAAAACATAGAGACTGTGGTATGAAAAACTCACGATATAATACATAGAAACTGCGATATGAAAAACTCACCATAAAATACATAGAAACTGCAATATGAAAAACTCAACATATAATACATAGAAACTGCGATATGAAAAACTCACCATATAACACATAGAAACTGCGATATGAAAAACTCACCATAAAATACATAGAACCTGTGATTTGAAAAACTCATTATATAATATATAGAAACTGCGATATGAAAAACTCACCATATAATACATAGAAACTGCGATATGAAAAACTCAACATAAAATACATAGAAACTGTGATTTGAAAAACTCATCATATAATATATAAAAACTGCGATATGAAAAACTCACCATATAATACACAGAAACTGCGATATGAAAAACTGACCATATAATACATAGACACTGCGATATGAAAAACTCACCATATAATACATAGAAACTGCGATATGAAAATTCACCATAGAATACATTGAAACTTCGATATGAAAAATTCTACATTGAAACTTCGATATGAAAAACTCACCATAATATTCATTGAAACATTCAATATCTCGAACGCTTTGGGACCATGAAAATCTGTACGAGGCGGGGATAGCTGAGCTATCAAGGCATAATCATAACACCAGACAAACAGAGATGATGGGAGTGAGTGAGTGTTTTTTGAGTTTTACGTCCCACTAACACCTAAGGTCATACGGAGTCCGGACCTCGGTTTAATGACTCATCCGAAAGTCTGGAGAAGCCCGGGGTCGATCCTGCAACCCCTGGTTTACAAGGCGAGTAGCGTAACCACTACACCACGGAGGCTTTTATTGATGATGAGAATAATGTATATGTCGATTGGCATCACGAAAACATGCCTATATAATTTTGACCCCCTTCAACCCCACTTTTATATAGTAAAACAGGGGTTTGCAGGGGTATACATTATTTTCCTTATTCCGCTCTCAGGCATAGGTTGTGGGCACTCGTTAGAACCGCCTCAGCGAGGCGGTTCTAACGAGTGCCCCAATCTATGTTTGGAGCAGAAATCGCAAATTTTCATCATAAATGTTTCATTTATTTGGAGGTAAAATTTTCAAAATGTATAGATAGGCGTGTTTTCGTTATGGGATAATTTTGGTGTATGTTTTAGATATTCTACAAAAATGTATATTGTGTGTACGGTAGTCTTTCTGATCACCTCAAAGATGCCCACAAATCCTAAATCAGGGTAATTTCTTTGAAGACTTATTTTTTTTAAATACATGTATTGCTATAGAGCCAGCCCTGTCACCTGTCAGTCGGGACATTGAGAAATAGAGGAGCTGCATGATGCTTCCACGCAGAGCTGAAGCAGGCCGCACACGAATACTGGTAAATCGGTTAACCGCTTCAGCCTGCCCAGGCAAAGTGGTGCAAGTCGGACTGTGCAATGCATATTGGAGATTATACCCATGCTTTCAATCCGTGTTGCGGGGGTGGTTGGGGTGGGGGGCAGGGCTGTTGATGTCATACCATTTCAGTGTCGGGTAAAAGTCCACATAATTGAAAGCAATGTCTCCAAAATGGCCTAGATAGTGTTTATAGGGACTTTAAACTTCAATTAAAACAACATACAGTCAGCCCCCCTTGTCAGCCATCTTTATGCCGCCATTCAATATAACGATAAAACTTGTTATAACGACAATTCCAGAAACCTCAGTTGTGTATTGGTTAAGCTACTTGCCTCATAACCAGAGATCGTGGGTTCGATTCCGGGCTTCTCCGGACTTTCGAATGAGTCTTTAGTTAGGCGGTCTTCATGCGGACTGAACAAATTATTTGTTTAAATCGCGACGAAAGTAAGGGCGAGGATTGTGGCCACGTAAAATCGATTTAAGTCCCCCTTCCCCACCCCCCCCTCCCCCCCCCCCAAGTGGAATTCGTTTCCGCTGACCGGTTTATTTTGGATAGCCTATTGGCCATTTTGTGGGAAAGTAACTGTCCTTTTGGCTTTCCGCTGTTGGTGTTTCCATTAGGGCCTGTTGTTTCATGTTTGTGTGTCTTTCCCTTTGGTGTCTCTGATGGGAGCTGTGGGTTGATTTTATCGATTCCTGATCATTGCCTCCATTTCTATTTTAAACTGAGCTCCCGTCTCCATATGAACTAAGCTGTTGGTGGGAAGTAAAACATAAACACACACTCACAAGACAATGCCAATTTGCTATTGCCTTAGCTCAAGTTTGTTTGTTTTGGAGTTTAACGGCCCAGTCAATACTATTTAGGTCATTTTGAGCCGGTCAGTTTACCTATCCACACTTTACCTGGACAGGCTTATACATAAGCGGCTAACCAGTACATTGCATATTCTTTCGCCAGAAACTGACAACTGCCCTTCTTGAATCAGCGGAAGGGAGAGAAATGACCGTAGAAAGAAAGAATGTTGCCGACGACGGCAGGTATCGAACCCGCGTCCTCCTGATCACCAGTCAGACGCGCATTCGACTGACCTACCAAGGCCAGCGCCTTAGCTGAAGATGAAACGAATTAATGTAGACGTTTGTTTGTTTGATTTGAGGTTTAACGTCCCCGTCAACACTGTAAAGGTCATTTTGGAGACGTTGCTTCCAATTTTGTGGGACTTTTACCCGACATTGAGATGAAATGACATCTCAAGCCATGTCGCCCAATGAAACCAATAGGGTTTATTAGCATGGACGGTCCGCCTCGCACCGCGGTTCCTGGACAGGCTTAGATCCTCTAAACGGTTTACCAGTACTAGTGTTCGGGCCGGATTCAGCTCTGCGTGGAAGCATCATGCAGTCCATATATTTCTTCAAGCCCCTATGGGCTGGGGCGACATTCAAAATTCTGTCAATATTTAAAACGCCAAGAAACAAATGTTGAAGACGTTTGTTAGAATCGCCTTGAGGCGATTCTAACAAATGTCTTCAACATTTGTTTCAACAACATTCGTTTCCTGGAGTAGTAAGGGGAAAATGTCCTTATTATCTATTATGCTACATATACTCCTTTCATCTTGAATCTATATAGCTGCAAATTCTCTATAGTATCAAAGTGTTGGCCAGACAATCGTGTACACGCCATACTTTTAAGTTCTGCGGTGAAGTTTTTGCTTCAAAAGGATGACCCATTTACAGAACATATTTGATAACAATTCGTACACTTGAAAATATATAAAGAAAACGATAGGTCACAAACGTTCGATATAAAACAAAAATTTGAGTCACAGCTATTGTTCATAATTCCATCGTCGGCGAAGAAGACGGATATAAACTAGGTACAGCTGTGCTGTACGCAGATTATGTTTTATTCAAATGTCGGCTTTTGATAGATGAGAGTAAAACACAGCAGACAGCAGTTTATTTCACAGCGACCCAGGGAGAATAATTATACACTTCTAAAGTCTCTACAGTAAATGATAGGACATTGTCACGCACGTTTACATGTTGTTATGATTTTGCACAGCTTGAGTCGTAATCAAACGTGTCCTTAAGAGAAATTAAGGATAGCGGTGCCACGTTTGAGGTAGGCAACTATTACTTTAGCTCTTCGGGGGTTTCTTAAACTTTGCGTGTGACCCCAATGCTGTTTATTCTTCAACAAACGAGATAACAATTACAGATATTTCGTATATTGACATTGTTTTACGTCCACTAGTTGGCCAAAAAGTCTGGTTTGATGGCTAAAATTGTGACATTTGCTCATAATTTTCCTATTAAAAGCGGAACAACGGCGTTAAAGTTATAACGTTACCATCGTGCAATCATACTAGTGAGAAGCACGTTTTAATTTGATGTCACTAAAATGTCTCGGGACGTTGCGTAAGCCAATGTATTTATTGAACAACATTACGTTCCAATAGTTAATAGTTACACATAGAGGATCTTACATGAGTATTCATGTATAATAGAATTTTTGAAACGAGTTGGTGACAAGAAATAAAATGCGAGGCTTAGCCGAGCATTTTATCTAGGTTTTCTCAACAGTTTGATAAATTTAATAATACATGAACACGAATGCAAGAAACCATCTATCATATGACGTTTAAAACTCATATTCACGATTTTTAACAACAAAAACATGTCAATATTCTGCCATTTTTAAACGCAGCGTCATTAATGACGTCGTGCGTGTAACGTTACGGGGAGTATCTAACTAATTTGCATATTTATTCCTCTACTGAATTACCGAATTTATTACATAGTGTTTATTACTCAGTCCATTTTAAATATGGGATTTATAAACAGAGGGAAGTTGAACATCCAATAAAGAAACGAGTGCGATTGCGCACGAGTTTCTTTATCGGATGTTCAAACTCCTGAGGTTGGGCTGAGTTAATAAACTGTATATAACATGCATTTGATAGGGCTGATGGATCCATTTGCATCTAATTCTATGTACAGTTCCCTCTGAACATACAGCCCATGCAAAAGTTAGTGGGTGCAGTGACACATAAGCTGACTGAAACAAAATCTGTATAGACTCCATCTTGAAAGCGCTTCCTATAGAAGAAATAAAGTTATTATAGTGATAAAACAATTAAAAAATGGGTAAGAAAGGTATCCAAAAGTACCCCTCATCCAGTAGGTATATCTATGTGGGACAATTGTAATCCGCCTATTACCTGTGCCGATTTAAACTGCGCGAAAATTGTATAGAAATCAATAGGGCATGTAAGTCTAAGACAAGATTGAAAAAATACTAGGCTAGATAGCGAATTGTGATTGAAAATTATGAAAATTCAATCTTTTATCTTAATTTTGATTATAATTATATTTTTTTAAATAAAATTTAAAGTGGTCAATTTTGAAATGAAAATAGGACCCTTCGTCTCGTGAACCTCTCGTTTACTTCAATAGAAACCTAGCAAAAACTCACGAGGGTTTCTGTTTTTATACTGTAATAATTAAATTATAAAATACGTTGTTAAAAATGTGACTTAAAATTCTAGAAGAAAAATGATTTTTCTTTCCAACAGTATCAAATAATTGAAGATCAAATAAAAACAAAGTTGGTCATTTTCAGGTTGTTTTCTTGCCATTTTCAGTACTTTTAGCCGTCTCTCCCCATTGTATCTATTTATAGCTGTCGGTTCTCATATTACGCGCTTATCGAATTAAATCGGAAATTTCCGGGTTTATTTAATGCTGAAATAAATTTATTTTTATTTCGTCTTCTTTATATATTAACTGATTTTGATTTGTTTTTTTTTCTTGTTTAATATAGTTTTTCTGCATGTGACTGATGCGCAATTAACAAACATTTCATATTGTTTACAAAAGAAGAAGAAGAAATAAAAAAAAACTTTAATTATTGATTTTTTTTGACTAGCGAAAATATATTGTTTTCGGTGAAAAATCTTATTTTTTTTTTTTCGGGTACTTCACACACATGCTTAATTGGCAATTGTTGCTAATTACTGCCAATCATGCCGTTTGTGGGAATACTACCTAAAACCCTTAGGTACTTTTTTCTGATCAGAGTCTACGTTGTGCGAAAGATCCAATACTTCTTCATGCAGCAAGAGAAGTCTAGGATGCGCACGCTGATGTGATTCTTTGCTGGGCACACGTAAATTGTAGGGAGTGCTGTGCCCTGGTTTTGTTTGTTTGTTTGGTTTGAGGTTTAACGTCCCCGTCAACACTGTTATTTTATGGGATAAATTGCATGTAATTACACACAGAAAACTAATCATCACGAAAACACGCCTATATAATTTTGACCCATTGAACCCCACTTTTATATAATAAAACTGGGTTTTAAAGAGGTAAACCTTGTTGCTTATTTCTACTCTGTATATAGATTGTGGGTACTCGTTACACAATCTATATTTTGTGCAACAGAAAAGTTCACAATTTTTCATCTTAAAATTTTCGCTTTTCCGGCAATAAAGTTTACTGTGTAGTTGTACAGGCATGTTTTGTAATGTGTTGTCAGGGTTGCAAAACAAAATATATTTTAATGCTAACCAGTAATCAACAAAAGTTGATTTAACAAGTTTCAATTAATATGAATCAATTAATACACAAACCAACAAAAGCTGATTTAAAAAGTTTCGATTAATATGCATCAATTAATACATGTATAGAACTAAAGAGTTGACACGCGCTGTGTGTATATTCAAATTAATTGCTTTATGACCCGGAAGCCTTAATTGTTGACATGATATCGACAAACTTATGTTAGGTAATCTTTAGACAGACGTTCTCTGTAGTTAATGGACTCGGTCCAGTTAAAGGCATTTATTCTTGTAAGGTAGGACACACCGTGTGCTCATAATTGTTTTATTACCCCCTGTGATATACTCTCTGTACCAGATCAAAGGCAGCCCCTAATATAGTGATTAGTAGCTCTTGTTGAAACCCTGACTGAGGCACATAAGGGGAAAACCAATAAGGTACACTCTAGTCAACAGTTAGTAAACTATTGATTTTTCCCCAAGAGGCCCCTTACCTGTTGAAGACAGAGGACTTCTCTCCAGTGAGCACTGAGGGCTATATAATATTATGTAATGCAATGATGGTCCTCAATAAACGAGAATAAATGCCTTTAACGCTTTCCCTTTCACTCCTAAGCTTCTTTATATTGAATTTATCCTACCCCGGCCCCCATCCCCCCACCCCCCCAAAAAAGGGTTGAGCACAATTCAAGTCTTTCTATTATAACAAAATATATCCGTGTAATGCACAATGAACACTCTGATCAGATTGTGCAGATGCCAGGTTGGTCTGGGGTTTGTCATAAAATCTTATTCGCTAGTTATCAAGTATCCTATTTTCTTGTCCAAGATATATCTCTTACAGCGGTCCTAACGAGTATCCACAATCGATGTTTTGGAGCAAGAATTAACACACTCTCGCGTCAACGTGCATTTTTCATTTCCCAAAATAGCTTTTTTCTAATGAAAATCCGTGATAATTTTCTTATTTATGCTGCAAACGTAGGTTATGGGTGTTCGTTAGAACCGCCTCAATGATCGAAAAATAGTGTATACCCAGTAAACCCAAGTTTTCTCCTATACAAAGTGGGGTTTATGGGGTGTTCATTTCACGGACTTGTTAACCTAATGTATGCATTAACTTTTTTTAGGTATATACCAAAAATATTATTTCATCGAGTGTATTGAAAACATACAATTTATCACTCGTGCAAAAAAAAAAAAAAAAAAAGAAAAAAAAAAGAAACTTTTCTAACGAGTGCGTTGAAAACGTCATAGTTTTCACGAGGTGTGCAGCATGGGTGATTTTTTTTATTTTTTTCAATACACGAGATGAAATATTTTCAGTTTTTTTTTGTGTGTGTGTTTTTTTTGTTTCGACAAATCAGAAATATTTTCATTTTATACGCGACTATGCCGTTATACTGACAGACTGATCTGTGCCTACACTGTTTTAAAAAATTCGACCATTTTCCAAATAGGTTTTGAAGAAAACACAACCTGCCACCCCTAAATTTTGAAATGGACTCCTGCTATAGGAGGAAGATTCCCCTTGGTACAAAAAGGGTTAAGTGATGTTAGGCCAGTATGGAAACCGATTAGTTGTCAAATAAAATGGTTAAAAATTAAACAGTTTGCTTACTGTGTTCCCCTTTATTGCTTAACGAGGCCAACAGGTCCATGACATTACGACACCGTGTACCCAGATAGACACTGTAGAAATTACCATTCGTAGGCGTTTCAGACCCTTACTGCAAGAATTGAAATTTATAAAAAGTCGTTCTTCCCCAGAACCATTAGAGATATTTTTTTTTTGTTTTGGTTTTACGGCCCTTTCAAGATTATTTCACTCATATCGAGCCGATCGTTAATCAGAGGCGGGCGAAAACCGGAGTACCCGGAGAAAAAAACACCTGACCTTCCGTTGCAGAACTTGGCGTGTCACATATGACCCGAGCGAGGCTCGAACCACAGCGGTAAGAGACCTAATGAGCAAGAGTCAGCGCTCTTAACCACTAGGCCACGGAGGCCCGTTCCATTAGAGATTGGAATGCCCTTCCCGATTCGATTATTTCGACAGTTGAAGGTGCTGATGATTGTGTAGCTAAATTTACCTCTTTGGTTAGAGCTAGGGACTAACTTCCCACATCACAGGTCCTGGTGTATGAATGTTATTTGACGTGTCACCAGTAACAATTCTGATTCTGACATATTGCATTTTTCATATCTCTTGAACGGATATTTTCTGATGAAAGTTTGTCATATTACACAAAACATAGGTTTTGGGTGCTCGTTAGAACTGCCTCACTGAGGCAGTTCTAACTCATACCCACAACCTATCTCATAATATGTACCCCCGTAAATCTAGTTTTCTCTATATAAAGATGGGTTTACAGGGATATTCATTTCACGGACTTGTTAACGTGATGAGGCAAATACTGAAACTTGAAACTTAATAGTGGCTTGATTGTCTCTAAACTGGGGAAAAGGTGCTGAACTGAGAAAAAGTTTGGGCCTATGTTTTATGCAAACAGTGAATGCTCCGATCAGATGCCTTGTTCAGTCCATTCTATTTGCCATTTTCTCTTTTTCTGGAAAGCTTACTTTACAGAGCTTTTGTTTGTATTGGAATTTAGCGACCCAGTCAACACTATTTTAGGTCATTTTTGAGCCGGTCAGTTTACCTATCCACTCTTTTCCTGGACAGGCTTATACGTAAGCGGTTATCCAGTACAGTGCACATTCTTTCGCTCTCTGACGTGCGGCTTTACATAGCCGTTTCCCATCACGTAAAGCAAGTCCTTGAAGAACCCCTCAAAAACACGCTCTGTATTTACAGGGGCATACATTATTTTGCTCTTTCTGGCCCAAGACATAGATTGTGGGTACTCGTTAGAGCAGTCTCAATAATGGGTTTCAAACAAACCAGTGGCAGGCACGTGGAAATCAGCAGTGCAAAGCTACTGTACTTAGTAGCGTTTGTCAATCCGTCTCAAAATTATCAAAAATTTAAATTGAGTCAACTGCGTTCTACTTAACACACATTGAGCATCAAGGCAAATTTGTTCAAAGCAGCGTAAGTTAACCCTTTTTGTACCAAATGGAATCTTCCACCTTATATACAGCAGGACTCCATTTCAAAATTAAGGGTGTCAGGTTGTGTTTTCATCAAAATCTATTTGGAAAATGACTGAACTTTAAGCAAACAGTGCAGGCCCTGATCAGACGCCGCATTCTGTGGCATCTGATCTGGGCCTGCACTGTTTGCCAAGGTACTCCTTTAGGGGTTTCTGGTATACTGAATGGGTTAATGAACTCGCTACTGGTCAAAACGTTAACTATTCAATAGGTACCTAATACTCTTGTATTTCTGCTGGAAAATGTGAGGAGCTTTTTGCAAAATTGATACAAACCCTATTCGCATTTTTTTTTGCAGTACAAAATGATAAAAAATTTAACGACTCGTTAACTAACGACTTAGCAAAAAAAAAAAAAAATAAAAAAATAAATAAATAAAAGTGGCATTAGGTTAATTTATAAATGCGGGATAAAACAAACACTTTCCCTTAAAATACTATAATATTTGAAAAGCAATTTAATCCGTATTATATATGGACCAATAAATCATCATATTTAGTTAAAGGAAGTATCCCACTGTTATACCCTTAAGCAGTTGTCTGAGACAAGGATTAACGGTCACAACCGATAGTCATCGAAAACTGCCGACTATAGCCGAATTGCTTTAAAACAGGTGTCAAGTAGCGTAATTCTTGAGGCTACCTGGAAAAACTGCCAGTACAGGTTTGTTCCCTTGATTTCCCTTGATTTCATATGGCCGAACTTTTCCCGTATGCAGGGGCCAGTTGTTCAAAACTGGCGACGTCGTTAGTTAACGTGCTCATTTAATATGGCAAATACGCTAATAATTTTGCTGCAAAATAACACTATCTTAGATAGCAGTCAAATTGTTAACTGTTCTTTTGGACTTGCTAGAACAGTTAACAATTTGACTGCTAATGAGCTCGTTAAGCTAACGATGTTTTGAACAACTGGCCGCTGATAGTCTTTATTTCAACGTTGCATCCGACTCGAACATCACGTATTCTGAACGTTTATTGATATTTTCATAGACGCCATTGAGATGACGCCATGAATAACGTCGACGTGTCTGAAACTTTCCCGCGTTTGAATACAGCGATTTCATTGCAAAAAGAAGTACCTTGTGCCAAAAGTAGTTCCAGCTACAAAGATTTATTTCCCCGGCTTAGAGGAAATATTTCAACTTAGCAAAAAGGAAAATATCAAGTTTATGTCTGATAAAAATGTTGGTTTTTCCATGTTATGCATGTAATATATGGTGCTATTACATTCTCAGACGCGACGTTATATGATAAATATATTTGCATTATTTTCCACCCATTTTTGACAAAAAAGTCTGACTTTAGGGCTAAAAGTAAAAAAAAAAAAAAAAAAATAAAAAAAAAATAAGTGCATGCAGTTATCCTATTGACAGCGGAACACCGTTGTTGGCGTCATAACATTGCTATCGTCCAATCATATTGGAGATACCATTGTTTACGTTGACGTCACTGACGTCGTGTGTGGGTCAATGTATTCATTGAAGTATGAACGACATTACACCCCTATAGATAAGTATAAGGATTTTCTGTAAAAGCAGTGATATTGTTAATATAACATTGTATTTGAAAATGCAGTGAAAATGCAAATACAATAAAATTCCTATATTGTGACAACTTTTGAACAATTCAAAAGTAAGACCACTTTTGGACCACATTTGAACAGTCCCAAAGGTGAACCATTACAATAACACATGAACATCCGTGATGTTTTTTTTTCTTATTTATACTGCAAACATAGGCTGTGGGTGCTCGTTAGAACCGCCTCATTGAGGCGGTTCTAACGAGCACCTACAACCTATGTCTTGGGGCAGAAATAAGGTACATGTAGATAATGAATATCCCCCTGAAACCTCACTTGTCTCTATATTAAGTGGGGTTTAGGGGGTATTCATATCACGGACTTGTTCACGTGATGTCTTACTAGAGGACCGGCCCCGATAGCTCAGTTGGTAGAGTGTCCGCTCCGGGGAACGGGAGGTCACGGGTTCGATCCCGGGCCGCGACATAGCAAAGTCGTTAACAATGGTACTAGCTGCTCCTTGTATGGCACTCAGATTTACGGGGTAGAGCTAGGACTGGTTGAGCCAGTGTCAGGATAATGTGACTGGTAGTGGTATCATGTAATGTGTCTGGGACATGATACTTCAGTGAGGCAGCACTATAAAAGTGAGCATTGAGCTCCCTGTCGCAACCAGACACCGTCATGATATGACTGAAAAATTGTTGAAAGCGACGTTAAACCCGAATTCACACACACACACACACACACACACACACACACACCCACACACCCACACACACACACACACACACACACACACACACACACACACACACACACACACACACACACACTAGAGGACATTGGCAGTAGAAAATACAAATAAAGAATAACTGAAACATTCTAGATATGATTAAAAAAAACAGAGTTAGTCTTAATTCTAGCGTGTTAAAAGTGGAACTTTCCTGTATCGGTGTCATTACAGATACGCTAACAGCATTAGTCTTAATTCTAGCGTGTTAAAAGTGGAACTTTCCTGTATCGGTGTCATTACAGATACGCTAACAGCATTAGTCTTAATTCTAGCGTGTTGAAAGTGGAACTTTACTGTATTGGTGTCATTACAGATACGCTAACTGGATATTTGACGTGAACAAGATAAAGATGCAAGATGTTCGACTTGTCATGAGCTACTTCTCCAGCTCTCCTCTGGGCCGGATGATAGCTCTGCACTTCCTCATGAATAGATGGGACGACCTAAATGAAAAGTAAGTGTAGATTAGTAGCCCCCGCCCATAGGGGCTTGAAGAAATAGATGGGCTGCATGATGCTTCCACGCAGAGCTGAAACCGACCCGCACACGAGTACTGGTAAGCTGCTTAGAGGATCTAAGCCTGCCCAGGCAATGCGGTGCGAGTCGGCCCGTCCATACTTATAAACCCTATTGGTTTCATAGGGCGGCAGGGTTTGAGATGTCATATCATCTCAATGTCGGGTAAAAGTCCCACAAAATTGGAAGCAACGTCTCCAAATTGACCTTTACAGTGTTGACGGGGATGTTAAACCTCAAATCAAACAAACAAAGTGTAGATTAGGTTGTTTGTGTGTGCATGTGTGTGTTTCCAATTAATCAGTTTTGTAAGGTTTAAGCCGATAAATCGATATTGTAGTGGTTTTCAGAATAATCGATTTTATGGTGTGTTTAAATGATTAATCGATGTTATAGTGGTTTTCAGAATAATCGATTTTTTGGTGTGTTTTAATGATAAATCGATTTTGTAGTGGTTTTCAGAATAATCGATTTTATGGTGTGTTTTAATGATTAATCGATTTTATAAATTTTGCAGGGGTTTGCAGATCTATTGATTTATTTGATAGTAACTCGTTCATTATGATAACACACAAATGTAGTATGCTTTGTGTGCGTGGTTGAGTTAAACGTCCCATCAACAACTAAGTTCATATGGTGACGGTACCTCGGTTTAAAGACTCATCCGAAAGTCTAAAGAAACCTGGAATCGAATGCACGACCCTGGTTTATGAGGCGCATAGCTTACCCACTACACTACGGAGGCTACTCCCTTGCTACAAAAGTTCCTTTCTTATCTCTAAAGCTAGCATTTTCAAGATGAAAAAAATGATATTTTTCTTTATTAATATGTGTTTGATTTTGGGTGTATTTATTATTTTATCAAGTTGTGAATTCCATGTAATTAAGACCCCTGTAAATCCCACTTTATATAGACGAAGGTGTGGTTTACAGGGATATACAGCATTTGCCTTCATTTTGCTCAAAAATGGATTCTTTGTACTCATTAGAGCCGCCTCGGTGACGCGAAACATAATTTGTTGGTATTTATTAGAAAAAAAACGCCTCGTTGAGGCGGTTCTAATGAGAAACTTTCAACTAGAAATAAAAAAAAAAATATCATCCGAAAAATGCTAGTTATAGAGGTATGAACGTTGCCATTTTAGCACATAGGGTGTTATAGTAAAATTTATTATTTTATATTCACTTATTGGTGTATCTGTCCTTTCATTGACAGATTTGGTGAAGATACGTTTATTATACGAGAAATGATTGGAGAAGTTACGGCGTATGTCAACACTGATTTCGAGCTCAGACAGGTAAATACTTACATCCAAATAAGCTTGATGCTTGATAATCTTTTCTATCATACATATATAAATGCTGTTTTGTCTCAATAAACATATACACTTTCTTATTTTTTTTTCTAAAAACATACATGTACATTGTTGGTTCTGCTTACAACTGCCCCGTTGTGGTGGCTCCTACGAGTACTCATCACGAAATCACGCCTATATAATTTTGACCCCCTCAACCCCACTTTTATATAGTAAGACTGGGGTTTACAGGGGTAAACCTTATTTTTCTTATTTCTGCTTTTATGTAGAGATTGTGGGTACTCGTTAGAACCGCCTCGATGAGGAGGTTCTAATGACGACCCACAATCTATATTTTGAGCAGAAATAAGAAAAATATCACAATTTTTCATTTAAAAAATCGATTTTCTGAGGTTTGCAATGTATTAGTATAGGTGTGTTTTCGTATTGCTCACATTCTACGTTGTGAGCAGATGTACAGAAAATAATCCTACTTTGTATCACTTACCTTTTCATAAGGAGGGTTTACAAGGGTAGTCATTACCAGTAAGGCTGGCACGATTAATCAGTTAATCGATTAATCAGTCGATAAATTATTCTAAAATGATTATCGTTACTGATATGCTAATAATAGATTATTTGATAAGTATAATTTTCTACCCAAAGTCGTCTCTAAAATAGCTGGATGAGTGGCAAACAGTGCAGACCCAGATGAGACGCCGCATTTTGTGCCTTCTCATCTGGGTCTGCATTGTTTGCTAAGGCCTGTCTGTCGAAATACATATGATTTTGTATAACATATGGTAAAAGTAAGAACCAGAAAGGTAAAATTATGATAAAACCTTCAGGAATACTAATCGATCATCGATCACAATGACACGCGCGATAATCGATTATCATTTCAGCTCCGATTAGTCAGCCCTTATTACAAGGGTGGGTAAGTGTCGGTTTGCGCGTCATGTTAATGGCATAGTTTTATCTGTGTCTTCTTGTCATTCGCACTTTCTCTTTTTCGATGATCTGAGATTGCTGCTTTATTTGTTCATTGTTTTCTTCTTGAGTAACCTTTTGGGTCCATTGTTTAGGGGGGAACTATATTGACAATTGTCATATGGGGAGGTAAATCGGCTGTTGTACGAAGGATACGTAATTTGCGACAGTAAAACCAACGATTTACCTTCCCAAATGACAGTTATCAATACAGTTATCCCCATTCTAATGCATTTATTCGGTTGTTTGTTAAAAATTGTACTATTTTGCTCAAGGCGGCAAGCACTGTGAGCGGAGTAAAACCCAAATCCCAGCCAATGAAAAGCGACGTTACGTGATGTCCGATTTCCGACAGTATATTGCAGAATACATTGTCGCAATTTTTTACGTTATCCCACCATTCATACATATCCAAATGCATTAGAATTATCAATGCACCCAAAGTTACAGAGTGATCAAGACATCTACCTGCGCTATTATATTCGTTCTGACGTCAGAGTACATTGTAAAGATCTCCAGACTTTCGGATGAGTCTTTAAACCGAGGTCCCGTCTCCGTATGACCTTAGCTGTTGGTGGGACGTAAAACTAAAACTCACTCACTCACATTGTAAAGAAGGTTATCTTTTAAGCCTGAACTGGGCTTATATGCTGCGACATTAGCAAACAGGAAGACCGAGAACTGACGCCACAGAAAGCCGCGTCGCAGGGACTACATTGTGTGCATAACATGCCAAAATTTAAGGGTTGAACAGAATTTTTAAAGTGTCCAGTTCTGGACCATTCTTGCACACCAGACAAGAAAATCCGTGATTTTACCCTGGGATAGAAATTTATGTTCTGACCCTGGTGTTCCGACCCCAAATCGAATATAATCGCGTGTTTGATAAATGCACTGGTTGATTACAACCTCACGCGCGGCGTCGTCATGCGTGACGTCACTAAACATTCCTGTCGTGTCATCACAAAATGGCGGACGTCAGTAACCGAAGTGGCAGAGGCATTAAAAATCCGTGCTAAGAAATGGAAGGTATGCAAGAAAAAGAATCCAATATGGGTGTGAGGGGTGGATAGAAAAATCCGTCCCTCGGGATCACTGTCCGGCATCACTCGGCAAGCCTCGTGATGCCGGACAGTGACCCTTGGGACGGATTTTTCAATCCACCCCTCACACCCATATAAGATTCTTATATTCTCAGGCACTGAGATAATCAACCACCAGTGCTGTCAGTGTTTTGCTTTTTTTTCTATTTTGCAGCTTGATCTGTTGTTCACAGAGAAACCACCAAAAGGAGCAAGAAAAGGTGCAGATAATGCTTTGGCCCTTATCAGGTATAGCTGACATTATACTAAATTGCACGAACTACTGTTTACAGTCGAACTTCAATGGCTCGAACACCTTTGGGACCTCGAAAATCTGTTCGAGACAGGGGTAGTTCGAGCCTATGAGGGTATTGTCAGGAGGCATAACGAGATGCTTTTAGACATCTTTTCGGTGTTCTATAATGAATATGTATGTTGTGTGTACTCATTAGAATCGCCTCATGGAGGCGATTCTAATGAGTACACACAACATACATTTGCAAGATAAAAAACTAAAATATTCTTAATTATTCTCCACTATTTCTTATGTAGAGGATTTCGCTAGGGGCTCAAGAATGGGTTCGACAGATCCATGGTAAATGAGCCATCAGTGTTCGAGCCATCGAAGTTCTACTGTAGTTTTAATCTTATTTCTATTTCCCCCGCCCATCATGACTTTGAGAAATAGATCACTGGTTGCTTGACTAATCTGTAGATCCGGACGCATCTGGAGATCGGACAAAGCGACACCGGTATTCTGGCTGAATGAATTATCGATTGATATAAGGTATCAAAACTATTTAGGTCATTTTGGAGACATTACGTCGCTTCCAATTTTGTGGGACTTTTACCCAACATTGAGATGAAGTGACATCTCAAGCTCTGCCATCCATTGAAACCGATAAGTCTTATATGAATGGGCGGTCAGACTCGCACCACTTTGCATGGGCAGGCTTTGGTCCTCTAAGCGGTTTACCAATACCCATGTGCGGTCGGTTACAGCTCTGAGTGGAACCACCATGCAGCCCTATCTATTTTTCCAAGCCCCGATGGGCGCAGGCCTCTGGCTGATGATGTTAAAGCAAAGAAAATACAAAACACGAGTCCTTGTGATGACCACCTTTACATGTAGACTTTACAGTATGCATCTCGAAAACACGCCTATATAATTTTGACCACCTTGAACTCAACTTTTATATGAGCCCCGCCAAGCGAATTTGTGTCTTCGAGCATTCCGTCATGACACATTTTAACTGCGCATGCCCAGCCATTCAGATGGGCCAGGGATATGGCTTTCTGTCTGAAGGTTCCTCTTGATTCACTGCTTGTATGAGCGAGTAGCGAAGGTTCTGGGGAGACTGCGCGGATGCGCAGGCTCGCCTGAACCTTCGCTGCTCGCATAGGCGATAAGTACCAAAATCGCTTGACGGGGCCCATATAGTAAAACTGGATAATAGGGGTAAACCTTATTTTTCTTATTCCTGCTCTAAAATATAGATTGTTGGCATTCGTTAGAACCACCTCGATGAGACGGTTCTCACATGTATTTGTACCCAGAATCTGTATGTTGAGCAGAAATAAGAAAAATATCACACTTTTTTTTCTTAAAATGTTCGTTTTTGGTCGGTAAAATTTACAATGTATTTTTTGCCGTGTTTTTGTAATGGTATCAAAGAGGAGATTGTTTTCCATATTTATCTTGAAAGATAGAATCTGCTCCGGCATTTCGGTTATTTCATGCTGTTGATTCCATATCGTTGTTCCATCTCTGTATTCGGTTTATATTTTTGTTCTCGGAGCTGTTGCCTTGGTGAGTTTGAAATCCTTCATGCGGATTCCTCAACCACGACAGTACAAAGGCCAGGATAGAAGCCACGTAAAATCGACTTAAGCCTCCGGGAGACCTTCCCAGTTTTTTTTTTATCTGTTGTGACTTATTATTGTTATGGTTCGTCTATGCATGTATGTATTGCTGATATCCTTTTTTATCAGTTACCCTCTATATGAATTGCATCGCAGCACATTGACCTGATAAAGATATGCTATCTCAGGACAAGTGAGCTTTATCAGGTCAACGTGACATTGCACTTTTATGAATGAACCGGGCTACTAGAAAAATGGAAAAAATGTTATTATTATTGGACAGAATGGGAAAATTACTTGAAAAATAAGTGATAGGAAAAATACGTTGAGCTGATACAAAATATATCGACCTGCGGAATGTTCGGACGCACTGAGGGCCATCGATAACCGATTGTAAATTGCTAATTTAAGAGTGTATAAGGGGGTAAACTGATAAATAGAATACCAAATTCGTGTATTTTGATATCAAGTTTATCAGGCTCGGCTTCGAGAACGCATGTAGAATCGCTCGGCAAGCCTCGCGATTCTACAAGCGTTCTCGAAGCCTTGCCTGATAAACTTGATATCAAAAGACACTCACCTGGTATTCTCTATGATTTGGATAGCCGTTTGACCATTTTGTCATTTTGGGGGAAAGTAACTGTCCATTATGAAAACACGCCTGTACAAATACATTGTAAACTTTACCGCCGAAAAACCTAAAATTTTAAAGTGAAAAATTGTGATATATTTCTTATTTCTGCTCAAAATATAGATTGTGCGTACTCGTTAGAACCGCCTCATCGAGGCGGTTCTATCGAGTACCCACAATCTATATTTTAGAGCAGAAATAAGAAAAATAAGGTTTACCCCTGTAAACGCCAGTTTTACTATATAAAAGTGGGGTTCAAGGGGGTCAAAATTGTATAGGCAGGGGTTCGCGGTGCCTTTGGCTTTCCTCTCGTGACGCTTTCATTATAATAATTGTTTTATGTATGTACTTGTTTCCGTTTGTTGTCTTGGATTGGACGATCCAAACAATTTCCAGATCTGACCGGATCGGACCGAACTACCGGATCGGACCCTATTTGGGTTATTTCTTCCGGAATTTTCGACTTATTTTTTTTTCTTTCCAGTTTATATTTGCGTTAAATCTTTGATGCACTTTCTAATAAGCTGATTCATTAACATCACTCCGTACTCACTGGACCTCACACGCATCATTATTTACATATAATCGTTCAAATACATGCATTTCAATTTGATACATATTAATCACTGTGATTGTTTTTGTTTGTTTGATTGGAGGTTTAACGTCCCCGTCAACACTGTAAAGGTCATTTTGGAGACGTTGCTTCAAATTTTGTGGGACTATAACCCGACATTGAGATGAAATGACATCTCAAGCCCTGCCGCCCAATGAAACCAACAGGGTTTATAAGCATGGATGGGCCGACTAGCACCGCTTTGCCTGGGCAGGCTTAGATCCTCTAAGCGGTTTACCAGTCATGACTCGGTTTCAGCTCTGCGTGGAAGCATCATGCAGCCCATCTATTTCTTCAAACCCCGATGGGCGGGGACCGTACTGTGATTGTTTGATTGCTGGTAGTCCAAATAACGAGACCACATTACGAAAACTCACCGATACTAATACATTGTAAATTTTACCGCGGAAAAAAGGGAAAATTTCAGATGAAAAATAGTGATATTTTCTTATTTCTGTTCAAAATATAGATTGTTGTTACTCATTAGAACCGACTCTATGAGGCGGTTCTAACGAGTACACACATTCTATATTTTAGAGCAGAAATAAGAAAAATGAGGTTTACCCCTGTAAACCCCATTTTCAATGTATAAAAGTGGGGTTCAAGGGGGTCAAAATAATATAGGTTGTGTTTTCGTGATGAGATTAATGACATGCAACTGCGACTAAACTCACCTACGGTCATAGATGGTTTAGTAGATTATAAGTAATATATGTTTGGGATGTCACTAATTATGCCCCCAACTTCGAAGAAGTTGTGGGGGCATATTGGTTTTGCCCTGTTCGTCCGTCCGTCCTTCCGTCCTTCCGTCCTTACGTCCGTCCCACTTTTTACTGCATAGCATAACTTTAGAACCATGGGTGCTAGGTTTTTGAAATTTCATATATGGATTCCTCATGAAAAAATAATTGACCCGTGTTTTTTTTCTCGTCAGGATTATGCCCCTTTTTTGAGTTATGCCCCTTTGCAAAAAATACTATGAAATCTTGTAAGCAAGATATCTCAAAAACTGTTTGAGCTATTGCCCTGAAACTTTACATGCTGGTTGGGGATGATGAGTAGATGAACTGATTAACTTTTGAAAAAAATCCGAAATTTTTTTCTTGAGTTATGGCCCTTTGAAATTTTTCGCGTTTTAAGTTTGTAAGCAAGATATCTAAAAAAACTATTTGAGGTTTTTCCCCGAAACTTCACAGACTTGTCGGGGATGATGAGTAGATGAACTGATCAACTTTTGAAAAAAATCCGATTTTTTTTTCTTGAGTTATGGCCCTTAGATTTTTTTCGTGTTTTCAGCTTGTAAGCAAGATATCTCAATAATTGTTTGAGCGATTGCCCTGCAACTTTACAAGCTGGTTTGGGATGATGTGTAGATGAACAGATTAACTGTTGAAAAAAAATCCTATATTTTTTTCTTGAGTTATGGCCCTTTGAAATTTTTCGCGTTTTAAGTTTGTAAGCAAGATATCTCAAAAACTATATGAGGTTTTTCCCCAAAACTTCACAGACTGGTTGGGTATGATGAGTAGATGAACTGATTAACTTTTGAAAAAAATCCAATTTTTTTTTCTTGAGTTATGGCCCTTTGATTTTTTTCGTGTTTTCAGCTTGTAAGCAAGATATCTCAAAAATTGTTTGAGCTATTGCCCTGAAACTTTACAGGCTGGTTGGGGATGATGAGTAGATGAACTGATTAACTTTTGAAAAAAATCCGAAATTTTTTTCTTGAGTTATGGCCCTTTGAAATTTTTCGCGTTTTGGCGTCCTTCCGTCCTTCCGTCCTTACGTCCGTCCCACTTTTTACTGCATAGCATAACTTTAGAACCATGGGTGCTAGGTTTTTGAAATTTCATATATGGATTCCTCATGAAAAAATAATTGACCCGTGTTTTTTTTCTCGTCAGGATTATGCCCCTTTTTTGAGTTATGCCCCTTTGCAAAAAATACTATGAAATCTTGTAAGCAAGATATCTCAAAAACTGTTTGAGCTATTGCCCTGAAACTTTACATGCTGGTTGGGGATGATGAGTAGATGAACTGATTAACTTTTGAAAAAAATCCGAAATTTTTTTCTTGCGTTATGGCCCTTTGAAATTTTTCGCGTTTTAAGTTTGTAAGCAAGATATCTAAAAAAACTATTTGAGGTTTTTCCCCGAAACTTCACAGACTTGTCGGGGATGATGAGTAGATGAACTGATCAACTTTTGAAAAAAATCCGATTTTTTTTTCTTGAGTTATGGCCCTTAGATTTTTTTCGTGTTTTCAGCTTGTAAGCAAGATATCTCAATAATTGTTTGAGCGATTGCCCTGCAACTTTACAAGCTGGTTTGGGATGATGTGTAGATGAACTGATTAACTGTTGAAAAAAAATCCTATATTTTTTTCTTGAGTTATGGCCCTTTGAAATTTTTCGCGTTTTAAGTTTGTAAGCAAGATATCTCAAAAACTATATGAGGTTTTTCCCCAAAACTTCACAGACTGGTTGGGTATGATGAGTAGATGAACTGATTAACTTTTGAAAAAAATCCAATTTTTTTTTCTTGAGTTATGGCCCTTTGATTTTTTTCGTGTTTTCAGCTTGTAAGCAAGATATCTAAAAAATTGTTTGAGCTATTGCCCTGAAACTTTACAGGCTGGTTGGGGATGATGAGTAGATGAACTGATTAACTTTTGAAAAAAATCCGAAATTTTTTTCTTGAGTTATGGCCCTTTGAAATTTTTCGCGTTTTGGCATATTGGTTTTGCCCTGTTCGTCCGTCCGTCCTTCCGTCCTTCCGTCCTTACGTCCGTCCCACTTTTTACTGCATAGCATAACTTTAGAACCATGGGTGCTAGGTTTTTGAAATTTCATATATGGATTCCTCACGAAAAAATAATTGACCCGTGTTTTTTTTCTCGTCAGGATTATGCCCCTTTTTTGAGTTATGCCCCTTTGCAAAAAATACTATGAAATCTTGTAAGCAAGATATCTCAAAAACTGTTTGAGCTATTGCCCTGAAACTTTACATGCTGGTTGGGGATGATGAGTAGATGAACTGATTAACTTTTGAAAAAAATCCGAAATTTTTTTCTTGCGTTATGGCCCTTTGAAATTTTTCGCGTTTTAAGTTTGTAAGCAAGATATCTAAAAAACTATTTGAGGTTTTTCCCCGAAACTTCACAGACTTGTCGGGGATGATGAGTAGATGAACTGATCAACTTTTGAAAAAAATCCGATTTTTTTTTCTTGAGTTATGGCCCTTAGATTTTTTTCGTGTTTTCAGCTTGTAAGCAAGATATCTCAATAATTGTTTGAGCGATTGCCCTGCAACTTTACAAGCTGGTTTGGGATGATGTGTAGATGAACTGATTAACTGTTGAAAAAAATCCTATATTTTTTTCTTGAGTTATGGCCCTTTGAAATTTTTCGCGTTTTAAGTTTGTAAGCAAGATATCTCAAAAACTATATGAGGTTTTTCCCCAAAACTTCACAGACTGGTTGGGTATGATGAGTAGATGAACTGATTAACTTTTGAAAAAAATCCAATTTTTTTTTCTTGAGTTATGGCCCTTTGATTTTTTTCGTGTTTTCAGCTTGTAAGCAAGATATCTAAAAAATTGTTTGAGCTATTGCCCTGAAACTTTACAGGCTGGTTGAGGATGATGAGTAGATGAACTGATTAACTTTTGAAAAAAATCCGAAATTTTTTTCTTGAGTTATGGCCCTTTGAAATTTTTCGCGTTTTGGCATATTGGTTTTGCCCTGTTCGTCCGTCCGTCCTTCCGTCCTTCCGTCCTTACGTCCGTCCCACTTTTTACTGCATAGCATAACTTTAGAACCATGGGTGCTAGGTTTTTGAAATTTCATATATGGATTCCTCACGAAAAAATAATTGACCCGTGTTTTTTTTCTCGTCAGGATTATGCCCCTTTTTTGAGTTATGCCCCTTTGCAAAAAATACTATGAAATATTGTAAGCAAGATATCTCAAAAACTGTTTGAGCTATTGCCCTGAAACTTTACATGCTGGTTGGGGATGATGAGTAGATGAACTGATTAACTTTTGAAAAAAATCCGAAATTTTTTTCTTGCGTTATGGCCCTTTGAAATTTTTCGCGTTTTAAGTTTGTAAGCAAGATATCTAAAAAACTATTTGAGGTTTTTCCCCGAAACTTCACAGACTTGTCGGGGATGATGAGTAGATGAACTGATCAACTTTTGAAAAAAATCCGATTTTTTTTCTTGAGTTATGGCCCTTAGATTTTTTTCGTGTTTTCAGCTTGTAAGCAAGATATCTCAATAATTGTTTGAGCGATTGCCCTGCAACTTTACAAGCTGGTTTGGGATGATGTGTAGATGAACTGATTAACTGTTGAAAAAAAATCCTATATTTTTTTCTTGAGTTATGGCCCTTTGAAATTTTTCGCGTTTTAAGTTTGTAAGCAAGATATCTCAAAAACTATATGAGGTTTTTCCCCAAAACTTCACAGACTGGTTGGGTATGATGAGTAGATGAACTGATTAACTTTTGAAAAAAATCCAATTTTTTTTTCTTGAGTTATGGCCCTTTGATTTTTTTCGTGTTTTCAGCTTGTAAGCAAGATATCTCAAAAATTGTTTGAGCTATTGCCCTGAAACTTTACAGGCTGGTTGGTGATGATGAGTAGATGAACTGATTAACTTTTGAAAAAAATCCGAAATTTTTTTCTTGAGTTATGGCCCTTTGAAATTTTTCGCGTTTTAAGTTTGTAAGCAAGATATCTAAAAAACTATTTTAGGTTTTTCCCCGAAACTTCACAGACTGGTCAGGGATGATGAGTAGATGATTAACTACAGCTTTTCTTGTGTAATTTCAGCATTACAGCCACATAAAAACAAGATATCTCAATTACTGTTAGGGACAAGCAGTGTTAGGGTCAAGCAGTTGGGGGCATTGTGTTTCATAAACACTGGCTCTAGTTTCTTGATACAGTTTTGCTCCATTAAACCCACTCTTATATATGGAATTTGCAGGGATGCATATTTACTTTTCTTGTTTCTGCTCAAAATATAGATTGTGGGTTCTCGTAAGAACCGTCTTGCCGCGTCTCGCTCGTTAGCCAAGGCTGTTTCTAATAAAAATAAAAAAATGAGGTCCTTTAAGAGCAATGAAAACATTCATAAGAAAGAAGATGGGCCATACTACGTAGTTTCGGCTAATAAAGCCTCATCAGTGACCCTGTAATAATCCGGCAAAGAAAGCCAGAGGAAACATACTGCAATTTTGCGAATTTCGAATAGGCAGTCTAACTCGTTTTTAAGTCTCCAGGAATTTTTTCCATAATTTCAGTTATTAATATATTTGGGATAGATCGAATTTTCTTATTCTATCTTAAAAATGGTGTGTGTAGTCATTAGTATCGCCTCGATGAGGCGGTTCTAATGACTACACATGGCATACCTCTATTTTAAAGAAAATTTAAAATACAGAGGACCCTTGTTATAACGACAGTATTTCTTCCCTATATTTGTGCCGTTATTAAGCATTCTAATGCACTTGCGTATGTAACGTGACGTCTGATTGGATAACGTCAACAATTTGCGACAGTATATTCTGCGATATACTGTCGGAAACCCGACGTCATCATGTAACGTCGCTTTCCATTGGCTGGTATTTGGTTTTATGCAGCTGACAGCGCTTGCCACTTTGAGCAGAATTGCACACTTTTTTAAGAAAACAACCGAATAAATGCATTAGAATGGGGATAACTGTATTGAAAATTGTCATTTGGGGAGGTAAATCGTCGGTTTTACGGTCGCAAATTCCGTTTTACGGCTCCGCTGACGCGTCGCCGTAAAACGAAATTTCCGACCGTAAAACCTCCGATTTACCTCCCCAAATGACAATTTTGAATACAGTCATTCCCTAATTTGTCGTTATAAAGAATCCCAATTAGGAGTATGATGAGTAATAAAAGGCCTTTTCCCCATCATAACTCCAAGAAACATTTTTATAGATATTTGTTAGAATCGCTTCGGTGAGGCGATTCTAACAAATATATCTATAAAATGTGTTTCTTGGAGTATTAGATTACAAGACTTTAATGACTATGGACTCGATTTGTGCATTTCCAACCCGAGGGAAGCTCACGCGCCTCGAAACATTTTTATAGATATTTATTAGAATCGCTTCGGTGAGGCGATTCTAACAAATATATCTAAAAAATGTGTTTCTTGGAGTATTAGATTACAAGACTTTCATGACTATGGACTCGATTTGTGCATTTCCAACCCGAGGGAAGCTCACGCGCCTCGGAACCGAGGGTTAGCCTTCAGCTAAGTAGTCAAATTGCCGTTATAACAAATGTCGCTATAAAGAGGGTTTGACTGTATATCCCTGTTATGTCTTCTGAAATGGCACTGTAAAAACCCTCAGTGGCTCGAACTACTCTCTATCGCGAACAAATGTTCATGGTCGCAAAGGTGTTTGGGTCATTGAAGGTTGTGACTCGGACGAATTGCGTCCTACTAATGAGTAACCACTGAGGAAGTTGCCTGCTCGATTTCCGGACCCAGCAACTTGTACCGGGTAATTAGGCAAGACACTGCTTAGGAGCCTTAGGGGGATAACTGTATCGAAAATTGTCATTTGGGGAGGTAAATCGGCGTTTTTACGTTCGGAAATTTCGTTTTACGGCGACGCGTTACCTCCACAAATGACAATTTTCAATTCAGTTATCCCCATTATAATGCATTTATTTGCACAAGTCCAGCGGAGCTTATGTTATGGCCCTGTATCCGTCGTGTGTCCGTACGTCCGTTCGTTCCTGCGTCCTTGCGTTAACTTTTTTCTTTAAACATCTTCTTCTCCTAAACAACTTTACCGATTGTAACCAAACTTCACAGGAATGTACCTCACATAGTCCTCTTCTAAACTCATTCACAGAACTATGTTAAATGTAGAACTCTGGTTGCTATGGCAACCAAAAAAAATAAATACAATCTTCACCTCCAAAACCGCTTAATGGATTTCATTCTTATTTTACACGAATGTTCCTTGGGTGGATCTCTGGTAGATTCCTTGACGAAATTTTAATCAGACAAAAACATGGCCGCCATGGCCACGCCCCTTTGCTCATTAGACTTATACTCGGAAAAACTTAAACCATCAGGGCCCAGAGCTTAGATATTTAGTATACTGCAACGTCAAATGGTCACTCACATAAATCCTGCCAACCACGTCGCTGCCACGCCCAGAGGCTCATTAGTTCTCATAGACTTATATTGGGAAAAACTTAAAAAAGTCTTCTTCTCTGAAACCATAAGGCACAACAGAGCTTTAGATATTTAATATGCAGCAACGTCAAACAGTCACTCACACAAATCCTGCCAACCATGGCTCTGGGGTCCGAATTGGCCATGCCCCTGGGCTCATTAGCTTCCATAGACTCATAATAGGTCGCCCCCTCCCATCGGGGCTTGAAGAAATAGATTGGGCTGCATGATGCTTCCACGCAGAGCTGAAACTGACCGCACACATGAGTACTGGTAAACCGCTTAGAGGCTTTAAGCCTGCCCAGGCAAAATGGTGCGAGTCGGACCGTCCATGCATATAAACCCTTTTGGTTTCATTGGGTGGCAGGGCTTGAGATGTCATTTAATCTCAATGTCGGGTACAAGTCCCACAAAATTGGAAGCAACGTCTCCAAAATTACCTAAATAGTGTTGACGGGGACGTTAAACCCCAAATCAATCAATCAATCAAGACTCATAATGGGAAAAACTTAAAAAATCTTCTTCTGTCAAACCATAAGGCCCAGAGCTTAGATATTTAATGACTAGCAAGGTTTAGTGGTCTCCGACATAAATCTTGCCAACCATGTACATAGGTCCAAATTGGCCATGCCCCGAGGCTCATTAGCTCTCATAGACTTATAATGGAAAAAAACAACAACTTCAAACATCTTCTTCTCAGAAACTATAAGGCCCAGAGCTTGGATGTATAGTTTGTTGCAACGGTAAGTGATCGCCTACATAAATTCAGCCAACCATGCCTCTGTGGTCCAAATTGGCTCATTAGCTCCCACAGACTTATAATGGAACAAACATAAAAAATCGTCTACTCTGAAACCATAAGGCCCAGAGCTTTGATATTTAGAATCTAGCAATGTTATGTGGTCACCTACATAAATCCGGTCGACCATTCTCCTAAGATTTAGAAAAAAATCTTCAAAATGGTCAATTGGATTGTTTCTATTGTAATTTAGAATGAAGGATCATTTGTCTTTTTTAACCCATTGCACGCGGGAAACCCCTAAAGGGGTACCCTGGCAAACAGTGCAGACCCAGATCAGACCCTGCAGAACACGGCGTCTGATCAGGGCCTGCACTATTTGCTAATAGAATTTTCTGTCAAAAATAGAATAAAAAACAAAAACATAGGCCTGACACCCCATATATGACAAATGGGCTGGTCAAACATATTGCAATGGAAGAGCCCACTAATATACAATGGGTTAATGTAATAAATATGACAATTGACTGAATTTAGCCAGTGGAGCGACAGGCCCTCTTGGGCCTCTTGTTCATCACGTGAACAAGTCCGTGAAATGAAGACCCCCCAAATCCCCACTTTATATAGAAAACATTGGGGTTTAGGGGGTAAACATTATTTTTCTTATTTCTGCTCAAAGATAATATCTTGTCCGCACAACTTCCCAAGATCTATGTTGTGCAAACAAGATAATATGTTGTGCGAACAAGATAATATATTGTCCGCTCAAGATATTATCTTGTTCGCACAACATAATAAAATAAAAAATCATGTCCCTTCCAGGGTTCCGTAGGTTTCCGGATATACTGTCACAATTTTTTAGCATTATCCAATCAGACGTCGCGTTACATATAAAAGTGCATTAGAATTCAAATTATGACCATCGTTTTTTTGTTTTTTTTTATTTCAGGGCAAACATCAACTGGATGAACATGAATTATGATTCTATCGCTGATTGGTTGGATAGTCACGTAGAAAGCAGCTTTTGAAGTTGATCAGTTTCTTTGTACGATAATGAACAAAATAGCAAGGTTCAACCTAGTTTGTTGATTGAATCTCAGAATTTACAGAAAAGATGGTTTGATTGAAATCAGTTTAAAAATAAAATAAATATACTGTGCGCAGCCGATCTTAAATGGCTAGAATTAAGCATTAGTAACCTAAGCTGAGGGCACTATCAAGGTTGATGGACCGCCCAAGAGTCATGTCAACCGGCGGTCTAGGCCCTGGCCCGAGGGCAGTCATAAACCTTGCTAGTGCACGAATCTTAGGTTTCTATTGCTTTTAGTGCATTGAACAACTACTGCAAAACTATACACCAGAAACAAACGACAATTAAAGGGGTTAAAGACGTGTTCTTATGAGGCTGGTTTCCTGCATTTCAACGGGGCGACAACCAGAAATAAAAGTCAGTAAATTTATCGTCATTGTCCATAAATATTTTCCGGCTATCTCCGTAGCGGGCACAAAAAGTCTGGACTCGGACCGGTTCGATTCAAATGTTATATTGTCCGCTATGCACCTACCGCAAATAAGCGACTTGCACGTGATGCTTCAAGTTCTAGCCAATAAAAACCTGTTTCATTTGTGATATGCACTTAAGCTTTTAGGCCATGGTGAGGCAATCGGAGGTTTTTTTATAGTGCAAGATCATGAGAAATAAGAGGATAGTTTACAGATAAATTGTCCATCTTCTATAAAAAATAAATTTATGTTCTGTAACTCTTAGAATTTCCTCGATGATTGGATTCTTATGAAATACATGATTAATTAATGCGTAACTATACCAAATTTAGTGACACAGAGGCCTTTCTGATATTTAATCTTCATCAGTGTGTCTAAACCCCAAAGTTTTGAAACGGAAACGGATGATGGACCAGACCCGGCAAACACAGCACATCCCCCTCTGAGCACACACCGACCGACGTAGCTCATGAGACAGGTAAACTGGAGGCATCAGGCAAGAGACGCCTACCAGGGAACTTAGAGGCGTCCCCTACCGAGCCAACATCAGCTACCATGGCCCACACTCCACGGAAGTCCCGGGCATCAGGAAGGAGATGCCCAGAGTAGCGAGACTTGCAAAATTTATAATATTACAAAAAGTGGCAACCAAATCCGCAAAGATACATGTCCCACCTGACAAGTCAGTCTTAGTTTTAGAAAATTTAGAAATTTATACTGCAAAAATTAAAGAGACAATATAGTTATTTAAATCAGTACTTGAGTACTGACGTCAACACCGCAGTATCAACCTCAGGACTAAGGAACTGATACTGAGCTGATGATACCCTCGGGGACGAACGAATCATCCACCAGCAGAGATACCGACCCAGTGGTTGCAATTAATGCGTAACTCTACCAAATTTAGTGACACAGAGGCCTTTCTGATATTTAATCTTGATTAATCTTAATTAAGGAACAACTGTATCAAAAATTGTCATCGTTACAAAGCGAAATTTCCGACTCTTAAACCGACGATTAACCTCCCCAAATGAGTTGTCCCCATTCTAATGCATTTATTCGGATGCTTTGTTAAAATTATATTATTTTGCAAAAAGAAAAGGCAGGCTCTGTGAGCTGCGTAAAACCAAATACCAGCCAATGAAAAGCTACGTTACATTATGACGTCGGGTTTCCGACAGTATATCGCATAATATACTGACCTTATTTAAATTGTTAAACATTTTGAACGTTTTGCTGTAGATAATCGAGCTTAAAGTGACTTCTAAACAGTCGTGCCGTGTGATAACAATCCGAGACTTGTTTTCTTGTCTTTAAGTTTGACAATTTTATTTTGATAGGAGGACACCAAATCTGAATTGCGTTAACAAGCCCATGCAGCAAAGACCCTTGTGTATCCCACACATTGTATGGTATGAGTGGACCGGCTTCGGTAGCTCGGTTGGGTGCCTCTCTGACTAGTGATCAGGAGGCCGCAGGTTTGATACCTGCCAGGTCGGTGATATCTTTCGGTTGAGATTGCTCATGATTTTTTTTCTAAGGTCATTTGAGCTGGTCAGTATACCTAAACGTTTCCTTGGCTAGCAGATATGAGCCGGGGCACAGCATTTCCTAGAGTTTACATGTGCGCCCAGCTAAGACTCAGATCAGCCTGTGCATCCACGCAGTCTGATCAGACTCATCGTTGTGCGCTCTAAGGATAGCCAAGGGTCCAATGCTCCTTCATGCAGCAAGAGAAGTCTCTGGTCAGATGATATGTATGCGCAGGCTGATCCTATTCTTCGCTGGGCGCACATGTAAATTGTAGGAAATGCTGTGCCCGGCTCATATATATAAGCAGTTAACCAGTTAAGTATTCATTCTTTCCCTAGAAACTGACCACTGTCCATCTTAAATCAGCGGAAGAACGAGAATGAACGTAGAAAATATTTCATGATCAGTATAAAAAGGGCCCCGTCAAGCGATTTTGGTACTTATCGCCTATGCGAGCAGCGAAGGTTCAGGCGAGCCTGCGCATCCCCGCAGTCTCGCCAGAACCTTCGCTGCTCGCTCATACAAGCAGTGAATCAAGAGGAACCTTCAGACAGAAAGCCATATCCCTGGCCTCTCTGAATGGCTGGGCATGCGCAGTTAAAATTTGTCATGACGGAATGCTCAAAGACACAAATTCGCTTGGCGGGACTCAAAAAACAATCTTGCCCGAACCCGTGACTTTTATCTGATTGAGCTACTGAGGCCGGTATAGGAGGCCTCCAAGCAGGTCAATTGTTGGGTCAACCTAAGTTGTATATACAAAAACCTTTACATTCCTGATGTCCACGTAGCTACCACTTACCCATTAGGAAAACATACCCATGTGAAATAAATAGAGAATACCAGGTGAGTGTCTTTTGTTATCAAGTTTATCAGGCAAGGCTTCGAGAACGCTTGTAGAATCGCGAGGCTTGCCGAGCGATTCTACATGCGTTCTCGAAGCCGAGCCTGATAAACTTGATATCAAATGACACGAATCTGGTATTCTATTTATCAGTTTATCCTCTTGTGCTCTCTTAAATAAGTAATTTACGATCAATTATTGATGGTCATCAGTGCGTCTAAGCATTCTGGCGGTCGATATTTTTGTATCAGCTGACTATATTTTTCCTATAATATTTTTGTTTCAAGTAATCTTTTCATTTTTTTCCAGTAGAATACTATTTTTGCCATTTTTCCAGTAGTCCGGTTCATTTGTAAAAGTGAAATGTCACGTTGACCTGATAAAGCTCACTTGTCCTGAGATAGCATATCTTTATCAGGTCAATGTGCTGCAATGCAATCAATATAGAGGGTAACTGATAATAACGTCCAACATGCTGTCAGAAATGACAAATATCACATCTTTCTTGATTCTCCTTTCAACATAGATTGAATGTGACCTAATGGATAAACGGGCCTCCGTGGCTTAGTGGTTAAGAGCGCTGACTCTTGATCATTAGGTCTCTCACCGCTGTGGTTCGAGCCTCGCTCGGGTCACATGTGAGACGCCAAGTTCTGCAACGGAAGGTCAGGTGGTTTTTCTCCGGGTACTCCGGTTTTCGCCCACCTCTGATTAACGATCGGCTCGATATGAGTGAAATAATCTTGAAAGGGCCGTAAAACCAAAACCAAAAAAAAAAAAAACAAAAAAAAAAAACACCTAATGGATAAGAGCTGTCAGCTGAAAGTAGACGAATCACTCGAGCTTAGCGCTCGTGATTTGATCTACTTTACAACTGACCTCCAAATTGTGATTTATTACACAACAAATCACTGCTGGAGCTGGTCTTTTCCTTAACCTTCACCACTCTCTGGGCTAATTCAGCAGACGACAAATTAGGGGATAACTGTGTCGAAAATTATCATTTGTGGAGGTAAATCGTCGGTTTTACGGTCGCATATTCCGTTTTACGGCTCCGCTAGGTTTTACGGTCGGAAATTTCGTTTTACGGCGACGCGTTAGCGGAGCCGTAAAACGGAATTTGCGACCGTAAAACCGACGATTTACCTCCCCAAATGACAATTTTCGATTCAGTTATCCCCATTCTAATGCACTTAATCTGTTGTTTTGATAAAAATTGTACTATTTTGCTCTAAGCGGCAGGCACGGTGAGCTGCGTAAAACCAAATGCCAGCCAATGCGAGGCGACGTTACATGACGACGTCGGGTTTCCGACAGTATATCGCAGAATATACTGTCGCAAATTTTTGACGTTATCCAATCAAACGTCGCGTTACATACACAAGTGCATTAGAATTGTAGGTATTTTTCTTATTCTTCCCAGAAATGTCTCCATAGGGGACAGTTTGCATGAAACGTAAGGAAAAGTAAGAACAATAATTCAAAATGATGTCTGTTTAAAAATTCCCAGCATGCAGAGCATTAAATTAACAGAGCACCATGAAATAAAGGTCGCGCAAGTACATGCTAGTGTTAAAATTAGTTGACTAATGAAAGGAACGCTGATGTATTCTATAACAAATCACTGAGAAGAGATGACGTGAAAACTTAACAAGCCTGTGTAAATGATAATTCCTCTAAACCCCACTTTATACAGCGAAAAATGGGATTTTGCATGGGTAAACATTATTTTTCTTATTTCTGCTCCTATACATGGGTTGTAGGTACTTGTTAGAACCGCCTCAATGAGACGGATCTAACGAGCACCCACAATCTTTGTTTGAAATATCACGAATTTTCGTCAGAAAATAAAATGTTTTGGAGGTGGAAGAATGCACAATGTTGCACGGATGTGTTATCGTAATACATCACGTGAACAAGTCCGTGAAATAAAGACCCCCCTAAACCCCACTTAATATAGGGAAAACTGGGGTTTAGGGGGGTAAACATTATTTTCCTTATTTCTGCACCAAGACATAGGTTGTGGGTACTCGTTAGAACCGCCTCAATGAGGCGGTTCTAACGAGTATCCACAACCTATGTTTGAAGTATAAATAAGGAACATATCACAGATTTTCGTCAGAAAAGTAGCCATTTTGGAGATGTGAAAAATGTACTATGTCGCACGGGTGTGTTATCATAATACATATACATGTACACGTGTTTGTTTGTTTGATTTGAGGTTCAACATCCCCGTCAACAGTATAAAGGTCATTTTGGAGACGTTGCTTCCAATTTTGTGGGACTTTTACCCGACATTGAGATGAAATGACTTCTCAAGCCCTGTCGCCCACTGAAACCAATAGGGTTTATAAGCATGGACGGTCCGACTCGCACCTCTTTGCCTGGGCAGGCTTAGATCCTCTAAGCGGTTTACCAGTGCTCATGTGCGGTAGGATTCAGCTCTGCTGGAAGCATAATGCAGCCCATTTATTTCTTCAAGCCCCGATGGGCAGGGGCTGAATGTACAGGTGTAATATATGACTAGGGTTACGAAATTAGACATTGACACTGCAGAGCCAGAAGGTGGCATCTACATGCAATCATGGTCTACACTGTTTGTTAAAAATTCTAATGCACTTACGTATGTAACGCGACGTCTGATTGGATAACGTCAAAAATTTGCGACAGTATATTCCACGATATACTGTCGGAAATCCGACGTCACCACGTAACGTCGTTTTTCATTGGCTTACATTTGGATTTACGCAGCTCACAACGCCTGCCGCTTTGTGCAAAATAGTACAATTTTTAACAAAACAACCGAATAAGTGCATTAGAATGGGGATAACTGTATTGAAAATTGTCATTTGGGGAGGTAAATCGGTGGTTTTACGGTCGCAAATTACGTTTTACGGCTCCGCTGACGCGTCGCCGTAAAACGAAATTTCCGACCGTAAAACCACCGATTTACCTCCCCAAATGACAATTTTCAATACAGTTATCCCCTAATTCAAGAACTTAAGGTAAAAGTCCAGCCATGCATTACGACAACACACCCTTGCGACATAGGCCATTTTTCCACATGTTTTGAATTGCTCATTTTTATGAGAGTCCGCGATTTTTTTCGTTCTTTTTACTGCAAACATAGGTTGTGAGTGCTCGTTAGAACCGCCTCATTTAGACGGTTCTAACGAGTACCCATAACCTTTGTCTTGGAGTAAAAAGAAGAAAAATAATGTATGCCCCCATAAATCCAAGTTGTCTCGAAACAAAGTGGGGTTTAGGGGGTGTGCATTTCACGGACTTGTTCACGTGATAGGGTTTAGTTTCCAGTCTACGCACAGACACAATTGATCCACCAGAGGTATCAGTGCTTTGTTATCATATTTGCCTAATTTTACACTTTTAAATCCTAAAATTTGCCAATTGGTAAAAACTTAACGGTTATAACCTAGTTTATTCCGATGTAGAAAAATTATTTATAATAAAATACATTTTGTTAACTTTTGCCTTGTTTCCTGTTCAACACATGGACCAGTCCGTGTGCAGAGGAACCTTTTCTTTAGAAATTCTTTTCTTGCACACCAGATGAGGAAATCCGTTATTTTAGCCTGGGTTAGAAATTGTGTTCTTACCCTGGTGTTCTTATCCAGACAAACTACTTATTACTAAGTTCTGTTTGTTTGATTTGAGGTTTAACGTCCCTGTCAACACTAGTTAGGTTATTTTGGAGGCGTTGCTTCCAATTTTGTGGGACTTTTACCCGACATTGAGATTAAATGTCATCTCAACCCCTGCCACCCAATGAAACCAGAAGGCTTATATGCATTGAACGATCTGACTCACACCGCTTTGCCTGGGCAGGCTTAGTTCTTCTAAGCGGTTTACCAGTGCTCGTGTGTGGTCAGATTCAGCTCTGTGTGGAGGCATCATGCAGCCCAATCTATTTCTCCAGCCCCGATGAATCTTGTTGCAAATGGGCATTTCCAACCCTTGGGATGGCCGTGCTGAGCGGATCCTCGGCGTGACCTCGGTTCCGCTTAGCACGATCATCCCAAGGGTTGGAAAAGCCCATCTGCAACAGAACCCCATATCAGATTCTTATATATAATCTTGTACACCAGATACAGAAATCCTTGATTTTACCCCGGGAGAGAAATTCTATCCCATGCAAAGGAAGGAAAAAAAATCTAGAAATCTCGCGTGTATGACTAGATACGCCTTTGTTAAGGTTGGCGTCAGTGCACTTGACGTGACGTCACTACGCGTCATAGTATTGACGGACTTTGGTAATCGGAGTGACTGCATCATTAAAAATCCACGCTCAGGAATGAATGGTTCGCAAGAAACGGAGTCTTACATGGCTGTGAGGGGTGTGAATGGAAAAATCATCCCTCGGGATCAGTCGTCAGTCCGGCATCACTCTGCAAGCATAGTAGCGACGGACGGTGTCCCGCCGCCGGACGGAATTTTCCAACCTTCACAACCGGCATGTCAGAATCTTACAGTAAACCCCATTTTATACAGAGAAATATAGGTATGCGACCAGGTTAGCCTCAAACCAGCATTACGCAAACACGCCTGTACAAATACATTGCCACCTCTATCGGCTGAAAAATTGTTGAAAGCGACGTTAAACCCGAATTCACACACACACAGGCCACCTTTATCGTCGAAAAAATGTAAATTTTAGGATGAAAAATTGTGATATTATTCTTATTTCTGCTCAAAATATAGATTGTGGGCACTCGTTAGAACCGCCTCATCGAGGCGGTTCTAACGAGTACCCACAATCTATATTTTAGAGCAGAAATAAGAAAAATAAGGTTTACCCCCGGAAATCCCAGTTTTACTATATAAAAGTGGGGTTCAAGGGGGTCAAAATTATATAGGCGTGTTTTCGTGATGGACTGCTCTGATACGCAAACTAGAGTCTTGAAATTTTATGTATTGTTTCTTGCTTGGGTTTATGTCCCTTTCAATATCATTTCACATATCGAGTCTATCGTTAATCAGAAGTGGGCGAAAACTGGAGCACCCGGAGAAAACCACCCAACCCTCCGTTGCAGAACTGGGCGTCTCACATTTGACCCAAGCGAGGCTCGAACCCACAGAACGGTGTGAGACATAATGATTAAGAGTCTGTGCTCTTGCCCATTAGGCCACGGAGGCTCTTGAAATTTTACATATACGAACTAGATACAATGTACGACCCATGCAGCGAACACAAAGGTGCAATCTGGTCAGCACCATTTTTGTTCGCAAACTGGTAAAAGACAGGTTTTCACAAGAGGTGGAACATATAGGTTTGCTTCACGCAACTCAAAATTATTTAGTTTACTTCCATCTTAATGCATTATTGAAATGATAAAAGACGCATATAAAGATTAAAATGGACATTCCAATTTTCCTATGTTTGTTTTACGCCCAAGTAATGAAGTCAGGGCCGATGAAGCTTCCTGTGATGAACTAATCCTTTTATAATTAAGCCGGGGACCGATAAAACCAACTTTTAGACCAGCAAGCATAGTGCATTTATCATATCCCCAAAAATGGCTACTTTGATGAAAATCTGTGATGTTTTCAAATTTTACTGCAAATATATGTTATGGGTGCTCGTTAGAACCGCCTCATTGAGGCGGTTCTAACGAGTACCCACAACCTATGTCTTGGAGCAGAAATAAGGAAACATAATGTATACTCCCGTAAAACCCCAGTTTTCTCTATATAAAGTGGGATTTAGGGGGTGTTCATTTCACGGCCTTGTCCACGTGATGTCAACATGAGCATGCGCAGCAACACAGGCTAACCAGAGTCTAAGCGTAAGGGTCTTTGACAGTTCAGATGTAATAGAAGACCTTGGTGACAAGGAAGACTCTGATTAGACTACGCTTTTGCGCAGTATGATCAGTTTTTACTGTTTACCAAGTTCTGCTTGTTGGTCTACTTACAGTTTGAATCGCGACTCACATTAAAGGCCCTTAAACATGTTAAAATATCTGTAAAACATAATCATGGAAATGCTCGTTAAGACTGGCAAGGACGCCCTCCCAACCCCTCATCCCCTCCCCATCCCCGCCTCCAAACGTGTTTTATTTTATGACTTGTTCTTCGTAAGGGCTGTGCCTTGGGAACCCGCCCATTGGGGTATTAAGAAATATATGGGCTGCATGATACTTCCACGCAGAGCTGAAACAGACCCGCACACGAGTACTGGTAAACCGCTTAGAGGATCTAAGTCTGACAAGGCAAAGCCATGCTTATAAACTCTATTGGTTTCATTGGGCGGCAGGGCTTGAGATGTTATTTCATTTCAATGTCGGGTAAAAGCCCCACAAAATTGGAGGCAACGTCTCCAAAATGACCTTCACAGTGTTGACGGGGACGTTAAGCATCAAATCAAACAAATCAAATTGATTTGTGACAATACATGACAGCGCACTGACTCTGCGATATATGGGTCACGACTTAACCCTTGTCCTGCTGAGCCCCGTTATGTCTGATCTTTCAAACAATGCAGATCCAGATCAGATGGCTTCTAAAGAAGCCATCTGATCAGGATCTTCATTATTTGCCATCCAGTTTATGGATTTGCTGCAATAATTTGCATCAAGTAATCTGATTGGTTGATAATCAGTAGTGGGTGTGGCGTATTTAAATATTCAGCAGGACAAGGGCTAAAGAAAGCTTTTTTTTTACATTTGCAAACAACAAACGTCAAGCGAGCAGTCTGATCAACTCCTTTGTGTTCGCTACGTAAAAAGTAAATTTTGTCTAGTGTCTGTATAAAAACTCAAGACTCTTGTCAGTCTGTGTAGCTGCACAGGCTGCTTTGTGTCTTAACTGGCCACGAATTCCTAGGACAACTTTTCTCATGACGCGGCTCATTAGTAAACGGTATCAAGGACATATTTGTGCATAGCTTGGCTCTTGGAGATTCACATAAACGTGTTGATAGGTTGCTAAACGGGTGTTTCATTTCGGTTCTGCGTACTGGAATCGACACCAAGGAATACTTAATACAACTTGAAAAGGTAAAAGAAACATTATAGTAATTTCGATGAACCAAATCTGACATGCTTTCGTTTAAGCAGTATAACAAGTTTGCATTTAAAATGTTTTTTTTTTTTTTTTTGTTTTTTGCTTTTTTGTTTTTTCGTAAAATAGTGTCTGTATAAAATATGTTTAGAAAATTATGTGAAAGGGGTATAACTCTTATAATATTTGGCGGACTGTAGCCTCAAAATAATATGCACTGTTCCACATCATGGTCTTACTATATGTAAAATTTCAGCTTCATCAGATATAAAACGTAAGATGAGTTATCCAGAAACGGAATTGTTTAGAAAAATCTGTTGAAAGGGGTATAACTCTGGTAATATTTGACAGACCGTAACCTAAAAATAATATGCACTGTTCCAGATCATGATCTTACTGTATATACAGTTACAGCATCATCGGATCTAAAATGTAGGAGGAGTTATTCGGAAACAAAAGTTTTACATAATTTAAAGGCGCATAACTCTATTATTATTTGTTGGACCATAAACTTGAAACAATATGCGCTGCCCAACATCATGGTCTAATTATATATGAAGTTGCAGCTAAATCGGATGTGAAATGTAGGAGGAGTCATCCGGAAACGAAAAGTTTACAAAAATTTCAAAGGGGTATAACTCTACTATTATTTGGTGGACCATACCCTCGATAAAATATTCGCTGCCCCACATCATGGTCTAACTATGTATGAAGTTTCAGCTTGATCGGATGTAAACTGTAGGAGCAGTTATTCGGAAACGAAACGTTTACAAAAGGAATTCAAAGTGGCAAAACTCTATTCATATTTGGTGGACCGTAACCTTGAAACAATATGCGCTGTCCCACATCATGGTCTAACTATGTATGAAGTTTCAGCTTGATCGGGTATAAACTGTAGGAGGAGCTATCTGGAAACGAAACGTTTAAAAAAAAGTTTCAAAGGGGCATAACTCTATTCATATTAGGTGGACCGTAACCTCGAAATAAAATGCGCTGCCCCACATCACGGTCTAACTATGTATGAAGTTTCATGTTGATCGGATGTAAACTGTAGGAGGAGTTATCCGGAAACGAAAACTTTACAAAAAATCAAAGGGGCATAACTCTATTATTATTTGGTGGACCGTAACCTCAAAATAATATGCGCTGCCCGACATCATGGTCTAACTATGTATGAAGTTTCAGCTGGATCAGATGTAAACTGTAGGAGGAGTTATCCGGAAACGAAAAGTTTACAAAAAATTCAAAGGAGCATAACTCTATTAATATTTGGTGGACCGTAACCTCGAAATAATATGCTCTGCCCCACATCATTGTCTTACTATGTATGAAGTTTCAGCTTGATCGGATGTTAACTGTAGGAGGAGTTATCCGGAAACAAACAGTTTACAAAAAATTTCAATGGGGCATAACTATGTTAATATTTGGTGGACCATAATCTCGAAACAATATGCGCTGCCCCACATTATGGTCTAACTATGTATGAAGTTTCAGCTTGATCGGATGTAAACTTTAGGAGGAGTTATCCGGAAACGAAAAGTTTACAGACGGACGGGCGGATGGACGGACGGACGGACGGACGGACACCGGGGGGGATAACATAATACGACCGTTTTTGAAACGGGCGTATAAAAATAGCGCTCTCGATTTTTGCCGGATTTAGGTAGGTGTGGTTTTCCCCAATGACTGAAAAAATAAAATAAATTACTTTCAACAATAAAAAAAACCCACAATTCATTGTAGAAATAGCTAGCTATTTTTATTTTCCAGAAACGGTTACATGTTATTTTTGTTGAAATCAAGTATTGCAGTGCCGACAGAATAGTATTAGGAGTGTGAGATAGGTTAACAAGGTTGATACGAGGACTGTTCAAATATGAATGCAAGTAGAACGTTTTCTCATGCACTAATGCGAAAATCACCTGGAAATAAATATCAAAGCTTAGAAAAAAACATTTTACCTATACATTGATACCAAACCTGTACACTTTAGCCATGAATATCGTTCGATAAACACTGTCTACTCTTGAATACTAATACAAAACATGGTTGGAAGAAGGTCAGAGTACGCCGTTGAAATACGGTCCTGTATTAAGAATCGTTGTATTCTTGGTATACGGTGCAAAGACATTTTTGATGAAGTATGTTCGGTTTATGGGCATAATGAAATGTCTTTTCCGACAGTTTTCGTTGGTGTAAGAAATTCAGCTGTGGGCTAGGCTCAACAGAAGATGCACCACATGATCGTCGGCCGAAAAGCGCAACATCTGCCAAGATGGTTGCTAGAGTGAAAGAAATAGTTGCTACCGATGCACGATATACCACTAGGCAAATAGCTAGTATGGTTGGCATCTCATTAGGAGCAGCTCATACAATTCTGAAACGGGATTTGAAAATGAGAAAGCTCTGTGCTAGATGGATTCCACATCTTTTGACAGATGAGCAGAAAAAGACACGCGTTCAGTGCGCCAAGAGGTTGCTTAAAAAGTTTCCAAATTACAATGCACGGTCTTTCGCTAATGTCGTCACAGGTGACGAGACATGGGTTCACTTTTTTGAGCCAAAACGAAAGATTCAGAACAAAATATGTGCAACAAAGTATTGCAAAAGACCATGCATTGCAAAGCGGACTGTGAGCGTCAAGAAGGTAATGTATGCCATATACTTTTCAAATCAGGGCCCTGCTATTTGGGTTGCTGTGCCTAAAGGCAAATCTGTAAATGCCAAGTTTTACAAGAATAAAAGAAATATTTCAAAGAACGAAGACCCGCAACTGGTTTGGCCAATGCAAGATTGCTACATGACAATGCGTCATCGCACAAGGCGTTCATTGTGCAAGACTATCTGAAGCAGGAAAAGGTTGTTGAACTCCCTCACCCCCCGTATTCCCCTGACCTTGCCCCGTGTGACTTTTTTTTTGTTCCCGCGGCTGAAAAAATACCTTTCTGGTCGAAAATTTGTACAGCGCAAACACCTCGGTTCTGCAATATTCCAGTGCCTTCATAGTATACCTCGAAAAGACTACCAAAATACATTCAATGATTGGATCAGAAGACTGAAAGTTTGTATATCTGTTAAAGGGGAATACTTTGAGGGGACAAAATAAATTTTTCATCGAAATCTATCACGGAATCATTTTTATGTGCTTAGTTGCATTCATATTTGAACAGTCCTCGTATAAAAATTTCTATACACTTTGTGGAAATGTTACATATCTTTGTCTAGTGTGCAATTTCATACCTCTGAATTGACATTTCTAATGCAAATTCGAGGTATCAGGACTGGAAAATTCCACTTTCCCACCAACACGAAAACACTCCTATATAAATTTGACCCCCTTGAACCCCACTTTTATATAGTAAAACTGGGGTTTACAGGGGTAAACCTTATTTTTTCTTATTTCTGCTCTAAAATATAGATTGTGGGTACACGTTAGAACCGCCTCATCGAGGCGGTTCTAACGAGTACCCACAATCTATATTTTGAGCAGAAATAAGAAAAATATCACAATTTTTCATCTTGTGTTTTTTTCGGTGATAAAGTTTACAATGTATTTGTATAGGTGTGCTTTCGTAAAATCGACATGCCCTTGATCAAGAAGGACGAATTAGGGGATAACTGTATTCAAAATTGTCATTTGGGGAGGTAAATCGGAGGTTTTACGGCCTGAAATTTCGTTTTACGGCCACGCGTCAGCCGTAAAACGTAATTTGCGACCGTAAAACCGACGAGTTACCTCCCCAAATGACAATTTTCAATACAGTTATTTCCTTTCTAATGCAATTATTGGGTTGTTTTGTTAAAAATTGTACTATTTTGCACAAAGCGGCAAGCGCTGTGAGCCGCAAAAACCAATTGCCAGACAATAAAAAGCGACATTACGTGATGACGTCGGGTGTCCGACAGTATATCGCAAAATATTCTGTCGCAAATTTTTGACGTTATCCAATCAGACGTTGCGTTACACACGCCGGCGCATTAGAATTAAATTTTGAAGAATTTTCCAGACCTGGGTGTTCATATTTTGTGCTTCAAACTATATTGGTGCATGTGCTCTGTCTCTGGTCGGGACCGTCGGAGTCTAACTGTTGTTTTTTTTTTTTTTTTTGCTCCAGCATTTCAGTGGTTTCTTTCTGTCGAGTCCTCACCGTTGTTTCATCTCTATGGTTGTTTGATTTTTGTGTTCACGGAGATGTTGCACTGATTAGTTAGGAGGCCTTCATGCGGACTGAACAAATTATTTGTCTAAATCGCGACGGAAGTACGGGCGAGCATTGTGGCCACGTAAAATCGATATAAGCCCCAACCCCCAGTGGAATTCTTTTCACTGACCGTTCCAAGGCGGTTCGTCTGTCGCGGTTTATTTTTGTTATGACTTGTCTTCCAGTGTATATCGCTTATATTATTTTGTTTTGGATAGCCAATTGGCCATTTTGTGGGAAAGTAACTTGTCTTTTGGCTTTCTGCTATTGATGTTTCCATTAGGGTCTAGTTGTTTCATGTTTATGTTTCTTTCCCTTTGGTGTCCCTGATGGGAGCTGTGGGTTAATTGTATCGATTCCTGATGATTGCCTTCACTTCTTTTTTACAAGCTGAGAGTGTTCTAAACATGAACATGGTAACGCGATGATGCTAAGAAAACGTCTTTAAGAGGGTATGTCCACCACCATGCCTCAAGACGCCACTTTGCATGCACGTGAGTGGCGTGTACGTGGGTAACGCATAGGGAACTCACAAGTGGATGAGCGACAACTCTTATTCATTTGGTCTCTCGAGCCTGGTTACATGTGAGACGCCATGTTCTGCAACGGGAGGTCATGTGGTCTTTCTCTGTGTACTCCGGTCTTCGCCCACCTTTGATAAAGGATCGGCTCGAAATAAGTGAAATAATCTTGAATCTCTGTAAAACCCAAACCAGAAACGAATAAGGAGATAGGGCAGAAGGTCAAATTAAAATCTACGTTTTGTCTGGATGGTCAGTAGTAAAGGGTGGTCTGGCGTCATTTTTAGACAACCACCATTTACTACTGATGCTATTACAGAATTACAAGCAAAGGGGTGCCACAATACTAGTTGGTCGATTGTTTCTGAGAATAGGCTGGGAAATTGGTACTGAAGAGACACCTGGTCTGTTTGCTTAAACCTTAGATTCCTCTGTTTCATGCACACAGTGTATACCATTATCAGACGCCGCGTTCTGTGCCGTCTTATCCTGGTCTACACTGGTTGCCTACCCCAGCTGAGGCAATGGTGATGTATATCTTGGATCACTGCCGCGTCCAACTGATGTTGGCTTACAGTGGGACAAGACCTGTTGTCCATTGTTTTTGTTTGATTTGAGGCTGAACGTCCCCGTCAACACTGTAAAGGTCATTTTGGAGACGTTGCTTCCAATTTTGTGGGACTTTTACCCGACATTGAGATGAAATGACATCTCAAGCCCTGTCGCCCAATGAAACCAATAGGGTTTATTAGCATGGACGGTCCGCCTCGCACCGCGATTCCTGGACAGGCTTAGATCCTCTAAACGGTTTACCAGTACTAGTGTGCGGGCCAGATTCAGCTCTGCGTGGAAGCATCATGCAGCCCATATATTTCTTCAAGCCCCTATGGGCGGGGGCGGTGACCTGTTGTCCATGCAGCAGGTAAGAGTAGAGGGTGGAATGTTATTTCTTCTCTTTATTTTCCTCCTCTTCTAACAGATTTTATCTTCTTTCTCTTTTTTCACCTTTATCTTGGAGTGTGAGTGTTTGAGTTTTACGTCCAACTAACAGCTAAGGTCATACGGAGACGGGACCTCTGTTTAAAGACTCATCCGAAAGTCTAAAGAAGCCCGGGATCGATCCTGCGTCCCCTTGTTTACAAGGCGAGTAGCGTAACCACTACACCACAGAGGCTTCTGCCTTTATCTTGGAGACGACACAAAGGTTGGCGTGTCATTAACCCTTTTTGTACCAAATGGAATCTTCCTCCTTATATATAGCAGAAGTTCATTTAAAAAATTAGGGGTGACAGGTTGTAATTTATTTGGAAAATGAAGCAAACAATGGAGGCCCTGATCAGACGCCGCATTCTGTGGCGTCTGATCTGGGCCTGCACTGGTTGACAGGGTACCCGTTTTGGGGTTTCCGGTACACACTGGGTTAAACTCGAATCAATCATAACCAACACCCGTTTTTCATTTAAGCTTTACGGCCTTTTCAAGATTATTTCACTTATATTGAGCCGATCGTTAATCAGAGGTGGGCGAATCCGGAGTACCCGGAGAAAAAACACCTGGCCTTCCGTTGCAGTACTTGGCGGCTCACATGTATCCCGAGCGAGGCTCGAACCACAGCGGTGAAAGACCTAATGAATAAGAGACAGGGCTCTTATCCTCCAGGCCACGGAGGCCCGTAACCAACACCTGTTCCAGTCTACTGTCACCTTACCTGGATTTCGCACAAATCATTGTTACTTTGGGTTGATCGACAAACGGCTCACTGTTCGTCCCGTCTCAGACTGTTTTTAGTGTGGCTTAGCGTGTGTGTGTGTGTGAATTCGGGTTTAACGTCGCTTTCAACAATTTTTCAGTAATATCACGACGGTGTCTGGTTGCGACAGGGAGCTCAATGCTCACTTTTATAGTGCTGCCTCACTGAAGTATCATGTCCCAGACACATTACATGATACCACACCCAGTCACATTATCCTGACACTGGGTCGACCAGTCCTAGCTCTACCCCGTAAATCTGAGTGCAAAGCGAGGAGCAGCTAGTACCATTCTTAACGACTTTGGTATGTCGCGGCCCGGGATCGAACCCGTGACCTCCCGTTCCCCGGAGCGGACACTCTACCAACTGAGCTATCGGGGCCGGTTAGTGTGGCTTAGCACCAGTAAAGAATTGAATCAGACTGTGTCAAACAGAAAAGATGCTGAAACTTTCTTTATCCTTTGATTGTTTGTTTGATTCTCGGTCAACACTGTAAAGGTCATTTTGGAGACGAATCTTCCAATTTTGTGCGACTTTTACCCGACATGTTAAACTCAGACTCAGCAGGTGGAGAAGGTGCAGAGGACAGCTGCTCGATGGACCTGTAGGCGATGGTGAAATAGAAGTAGCGTCGGTGACATGCTTAATGAGCTAGAGTGGCCGTCCCTGGAGGCCCGTCGTGAGCAGTCCTCTTTAACCTTCTTCTACAAGATACACTCTGATTCAGTGTGTATTGATAAAGATAGGTACTTGACCCCTGTAACACTGTCGACCCAAACAAGGGCATCAAAATCAAACGACTCACAATATCGTAGATACCAGTCCTATAGTGATGCCCTGAAGAACTCGTTTTTTCCTAGAACTTTTCCCCAATGGAATAGTCTTCCCTCCTCTGCGGTGAATGCCAAGTCCGCAGAAGAGTTTAAAGCCCGCACAGTGTAAGATTGGGTCTCAGAGGTATGCGTTTTAGGATACCTCTGTTATGCAGATTGTAAATAGTTTTAAGGACGCATCCAGTGCCTCTCTCTCTTTTTTTTTTTTTTTCAGCTAAATTCTAAATTTAGCCACCCAATCAACTGAGGTAATGGCCAGATATGACCGACTCAGTATAAGAAGATAGATGATAGATAGACATTGAGATGAAATGACATCTCAAGCCCTGTCGCCCAATGAAAACAATAGGGTTTATAAGTATGGACGGGCCGGCTCGCACCGGCTTAGATCCTCTAAAGGGTTTACCAGTACTCGTGTGCGGTCGGTTTCAGCTCTGCGTGGAAATCTGTATCTTCAAGCCCCGATGGGCGGGGGCCGTCTGTGTCCTTTGATTTATTATATTTTCTTTCAGTTAAATACGAACAGGGTGAATCAATCAAGATGAACTATTTGAAAACAAGTATTGTTTTTGCGGCGCTTCTGTTAGCTGTTCACAGTGAAAACCAGGTAATATATTTGCATTTATTTTATACATAGCTGTGAAATCAATGCATATCTGAAACAAATAAAAGTGATATTTTCACACTGTGAAAATATAAATGATATTTTCACAGTGTGAATGTTATTTTCACAGTAGCAGCCCGGACTATTTTTCTCGCTAAAATTCATATGTTATCTATAAAATAATTCTGTAAAATACCTTGAAAAAGCATTCTTTGAACTGTAAAAATGCTGTTTTAAAAATGGCGATCTGTTTATGGTTTGCAACTGACAGTTGTGACGTTATAGCCAAATAAAAAGTTGTGACGTAAGATCCGATTGATCAATTACAGTACGTGTCGTAAAATATTATCAAATAAAAAGAACATTTACTTCTTTTTCGATAAATATCAAAAATATTTCATCGAGTGCGTTGAAAATATTTGAATTTTCACGAGTGTTACTTTTCTCTTTAGTTCTAAGTACAAAACAAATCAATGCATCTTTAACAATATAAATGAAAATTTTGTACCATAACCGCATTATCAAACAGTTATAACAACATCACGTGAACAAGTCCGTGTAACCGTGTAATAAACACTTCCTTAAACCCCACATTATATAGAGAAAACTTGGGTTTACGGGGGTATTTATTGTTTTTCTTATTTCTGGTGCAAAACATAGGTTGTGGGTACTCGTAAGAACCGCCTCAGTAACGAACACCCACATCTTATGTTTGGAGTAAAAATATGAAACTCATCAAAAATATTCATCGGAATATAATTGTTTCGGGGGCATTACAAAATGCACTCGGCCCCCGCCCGTAGGGGCTTGAAGAAATATATGGGCTGCATGATCCTTCCACGCAGAGCCGAATCCTGCTCGCACACTAGTACTGGTAATTCGCTTAGAGGATCTAAGCCTGTCCAGGAACCGCGGTGCGAGGCGGACCGTCCATGCTAATAAACCCTATTGGTTTCATTGGGCGAAAGGGCTTGGGATGTCATTTCATCTCAATGTCGGGTAAAAGTCCCACAAAATTAGAAGCAACGTCTCTAAAATGACCTTTACAGTGTTGACGGGAACGTTAAACCTCAAATCAAACAAACATGTATTTTAGCTGGGGTTGGGTGTTCGCTCAACGGACCCGACGTTGTCAATGTGATTGTGAACTTTGCATTAACGCAGAAGTGTTACTTTTCTCTTTAGTTCTAAGTACCAACAAATCAATGTATCTTTAATCATGTAAATGAAAATTTTGGACCATAGCCGCATTATCAAAAAGTTATGGCAACATCACGTGAACAAGTCCGTGTAATAAATACTCCCTTAAACCCCACTTTACGTAGAAAGGTAGGGTTTATTTATATTCTTATTGTATGCAAGTGCGAGGGGAGTTCGAAACATTACGCTAACACACCCGTGTGACATAGTGCATTTTGTAATGTCCCCGAAACATTATTTTCTGATGATTTTTTATGAGTTTCTTATTTTGACTCCAAACATAAGATGTGGGTGGTCGTTAGAACCGCCTCATTGAGGCAGTTCTTACGAGTACCCACAACCTATGTCTTGCAGCACAAATAAGAAACATAATGAATACCCCTGTAAACCCAAGTTTTCTCTATATACAAAAAGAGATAGTAGAGGAGATGAAAGTGAGGGACAGAGGAGAAAGAGGAAAATGAATGAAAGTGTAGAAACAGAAGAAATAACAACATCCCCCCCCCCCCCCCCCACAGTTACCTGCTGCAAGGACAACAGGCCTTGCCAAAATGTAAGTCAATATCAGCTGGACTCCCCAGTGACACAAGATACATATCACTTTTGCCTTACCCAACCATCCCCACGAAAAAAAGGAAGAAAGGAATGAAAGATAAACGCGTCTGCCAGTTTATTCATGGTCAAACCATAAATTTATAAATAAGCTCAGTACATTCTGTGCTTCTATCATCTGCTAATAATCTTACAGAGAAGTTCTCCTAGCGGCCACATGACGTCTTAGCAGCGTCGCATCAACGTCGCTTTGATACGATGATGCACATATGTTGTGTAGCCGCTCGGAGCTATGTTCCTTTTGGCATGGGGACTTAAACAGGATAATAACTTGACAAAAAAACAAACATTTTTAAACCATTTGATTTAGACATTTTAACCCTGATCAGACGCCACGTTTAGCGAACTTCAGACTGTCTGCCCAAGGCGAATTAAAATACGTTTATTCCAACCTGTACATTAACCCTTACATGCCAATTGTTTCAATACTGGGACATTCAGTAAACACAGATTAGAGGCCATAGACTGTAGCGTCTGATCGGTGTCTTCATTATTTGCTAAAAGTACGGAACTTGATTTAAAACTCACAGATTAAAGCCTTAAAAAAGTCGGTCAGTAAAGGGTAGTTTAGTTGGCCACAGACAAACACAGAGAAGCGAGCTAACCCTTTTACATGCAACCCTGTAGACCGGTGCAGGCGCCGAGGTAGAAATACACTGTATCTATGCAAACCTTGCAGATCCCGATAAGACGGCACGTAGCTAGCACATCTCGCCAGAATCTACATGTACACTGTTTGCAATCATGTCAGTGAACTACTCAGAAATCCCTTTCTATAAGAATATATTTTTAAGCGAGAAGTCTTGTTCAGAATCCCAGAGATGAAAGAGTAAAATCTCAAACCAGTTGCATAAGCGCGTAGGAAAATTCCCAGCGTATTATTTTCTTTTCAGAATTTAGTCTTTCTGTGCCAATTTATAAAGTCCCGAAAAATGAAATGTTTTGAAAGACTTTCCATGCTTGCAAAATTAATTTTCAAGAGTTCCTTTGGAATATTTTATGCAGCGAACGAACAGCGGAAGTGGAGCAACGCGATCCAGTACCGGAAGTAGAAATGTGTTGACAAAGAAACTTGATTTTAAAAATCAACTTTCAAAAATGCCGCGCACTGAGTCAGCGTTTTATTATTATTATTATTGTTATTTTTCAGACAAATTCTGGACAGCCAATACAATGTCAAGCAATACACTTTTGGACTGGTATGTCAGATATGGATGAATGGTGTACTGAAGCGTGTGCCAGAGGAAACTGCCCGGAATACGCTTGCAGCTGTGGTCAACAAACAAACCCACCTACTGATGGTACCCCGCAACCTGCTATCAACTGCAAAGCAACCAATTATTGGACTGGAGATCCATATTTAGACAAGTTTGTATTATACATTGAAACCTGTCTTAGCGGCCATCTGTATTGGGCAGACAACCTCTTTACAAGATGTATGCTCTTAGTTTTCTGATAAACTTTATCTATATTAAGCAAGTAGATCATGTGTGCCTAGCGACCCATTTTTGGGACATTGGCAAACAGTATAGACCCAGATTCGTCATTAATTGCGATAATGAGGCCCAGTTTTGCAAGTATCGAGTACCAACTTTGAACATACTACATACAAAATAAGGCAAGTGTCGAGTTGATTGATTAGAAACCTCCGTGGTGTAGTGGTTTCGCTACTCGCCTTGTAAACCAGGGATCGCAGGATCGATTCCGGGCTTCTGCAGACCTTCGGATGAGTCATTAAACCAAGGTCCCGTCTCCGTATGACCTTAGCTGTTGGTGGGACGTAAAACTCAAACACTCACTCACTCGAGTTGATTGATATGAATATGACTTAATATCATGTGTTTACAAGGTAGTATGGGCTTCAAATTTGCAGGATAATTATAGAAATTCAAAGTGTAAAAAATATTATCTATGGGTACGGATTCTAATATACACATGTATAAGCAATAAAAACACGGTCTGGTGGAATTTTGTACCATAATTTATGTTACGAACTTTTTTCTTCAAGGAGAATAGGAACACATGGCAGATTTTTATTGCCATTTTTTAAAGGAAGACAACTTTCCGGACTTCATGTTTGCTTTGCTATAAGCTGAAAAAGGGGTCTTCTCTTAAAGGACAGAATTTGCTCCTCTGGAGCAAATTCTTTACTTTAAGAGTTGACTTTACTTTAAGAGTTGACCCCTATTGACATGGGAGATAAATATAATTTTGCAGGTGTTGCCTCCCCTGAAGGTGTATCCATTCCCCTTAAAAGAACGATTTTCTGTTTTTTTTTTCTGTTTACTTATTGATAATGTTTTGTAGATGGTGTGTGGAAAATTGTGCCAAAGGTAACTGTCCGGAGACCTCGTGCGAATGTACAAACCGGTCGGCGACAGGACGAACCCCGCCTACCATACCTACTGCTTCTAAACAACCCTCTAAGTCAACATTAGCTCCACCCATAGTACAGAACACGCCTACAATATCTAGATTTACAATAGCCACTCCCACTCCTAGCGTTGCTAAGCAACCCTCTAAGACAACATTAGCTCCGCCTACCGTCATGGCGATGAAGAAAGTATGCAAAGCTATAAACATATGGAAAGGAATTGACGTATTCGACAGATGGTGAGTCATAGTAGGAATGTTAGTCCTCAACTATTTTCAACCATTTTTCTAAATGGGGGAGGGGCGACTTTTGTGACTCTGGTGTTGCTTTCCGTACACCAAAGCCCACCCATAAAGAGGTCGGCTCTTAGTTGAAAGAATTTACTCCTTTATCCTGAGAAAGAAAGACCCCTATTGCTAAAAGGGACAAAACGTATTTAAAAAAAAATGAAAAAAAAAAAAAATGCCTCCCCTGGGGGTGAGTCAATTTCCCGTAAGGGGAATGACTCAAATGTTTACAGGGAGGAAATAATATTTTTGTATCCTTTGTCAATCATACATGTGCTTAGAAATGACATCACTACTGTCAGAGTAACATGCTCACCAATAAGGGCTTATCAACTCAACAATGAACAAGCCCATTTGTGGAAAGGAAATCGTTTCTAAATGACACTTAGCTCTAAATGGGTTTAATTTGCATCTGGGGAGAAAATCTGTCATTTCAGTTGTATGCCTCCAACGGAGGGGCTCAATTTGCAAGACATTAGAAAGCAGTCATGAAATGGCCGTATTGTAGCCCTGTGCTTTCGACTGTTTGGCGTTTCAGATAAGTCCCGTTTTTAAAGTTGAAATACAGAGTCCACAATGGTGCTCTTTTTGGTATGGGTGTTCGTTTGGGAGACTTTGTAACCGGTAGAATAAAATCATACCACGATACGAGAATACAAGGCTGCCAGCGGGCAGTACCCACCTGAGCTTTGGTGAGCATAGTGGCCTTTTATTTTCTTAATTTTCTCAGTGAGGCGGTCAATAAGCGTTAGCATTCTGTGCCATGTGAAAAATTAAAAAATGGCTTTTCTTCATATCCCTCAAAAGCCCTTGTTGACGAAAAAGTGATATTCTTATTGCAGTAAAATTCCGCTATTAAGGAGACTATGCTTTTAAAAGCTTATTTGGGCCCCGTCAAGCGATTTTGGTACTTATCGCCTATGCGAGCGGCGAAGGTTCAGGCGAGCCTGCGCATCCGCGCAGTCTCACCAGAACCTTCGCTGCTCGCTCATACAAGCAGTGAATCAAGAGGAACCTTCAGACAGAAAGCCATACTCCTGGCCCCTCTAAATTACTGGGCATGCGCAGTTAAAATTTGCCATGACGGAATGCTCGAAGACACAAATTCACTTGGCGGGGCTCATTTAATAGGCTGCAGTTATTCTTTCTGTGTGTTTTCTACATACAGTGTCCTCTGATCAGAGACCACCTTTGGGACTGTTCAAAAGTGGTCTTAAAGACCACTTTTGAACAATCCCAAAGGTGGTCTATATATAGAAGTTTTACTGTATTTATGTTAGAGGAATGAGAAATTGAATGGTTGTGGATTGAAGAGCATCGTTTTTGTGGGGGTGGGTAGTGTGGGAGGGCAGGCGGGCGAGGGGGCGGGGTGTGGTGGTGGAAGAAACTGCTTCCTTGCACATCAAATAAGGAAAACCGTGGTTTCAGCTTGGGAAAGTCCGAGGCAAGCGACACACGTATATTAAATGCGCGACAGATAAAGTTAACGGGTTGTGCAGAAAAAAGAATCTAATATGGGATTCTGCTGTAGATGGGCATTAACAATCCTCGGGATGACCGTACTTAGCGACACGCCCATTAACAACAGAACCCCATGTAAGATTCTCATTTTCTCGCATATACGTTTTATCCTTCTGTTTAAATGCTACATGTATACGTGCAGTGTGAATCGCTTAAATGAATCACAGCCAAATTGTTCAAGATCTGCGAAAGTTTACATTACGAAAACACGCCTATACAAATACATTATAACTTTATCGTCAAAAAAGGAAATTTTAAGATGAAAAGTAGTGATAATTTTCTTATTTCTGTTCAAAATATAGATTGAGGGGGTTCTAACCCGTATCCACATTCTATATTTAAGAGCAGAAATAGGAAAAATAAGGTTTGACCCTGTAAACCCCAGTTTTACTATAAGTACTTTGATTTGGTTTCAGGTGCACAGAGAACTGCAATAAAAATGGGGATGATTCCTGTCCCAGCGACACCTGCCAGTGTGTCAACAGCCTGGTACCACCTGCCAATGTAGATTCTACACTGATGCCATCTACATTATCAACGCGGGCACCAACCACGCGTTTGCAGATAACTACGAATACGCAATCAACTACGCATGCGCGGCGAACTACAAAGGCGCCAACAACTACGCATGCGCGGTCGACGACGCATGCGCGTTGCACCTCAAATGGTGTTGTAGCTGGAGATTATTGGGACCGGTGGTGTCAAAATCAGTGTGATAGCAATAGTTGTCCCCTAGACTATTGTAATTGTTAGAACAGTGTATAGTAAAACTACCATAGCTTGAACATCGATGCCTCGTCCAGGGCCAACTTTATCTGACATTTACCTGTTGAAATTCAACCGGGATAGCCAGCCACACTGAAACCCAAATACTGGATTTTATCAGTTACCTTCTATATTAATTGCATTGCAGCACATTGACCATATAAAGAAATGCTATCTCAGGACAAGTGAGCTTTATCAGGTCAACGTGACATTGCACTTTTATGAATGAACTGGGCTGCTAGAAAATGGCAAAAAATGTTATTATTACTGAATAAAATGGAAAAATTACTTGCAAAACAAAATATGACAGGAAAAAATATGGTCAGCTGATACAAACTATATCGACCTGCGCAATGTTGGGACGCACTGAGGATCATCGATAACTGATCATAAATTGCTAATTTAAGAGTGTACACGAGGGTAAACTGATAAATAGAATACTGGATATCAATTTTATCAGGCTCGGCTTCGAGAACGCATGTAGAATCGCTCGGCAAGCCTCGCGATTCAACAAGCGTTCTCGAAGCCTTGCCTGATAAACTTGATATCAAAAGACACTCACCTGGTATTCTCTATGTCTTCCTTTGACTGCGGTCTATGAACATATTCGCCTTTATGACCCACCATCACAAGGTAAATTCTTTTACTGGGAAAGAGTGTGTGTGGAGGGAGGGGGGAGCTTAAATCGATTTGTGGCCACAATCCACGCCCTTGATTATCGCGTGTTTTAGACAAATAATTTCAGTCCGCATGAAGGATTTCTAACTCATCAATCTATTTGGCCAAAACTTGCTAAACTACCCCAGATATCTCAATCCTTGGATTTAATTTTGAAGGTGTATTTTATGTTTCCAAAGACAACTTTTAGAGCTTTATTTATCTTGGCCTCTAAAGGAAGCAAAGTAAGATAAAGAAAACAGAATTAACCAAACTAGCTACATTCTGTCAAATATCAACTCCAAATGTTCAATTGTAACACAAAGCTTATACCATGTTTTATTGTAACAAACATTACCAAACGAATAGCCGCGTTAAGAGAAACCCCGTGTATGGCTTTTGCGAACAGTATCTAGCTCTATATAATCCTGAACTCTCTTCCGAGTGTTATTAGGATGGTTATTGATGCAGATCAGACCTGCGCAGTCTGAGCAGCATCTTTATGCTCACTGGTTGGATAGTACATTGCCTATCATCTAAAACATCATGGAAATTGTTCCCCTTCAATCCAACTTTTATATGGTAAAACTTGGGTTTACAGGTGTATAGTTTATTTCTTATTTCTGTCCAAAAACACAGATTGTTGGTACTCGTTAGAACCGCCTAACCGAGGCGGTTCTAACGAATACCAACAATATCTGTTTTGAAAAAAAACACAGATTGTTGGTACTCGTTAGAACCGCCTCACCGAGGCGGTTCTAACGAATACCAACAATATCTGTTTTGAAACATAGATTGTTGGTACTCGTCCAAACTGCCTCACCGAGGCGGTTCTAACGAACACAAACAATATATGTTTTGAGAAGAAATACGAAAAATATATTAATTTTTTATCGGAAAATTCTCATTTTTTGCTGGTTAAACTTTCAATGCATTTGAATAGGCGTGTTTTCCTAATGTGAACTTCAAGACTATTGATAGTCTGCGTAGCTGAAGAAAACAGAAGTGGAGGCAATGATCAGGAATCGATACAATTAACCAACAGCTCCCATCAGAGACACCAAAGGGAAAGAAACACAGACATGAAACAGCAGACCCTAATGGAAACATCAACAGTGGAAAGCCAAAAGGACAATTACTTTCCCACAAAATGGCCAATTGGCTATCCAAAACAAAATAATATAAGCGACACAAACACCCAAAGACAAACGAGCCAGCGCATGACAAAATCTACCATAAGACATGTGCGCCCAGCGAAGACTCAGCCCGCGCATCCATATAGTCTAACCGGAGACTTCTCTTGCTCTATGAAGGAGCATTGTGCCCTTAGCTATCCTTAGGGCACACAACGAAAACTCTGATCAGACTGCGCGGATGCGCAGGCTGATCTGAGTCTTCGTTGGGTGCACATGTCTTATTGTATGTTTTGTCATGCGGTGGCTCAAACCATAAAAAAAATAAACCGCCACAGAAGAACCGCCTTGGAACAGTCAGTGAAACGAATTCCACTGAGGGGGGTGGGGGCTTTAATCGATTCAAGTTACGTGGCCACGATCCTCGCTTTTACTTTGGAAGCCCAATTGTGTTGGAGGACTAACAGTTTGGTGAAAAACACTTAAGACAAGTTTTCTCGCATAGGACCCAAATGAAATAAACGGAATGATAGCTAAGGACCTGACCAACCTTTCCACAGATAAACCCTTCATCTTCAGCATGCATGCCAATCTTCATAGACTAGCTCTAGCATATCTCAGAATTCCCTCACAGTAAAAAGCTTACATCCATCCATCCGTCCGTCCGTCCATCCACACAAACGCCGGCCTCGGTAGCTCAGTCGGATGCGCGTCTGACTGGTGATCAGGAGGACGCAGGTTCGATACCTGCCGGGATTTGGCAACATTCTTTCGTGGTGATTGATCATGAAAGCTTTTCTACGCTCATTCTCTCCCTTCCGCTGATTCAAGAAGAGCAGTTGTCAGTTTCTGGCGAAAGAATGTGCACTGCACTGGTTAACCGCTTACGTATAAGCCTGCCCTGGAAAAGTGTGAATAGGTAAACTGACCGTCGCAAAAATGACCTAAAATAGTATTGACTGGGCCGTTTAACTCAGATACAAACAAAACATACATACATACATACATACATACATACATACATACATACATACATACATACATACATACATACATACATACATACATACATACATACATACATACATACATAGAAGCCCCCGTGGTGCAGTGGTTACGCTACTCGCCTTGTAAACCAGGGATCGCAGGATCGATCCCGGGCTTCTCCAGACTTTCGGATGAGTCTTTAAACCGAGGTCCCGTCTCCGTATGACCTTAGCTGTTGGTGGGACGTAAAACTAAAACTCACTCACTCACATACATACATACATACATACACACATACATACATACATACATACATACATACATACATACATACATACATACATACATACATACATACATACATACATACATACATACATACATACATACATACATACACACACACACAAGCATACATACATACATACATACATACATACATACATACATACATACATACATACATACATACATACATACATACATACATACATACACAAGCATACATACATACATACATACATACATACATACATACATACATACATACATACATACATACATACATACATACATACATACATACATACATACATACATACATACATACATACATACATACATACCATCCGTCCACCCATACATACATACATACATGAGCGCACGCACGCTCGCATTGGCGGCAACAATTGAAAACCATCCCTCGCCATGTTTATTATAACGACGACACAAAAACTAACCTATATACTTTCCACCCCCTTAAACCCCACTTTTATATAGTAAAATGAGGTTTACAGGGTTAAACATTATTTTTCTTGTTTCTGCTCAAAAACATAGATTGTGATTACTCGTTAGAACCACCTCAGCGAGACGATTCTGAGGCGGTCCCAACGAGTACTCATAACCTATGTTTTTGAGCAGAAATATGGAAAATAACAGAATTTTTACTTGAAAATTTTCATATTTTGGTGGCATTTTTTTCCAATAAATTTGAATGGGCGTGTTTTCGTAATGTACAATTATGCAAATTTATGCATATAAGACTCCTTTAAAACCAAACACAATTCAAGCAAAGCAAATGGCATTCAAATTAAATTATTTCTTACAAACAGAGGTTGACATTTCATGTCAAACGTCTAAGAAGAAATAATGCTTAGCATTTTCAACAGCTACACATACTAATTGCACAATATCCTTGACTGCACTGTTGTTTACAATAATTGTCCCACCACTGAGAACCGGAAAACGCACCTTTTCCGGTGCACGGAGCATGCGCGGGAGGTTGCGTGGTGGTCGTAGCTGTAGTAGAAGTTGTGGTTGATGAAGTGCTCATAAGATTCAGAGGAATCAGTTGGATGTTGGAGCACTGACAGTTAGATGGTGGACAGACACCTTTGTTGCATTCTTGGTCACACCTAAAAGAGACAGGCAAAACTGATTATAAATTAAAGGTGATCACCTCTATGTATTGAACACCCCTATTAACCCTCTCTTTGTACATTGAGATATAGAGGATCTTACATTAGTGTTCATGTATTATTGAATTTATTAAACGAGTTGAGGAAAATGGATAAAATGCGAGGCTTTGCCGAGCATTTTATCCCTTTTCCTCAACGAGTTTAATAAATTCAATAATACACGAGCACGAATGAAAGATTCTATTTATCATATGACATTTAAAGTGCATTTTATTCACGATTGTTTACAAAAATGTCAATATTCCACTGTTAGTAAATGCGACGTCGTTAAGGACGTCGTACATGTAACGTTATGGGTCGTATCTAGCTAATTTGCATATTTAATCCACTAGTGGATTATCGAAAATAATACATATAGATTATTCATTCTCCTAGTTGAAATATGGGATTTATAAACCGAGGGAGGTAAAACAATCCGATAAAGAAACGAGTGCGAAGCACGAGTTTCTTTAACGGATTGTTTTACCTCCCGAGGTTTATAAACCCCATATTTCAACTAGGAGAAATGTATAATCTGTATATTACATGCACTTTCATAGACTTTTAGGAGAGTTTGGATCTTGAATTTTGGATCTGAATGCCCGTTCAGATGACTGTTTACAGCTCATGTAAACGGTTCAATCAGCGAAGTGTTACAGAATCTGGGTGGAAGAACAACTGGATGGGCGCCATTTTGAAAGCGCTTTCTACAGTTTTGAACAAAAATAGAAGAAACAAAGTGTTTCAGTGATAAAACAAGTAAAACATTAGATTAAATAAAGCAAAACTTACATCCTAATCAATTGTCAAATCCATGTTTTCTTTTGTTTCAGCGTTGCATCCGACTCAAACGTCACGCATTCTGAACGTCTGTTGATATTTCTTAGACGCCATTACAATGACGTCATGAATAACGTCGCCGTGATTGAAACTTTCCCGCGTTTGAATAGAACAATTTCACAGCAAAGCGGTATCTCGTATCTTGTACATAAAGTAGTTCCAGCTGAAGGGATTTATTTCCTCGGCTAAGAGGAAATATTTCTTCTTAGCAAAAAGGAAACTACCAAGTTTATGTCTGGTAGAAATCATGGTATTTCTCTGTAATGCATGTAATATATGACGTTATTACACTCTCAGACGCGACGTCATATGATAAAAGTGGAATTTACTCTAATTTCCCTAGTTTTTGCACAAAACATGGATTGTGTGTGCTCGTTAGAACCGCCTTATTGAGGCGGTTCTAACGAAGACTCACAATCTTTGTTTTGATATAAAGAAAAATTTCACAAATTTTCTTCCGCAAAATCACCTTTCGACACCATTTTTGCAAATAGAGGCAGGCAAACCTGATGTCAACCGTCAGGTTAACAAGTCCTTGTGATGAACAACCTGTAAGCCCCAAAATACGCTGAGAAAAGTGAGGTTTACATAGAGGATCTTACATGAGTGCTCATGTATTATTGAATTTATTAAACGAGTTGAGGAAAAGGGATAAAATGCGAGGCTTTGCCGAGCATTTTATCCCTTTTTCTCAACGAGTTTAATAAATTTAATAATACATGAGCACGAATGCAAGATTCTATTTATCATATGACATTAAAAGCGTAATTTATTCACGATTGTTTACAAAAAATGTCAATATATCGCCGTTAGTAAACGCGACGTCGTTAAGGACGTCGTATATGTAACGTTACGGGGCGTATCTAGCTAATTTGCATATTTAATCCACTAGTGGATTATCGAAAATAATACATGACTTTATTACACTCTCAGACGCGACGTCATGATAAATAGGGATTTCCATTATTTCCCTTAGTTTTCCCCAAAAGAGACCGCAGTCAAAAGAAATAGCCAAACGGACCGCAGCTTAAACAGACAGTACAAAACTACAATATTTATTAAGCCAGCGCACGACAAATTCTACAACAAGACCTGTAAGTCTAGCAAAGATGCAGATCTGCCTGCACATCCACAAAGAGTGGCAAGAATTTTAGTTTATCACAAAAGATGACTTGGATTACAGAGAGTGGTTGCAGAGAGTGGAATCTATCGGCTATCGACCCTCGTGATAGACATACCTGCAGTAAGCCAGCTACCTGGAAGGAGGCCCACTTATGTGGATGTTGCCCATGTCCCTGCACGTTAAACAAATCTCCGATGATGATGATGACTAGCCAACGTCGGACCGACAGCGATACGACTGTCGACCCGACGTTTGCCCGGCATTCTTTTCTGGCTTAGACATTAGAAGTGAGGGCAATGATCAGGAATCGATGCAATTAACGCACAACTCCCATCAGAGACACCAAAGGAAAAGAAACGCAAACATGAAATAACTAAACCCTAATGGAAACATCACTAGCGGAAAGCCAAAATGCCATTTACTTTCTCATAAAATGGCCAATTGGATATCCAAAACAAAAATATACAAGCGATACACACATTCATAGACGAACTATAACAAAAATAAACCACGCCAGAAGAACCACATTGGAGCGGTCAGTGAAACGAATTCCACTGAGGGGCTTAAATCGATTTTACGCGGCCTCAATCCTCGCCCTTACTTCCGTCATGGGTTAGAAAAATAATTTGTTCAGTCCTGTTCCTAACTCATCAGTTCAACATCTCCGAGAACATAAAAATCAAACAATAACAGAGATGAAACAACGATGAGGACACGACAACATGAAATAGCTGAAATGACGGAGCAAAAGAAAGTCTACATACAGTTAGACTCCGAAGGCTGTAGAAGGTTTTGATTTTTGCGGAGACTTGGGTAAGACTGTGCAGATTCACAGGTCAGCTGAGTCTTCGCTGGTTTAACAGGTCTTATTGTAAGTTTTGTCGTTCACTGGCTTCATTTAAATACTGTAGTCAGACAAGAACAACTTTGTTTTGTTTGTTTGAATTGAGGTTTAACGTCCCGGTCAGTACTGTCTAGGTCATTTTGGAGACGTGGCTTCCGATTGTATGGGACGAGCTCACGCCCTGTCACCCATTGAAATCAATATGGTTTATATGCATGGACGGTCCGGTCCCACTCGCACCAATTTGCCTAGTCATGCTTCTAGTACGGTCGGTAAAGCACCTTGCATCTATTTCTCCAAGCCCCGATGAGCGGTTTGGTAGTCGTCTTAGCAACTCAATGGGCTTGAAAGAAAAGAAAGGATATGTGGGTGTTAAACCGACATTTGTTTGTTTATCAATGATCTTAAAATAATGAGCTTTTCATCTTTTTATCATTTTTGACGCTATATGTGCTGTTATGTAAACAAACAAGGTACACTGTAAGATATCAACATTTTATTCTCGTCAGTTATTAACCCTTTTTTTTGTACCAAATGGAATCTGCCTACTTATATATAGCAGGAGTCCATTTCAAAATTTAGGGGTGTCAGGTTGTATTTTCTTCATAATTGATTTGGAAAAGCAAACAGTGGTGGCCCTGATCAGACGCCGCGTTAAGCGGTGTCTGATCTGGGTCGGCACTGTTTGCCACCGTACCCGTTTAGGGGTTTCCATTCTGATATGGGTTAAACAAACAAGGTGCACTGTAAGATATCAACATTTTTTCTTCTGGTCAGTTAGTAACCCTTTTGTACCAAATGGAATCTTCCTCCTTATATATAGCAGGAGTCCATTTCAAAGTTTAGGGGTGACAGGTTGTGGTATCTTGAAAATTGAATTCGAAATGGCTGTACTTCCTGCAAAAAGCGTAGGCCCTGATGAGACGCCGCGTTCACCTGGGCCTGCACTGTTTGCCAAGGTACCCAAATTAGGGTTTCCGGTACAAAATGCCGTGGTTTAAGGATAGTCCGGTTACCAATACTTTGGTTTTCAGAAATTACTGATCGAATTGTAAAAATGACCAAGCATGTTAGCAAGTCCGGGCAATGAAAACCTTTGTAAGTCTCAATTCTTCATATTGGCAAAACTTGGGGGCATGGGTCTTTTCAACGATTTTGTTTTCAAACAACTTGTGTACCTACATGTACAACAACTTTTGTTGGGTTTATTGAAGCAGTCTAGGTTCTACACTTTGATAAACGACCTGTATATACCCGTTTTTTATCATAGCAACTCTAATATTTGGCAAAACTTGCGTCCGAGGTACTTCTGCATAATCCTTTCTTTATGAATACTTCACAAATGCTTCGGGTTTGCTTGGCTGCTAAGGCGTTGATGTTTCGTGTTCTGTTCTGAGACATATTGCACATCCACCCAGGGGTGACATTTGACTTAGATCCTTCGTTTTATTCGATAACAGTTAAGATAAAATGGACCAGAGCATGAAAATACTACTAGAAGATCTTTTCGACCAGAGGAACACTGTTTAGCCTGTACGTCAAGCAAGTCTGACCAGGGTCTTCCTGTGTTGCTCTTTGGAAAACCCAGGTGCCATAGAAGGGTCATTCGAACAGTGAAGACTTATCAGACTGCGCATCCGCGCAGTTTGATCAGAGTCTTCACTGGTAGCATGGGTCTACTTGTCAGTTTTGCCATGCGCCGACTCAAATGTAGAAATCATACCATTTATCAAAGAGAACGTTGCCTGCAAATGGACCAATGGCACGGCAAAGCTTCTGAGTAAATATGCGTGTGGGTGTGACGTTCGCAGGCGTAGGTGTAGCTTTTGTTCTCGTGGTTTTTGTGGGCGTGTTTAGTCCTTGGTGAACTCCACTGGTGCAAGCACAGCTGTATTCCGGGCAGTTTCCTCTGCTGCACTGTCTTGTACACCAAGCATCGAGAGACGACTGTCCAGCCCAGTTGTTGATTCCCCAACAACGCAGTTGGTTTCCAACTACAGTCTAATGAAAAAAAAAATAAAATAAAAAGACAGCGTTTACTAAATATTGATAAAATAACTGATTCAGTGACATATGTAGGCCAGCAGGGTGGTACAATGCCCTGAAACAGGTAAAGGTTCCGATAGGGAAAAGTGGGTTATAGCTGGGTCACTGTCTTTAACAAAATTATTGAATAACTCTGGAAATCATATCAATTGTCAAAGAGAACGCTGCCTGCAAATGCAAAAGTTGGTAGAATTTGAACATGTAATAAATGGTATCAATGGTGAAATTTCGCGATTAAGTTCAGCTACATTTGAGAGCAATTCTGCATTTTAAAAGAATATTCAGAAGGTTTCAGTTATTCTTTATGTGTTTTACATCCAGTGCCCTCCACTAGAGACCATCGTTTGGACTGTTCAAAGGTAACTTTCATTGAACTTTTACCTTACTAAGTAAGCTCTGAAAATAACAAAATCGATTATTTCACTAACTCTTCATGCAAAAGTTTAATACTCAGACCCTTTGTCCGTCCATCCATATAAACCATTCGGTTTAATTGGGCGGCAGGGCATGAGATGTCTTTTCATCATAATGTCGGATAAAAGTCCCTCAAAACTGAAAGCAACGTCCAGTAAATGACCTACATTGTGTTGACAGAAACGTTAAACCTCAGTTCAAACAAACAAAACTTAGACCCTGCTTCTGTGTTTACCTGTGGTGTCGGAAGTCTGTGCGTAGTTGGTTTAGTAGTAGTTGACAAAGCTTCTGTCGTTGAACGTTTCGTCGTGGTGCTGCAAGAAAAAAAGGGAATGATTCGATTAATCAGAATTCAATTTACCCTTGCTGCACGAAGAACATTACGAAACACGCCTGTTCAAATACTTTTGAAATTACACAATCAAAAATTTAAAATTTTCAGATAAAAAAAAAATCTGATATTTTTCATATTTCTGCTCTAAACATAGATTGTGAGTACTCGTTAGAACCGCCTCGGACGAGGCGGTTCCAACGAGTACCCACATTCTATGTTTTGAGCAGAAATTATAAAACTAATGTAAACCCTGATCGATCCCGTTTACTGTATAAAAGTGGGGTATAAGGGGATCTAAGTTATATTGGGGAGTCTTACATTACAGCGTACGGCAAAGTAAAGTCGCTTTTCATTGGCTAGCATTGTCGTTACGGGCGGTAAAAAACTTAAATTGAGATTACAACTATAGGCAGATTGGATAAACAAGAACTTCCTGTAAAGCAAGAATTTCCGGTAAAGTTTTTTTCAATTCCTTTGGGACAAGCGGGGGGGTTGGGTGTTGGGTTATGTTTTAACCATGGCTGAACAGTCTAGATTATCGATTGAAACTCCGGTAGATGAAGGATTGAGGTCCAGAAAAGACGAGTACGGTTAATTTGAATACACGAAACTATATTGTTTATGAAAAATAAATGTAGTTGCAGATATTCATGTGCCGGTAGGCTGCACCTATATGCCCATACAACAACAACAACAACAACAACAACAAGACCCACGGAAACACACGACGACAGCCGAACTATCATTAGACCATCTTTGCTGTAATGAGTATTCATGGCATGTACAACACGGACAACAGATCACGCCATCAAATCTTCACTTATCACGTGAACAAGTCTGTGAAATAAACACGGACCCCCCCCCTAATCCCCACTTTATATTGAAAAAAAAAAACTGGGGTTTACAGGGGTAAACATTATTTTTCTCATTTGTTCGCCAAGACATAGGTCGTGGATACTCGTTAGAACCGCCTCAATGGGGCGGTTCTAACGAGCACCCAAAACCTATGTTTGGAGTATAAATAAGAAAAATAAAAAAAAAAATCATCAGAAAAAGTTCCTTTTTTTGAGGTTTGAAAAATGTATCATATCACATCGTAACGCATCATCTGACGGTCTGCGGAACAACACCTGCCGCTGTGCTCGGTGCCTCAGACTCCTAGGTGGTAAGTACCCTTTCACATTAACCCTTTTTGTACCAACTGGAATCTTCCTCCTTATATAAAACATTAGTCCATTTCGAAATTTAGGGGTGTCAGGTTGTCTTCAAAATTCAGTTCTGCAAATAGTGTAGGCCCTGATGAGACGCCGCTTTCTGCGGCGTCTCATCTGGGCCTGCACTGTTTGCCAACTACCCGTTTTGGGGTTTCTGGTACTAAATGGGTTAATATACTTGGGCAGGGGTGAGTTATTCACATTCAGTTTCACGGCTTTGGAAGTTCCGTCGACTTGGATATTTCTGCTCTGTTCGCTTGTGACACAAGTGATGAAAAAAGGTGGCCCGAACGTGGCTCGCATAGGAACATTCCACCAACAGAGCTATCGAGCCACACGGTCTTCCATTTCTCCATATTGGCTGGAAACCCAGATCTTCGTTCATGGACCTGGGTATGTCATTATTATTTTTTTTTACTTTAAAGCTCACCAGAGCCGAATTTGAAGGCTCAAAGTGTATGTGTGTGTGGGGGGGGGGGGAATGCGGGCTTAAAGTATAGGTAATGGGCGGTCGTCGTCGTGTTCGTCTGCGTCAAAACTTGCAAACAAGATCTCCTCATGTGGAGCCTTCATGGGAAGGGGGAACATAAGTTTGTTCGTAAGGACTGTGTCTCATGGCCAAGATGACTTCCATGCCCATATATGGTAAAACATTTAAAAATCTTTTACGGTCGAAAATGTCGTTTTACGGAAACGCGCGCGCGTCGCCGCGACCATAAACTGACGATTTTCTGCACCAAATAACAATTTTAATACAGTTATCCCTTTTCTAATGCACTTGTTCTCTTGTGTTAAACGATTGTTCTATTTGCCCTATACGGCAAGCGCTGTGAGCTGCGTAAAACCTACACCCAACCAATGAAAACTGACGGTACATGATAACGACGGATTTCCGACAGTATGTCGCAGAATATACCGTCGCAAAATTTTGAAGTTATCCAGTCAGACTCCACGTTCCATTAACCCATTAAGTCCCAGAAACCCTAGCAAACAGTGCAGGCCCAGATCAGACGCCACAGAACGCGGAGTCTGATCAGGGCCTCCACTGTTTGCTAAAAGTTCAGGCATTTTCCATATAAAGTCTGATGAAAACACAACCTGACATCCTTAAATTTTGAAATGAGCTCCTGCTATATATATAAGGAGGAAGATTCCAATTGGTACAAAAAGGATTAAAAACGAAAGCAAACCTTGTTGAAACCTTACCTTGTTGTGGAACTGCTAGATGAAACTGGAATTGGCTGGATTTTGCCTGAAGGTGATATCGCTACGTCAGCGCACCCATAGAATTCTTCCTGTGGTCCGCAGCCTACGCATCCCCTCTTTGTGACCGGATCTACGCCCCAACTATTGCCTGTTGTTGAAAACAGATTCTGTATGATCAGTTCATTTCATCTTAGTCAACGTGTTTGGCTTACAAATTAAAATTTGTGTTTGTTTGTTTGAATTGAGGTTTTACGCCCCGTCCCGTCAACACTATTCAGGTCATTTTGGAGACATTGCTTCCAATTTTGTGGCACTTTTACCCGACACCGAGACGAAATGGCACCTCAACCTGCCGCCCTAACAAACAAAAAAGGCTTGTATGTAGGGGCGATCTGACTCGCGCCACTTAAACTTTACCTGGGCGGGCCTAGACGCTCTTAACGGTTTACCAGCACTCATGGACGGTCGGTTTCAGCTGTGCGTGCAAGCATCATGCAGCCTAATCTATTTCTCTCAGCTCCGATGGGCGAGGACCCAACAAAACTTGTGTAAAAGAATGATTAAAGGTTAAATTTTATACAGCAAGGAAAAGCCACATTTTGTACTGAACACCAAAACGGGTATTTGGCAAACAGTGTAGGTCCAGATCAAACGCCACAGAACGCGGCGTCTGGTCAGGGCCTACACTGTTTGCCAAACGTTAAGCTATTTTGGTTGCCACTTTTTATTACATTTTAAATTTTGCAAGTCTCGCTACTTTGGATATCTCCTTCCTGAAACCCGGGACTTCCGTGGAGTGTGGGCCATGTTTGCTGATGTTGCCTCGGTGGGGGCGCCTATAAGTCCTAGGGTAGGCGTCTCGTGCCTGATTTCTCCACTTGACATGTCTCACGAGCTACGTTTGGGCGGTGTGTACTCGGAGGGGGATGTTTTGTGTTTGCCGGGTATTGTCCATCTTCTGTTTCAGTTTCAAAACTTTGAGGTTTAGACACACTGATGAAGATTAAATATCAGAAAGGCCTCTGTGTCACTAAATTTGGTAAAGTTACGCCTTAATTGCAACCACTGGGTCGGTATCTCTGCTGGTGGATGATCCGTTCGTCCCCGAGGGTATCATCAGCACAGTATCAGTTCCTAAATGCTGAGGTTGATACTGCGGTGTTGACGTCGGTACTCAAGTACTGATTTAAATAACTATATTATATCTTTAATTTTTGCAGTATAAAATTCTATTTTTTTTTCTAAAACGAAGACTGACTCGTCAGGTGAGACATGTATCTTAGCGGATTTGGTTGCCATTTTTTGTTACATTTTAAAGTTTGCAAATCTCGCTTCTTTGGACATCATCTCCTCCCTGATGTCCGGGGCTTCCGAGGAGTGTGGGCCATGTTTGCTGATGTTGGCTCGGTGGGGGACGCCTATAAGTCCAAGGATAGGCGTCTCTTGCCTGGTGCCTCTAGTCGACCTGTCTCATGAGCTACGTTGGTCGGTGTGTGCTTGTCCATCATCCGTTTCGGTTTCAGAACTTTAGGGTTTAGACACACTGATGAAGATTAAATACCAGAAAGGCCTCTGTGTCACTAAATTTGGTATAGTTACGCCTTAATTGCGACCACTGGGTCGGTATCTCTGCTGGTGGATGATTCATTCGTCCCCGAGGGTATCAGCTCAGTATCAGTTCCTTAGTGCTGAGGCTGATACTGCGGTGTTGACGTCAGGACTCAAGTACTGATTTGAATAACAATATTATATCTTTAAGTTTTGCAGTATAAAATTCTAATTTTTATAAAACTAAGACTGACTTGTCAGGTGAGACATGAAATGCCGCTGTGTCACTGAATTTGGTATAGTTACGCCTTAATTTATTTCCAAATAAAATTTGAAGAAAACACAACTTGACACCCCTTAATTTTGGTATGGACTATTGTATGTTATAATTCACTTACCACCGTGGTATTTCCATTGTATTACACACTGTGTACAGGTCAGTCCCTCTGGAAGTTTTACAAACATATTGTAGTAGCCAGATCTCCCTGTGCTTACTTGATATCTTCAAAAATAAAAACATGCGACGTACATTATTGTCAAGCACAAGTAATCGACATAATGGGCCAATGACAATAGCTACCCGACAAAATAAAAAACGCACACAGTAGGTTTTATCGTTTTTCAGAATTGTAACAAATACTTCAGAAATTTTATTTAAACAGATCTGTGGTACAATAATCCAACAGTCTAAGCCCAAAATTTCATTTGATTTGGTCTTAACTGGAGTAAGTTATCAGTCTTGAAGTAGGGATGGGTCAAAATCAAAAGTCACAAACCGTTTCAATAGGAAGTATGTCCACCTTCAGCATTTAGACACGCTGTACATCGCCGACGCATTGACCCAATGGTGTTTCTGATGTCATTCTGAGGAACTGCATTCCGTTCGCGATGCAAAGCCGCAATCATCTGCTGACTTGTCCCAACCTGGTGGCGTTTTCTTACGTTACGTCCAAGAATGTCCCAAACATGCTCTATGGAGGACATATCGGGACTTCTAGCTGGCCAAGGTAGAGTTGCGATGTTTTGGGTATTTAGGAAGTCTTGTGATATTCTGGCTGTGTACGCTCGTGCGTTATCCTGTTTGAATCTCAGACGGTATCGCCTAACAAGTGGCACTACTTGGGGTCGCAAGACCTCGTCAATGTATCGTTGTGCATTTAAATTTCTATCCACAACCACCAAATCTGACTTGTGATTCCAGCTTACTGCGCCCCAAACCATAACACTGCCCTTGCCATACCGATCATGTTCCGCAATACAGCAACGCATGCGTAACGTTCTTTACTACGTCTCCATACGCGTTGACGTCTGTCCGCGAAGTTAATACTAAAGCGACTCTCGTCTGAGAATAGGACATTACGCCACTGTGCACTAGTCCACCTTAGATGCACGAGTGCCCCCTCACGTCGTAAACGTCGATGGTTACGAGTTAAAGGAACTCCTATTTCTGGACGTCTTGCTTGGAGTCCAAATTCACGTAAGCGATTCCGCACTGCCTGCGCTGTAACGTGAACATTCCTTACTCTGTTCAGATCGCTGGCAATTGACGTCGCCGGCCGAAAGCGATCTCTGAGTGACGCCAGTCGAACGAAACGGTTGTCAGCGTTTGACAGAACTTTGGGGCATCCAGGACGCTGAGCGTCACTAACAGATCCAGTGTTTTGAAATCGAAACCTCAAACGACTAATGGTTTTGTGGTGCACACCAAAGGCTCTGGCTACACGACGCACACTTGCTCCAGCGGAGAGCATGCCGATTACCCTATCCCTTTGATGGCTTTGCAGTCTTGGCATTGCGCTATTTAGATCAAGTAAAGTACACTCAACGAAAAGAAACGATATCCATACACCCGTAAACAGTTGAAACTCCATGTACACAGCAGGTTTAGATACGATCATGGAAAACTTATTCAACGGTGACAAAGAATCAAAATGCCGTGCATGTGAAATGTACGGATGTCAATCTATGCCATGCTGAAATTTCAATCGATTTCGACCACTTATAAGGAATTTATCGATGGTTAAAATTGAACCTAAAAAGGTAAACTTAACGGGAAAATCCTACTGTGTGCGTTTTTTATTTTGTGGGGTATATAAAGGTATTGTCTTATACGCGTGAAATATTTGAAATGCCATTCTGAAAGGGCTGTAAGGAAATAAAGCATGTTTAGAGATTAATTGTTGTTTGACGCTGGCTATTTAGATCAAAATAAGATTTGTAAAGAAGTTCATTAAACTATACCCCTCAAATACCCCATAGTTCCTTCAAACCCGTCAAAAAGCGTTTTGTCAATACGTGTATAAAAAACATCAGACGTCTGTTGTTAAAGGCAAGTTAGTGCGTGCAATAGAGACGATATACGATTGTTTCTTTCAGTCTGCGATCAGCACATTGTTCTTATTCAAAACAACAAAAAGTTATACCACGGTTCTTTGGTAGTGGGATGATCAGTTATACCACCTTTCTTGCATTCTGAGATAATCATTTATATCACAATTCTGGCGTACTGAGATAATCAGTTATACCACGGTTCTTGCGTAGCTGTGATTATCAGTTATACCACGGTTCCTGGGTTCTGAGATAATCAATTATATCGCGGTCCTAGCGTATCGGTGACAATCAGTTATGCCACGTTTCTAAGGTACTGAGATAATCTCATATACCACGGTTCTTGCGTGGCTGTGATAATCAGTTATGCAGTGGTTCTTGCGTACTGAGATTATAAGAATCTTATATGGGTATGAGGGGTGGATTGAAAAATCCGTCCCAAGGGACACTGTCCGGCATCACGAGGCTTGCCGAGTGATGCCGGACAGTGATCCCGAGGGACGGATTTTTCTATCCACCCCTCACACCCATATTGGATTCTTTTTCTTGCATACCTTCCATTTCTATTGCGAATTTTTAATGCTGCTGTCACTTGGGTTACCGACGTCCGCCATTTTGTGATGACACAACAGGAATGTTAAGTGACGTCACGCATGACGACGCCGCGCATGAGGTTTTAATCAAACAGTGCATTTATCAAACACGCGATTATATTCGATTTGGGGTCGGAACACCAGGGTCAGAACATAAATTTCTATCCCAGGGTGAAATCACGGATTTCCTTGTCTGGTGTGCAAGAAAATCTCATATACCACGGTTCTTACGTACTGAGATAATCAGTTACACCACTGTTTTTGCCTTGCTGTGATAACGGTTTTTGTGATGCTGTGATAATCAGTTATACCACGGTCATTGTGAGATTATGATAGCCATTTATACATATACTGATTTTGATTAAGAGTTTAGAAAAAACAGTATGGTTTATCTTGATAACAAAATTATAACCCTCTAACTGTAATAATGCAAAACTCACCTAGTACCCGAGCCGTCCGCAAATTTCAAAAGATATTTATTAAGACAAGCATGAGTAATTGGCCTGGTTACGTCGTTATTTGGGCATAGCCGAAACTCCATCCAACCTCGGTGATTGGCTGTGATTTGTACACGCACGTGTATCACTTGACCAACCTGCAGCAAGTAGAGCATTACTGATAATACGCCACTGTTTCAATATTTCAACACACGTGTCTATCTTCCCGGCTCCGAAAAAGCTTTTCTGATTCTCCTAGATTCCAAATTTCGTTATTATATACAGCTGATGAGAAAAAAGGTACTTTTCGCAAATGCGACCAGCAAAGGCTCTGACGGACCTGCGCATGCGCAGGCCCGTCAGAGCCTTTGCTGGTCACAGGCTTGTTGAGGAGACATAGAAGTAGTTTGATGCAATAAGTCAAGAATCTAGACTTGCTTGTTAGCTGCGCATGCGTAATTGAAGAACATATTTCGGACATACCAAAGACCCTTTTCTTATGCGTCAATTTGTTCCGTATTTGTAAATAAGTAAGGATTTTGTGCGACTTCTTAGAAATAACTATGTTGCACAGTAATATACACAGGATCCTCGATATAACGACAATATTTGTCCCTAACGTTCTGGTGTAAGAATCCAAATGAGTAATAGATAATAATGGGCGTTTCACGCGAACAAGTCCGTGAAATGAACACCCTCCTCAACCCCACTTTATACAGAGAAAACAAGGGTTTACGGGGGTATTCATTATTTTTCTTATTTCTGCTCCAAGACATAGGTTGTGGGTACTCGTTAGAACCGCCTCAATGAGGCGGTTCTAACGAGCACCCACAACTTATGTTTACAGCAGAAATAAGAAAAATATCACGGATTTTCATCAGAAAATTAGCCATTTTGGAAAAGGGAAAATGCACTATGTCGCACGGGTGTAATATTGTAATGCTTTTCCCTTAGTTACTCAAAGGGACAAATGGTGGTAACATTAATTTACATGTGTCCACAACATTTGTTTTTGAGTATCAAATGCAATATTAAAGAATGTTCCATTTATCTGACTCATCTCTTGGACTAAGGATTCGTTCCGGCCCCGCCCATCGGGGCTAGAAGAAATAAATGGCTGCATGATGCTTCCACGCAGAGCTGAATCCGACCGCAGACGAGCACTGGTAAACCGCTTAGAGGATCTGAGCTAACCCAGGCAAAGCGGTGCGAGTCGGACCATCCATGCTTATAAACCCTATTGGTTTCATTGGACGACAGGGCTTGAGATGTCATTTCATCTCAATGTCGGGTAAAAGTCCCACAAAATTGGAAGCAACGTCTCCAAAATGACTTATACAGTGCTGACGGGGGCGTTAAACATCAAATAGACAAACAAAGATTGGTCAAGAAAATATAATTGAACTCTGCTATATTTTCTATAACTGCGTACTTTGCACAAGATGATTTCAAAATTTAGGATGCCAGGTTGTGTTTTCTTCAAAATTTATTTTGAAGATTGTAAATTATTTGCAAACAGCGTAGGCCCAGATCAAACGCCGCAGAAGGCAGCATTTGATCTGGATATTCACTGTTTGCCAATTACCCGTTTTGGGTTTCCTGTTTTGCATTAAGGCAATTTCCCCTCTTCTAATCACTCTGGGGCCATCGCCCCAGAAACGGCGTTTAAACCTTAAAATGGTTCGAAAAACTGATTTCCTTATAGCCCGGTCACACCTTTACGTTTCTGCTACGTTTCACCACGTTTCTGACAAAAACCCAAAACGTGGCCAAACGTCGCAACCTGCTGCGTTTTTTATGCAAATTAGATGTCTTGTTGTCTTGTTGTGTACATGGAGTATGAGCTACGTTTCTGCTGCGAAGCTGCGGCGTAAGACCCACGTATCGCGGCGTTTGCGTGACGTAAGTGCTGCGTATATCGCATTGCTGTTACGTAGGAGCTGCGTTTCATTCTGACCTGCGACGTTGCTGTTGCGTAACAGCGGCGTTTTAAAACATATGTGGTAATAGTGTTGTTGTCATTCATTCAAGTGACATCGAAGTATCAACATGACAAGGAAGAGAGGAAAGGCAACTTGCAAGACCGGGGCAAAGAGAAGCTCGATGCCTAATCTCAGCCCTGCGGTTAATATTCAGACTGATCAGGGATCAGAGCGGGACCCGAATGCTTGCTGCTGTATATATATATATATAATTTATATATGAGACAACTTGATCGAGATTAAAATGTATTATGCGATGCCACTTGACCTCATTTGAAACTCAACAAAAGCCACAATCGTCGCTATTACGCCGCAGGTAAACTTGAAACGCCACAGCTATTTTTACTACGTCGTACATACGCAGCAATAACGTCGTACATACGACAGCTACGCAGTACTTACGCCATGCTTACGTTATGATACGCCGTGGAAACGGCGTATTTAAAATAAAAACGTAACAGATACGCCGTAGATACGAAAGGAACGTCGCTGTTACGCAGCGACAACGTGTCGTACGCCACACTTACGTGGTAAGTCTTGAGTGGCGTATGTGCGGCATAAGAGGCGTTTGTGCTACGCTGCTGCTGCGTTCCTTTCGTTTGCACTGCGTTTCTGCTACGTATGTACGACGTTTCGAACCTGCCACGTATGTGCGACGTAAAGAAGTTGCATGCAACTTCTTTACGTGGCAGCCTCGCGTAAGAGGCGTTCCTGCTACGTATCTCGGCGTAAGAGCTACGTTCTTGCGGCGTACCTTTCGTTTCGCCACGTATTGAGAAACGTAGCGCTTACGCGGGTCGAAACGTAAAGGTGTGACCGGGGTATTACCTCGTTAACACCATGCTTAATATAATAAGCACATTCAAAAGTTATTTCTATTTTTACGCGTAATGGAACTGGATGCACTTTCATGGGCTGCGACGTTTTCAAACACATGGCCTCCCTTTCGAATTCCCTCCTTTCAGTGCTGCCCCTTTTTCAGAAAGAATTAATTTATGTAAAACGACCCGGAAATCCTGAAAGGTGCTTTATATATTACCTATGCCCTTGGTTTTGCTTTCGAGTCCCAGTCGAGTCATATACTCCCCGCCACACACCCAAGACATATGGTGGCACAGTCATTGTGGCTCCAGCATTACATTTAACATGACAAAAATGTGCCAGGTATTGCCATTATACATACCGTATAGTTCCTAACTATTATTCCAGTGGCATATATTCCACCCGCCTCATTTTTACGTGGTACCGGATCCGTCCAGGGGTCCCCGCAGACTCCACACTTCCCGCCATTAGCCTGGTGTACCTACAATTGTCACGTTAGGATAACAGACAATGCAGTGTAAATGTGCATCTTTCAAAATATGTGTCATGGTAAACAACGGCCCTCGCCCATAGGGGCTTGCAGAAATATATATGGACTGCATGATGCTACCACGCACAGCTGAATCCGACCCGAACACGAGTACTGGTTAACCGCTTAGAGGATCTAAGCCTGCCCAGGTAAAGCGGTGCGAGTGGGACTGTCCATGCTAATAAACCCTATTGGTTTCATTGGGCGACAATGCTCGAGATGTCATTTCATCTCAATGTCGGGTAAAAGTCCTACAAAATTGGAAGCGACATCTCCAAAATGACATTTACAGTGTTGACGGGGACGTTAAACCTAAAATCAAACAAACAAACAAATCATGGTATACAAAGGTATATAAATAGACAGTTAGGAAAACACGCATATACATTCATTGTAACTTTTATGGCCGAAATAAAAAACAAAACAAACAAAAAAAAAAAAAAAAAAAAAAAAAAAATGAAAAATTGTGATATTTTTCTTTTTCTTCTCAGCATATAGATTATGGGTTCTCGTTAGAACCGCCTCATCGAGGCGTTTCTAACGGGCACCCACAATCTATATTTCGAGCAGAAATAAGAAAAAACATCATAATTTTTCAGCTTAAAATTTTCCTTTTTTTCGGCGGAAAAGTTTACAATGTATTAGAATAGGCGTGTTTTCGTAATGCGAACGAGATCGACAGCACACGATAAACTGCTCTTTCCTAGATCGCATACCACGTATTACGACAAAGCCTTCAAGTTCCACCACAGGTCCCCGGCAATGGAATATTTTACCAACTGAAAGTTGGGAAAGTGAAACCCTGTTTAAATTCAACAAAACACCATTACGATAACATAACTACGGAACCCGGGAAGGGACATGATTTTTTATTTTTATTATGTTGTGCGAACAAGATAATATCTTGAGCGGACAAGATATTATCTTGTTCGGACAACATATTATCTTGTGCGGACAAGATATGATCTTGTTCACACCACATAATATCTTGTGCGCACAAGATATTATCTTGTTCGCACAACATATTATCTTGTTTGCACAACATAGATCTTGGGAAGTTGTGTGGACAAGATATTATCTTGTGCGCACAAGATCTATGTTGTGCAGACAAGATATTATCTTGTGCGGACAAGATAATATCTTGTTCGCACAACTTAATATCTTGTGCGGACAAGATAATATCTTGTCTGCACAAGATAATATGTTGTCCGCACAAGATAATATCTTGTGCGGACAAGATATTAAATTGTGCGAACAAGATATTTTCTTATCCGCACAAGATAATATCTTGTCCGCACAAGATAATATGTTGTCCGCACAAGATAATATCTTGTCCGCACAAGATATTATCTTGTGCGCACAACTTATAAAATAAAAAAAAAATATGTCCCTTCCCGGGTTCCGTACATATCCGTGTGATATAGTGCATTTTTCAAACCTCAAAAAGGGTAATTCTTCTGATGAAAATTTGTTGTATTTTTTTCTTATTTACACTCCAAACTTAGGTTTAGGGTGCTCTAACTAGTACCCGCAACCTATGTCTAGGAGCAGAAATAAAGAAAATAATGTTTACCCCCTATACCCCAGTTTTCTCTATATAAAGTGGGGTTAAGGGGTCTTTATTTCACGGACTTGTTCACGTGATGCGCAAGCACTACATCACGAAAACACGCCTATATGAATTTGACCCCATTAAACCCCACTTTTATATAGTAAAACTGGGGTTTGCAGGGGTAAACCTTATTTTTCTTATTTCTGCTCTAAAATATAGATTGTGGGTACTCGCTAGAACCGCCTCATCGAGGCGGTTCTAACGAGTACCGACAATATATATTTTGGGCAGAAATAAGAAAAATATCACACTTTTTTATCATAAAATTTTCATTTTTTTTTGGCGATAAAGGTGGCAATGTATTTGTATAGGCGTGTTTGCGTAATGATCTACTCCATTAGAATTAAACTGTGCTTAATTTGGAATAGCTACCAATATGGAATCCTCGGGCGGTTTGCAGACTGGCTGGTTGGCTGGGGCTCTTTGTTTGGATGGGTCTATTCTAATTTTTGCAAAACAAAGAGAGTGTATCTGCGAGTTTGAGGTGTTATCAAACTAGTATGGGAGTAGGGGCGTTCTCTTTGGACATTGGTTTCCGCCACGCGCCCCTCGCCCCTCGCACCAGCCTTGAGTCAAGGTCCTTTTAATTTTTAATGTATATTCTTTTTCTAATTTCTGCTCCAAACATAAATCGTAGGTGCTCGTTAGAACCGCCTCAATGAGGCAGTGTTAACGGGTACCAGCAACCTATGTTTTGTAGCCGAAATTAGAAATATATATAACCCTGTTGTTTCATTCAAGGTCTCCCATCCTGTCGCAAGTGTTAGAAGTTCCACATACATGTAACGTTTAATGAAATTAGGTTACGCCGTCTAACGTAAAAGACTACGTGTAACGTCGCAAAACGACTGTGTCACGCTGTTCCGCCCCGCTCCGTTGCCTTTCCAGAGGGCGCTGTTACATGTAGAATATTACCTTTCAGTAGTCTCCCTTATCAATTTCGGTTCTTGGTTACTTATCACTCGTGCAAAATGGGAACCCCTAAAAGGGTACCTTGACAATCAGTGCAGGCCCAGATCAGACGCCGCCAACGCGGCGTCTGATCAGGGCCTCCACTGTTTGCGAAAAGTTCAGTCATTTTCCAAATAAATTTTGATGAAATCACAACCTGACACCCCTAAATTTTTAATGAACTGCTATATATAAGGAGGAAGATTCCATTTGGTACAAAAAGGGTTAAAATACATTTTTATCGGACGGCCTATAACAGGTAGACTTTAACCCTTTTCCCGCTGAATAATTATTTAAGCCCTAATCATTTCTGACTTTGAACCAATCAGATTACTTGATGTTATTTATGCAAATTCACAAAATGAATGTTTAAACAGAGTAGATCATGTCATCTGATCTGGATCTACACTGTCTGCAAAAAGATATTGATTGTCGTGAACAGCAGGATAAGGGTTAAATTATTTTTTTTTTAATATGTTGTGCGCACAAGATAATTGTTCGGACAACGTATTATCTTGTGCGCACAACATATTAAAAAAATCCATGTCCCTTCCCGGGTTCCGTACTTGAGAGAGGGTTTACTTGAGAGACATATTAAGAATATTAAAATGAATAACTGAGGCTGTCTACATAAAAACTGGAGTAAACAAGAGCTGTCACTATTAGTGAGCAAAGCCCCCGTGGGAGCCAATTTGAAGAAAGGGCCTAACTCCTTCGAAAATGATAGGACCAACATGAAAATTGTGTTAGACATCCCTTCCCCTCACAAGGAATGCATGTGCAAAGTTTCAGCTCAATCGTTGAAGAAATGGGAAAGTAGTTTGCTTCACAAAAAAGTGCGGACTTACAAACACACCCACAAACGGACAGTGCAAAAACTATATGCCCCCCGTACTATATGCCCTCCTACGTGGGCATAAAAAGGTTTGGGCTATATTGGATAATAACCCTTGCAATAGCACTCCCGGGTTCGCTGAGTTGTCGGTCCGATCAGGTCAGTCAGGAATACATCAAGGTAGTTTTTTGGAAATTAAAAGGGAAGGGTCTGATCACAGAGCCCAGAGGGACATTAGAAACAGTGGGTGCAGGATCACTATATGGAAATGAAAATGAATTAGTTCAATGGAAGGTCATTGAGGAACATCAGACAATATACAGCAGCAACTCAATGCCAAATCAACGGTGTCATAATACCGAAAAACGTTGTTACAACATCGATAGAAATATTGAAAGTGAAGTTTTTAAGCTATCAAAATGATTTGAAGTATGTATTTTCGTTGTTTTTTCTTCCAAAATATATTCAATTATTGTCAGGAATATTGTATTGTAACCCACCGTTAGCTTGTTTGTACTGTGCATGTACCTCATGACCTTGAGAATAAAAAAGAAAATGTTCTGTTCTGTTCTATAAAGCAAATTTAAGAACAGCATATACAATAACATCAATGTGTCAAATTGATAAATGGGCCCCGTCAAGCGATTTTGGTACTTATCACCTATGCGAGCAGCGTAGGTTCAGGCGAGCCTGCGAATCCGCGCAGTCTCGCCAGAACGTCCGCTGCTCGCTCATACAAGCTGTGAATCAAGAGCAACCTTCAGACAGAAAGCCATATCCCTGGCCCCTCTGAATGGCTGGGCATGCGCAGTTAAAATTTGTCATGGCGGAATGCTCGAAGACACAAATTCGCTTGGCGGGGCTCATTAATATTGCATAACCGTGCTTCCTGGCAGCTTTAGTATTCAGGCACAGGAAGAATACAACCGAATGGGTAGTTTGTATTTTAAACATTTTCTATGTCGACTGGGCATATATTACATCCCAGTAGGCACATTGCGTAACAATGTCAGTACAACGTCATGACGTTTCTGCAACGTCACATCTACGTTGCACGGACGTTGATTTGACGTTGCCCTAGAGACGTGTGTCTGCTTGTGGTTTATTTGTCGACATGTTAGTTATCGTTGAATGAGCAAATTCTTGGTATCGTCTGCTAGGTGTTGATTATTTAAGGTTTAACGTCCCCGTCAACACTGTATAGGTCATTTTGGAGACGTTGCTTCTATTTGTTTTTACTTTTACCCGACATTGGGATGTAATGTCAGCCTCGATAACACAGTGGTTAATGCGTTCGACTCATGATCGAGAGGCTGTGCGTTCAAATCCGGCGCCCAGTATCGAGGTGTGTCCTTGGGCAAGACACGTAATGACACTGCATCACTCCACCCAGGTGTAAATAGGTAGCACTGGTTTAAAAGTCACTGCCTCTCTCTCGCGCGCGTGAAAACATCCGGAATGATTGTTCGAGAGCGATTAAAGTAAGCTTAAAGCTTCAGTCCGACCCGCACACGAGTACTGGTAAACCGCTTAGATGATCTAAGCCTGCCCAGGCAAAGCGATGCGCACGAGTCGGACCGTCCATGCTTGTAAACCGTATTGGTTTCATTGGGCGACAGGGCTTGAGATGTCATTTCATCTCGATGTCGGGTAAAAGTCCCACAAAATTGGAAGCAACATCTCCAAAATGCCCTTGACAGTGTTGACGGGGACGTTAAACCTAAAAACAAACAAACAAATTCATCGCATTGGAATTAAAATAAATTGGTATAAACTGAATGACATCTCAAGCCCTGCTGTCCAATGAAACCAATAGCGTTTATAAGCATGGATGGTCCGACTCCCACCGCTGTGCATGGGCAGGCTTAGATCTTCTAAGCGGTTTACCAGTACTCGTGTGCGGTCGGTTTCAGCTCTGCGTGAAAGCATCATGCAGCCCATCTATTTCTTCAATCCCCGATGGGCGGGGACCGAGCGTTTGAAAAGAGCCCACCATATTGGTATGCAAAACACCATTGAACAGTGCGTATGTAATAATCAGCGAGGGAGGTATCAGCTTTCCATAAATGCAGTAAAAAGAGATATCTGTAATTCAGCGTTAAATGCAGATATCTGTAATTGAAATGCAAATATCTGTATTTAAAATGCGGAATCTGCATTTAACCTTTTAATTTAGATATATCTGCAATTCAAATACGGATATCTGCATTTCAATTACAGATATCTCTAATTACATAAAGATACAGATTTCTGCATTTCAATTACGGATATCTGTATTTGAAATACATATATCTGCATTTAATACGTTATAACCAAACGGAACACCATACCACGTGTGTTAGATTCTATTTTGTCAAATAACGAAGGATTTAATTGTCGAAGAGGTTCAGAAGAAGTAGAGGATCTTACATGAGTGTTCATGTATTATTGAATTTATTAAACGAGTTGAGGAAAAGGGATAAAATGTGAGGCTTTGCCGAGCATTTTATGCCTTTTCCGCAACGAGTTTAATAAATTCAATAATACATGAGCACGAATGCAAGATTCTATTTATCATATGACATTTAAAATGTATTTAATTCACGAATTTTGTACAACAATGTCAATATTCCGCCATTAGTAAACGCGATGTCGTTAAGGACGTCGTACATGTAACGTTACGGGACGTATTTAGCTAATTTGCATATTTAATCCACTAGTGGATTATCGAAAATATTACATGGCGTTATTACACTCTCAGACGCGACGTCATATGATAATATAAGAATCTTATATGGGTGTGAGGGGTGGATAGAAAAAATCCGTCCCAAGGGTCACTGTCCGGCATCACGAGGCTTGCCGAGTGATGACGGATGGTGATCCCGAGGGACGGATTTTTCTATCCACCCCTCACATCCATATTAGATTCTTTTTCTTGCATACGTTCCATTTCTTAGCGCGAATTTCAATGCTGCTGTCACTTCGCTTACCAACGTCCGCCATATTGTGTTGACACTGCAGGAATGTAAAGTGACGTCACGGTTCATGAATGACGTCAACCTTAACGACGGCCCACACAAGATCGTAATCAACCAGTGCATTTATCACACATGCGATTATATTCGATTTGGGGTCGGAACATCAGGGTCAGAACATAAATTTCTATCCCAGGGTAAAATCGCAGATGTCCTTGTCTGGTGTGCAAGAAATAGGTTTCTTAAACGGCGTCATCGTAACCGAGACAGGATATAGTTCTATCCACTTAACCCATATATGCCTAGCGGCCTTTTTGGGGGAAATTTGCAAACAGTATAGACCCAGATCAAACGACACAGAACGCGAAACTGACTCCTATAATTGGGAAAGGGACCACTCCAAACACATTAGGTGGAATATTCTTTTGTCATATATGTACTCATGACGCCACCTCACGCCCCTCCCATCGGGGCTTGGGGAAATGCACTGGGCTGCATGGTGCTTCCGTGCAGACCTGAAACCGACTGAACATGAGTATTAGTAAACCGCTTAAGAGGTATAAGCCTGCCCAAGCAAAGTGGTGCGAGTCGGATTGACCCTAGCGGTTACTCTGGGCGATAGGGCCTGAGATGCCAATTCATCTCATATCAGTTAAAAGTCACAAATTACGCAAACACGCCTATACAAATATATTGCCACCTTTATCGCCGAAAAAATGAAAATTTTTGGATGAAAAATTGTGATATTTTTCTTATTTCTGCTCAAATCATCGAGGCGGTTCTAACGAGTACCCACGATCTATAATTTAGAGCAGAAATAAGAAAAATAAGGTATACCCTCGGACACCCCAGTTTTACTATATAAAAGTGGGGTTCAAGGGGATCAAAATTATAAAGGCGTGTTTTCGTGATGCAAGACTGAAAATGACCTGCACAGTGTGGGCTGTGACTTAAAATCTCCGGATGCATATTAGGAATAGTTTTGGATTATCTTTTCGTTGTTCTATCAAATAAAACTATGTTGTATGGACTCATTAGAATCGCCTCATCGAGGCGATTAGATTTTATAAATAAAAGAAATCATCCAAAATTAGCCCTCGTTATTTCTTATCTGGAGCCTTAAGGGGAATGAGAACACCTGGCAGATTTTCCCGCCATTTTTCAAAGGGAGACAACTTTCGGGACGTCCCGTCCGCTATTCTATAAGCCCTGTCCAAATGCAAAAAGTGGCCTGCTCTTAAAGGAAAGAATTTGCTCCTCGGGAGCAAATTCTTTCCTTTAAGAGTTGACCACTATTGACATGGGAGACAAAATACTTTTGCAGGAGTTGTCTCCCCTGAAGGTGTTCCTATTCCCCTTAAGAATAATTCCCTATGGACTCAAGAACGCGTTTGGAGTTCAACGGCCAAGTCAACACCATTTAGGTCATATTCGACCGGTCAGTTGACCTATCCACATTTTTCCTGAACGGGCTTATACCAAAGCGGTTAACCAGTACAGTGCCCATGTTTTCGCCAGAAACGGACAACTGCCCTTCTTGAATCACCCAAGAACCTGTTAGACTAAGATAGGTAAATGTTTAACCCATTCAGTACCAGAAACCCCAAAACGGAGTAGTTGGCAAACAGTGCAGGCCCAGATCAGACGCCGCAAAACTCGGCGTCTGATCAGGGCCTACACTGTTTGCAACAAGTTAAGCCATTTCCCGAATAATTTTGAAGAAAACACAACCTGATGCCCCTACAATTCGATATGGACTCCTGCCATACACAGGAGGAAGATTCCGTTTGGTACAAAAAGGTTAATCTGAGTTCCTCGTATAAAACACAAGATACTCACGCCAGCACCTCCGCATGATATTCCATGGTCATCGTAGTTTTTCGGGGTGTTAAACCCCGCCCTCCAGGCACTAGATCTACCGGGTGGGTCCAGAAGTCGCCCATGCCCGTATACACTACATATCAGGCACAACAGGGAGCCAGTGAGGCATATAATATGCATGATCAGTGTCAGTGTATTAGCAACAAAGTATAAATAAAAATATGAGTATTTTGACGCTAGAATCTCGAATAATGTTTAAAAAAAACAGCAAAGCTTTGTGTTAATATCTGGTTTTAGATGTTCTTCATTTGAAATGTTTTCTCAATTATTTTGAAATTATTTATCTCGACTGAACAATATGATGCAAAATTAAAAGTCAGAACGCTATTTTTCAGTTAGTCCTACTGTGCGTGTAATATTAACAATAGTCCTTCAAACGTTCTTCAAAAATTATATTTAATATTATTTTTTTTCAATAAATGCAAAAATATAATTGATCTCAATAGTGTTTTGTATGGTATATATATGGTCGTATTGCGAGCTGTTCCGTGAAACGGTAATCCTGGTATCCGCGAAAACGACAGCCTTTTCGGTCCAAGCATTTGCATGGATTTGCCTCTGACCAATAGCAAGCCGTTTTACACATAAAAATGAACCCCTTCCCTTTCCCTTACACCCTTTCAGCCCATTTGACCGAAACAGACACTTTTGCAAACAGTGTAGATTCAGATGAGACGGTCGTCGCATCAGAATCGACACTGTTTGCTGTCATGTTACTGAGTTGGACTAAACACCCCTATTCACAAGAATAGCGGTGCCCAAAATTGAGAGAGGGAGGAGTGTATTTTAAAAACCCAGGGGCGAAAGGGTTAAGCCGATTATTTTAGATACTTCATAGTTTAATTTGAATGTTTCTTTTCATCACCGGAATTTCTTCAAAATATCATTGCTCTAGATCAGCGGGATTTACAAGGATAAAATCAAGGGATACTTTGGGAAAATTTCTTATTCCTCTTCTGAAACCTATGTTGTGGGTACTTGTTAGAATCGCCTCATCGAGGCGATTCTAACAAGTACCCTACAACATAGGAATTGGTGAAGAAATAAGACGAACAAATGCCCATTAGTTGTTTTTGTTATGCCCCGTTATTTGTGCTATACAACTGCATTCGACATATCTTGACTGACTCATCCAAAACAAATCGTTATACAAAATTAATTGTTGGACAAACCAGGATTTTGGGCTGGTGTTCGCCACCTTGGTGAGAGACTGGTAGCCTAGGAATTAAGTACTTCCCTGTGAAGAATGAAGAAGGTTCAGACGGTACACAGCAAACGATTGCTTTTTGTTTGATTTGATGTTTTACGCCCCCGTCAACACTGTATAGGTCATTTTGGGGACGGTGCTACCAATGTTGTGGGATTTTTACCCGACATTGAGATGAAATGACGTCTCAAGCCCTGTCGCCAAATGAAAAAAATAGGGTTAATAAGCATGGACGACCCGACTCGCACCCATTTAGCCTGGGCAGGCTTAGAACCTCTAAGCGGTTTACCAGTACTCGTGTGCGGCAGGTTTAAGCTCTGCGCGAGGGCATCATGCAGCCCATCTTATTCTTCCAGCCCCGATGGTTTTGTTTGTTTGATTTGAGGTTTAACGTCCCCGTCAACACTGTAAAGGTCATTTTGGAGACGTTGCTTCCAATTTTGTGGGACTTTTACCCAACATTGAGATGAAATGACATCTCAAGCCCTGTCGCCCAATGAAACCAATAGGGTTTATTAGCATGGACGGTCCGCCTCGCACCGCGGTTTCCAGCCCCGATGGGCGGGGACCGGACCTTGGTGAGAGACTGGTAGCCTAGGAACTAAATACTTCCCTGTTAGTAATAAGGAAAGTTTAGACGGTACACTGTAAACGATACATGTTGCCAGAGCTACCCAGATCCGCTTAACTCTAACCTCCACCCTTACCCATGCCCCCCCCCCCCCCCTCCCTCTAGTTTCTGAGGTCGATTCTTCCATTTTCAACCGGCAAGCGAAAACTCGGATCAGCACGTGCATTTGAAGGCATTTTTTAATCATGAGAGGGAATAATGAATATTGTCTAAAAAAATGTGCATACGAACAGTGAAGACAGACAGCGCGGATAAGCATCCTCGTTGATCACACTGTGGCCCTGCTAGATATCGAGTGTGTGTGTGTGTGTGTGTGTGTGTGTGTGTGTGTGTGTGTGTATGTGTGTGTGTGTGTGTGTGTGTGTGTGTGTGTGTGTGTGTGTGTGTGTGAATTCGGGTTTAACGTCGCTTTCAACAATTTTTCAGTCATATCACGGCGTTGTCTGGTTGCGACAGGGAGCTCAATGTTCACTTTTATAATGCTGCCTCACTGAAGTATCATGTCCCAGACACATTACATGATACCACACCCAGTTATATTATCCTGACACTGGGTCGACCAGTCCTAGCTCTACCCCGTTAATCTGTTAGCGAGGAGCGGCTAGTACCATTTTTTTAACGACTTTGGTGCTAGATATCGTCGTGCGCTTAATGATTTATACCTTAAAAATCAAACATGAATGCATATTTTTGGAGGACGGGAAAAGAAACATTGGGTGCAAAAGCTACTTCCGAGAGATGAATCTAATCCCCTCATATCCCTAGTCAAATTAGGTATTTTTGTAGATGCATTCCAAAACTTGCTGTGACGCAAATAAACATCCCCTTTCTGACCTCCCTTCTAACTAAAATAATTAGATAAAACCTTTATCCTGCTGAATATAGTAACGTTATTACATTTCTGATTATCAACCAATCTGACTACTTGATGTAATGATCCATCCAAACACAAAAAGTGAATAACAAACAGTGTAGATCCTGGTATGATGGCTCCATCTGATCTGGATCTAATCTGTTTGCAGATATAAGGCTGCCGTGTTCAGTGGGATAAGGGTTAACCCTTCTCTTGCTGAATATTCATTTAAGCCATACCCATTTCTGTCTATCAACCAATCAAATTACTTGATGTAATTTATTGCTACAAAATCATAAATTGAATGCCAAACAGTGTAGAGCCTGATCAGATGGCTTCTTCAGAAGCCATCTGATCTGGATCTACACTGTTTGCAAAGATAGGGATTGTCAGTAACCGCAAGATATGGGTTAAAATAACTTCTTCGCCTAGAGAGGTTCAGGCATATTTCGGAGAAAAAATATTATTCGGCAATAAGTTTCCTTTCCTTTAAAAGGATATCCGTGGGATCCGTCATAGGTGTAAAACCTATAAAAATCAGAGCTACCCAGATCCGCTTAACTCTAACCTCCACCCTTACCCCCCCCCCACCTCAACCCTTAAACACCCCCCCACCCCCCCCCCCCCCCACACACACACACTTCCCTAGTTTCTGATCTGGAAAATAACTTTTATAACTCCTTACTGTGATTCTTTATAACGCGGGCAAATTCATTATAACGGCAATATAATTGGGAACACATATTGTCGTTATAACGCGGGCCTCTGTATTATTATTGGTCTACAGGGCGGAAAGGATTCAGAAAAGCTGCTTTCTTTTCATCACGAAAACACGTCTATATAATTTTGACCCCCTTGAACCCAACTTTTATGTAGTAAAACTGGGGTTGCCGGGGGTCTACCTTATTTTGCTTATTTCTGCTCTAACACATAGATTGTGGGTACTCGTGAGAACCGCCTCGATGAGGCGGTTCTAACGAGTGCCCACAATCTATATTTTGAGCAGGAATAAGAAAAATATCACAATTTTTCATCATAAAATTTTTATTTTTTCGGCGATAAAGGTGGCAATGTATCTGTATAGGCGTGCTTGTGTAATGATTAATTACCTGACATTCGGGCTTATAGTCCATTCTGCAAATTTGAAAATTTTTAAGAGTCACTGATGAGGGCTAACCGGTCAAAACTAGATAGCCTCTCTCAGAAATCATGTACACTCTACACGTTCAAGGTCTGATGTGTATTCCATGCTTCCAAGGGATTACCTTTTGATGGAATATATTAAACTTCGCCACATCTGGAATGTGTGGCTGCCGTAAAATGTCTCCCTGCGTGTGGCGACAGTTCAATGTGTTTCAACATTGCGATGGTTATATTTTCCAGTCCGTTTGGATAATTGATTCCCGCGTAGAAATTTTAAAATATTTGAGGAGGGTCCCTGATGGGTCCCATTTAGTTTAAACATATTTATTGAACAACTCAACATATTATATACATACAATATATAACTGAACAAGTTGAAGGATGGGAATGGCAGCTAAAAGTTAAATGCGTTCTTTTACTTGGGTGTATACTTATTTGGCGATTTTCAATAAATGTCAAAATATTTGTAACATTCAATAACACACCGTACAACCGGCTGCGGCGAAGACAGATTACTGCCTCGAAGACACATCACACTAAAGGCTTCGAAACAAGGGTAGATGAAGTTTTTTCGTTTGTATAAATCGAGAAGGCAATCTGTTGAATTTTGCTGCTATTGGAGAAGAAACTTAATGCTTGGAGATACCGCAGCAACGTTCTGACTATATTTCAAAACCAGATAAGGCTTTTCAAAGAGAATCGAATGAAATTTTGTTTTTCGGCGTTAAGTGTACGTCTACGGAAAAAATATGTTACATTCACTTGCTGAAGCCAATACTACGTTACCGTAATGTGATATGTTTGTGCAGCTTTGCAGTTTAGTTTAGCTTTCTATGTTCAATGCTCCATATGTTTCATTTACGTTAGTGTGGCTGAATCCAATAATAATGTTCTCTCGCTCTAAAAACTAGCGTTCGGATTTCCGTCATATTTGGCGTTTTGATTTTTGTTTAAAATGAAATAGTAAATTCTACAAGATGGTTCGTGTTTGAATGTAAAAACTTCTTTAGTATGATTGAACATGATAATAGTAATAGGTAAAATTAAGATAGCAATTGGTTCAATCAGTAAGTACGATGGTAATGTTAATAATTATAACAATTATGATAATTTACTCCGACTTCTACTACTGATAACGATAACAATAATGGTAATAATTAGATGATAATTAATAATGATGGCATTAATAAAAACGCCTAAATTAAGAAAATATTACACATGTAGCAAGGTTTGGAAGTTTTATAAAAATACGTATTATAATTATCAATATAATCATCATTATTTTAATTCTTGTCCATTCAAACACTAAACAACTGGACAAAAAACGTATCAAAGTTATTGTTTTCTGTGCTGGACAGCGGAGTGAATTTAAGTGCAAAATTATATCAGGGAAGAGGGAATGTGGGGAGGGTGTGAGAGAAAAGAAAGGGGAAGGAGGCATAGAGGAAAGAGAGATACCAGAGGGAAGAAAGGGGGAGGGGGAGTGAAGGGATGAACATAGAGGAAAGAAGGATACAAACAGGGGTAACGAGATGGAAATAAGGCGAAAATAGATGCTAAGTTGAATAGGACAATGGGGAAATGGTAGAGGGGGTTAAAAGGGGGAAGTTAGAGGGAAGAATTTTGATAGATTCTGTAATGAAAGGGTATACACTATACATTTGACAGAAACACAATTTAGCATTATCAGGAACCTATTTGTTCGTTTGTTTTCTTTTCTTTTCAGATATGTAAAAACAGCTGGTAAAATATGGACAGTTTACATTTTAGCTGATACAACTGAAATAATGCTTATTTACATGAAAAAGGATAAAAAACCTTAGAAATAAATAATACATCCATTTTATTGATAAATTTTGATAAAAAAAAACAAAACAAAAAAAAAAAAAAAACAAACGGACTGAGAATTTTCTTTCAAATACTGCCGCTTTTGGGGAGTGTTTAATAGATAATTGAATGATAACGCCTTTGCATTACTGGGGACCTATATATGGGCATTCGCATCCTACTGTCCGTATTTATTCCTCTGTCCGTATTTACCCGGATTGTCCCTACCCTCAGTAAAGACATTTTTCTACAGAAATTGCACTCCTATGTACCAGCTAAAAAACGTTTCATTTTTTTTTTGTAATGGAGACGGGTATATACAAACCATAAGCCAATTCCCCCAAAACGCCAGATAAGGTTGACGCGATAATAGCTCTTATAAAACAATTGGAATACGTCTTTCTTGAAGATGTAACCGAAATTCTGATCTGTCATCAATGTTAGCCTGCGAAATCTCAGATCTGTGTTTATGGACAGTCGTATAAAAACAATCTGTAGTTAGAGACAGCATTTTTCTTGACACCTGGTCTCTTTAGGGGAGAGTAGTTTGTTTATTTAACCGAGTTATATGGTCCAATTTAGCAGCAATGCTGCTGAATAATCGTAGTTTTATCGGGAGCAAGTGGATGTAATATATTTTGTTCCGTAGGCGTACATTAGACGCCGAAATCAAAATTTCATACGATTTTCTTTGAAAATATATTTTCAACGAACTGGAAAAGCCATATCTAGTTTTGAAATATAGTCACAATGTCGCTGCGGTATCTCCAAGCATTTAGTTTCTTCTCCAATAGCAGCAAAAGTCAACCGATTGCCTTCTCGATTTATTCAAACCATCAAACGAACAAAAAATGGCCAATATTTTCTTTGATACCGTTTTTGTGATCTGTCTTCGAGGCAGTAATCTATCTTCACCGCAGCCGGTTGTACGGTGTGAATAAGTCATAGAATAGTTTGAATCAACACAAATAAATTACAAGTATGAAGAACAATACAGCAATGGAAAGAATGATGGGTCTTATTTGGCCGAAACTAGCTAGTCTGGTCCAGAAAAATACTTGCACATTCTATAGTTTTCAGCTCTGTGGTGTATTCCATGCTTCCAAAGGATACCCTTTATTTATCATATGATGTCGCGTCTGAGAGTGTAATAACGCCATGTAATATTTTCGATAATCCACTAGTGGATTAACTATGCAAATTAGCTAGATATGTCCCGTAACGTTACATATACGACGTCCTTAACGACGTCGCGTTTACTAACAGCGGAATATTGACATTTTTGTAAACAATCGTGAATAAAATGCGTTTTAAATGTCATATGATAAATAGAATCTTGCATTCGTGCTCATGAATTATTGAATTTATTAAACTCGTTGAGGAAAAGGGATAAAATGCTCGGCATAGCCTCGCATTTTATCCCTTCTCCTCAACTCGTTTAATAAATTCAGTAATACATGAGCACTCATGTAAGATCCTCTTTTTCAACATTGTGTTGGTTATATTTTCCAGTCAGGTTGGATCATTGATTCCAGCGTTAACTTTTTTAAAATATTTGAGGAAGGTCACTGATGTGTCCCATTTAGATAAAACATATTTATTGTATTAAACAACAAAGTACATCCATACAGTATATAACTGAACAACTGGAAGGATGGGGATGAAAGGTGAAAGCTGACAGTGTTCTTTTCCTTGGGTGTATACATATAATTTTGCGATTTTCAATAAATGTCAAAATATTTGTAACATTCAATAAGTCACAGAATGTTTTGAATAATGAAAAATGAATTTCAAGTTTGAAGAAAAAATCAAACAATGGAAAGAATAACGAGTCTTACAACCACGCACCCAGCAAGTTAGCAATACGGTATATCCCGTCGGTTCATTAAAGAGCAGATACGTCAAAAAACACTGACACGCTACACCGGAACTGGTGTTAGAAGTGTCAACTATGTCAAAGTAACTGTAATCAATACTTAACATCACCATCCAATACCGGTTAACCCACAGGAGAGGGCGGAGCTAAGCGATTGTCAAAAATCTCAGATTACGCCACGGGTCATGTAAAAATCAATCACCAATTAGCGTATTTGATTTCAGTGGAGAATGTTCGCTGTGAGGGGCTTGGCAAGCAATGGAGACTCAGATCAGGCGCCACAGAACGCGGTGTTTTATCAGGGTCTACACCGTTTACATAGAAAGTGGAATTTAGGGCTTGAACGAAAGTTTGGATCTCAGTCCGGGACTATTTTCCCAGCCTACACTCGGTGGCAGTCGGGGACGCTTCCCGTTTCAGCTGGTCGCCTTTGTCGTCCGCTCGCGACTGCCGACGACTGTCCGGTCTGATTACATACATGTGCATACCTTTATCTATAATGGTCGAGTTTAGTCGTTTGCATCTCGCCTTGATTTAGTGTCGCTTATCACACAACAGCTTGTTGAGAACTGATAATTACTATTGCCTAATAGTTTAAACCCCCATGAAAGAATTAACCCTTTGTCCCACATTTTGCTTTCAACTTCTTTATACACAATGTATTTTTGACACAAATCCTTTAATTTATCCTCCTTGTACAATTCCAATGCATACAGAAATGGTCGACCCCCGCCCATCGGGGCTGGAAGAAATAGACGGGCTGCCTGAGCCTACCACGCAAACTACACGAGTACTGGTAAAGCGCTTAGAGGATCTAAGCCTGCCCATGCAAAGCGATGCGAGGCAGCCCACCCATATTTATAAACCCTATTGGTTTCATTGGGTGATAGGGCTTGAGATGTCATTTCATCTCAATGACGGGTAAAAGTCCCACAAAATTGGAAGCAAGGTCTCCAAAATGACCTATACAGTGTTGAAGGGGACGTTAAACCTCAAATCAAACAAACAAACAGAAATGGGCACAACAGGATGCTCAGTTATCAAATGGCTTTAGTGTATATTTAACCCATAACAACCCCTACTTTTGCAAACAGAGATGAGGTCCTACACTGTTTGCCATGCAGCTTGTGAATAATGTTAAGAAATTTTAATGTTTGGCAGTCGGCAATGGCTGTGTCTAAATTTGTTTATTCAGCAGCATAAGGGTTAAGACTTATTGGTTTTTCAGGGTTTCTTCTCTTTTTTCCCGCCCTTTTTTTGGAAGGTTTCAACGTTTAAAAGGGTGGGACCATAAAATCACGAAAAAGCACGCAAAAATCCGCCCAACTATTTTACTAACCGTCGAGTCGAGCAATTAAGTGACAAATATTTTTTTTCAGACTTTAAGTGGAATACATACACCTTCAGGGGAGGCAACTCTTTCAAGCGTATTTTAGTCTCCAATGTCAATAAGGGTCAACTCTTAAAGGAAAGAATTTGCTCCTAAGGAGCAAATTCTTTCCTTGAAGAGTAGACCCCTTTTTCGTGGGACAAAGCTTAAAGAAAAGCAAACAGGAAGTTCAGAAAGTTGTCCCCTTTTGAAAAATGTGTCATTCCCCTCAGATTTCATGTGACAATAACAGACTTTAATTGACCAATAGTTCTGCTTTCCTGTTAGATTGTTTGTTTACTTGATTTGAGGTTTAATATCCCCATTAACATTAATTAGGTCAGTTTGGGGACATTACTTCCAGTTTTGTGTGCAATTTTACCCGACATTTAGATAAAATGACATTCCAATCCCTGCCGCCCAGTGAAACCGATATGGTTTATATGCTCGGATGGTCCGACTCGCCAGGACAGGCTTTGGGAGTTTATGGCTAAAGTTACCAGATATCTGAAGCGTTGCATGCATGCTGTGCCAGTATTAGCGGCTGTTGTGTTAGGCAGCACCATGAACATGTGTCATGTAAGGATCCGAAAGACTTTGGGGCTTGAACCATATGTAATTCGGGTCATTTCTCAGGTCAGTCACAATGGAGAACTTCCACATAAAAATTGTTTATTTAAAATTCAAACTAATACATCTGATAAAATAAACTTAAGTTATGATTAGTTTGGTTATTCTATTTTTAAAGTTTAGTAACCAAAAATTGGTTTTATTTGCCAGTTTAACGCATTTTGTTATTTGTTGATGGTATGTATAATTGTGTTAGATAGGAAATCGCAATATCGACGATTCTGTTCTTTTATCATAGTAATATGATCGCTTTCTTTAATTATGTCCCGACATTTTCTCAACAATCAAATTACCGATAATCCAAGTGTGTGTACATTTGCCCCCGCCCATAGGTGCTTGAAGAAATATATGGGTTGCATGATGCTTCCACGCAGAGGTGAATCCGGCCGGACACTAGAACTGGTAAACCGCTTAGAGGATCTAAGCCTGTCTGGGAACCGAGGTGCGAGGCGGTCCGCCTCCCATGCTAATAAACCCTATTGGTTTCATTGGGCGACAGGGCTTGAGATGTCATTTCATCTCAATGTCGGGTAAAAGTCCCACAAAATTGGAAGCAACGTCTCCAAAATAACCTTTACAGTGTTGACGGGGACGTTAAACCCCAAATCAAACAAACAAAACCAAGGTGTGTACAAAAATTCGGGAAGCAAAACATTCAACAACATGCTTGATTTGTCACAGCACACCCGAGTGTCGCAAGATGGACGCCGGATTCGGCATTTCCCATCATTAATGCTCAATAAAGTTATGCTCAGTAAAGTTCTGTTCCCAACACTGTGATTATAAGTAAGAAATTGGACCACCCTGCACATCTTCATAGTCTCGTAGTTGATACGAACCATAAAAACACACCTATTTAATTTTGACCCCTACCACTCAACGTTGGAACTTCCTACTGTTTCTGTGAGTAGCCCCGCTCATCATGGCTTGCAGAAATAGACTGGGCTGCATGATGTTTCCACGCAGAGCTGACCGAACACGAGTACTGGTAAACAGCTTAGAGGTTCTGAGCCTGCCCAGGAAATGTGCGAGTCAGACCGTCCATGTATATAAACCCTACAGGTTTCATTGGGCGACAGGGCTTGAGATGTCATTTCATCTCAATGTCTGGTAAAAGTCCCACGAATTTGGAAGCGACGTCTCCAAAATGACCTATATAGTGTTGCGGCCCCCGCCCATCGGGGCTTGAAGAAATACATGGGCTGCATGATGCGATGATAGTCAGCAATGGGTGTGGCTAAATTAATTTATTCAGCAGGATAAGGGTTGAGTCTCCAAAACGCGACTTATTAGTTTTTCTGGGTTTCTTCTTTTTTCCGCCCAATTTTTTTCCAGATAAGTTCTGAGTAACCACTAGATAGATGTGCAGGAAGATTTCAAAATGCAAAAATCCGCCCAAATCTTTTACGTATGAGTTTTCAGTAACCGTCGAGTCGGAGCAATTAAGTGACAAATATATATATATATATATATATATATATATATATATATATATATATATATATATATATATATATATATATATATATATATATATATATATATATATATATATATATATATATTTTTATTTATTTATTTATTTTCTGTCAACAGGGGCCAACTCTTAAAGGAAAGAATTTGCTCCTCTTCAATTCATTCTTTCCACTATTTCTATCTATTATCGGTCGAATCAACATTGGAGCGCTTTCAATTCTAGTGTGATCGGTCATTGCCGATCCAGGTTTGCAGGATGAAAACATACACAGTAATCATGTAATAACGATATAGATCTTTAACCTGCACAGAATGTGCCTCCCTGCACGTGCAGGGGGTCCCAGTTAACGTCCCGATGCGGAGGACGATGCACTTTGTGGCATTCACCCGGAGCATGTTCGGACACCACAGTTTTATTACCGCTGCCGGGAATCAAACCGGGGGCCCCTAGCATCATAGGCAGGTGCACTATACAATTGAGCTACCACGTTTGATTCAATGTCGAGTGCCGGCTCGGCCACTTTAATACATGTATATACAGGGGTTCATTCATTGTTCTTTCTTATTTCTGCTACAGCCTCGAGGTTTTAACGAGTATCCACAGTCTGTTTTGAGCAGAATATATATTCGCCTGTGGGTACTGCTGGTTAGAACCGCCTCGAAGTTTTGTTTGTTTTGTTTGATTTGAGGTTTAACGTCCCCGTCAACGCTGTATAGGTCATTTTGGAGAAGTTGCTTCCAATTTTGTGGGACTTTTACCCAACATTTCGATAAAATGACATCTCAAGCCCTGTCGCCACCTAGAGGTTTTAACAAGTGTCGGCCGTGGTCATGCCCCACCCCCTCCACTTCATAAAAGGCCAAATATTCAAGAAACCTTACCGATCCCCACCCCTAAACCATATATATTCTTGTTCCTTGTGATAAGACACATTCAGTGACACCAACATAGGGTTCCCCTAGGGCTCGCCCGGGCCATGCTCCATTCTTCAACTTCACAAAATACCATATATCTGAGAAACTGTTCAGAGCCCTACCCCTAAGCCATATATATATTCTTGTTCCTTATGATAAGATGCAATCAGTGACACCAGCATGGGCCCCCCCCCCCCCATGTGGTGCCACGGGCCATGCCCCACCCCTTTACTTCATTAAAAGCCATATATCTCAGAAATCGGTCAGATCCCCACCCCTTAACCATATATATTCTTGTTCCTTATGATAAGACCCCACATTATAATAGGCCATATATCTCAGAAACTATTCAAATCCCCACCACATAATCACATATATTCTTAGACACATTCAGTCAACCCATCTTGTGGGGTCTGCAGGGGCCATTTCTCTCCCATCCACTTCATAAAAGGGCCTCATATCTCAGAAACTGTTCAGCATTAGGTTGCAACAATCTTGGGCTTTTCTGGAATCCACCATGCCCGTATCCCTCCACTGCCTAAAAGACCTTACATCTCAGGAGCCATACATATCCAACCGCTAAACCATATATGTCTCTGTTCTTTTTTATAAGACACATTTAGTGGCACCAACCAGGGCTCCATTGGGTTCATGCCCCACCCTCTCTACCATATAAAACACCTAATATTTCAGATACAGTCCACATGAGTGCTCATTTGGGAATTGGGAGACTTTGTAATTGGTAGATTAAAATCATACCATGTTAAAATACATGTCTGCCATTGGGCAATGCCCATCTGAGCTCTGGTTTATGAAATTTGGCTCTTTGGTTTGTTTGCCATGGCAAGTTAAGAGTTTCCATTTTCTTTTAATGGGGAAAATTGAAAAATGACATTTATGCCTTTCAAGATATTTTGTCAAACTTACATAGAAATGTTCCTTTAATAATGTTCTTTTAGGCCTATTGGTTGCCACAGATGGGAAATTGTCAGTTGTCATCTGTTGTCCTGCAACAACACATTCAAGCGACATCAGACCTCTGAAACCACTAGGCTGATTGGGTCCAAATTTTATCTGTAGCATCCTTGGGCGCAGGCCTTCCATGGTTAATTAAAATACTTTGCTGCCAGTCGGCAGTGCCCCCTGAGCTCTGGTGAGCATAGTGGCCCATGGGCCTCTTGTTTCTTATTTCTGCTCGAACTTACATAAGTAGTGGGTACTCGTTAGAACCGCCTCAATGAGGCGGTTCTAACGAGCACCTACAACCAATGTTTGCACTAAAATAAGAAAAATATAACGGATTTTCATCAGAAAAGAAGCCATATTGGAGATGTAAAAAATGCACTATGTCGCACGGGTGTGTTATCGTAATTCATAAGAATCCTTCATTCTTTGTCCAGGACCTTTTTCTGGCCCCCGCCCATAGGGGCTTGAAGAAATAGATGGGCTGCATGATGCTTCCACGCAGAACTGAAAACGACCGCACACGAGTACTGGTAAACCGCCTAGAGGATCTAAGCCTGCCCGGCAAAGCGGTGCGAGTCGGTCCGTCCATGCTTATAAACCCTATTGGTTTCATTGGGCGATAGGGCTTGAGATGTCATTTCATCTCAATGTCGGGTAAACGTCCCATAAAATTGGAAGCAACGTCTTCAAAATGACCTAAGCAGTGTTGACGGGGACGTTAAACCTCAAATCAAACAAATCAGGACCTTTTGCCAAGCCTACACTCAGAGAAAATCGACCCACCAGTTTGCTTTTTATTTATTTTTTACCTTGATAATAAACAAGTGCATTAAGCTATAGTTTTATATCCCGTATATTGGCATTTCGAATGACTGCTGTACCGACCCCTGACACGAAATGATAAAATGCTCTTCTTCAAACAACATACTAATGCCTGATGTGTTTTATCTTAAGCCCTGTTGATGCGTTATCTTTTTAAGTCAGTTCATTAGCTAATCATAGACTATTTGGATATTGAATATTTTAATAATAATCAATGAGCGTTTCTTCCTCGGAGACATTTTGAACATTCTTTTAAAAACCACAGACCACTTGACAACGGGACCGGTGTGACGTCAAAGTACTGAACATAGGTCAGCCAAGTCCAGCCCCATTTATAGCGGATATTTGCATATGCGTTTGTAAAAGAAAATAAAAAGAAATACAGTAGAACTTCGATGGCTCGAACACCGATGGCTCGTTTACCAATGCTGAGTCGAATCCGTTCTTGAGCCCCTAGGAAATTCCTCTACATAAGAAACAGTGGGGGATAATTTAGGAGATTTTAGTATTTTATCTTGCAAATGTATGTTGTGTGTACTTATTAGAATCGCCTCAATGAGGCGATTCTAATGAGTACACACAGCATGCATTTTTATTTACATACATTTCTATTCTAGAACACCGACAAGATGTCCCAAAGTATGTCGTTATGCCTCCTAACAGTAACCCTCAGTGGCTCGAACTACCCCTGTCTCGAACCGATTTTCGAGGTCCCAAAGGTGTTCGAGCCGTTGAAGTTCATCTGTATAAGAAAAAGAAAACCTTGGTGGGTGCAGAATTTAATATAAACATCATCAGTGCATTTACAGAAAATCCCTTAGTTATCTACAGAGACACTTCAATATTTACATTTCCAATGTAAAGTTTAATATAGACCAATAGAAAACAATGTAGTACATACTTCCATGAACGCATCGAATCGCAGGATTTTCAGTGATGTCAAGTGACGTCACTCTAAACCATGGCTATCTACGGGCGTCGGTGACGTCAACGCTGTTCCGCTCTTTGTAGAAAGACAGCGTGTAAATGTTTCTCAGCTTTGAAAGTTTCCTTAAATTATTACGCAAACATGCCTATACAAATACATTGCCACCTTTATCGCCGAAAAAATGAAAATTTTATGATGAAAAATAAGGTAGACCCCCGGAAACCCCAGTTTTACTATATTATAAAAGTGGGGTTCAAGGGGGGTCAAAATTATTTAGGCGTGTTTTCGTGATGAAATACATTGACTCACAGGACGTCAATGACGTCAAACTAAGCAATGATTCTCTCCAGTATGATCGGAGGATTGCGACATTATGGCGGCAACGACGCTGTTATTCTTCATTACGAAAACTGCGTGCAACTGTTTTCTTGTTTTAACCAGCTTTTTGTTTTCGACAAAAATAGATGGAAAATAATGTAAATATTACCCATCAGAATTCTATTCTAGGCACTGCTGTCAAATGTTTCTTTTCCGTGTAAAGATCTAAGATCTGAATAGCAACCAAAATTCTTTTATCTGAAATATTTTGACAGTCAAAAGGTTCGCTGTGCTAGTTCAAGAGCACACCCACCTCTGATTGGTCAATGTACTACAGACAGCACCAAATATATTGTGTCATGATGATAATTGATGAAATTTACATCAAACGTTATACTGTTTTGAGGTCACAGGTACAAAGGGCAATGCGACAGACTGCATGCATAGTAGTTAAACCAATCACGGTTGACAAGTTTGCTTCCCTCTTTATATTGGACTTAAATCTCTTCTGCAACAAGGTCTATCGGAACCCGAATTTTAGTATATACATTCAGAAAAATATATAACCGCAATGACTTTAGCACCCAATTTCGTAATATCATTCTTCGATATAAAAAGATTGGGTACAACATGGATATTATACGACAGACTGCATGCATGGTAGTTAACCCAATCACGGTTGGCAACTTTGCTTCCCTCTTTAATTGCACGCCGGTGGGTCAGGCCTCAGATTCTATGATGGTTCAAGCATAAAGACTAACTGAGAATTAGAGAATATTTAATTTTATGTAACGTTGGTTGGTGCCTGATGCTCTGTCTCTCGATGGGCCCATCGGAGTGTAACTGTTGGTCATCTTTTGCTCCAGCATTTCAGTGGTTTCTTGCTGTCGAGTCATCACCGTTGTTTCATCTCTGTGGTTGTTTGGTTTTTGTGTTCACGGAGATGTTGCACTGATGGGTTAGGAGCCCTTCATGCAGACTGAACAAGTTATTTGTCTAAATAGCGACGGAAATAAGGGCGAGGATTGTGGCCACATAAAATCGATTGAAGCTCCCCAATGGAATTCCGTTCCAAGGCGGTTCTTCTGTCGTGGTTTATTTTTTTTATGGTTTGTCTTTCAATGAGTGTATCGCTTATATTATTTTGTTTTGGATAGCCATTTGTGGGAAAGTAACCATCCTGTTGGCTTTCCGCTATTGATGTTTCCGTTAGGGTCTTTTTTTGCATGTCTGTGTTTCTTTCCCTTTGGTGTCTCTGATTGGAGCTGTAGGTCAATTGTATCGGTTTTTGATCATTGCCTTCACTTCTGGTTTACTAAGAATAAGAGAGTATCTAATTTTATGCAATGTTGGTTGGTGCCTCATGCTCTGTCTATGGTCGGGCTCATCGAAGTCTAACCGTTGGTCTTATTTTGCTCCAGCATTTCACTGGTTTCTTGCTGTCGAGTCCTCATCGTTGTTGGATTGGGCCCATCGGAGTCGTACTGTTGGTCTTCCTTTGCTTGAGATGCTATTTCATCTCATTGTCGGGTAAAAGTCCCACAAAATTGGAAGCAATGTCTGCAAAATGGCCCATACAGTGTTGACGGGGACGTTAAACCTCAAATCAAACATACAAACAAAAACCATGCAGCCCAATTCCGATTGGCGGGGACAGTGACGTTAAATGATAAAATTATTTCTATAGGAGCTATAACATGCTTCTATGCAGAAAATAGAAAGAAAACATTCATAATACTAAAATACACTCACATTTGAGGTCAATTTCATTTTTTATTAAGGGAATGGACTCCTGCAAACGTATTTGTATCTCCCATGTCAATGGGGTTCAACTCTTAAACGAAAATTCTTTTCTTTAAGAATAAACCCCTTTTCCAGTGGAACAGGGTTAACAGAAAAGCGATCAGGAAGGCCCGAAACTTGTCTCCCTTTAAAAAATGGCGGGAAATCTGCCAGTTGTATCCATTCTCCTTAAACTGACTCAAGTCTGGTTCTCATATGGAATTACCATTCGTGAAAGAGAACTACCGATAGGTCAGTCTAAACTGATTTAGAATATAAGAATCTGATATGGGTATGGGGGGTGGATGGAAAAATGCGTCCCGAGGGACACTGTCCGGCATCACGAGGCTTGCCGAGTGATGCCGGACAGTGATCCCGAGGGACGGATTTTTCTATCCACCCCTCGCACCCATATTGGATTTTTTTTTTTTTGCATACCTTCCATTTCTTAAAGCGGATTTTTAATGCTGCAGTCGCTTCGGTTACCAAGGTCTGCCATATTGTGTTGACACTGCAGGAATGTTTAGTGACGTTGCTGTGACGTCAACCTTAACGACGGCGCATACGAGGTCGTAATCAACCAGTGCATTTATCAAACACGCGATTATATTCGATTTTGGGTCGGAACACCAGGGTCAGAACATAAATTTCTATCCCAGGGTAAAATCACGGATTTCCTTGTCTGGTGTGCAAGAATGTAGTTTCTGATTTCGCTAACCTGCAATTCAAGGTTTCTTCAACATGATATAATGTATCACTTTTGATAGTTGCTTTGACTAGCCCCACCCACTTTAATACAGTGAGTAAAAAGAAGTCACAGTTTTTTTAAACTGTATTGAAGTGGGCGGGGTAACCACCTTGTACAAAGTAGCCCTAAAAGATACCAGTACGGGTTGCGTTAGCTGTTGTTTAAGGTTTTGTTTGTTTGATTCGAGGTTTAACGTCCCCGTCAACACTGTATAGGTCATTTTTAAGACAATGCTTCCAATTTTGTGAGACTTTTACCCGACATTTAGATGAAATGATATCTGAAGCCCTGTCACCCAACGAAGCCAATAGGGTTTATAAGCATGGACGGTCCGACTCGCACCGCTTTACCTGGGCAGGCTTAGGTCCTCTAAGCTGTTTACCAGTACTCGTGTGCGGTCGGATTTCAGCTCTGCGTGGAAGCATCATGCAGCCTATTTATTTCCTCAGGCCGCGATGGGCGGGGGCATAAACATCTGTAGATTTCAGAGATATGTTTTGTATCAACACATGCTTTGGATGAGACAAAATTACCCTTTTATCCAAACGTATAATGTTAATTTATACTATAATGTTATTAATCAAGTAATTGCGTATCTGCCCAGGTACAGGTCCGAGGTCTGCTGCATTGGCCCGAGGCCGAAGGCCGGCCGAGGGCGAATGCAGCTGGACGATTAATGACAATTTTATTAATTGACACAATTAAAAAACATGATTATTGATTTTTTGACCTCACTGGACCTCTGTTAATATTGGTTGACCTATTGTTAATACGGATGACCTCCGATCAATACAGGATAGTCAATAAATAATTATCATTATTAATTAACTACCCTGTATTTATTAGAGGTCATCCGTATTAACACCAGGTCAACCAATATTAACCGGAGGTCAAAAATGAATAATCATGTTTTTAATTGTGTCAATTAATAAAATTGTCATTAATCAAGTAATTTCGTATTGGCCAAGTTGCAGGTCCTCGGTCAGCTGTATTGGCCTCGGCCTTCGGCAGGTCCTCGGTCAGCTGTATTGGCCTCGGCCTTCGGCCTATGGCCAATACAGCAGACCTCGAGCCTGTAACGGGGCCAATACGAAATTACTTGATTAATAACTTTATATTATACACTATACGCCATCACGCCGGGCAATAAAATTTTACAAGGAGAAAATTTCCCCCCGTCTCCTGGGAAATCAAAGCTTACCCCTTATCTTGCTGCTCACGACAACCCCTATCTTTGCAAACAGTGTATATCCAGATCAGATGGCTTCAGGATCTGGACTGTTTGACATTCGGTTTATGAATTTGTAACAATAAATTACATCAAGTAATTTGATTGGTTGGTAGACAGAAATGGGTGTGGCTTAAATGAATATTCAGCAAGGTAAGGGTTAAATTTTGGCCATCAATCGAACTGTAGCTGAGGATGTCGTCTCCTCGAAGTATTCTAGACTAAAGTTCATGGTGCGGTTTAAATATACGTCAGATAGAGTTACCATTTAAGCACTCCGGATCAAGTTTACAGTTGAAAAGTAAATCCAAAGTAAATAAAAAATGAGTAAAATGACAACGATGGTTTAAACGTGACAAACAAAAAAGAAAACAAATAGATGGGCGGAATCGCTAACTCTTCAGAATGGTGTATATGAACATCGAACGATCACATCAATTCATTTCACACAAAACTATGGTTACTCGATAGAACATCACGTGAACAAGTCCGTGAAATGAAGACCCCCCTATACCCCATATTATATAGAGAAAACGGGGGTTTACGGGGGTAAACATTATTTTTCTTATTTTTACTCCAAGACATAGGTTGTGGGTACTCGTTAGAACCGCCTCAATGAGGCGGTTCTAACGAGCACCCACAGCCTATGTTTGCAGTATTTATAAGAAAAATCTCACGGATTTTCATCAGAAAAATGGCCATTTTGGAGATGTGAAAAAAATGAACTATGTCGCACGGGTGTGTTATCGTAATGACCCCTCTTTGAGGAAAGGATACGGGCGGGCGGGACCGAGAGTTCTAAAGAAATATGCACATAAACAGTGAGACACTGATAGAAACATCTAAGAAGATATGAAACACAGATTTGTATCTTATTCAGATCCTTCATTCTGCTTATTTATTTTTTTTACACCAACCGATGTGTTTCTACATTTAAGTCGGTGTGAAGTTGACGTCATTTTCTGTCTATGTTGAGGTAAATGAAGGCCAAAACGTTGAATAAATAAATATTTTAAGGCATTTTGAAGTTGTTCAATGATTATATTTTATATTTATTTTTTTTTCAACATTTAAAGCCATAAAACAAAGACATGTTTTACCTTACCTTATCCAAAGGCTCTTGAAGAGCTTATAGACATGACGTTATCAAGTCTACGTTATGAATAGTCTTGTAAATCCCATTTATATAGGGGAAAATGGGGGAGTACCAGAGAATACATTATTTTCTTTCGTTTTGCTCAAAACATAGATCGCGGGTGTTCGTTAGAATCGCCTCATTTGGGCGGTCCGCCTAATTGGGGCGGTTCTTACAAGCACCCACAATCTATGTTTGGGTCAGCAGAAAGGAAAACATAAAACAAAAGCATGTCCTTGCTTGTTATTAGAACATAAGTCGTGTGTAATCGCTAGAACCGCCTTATAGAGGCCGTTCTAACGAGCATCTGTAATCTATGTTTGGAACAGCAAGCAGAAAAATATATCAAAAAAATCGTTCCCTCATGATTTTGAAAAATGTTAGTACTGGTTAGAACCACTATATACCGCTTCATTGCGGCATCTTAAGGGGAATGAAAACGCCTTCAGGGGAGGCTACTCCTGCAAAAGTATTTTTGTTTCCCATGTCAATAGGGGTCAACTCTTAAAGGAAAGAATTTGCCCCACAGGAGCAAATTCTTTCCTTTAAGAGTAGACCCCTTTTTCGGTGGGACTGAGCCAATAGAAAAGCGAACAGGAAGTCACGAAAGTTGTCTCCCTTTGAAAAAATGGCGAGAAAAAAAACAAAAAAAAAAAAAAAAAAACTGCCAGGTTTTGTCATTCCCCTTTACGAGCACCAAAAATCTATGTTTTGAACAACAACAATTTTAAGGCGAATATAAAACAAACTCATCTGAAAACGCTTGTCCTACAGAAAGACGCAATTGTTTTAGAAGAGTGTGTGATAGTTACGGAACCCGGGAAGGGACATGATTTTTTATTTTTATTATGTTGTGCGGACAACTTATAAAATAAAAAAAAATCATGTCCCTTCCCGGGTTCCGCAGATAGTAATGACAAAATTAATTTTAAATTATCCTGCTCTGAAGCCTCTAGGTCGGTTGCAACCAAACCGCACCCGAACTTTAATTACTGGAAGAACTGATTAACTGATCGTTTCTGAGTGTGGTCTTAGAATATGGGTCTTAATGGAAGATTTAGCCATTCCCTTTAAACTTTGAATTCATGTAGTTTAGCAAAAAGTGTAGACCCAGAGGTCGGAGGAGAAAGGCTGGCTAGTCCAGTACATGAATTCCATTGGCTTGAAGACATTGTTTAGTAAGAACAGCACTATGAGCCCGCTCGTAATCCTGCTGGATAAGATATCCCGGATTCCGAGCGTAAACATTTAAATGGAACCATGTGAGGCCGAAGCACTTGATTGATGTAACGTCTCGCTGTTTAGTTCACGTCTCAGCTATGCTCTTGAATGTTTTTAATGACACTAAGCTGCGTTCGCTAACTACACGCAATAGCTCGCCACACAATTACGCTTATTTCATCCGATATGTCATGCTCTGTTACGCACGCGTCGCCTCGGCATACATGTACCTTACACCTATACGTCGAAACACCCGGAAACGACAACCGGCGTGATTCACGCTGAAGTGCGATTTGTCACTGAAACGCATATATCAGTCGCTTAGACGCCAATTTACGTATTTCATGCACTAGTGTAAGTGTTCCGTACGGAGTCGACGCGTTAACTTTGGTCACGACAGGGACGTCTAGCTCAGTCTCAAACGTGCATCGCATAAGGGCGACGATCAGTGTCAGCGCTTATTAGTCGTTAGTTGAGACCCCTTGTTTATTTACAGGTACAGTGAAGCAGCTGCCGGCGGAAATCTGTTTCGAATATGCGTCTGACGGTCGAATCGATCTTGACGTACGGACGTCGGTCTTCCCATGTTGAACTTTTTCCTTCATTCGCCGGAAATTACCGAGTTGGATATCGATTTCCGTCGGTCTTCCCGGATACGTCGACGTCCACTAGCGTCTTCTGTATATAGTAAGATGACGCTCCAATAGACGATAGATCACACACTTGTGGCACCCAAAATCAGAGTCAACGTCATCCGCTTTACTGTCCACGGGCACTCTTACGATCCTTTAATGAAAAATGTTGCAATACGCTCTCTCTAAATGCTTTTCTGAGAACAAATTTCAGTTTCTTCTTTTCTAGGCACGATTTTACATTACACATCAAAAGTTTGATCCTGAACATGTGGTTTCTATCCGAACTGGTGTGAGGGTGGTGCACAGGATCGACGTGGCCGGACTAGTAACCAGACGTCACGGTTGGTTGATTTAACCTTTCTAGCTTAAGGGCATGGTGCCTAAGTGTGTTGTAATCGTTTGGTTTCAGAATCAAAGCACTGAGAGTGTGGTGGGGTGTAGGTTGGAGTAATAGGCCTGGCCTGAGATTTAAACTGTTTCCTTTAACTCTGAAATTCAAAACAAATAGTGAACATTTTGATATGAAGACGCGTTCGGCAGCATCTGATCTTGGTCTAAAATATTTGCCGAGCTCACCCTATGATTCCAGGATAACCCTCTTCCGTCTAATGGAATACCCCGATCTCACTACGGCTATTTTCTACAACACAAAAAGTTATTCTGACAAGTCAGTGATAGTCACGTAGACATTAGCACTGGAGCGCTTTTCTTATTATCAACTTCGGGTCGAATGCCAAACAATCAACCCAAACATAGCCGCGTCGTTTGTCAGTGTTGGGTACATATAAGTGTTATCTGTAAAATCTGCACATGAACCAAATGTTGGATCTGGCAAACAATGTAAACTCAGTTCAAAAGCCACACAACACGGTGCTGATCTTGTTCTTCACGTTTTGCATTAGTTGCTAACATCTTAGGTTTAAACGAATCAGTCCCAGTCCCCGTTCATGACCAGCCTGCATTTAGAGACAATAGGCATGAGTGTTGTTAGCGCTTTGATGTATTCACTGCCTTGGGTTTCTGGAGTGCACTCTTCCATCACTGAAATTGGGCTCGTCCATTCTGCTAAATATATGGCACCTAGAATTATATCACAGGACCTATACTTAGTATCTGTACAATATTCCAGGGTTGAAAGGGACAGCCTTTCTTTTCAATTTCTCCACGCAAAGTCAATATACACCAAAGTTGTAACTAACCTAAACTTGACCTCGAAAGTCAGAAAGAAAACCCATTAATATTCTTGTCTACAGCTGACCTGGTCCAACAGCAGGCTGGTCTTTAAGGATTAAATATTGATAACACTGATAGAAAACAGTGTAAAACCTGAGCAGACATCTGAGCAGACGCCGCATTGATCTGGGTATACCCGTCGCATGATGCAGCTGATTCATATGAAATGCTGAATCGTCAAGTCGTCTGCTTCAAAAGTTTGTATTACGCTTACAGGATAACTAATACGCTTGTACGCCAAACCGGACTACATTTTGTGCGGACTCACATTTCTATGGCGGTCAAAGCCGGAAGAAAAAGCCTGAATTACTTTAAACGTGCAGCACAGCAAGAATAGACAGATGGAATCTGTCATTAAAAATCATGCCCGTTCTCGGGTTCCGTAATTACCAGACGCATGCTGAATCGAAGACTTCGTTCGTTGGACGGGGGAACCAAACAGTTTGCTCATCTGGTTCGAGCCTGTTATCCAAGATGGCCACCAAGTTCGTATATGGTAAAACCATTTCTTCTCCAAAATTTAAAACTGGGAACAGTGTATCTTGATATAAATTGAAGACGAAGACTCTGGTCAATCTGCTTATGGGTGTCCGTTTGTGGAAATACAGAAGACTGTATTCTGTCTCAATGTATGTGCAGAGTGATTTGACTTCTTCGGAAACTTTATGTTAAGCCAAAGTAAAGGGCCTTCGTGACCTAGTGGATAAAAGCGCTGATTCGTAATCTTTAGGTCTCCCACCGCTATGGGTTCGAGCCTGGCTCGGGTCACATGTGAGACGCCAAGTTCTGCAAAAGAAGGTCAGGGGTTATTTCTCGCCCACCTCTGATTAACGATCGGCTCGATATGAGTGAAATAATCTTGAAAGGGCCGTAAAACCAAAACTAAAAAAAAAATAAAAAAAAATATGATAACACACCCGTGCGACATAGTGCGCTTGTTCACACCTCCAAACTGGCTATGTAGTGCCGCTTAGTGACACTCCCCCGTAAACCCCAGTTTTCTAAATATAAAGTGGGTTTAGGGGTGTGCATTTCACGGACTTGTTCACGTTATGCATGTTTTCGCTATGGGTCATTCTCATTCAGATAAGTTTCTGAGTGGGATGGAGGGGGTGGGGTTGGGTGGCTGTCTAATCCCCAGAGCATGTTGCTCCTTGTCTGTATATCCTATATATGTGACCTACATTTCACAGTCCAGTGACTTTATTATGCTTTATCCTTAAACTCATTTTGACACATGTCTTGAACTCAGGCGAGCGATACATGACTTTCTAGCCCTATTGCTCAATTGGGTTCTCGATCGATGATGCAAATCGAAGACGGTATATGATTGGCTTATTAAGATAAGATAGCACTGGGCGTCCTGTCCGTTATCAATAGACAGAGTATATTAAAACAAAAACGCAGTTTTGTTAGATTAACGCATATTTGTCACTTAATCTTGAGGTATTTAAAAATTTTAGATTTTAAATTTTATCTAGTGTTTGAATAAATAATGTAATTTACATGTTCAGTTCCTGAGTTAAGTTTTTGTAAAATTTTTATGATGGGATTGAATATACCAAATGCGAAAACCAAATGAGAGAAGCATTAGTCTAACGTGCAAATGTATTGCCCTTTTCTTTTGAAGGAACGGAATTCTTCGTTAGGTGGTGTCGCATCTTTAAAAGCCTTCCGGGGAAAGCAAAATTAAAAAATAAAAATAAAAGTAAGTTATGAAAATATACTGTGAGGAAAAAAGTTGGTTTAACAAGGAATCTCACTTGGTCTACATTTTGAAGGAAGGAATCAAAGTTTTGTTACTGTTGAAATGCTTCAAAAATGAGGAAAGCAAAATTTAGATTTTTTTTATAAGTTAAATTATAAGTTATGGAAGCAAATGCATTGAGATGCGTACTTCGATACGCCTTCAAGGACGATAATTATTTCACGATTTTTTCCTTCTCTTTTTAACAAGGCGTTTAGCAGCAAATTCTTTCTATTAAGAGTAGAGCCTTTTTTAGCTTGGCCATGTTTATAGCAAAACACGCAGCAATGCAGGAAAAATGCACCCCCACCCCCTGTGGAAATGACAAAAAACATGTCGGCCATATACATAAACCATAAAGCAGATTTTTTTTCTTTCTTTTTTTTTTTAATTTTCGATGAAAAGTTGTCCATTGAGCTGTTTGTTTTCCGCGTTTTAGCTAAAATATTTCGTTCTGTATAATACAAAAGTTTAAAGACTGGATTAACCTTTGACCTGCTGAATACTTATATATGCCACACCCACTACTGATTATCAACCAATCAGAATACTTGATGCAAATCATTACAACAAATTCATAAACTGAATGGCAAACAATGAAGATTCTGGTCAAATGGCTTCTTCAGAAGCCATCTGATCTGGATCTGTATTGTTTGAAAGATCAGACATATCCGGGCTCAGCAGGTCAAGGGTTAAGATCTTTTACTATGTTAGACTCAAACTACAAGCAGAAACTGAAAGTGGAATCTGTTAAAAAAAGATGAAGACTTTTGTTATAATTTGTGTCCTATGGGGCCTTGTATACAATGTGAGAGGACACGGACGACTGTTGGAGCCCCCTAGCAGGTCCAGCGCTTGGCGAGCCGGGTTCAATACGCCACGTAACTATGACGACAATGCTCTGTTCTGCGGTGGTTTTGCTGTAAGTTTTCTTCGTCTATTAGTCTTTAAATTGTGATTTCTGAATTTTCTATGCATCCGTCCTCGCGCCTGACTGGTGATCAGGAGGTCGCGGGTTCGATACTCGCAAGTTCTGCTACATAGTATCGTAGAAACCACCACGAAAACACGTCTATATAATTTTGGCCCCATTTAACCCCCTCTTTTTGCAGTAAAACTAGGGCTTACAGGGGTATACATTTTTTATTTCTGTTCAAAAACATAGATTGTGGATACTCGTTAGAACAGCCTCGGTGGGTATCCACAATCTATGCTTAGAACAGAAATATGAAACTAACAGAAATGTTTATCGAACAATTTTCGTTTGGTAAAGTTTCGATATATTGAATAGGCAAGGTTTTTCGTAATATCTGATCTACGGTCTTTCTCTTCCTTCCGCTGATTCAAGAAGGACAGGTGTCAGTTTCTGACGAAGGAATATGATCTGTTTTTTTGTTTGTTAGTATTGATGTTTAGGGGCCCATCAACACTATTTAGGTCATTTTTGAGCTGGTCAGTTTACCTATCAACACTTTCCTGGGCAGGCTTAACCAGTACAGTGCACATTCTTTCGCCAGAAACTGACAACTGCCCTTCTTGAATCAGCGGAAGGGAGAGAATGGTCGTAGAAAAGATTTCATAATCAATTTCCACGACAAAATGTTGCCGACCCCGGCAGGTATCGAAGCTGCGTCCTCCCGATCACCAGTAAGACGCGCATCCGACTGAGCTACCGAGGCCGGCTATGAGGAACGAGTAACCCCTACATATATGTCTACAAGCAAAAATAAGAAAAATAAGTTCCCTGTACACCCCTGGGATTTCTCCATATAAAGTGGGGCTTAAAGAGTGTTCATTACACGGACTTGCTAACATCGCGTTTTCTTTTTAGCTTTTCACTGATTGAAAGACATTTTTCAGTGAAAATATAGATATTATCATAAGAGCCGGAGCACAGCATTTCCTACAATTTACATGTACGCCCAGCGAAGACTCAGATCAGCCTGCGTATCCGCGCAGTCTGATTTAGGGTCTTCGTTGTGCGCTCTAAGGATACCTAAGGGACCAATGCTTCTTCATGCAGCAAGTGAGGTCTCTGGTCAGACTACAGTAGAACTTCGATGCCTCGAACACCGATGGCTCGTTTCCCATGGCTGGGTCGAACTCATACTTATGCCCCTAGGGAAATCCTCAAGATAAGAAATGGTGGGGGATGATTAAGGAGATTTTAGTCTTTTATCTGGCAAATGTGTGTTGTGTGTACTCATTAGAATCGCCTCGGTGAGGCGATTCTAATGAGTACACACAGCAAACATTTTCATTATCTAACATCGAAAGATGTTCAAAAGTATCTCGTTATGCCTCTTGGCAGTGACCTTCAGTGGCTCGAACTACCGCTGTCTCGAATAAAATTTCATGGTCCCAAAGGGGTTCGAGCCATCGAAGTTCGACTGTATATGGATGCACAGGCTGATCTGATTCTACGCTAGGCACACATATTAAATTGTAGGAAATGCTGTAGTCCGGCTCAATAACTGTTGTCAACGTGTTCACATGCGTGACGTACTTAGCTCTGTTTGTTTGTATTGAGGTTTAACGTCCCCGTCAACACTATAGAGGTCATTTTGGAGACATTGCTTCTAATTTTGTGGACGTTTACCCGACACTGAGATGAAATGACACTTCAAGCCTTGCCGCCCAAATAGCTTTTAAAGGCATCCTACTTGCAGAACTTTGCCTGGGCAGGCTTAGGCTTCTAAGCGCTTTACCTGTACTCATCATGTGTGGTCGGTGTTAGCTCTGCGTGGAAGCACCATGGAGCCAAATCTATTTCTTCAAGCCCCGATTGGTGGGTGGGGTGGGTGGTGGGGCAAACAGAGATTGTTTTATACAAGTGCCTGGTCTAATCAGAAAACATGACGTTACGTCATTGTTAAAAGAGAAACAGGCTTGATCTGTGTTGTGTGAGCTAGGCCATTCTAACCTGTGGTCCAATTTTGGCGAAGGTCCGTAACTTATGTTGTGACAACTTGAGGCCAGACTCATTTGCTCAATTTTATGCAATAAAACATGTTTAAACTTCAAAAATTGCCCAATGATTCAAAGTTATGCCAGTTTTTAGCTCATCAAGTTTAGCAGAACTTGGCGCCTCATGTTTGACCCGAGCGAAAAGCAAACCACATCGGTGAGAGATCTAATGATTACATGTAAGAGCCAGCTGTATACGCTTATCCACTACGCCGCTGGGTCCCACAGATTTAATTTTAAGGACAAAACGGTTACCTACCCTGGTGCACTTTAAGTTTTTATTCTCCAGTGAGCGATCATGCCAACTGGGAAACATGTTTTTTATACAATGCGTTCGTTTAGCAGTCACAAAACGCTTTATTTAAAAATTAGACTCGACAGACAACAACATGTCACTCAAAGACCCGGCTGAAGAATTTTGTATTGGAAAAACTGACAAATTAAAATTGTCTGTATATGTTTGTTTAGGTTATCAACTCTTCATACTTATCTTGTTAGGAACTCAATTTTATATCCTGTCACGAATCACTCCTGATAACTGTGGTAACAAGACAAGCGGACTGGAATGACAGAAGCGTCAAAAATCGGATTTTTCCCTTATTAACCCTTTTTGTACCAAATGGAATCTTCCTCCTTATACAAAGCAGGTGTCCATTTCAAAATCTAGGGCTGTCAGTGGTGTTTTCTTCAGAATTTATTTGGAAACTGGCTGACCTTTCTGCAAACAGTAAAGGCCCTGATCAGACGCCGCGTTCTGCGGCGTCTGATCTGGGCTGCACTGTTTGCCAATTACCCGTTGTGGGGTTTCTGGAACTGAATGGGTTAACCCAGGACGTGTCTCTTATGCCCCGCCACACAAAGTTGAATGGAATTACGTTATACCCTCCGAAATATTGAGTGTTCGTCCGTCCGTTAGCGCCTCACAGTTTCTTGTCCGCTCCATAATCCTTATACTGTTTGAGGTATTTTCACGGCACATCACAAATATGAGACAACGTGCAAAACATATGAACCGTAACTCTGATTTTCCTACTTTTGGAGTTATTGTCCTTTGAACATTGCCATTTCTTTCATGTACTCGAGTCCACTCCATAACTCTGATATCGTTTAGAAACTTCACAGATACGTAAAGTACCATGAGCCAACATGCAGAATAATGAACCATGACTCTGATTTTCCTGAGTTATTGCCCCTTGAACATTGAACATAGTCATTTCTATCATGTACCCGTTTCTGCTCCATAACTCTAGTATCGTTTGAGATATTTTTACGAAACTTTGCATATATGTAAAAGAGCCATAACACGACGTGCAGAATAAGACTCATGACTCCGGTTTGCCTACTTTTGGAGTTATTACCTCTTAAACATTGAACATAGCCATTTCTACCATATGTCCGCTATATAAGTTGAAAACCATTCGAGATATTTGCATAAAAGTTTTCTTAAAGCACCACGAGAAGACGTGCGAAAACAAAAGAACCGTAACTCTGGCTAGCCTACTTTCAGAGTTATGACCTCTTGCATATGGTAAATATTGCAAATAGTCATTTGTACCCTTTTTTACCCATCTCGCTTTGTAAGTAAGACACCCTTGCTGCAACGACGTTTGGAGTATGGATTATGTGACTTCAACTGTAACACAAAAATGTATATCGTGTATATGAACATTTAGTTCCCAGCAGGCACCTGACGTAAGTGTGACGTCACATCAACGTCGGTGCAACGTCATGACATTTATGCAACGTCACATCAACGTTGATTTGCCGTTGCCCTAGCGACGTGTGCCTGCTGGGTTCGCTTGTAAAAAAAAACATGCGAAAGGCACTCTATCGAATCTTCTTGTGGGTTCGGCGAATTCGACCTATATTGACATTATCATTTCAGAGACAGCAAGGCAATGGCGGAAAATGTGGTGTTTGTGGAGATCCATGGGATGCAAGAGTTCGTGACAACGAGGCTGGTGGGAAATACGCTACTGGGAAGATAGTTCGGTCCTATACGGTAGGTCGCCGTTTGTAAATTCGCGCGTCCTTGTTTTTTAACCTTTAAACTTTTGAGCTGGAAATGTTGTCTTTTTACGTCGTTTGCTGGATCTTCTTGTAAACTGTTTAAAATATTTTAAGACCACTTTTGAACTGAACAGTCCCAGATTTGGTCTCTGAACTGAGGACACAGTATACACTTAACAAAAAGAAAGAATAATTGAAACCTACTAAATAAGATTTAAAGGAGAATTAGTCTTAGTCTTGATTTTAGGTGATCATAAAATTGTAATTTCACTTCCATGAATACGTAAAGGCGATTTGTGTCATTGTACATATGACTAATGCACAACGTGGACTCTGATCAGACTGCGCGCATGCGTAGGCTGGTCTGGGTATCCTCTGGAGGAACATGCTCGAAAATCCCCGTCTGCTTGGTGCGTTTTTTTACGTCATTATTCAACGTTTTTAAATGACTTTTATAATAAACATAATCTTGTATTCGTGTTGCTTTTATAGGTTATTTAATAAACCCGCCAAAGCCCAGAAAAGAAATACAACCACGCAACCAGCAGTTTAGCAATAAAACTTCCACCCGTCTCACATTTAATCTTATTTGCAACGAAAATCAAAGACGCACGGAAAGCTTCAGCGAAATACCAATGCAATCCCACCTTCTTCAGATTCGCGCTGCATATTAAAAATGTTATTTCCATTATGTCAGTCGTATGGAAGTTTCGGCCAATCAGCTGAGAAGGACTAGTTATGCAATCATTCCGTCAACGTTGTCCGCCTGTTCATAAGCACATGATAGTAAGTTCAACACGGTGCGACAAGCTCCGACCCGACTTTCTGTACCTGTATTCAATATGCTAAATATGGATTACGATCTTTTGGTACTTGAACAAGCATGGCACTTGCGACAAAAACTCTTGTTCCACGTGTCATTGTGTTTTGACGTTTTTGCACTTTAATGAATCGACGACAGATGTTGTATTGCTAAACTGCTAGTTGCGCGGTTGTAATTGAATTTGTTTTTTTCAATGGACACTATTTTATATCTCTTTTAGGTTAGTGACGTGATAAACGTACGTGTAGAAGTTACAGCCAATCATTTTGGCTGGTTCGAGTTTAGACTCTGTGCTAACAATGACGTCACGAAGGTTGCTACCCACGAGTGTTTTAATAAAAACTTGCTGTCGTTTGCTGATGGATCAGGAACCAGGTACTAACTAATCGGGCAGATTTCCGTCAAGGAAAGACAACCATCGGGACTTCCTGTTCGTTTTTCTATTATCTTTGTCCCAAAGAAAAACGGATCTACTCTTAAAGGAAAGAATTTGCTTCTCAGAAGCAAATTCTTTCCTTTAAGAGTTGACCCCTGTTGACATGGGGAACACAAATACTTTTGCAGGAGTTGCCTCGCCAGAAGGTGAATCAAATCCTTTTATAACTTTATTGGAGCGAGTGAGTGTTTGAGTTTACGTCCCACCAACAGCTTAGGTCATACGGAGACGGGACCTCGGTTTAAAGACTCATCCGAAAGTCTGGAGAAGCCCGGGATCGATCCTGCGACCCTTGGTTTACAAGGCGAGCAGCATAACCACTGCCCCACTGAGGCTTCTAGTTTTATTGGAGACATCGTCCTCTGACACAAATAAACGATTTTTCGATGAACCAACCACATTCAGGTACTTCCCAACAGACACATGACTATAATACGACGTCGGATCGAAGTGCATGCTACGTCATGACATACCTGCAATGTCACATCAGCTTTGGCGTTGCACCGACGTTGATATGGCATTGCCCAAACGATGTGTGCTTGCTGGAAACTTAGGTTTTCAAATATAACCCTGAATGAGAAATTGTCGAGTATTAGTCGGCAAACCATGCAGGATTCAAATACAATTTAATTGAAGACGTTGCCCTCGATTATGGTTAATAGCTTTATCATAATCCACAGTTCGTACTTCAAGACACTTAAGAAATGAATTTTATTTTTCTGTATGTACGCAGCGGGTTGCGTGCAAAGTAAATGGACCTCGAAGGGGTTCATGTAAATTTTGCCAGCGATCCGCTGTCATTCATACTTTCATGAAAAGCAGAAAAATGAAGTTTAGTTTTTATTTTTACATGCTTTGCCCCTCATCACTGGGCGAAAAAATGCTTAAAGGGCAAATTTTTGAAATTGAAAACATTTACACACTAGTTTCCTACGAAGAGAGGAAAAGCGTTGACGTCACAAACGCCCATAGAGAACCATTGTTTAGACTGACGTCACTTGAGGTCACTGAAAATCAAGCAACTCGCTTTCTATGGTTTTCAATTAGACTTTACTTTACACTGGAACTGTAAATATATATAATTAAACTGTAAAGACAATGTATAGAAAGTGACATATGAAGAAGAAGAAAAAGAGAAGAAGAAGAAGAAGAAGGAGAAGTGAATGAATGCATTCTTCTGCTGCAATTTTAAGATTGAACATCAATCACAGACGGAGAAAATCAACCCCTTGACCCAACAAGCAAAGAATGCCGATCCAACGTCAAGCCGATAGCGATACGACGTGGCAACGTCGTATCGCTATCGGCTCGACGTTGACCCGGTGTTCTTTTCTGGCAGCATGTCGTATCGCTCTAACTTCGACTTTGACACGTGTTCTTTGCTGGCAGCACATCGTATCGTTATCGGCTCGACATTGGCACTGTGTTCTTTGCTGACAGCACATCATATGGCTATCGGCTAGACATTGGCCCGGCGTTCATTGCTGGCAGCATGTCATATCGCTATATTTTCGACATTGACACCCGTGTCCTTTGCTTGGAGCACAACGTATCGCTATAGGTCCGACATTGGCACGGTGTTCTTTGCTAGCCCCACACCTTATCGCTATCGGCTCGACATTGGCCCGTGTTCTTTGCAGGCCGCACATAGTATCGCTATCTGCTCGACATTGGTCCGTGTTCTTCGCTGGTAGCGTGTCGTATCGCTTTCGGCCCGACGTTGGCCCGGTGTCTTTTGCTGGCAGTATATCGTATCGCTATCGGCTCCACATTGGCAAGGTGTTCTTTGGTGGCAGCATATCGTATCGCTATAGGTCTGACATTGGACCGTGTTCTTTGCTGGCAGCCCATCGTGGGACTATCGGCTCCACATTGGCACGGAGGGAGTCACTGGATAATGTGGAAAACTCGGTGCTTGGATTCGAATTTCTCTGTCTTTGTAAAAGACCGAAATTAGAATCTATTTATCTACAGGTACAAGGTGAATACAAGACGCACGGGCTATTACAACATGAAGCTGAAACTGCCTGATGGCCTCACGTGCACACAGTGCATACTTCAGTGGAAATACCATGCTGGTAAGTAGGAAAAGATTATCGCAATAACAAACTTATATCAATCAGACTATGAATATTTCATGAGAAGGGAGTCTAAATGTGTGTTTGAAATTTGGGGGGATCATAGGGTGGATTGGGTTGAAGTTCCATCAGGGCTACGATTAATCAGGGCAGTCCCGGTGTTGGAAACGACTGTGTCAAATCCATACAAATACAACCACCCAGCCAGCATTTTAGTAAAGTCGCGCGTTTGATGTTGTTTGCAACGAGAATCAAAGACGCACCAATAGCTTTGGCGCACCGTGTTTAACTTTCTATCACGTGCTTCTGAACAGATTTTAGAAAACCTTCTCGGTTGATTGGCCGAAATTTTCTTGCCACAAACGGAATGTTAATGATTTTTTTTGTCATATGACGTCACGTCTGAGTGTGTAATAACGCCATGTAATAGATTCCGTAATCCACAAGTGGATTAATTAAATATGCAAACTATTTAGATGCGCCCCGTGACGTTACACGTACGACGTCCTCAACGACGTCGTGTTTACTAATGGCGGAATGTTGCAATTTTTGAAAACAAATCGTGAATAAAATGCGAAATAGAATCTTGCATTCATGCTCATGTATTATTGAATGTATTAAACTCGTTGAAGAAAAGGGATAAAATGCTCGGCAAACTGTCGAAGATAATGAAAATGGTACCATCAAAAATGTAAATTTTCAGATAAAAATATTCTAAAAATTTTCGGACCTTTTTTCTCAAAGCACCATTAGAACAGGTAAGATTTAAATTGTGGGAACGTGTAAAATTAGCTTCGGTGAGGCTGATCGGAAACTCGTTACAACCACCTATTTGATGCGGTTCTAACAAGTATCCACAATTCTTTGAGCAGAAATAAGAAAACTAATGTATATCCCACCTGTAAACCCCAGTTTTCCTGTTTAAAAGTGGGGTGTAAGGGTGATGGTAAGACGCCACACGCGAAACTTGATGCTTCCTAAAAATTAGGTGAAATACAGTGGAGAAAAAAAGACAACTACTGTGATAAATCTTATGTGGTTTATTTGTTTGATTTGATTTGAGGTTTTACGTCCCCGTCAACACTGTAAAGGTCATTTTGGAGACGTTGCTTCCAATTTTGTGGGACTTTTACCCGACATTGAGATGAAAGAAACTTATGTGCTTTAATATGTTAAATAAAGATGTTCTCAGATGTTTTTGCCATTTTCTACTAACACACCTTGTAAATGGTAATAATAGGTCGAGATAAACAGGGTCAGATAAGAAATGCTATGCCATATACAGTAGAATTAAGACCACCAAAAATTGCGACTAATTCGGCTTTAAAATGCTTATTTAGAAAGTTGCTGATATTCTTTCTTTGTTTTTACTGCACACAGATTCGTCTGGTCAGAGACCTGCTTTGGGACTGTTCAAAAGTGGTCTTAAAGACCACTTTTGAACAGTCCTAAAGGTGGTCTTAATATAGAAATTTTACTGTATTTGCATATTCAGGATATTCTCTGGTGTGCGAGACAATGGTTTCTAATACCTGTAAAATTCTAAACTGGCATTTAAACGGGCCTCCTTGGTCTTGGTCATGTAGTTAAGACCCCTGACTTAAAGGGGTTTATTGCCTGCATGATGTGTCCAATCGCTTTGTATTCTGTCACAGGGAACAGCTGGGGTGTGGATCCTGTAACAAAGAGAGGGTGTATAGGGTGCGGACCACAGGAGGAGTTCTACGGTTGTTCTGATATTGCCATCAATCCAAGGGGCAATGTCCTTGGACTTGTTACTCCAGGCAACCGGCCTCAACCAACAACGACAAAACCACCAACAACAACGGCAAGGTATTTTTACTTTTTGAGATTTATTTGCTTGAATTGAGGTTTAAAGTCTCCACCAACACTATTTATGTAATTTTGGAGACGGTGCTTTCAATTTTGTTGGACTTTTCCCAACACTGAGATGAAACCAAACGGCTTTTATGCATTGGACGGTCTGATTCATGCAGGCTTAGTCCTTCTAAGAAGTTTACCAGTACGCATGAGTGGTCAGTTTCAGCTCTGCGTGGAAGCAAGATGCAGCCCAATCTATTTCCCCAAGCCCCGATTGGCGGGGGCGTTTATTTATTTTTTTTTTTTAGATAAACATGAGAAAAGGCCTTCAGCATTTACTGATGCTGTTCAGATGTGCATCTGCAAACAGCTGCAGTCGAACTTTAATTACTCGAATATCTTGGGTACCATGAAAATTTGGGTCCCGCCCATCAGTGCTTAAAGAAATATATATTTGGCTATATGTTGCTTCTACGCAGAGCTGAAACCGACCACACGAGTACTGGTAAAGTGCTTAGAGGGTCTTGCCTGCCCAGGCAAAGTGATGCGAGTCGGGCCGTCCATGCAAATAAAGTTATAAACCCTTTTGGTTTCATTGGGAAGCAGGGTTGAAATGTCATTTCATCCCAAAAGTATCACAAAATTGGAAGCAACGTATCCAAAATGATCTATATAGTGTTTAGGTGAGTGAGGGGTGGGGGAGGGGTGGTCAAATCAAGTAAAATCAAAGAAATAACTCGAAAACCGTCAGTACCATTAACATTTGTGTGAGACAAGTGCAGTTAGAACTGATCTATCTCTTAAATAAGTTCAGTTCAGGATCATTTTCCAGCCTGTCCTCAGGACAGCCAATCCTAGTCAAGGCTTGTACTGTCTGCAAATGCTCCATGTTTAAGACGCTAGACATATATTAACTTGTGGATTAGTTCCGGCCTATACTCACAAAACCCACCAGTGCAGTCAGTGATTTGATTCTTTTCTACTTTCCAGGCCTACTACACAAGCACCAGTAAAACAGACTCTCCCCGCCGTAGTTATTCCGGTGAGTATAGTTGAAACGATAAGGCTGGTCATTTCATATGCATTTCGAAACAAGCCTTTGGTGACTTTCATAAACTCATCACGTGAACAAGGTCTTGAAATGAACTGAAATGAAGGTCTTGAAATGAACTTGAAATTCTCTTTATATAGAGAAAACTGGGGTATACGGGGTTTAAATTATTTTTCTTGTTTTTACTCCATGACATAGGTTGTGGGTACGCGTTAGAACCGCCTCAATGAGGCGGTTCGAACGAGCACCAACAACCTATGTTTGCATTATAAATAAGAACGTCAGGGATTTGAATAAAAAGTAGCCATTTTGGAGATGTGAAAATATATACTATGTCGCATGGGTGTGTCATCATAATGTTCAGCCGGCCTTGGTTGCTCAGTCAAATGCACATCTGTCTGGCGATCAGTAGGTCGAGGGTTCTATACCTGCCTAAGTTGGCAACATATTTTTATAGAGATTGTCCATGAAATATTTACTATTGTCATTTTACTCCCTCCGCTGTTTCAAGAAAGGCAGTTGTTAGTTTCTGGCGAAGAATAACTACTGTACTTAGTGTTTCCCCGAGCCTTTGAAAAGGGCAGGGTGCTTGTTCAGAAAAAGGGCACATTTAACATGTGAAATTAGTCTTAAAGGGCACTTTGGTTTCTAAGAAAGGCTAAATAAAGTCTTTACATTTTCTTTTAATTAAGCATTCTTTAGCATACATTGTGGACTGAAAGACTTTTTATGCACACGGGCAGTTGTTTTGGCAGGTTTTCCACATAAAATGATTTCATACTGACAAAGGACAGAAGAGCGGGGTGGGCCTAAAAGGCAGCAGGGTGCAGCACCTGCTAAAACTCTTTAGGGAAACACAACTTTACTGGTTAATCGCTTATGTATATGCATGTCGTAGTTTCTTTTTCCCAGCAACAGTCAAGATGCAGGGTCATTAACTACTAGGAGGGGTTAGTTTCAAGAATAATTCCCAAAATGTATAGATTATATGGAAAATAAATGATCATTTTTCTATATAATCTATACATCTGTGTAGCTACAACACGTTTGTTTTAACTTATATGGTTTCTGTAGAAATAATACGTTTTTTTTTTAAACTTACATAGTTACTTCTGGGCGGGCATGATGGGTGGATGCCTGGTGTACAACACGGTTTCAAGATGGCGTTCAAAATGTTTAGATTATACAGAAAAAAGACACATATAATCTATACATTTCTGCGGCTATAACACGTTTGTTTTAACTTACATGGTTTCTTTGGAAATAACACGTTTGTTTTAACGTACACGGTTTCTTTGTAAATAACACGTTTGCATTAACTTACATGGATTCCAAAAAAGGTATAGATAATATAGGAAAATGACCAAAAATGGTCATTTTCTATATAATCTCTTCATTTCTGTGGCTACAACACGTTTGTTTTAAATTACATGGTTTGTTTGGATATAACACGTTTGCTTTAGCTTACATGGTTTCTTCTCCCAGCAATAATCAGGATGCACGGGAATTAACTACAGGGCGGGGTTGGAGGGATGGTTGTCTGGTGTACAACACGGTTTCAAGGTGGATTACAAAAATGTATATATTTTGTAGGAAAATGACCATTTTTTCTAAATAGTCTATACATTTCTGTGGCCATAACACGTTTGTTTTAACTTTCATTGTTTCTGTGGAAATTATACGTTTGTTTTATTTCACATGCTTTCTGTGGATACAACACATTTGTTTTTACGTGCATGGTTTATTTTGTCAGCAACAGTCAGGATGAGGGTCATCAACTACTGGGCGGGGTTGACGGGATGAATGCCTGGTGGACAACACGGTTTCAAGATGGATACCAAAAAGTATAGAATATATAGATTAAAAGGCCATGAATGGTCATTATTTATATAATATATACATTTCTGTGGCTATAACACGTTTTGTTTAACTTATTTGGTTTCTGTTGATATCCGAGCACGTTTGTTTGAACTTGCATGGTTTCTGTGGAAATATGACGTTTGTTTTAACTTAAATTGTTTCTGCGGATATAACACGCTTGTTTTAACTTACTTGGTTTCTGTGGGAATACCACGCTTGTTTTAACTTACATGGTTTCTGTGGGAATATGACGTTTGTTTTAACTTGCATGATTTCTTTTCCTAGCAACAATCAGGATGCAGAGCCATCAACTACTGGGCGGGCGTTGATGGGATGGATGCCTGGTGTACCAGGCAGTGTGGTATGGGAAACTGTCCTGAGTATGGCTGTGCCTGTGGTCCTGTGACACAGTCCAAGACCTCAACAACAACCACGACCACCACGTGAGTACTTTTCTTTTCACCACTAGTTCCTGAAGTAGGCTCTTCCATTCTGCATTTGTCCAGTCTTGTGAATATAGGAGCCAACCATTGTTTTTCATGTATTAACATTTGCCGTAATCCGAGGAAGCTGTTGAACAAGAGGCTGTCAAACCGAGTGTTCGAATATCTTCCAAGGGACACGGCAAATGTTATTGCAATCAAATAACCCTGGTGTTCGTTGTTGTTGCAACACTATCGATTCCAACGCCAAAGTGTGACGAAAACGCCCCCACACTCAATTTAAAGTCTTCAAATGCGACCGTAAATCCAACATGGCGGCTAGTTCAGAACATTGTAATCAAGGACGTCAGTTTCGTACTAACGTTCTGAAGTCATCATAAAATAACAACATGCTACGTTCAGGGCGACAACGTAACACCTTCCGAACTAACGTAAAATAAACAAATACCCATCTTGTGGTCGCCTAACACAGTACAAGACCGCAAAAACAACCAAGACCACCACGTAAGTACTTTAATTTTCACCACTTAGTTTTTTAAGTGGACTCTTCCATTCCGTGCCTGCGTTTATCGAGTCTTGTGGATATAGAGGTCAACCATGGTTTTGCATACATTAACATTTGCGGAAACCCGAGGGAGCTGATTGAACACGAGGCTGCCAAGCCGAGTGTTCAAATATCTTCCGAGGGACCAAGCAAGTGTTATTTGCAATCAAATAACACTGTCTGACCGTTGTTCTTGCAAAACTATCGATTAAAACGCCAATGTGTGACGAAAATGTCCCCAAACTTCTGATGAAGGCAATGATCAGGAATAGATACAATCATCCCACAGCTCCCAGCAGTAACACTAAAGGGAAAGAAACACAAACATTAAATAACTAGACCCTAATGGAAATATCAATAGCGGAAAGCCAAAAGGACAGTTACTTCCCCACAAAATGACCAACTGGCTATCCATAACAAAAATATGTAAACGAAACTAACACTCAAAGAAAAACCATAACGAAAATAAACCGCGTCAGAAGAAACGCCATGGAACGGTCAGTGGAACGAACTCCTCCGGGGATGGGGGCCAAAATCGACCTCACGCAGCTGCAATCGGAATTCCATGGTGTGTGTGTGGGGGGGGGCTTAAATCGATTTTACGCAGCTCAATCCTCGTCCTTACTTCCGTCGCGATTTAGACAAATAATCTGTTCAGTCCGCATGAAGGCCTCCTAACTCACCAGTGCCACATCTCCGAGAACACAAAAATCAAACAACCATAGGGATGAAACAACGATGAGGACTCCTCAAATGCGACCATAAATCCAACATGGCGGCTAGTTTAGAACGTTGTAATCAATGACGTCAGTTTCGCACTAACAAAATACTAGGTTCAGGGCGACAACATAACATCTTTCAAAGTAACGAAAACAAACAGATACCCATCTTGTGCTATCACAAGTCCAAAAACCCATCTTCTAACAGCACGTGAATTTCCTGATTTAAAGAGAGATTTTTGTTCGAAATCGGTTTCAGGCCCATTAAAGTATAGATTCAAACAGCAATGGACATACGATTTTATTGAAGAATTATTGTTTTATATATACAACAACCTCAATACAGCACTGTTCGTTAGTACGCGGTTTTGGATATAACGGGGGTTCAAGACAGATAACATAATGAAAAGATCACATTGAAAAATGACCAGAAATGATCATTTATCTATATAATCCATACATGTTAATTTGGATATAACACGGTTGTTTAAATCACATGTTTTCTGCTTTGGACCACAAAAAAGAGATATACAGAGTTTACGGTGTAGTTTGTTTGTTTTGTCTGAAATTTAACAACCCATCGTGTAGGCTTTTCATTTGTCAATTCTTGTAAATGTGGGTTTTATTTATTTGTATGTTTGAAGATTAAGAGCCAGTCAAACACTACAGTCGAACTTCGATGGCTCGAACTCGCCGGGACGGCCGAAAAAAAGTTCGAGCCATCGGTTGTTCGAGCCATTGGAGTCTAACTCGGCAAGATCCATCTTTGTGTACTATGTTTTTTTATCATAGCTGCGGCGATGTTGGTGACTTCCGGTACATTTATCGGTCCGTATTTTAAGGCAAAGACTGTAATTTTGGCAGGCCTTACTCAATGTCGGTGTGAAATTTTAATTTGTGAAAAAAAAATGCCAGCTTTAATTTCCTTATGCCGCCTCATTAGCCCTGGGTTATTATAGGTGTTTACAATAAACTTAATTTGACACCTTCTCAACATTAATCTCTTGACCTGTTAATCAAAGGGATTGCGCCAATCAAGTACACCTGTGTTATGTAAACAGCTGTTTCGGCAAGACGCTTTGTCAGTATCAAAGCGTCTTATGATACTGATCACGCGCCTGCGTGACTTGATCGATAAAATTGGAATTTTTAAAAAGGTAATTAGTGCGAGCCATCGGTGGGATTTTACATAGAAAATGCACTCTAGGGACCAGGCTAAGAGTTCGATGGTTCGAGCCATCGTGGTTCGAGCCAAGGGTGGCATGTTTAGTTAAAATGAACAGGGATTTTGCCGGGATTGAAAAGTCAGTTCGACCCAAACGTGGTGTTCGAGCCTACCGAGTTCGACCCATCGAAGTTCGACTGCACTTACGTTACTTTGAGTAAGTCAATTTGCCTAACCATACTGTTTTCTGGCATGCTTAGTCATAAGGGATTACCCATGGAGTACCATACAAATACATGTGCAGTAAAATTCCTAAATTAAGACCACCTTTGGGAATGATAAAAATTGGTCTTGACCACTTTTGAACAGTCCCATAGGTCGTCCCCGACCAAAAGATATTGCGCGCAGAAAACATAAAGAATGATTAGGTGTACCCTTCAAAATAACATTTATCATATGACGTCGCGTCTGAGAGTGTAATAACGCCATGTAATATTTTCGATAATCCACTAGTGGATTAAATATGCAAATTAGGTAGTTACGTCCCGTAACGTTACATATACGATGTCATTAACGACGTCGCGTTTACTAACGGCGGAAAATTGATATTTTTGTAAACAATCGTGAATAAAATGCGTTTTAAATGTCATATGATAAAAAGAATCTTACATTCGTGTTCATGTAATATTGAATTTATTAAACTCGTTGAGAAAAAAGGGATAAAATGCTCGGCAAAGCCTCGCATTTTATCCCTTTTCCTCAGCTCGTTTAATAAATTCAATAATACACGAGCACTCATGTAAGATCCTCTATTTATAAAGCAGAATTAGTCTCAATGTTATTGGTCTTAATATCGGAATTTCACAGTACTTGTCATTTTCTCTTCAATGGAGAGAATAGCAATAAAAAGGATATCACGTGACGATCAAGTCCACGAACGGATGTTGTCAACTCAGGGGGTATCAAACCCACGAACATCAGATGGCCAACCGAGCCTGATCTGTTTATGGGGACGGGGTAATCAAACACAGTGTTGATCCCGATAAGACAGCTCAATATGAGCATTCTCATTGGGAACTGCACTGTTTGCATAAGCATCTATAATGGTCTCCACATCACGAAACCATGCGCATATAATTTGACCGCCTTTAACTATACTTTTAAATGGTAAAACTGGGGTTTACAGGGGACATATATTATTTTTTTTTATTTCTGTTCAGAAACAAAGATTGAGAATACTATTTAGTACCACCTCGAGGACTGGGGGTGTGTTGGGATGAGCGGGGCGGTTCTAACGAATATCCGCAATCTATGTTTTGGGCAGAAATATGAAAAATATCAGCAATATCACAATTTTTATCTAATTTTATTTTCATTTTTAGATGGTAAAATATTAAGTATGTTCGAATAGGCGTGTTTCCATATTAGATGTTGAAAGATTTAAAACAGGTCCTTGATTTACAAAGCCCCATTCGGATATGAATGTCATGGTTTCGATCCCGGCCTTCTCCAGACTGTCCATAGAGTCTTTAAACCCAGGTCCCATCTTCCTATGACCTCAGCTGTTGGTGGGATGTAAAACTAAAACACAAACACACCTCTAATACAAAACATAAAACGGGAGTTATTGCTGTTGTCATTATTTATTATTATTGTTGTTTTTGTTCTTGTTGTTGTTGCTTATGATGATGACGATGATGATGAAGATGATTTTGATGTTATAATTGACAAAAGATGATGAAATGTAACATTTTTACGTTTCAAGAACAACAACGACAACGCCAACTACTACAACCACAACAACCACACCCAGCACAACTACGACAACGACGCCCACCACAACTACCACAACTACTCCGCCTACAACACAGAAAGCTGCTCCCCTGTCCTTAATACAGTGCAAGGCAATCAATTTCTGGGCTGGAGATCCTTATTTGGACAAGTAAGTTTTTGTTTGCTTGTATTTGAGTTTACTGGCCCACTCAACACTATTTATGTCATATCGAGCCAGTCAGTTAACCTATCCACACTTATCCTGGCGAGGCATTTAAATAAGCAGTAAACCAGTACAGTGCAAAATCTTTCACCAGAATCCGACAACAGCCCTTTTTGAATCAGCGGAAGGAGTGAGAATGATCGATTACAAGTTTGAGCTGGGGCACAGCAATTCCTACAATTTAACATGTGCTCCCAGCGAAGAATCAGATCAGCCTGTGCATCCATATAGTCTAACTAGAGACTTATCTTGCTGTATGAAGGAGCATTGGGCCCTTAACTATCCTTAGAGCGCACAGCGAAGACTCTGATCAGACTGACTTATTGTAGGTTTTGTCGTGCGTTGGTTCTATTTTCTCGTATGAGCTGTGACGTCACCCGTTATCTGTCGTTGGGGTTTGCATCCAGGTAAGACACAAACAGCATGAGACTCAAGAGCGAGTACCCATAATCTTTAAGTCGCTTAGCTGGTGTTCGAGCCTGTCTCGGGTCACGTAAAACGCCACCCAGTGGGTACATAACGTGAAGGTAACGTCGTATCAAAGTCGATGCAACGTCATGATGCAAAATTGATGCGACATTGCTAAAGCACCAATTGCCAAGTGACCAGATCTGCAACGGAAGGTCAGGTGCTTTTTCTAGTTTAAGTGAAATAATCTTGAAATGGCCGTAAAACCCGAACCAAAAAAGACAAACTAACCTGTTAAAAGACTCTTGCAATTTAATCTAAACATGTATTGTTCTATCAAAGTTGCCAACAGATGTGCTGATCAGGCTGCGCTGGTGTGCAGGATGGTCTGTAACTTTGTTGTTGGCACATGTCAAAACAGGTTTTGCGGCCCCCACCCATCTGGCTTGGAGAAATAGAGCGGAAACCAACCATGAGTTTTGGTACCTAAGTCTGCCAGGGCATAGTGGTGCAAGTCAGACAGTCCATCTTAGCAATCTTTCATGAAAAAATTCCCAAGACTGCAGATATGAATGTATTTGGGAGAATTACATATTTGATTTTGAAAATGTATCTTGTGTGAGCTCATAAGAATCATCTCATTGAAACAATTTGATTCTTGCAGGTCACTTTAACCAGAGTATCCCTACACGACTTGGTTTAAAAGGCCCATTGTCAAAAAAGTGTATAAAGTATATTCCGGCTGGAACCACCTTTCGGAGGTGGTTCTAATTAGCAATCACAACCCATGTTTGCAGTAAAAATAATGACAATATCACAGATACAACAAAATATCATCTGCAGTCATGAAAAGTAGAAGTGAAGGCAATGATCAGGATTCGATGCAATTACCCGACACCTTCTATCCATAGAAACACTAAAATAAAATACAGTAAAATTCCTATATTAAGACCACCTTTGGGACTGTTAAAAGTGATCTTTAAGACCACTTTTGAACAGTCCCAAAGGTGGTCCCTGCCCAGAGGACACTATGGGCACAAAACACAAAGAAAAATTAAGTGAAGCCTACTAAATAAGCTTTTTTTAAGCAGAATTAGTCTTAATTTTTGCGGAATTTCTTTGTATCTTCACTATGAAAATGTAACGAGCGGAAAGCCAAACGAATGCGTTTTATACTGTTAAACAACTGTTATTTGACATGATTACATGCATAACAAAGTTCGCCCCCGCCCTTCGGGGCTTGAAGAAATAGTTTGGACTGCATGATGCTTTCACGAAGAGCTGAAACTGACCACACATGAGTACTGGTAAACTGCTTAGAAGGGCTAAAGTAGAAGTAAAACAAAGATCTGGAATCGATACAATTAACTTACTCCACCCATCAAAGACACCAAAGGGAAAGAAACACAAACATGAAGCGACCAGACCATTATGGAAACCTAAACAAAGGAAGGCCATAAGGACAGTTACTTTCCCACAAAATGGCCAAATGGCCATCCAAAATAAAAAGACACAAGTGGTACACACAGTACCTAAGCCTGCCCAGACAAAGTGGATTAAGTCAGACCGTCCGAGGCATATAGGCATTTTGGTTTCATTGGGCGACAGGGCTTGGGGTGTCAGTTCATTTCAATGTCTGGTAAAAGTCCCACAAAGTTGGAAGCATCTTCTCCAAAATGACATAAATAGTGTTGACGGGGACGTTAAACGTCAATTCAAACAAAACATAACAAAACATGGTTACTTGGGCGTAATCATGATGTCACGACGCCGTCGGTGACAACCCTGTTCTTATAATTGAGCCACGCCACGACAAAACATACAATAAGACGTGCGCCCAGCGAAGACTCAGATCAGCCTGCACATCGGCGCAGTGTGATCAAGTCTTCGTTGTGCGCTCTAAGGAAAGCTAAGGGTCCAATACTCCTTCATGCAGCAAGAAAAGTCTCTGGTTAGACTATATGAATGCGCAGGCTGGTCTGATTCTTCGTTGGGCGTACATGTAAATTGTAGGAAATACTGTGCCCCCGCTCAATTCAAATTCTTTTTTGAACTTCTTCGTCAATAAAATTTATAAAATGGTTAATTGATAAAACTCACAGCATTTTATATGAAATTAATGTTACATGTACTCGCCAGAGGCTCGTTTTATAAATTTCATACGAGATGACCACTCGTGTAAGTCCCGCTATATATCATATCGATGTTATCCGTATTGTGTTTATACAGTCAAGCTTCGATGGCTGGAAAACATGTACCTTTTGGACGATGAAAATTTGTTTGAGATAGAGGTAGTTCGAACTAATGAGTATTTGTCATAGCGCATGGTCGTGTGTCATAAGGGGATGACTAAAGGATATCATTTCGATCTTCTCTAACATAAATAGAAAATCTTACATGAGTGTTCATGTATTATTGAATTTATTAAACGAGTTGAGGAAAAGGGATAAAATGCGAGGCTTTGCCGAGCATTTTATCCCTTTTCCTCAACGAGTTTAATAAATTCAATAATACATGAGCACGAATGCAAGATTCTATTTATCATATGACATTTAAAACGCATTTTATTCACGATTGTTTACAAAACTATCAATATTCCGCCATTAGTAAAGGCGACGTCGTTAAGGACGTCGTACATGTAACGTTACGGGACGTATCTAGCTAATTTGCATATTTAATCCACTAGTGGATTATCGAAAATATTACATGGCGTTATTACACTACCAGACGCGACGTCATATGATAAAGAAAGGTTGTGTATTCTTATTAGAATAGCCTCATTGACGCGATTCTAATGAGTACACACAACATACATTTGCAAGATAAAAGATGAAAATTTTAATTATCCCCCACTATATCTTATGTAGAGGATTTTTCTAGTGGCTCAAGAACGGGTTTCACTCAGCCATGGTAAACGAGCCATCGGCGCTCGAGCCATTGAAAGTTCTATTGTAATCAAGTTTCTTTGTATTTTAATACAGGTGGTGCGCTGACAGCTGTGCAAGGGGCAACTGTCCTCCAGCGTCGTGAGAGTTCGAGTGTAATCAAGTATCTTTGTATTTTAATATAGACGGTGCGCTGACAGCTGCGCAAGGGCAAACTGTCCCCCAACGTCGAGAAAGTTCGAGTGTATCAAGTATCTTTGTATTTTAATATAGATGGTGCGCTGACAGCTGTGCAAGGGGAAACTGTCCTCCAACGTCGTGAGAGTTCGAGTGTAATCAAGTATCTTTGTATTTTTAATACAAATGGTGCGCTGACAGCTGTGCAAGGGGAAACTGTCCTCCAACGTCGTGAGAGTTCGAGTGTAATCAAGTATCTTTGTATTTTTAATACAGATGGTGCGCTGACAGCTGTGCAAGGGGAAACTGTCCTCCAACGTCGTGAGAGTTCGAGTGTAATCAAGTATCTTTGTATTTTTAATACAGGTGGTGCGCTGACAGCTGTGCAAGGGAAACTGTCCTCCAACGTCGTGAGAGTTCGAGTTTAATCAAGTATCTTTGTATTTTTAATACAAATGGTGCGCTGACAGCTGTGCAAGGGGAAACTGTCCTCCAACGTCGTGAGAGTTCGAGTGTAATCAAGTATCTTTGTATTTTTAATACAGGTGGTGCGCTGACAGCTGTGCAAGGGGAAACTGTCCTTCATCATCGTGTAAATGTACCTCTGTTACACAAACAGTGACTCCACCCACAACAACCACAACTCCTCCTCCTGTTGTTATCACACAAAAAGTTTGTAAGGCAATCAGCGTCTGGAAGGGTATAGACGTATTCGATCGATGGTATGGTTTTATGATTATTTGCTGGTTACCATTAATTGTCTGTCTATATGTCTGTCGGCTTGTCTAAATGTTTTATAGACATATGGATGTTTGTATGTTTGATTTGAGGTTTAACGTCACCATCAACACTGCGTATGTCATTTTGGAGACGTCGCGTCCAATTTTGTGGGATTCTGACTCGGCATTGAGATGAAATGATGTCTCAAGCCATGCCGCACAATGACACCAATATGGTTTATGCTTTACTTGCAACAGTTTTCTGGACAGGCTTAGACTTCTAAGCGTTTTACCAGTACTCATGTGCGGTCGGTTTCAGCTCTGCGTGGAAGCATCATGCAGCTCAATCTATTTCTTCAGCCCCGCTGGGTGAGGCCAAACATCTGAATGTTAAATCTGTCTTTCTGTCTGTTCAGTTGAAACGCTTAGAAGGGCAGTATTGGCTCCGCTGGCAGTTCAGTTTAATTTCCCATACTAAAGACAGCCGTTTAGGTTAACCCACTTGAGGTGGGAACCCAATAAACCAGTACCCTTGCAAACAGTGGAAGTCCAGATAAGACACCGCAAAAAGTATTTAAATTCTATTCCCCGCCACCACCCTCAATTTCGAAATGAACTCCTGATGTACATACTGAGGACGATTCCATTCAGTCTAAAGTGGGTTAATGCAGAATTAAGGGGAATGGATACACATTCAGGGGAGGCGCTCCATTGGCATCATTTGCAGGGATGAATCATTGGCATCATTTGCAGGGATGAATGTCATAAAGTGCACCGTCCTTCGGATCGGGACGTTAACTGGAGGCCCCCTGTGCAGGGAGAACCATCCCCTGTGCAGGTTAAAGATCCCTACCGTTATTACATGATTACTGTGTAGGCTTTCATCCTGCAAAACCTGGAGTGTATGTAATATACACCTGCGGTAATGGTCAAATGTGACCAACGCAGTATCAGAAGATAGATAGATAGAGGCAAATCCAGTCACAGTATATTGTCTCCCCTGTCGAAAGGGTCAACTCATAAAGGAAAGAATTTGCTCCTGAGGAGCTAATTCTTTGCTCCTGAGAATTAATTCTTTCCTGTAAGAGTGGACCCCTTTTTTCAGCGGGACGGGGTTTATAGAAAAGTTAACAGGAAGTTCAGAAAGTTGTCTCTCTCTGAAAAATATGCGGAAAAAGTGCTAGGTGTTCCCCCTCTTAATAGAAGTGAAGGCAATGATCAGGAATCGCTACAATTACCTCACACCTCCCGGGGAAAGAAACTCAAACATAAAAAAATTACTATGATGAATAAATAGAAGTGGAGGCAATGACCAGGAATCACTACAATTACCGCACACCTCCCAGGGAAAGAAACTCAAACATAAAAACTTTACTATGATGAATAAATAGGAGTGGAGGAAATGATATGGAATCGCTACAATTACCTCTCACATCCCAGAGAAAGACACTAAAACATGAAAACGTCACTATGATGAATAAGTAGAAGTGGGGGCAATGATCAGGGATCGCTAGTATTGATTCACACCTCCCAGGAAAAGAAATCAAACACAAAAACTTTACTATGATGAATTAATAGAAGGGGGACACTAATCAGGAATCGATACAATCCCCACACACTTCACAGGGAAATAAACTCAAAGATAAAAAAAGCTTCACTATGATGAATAAATAGAAGTGGAGGAAATGATCAGGAACCGATAGAATAAGCCAATACCTCCCATCAGAGACACCAAATGGAAAGGAACACAAACATGAAATAACTAAACCCTAAAGGAAACATCGCTAGCGGGAAGCCAAAGAGACTGTCAATTTCCCACAAAATGGCCAAATGGCTATCCAAAATAAAAATTTATAAGCAACACACACACACACACGCACGCACGCACGCACGCACTCACGAAAAGATGAACTACACCAAAAATAAACCACACTAGAGGAACCCCCTCGCTGGAAGGGTAAGATAAACGTGCTTAAATCGATACAACGTGGTCACAATCCTCGCCCTTACTTATGTCGTGGCTTAGACAAATAATTTGTTCACTTCACATGAAGACTTCCTAACTCATCAGTCCTACATCTCCGAGAACATAAAAACCAATCAATTACAGAGAAACAACAGCAGTGGGAATTAGACAGCATGAAATAACTGAGACGGTGGAGCAAAGTTACATAAAGATATTTGCAATACATACAAGAAAATAAAAACTATAACAAAATCAACCACGACCGAAGAACCGCCTTGGAACGGCCAGTAGAAAGTCATTTACTGGAGGTGGGTGAGGGTGTGTGTGTGTGTGTGTGGGGGGGGGGGGCTTCAATCGAGTTTACCTGGCCATAGTCCTCGCCTTTGGTTCTGTAGAGGTTGTTCAGTCCGCATGAAGGATTTCTAACTTATCAGTGTAATGTCTACTATAACATAAGAATCAAAGGACTACAGCAATGAAACAACGATGTGGATAATGGTCGACTCGATAGCATGAAATATCTGAAATGCTGTCCCTATCTTTCATCACGTGTTTTGAAAACATCAGAATTTTCACTAGTGCCTCGCACTCGTGAACATTCTGATGTTTTAACACCGATGAATGACACCTAGTTTTGGTAGTCATTTCGATAAAGTAAATATCCTCTTAGACAAGTACCATTTGTACTGCATCTTTATTTGGGCCCCGTCAAGCTATTTTGGTATTCGCGCAGTCTCGCCAGAACCTTCGCTGCTCGCTCATACCAGCAGTGAATCAAGAGGAACCTTCAGACAGAAAGCCATATCCCTGGCCCCTCTGAATGGCTGGGCATGCGCAGTTAAAATTTGTCATGACGGAATGCTCGAAGACACAAATTCGCTTGGCGGGGCTGATTTCATGTTGTGACGTACTTAAACGGAAACATCACCATATCAAGCCTGTGCATTTGAATCGTAGAAGGCTGTTGAATGCACGGACTCCTTAACGTGATGCTTAAAGACACTTTAAAGACATGAATACAAAATTTATCATTCTGAGAAAGTAATAATTCCATGTATTGCATTTGGTAATCCACTAGTGTATTAAATATTTAAATAAGTAACGTTACACGTATGACGTCCTTAACGACGTCGCGTTTACTAATGGCTGAATAATTACATTTTTGTAGAAAAACCGTGAATATAAATGCGTTTTAAATGTCATATGTTAAATAGAACCTTGCATCCATGCTCATGTATTATTGAATATATTAAACTCGTTGAGGAAAAGGCATTAAATGCTCGGCGAAGCCTCGCATTTTAACCCTTTTTCACCCACTCGTCTAATAAATTTAATAATACAAGAGCACTATATCATAAGTCATTGGTAACGTTTAAGACATTTAATAAAAAAATTATTCTTAGGTGCACGGAGGAATGTAACAAAGGAAACTGTCCATCCAATACGTGCCAATGTGTTGACACACCACTAGTACCGCTAACCAGAAGGACACAGAAACCAACCACTACAACCACGATTAAGCCTGCACGGCTGCATGCGCAATGCAGCTCTAACGGGGTGGTTGCCGGCGAATACTGGAATCAATGGTGCCAGAAACAGTGCAACCGAGACTTCTGTTCAGTGGAATACTGCACTTGCAACGACTAGAAACTTTATTCATAAGGGCGCGCCTTACATAAGTGTCACAAGTGAGACAACACGTGCGACTTCCTGCTTACTTTCGTACATTACAAAACAGGCCTATAAAATACATTGTTACCGCCTAACAACAAAACAAAAAATAATAAGATGAAAAATTGTGATAGTTTCCTAATTCGTCACGAAAACACGTCTATATAACTTTGACCCCCTTAAACCCCACTTTTATATAGTAAAACTGGGGTTTACAGGAGTTAACCTTATATTTCTTATTTCTGCTCTGACATATAGATTGTGGATACTCTTTAGAACCGCCTCGATGAGGCGGGTCTAACGAGTACTAACAATCTATATTTTTAGCAGAAATAAGAAAAATATCACAATTTTTCATCTTAAAACTTTCATTTTTTCGGCGATAAAGGTTACTATGTATAAGTAAAGGCGTGTTTTCATAATCTCTGCTAAAAATACAGATTGTTGGTATACGTTAGAACAAAGGTGGAATAATGTTTACCCCTGTAAACCCCAGTTTTACTATACAAAAGTGTGGTTCAATGGGGTCAAAATTAAATAGGCATGTTTTCGTGATATTGAAACTTCCTGCTTATTGTCCTAGAAGCTTGGTGTCATTGTCGAAATTACTCTCTCTTCGATGAAAGACTTCATTTACTTCTGAATTAGAGCGATTTTTTTAGAAAATGTCCCGATGGACATGGGCAATAACTAGTTTTGACAAGTGTTACTTCTCTTTTATGGCTATCCTTCCATCACGAAAACACGCCAATACAGATGCATTGTAAACGATACCGCCGACAGAACGAAAATGTTAAGATGAAAAATTGTGATTATTTTCTTATTTCTGTTCAAAATATAGATTGTGGGTACTCATTAGGACCGCCCCATCGAGGAGGTTCGAACGAGTACTAAAAATCTATATATCAGAGCAGAAATAAGATAACTAAGGCGTACCCCTGTAAACCCCAGTTTTAATATATAAACGTGGTTTCAAGGCGGTCGGATTTATATAGGTGTGTTTTCGTGAAGACAAAGATATTTATTATTTTTGTAACCCTTTACTGCTGTGATGTTTACAATGCATGCCGTCCATTCTGAAACACATATTTGGAACTTTTATTTTCATCTTTGTATATTCTGTTTTTGAAACCCCGTTGAAACTCTCAACTAACTTAATAAATAAAACTGGCATCGATGCAAATAACCCTCACCTCCTATCAGAGACACCAACGGGAAGGAAACACAAACATTAAATAACTATACCCTTTTGGTAACATCAATAACGGAAAGCCAAAAGGACAGTTACTTAACCACAATTGGCCAATTGGCTATCTTTCCAACAATAAAATGAAATAAGCGATACACACTTTCGAAGACAAACTATAACAAAGATAAACCGCGACAGAAGGACCACCTTGAAACGGTCAGTGAAAAAGTATTTCGCGGGGTGGGGTGGGGCTGGGGAGGGGTCTTACATCGATTTTACGCGGCCTCAATCATCGCCCTTATTTCCGTCGTAATTATGTTAATTTATAAGGAATTCGAAGGTGTTTACACAGTGAAGTTTCTAAGTCGAAAAATATTCATTTCTTAAAATTCAGACTTCACTTCTATTTTTCATTATGAAAGTGAGGGTCTATCTGTTAAATTAGAAGTAAAAACGAAAAGAAAATAGAACAGAAAACATTGGATCAACACAGAGTTCGCACAGAGTACCGAAGCATATATGCCTTTGAAAATGATTATGCTGTCAACCAAATGGAATGCACTTTAATAGTACACATATACTGAGTTGATGCAGGTGTAATCTTTACATGCATAGCTGTCCTAATGTCTGAAATACCTTTAGCATTAAACTACCTTGTGTATATTTTATAGATATGCATTGGTATCCCGTTATAAAATTTCTTTTAAAACATGTAGCCTGATGGAAATTTAAAAGAAAAATGTATAGGACTGATCTGCAAATGTTAATCCAGAACCGTTGATTCTAGTGGTGTCATCTAGCGATGTTTGGAGGGTGGTAACTCGCTGTAATTCTCCATTATCATTGGTGATCTTCAATATGTGTACTGAGGGAAATAAATTTAGCAATTGTGTAAGTAACAGCTAATTTAGAACCTCTCTGTATAACTAAATTTTTACACACCAATATTTAATGTATTACCAATGAAAATTCCGAAATTCCGTTCGGCTTTAAAACTTGACACGTCCGCTGCATAGTTTTAAACAACGCTGCGGTTTCAATAAAACCACACCAATGGTCAATATCTGGTATGCCCATCATTTGTGACCACAACATTACCGCAGCGTCTCCTCAAGCTTGAAATTAGCTTATGAACCACAGCCATGCGTTTGCTATCCTATTCCTCATGTTAAACAAGTTCGAATATATCTTGCGTCATTGGGGCGTCCAACTGATACTGACTTACCACTGTCCTATTAGCAATTAACGGTTGAGGGCGAGTGTTTTATTTCGTCTGTTTCTACACTTCCATTCTTTTCCCTCTTTCTCACCTGTCCCAATTTTTCATCTCACTTACTATCTCATCTATCTCGTTTCTTCCTTTCTCTGGGAGACGACACAAAATGACCCACAAGGTTGACGTGTCGTTAAACCCAAAGCAAACAATCAATCCCTAACGTTATTGACGACATTCCGCTCTATGACATTCCAAGATGGTTCAAAAGATGTTCAACTGGTGAAATAGCGGTGATCTGGATGTCCAAACTAACACATTCAGGTTATTTGCCTGCAGATGGTTCAATGTGTGATGTGCAACATAATGGCGTGCGCTATCTTGCTGGAAAATGGCGGCATGCATTTGACACCACAGGCCGAAGCATTTGGTAACAATATCGCACGATATTTTATATTGCCTTGAACAGTCAAGTCAGTTTTAGCAAAATTTGAAATTCCGCCTAAACCATAACGCTACCGCCTCCAAAACGACCGTTCCGAATGATGTTAGCAGGATCCATCCGTTTACAATCGCGTCCGCAAACACGTACACTTCCATCTGCAAAATTAGGATTGAAACGGGATTCGTCCGTAAACACAACTTGATTCCACTGGCGTCTTGTCCATTGACGATGTGCCCAAGCTTGCCCAATTTAATCTAACCCGTCTGCGGACTCGTGTCTACGGGACACAAACGTATGGACGACGTCAACGCTACCACGCTACTCAGTCTGTTCCTCAGTCCTAGCACAAATCCGTGTTCCTGATGCATATCTAACCAAACCGACGATTCTCGTGCTGCTACAAAACCGATTTCGTCGTGATGGAGATAATTCAGTTGTCCTCACGTCGCGTTGTTTTGGGCGGTCTGTCTTAAAGTGATCTGTCATAGGCGGTACATCATTGACGGCACTTTGTTCTGAGTCTTGAAATGGCACTTTCACTCAGACGAAAATGTAGAGCAACTTCTTACACCAGCATGCGACCAGTAAGCATGCCGATCGCCACATAATGCTGATCTAACGTCAGTCCAGGACGGCGCCCCATCTACAAACTTTTCGACGGTCCATTTGTTTATGGATGTGTAACAATAATTTAAAGTGAGTATCGTCCATAACAACTGCAAGTATGTGTAGCACATACGGGCCATGAATCGACGAGACATACGCCAAAAGCCCGTTGCTTAGAAAAACCCTTTTTTTTTTTTTTTTTTACAAAATTTATGAGTTTATTGCTTCATTGCCTTCACTTCTGTTTTGCATCAGAAATGAAATATAAGACATTTTATTTAGTTTACATCTCAGAATTTAAAAAATGAGGGCCGAAATAATTGCTTAATTTATTTCCCTCAGTACATTTTCTCTTTTGTGTTTTTGCTTGTACTTTACATTCATTTTCGATATCTTGTTCTTGCTTATACAGGGTTAATTTCATTAAATGATAAAACATTCCACCTCTTCTTTATCCAGTTCTTTAAATAAGAAAAATGATAATTCTAACACAGAGCGCCTATATAGGCAATGGAAAATAACTGTGTTTTATTCTGCAACAAATCACAGCTCGGAAGAGCGTGACGAGTGACGTCATTAAAATTCATTTTCTCGCATCGAAAACGTAAGAAAAGGATATAAATGCATGTGTTTCAGTCGATAATTTTAGCGGGATTTCTTATAACAATGGCGAAAGGTTGTGAGATTTTGAAGGAAACAACAACATTATTGCCGATTTTCAGCGTGTTAGAATCGAAATAGATCAGCTCTTGTCTGTGATTTGTTGAGTAATAAATCACAGTTTGTCGGTCAGTTGTAAGTAGACAAATCACGCGCGCTACGCGCTCGTGATTTGTCTACTTTACAACTGACCTCCAAACTGTGATTTATTACTCAACAAATCACAGCTAGAGCTGATCTATTTCTTAAATAAAACACGTCAAGCGTTACATGAAGTAAACACACCTCGGAGTTTTGTAACTGCAAGAAAGGCGTACGTCATGCTCAAGGATCATTCTCGGTTGTTGTTAGCTATCTATCCGTACGAACTTGTAAGTTTTATGAGCACGAATGACTGGACGGGTATTGACCCTTATCTTGCTGCTCACGACAACCCCTATCTTTGCAAATAGTGTAGATCCTGATCAGATGACTTTTGATCAGGATCTACACTGCTTGGCATTTAGTTTATGAATTTGTAGCAATAAATTACATCAAGTAATTTGATTGGTTGATAGACAGAAACGGGTGTGGCTTAGATGAATATTCAGCAAGATACGGGTATTAATATTGATGTAGATGTTGAAAGCCCAGTAATATTTGTAAATCTTGTAACTGTATATTCTGATGATACCATATTGATATATAACGACTTTAGAGAGGTGCTATGAAACCTTTGATATAGAATGTAGAAACTGGAAGTTAAAAATCAAATACAAGTATAACAGTAATAATATTCTTGCACATCAGACAAGGAAATCCGTGACTTTACTCTGGGATAGAAATTTATGTTGTGACCCAGATGTTCCTTCCCAAAATCCAATATAACCGCGTGTTTGATAAATGCACTGATTGATTACGACCTCGTATGCTCGCCGTTAAGGTTGAAGTCACAGCACGTTACGTGACGCCATGAAACATTCCTGCAGTGTCAGCACAATATGGCGGACATTGGTAACCGAAGTGACTGCAGTATTAAAAATCAGCGATAAGAAAAAGAAGGTATGCAAGAAAAAGAACCCAATATGGGTGTGAGGGGTGGATAGAAAAATCCGTCCCTCGGGATCACCGTCCGACATCACTCGGCAAGCCTCGTGATGCCGGACAGTGTCCGTCGGGGCGGATTTTCCATCCACCCCTCACACGCATATAAGATTCTTATATTCTGTGGTGGATCACGAACACACTATGCAGGTCTTCATTGCAGATAAAGTCATTAAAATACGAGGGTAGGCTGAAAAGTTCCGAGCCTGACCAAGAAGCAGGCATCGAACAGACATGAAATTTTGGATTCATTAAATCCAAACCTTTTTTACTTGATTTGACTCAAATGAGTTCAAGTTTACCTGCAATAACGTAGAAATTCTAGACTTTAAAAAATGATACTAGCACGTTTTGAGAAAATGGACAAAATCTGGCATTGTGGTGTCATCAAGTACCTCCATAATAAGTGGTTAGCTCCTAATGATATTCATGCCGATATGGTTGCTACATTAGGGGATAATGCTCCTTCGTATGCAACTGTGAAAAGGTGGGCAGCAAATTTAAGATGGGCAAGGACAGCCTTGAAGATGATGACCGATGTGGACGACCCACAATGGCAACAACTGAGGAAACCATCCGCCAAGTGCACAGGGCCGTGATGGATGGACAGGCGTTTAACTGTGAATCAGTTAGCTACCACTGTTGGCATATATTCCGTGAACGAGTAGAGAACATTCTACACAATGAATTACGAATGCCGAAGGTTTCCGCCAGATGGGTGCCACGGCTTTTGACGCCTGACAAAAAGTTGACCAGACTGAACCTGTCACAAGCCAACTTGGCTATTTTTGAAGCAGACCAAGATAGTTTTCTTGACCGTTTTGTCACTCAGAATGAGTGTTGGGTTCATCACTTTGAGCCAGAGACCAAAAGAAAATCCATGCAATGGAAGCACCCTGGCGCACCCCCTCCAAAGAAGGCAAAGGTCGTGTCCTCAGCAGGGAAGGTGATGGCATCAGTGTTCTGGGATGCCAAGGGCATAATATTCATAGATTACCTTCAAATGGGCAGAACAATTAATGGGGAGTATTATGCAGATCTGCTAAAATAATTGCGAAAAGAAATTAAGGCTAAACGACCCAGAAAATTGACAAAAGGGTCTTGTTCCATCAGGACAATGTGTCTGCTCATAAATCGTTTGTCGCAATGGCTGCTGTGCATGACTGTCGCTTCACACTTGTCGATCACCCTCCGTATTCACCTGATCTAGCTCCATCAGATTATTTCCTGTTTCTAAACATGAAAAAGCACTTGGCTGGGCAGCATTATCGGTCAGACGAGGAGATGATAGCTGCCGAAGAGGAGTTTTTCAGGGACCAAGATGAGACCTTCTATACCACTGGGATCCAAGGACTCCAGCATCGCTGGAGGAAATGTGTGGACAGGAAGGGAGACTATGTTGAAATATAAGGCACTTTCAGCATGGACAAACCAATTGATCTTGGTCAGGCTCAGAACTTTTCAGCCTACCCTCGTAGACAAGGAGATTAAATACTTTGGGATATTTTCACAAGTAACGGAAGCTTGTTATTTGAATATAACATCTGTGGCGCGAAAAGCTATACTTGCTACGATATTGTATTTTCAATCTAAATCTGCCTTTCGATTTCCTGTTGCGACTTTTTGATCAGATCATTACGTCCAAAAAGTAAAAATAAAATGAAATAAAAGTAAAAAAGGACAAGTTCTATGTGAAATGAACAGCTGAATTTAGTCATTTTGTTCGGGCCTCCGTGGCCTAATGGGTCAGAGCGCATACTCTTCATCAATTGTCTCTCGCCGCTGTGGCCAAATGTGAGAACGCTAAGTTCTGCAATGGAAGTTCGGATGCTTTTTATCCTCCGGGTGCTCTGTTTTAGGCCCCAGCCAAGAAGTGAGGAGGGGCACATAGTTGTCTTCTGTACGTCACACTTTGTAGTATTGTTATTGTCCTCGCAATTCCTCGTACATTATTTGATGTAGGGCACACAGTTCAGACATGCATTGAAAATATACATAAGGTAAACAAGATTCTGATCCAGCCCCTATTTGCAAAATTAAGTCCCATTGAACGTCAAACATTTTGGACATATGAGTAGCATAAGAGGTTAAATAGGACTGTTCGAGTCTCCGCACCTCCTCTTACAGTATTCAGTGCAAGACATTGAAACATGCTACACAAGTATATATATATAGATATCGGATGACAGAATGGACGTATAACAGATCAGACTGACACCAACACAACACGCATGACAAATAACATCAGAGGACCCATCTGGTTGTAATATCAGGTACACCCTTTCTTCAGTATGGTCCGATTTATATGTTGGGCGCCATCATCGCACGGGCTTGTATATATAACAGTTAATATTGGCGTAGAATGTATCTAGCTCAGCCGGGATAAATTGGAAAGATGATTCAACGATGGTTTCATGTTTATTTGGATGATGATTGGTATGGTAACTATAAGGGTGTATCCTACAAGGAAATAACTACAATAATAACTATAAGATAACAATGCCTTAACAGGCTTCACTACAGCTGGTGTGTGGGAATGTGTGGCGGCGATAAAACGTCTCCCTGCCCTACATCATAGTGTAGATTATATTTCCTTGTCCTTTGGGATCATTGATTCCATTGTGGAATTTTGAAAATATCGGAGGGTCACTGATGAGGCCTAATTGGCCAAAACTAGTTAGTCTGGCCCAGAAAACATATACACTCCATATTTTCAGATCTGTGGTGTATTCTTTGCTTCCAAAGGATAACCCTTTTATAGAACATATTTTACTTCACTACAGCTGGTGTGTGGGAATGTGTGGCGGCGGTAAAACGTCTCCCTGCCCTACATCATAGTGTAGATTATATTTTCTTGTCATTTGGGATCATTGATTCCATTGTGGAGTTTTGAAAATATCTGAGGGTCACTGATGAGGCCTAATTGGCCGAAACTAGCTAGTCTGGCCCAGAAAACATATACACTCCATATTTTCAGATCTGTGGTGTATTCTTTGCTACCAAATGATAACCCTTTTATAGAACATATTGTCAATATTTGGTCAACGGACAAGTCCGACGGATGCAAATAATCACATGATGATGATGAACTTTATGCATTCATCTTTAAACCAAAATATTCAGCATGTTTCCATGTAAACATACAGTATGCATACTGACATGAATCGATGGAAACATGAGCACAAATGAACATGTCGTATACGGCATAGTTACGCTAATGCGTCAAAATGACAGGACTCGAGCAAAATCTTATCATCAGGCTCTCTGTACGTAACGGGATAATTAGTATATGAACATAACCAATGCATGAAATATTGCTGCCACCCATGAAATATTGCTGCCACCTTTGTGATATTGGTCTGATTTAAACCCTGAATATCTATGCAATCTGCAGCATACTACAAGAAATACTAATAAATGTATTCAGGTTATTCTCATGGGTATTCAAGGACCGGAAGAATAAGACAACTAGTGCATTTTTACGAAAAAAGATTATCACAGGTAAGATTTCCATTGTTGTCAATGTCGTGGCAATTTCAGAGGTGAATTTATGGATAAAATGGCAATAATTTCACATAAGGGATTATCTGGGATATACCTGAACAATAATATATTCTTAAATGTCAAAGTAAACCTTTGAAAGGTTATGACATTGCGGAATATTTAAATTCTTCTTTCTTAACTTTCTCCTCTTTCTGTACTATTTTCTGTTGGCCGCTCAACTATATCTCAAACCCATAAGCGTGCCTGTTATTAGTTAGTTTTGTGAAGGAACCCCGTTATCAGCCAATCAAATTCACTCTTTCATCCATCTTAAAATCAAGGGAGGCAACTACTCGAAGAACCATAATGAGCGAATGGAACCGCAACACAGGAGAATAGAATAGAACAGGAATTGGAGATAGTGCAGAGATGGACCACCAGGTATATCACAGAATATGAACTATTGCAGAAAATGTCTAAAAGGCTGGAAAATATAATCTGCACAACAAAATGCACTGTGTGACATAGAGTTGGTATGCGATATAACTGCCAGTGAATTTCTAATGGCTGTGCGACGAGTCATTGCTCACAGAGGAAAACCATACGAAATCTTGAGCGATAATGCTTCTCAGTTTAAAGCTGCGTCTAAAGTTTAAGTTGCAGTCTGGGTGGATATGCTTGCTACTGATGTCGTAAAAGGTTACGTTACAAACAAAGGAATAAAGTGATCTTATATAGTTGAACTAGCTCCTTGGATTGGAGGGTACTACGAACGGCTTGTTGGTATTGTTAAGCGAACTCTTCGCAAATGTCCAGGACGAAAATCACTTATATTTATACAATTACTGACACTCATCAAAGAGGTTGAAGATTTTGCAAATTAAAAACAACTTGTTCTAACGTTGATGACATCAATTCAGATATTGCCTTAACCCCAGGTCACTCTCTTCTCTTAATCTAAACGTTGGGATCCCTAGGACTGAGTTTGAACTTTGGGGTTGAGACACACTGATGAAGATTAAATATCAGAAAGGTTATTAAATTCGGTATAGTTACGCCTTAATTGCAACCACTGGGTCGGTATCTCTGCTGGTGGATGATTCGTTCGTCCCCGAGGGTATCATCAGCTCAGTATCAGTTCCTTAGTACTGAGGTTGATACTGCGATGTTGACGTCAGTGCTCAAGTACTGATTTAAATAACTATATTATATCTTTAATTTATGCAGTATAAAATTCTAATTTTTCTAAAACTAAGACTGACTTGTCATGTGAGACATGTATCTTAGCGGATTTGGTTTACACGTTTTGTTTTATTTTAAATTTTGCAAGTCTCGCTACTTTGGCCATCTCCTTCCTGATGCCCGGGACCTCCGTGGAGTGTGGGTCATGTCTGCTGATGTTGGCTCGGTAGGGGACGCCTATAAGTCCGCGGGGGGGGGGGGGGCGCCTCTTGCCTGATGCGTCCAGTTGTCTCATAGGCCACGTCGGTCGGTGTGTGCTCGGAGGGGGATGTGCTGTGTTCGCCAGGTCTTGTCCATCATCCGTTTCGGTTTCAGAACTTTGAGGTTGAGACACACTGATGAAGATTAAATAATAGAAAGGCCTCTGTGTCACTAAATTTGGTATATTTACGCCTGAAATTGATACACACGACCCCGAATATATGCCTCGTGAAAGTTCCACTGACAAATTGATAAATATCCGGAAAAGAGATCAAAAACTGTTGAACCCATTCTGGAAATTATTGCGGTAGGAATATTAATTGAGTCTAAGAGAACGAACACAAACTCATTTGAAATCAGGAAGAATTCGATTTCCAAACGAGCCAAAAATCGGTGATATAGTTCTCGTAAAAGACGATATGCCTCGAGGATTTTGGAAGTTCTGAAAAGTGTGCATTTATTCAAGAGTAATGACAGTCATGTGAGATCCGCTAGAGTGTAAATATCACTCGCCAAAATATTGAATCGATCGTTGTATTTGCTGATTCCTATTAAGTTTCGAACAGAAATCAGGAAAATGACATTCTGGAAAATGAGCACATTACACCATCCGTTCCGTTCACATTAAACGCCCCATTCGATTAGCTGCCTCAAAAGCGAACGAGTTAATAAGAAAACAGATGCACGACTAATTTCTACATTAAAATGTATACATTTGAAAATGACAAGCCAAGTGGAATTCATTTCACTGACCGTTCCAAGGCGGTTCTTCTGTCGTGGTTTATTTTTGTTTTCGCTTGTCTTCGAGTGTATGCATCGCTTATATGATTTTTCTTCGGATAGCCAATTTGCCATTTTGTTGGAAAGTAACTGTCCTTATGGCTTTCCGCTTGTGATGTTTCCATTAGGGCCTAGATGTTTCATGTTTGTGTTTCTTTCCCTTGTTGTCTCTGATGGAAGCTGTCGGTTAATCGTATCGATTCCCGATCATTGCCTTCACTTCTATTTTACTTTTATATAGCAAAGCATATATTTGTATAGTTATATTAATAAGGGAAACATTTTTTCATACATAATGTAGTTTATTGGAGTAAAACAAAAAGTGCTTTTTTTCACGGCAATCACTATGTTTACGTGAAACCTGTGGTGAATTAATGTCGGCGGAGCAAAGGTTTATACAACGGAGTTGCTGAGCTCCCGCAATCGATGCATTGAACTGCATAAATAGTACAGCCATTTGAAATATATTGTTATTGTACAGTGGATACACACCATCATGTATCTTTGTGGCGAGTGTAATAAGGGCTAAAAGCACAAGAAAAAATTTAACTAGACAAACCATTGAAAAACACAGAACTGTGGAACACTGGAATTGTGACCAAGATGGATGCAAGGGAAAATTTATAAGGAGAAGCTATCTATCAAGACATCTTATTCTGTGTCATGAATTTGATTCCGTGACCGCAAAGAAAGCGACGTTTGTAGCGCTTCGGGATGACGTTTTGCAACATCACCCCTACTACGTTGATGTGAGTGATTGTGAAAGTGTTATGTACATGTTACAGGAACTAATTGACGCTGACCAGTATGGCTATATGAATATTAGTATAGCTTTCAATTTGGGTATGCTTGACCAACGCGAATGGTAACGTATCATTCATTGGATGACGATAACGTGAATACTGATGGCGTTATTTTTATATTTGTCGGACAAGTACGTTTCCGGCGACGTTAGTGCGTCAGTACACAATATGACGCTTCTGGGGATGTTAGTGTATCTGTGTCGGGCGATGCTGTAGCTGATGACGTTAATGTGTCTGTATTTGGTGACGACGCTTCTTTTAGACGTAAGTTTGTCTGGGGCGTTGATGTATCGGTGTCTGGCGAAGAAGCTTCTGTTGACGTAAGTTTGTCTGGTGACTTGAGTGTGTCTGCGTCGGGCGATGGTGTTTCTGAGGACGTACCTGATACCTCTTTGTCTGATAATGACTTTGATATGAATGTAGATAATGATTCAATTATTGTTATCAGTGATTTTGAAGAACATCCTTGTAAAGACGTTGGGTGTTGGATAAGTTTGAAAAAAAAAAAAAAAAAAACTCGAGAAGTAACTCTTACTTTGTGACTATTTTAACTTGTGGTTACGTGATTCACAGCGGGGATTACATTAACCAAACACGCCTATACAAATACATTACCACCTTTATCGCCGAAACAAATGAAAATTTTATGATGAAAAAGTGTGATATTTTTCTTATTTCTGCTCCAAATATAGATTATGAGCACTCGTTAGAACCGTCTCATCGAGGCGGTTCTAACGAGTACCCACAATCTATACTTTAGAGCAGAAATAAGACAAAATAAGGTATACCCCCGGAAACCAGAGTTTCACTGTAGAAAAGTGGGGTTCAAGGGGGTCAAAATTATATAGGCGTGCTTTCGTTATGTTAACTTATTTAAGCATCGCATAACGTTACAAATATGCCCAGATGACATGCAAAGAGAAAGTGGCATATCATCGGGTTCTTCTCCGTTTACAGTTTTTGCAATGTGATATTTTCTTACAAAGTGGCCCCAGATGAGATTATAAGAATCTTATATTGGTGTGAGGGATGGATGGAAAAATCCGTCCCGAGGGACACTGTCCGGCATCACGAGGCTTGCCGAGTGATGCCGGACAGTGATCCCGAGGGACGGATTTTTCTATCCACCCCTCACACCCATATTGGATTCTTTTTCTTGCATACCTTCCATTTCTATTGCGAAATTTTAATGCTGCTGTCCCTTCGATTACCGACGTCCGCCATTATGTGATGACACAACAGGAATGTTTAGTGACGTCACGCATGACGACGCCGCGCATGAGGTTGCAATCAACCAGTGCATTTATCAAACACGCGATTATATTCGATTTGGGGTCGGAACACCAGGGTCAGAACATAAATTTCTATCCCAGGGTACAATCACGGATTTCCTTGTCTGGTGTGCAAGAAAACCTCGTAGCGGTCTACTCTGTCTGCCAACATTTACAGAAATATAAGTTCGATTACTTGAACATATAAAACACGATTGCTGCTTGGGAAGTGTCGAGAAGTCACGAATTGACTACTCCAACGGATCGTCTCCTCCGGATCTGTCCGTTGAGCTGTTTTCACGATTATCATGTTTGTGCATGTTTATAAGTGGTTTCATATGCTTTTCATGCTTTTGCAACGGAGACTGGCATGTCTATAAATACTAGGTAATTGTAATTTAATCGATTACGTTCAACTGTAGGGATAATTGTAATTTAATCAATTACATTTTATAGCAAGTAATTGTAATTTAATCAACTACTTTCAAAGGTTATTTGCACCAAGTCTGACCAAGTGTATTCGAATTATTTAAACGTTCGACTGAAGTGTTTCTTCCTCTTCAATGTCACTTTTTATCTCTTTAGCACTGAGGATTTAACTTATACAAACTTTGAATACACCATCACGAAAACACGCCTATATAGTTTTGACCCCCTAGAACCCCACTTTTATATAGTGAAACTGGGGTTTACAGGGGTAAACCTTATTTTTCTTATTTCTACTCTAAAATATAGATTGTGGGTACTCGTTAGAACCACCTCGATGAGGCGGTTCTAACGAGTGCCTAAATCTATATTTGGAGCAGAAATAAGAAAATATCGCAATTTTTCATCTTAAAATTTTCATTTTTTCTGCGATAAAGTTTACAATGTTTTGGTATAGGCGTGTTTGCGTAATTTTTAGCACTGAGGATTTAACTGATACAAACTTTGAATACACATTCTAGTATAGAAATGGAGATTAAAAAAACAACAAACAAACAAATAACAAATTCTAACACAGCACGCACTCGCAGATAAAGGCATTGGCAAAGAACTGTGATTTATTCTGAATAAAGCACGGAAGAAGAGCGTGACTCAAATCGCCGCCGTTTAAGGATGGCACAACTACATTTCCAAATGTTCTAACAATTGCGGAAGTTTGGGAACATTTGAAGGAAACAACAACATTATTGCCGGTTTTCAGTGTGTTAGAATCTAAATAGATCTGCTCTGGAATGTGAATGGTTGAGTAATAAATCACAGTTTGTTGATTTGAGCAATTTTACAACTGACCTCCAAAATGTGATTTATTTCTGAACAAATCACAACTAGAGCAGATCTATATTATTCTGATATGGAAATAAATTAAAAAGAAACTTTGCTATACTGTATGTAGAAATTTCACATTTAAGTTTCAGAAAAGTTTCCTAAATTGATTCAGATTACTGCAAATTTCATTCAACGTTGAATTCACGTATTCATTTCATTTATCTCCATTAGTATTTCTCTGAAAATGGGGAAAAGCAATATTATACTGCATGGTTTTTGCGTTTCATCTTTTAGTCACATTGATCGCCACAGCAAAATGATTTTTCACCAGTGTTGTTGACAGCCACATCTTATGTGTCTGAAAAAGATAACGATTTCAGCTACGACAAGGGACATATTCGCTCTTGGACAGAACACCCACACCCCCTCATTAGGATATAATATATAAACATTACATTCCTGAGAGGGAAATAGTGAACAATATCACCCTTAGGTTGATATTCATATATATTTCATACGTAACAGAGAAATAATGTGATTTCTATCAGAGATAAACTTTAAGTTTGTATTTTCCTTTTTGCTAAGAAGAAGTATTTCCTCTTAGTCGGGGAAATAAATCTTTTTAGCTGGAACTACTTTATGTACAAGATACAAGGTATCGCTTTTACAATATATTCAAACGCGAAAATGTTTCAGTCACGCTTACGTTGTTCATGACCAAAGTATGTCGCACGAAGAACATCCACATTCAAAGAAGGAAAATTTACAATCTCGAAGTAAACATCATCGTGTTTACTATATATTGTGCATCAAACAAACCCATATACCAAGGGTAAATCAGTACCTCAGTATCAGAAGTATTGGTTTATCCAATTGACGTTTTTAATACAAATAATATTATCAATCTGCTGTTCTAGAAACAGCAACAAAAATATATTATTATTATTATTGTTATTATTATTATCATTATGATAGCCGGTTCAATTTGACATGAAACTGACCTTTATGCAAAGAATATATTTGTCAGTGTTATCGCCTTAAAGGTCGGTTTTCGTAAACGTCTCGTACATTTTCGGCATCTTGTGAATGGCGACCCATTTACCTACCTCTATGTATTGAATAACAACATTGACCTTATCGGAAGACGGGGAAGATACATATATTATTACTCAAACACGCCTATACAAATAAAATGTCACCTTTATCGCCGAAAAAATGAAATTTTTAAGATGAAAAATTGTGATATTTTTCTTATTTCTGCTCAAAATATGGATTGTGGGGACTCGTTAGAGCCGCCTCGTCGAGAGCTGTCATTATTGCATGCGACACTCCGAAATGGCCTGTTCAATAATCCTACAAAGAGTTATTAAATATTTCAAACGGTTGCGTAGTTATGATCCGGTTACGAAGTCTTGAAAATATGGATCAGGGGAGATAATTCGAAACGGAAGACAAGCCGAGTTGCAGTCTTGCAAGCGACACTCCTGCAATCCTACCAAAATAAAAGTGAAGGCAATGATAAGGAATCGATATAAATAACCTAGAGACACCAAAGGGAAAGAAACACAAACATGAAATAACTAGACCCTTATGGAAACATCAATAGCGGAAAGCCAAAAGGACAGTTACTTTCCCACAAAAGGCCTATTAGGTATCCAAAACAAAAAGTTAAGCGGTATGCACACTCCAAAACAAACAATAAAAGAAATGAATCGCGACAGAAGAACGCCTTGGAACGGTCAGTGAAACGAAATCGACTGGGAGGGAGGGGGGTACATCGGTTGTACGCGACCGCAACCTCGCCCTTAGTACCGTCATGATTTGTTCAGTCCGCATGAAGGCCTCCTTAGTCATTAATGCAATATCTCCGAGAACACCAGAATCAAATAAACACAGAGAGGAATCAACGATGAGGACTCGAAACCCAGAAACCTCTGAAATACTGGAGCAAAAGAAAACCAAAAGTGTTATGTTCCGATGGGCCCGACCGGAGACAGAGCACCAAGTATTATTATAATATTTCAAACGGTTGCCGACTTATGCTCCGGAAACAACTAAAATATGGATCAGGGGAGATAATTAAAAATGACCTTAAGCAGAATTGTCACTTTGCGCAATGACCTGTTCTATAATCCTACCAAGTATCATTTAAATTTTCAATCGTTTGCGGAGTTATGCAACGGGAACGAAATGTTGAAAAATATAGATCAGGGGAGATTATTCGAAAAACAAGACAAACAGAGTAGAGTAGATTATATTTTCTTGTCCTTTGGGATCATTGATTCCATTGTGGAATTTTGAAAATATCTGAGGGTCACTGATGAGGCCTAATTGGCCGAAACTAGCTAGTCTGGCTCAGAAAACACGTACACTCCATATTTTTCACTTCTGTGGTGTATTCCTTGCTTCCAAAGGATAACCCTTTTATAGAACATATTTAACTTCACTACGGCTGGTGTGTGGGAATGTGTGGTGGCGGTAAAACGTCTCCCTGCCCTACATCATAGAGTAGATTATATTTTCTTGTCCTTTGGGATCATTGATTCCATTGTGGAATTTTGAAAATATCTGAGGGTCACTGATGAGGCCTAATTGGCCGAAACTAGCTAATCTGGCCCAGAAAACACGTACACTCCATATTTTTCACTTCTGTGGTGTATTCCTTGCTTCCAAAGGATAACCCTTTTATAGAACATATTGTCATTCTTGCACGAAACACTCGACAATGACCTGTTCTGTATTCCTACCAGGGCCCTCCCGCCTGTCCGACTGCCGACGTACATCATTTTAATAACCAGAGGTTTCGATTGGAAAATCGGGAATCGATACAATTAACCCAGAGCTCCCACCAGAGACACCGGAAACCTAATTATTAATAATACATAAACCATAGGCAACTACAACATGGAGAGGCTATTTTAGCATTCTGAAAGAAAAGTACTGTTCGTGTGTATGGCAGAGATATTTTAAATAGTTGCTGAGTTATGCTACGGAAACGAAGACAAACTCATCATTACGATCATTTATATGCATTTTGGTATCCAGGAAACTCCTGGGGCTTTACTTCATTTCACTGCAACCGGTTCAAGTTGTAAGGGGTAGGGTAGAACATATTCAAAGTGTAATTTTCCGGAATCACTGACAAAATATATAAATGATGCTCAGGAGAGACAATAAAAATGAAGACAAGCAGAGTTTTGTCATTCTTGCACGCGACACTCCGCATCAACCTTTTCTATAATCAAACCAATTACCGGAAACGAAATGTTGACGCCCGCCCGCCTGCCGACGTACATCATTTTAATAACCATAGGTTTCGATTGGAAAGTAGAAGTGGAGGCAATGGTCGGGAATCGATACAATTAACCCACAGCTCCCATCAGAGACACCGAAAACCTAATTATTAATAATACATAACCATAAGCAACTACAACATGAAAAGGCTATTTTAGCATTCTGAAAGAAACGTACTGTTCGTGTGTATGGCAGGGGATGTAAAAAAGATTTTCACATTCTACATGTGAAATTATTACGCGAAACCAATCCAAAAAACTACTTTACCAAAAACGAAACGGACACTAAAGAATGACAAAAAAAAGTGTCAAGAGAGCAGATGAAACTACGAGAAACAACAACTTACTACTCACATGACTAGTGAATAATGAAAAATCTGTAGCAGTCATGAGGAAACAGTTCTCACATGCTGGAGAGAACGAAATACAACTAAATAGGTATAAAAAAGGCCGTGATACATAACAATAGTGTCAAAAATGATTCAAGTGATTATGTTTGCAGGTAGTAGGTGATTTTCATCACAAGTGATGTTGATATATTTAACCTTTATTTTTCCAAACTATGAAATGAAAGAAACTAATGTGTACAACAAGAAAACCAGACACTTTATTTTGTCAAATAAGAGCAACTGGATAATTTCATTCTCTCAGACTCATCCATATGGTACCAAACTTTAAAAGCAGCGTTTGTTTTGTGTATCACCAAGGTAGCAAGTCCGTGTTATTAATATTCCTCTAAATATGTTCCATAGAATGGTGATCCTTTGTAAACACGAAATACGCCGTAGAACTAAAAGGTATGGAGTGTACAAGTTTTTCCGGGCCTGACTACTCTCAATTTGCCAATTACAAAATATTTTCCAAACTATATAAACCTCACTTTATAAAGAGAAAAGTGGGATTTTCGGGGGCGCTTTTTTATTTTTCTTATCTTTGCTCCAAGACATAGGTTGTGGATACACGTTAGAACCACCTACAACCCAATGTCTAAAGAATAAATAAGCAAAATATAAAATTTCCATCAGAAAGTAACTTATTTGGAAACATACAATAATGCTCTAAGTCACATGGATGTGGTATCGAAATGTTTTCTCTATGCCGCCCGTCCAAGATTGGTGGTTTTCTCCAGTACTCCGATTTCCTCCACCACATTGGACCACAGTAGAGCAGCGTTCCCGCCTTCGAGACCGCTTAATATATTTAAGTATAAGCGTATTAAATCGAACAGTTTAAACATTTTAAAAACATAGAAGTAAAGGCAATGGTCAAGAATCGATACCATCAACGCACACCAAAGGGAGAGAAACACAGACAATAAATAATTACACCCTAAGGGAAACATCATTAGCGGAAAGCCAAAAGGAGAGCTACTTTCCCACAAATGGCCAATTGGCTATCCAAAACGAAAAAAAAAAAAGAAGATACAACCGATACACACACTCAAAGACAATCCATAACAAAATGGCCCAGAATTTCACTAGGGTCGGGGGCTTATATCGATTGTACGCGGCCGTAATCCTCGGCCTTGATTGCGTTGCGATTTAGACATATAATCTGTCGAGTCCGCATTAAGGGTTCCTAACACATAATTTCAACATATCCGAGATCACAAAAATTAAACAACCACATAGATACAACAACGGTGAGAACTCGACAGCAACAAATCACTGAAATGCTAGAGCAAAAGAAAACCAACAGTAAGACTCCGATGGACCCAACAACAGACAGAGAATCAGGTACCAACCAACATAAGTAAGCCCTTACGCTTGTACCGCTTTATATTTATGTTGTATCAGTCTTTTCATATCAAAGAATGATTTTACGAAATTGGGTACAGTGAAGGCAATGATCAGAGATCGATACATTCCCACACCTCCCATCAGAGACACCAGAGGGAAAGAAACGAACACACTAAATCACTAGACTCAAATGGAAACATCAATAGCGGAAAGCCAAAAGGACTCTTATTTCCCACAAAATTACCAATTGGCGATCCAAAACAAAAAAAAAATTATAAGCGATACACACACTCAAAGACAAACCATGACAAAAATAAACCGTGGCAGAAGAATCGACTTGAAATAAAAACCTTATAAATGACTTCAAAGAAGCTTGACCATCAACAGAGTGACAAGCACTCTGATCAGACTGCGCTGATACACTAACCGACAAGTGTTCAGTTTCACATAGACTATCTGTTTAATGTCGGATCATAAGAGCATTTTATTTGTAATTTTGGCAGCCAGCCACCAGCAAAGTCTCAGATCAAATTCAACGCAGTCCTATTATAGCCTTTCTGTTAATAGGAGTCTTCAGCGAATCCCATTCTACCCACAGACTGATATATGTGGTATCACTAGTCAAGGTTTCTATCGGCGCTAATGCAATTTGAGCTGATTTATTAGTGGCCATTTTGGTTTATATTCCTGTGTTCAACAGTTGTTTAAAGACTTATAAAGCTATGTTATCTTCCCAAATAATTTATGATTGATTTACCGAATAATAACAACTTTCCAATTCCCTTTTAACGCACTAAAGAATAACTGGTTTGGTCATAGGTATTGCATGTCCTTGTTAGGATAGATAGATGGAAAAATAGACTGATTTCCCCACGGAAAAAACTTCAAACAGAAAAAAACATGGTGACACACCTAACACATATAATGTACGTAAATAGTCGAATGTCCAAACAAACATAATATACATATATACGAAGGCTATTCTATGTTTCTTGTAAAAAGGGTCAAATATCAGAAACTGAAAGTGAAAATCAACCTTCTTTTATTGCATTCCTTCAAGGTATCCACCTTGGTATTTTATGCAATGTTTCAGTCATTTAGCCCATATTTTAAAGGCCAAAATTTAGAAGTGGAGCTATAAGCTTCATAGCGACTTTAAGGGATACCCTTAGGACACGGAAACACAGCAGCTCCTACAAAATAAAAGTAGAGGCAATTATCAGGAATACGCTGAAATGTCCTACCTATATTGACTATAATCGTGGAAATAGAAAATAGTCACATGGGGCCAGGTCTGGTGAGTGGGGGGTGGGGCGGGGCAGTTACTTTTTTATGTTGGAGGAAGTCCGTAACAATACCAGATTGGTGTGAAGGTGCGTTGTCGAGAAGTCTGATATGCTTCATTACACTTCTGTGTCGGCGGGAACTGGTTTTCAACACCTTGTCCCGGTAGAATTTACCTGTGACACTTTTACCCTTAGACACAACACTCTGAATCCCAGGTGTCTGTACTGTGAAGAAAACGGCACACATAACTTTCTTATGGGTGTATAATGATGTGAAAAGTGGGCGGGAAAGGGTTGACGACGACAGTAGAAATTATTCCCAAAACAATGGGGTAGAGAAAAAATTCTGTTAACACAGTAATAAATGTTCCAATTACATGGCTCCTACCTATATAACGGTTCCATTAATTTACTCATAAGAAAAAGAACTGAAAATAATGCAGGCTTTTCCATTTGCGTTCAAAGTCATAGAAAAGTATATATTTCAGCCACAAAAAATGATACCCTCATAAAATGGGTATCTGAAGTGCAATGTATGAGAGTATTATGGCTTAACACACGTTTTAAACTGAAACCAATGAGCTTCTTCGTACAAAATTTAACAATATTTTCATGGCAGCCATACGTCATTCATTAAAAAATGTAAACAAAACTTTCAGAGCCTACTTTAGCTGTCTTTCATTGCAATGGAATGTAAAAAGACGTACCGTAGTTATAGAAGCATATCCTCTGTATTGTGATTAACACTTATAAGTAACGATCACAGCTTGGAGTTATTGTTAGCAAACAATCAAATTGGGCCCTGCCATGACTAAAATTTGCTATTTTCGTCTTGTCAAACTCTTCACGAGGTTTTCGAGGTCTAATAATCAAAATATTGCTCCTCCGCTATACAGAGTTGTAGGTTAAGATCGTTTTTTATTCATTTTCTTTAGATTTATGTTTATAAATTATGAAAATAAAGTAAAATATATTAGAATGCGCAACGAATTTTGCAATTCATATCTTTGGTAGGGAAATAATGAATAATACGGGATTTCATTATCTCGGCGGTTGTATCGGACGCTGGAGTTTTGCGGCACTTCCTGTTGTATTTTCTTCTGTCAATACAACGTGTGCGAGATAATTTACGAATAAAATATGTGTTTCCAAATCATGATCAAGGTAAATATTCTTGCATTTCAAAGATATATTGTTTAAAGTATACCAGGAAACATTTTCCATACTCTGATTGCCATCGGAAAGGTAGATATTTGCATTATAAACATTTGTTACTCTCGAGTACATCACACAAAACAGATAACACATGGCCAGCTGTAAACAAGTACGGTGGATTGGACTAGTTGTATTTAAAAGTTGACATTTTTTAAGTATATCTATCTTTCTTTCCTTTCTTTCTACTTATACTACGATCGGTCACATTTGACCATTACTCGCAGGTGTACATGTAACGGGTCGACCGTGTGGCTCGGTAGCTCAGTCGGTAGAGTTTTCGTACGGTATGCGAGAGGGCCTGGGTTCGAGTCCCGGTCGAGCCATGTTCTTATTACATACACTCCAAGTTTGCAGGGTCGTAAGCCTACATAATAATAATATTATTACTGTATGGGTCTTTAATCTGCACAGGTGGTGACTGTTCCTGCACAGGGGGCCTCCAGTTAACGTCCCGATCCGAAAGACGGTGCACAATGTGGCGTTTGTCGCTGCAGATGATGCCAATGGAGCGTGTTCGGACACGAAAATAATCTCCGCCTCTGCTGATCGAACGGGGGCCCTCTAGTATCAGAGGCAAGTGTTTTAACAACTGAGCTATTACGCTTCTAATCAAGCTATCTATCTTGAAACGAGCAGCAGTTGTGTTTTGACTATTTATTATAGAACAAGAAAAGGCACCCCTAAAATAAACAGAAAACACCACTGTTTACCAAATGTCCTCATGTACGAAGACATGTACATAATATTATATATTACAGTGTCGAAAATCGGAGTCGGGAATACTAGCATTGATACTGACAGGAATGTTATAAAACGACAAAAATGATCTTACTTGACTTCTTGTTCTAAATGTATATACTAAGTCACCATAAAATTCGGGTTCCGATAGACCTTGTTGCAGAAGAGATTTAAGTCCAATTTTCAATTTTGAAATTAAATCAGAATGACGTCTATAAACTTTTGTAAAGGCTTTGCGTAGTTTATGGTACCGATAACCCTGATTAAGAATTTCAGCCGTTAACAATTTATTACGAGTGTTGAAGTCAGTTACATATCTACACACTCTGGTATATCGAATTTATTGCGAAATATAAACGCCATAGGATGGCGAACAAGCAACATCAACAACCAAAAAAAGGAAAATTTACAATCTCAAAATCAAAATTATCGCGTTTATCAAAAACCCATCTACAATAGATAGATGTAAATCCAAAAACGGGGCCTCGGTATCAGAAGGATTTGCTGTATTTAACTGAAGTTCTGAGGGGTAAACTTGACTGATCAAACCATCGAAATAGTTATTATCAATATTTAATAAATCATCCAAAATTTAGAAGTGGAGCTATAAGCTTCAATGATTTCAGACTGGTTTTCAGCAGGAAAGGACAGCTTGAAGTCTCTCTCATAACATAACAAAAACAAATCAGCCACAAGTGGTGCGCAACTAGTACCAATCGGAATACCCACAACTTGTCTAAATAATTTAGTACCAAATCTTATATAAATAGTGTCAAGTAGAGAGGTGAGAGCTTCACACACTTTCTGACATGACCATAAAGTATTATTTTTATGCTCTTCAGAAGTGAAAAAAACATTTCTAACATTACATGCAAGATAGAAGGATCTTCCTTATGAAATGTCCATTCAATTAGGTCATTGAGTTTGATGCTGTTGTATGCATGTGAAACATTAACAGTTTACCAACGGCACGCCAAAAGACTTAATCATTTCCATACTAGCTGTCTTAGAAAACTCTTAAAGATTGAGTGGCAAGACAGGATTCCAGACACAGAAGTCTTGAACAGAGCAGGGATGCAAAGTGTACAGATTCTTCTGAAATTAGCACAGTTAAGATGGACATGCCATGTTACCAGAATGCCTGAGGAACGTTTGCCAAAGAAAATTCTCTATGGAGAACTAGAAATGGACAAACGCTCCCAAGGCGGTCAGAAGAAGCGCTACAAGGACAACCTCAAAGTAGAAGTAAAACAAAGATCAGGAATTGATACAATTAACTTACTCCACCCATAAAAGACACCAAAGGGAAAGAAATACAAACATTAAGCGACCAGACCATAATGGAAACCTAAACAAAGGAAGGCCATAAGGACAGTTACTTTCCCACAAAATGGCCATAAGACACAAGTGATACACACAGTAAGTAACAAACAACAACATAAATAAATCGCCACAGAAGAGCCGCCTTGGAACGGTCAGTGGAAGATTCCCACTGGGGGGCCTTAAATCGATTTTACGTGGCTACAATCCTCGCCTTACTTCCGTCGCGATTTAGACAAATAATTTGTTCAGTCCGCCTCCCTAGGGACTTCAACATTCCAACAGAGTCGTGTGAACAAATTGCACAGGACAGAGCTGAAAACCAGTCTGAAATCATTGAAGCTTTTAGCTCTACTTCTAGATATTTGGTTGATTTATTAAATATTGATAATACCTTTTTCGATGGTTTGATCAGTCAAATGTACCCACCCCACTCAGAACTTCAATTGAATAAAACAAATTCTTCTGATACCGAGGCCCCGTTTTTGGAGTTACACCTATCTATTGTAGATGGGTTTGTTTCTCGCAAAATTTATGATAAACGCGATGATTCTTATTTTGAGATTGTAAATTTTTTTTTAGCATGTTGATGTTCCTCGTGCGCCATCATATGGCGTTTATATTTCGCAATAAGTTTGCTTTGCCAAAGTGTGTAGCCATGTAATTGACTTCAACACTTGAAATAAATTGTTAACGGCTAAGCTTCTTAATCAGGGTTATCAGTACCATATACTACGTAAAGCCTTTTCAAACTTTTATAGACGTCATTCTGATTTATTTTCAAAATTCAATATTGGACTTAAATCTCTTCTGCAACAAGGTCTATGGGAACACGAATTGTATCGTGCCTTAGTAAATAAATTCAGAAAAAAAATATAACCGCAATGACTTCAGCACCCAATTTCGTTAAATCATTCTTCGATATAAAAATAGTTGGTACAACATAAATGTTATACGACGGACTGCATGCATGATAGTAAACCCAATCATTGTTCCAACGAAAAGGCTTATGTCGGTTGGTACCTGATTCTCTGTCTCTGGTCGGGCCCAACGGAGTCTAACTGTTGGTTTTCTTTTGCTCCAGCATTTCAGTGGTTTCTTGCTGTCAAGTCCTCACCGTTGTTTCATCTCTGTGGTTGTTTGAGTTTTGTGTTCACGGAGATATTGCACTGATGAGTTAGGAGGCCTCCATGCGGTCTGACCAAATTATTTGTCTTAATCCTGACGGAAGTAAGGACGAGGATTGTGACCATGTAAAATCGATTTAAGCCCCCAGTGGAATTTGTTTCCGCTGACCGTTTCAATGCGGTTCTTCTGTCGCGGTTTATTTTTGTTATGGTTTGTCTTTGGATGTTTGTGTCGCTTATATTATTTTATTTTGGATAGCCTATTGGCAATTTTGTGGGAAAGTAACTGTCCTTTTGGCTTTTCGCTATTGATTTTTCCATTAGAATCTGTTGTTTCATGTTTATGTTTCTTTCCCTTTGGTGTCTCTGATGGGAGCTGTGGGTGAATTGTATTGATTCCTGACCATTGCCTCCACTTCTATTGTACTCATTCTACGATAATGTTCGTTAAATAGAGGATCTTACATGAGTGTTCATGTATTATTGAATTTATTAAACGAGTTGAGGAAAAGGGATAAAATGCGAGACTGTGCCGAGCATTTTATACCTTTTCTTCAACGAGTTTAATAAATTATTGATATAGAGGATCTTACATGAGTGCTCATGTATTATTGAATTTATTAAACGAGTTGAGGAAAAGGGATAAAATGCGAGGCTGTGCCGAGCATTTTATCCCTTTTCCTCAACGAGTTTAATAAATTCAATAATACATGAGCACGAATGCAAGATTCTATTTATCATAAGACATTAAAAGCGTATTTTATTCACGATTGGTTACAAAAATGTCAATATTCCGACATTAGTAAACGCGACGTCGTTAAGGACGTCGTACATGTAACGTTACGGGACGTATCTAGCTAATTTGCATATTTAATCCACTAGTGGATTATCGAAAATAATACATGACGTTATTACACTCTCAGACGCGACGTTATATGATAAATTGTGTTTTTTAACATGCGATTAGTTTGCCCGACATACTGCATTTTACAATTTGCAGTATGTCAGGTTATCACATATATCAAATCCGTGGACTTGCATGTCAAATCGTACAGAAAACGTCTTCCGTTTACGGACAAAGAAACGGTAGACGTAGTGCATTAATGTGAACAACACCTGCACCTCTAAGCATTGCACTTGGAAATACTAGGATACATTCCACTTCTTCTGAAAGGATTGGTATATTTCCGAAAAAGTGGCGATTTGATAGGAGATAACCTTGCTCTCAGATTACTTTTAAATAAATTAGTACTACCAGCTCCACTTAAAATAACGGAAGTGGCAGAAAACAAAACTAAAATTAATATGAAATAGGTGCGACCTAACTGCAACCAACTGTTTTGATGCTTATAAACCCCCCATTTTGTGTATTCTATATTAGGTGGGTCTTTTTGAAATGAAAAGATTTTCTATGGACATTTGCAGTAGTTCCGTAAAATTCCTATATTAAGATCTCCTTTTTGGGCTGTTCTAAAGTTTAACAGTCTCAAAGGTGGTCCCAGACTGAACAACGACAGCAACAAATTTAAACTTGAACTGTGCAGTAGATAGTTAATAATAATAATAATAATAATAACAATAAACAAGAGCTGTCACTATAGGTGACCAATGCCCCCTGTGGGAGCCAATTTCTGAGTTTTTGCAAAATTTCAAGGGGAGATAATTCAGCGAAAAATGACAACAGAGTTATGGTCTTTGGTCAGAATGTAGCCCTTGTGATGGTGAATAAGTGTGTGAAGTTTCATGGGGCTAGGTCAAATGCTTTTGAAGTTATGGTCAAGGTTAGAGTTTTGTGACGGACAGACAGACAAACAAACAGGGCAAATACTATATGCCCCCCGAATCAAAGATTCTCGGGGGGGGGGGGGTAAAAATCACTCCGCCCAGAGAATGGTATCTGTCTTAAGTAGAACCAGCATTACATGATGCTTCCACGCAGAGCTGAATCCGACCCGCACACGAGTACTGGTAAACCGCTTAGAGGATCTAAGACTGTCCAGGTAAAGCGGTGTGACAGGGCTTGAGATGTCATTTCATCTCAATGTCGGGTAAAAGTCCCACAAAATTGGAAGCAACGTCTCCAAAATGACCTTTCCAGTGTTGACGGATGTTAAACCTCAAATCAAACAAACAAAAGAACCAGTATTATTTTTGAAAACTGCAGTTGCACTCTACCAGAAAACTGCAGTTGCATAGATACATCTTTAGGGTAGGGAAGAGTTACTATTTCTGTTCAAGTGATAGAAATGTACCTTGTTCTATCTATCAAAATTCTATCTATCTATCTATCTATCTATCTATCTATCTATCTATCTATCTATCTATCTATCTATCTATCTATCTATCTATCTATCTATCTATCTACGAGTATCTATCTATCTATCTATCTATCTATCTATCTATCTATCTATCTATCTATCTATCTATCTATCTATCTATCTATCTATCTATCTATCTATCTATCCCTGAAGTGGCCCCCGCCCATCGAGGCTTGAAGAAATAGATGGGCTGCATGATGCTTCCACGCGGAGTTGAAACCGACCGCACAGGAGTACTGCCTGGTTAACCACTTAGAGGATCTATGCCTGCCCAGGGAAAGTGGTGCGAGTCAGACCGTCCATGCTTATAAACCGTATTGGTTTCATTGGGATACAAGGCTTGAGATGTAATTTCATGCAGAGCTGAATCCGACCGCACACAAGTACTGGTTACCCACTTAGAGGATCTAAGCCTGCCCAGGGAAAGAGGAGCGAGCCGGACTGTCCAAGCCTATAAACCCTATTAGTTTCATTGGGCAACAGGGCTTGAAACGTCATTTCATCTCAATGTCGGGTAAAAGCCCCACCAAATTGGAAGCAACGTCTCCAAAATGACTTATATAGTGCTGACGGGGACATTAAACATCAAATCAAACATACAAATTGAGATGTCATTTCATCTCAATGTCAGGTAAAAACTGCACAAAATTGGAAGCAACATCATCAAAATGACCTATATGGTGTTGATTGGGACGTTAAACATCAAATGAAACAAACAAAACTCCCAATGGGGATATAAGGTGGGTCTAAAAGACGATTCTTCGGGAATCATGATTCCACTATACACAAGTTACAATTACGTCACATTCGGTGTACATTATTACATACACTCCGAAAGCTTACACAGTAATTCTGAAATTACGGCATTTATAACCTGCACAGGCACTGAAAATTCTTTATCAGAATATAGATGTGACTAATTCAGTATCACAGGATTTGTCCAGTAACTTAGTGAATGAGTAAAAAGTCAAAATATGGGTAAAAAAATGTATCTACACTGCAATCCAGTAACATTGCGTACATTAAGTTTTGATAGCTCTTATGTGTGACTTTGTCAAAGCCACCATTGGCAATCACAAACATTGCAACACTTTCCCTGTCAACTATCTGCAATGAAAATTGATCTCGGAATTTTAAACAAACAGGACAAAGGGATACCCCTAGAAATGGAACTACCAATTTTGTCGCCCAACACTGCACACTAAAAAAGTTTTGAGCTACTTGAACATGGGGCTTGTCACAAACAAGTTGTTGATTAGTTATTCTGCAATGTTGTTAGATGCAGTGAGTTGAGATATAAAATATTTGTGCCTTTGGCTAGTTTAAACTCAGTCTTGACTATGGAAATCTTCGGATTTTTCTTATTTTGAGAAAAATTGAAAAGTTCTGTGAAACTGGCACATCTGCATGTGCAAGCTCATATTTGCAAAACTTTACACAACTTAATCTGACCATCGGGGCTTGAAGAAATTGATGGGATGCATGATGCTTGTACGGTGACGAGTACTCCGCTTAGAGAATCTAAGCCTGCTCTGGCCCAGGCAAAGCGGTGTGTGTCAGAACATGCATGCTTATAAACCGTATTGGTTTCGTTGGGTGACGGGGCTTGAGATATCATTTCATCTCAATCCCGGGGGTAAAAGTCCCACAAAATTAGAAGCAATGTCTCTATATAGTGCTGATGGATGTTAAACCTCAAATCAAACAAAACACTCCTGGTGTAAATTACATACACTCCAGGTTTGGCAGGATGGAGCTGCCTACACAGTAATCATTCTGTTGTTGATGTAATTATGATAGGGATCACTCATGTTTTTGCTTTTTACACATTCCACAACCTTTTAGGGCAAATCAAGGGGCCAAGATAGAAACTACAGATGGGAAGATATGTTTTCTTAGGGGAGATTCTGGGTAGTTGATAGTATTTTTTTTTTTTTTTTTTTTTTTTTTTGCTGTCCAAGCAATAAAGCGGCAATCATTTGGGTCAGGCCTCGGGAAAAAAATAAGAATAAGACCAGATTAAATATTATTTGATGCAACGTTATTTTTACAGCAGGAGAAATACATTTGGCTGCATGGAGTTTCCCGGTAAAGTGAAATCAACAGCCTCTTTACATTATTCACCATATTTGCATTATTTGCTGGCTCCCAGCTTGCACATTGTCAATAATGGAAAAACAGGTAACCAGACCCCCTGGCCTTTCAAGGTCAGGGGGGTCTGGTTACCTGTTTTTCGAACACTGATAAAGAAGCCTCCGTGGTGCAGTGGTTACGCTACTCGCCTTGTAAACCAGGGATCGCAGGATCGATCCCGGACTTCTCCAGACTTTCGGATGAGTCTTTAAACCGAGGTCCCGTCTCCGTATGACCTTAGCTGTTGATGGGACGTAAAACTCAAACTCACTCACTCACTCCAACACTGATAACTTTCAGACTAGGAACCAGCAGATTAATGCAAATAAGGTGAATGAAAACATGCCTATACAAATACAATGTAAATTTAAACGCCGAAAAAAAACAACAAAAAAAAAAAAAAAACTGAAAATTTCAAGATGGAACACTCATATCGAGCCGATCGTTAATCAGAGGTGGACGAAAACCGGAGTACCCTGAGAAAAACCACCTGACCTACATGTACCATTGCAGAACTTGGCGTCTCACATGTGACCCGAGTGAGGCTCGAACCACAGTGGTGAGAGACCTAATGATTAAGAGTGAGCGCTCTTATCCACTAGGTCACGGAGGCCCATCACAATCTATATTTTAGTGAGGAAAAACGAAACATAAGGTTTTATTGTAAACCCAAGTTGTACTATTAGGGTTCAAGGGGCTCAGGATTATATAGGCTTGTTTTTTGTGATGAAACTACTTGTAAACTGCTAAGAGGATCTAAGCCTGCCAGGCAGAGTGGTGTGAGTCTGACTGTCCATACATATACACTGGTTTCATTGGATATCAGGGTTTGACCCAATGATTTGTATAGACTTCTGATACATTAGATGCATGCATTGCTGTTATCTATCAAAGATTTTTTATTAGCCAGAAAAAATGAAATGGTTAAAGTGCTAGACAGATTCTAAACTCTAGCTCAGGCAAATACTTTAATGCCATTCTAAATGAGAACTTCTTATAAGCAGGGCCTGACAAATCCATTGCCCTGCTGCCATGAGGGCAGGTCCAAATTTTTCAACATAGTCCTGTTTATATGTTTTTGTTTTTTATTTCATCTGTCCATTAATTTTATAATACATTTGTATTTCTGTCCCTAAATATTATGTCTCGTGGAAAATGAAATATAATGGTCAATGGTTGCGAAAAGCTATCCATTGAATTATTCTGCTACTTTTATGGCAAAAGAGTATGGCAAAATATTAGCTGTTGATAGTAAGATGGAAAAATATGGTTTTATTTTTTGGGTGCGGTAGGGCTTGAGATGGCATTTAATACAAAGATCAGTTAAAAGTCCCACAAAATGTGAATTAACATCTTCAAAATGATGTAAATAATGTAAACAGGGACGTAAAGGTAAATTCAAACAAATGAAAAGGTAGCGTTATCTGTGTGGTAATTATTAGCTGTATGATCTTTGTCAGTTTCACCCTGGTTTAGTAAACAAACTGGAGTGTGATAGCTCAGTAGTTAGTGCACTTGCCTCTGATGCTAGAGGTCCCCGGCAGCGACTATAAAATTTCGGTGTCCTAACACGCCCCATTGGCATCATTTGCAGGGATGAATGTCATAAAGTACACCGTCCTTCGGATCTGGACGTTAGCTGGAGGCCCTGTGCAGGGAGAGTTATGCCCTGTGCAGGTTAACCTTTTTTGTACCAAATGGAATCTTCCTTCTTATATATTGCAGGAGTTCATTTCAAAATTTAGGGGTGTCAGGTTGTGTTTTTATCAAAATGTACTTGGAAAATGACTGTACTTTTAACAAACAGTGGAGGCCCTGATCAATTGCCACGTTCTGTGGCATCTCATCTGGGCCTGCACTGTTTGCCAGGGTACCCATTTTGGGGTTTCCGGTACTAAATGGGTTAAAGACCCATACAATAATAATTACAAGATTACTGTGTAGTCTTTCATCCTGCAAACCTGTAAAGTACACCTGAGAGTAATGGTCAGATGTGACCAATCGCAGTTAAAGTAGAAAGAAAGAAACGAAACTGCTGCATACTTCAAGTGTGTGAAATGAACATAAGGTGTAATTTTTGGACGCCTATTTTTGACCAGGTATAAAAGTTTTTCTGGGCAGTATGTACAATTGGATAATCTTTGAGACACCTTGCTTTTTTGTAAAACCTTGTTTCGTGGCTTAAGGTTGTGTACCAACATGGCTTGCATGCTATGTCCATATTCTTAGCATTTAGTTGCATCTAAAATTTTACTAGAAAATTATAATAAAATAATTCTTAAGTAACTTATATTGAACTCCGAAGTCCCTGTGATAAATTTGTGTAATTTTAATTTAATAGATCTAGCACAATATCTTAAAGTCTTTCGGATAAAAGTTACCTGTGATTTTTTTTTAATTTTTTTTTTTCTATTATTTTTATCTATATCATATAATATATAAATCTGTATGTTAAACTGTTAAATATTGCCTAATCATATGTTTATTTTACAGCTGCTCTACACATGTTAGTTTTACTAATGTTTGTCGGGAAATAGCTCATGTAGCTAATGTTAATTGTTTTTTATGATCCGACTCGAAATAAAATTTCTTGTATCTTGTATCTTGTATCTTGTAAGGAGGCGTATTGAGACCACTTGCACTTCCACATTGGCTGGAATTTATAATAAAAATGGTGGCTTCAATAGAATGTTAGGAATGTAAAGAACTTCAGCAGTTGAACAAGTTATGTGAATCAGAATTGTTACTGGTGACACATCAAATGACATTCATACAATACTGCTTTGTTTGAGTGAGTGAGTGAGTTTAAGTTTTACGTCCCACCAACAGCTAAGGTCATATGGAGACGGGACCTCGGTTTAAAGACCCATCGAAAGTCTGGAGCAGCCCGGGATCGTGCTTTGTTTGAACAAGTGGTACTTTGAAATGAAACACCAAAATTTGAACAAGCCCAAGATGTCTGCATCACAATTCACCTATTGCTGTGATTCTGGCTATGAGGGTGTAGAGTTTTGTTGTTTTATGTTTTCTTCTGGAGCTAGGAGCTGCATGCTTAGATTGATCGGTCCTGATTTTCTTCGACTGCAGTGGAAAAATCCTCACTGAGCATTGTTGGCTGTATTGTTTTAACAACAGGTACATTGAACTGAAACACCAATTTTTAAGCAAGATGTTTCAAGAAAAATGTACCTACTGTATTATTTTATTCACTCATTTCACCGCAGGAAAACGTTTGTTTACTTCCTCTCGCCAACACTAACGGCTATTAGTTTTGACACGGTCTGTGACAATGTGTGTGTAGTACTACCTCATGCAGTGGAATATACCTGCGAAAGGGTAAAGAAGACACGATTTATCGTTGAATTAGATGCAGCTGTTAAAGATGCAGCTGTTAAACTGGAAAAAGCTGTATTGTGAGTTGATTTAGCCATGATAGCGCAGCCAAGTTTGTTTATTTCGAAAAGATGAACGTGCGTCCATGGTAACAAGGAAGTTCAAGTTTTATCCAATCAGGTTTGCTTCCGGCAACCGGAAGCTGTAAAACCGGAAGTACGAACAAATTTTTGGCCTTAGTCCTGTTGGCTTTTGAGGTTTTGAATGGATGGGGTACGTTCATAAATAAATACACGTGTTACCGTTAAGCAACCAACTCTCGTTGTTTGCCGCCTTCGGCGGCAACCAACTCGTTGGTTGGTTGCTATTAATAGAACGAGGAATCCGTACAGAAGAAGCAGAATGTAACCTGAGCGGAGATATTGTGAGTTTAAATTTATGTGTGATACTAAGGGGAGATCTTGTTACTTCAAATTTATTTGTGATACTCATGTTTGTTTAAAGGGGCGATACCGTCCAAACTGAAGCGATATTCACACCGGTCATTAAGTTAAACAGTATACCGGAGAACTGTAAATCCTTCAAATACAAGGCGCTTCAAATAAAAAGCGAGTATAACAAAGGCCCACAAAACAGCGATGCCTATAAAAAGCCCATGATATCAAACAAGCAATTGTTATACAACGAGATACGAACATCGGTCCAATCAAGACCTTCAACAGGTATCAAAAGGATGTCAAATTAAGGCACGACGAAAACAAATTGTAAAAGCGATCCCTGGGGACTGGAAAAATAAGAGCATTAAATGCATGTACGGGGATACCTTTTACAGCCACCACACGGCACAGACAAAACAGCTCTGATAAGCAAAATATAAGTGCAGGCAATGATCAGGAATCCATACAATTAACCCACAGCTCCCATCATAGACACCAAAGGGAACCCTGTTATTTTGCTTTGTGTTTTTAACCTTTTTTCAGGCAATATAGTTAAAATGTAGCCAATGTAATGTTTTTTGCTGAGAATCAGAGTTGTTGCTGATGACACGTCAAATGACATGAATTCACCATGACCTGTGAGTTAGTCTCTAGCGCTAATCAAATATTTAAACTCAGCTACACAATCCTCAGCACCTTTAGCTGTCGAAATAATCGAATCGGGAAGGTCATTCCAATATGTAATGGTTCGGGGAGAGAACGATTCGTTATAAATGCCAGTTCTTGCAGTAATGGTCCTAAACTCCATGAATGATGATTTCTACAGTGCCTAGCTGGGGGGACAAGGCCATCTGTTGGAATGCTGGCAGCTCTCCTTGGACCTTCGCATAAAAGTATGAACCAGCTGTCTTTACTAATTTTCTTGAGAGACCCCAATCTTAATTTTCCAAGTACTCAAGTCATGTTCCCAGTTTCAAAGCAGTAATTTGCTTTTTACAATCTAGCAGCTCTATTCTGCACTTTTTAGGACAACTCCACTGGGGTCCCAGATACAATTACCATATTCCGAATGTTGGCGAAAAAGTCCTTTATATGCTGCCTCTTTTACATCCTGAGGACACTAATGAAAATTTCGCCCCAAGTGTTCTGTTATGTAGCTTATATAAGTATTCTATCTCAAATTGTCTGTGATTGTCACACCAATGTTTTTAATGGAATCCAGATTATCGATGACGGTTGTCTCCAAGGTGTAAGAAGCCTGAATTTTATTTGTTCTCTTCCTAGATATTTGTATAATTTTGCATTTAACGGGCTGAAATCCCGTGCCCCATGTTTCGAGCCTACAGTGGCGATTAAGTTATTGTTGTCTACGGAAAAAATGCTAAAATCTTTTCAACGATTTAAAAAACGCAGCGTTTAGACAACGCTTAAATGATCGTTTACAATTTCAGCCAATCAGATCATCGTTTCTGAAACGTTTCAAGCGTCCCATATATTAATTAATCTAATTAGCGTTCGGAAAATGCTGTCATGGAAACCGTTTCTGGTTTCATGTGCTTTTTACGTTAACCAATCAAAATCCCGCAGACTCACTTTAATGATAATAATAATAATGATAATTAATAATAATTAATAAAAATAAAAAATAAGAATAATAATGATTTTTATTATTATTTATTGTGATTATTTTTATTATGAAACAGAAAACAGATAAAAATAATAGCGAACTGATTTTAAGGTGAAGGGGATCTCTTGCAATAAACAGGGAATTGTGCTTGACAGAAAGAAAATGTTTCTGGATTCTATAGCTCAGTCGGATGCGCGTTTAACTGTTGATCCAGATTCGCGGGTTCAATGGTTGCCGGTGAGAAAATGCTACATAAGAACTTTTCAGACATGGACAAAACATTAACCGAGAAGACTTTGTTTTCTACGAGGGTAGGCTGAAAAGTTCTGAGCCTGACCAGGAAGCAGGCATCGAAGAGCCATGAAATTTTGTATTCATTAAATCCCAACCTTTATAATTGATTTTACTCAAATGAGTTCAAGTTTACCTGCAATAACGTAGAACTTCTAGACTTTGAAAATTGATACTAGCATGTTTTTAAGAAAATGGACAAAATCTCGCATCGTGGTGTCATCAAGTACCTCCATAAAAAGGGGTTAGCTCCTAAGGACATTCATGCCGATATGGTTGCAACATTAGGGGATGATGCTCCTTCGTATGCAACCGTGAAAAGGTGGGCAGCACATTTTAAGATGGGCAAGGACAGCCTTGAAGATGATGACCGGTGTGGACGACCCACAACGGCAACAACTGAGGAAACCATCCGCCAAGTGCACAGGGCCGTGATGGATGACAGGCGTTTAACTGTGAATCAGTTAGCCAACACTGTTGGCATCTCACGTGAACGAGTAGAGAACATTGTACACAGTGAATTAGGAATGTCGAAGGCTTCCGCCAGACGGGTACCACGGCTTTTGACGCCTGACCAAAAGTTGACCAGACTGAACCTGTCACAAGCCAACTTGGCTATTGTTGAAGCAGACCAAGATGGTTTTCTTGACAGAATGAATGTTGGGTTCATCACTTTGAGCCAGAGACCAAAAGACAATCCATGCAAGGAAGCACCCTGGCTCACCCCCTCCTTAGAAGGCAAAGGTCGTCTCCTCTGCAGGGAAGGTGATGGCATCAGTGTTCTGTGATGCCAAGGGCATAATTTATAGATTACCTTCAAAAGGGCATAACAATTAATGTGGAGTATTATGCAGATCTGCTAAAACAATTGCGAAAAGCAATTAAGGCTAAACGACCCGGAAAATTGACAAAAGGGGTCTTATTCCATCAGGACAATGCGCCTGCTCATAAATCGGTTGTCGCAATGGCTGCTGTGCATGACTGTGGCTTCACACTTGTCGATCACCCTCCGTATTCACATTATCTAGCTCCATCAGATTATTTCCTGTTTCCAAACATGAAAAAGCACTTGGCTGGGCAGCATTATCGGTCAGACGAGGAGGTGATAGCTGCTGTGGAGGAGTTTTTCAGGGACCAATATGAGACCTTCTATACCACTGGGATCCAAGGACTCCAGCATCGCTGGAGGAAGTGTGTGGAAAGGAAGGGAGACTGTGTTGAAAAATAAGGCACTTTCAGCATGGACAAACCATTGGATCTAGGTCAGGCTCAGAACTTTTCAGCCTACCTTCGTATAGTTTTCTAATACTTTTTGGGAGGAAAATTATTTTTCTCATCCATTACGTACGGTCGCTTTATTTTAGGGAAAACAACAAAAAAAAAAAAAAAAAACCAAAACAAATAACAATTTTATACAATGAATTGTTGACATTTACATGATTTTTCAGTATATGTGATCTCAATAACTATCCGTCATAAAATTAACATTCGCTGACAGATGTATTCTTCAATTATCACGAAAACACGCCTTTATCAATTTGACTCTCTTAAAACCACTTTTGTATTGAAAAACTTGGGTTGACAGGGTTAATTATTTCACATTATTTCTGCTCCAATATAGACCGTGGGTAAACGTTAAACCCGCATCGCCAAGGCGGTTCTAACGAGTCCCCACAATCTATGTTTTGAGTAGACATTTGGACGACAAAAATATCAGAACTTTTATCCCAAAATTTACAATTTTGTTGTAGCGTAAAAGTTTTCAATTTATCTGATTAGGCTTGTTTTCGAAATAGAACAGAAATAAATTGTTTTTCAACTATCAAAATCAGACACACGCTAATATATTTTTCTCTTTTATATTTCGGCGGTGAAAATATTTCATTTATAATTTTATAATATACTAAGCCGCGAAATCAATTCATATCTGAAACAAATAAAAATCATCGCTTCACCTCCTTACAAAAACACGCCCTTTTGTATTTTAAAAATTTTTCCACCAAAACTTAAAAAAAATCTAAGAAATATTTTCATATTTCTGCTCAAAGCATAGATGGTGAGAACTCGTTAGAGTCGCCACGGTTTGGCGGTTCTAACAAGTAACCCTCATCTATCTATGATCTAAGCAGAAATAAGAAGAAACATAAAAATAACACACCCGTGCGACATAGTGGATTTTTTTCATATCTCCAAAATGGCTACTTTTCTGATGAAAATCCGTGATATGTTTCATTTATGCAGCAAATATAGGTTGTGGGTGTTCGTAAGAACCGCCTCAATGCGACGGTTCTAACGAGTACCCACAACCTATGTCTAGGAGCAGAACTAAGAAAAAATAATGTATACCCCGTACATCCCATTTTCTCTATATAAAGTGGAGTCTAACTGTTGGTTTTCTTTTGCTCCGGCATTTCTGTTGTTTCTTTCAGTCGAGTGCTCACCGTTATTTCATCTCTGTGGTTGTTTGATTTTTGTGTTCACGGAGATGTTGCACTGATGCGTTAGGAGGCCTTCATGCGGACTGAACAAATTATTTGTCTTAATCGCGACGGAAGTAAGGGCGACGGTTGTGGCCACGTAAAATCGATTTAAGCCCCCGGTGGAATTCGTTTCCTCTGACCGTTCCAAGGCCGTTCTTCTGTCGCGGTTTATTTTTGTAATGATTTGTCTTTAAGTGTTTGTGCCGCTCATATTATTTCATTTTGGATAGCCTTTGGCCATTGTTGTGGGAAAGTAACTTTACTTTTGGCTTTCCCCTCTTGGTGTTTCCGTTGGGGTCTGTTGCTTCATGTTTGTGTTTCTTTCCCTTTGGTGTCTCTGAAGGGAGCTACAAGTTAATTGTATCGATTCCTGATCATTGCCTCTACTTCTTTATAATAGGGTGTTCATTTCACGGGCTTTTTCACGCGATGATGTACACCCATGTAAACTCCAGTTATATTATATTAAGGTTTGGTTTAAGGGCTCAAAATAATATAGGCTTGTTTTCATGATGTCGTGTAAACACGGTATGTTCATATTGTGAAAATAAATATGATCGCAATATTTTCACAGTGGCGGCCCGGACTACTTTTTCAATATCCCTTTTTCATAAATGCCAGACACATTTTGTCTAAAACATCAGAATTTTCACTCTCGCTTCGCACTCGTGAAAATTCTGATATTTTGAATTCACGCCACCTTAAACACTATTTATGTCATTTTTGAGGCATTGGTTCCAATTATGTGTCTGTGTGTGTGTGCTTTACCATACATTGAGATGAAATAACATCTCAAGCCCTGTCGCCCAAACAAACAAAATGGTTTATATGTAGGGACGGCCAGACTCGCACCCCTTTGGCTGGTCAGGCAAAGATCTTCTAACCGGTTTTTCACATTTCAGTACTGGTCACGAACAGACTCAATAAAAACCGAGTCTGCTATTTTCGTTTATTTCGAGTATTCTTTGCTCCCAAAGGATCCAACTATTCAGAACTTATTTATATCCTCACTATACATACAGGAGAACTTCGATGGCTCGAACACCGATGGCTCGTTTACCATGGATGTGTCGAAACCATTCTTGAGCCCCTAGCGAAATACTCTACATAAGAAATAGTGGGGTAATTAAGGAGATTTTAGTCTTTTATCTTGCAAATGTATGCTGTGTGTACTCATTAGAATCGCCTCGATGAGGCGATTCTAATGAGTGCACACAACATACATTTTCTTTATAGAACACCGAAAAAATGTCTAAAAGTATCTCGTTATGACTCCTGACAGTCACCTCAGTGGCTCGAACTACCCCTGTCTCGAACAGATTTTCGAGGTCCCAAAGGTGTTCGAGCCATTGAAGTTCGACTGTATTTTGCATTATGACTTACAGAACTCTAGTTAAATGTGAGATTGAAGGGTAGTGATTTGAATTGGCTTGATGAGGCAAAATCTATTTATATCCATAACAACACATTTTCGGAGAATGAAGACGGTTATCTTAAATTGTCATCAACTACTCTTTTAACCCCCCTCTCTCCCCCCCCACACACACACAGACACACATTCTTCACTGTGTATGACATATGATAATTCTCGTGCTGTTCATAGAGGCGGATCTAACGTGGAGCCTCAATACGGTTTGTGCGTGTTTTTGTTGCAATCATGAATTGTGTAAGTCGATAGCACCGCCTTAATAACCACCTTTTTTGCTCGAAATACAGATTAAAAGAACTCCTTGGCAGCCTACATTGTTGAGATAAAGTTTGGGGGTTACAGGGATCTACATTATTATTTTTTATTTTTGCTAGTTTAGAAAAATACAGAGATTGTGGGTACTTGTTACCGAACACCAAACACAATGCTTGATAAAATATCAAACAGATATCATTGCTTTTTATCGTCGGAAAACTGTTCCGTTTTATTTTTGTTTTTTTTTTCATTCACTATGTCAACTGGTCTGATACCTTTATATCCACTTCTAACATTTTTAGCATGCAAAATTGTCCCTTTTTCCAGAGATTACAGGTTCTGGTAAAACTGCATCGGTCAGACGGTTCTAACGAGTGCCCACAATCTATGTTTTTTGGAAAAGAAGTAAGAATGTTGCACGGCTGGCAGAACTTGCGACCCCTGATCACCAGCCAGACGCTCATCAGACTGAGCTACAGATCCTCGAATTAATGTCGCCCGACCGGCAGCTACCGAACCCGCGATACCTGATCAACAGTCAGAAGTGCATCAGACTGTACTACAGGTCCCCGAATTAACGTTGTCCGCTTGGCATGTACCGAACCCGCGACTCCTGATCACCAGCCAGACGCACACCGGACTGTGCGACAGATCCACGAATTAATGTTGCCCGGCCGGCAGGTACCGTACTCGCAACCCCTGATCACCAGTCAGACGCGCATCAGACTGTGCTACTGAGGCATGCATAAAGCAAGTGTTCCAGTTTGTTTAAGGGAAAATAAATATCAGATTTGCGTATACCGAACCCGCGACCCCTGATCACCTGTCAGACCCGCATCAGACTGTGCTAGAGACCCACGAATTAATGTTGCCCGGCCGGCAGGTACCGAACTCGCAACCCCTGATCACCAGTCAGACGCGCATCAGACTGTGCTACCAAGGCCTGCATAAAGCAAGTGTTCTAGTTTGTTTTAGGGAAAACTAATATCAGATTGCGTATTCCTAGGCTTTCGACAAGCCTCTATTTCAAATAAAATCATAAAACACGTCCATTTTTATGCCTCCTGATCTGGTGATAATATAAGAATCTTATATGGGTGTGAGGGGTGGATTGAAAAATCCGTCCCAAGGGACACTGTCCGGCATCACGAGGCTTGCCGAGTGATGCCGGACAGTGATCCCGAGGGACGGATTTTTCTGGGTCACTGTCCGGCATCACGAGGCTTGCCGAGTGATGCCGGACAGTGATCCCGAGGGACGGATTTTTCTATCCACCCCTCACACCCATATTGGATTCTTTTTCTTGCATACCTTCCATTTCTATTGCGAATTTTTAATGCTGCTGTCACTTCGGTTGCCGACGTCCGCCATTTTGGGATGACACAACAGGAATGTTTAGTGACGTCACGCATGACGACGCCGCGCATGAGGTTGTAATCAACCAGTGCATTTATCAAACACGCGATTATATTCGATTTGGGGTCGGAACACCAGGGTCAGAACATAAATTTCTATCCCAGGGTAAAATCGCGGATTCCCTTGTCTGGTGTGCAAGAACATTTATTCTGAATATCTCAAACTAACCGGTCTTGAACAAATATTCATGATCCACTGAAAGATGTTCGAGCCTTTGAAATTCGAATATATTCGAGAAAACTAGAATTATACACATTAGTTTCCTCGCGTCCAAGAATGGATGTTTGATTACTGCTCGATGATTGGCTAAACCTCTTATAGGTACCTTTGTCAAACTTACCGCTATTACTCTCATTCTCGCATTTCACACAGTCACATGGTTCGTCACACGAAATTTCTGTCGAGACACCACGGGCGAACGCATGCTGCAAAATAATGTGCCAAATACTAGAAGAAAAAAATCAATTAAAATAATACATTTGTCATATCACTCATGCGGTCATTATTCTGAAGAAAGTTTGTGATATTTTTCTTATAGATACAATATGCCAACGTTGAGGGTGCATACGAGAATGTCTTGGAGCAGGAATAAGAAAATAAATGTAAACACCTGTAAACCCCTGTTTCCGCTATATTAATTAAAAATCAAAAAGGAGTTTAAGTAGAGTTTAAGGGCGGTATTAATTGTATCGACCTGTTACGTGATGCTTTGAACCGGCGAGGCTATTATTTACAAACAAACTTTCTACTGATACTCTGATCGGTCACATTTGACCATTAGTCGCAGGTGTACCTTACATACACGCCAGGTTTGCAGGATGAAAGCCTACATATTAGATATGCAATTGCGGAAGGGATAGTTCTCCCTGCAAAGTGTGGGGGAGGGGGGCTCTAGTTAAGTTCCCGATCCGAAGAACGGTTCATTTTGTAGCTTTCATCCCTGCAAATGATACCATTGGAGCATGTTTGGACACCGCATATTTATTACGCTGCCGGGAATCAAGGGCAAGTGCACTGACCACTGAACTTTGTTTGTTAGTTTATACTAATTTATTTTAGTTCGACTGCGATGAAAGCTTCAAGCTTATTGAATCGCTCTCGAACACTAATTCCGGGTGTTTTCACGCGCGCGAAAGAGAGAGAGGCAGTGGTTTTTACATCACTGCGACCCATCCACCTGGGTGGAGTGGGGCAGTGTCATTACGTGTCTTACCCAAGGACACACCTCGATACCGGTGGCCGGATTCGAACGCACAACCTCTCGATCATGAGTCGAACGCGCTAACCACTGCGCTATCGAGGCTGACGAAATGACCCACAACGGTTGAAGTGTCGTTAAACCCCCAACGCAGTATTATAGACCTAACTATAACACACATTCTAATGCACTTGTGTATGTAACGCGACGTCTGATTGGATATCTTCAACAATTTGCGACAGTATATTCTGCGATATACTGTCGGAAACCCGACGTCATCACGAAACGTCGCCTTTCATTGACTGGCATTTGGTTTTACGCAGCTCACCGCGCTTGCCGTCTTGTGCAAATTTAGTACAAATTTTAGCTTAACAACCGAAAAAATGCATTAGAATGGGGATAACTGTATTGAAAATTGTCATTTGGGGAGGTAAATCTTCGGTTTTACGGTCGCAAATTGCGTTTTAAGGCTCCGCTGACGCGTCGCCGTAAAACGAAATTTCCGACCGTAAAACCTCCGATTTACCTCCCCAAATGACAATTTTCAGTACAGTTATCCCCTAAGTGTTAGCTTTGTTTGTTTGCTCTGAGGGTTAACGTCATGTTCCGTCGGTTTAACTGCCAATAGCGAATGTAACGTAAAACCACTATTGGCAGTTTAACAGCCATTTTAACGTAAAGCCGCTATTGCCTGCAATGCCTTTCAAAAAACCCTTTTCCCTCAAGACAACCTGTGTTACAACCAAAGTGCCAAAAAGGCACTGAAATAACATTGTATGAGAAATTCGAGAATAATAAGGCCTTTATCAAAAGGTTTCAAATTTATGTTTTAACCTTTCCAACTCTTTGGGCTAATTCAGCAGAGGACGAATTGTTAATAGTTTCTTATTTTTCCTAGAACACAGGACTTGACATCTCATGGATGGAGACATTTTGCATGAGATGTCATCTCCTGTTTTCTGTAAAAATAAAAAGAAAATATTTCAAATTGTCGTTAGCTGAAAATAATACCCAGGAGGCAGAGCGTTAAAGCTATAAAGAATGATGGAGTCCACATGCCTATCGCCGATTTGAGGAAATCACAGTTACGGTTATTAATAGAAAAAAGTTGTGTGTTATAGTTAGGTTTATAATGCTGCGTTGGGGTTTAACGACATTTCAACCCTTGTGGGTCATTTTGAGTCGTCTCCCAGAGAAAGGACGAAAAGAGATATGAGACAACAGAGGACATCACGAAAACGCGTCTTTATAAGTTTGACCCCCTTGAACCCCACTTTTATATAGTAAAACTGGGGTTTCCAGGGGTATAGCTTATTTTCCTTATTTCTGCTCTAAAATATAGATTGTGGGTACTCGTTAGAACCGCCATGACGAGGCGGTTCTAACGAATGCCCACAATCTATATTTTGAGCAGAAATAAGAAAAATATCACAATTTTTCATCATAAATTTTTCATTTTTTCGGCGATAAAGGTGGCTGTATAGGCATGTTTGCGTAATGAGATGACAGTGAAGGACAGAACAGAAAGGGGAAACTAAAAGGAAGTGTAGAAACTGACGAAATATCAAAATTCCCCTCTACCTTTACCAGCTGCAAGGATAGAAGGTCTTGCCTAACTGTAAGCCAATATCGGCTGGACGCCCAAGTCACGAAAGATACACGACAACAACCACCCCCAGAATATGTACGGGAATAATGTGTTGGGTTTGACATTTCAGGGTTAAAAGAAACAGTATGAGCCTCAGTTCAGGATCTTATATGTCACTGTTTATGTCGTCTGCTGTATATGCATGGATCTTTTCATTACGATAACATACCCGTACAACATAGTGTATTTTTCACATCTCAAAAATGGCTCCTTTTCTGATGAAAATTCCTGGTGTTTTCCTTATAACTGCTCAAAACAGGTTGTTGGTACTCGTTAGAACCGCCTTGTTGAGGCGGTTCTAACGAGTACCCACAACCTTTGTCTTGGAGCAGAAATAAGAAAAATAATGTATAACCCCGTAAACCCCAGTTTTCTCTATATGAAGTGGGGTTTAGAGGGGTCTTCATTTCACGGACTTGTTCACTTGATGTCAAACCTTCTTATGCATGTAGATGCTGTCCAAACTTCTCCTAGAGGAGCTGTCTGATCTTGGCCAATGCTATTTAGAACAACAAATTTTAACGTTTCCAGCAGACAATAAAGCAGACAAAATTTGTTGTGATTGGCATCTAAAGCGTTTATCGGATGCAGACGAAATTAACTGAAGCTTTCTGACGTTCATCACCGGGCGATTAACATATTTGCCAAAAACTTCAATCGTCACATTACTTGGACATTCGGAAACATTAAAGACCTTGATCAAAGGCCACAGAGTGCGGCGTCTGATTGGTGTCTTCACTGTTTTCTTAAGGTACGGAACCTAATTTGAAATTCCTAATAAGCGTGACAAAATATTTTGTAATTTGATCTCTCCAAAAGGTAGGAATACCATATTCAATGTCGGTCAGTAAAGGTTTGTTAATCCAATTTTATTTGTGACTACTTGGGATTCGTACAAACGCTATTGAGCACTTTCAACCCCGAAGAGCGGTGCGAACAATATAGATACAGATGGGACGACACGTAAAGAGCAGTCTCGCCAGGATGTACATGTACAATGTTTGCTATCACATTACGCAAACTCGCCTATACAAATACATTGGCACCTTTATCGCCGAAAAAATGAAAATTTTATGATGAAAAATTGTGATATTTTTCTTATTTCTGCTCCAATTATAGATTTGGGCACTCGTTAGAACCGCATCATCGAGGCGGTTCTAACGAGTACCCACAATCTATATTTTAGAGCAGAAATAAGAAAAATAAGGTTTACCCCCGGAAACCCCAGTTTTACTATATAAAAGTGGGGTTCAAGGGGGTCAAAATTATATAGGCGAGTTTTCGTGATGATGCCAATGAACTGAGAAAAAGAACCTTTTATAAGAATATATACATACGAGTCCTGTTATGAAACTCAAGAGTGAAAGGGTAAAAAATCTCGAATTAGGTTATATAATTTATGATTTTGCAAGGCATTTTAAAACTTAAATCAATAAATGTATAAGTATATGCATGAGAAAATGTTCAAATTTATCTGATAAATATGATTTGAGCAAAACTGCCCCAAAAACTAAAAACAAGCCGGACTACTTTTTTTGTGTGTAATCGTATTCCAGATAGTATCTGTCATTAAAAGTACATTTCTTTTGTTTTGAGAGTTTCATCTTCATTGTAAATAGTAGAAACTAAAAAGATGGCCGTTTACCATGCAATTTGTTGGGACTGAGTTCTTATGATCTCGTAACTCTAAACCACGTTAAAGTTTTTAGAGCTAAAGCTCGGCGAATAATCCGAGCGTCAAAACGAAAGTAATGGTGGAAAAATGTTTCAAAATTGTGCTACAAAACCCCCATTAAAAAGGCTTGGGATATGGTTCAAAATATTTCAGGAAATACAAAGTCCCCTAGTTTTAAACATTTAAATACTGGTTTTGACACACATGCTTCGACTAAGAAAAATATTTCAGATACTCTTGGTAGCACATTCTTGAGAAATTCCTCATCGCGAAATTATTCTGACACTTTTAGAAATTTCAAAAAGGTTCAAGAGAACAGAAATCTAAACTTTAAATCCCTCAATTACGAAGACTACAACAAACCTTTTAGCTTAGTTGAAGCCATTGGAAAATCACATGATACGGCAACCGGCCCCGATGAAATTCATTATCAGATGCATCTGCCAAAAAGTTCTCTGACAACACTTCTTTAATAATATTTGGGGAACGGGGGTCTGTCCTGAGAGCTGGCGTTAAGCTACAGTTGTAGCAATTCCAAAACCAAGGAATGATCATGCAGAACGTACAAATTATCGTCAGATAGCTTTGACAAGTTGTTTGTGTAAAACAATGGCGAGAATGATAAACAAGAGATTGGTCTGGTACTTAGAAGTTAACAACCTCATTTCAGAACATCAGTCAGGTTTTCGTTTGGAACGTAGTACCAACGACAATTTAGAAGCCTCCGTGGTGCAGTGGTTACGCTACTCGCCTTGTAAACCAGGGATCGCAGGATCGATCCCGGGCTTCTCCAGACTTTCGGATGAGTCTTTAAACCGAGGTCCCGTCTCCGTATGACCTTAGCTGTTGGTGGGACGTAAAACTAAAACTCACTCACTCACTCACCAACGACAATTCAATAAGACTAGAAACAATTATACGAATTGCTTTTATTACAAAAGAACACGTAGTAGCTGTCTTTTTTCGACTTGGAGAAAGCATATGACGCAACATGACGTAATGGACTATTGAAAGATCTCCATTACATTGGCTTAAGTGGAAAACTTCCGAGTTTTATTGAAAGCTTTTTAAGAGAACGTATGTTTCCGGTGTGTGTGTGATCTACCTGTCAGATATATATGATCAAGATCAGGGTGTCCCGAATGTTAGTATTCTTTCAACTACGCTATTTAACATTAAAGCAAACAATATTGTACAATTTTTGGACGACAAAACATATTGTTCATTGTATGTTGATGATTTTTGTATGTGTTACCGTTCGAGGAATAAGAAAACAATGGAAAGAAAATTAAAATAAAATTAAACAAAAAAAAAAAATAGAAGAATTGGCTGATAAAAAGTGTTTCAAGATCTCCGAGTCGAAAATGCAGTGCGTTCATTTTTTTAAGCTACGGAAGAAACACGAACACAATTCCCTGTTTTTGTATGGCTCACATATTCCTGTTGTTACAGAAGCCAAATTTCTAGGGGTCATATTTGATCAAAAGTTATCTTTTATTCCCCACATTAAATATTTTAAAGCGAAATGCTTAAAAGCTTTGAATCTTCTGAAGGTTTAAGCTCATACAAGTTGGGAAGCAGATCGGGTTACCTTATTACAGTTTTACCGGTCTTGAATTAGATCTAAATTAGATTATGGGTCTGTTGTTTATGGTTCTGCCAGAAAGTCCTATTTAAAAATTTTGGATACTATCCATAACCAAGGCATTCGTCTGGCTATGGGAGCCTTTCGTACTTCTCCTGTATTAAGCCTTTATGTGGAAGCAGGTTAACCATCTTTAACTTCGCGCAGAAAAAAACTTTCTCTTCAGTATGCGATAACCCTTGCTGCTAATCCATCTAACCCGGCTTTCAAATTTAATTTTCACCTGAATTTGTAGATACGTATGAAATTAAACCCACAGCAACCAAACCTTTTGGAGTACGTATATTACCACTGCTAGATAATTCAGGTATTGGCCTTAAAATATTCAAAAACATGAAACCTCCAAAGTTCCATCTTGGTGTGTTAAAAAACCTTCTATTCTGTTTGACTTATATGATGGCAAAAAGCCGAATCAAATCCAATACTAATCAAACAAAACTTTCAGGTGCTGCAGTCACGGTATGATGATTACTTGCAAGTCTATACTGATGGTTCCGAAGAAGGAGATAAAGTTGTACGTTTGTTTCTAAAGATACGCACCAAACAGTGCACCTTCCAGATGGTTCATCTATTTTTACAGTGAAAGCCAAAGCAATAGACCTAACTTCAAATTTCATCAGTTCTTCAACAATTCAGAAAGCAAGTATATTTTCTGATTCACTTTGGACCATTCATCAGCCAAAAATCCTCAAATACAAAAACTGATCGAAAAACATCATGGAATTTCTAAAACATACCAAATCTTGTTTTGTTGGCTTCCGAGCCATATTGGCATTGTTGGCAATGAATATGCTGAAAAAAAGCAAAGGAATCGCTTAATGTTGATCCGTCTGCTTTTAAAATTCCTTTTAATAAGTTTAAACAATTTATCAACAGATACATCTTGTCGGTATAGCAAGGCGAGTGAGACCGTGCAATAAATAACAAACTCAATGCTATTAAACATGTCGCTAGAACAAAATGCTCTCCTCCACAGTTTTCCAGGAAAGAGGATGTAATATTAACGCGCCTGCGCATTGGCCATTCTAGAGTTACTCATTCTTCTATTTTAAATGGTGATGATCAGCCTTCTTGTGTAGGATGTGATCAGCCATTCACTGTTAAACATATCTTAATAATTATTGAATTGGTTGACTTTTCACAGTCCCGAAACTTATACTTCAAAGCTGACACTTTGCAACAATTGTTTCAAGATGTACCTGTTGATAATAGTATCTTGTTCTTAAAAGAAATAAGACTTTTTCCTAAGAAACAATTTTGTTTCCGATTTTTATACATTATCATTCTGACATTTTTAACTTCTAGTATCCTCATAATTCTACATAGGTTTTTATCATTAACCGATTGACGCTTTTGACCCACAAAGAGGATTGGCGCGTCGTTAAACTAGAAAACATCCCAATCGTCATTATTGCAAGGATTTGCTGTCACACACAGGTCGTATGATTTCTCGGGGCACTCAATCATAAACGCATACTAGGGCACCGTTAAACTTCATTCATTGGTGTAAGCTACCAGCTCAGCTGAGATAATATGGTATAGTATTTTGATAGTAAATGTGCTCTACGTATATTGCAGTTTAGTAAGGTTCAAATGTATATACACCCACTTTAACACTGCAAGTGCATGTTCAACCCTTAGCACTAGCTAATTGTCAAATACTCAACACACACACACACACACACACACACACACACACACACACACACACACACACACACACACACACACACACACACACACACACACACACACATTTCGTCAATTAATAGTTTAGTGGCAGAAAATGCATGATATTGGAGTTTCATATGTACTAAAATAACAGTGTTGGTACCCGATCTCCATATTCGCTTAGTCTTACGATTATAATCCCTTCGTATTGTTGTCCTAGTGACATGATGTTACAGTCAAACGCCGTAGCATTAATTTTCCAAGATAATCCCTTCGTATTGTTGTCCTAGTGACATGATGTTACAGTCAAACGCCGTATCATTAATTTTTCAAGATACATGTTCTTATGGTAGCTTAAATTGAATATGAAACCTCTCTAATTTGTCACATGAATGTTCTGAAACATCTTAGTCATTCACAAATCGACTACAAATCGGATACCAAGGAAGGCTTGTGTCTGCGAAGAAAACCAGAACAAACAATATACAGTAGAACTTCGATGGCTCGAACACCGATGGCTCGTTCACCATGGATGTGTCGAACCCATTCTTGAGCCCCTAGCGAAATCCTATGCATAACAAATAGTGGGGGATAATTAAAGGAGATTTTAGTCTTTTACCCTGCAATGTATGCTGTGTGTACTCATTAGAATCGCCTCGATGAGGCGATTCTAATGAGTACACACAGCATACATTTTCAATATAAAACACCGAAAAGATGTCTAAAAGTATCTCGTTATGCCTCCTGTCAGGTACCTCAGTGGCTCGAACTACCCCTGTCTCGAACAGATTTTCGAGGTCCCAAAGGTGTTCGAGCCATTGAAGTTCGACTGTAATAGTATTGAGGTTTGCAGTTTACAGTCCCGCATAGCGCAGTGGATAAGTGTCTCACCTACGAATATGTTGATGTGCTGAGCGCAGAATCGATTTCCAGTACTGTAGTTATTATAATATTATTATTATTATTTATTTAATTTTTTGAGGGGGAGGGAACATTTTTTTCTTTCTGCAAGATCGGTTGTATTTATTTAAATATACAGTAGAACTTCAATGGCCCCCGATGAATGCGTCGAACCGTTCTTGAGTCCGCAGGGAATTCCTCCAAATACTATATAAGGATATTACAGGAGATTTTCTTCTTTTCACTGTTAAATGCATGCTGGGTGTACTCATTAGAATCGCCTCTATGAGGCGATTCTAACGCGTACACATAGCATACATTTATAATATAGGACGCCGAAATGATATCCCATAATTATCTCCAGAGTCTCCATTACGCCTCCTGGTATGCCATTAATAGTAACCCTCCGTGGCTCGGACTACCGCTGTCCCGAACCAATTTTCATGGCCCCAAAAGGATTCGAGCCATGGAAGTTCGACTGTTGTTACTGTTGTTGGCGTTCATAGATATTAATGTATATATTTTACGTAGTTGTAGCTTCTTAGCTTTCAAGAATTTTGATTTACGGTTTCAATCACTATTTCAATGCTACAGCTGTAATAATATACAAGACAAATGTTGTTGACATTTTTCTGTTTGTACATGTATAAGTTGTTTATCTTTTTCATTAATCATTTTTACTTCTTTTACTCTTCCTATAGTTCATCCTACCATAATGCGTCACATTTTTCATTCTTAGCTATACCATACCCACACAACTCCACCCCTTGAATGAAAATGAAACGAATAGGAGTTTGCTGTTCAGAAAGTGAATATAACGCGTTCAGCCCTCTTCTTACATAAGCACACTTTGCAGATATATTTGTAATCAAAGGACCGACAGCACTAATGGATCCACTTTGCCTGATGTAGTCCTCTGATCTGGATCCACATTGTTTGCCAAAACCTAGCGCATGGTTTCACGTTCGATAGGATGTGACCATCTAAAGCGATATTTTTTAGCATTTATTGATATTACGGCTATTATATGTAGATGACATTTTATTGGATTTCCTGCAGATCAGTTGTAATGCTGTGGACACTGGCTCTGGGCCCATTATCACTGACTGTAGGCCTTCGATCTGGATCCGCATTGTTTGCCCTAATATGGCGCTTGGTTTCAAGTCAGATAGTATGTGAAATAGAAGTGAAGGCAGTGATCAGGAATCGATACAATTAACCCACAGTTCCCATCAGAGACACGAAAAGGGGAAGAAACACAAACATGAAACAACAGACCCTAATGGAAACATCAATAGCGGAAAGCCAAAAGGACAGAGACTCTCCTACAAAATGGCCAATTGGCTATGCAAACAAAATAATATAGAAATACAAAGACTCAAAGACAAACCATAACAAAAATAAACCGCGACTGAAGAACCGCCTCGGAACGGTCAGGGCAACAGGGGATGGGGGTGGGTCTGGGGGTGAGGGGTGAATGCACTTTCTGTTCCAGCCATGAAAGGTTTATTCAGCCCATTAAGGCTCCCAACCTATTTTGGCCCAAAGATATTCTCTTTTTGATAAATTAAGCCTCCCAACCCAAACATCGATATTTTTCATTTGGCAAATTAAGTCTCCCAACCCTAAAATAATTCCACCCCAACTGGCTGCGACATACAAAGGCCACTCGCCGAGTGCAGTAGCATGCGGGGCGGGGTGGGGGGGGGTCCCAGTATACAATATAAGTTCTAAGACACATCCCATTCAGTAAATAATGCCACCCAACACCCAAACGTTTTACTGCCAGGATAAAGAAGTAACCCGTTTTGATAAGTATTTTGTATAGATTATACTGGTTTTAACGTTCATTCTTATTCATGCCTAAGGGGCGGAACAATTGTAATTGGTTGACTTTGGGCTAGGTTGAGTCCTGTGGTAAGAGTTGTGTGAAAGAGTACTGCAAAATCCACCGCATGCTTCTCCGCAAAGGTTCGTACACGCAGTCATGCAAGGTTTTTGGGGCGGGGGCTACAAACAACGACTTTGTTGGTCGCACGGGTATGCCAGTGCGTGGAGCCAGCCAGAGCGGTGTAGAAGGAATTTAAGGATATGTCCGACATTGATATTTCCAATTAGAGAATATTTTGATAACTAGTATACCTATCTGCAACTATGGATGAACTGATCGATGAGATTTTGCAGAAATGCCCGACCAAGCTGCTGCCCTCTGCGGCGAATTTACAGACCTGGATGGTCAGGTCCCTCACCCGGTGGGGTTTCCAGCCGACCAGTGGGTCGAGATTCTTAACGACGCCAAAGATGAGTTCAAAGTCGACGGCGCCGCTGCGGTCTTCTCTACATGGAGGGTGGAAAAAGAAGACCCACTTGACTTCGGTGATATCGAGGTCGCTGATGGTATTCATGCCAGAGCAGGCCGACTGGCTCTTGATGCCTGCATGGCAGACAAGAGAGCGGCAAGGCTGCTTGATAGCCTTCCGGGGATGGGTTTCTTCTGAAACTCAAGTTTTTCCGTGAGCAACAGGAAGGCGAGTGGGTCGTTGAAGACAAATTCGACCCTATACGTATGGAGAGAAAGAAGGAACAGACATCATCGAGATCTCATGGAACACAAGGCCTGACGTGTTGACTGGGATCGATAAAGTCTTCTACCAGAACGCCTACCCTGTCACTGCAGTTGCCTACGGCCTCTACCCAATAAGGGATCCAGACCCGGCCAACCTCGCCCCACTAAGAGATAGATAGTGGCCCAGAGAGTTGTGGAGTACTTTGAAGGTGCACTGAGGGGTCAGGGCTAACGCCAGCGCGCCGCCAGAAAATACAAGAATGGGAGGGGAGAGTTCACATAGGTGGCGCAACTGTTGACGACGTGGCTGGACTGGAAAAGATCTTCAAAAGAGCAATCATCCTGAAGAATATTGCTGGGGAGGACAAAAACAACAGTGGAAAGTACCAGAGAGGTGACAATGGAATCAGAGGTAAAGTAGAACTCATCTTCCACAACGGCCACGCTTGGTCCAAAGACCTCCACTTCCCCCAGAGTAGAGAGGTCCATATCTACGAGGGCGACGTCTGGGAGGCTATTCAGGAAGCAATCCGTTGGGAGCCGATTGCGGTCTGGCTCCTGGGCGGCCAAGATCTACAGCTCTCAGCTTACCAGTTCGTGCTCCAGGACGGCCGCACCTACAGGGCGCGGGAGGCCCAAGAGCTACTCCAAGCAATCTTCGCCAAACTGGGCAACCCGGAACTTGCTGAGAGAGCCTTCGACGAAAATCAGACGGCCAGCATTGTGGCAAAGGAAAGCAACGGCTGGAAGCCAACCGCAGCCAACCTCCTCCCAGACGTCGAGAAGGACTGTGTGGAGCACGGTCACGGTGGCCTCTGTAACTTGATGAATTAAGACACGAGGGAAGTTGTCAACATCGACATGAAGGCCTGCTACCCGGCATCCTTCCAGGGTATGGGTGAAGCCAAACCCTATTTCGAGCGGTTCGGACACCCAACCCACAGGACGGGCCGGGTAGCCATCAATGGCGCTCTCCCCAAAGACATAGGTACACGCTTCGCCGAAATGGGAGTTTGATGCGACCTACCATCCTGTCATTCCTGCCTGGTTCGGGAAGCATTTTGCCTCCTAAAGCGGTGGTTGGGTCTCGACACAACTCCTTGCCTTCCTCACAGAGTCTGGCTTGCTCAAGAGCCTCAAGGTTCGGGAAGCCATCATCGCCTTTAAGAAGCAAACCGATATGTGGCTCCCAGAAGACCGTGACCAAGGCTGCAGTGTTATCGGCAAGTTCACTGAGGGCGCCAAAGCTGCCAACGGTGCTGGCGGCAAAAGACTGACACGAAGGCTTGTGATCGACCAAGGAGAACTCGACTACCTCGTGCGAGACACTCGACAAAGCGACACCCTGGTCGGAGCTCCCAAAAAGTGTCCTCTTGTGCATTAACTTTCTAGTCGCGATTAGGTTTTTGGCGGTGACTCGAAATCTTCATAAATAAAACTTATAATGAGCAGATAATTCTGACCCTATCTTATTGCTTATGGACTTAGTATCTGCTAAGCATCTTATCTGACACATCTCTGGACATGTCCGGTAGGACGGTATCCAAGGCGATGGTCATAATTCCATTTGCAATCTGTCTCCGCCATTTGGAACTATATTTTGTCTAAAAAGAAGTTGAAGAAAAGCATGTGTACTTCCGGTGAATTTAAGCCTTTTAAATTCTGGTATGGGTTGTGCAAAGCTAGATTAATGAAAACGGTCACAAAGCATGATGCTTGCCGATAATCTTAAAATATATTTTGACGTGTGATATTAAAAAACTGAACATGCATCCAATCAACAGAACCACTGTGATTTTGAATGTCTCCCTTTCGATGACACATATCTCAGAAAAAAATGACACAATCAATGCTCCCTCACATATTTTGCCAATTTTTGGTACAAATGTACAGGAAATACCAGTTCATTTAATGGCTAAGTCAGAGTTTGTGCGATGAATTAGTTTTGGAGAAATCTGTTCTGAAATCAGAGTGATTTTCTCAACGTGAACAACCGACCGCAAACGTGCACTTTACGTGGAATTGATTATACACTGGTTGGTGCGTGTTATGACATGTCACTAAGAAACTTAAAAATAAGATTGACTTCATATAAGCATGAAACATGCTGTAAAATATCCTGTTATCATTCTGTGATCTGTAAAATCGTAGTATATTCAAAATGGCGGTCAGTTTATGTTTTGAAGCTGAGAGTTTTGACGTCATAGCAGAGATCAAAATTTTGACGTAGGCTTATAGGCAGCGCGGCACTATATTATCTCTAGATGTTAACAAAAATTTTTAAACTTTTCTCAGTGTACCGGTCGGTAGCTTAATCTTTCCTTCTAGCTCTTTTCTTTGTTAGTACACTTAATTGTGCCTCCTGTTCGATCTCCAGCAGTGGTGTAGCATTTTCAGGCATAAATGAAAAAAGGCCCATCGAATTTCGATTGGAACATTAACATGCAAGATAGGTACATACATACATACATACATACATACATACATACATACATACATACATACATACATACATACATACATACATACATACATGGCTCAAAGTTTTAAGTTTATAAGTGCGCAGAATTACCCTACAACACTGTTTTGTTTTGTTTGTTTGTATTGGAGTTTAACGGCCAAGTCCACACTGTTTTATGTCATTTTTGAGCCGGTCAGTTTACCTATCCGCACTTTCCTGTGATTGTTTATGCGAAAGCGGTTAACCAGTATAACAGTGCACATTCTTTCTCCAGAAACTGACAACAGCCCTTCTTAAATCAGCGGAAGGTAGAGAATGGCCGTAGAAAAGATTTCATGATCAATCTCCACGAAAGAATGTTGCCGACCCCGGCATTAATCGAACCCGCGTCCTCCTGATCACCAGTCAGACGCGCATGTGATTGCGCTACCGAGGCCGGCCCTACAGCACGATAGATAGATAGATAGATAGATAGATAGATAGATAGATAGATAGATAGATAGATAGATAGATAGATAGATAGCGATGATTAACACCGTGTAAACGTTTTAAGTAATGTCGGCTGGTGACTGATGCTCTGTTTCTGGTCGGGGCCCCCAGAGTCTATATTTTGATTTTCAATTGCTTATGCAGTGGAGTCCTAATGATTTTTTTGGTTTGCTTGATTTAAGGTTTAACGTCCCCGTCAACATTGTATAGGTCATTTTGGAGACGTTGCTTCTAATTTTGTGGGACTTTTACCCGACATTGAGATGAATTGACAGCTCAAGCCCTGTCGCCCAATAAAACCAATAGAGTTTATAAGAATGGACGGTCCGACTCGCACCGATTTGCCTGGGTAGTGTTATATCGTCTAAGCGGTTTAACAGGAGTGGTGTTCGATTCAGCTCTGCGTGGAAGCATCATGCAGCCCACCTATTTCTTCAAGCCCCGATGCGGGGAGCCGTCAACGTTGTTTCATTTTTTTTATTTTTGTTGTTCTTCTGTCGTGTTTTATTTTTGTTTGTTATAGGTCGTCTTTGCTTGTACTGTGCAAGCACAAAACTGCGGGCCAACGTCTTGCCGATAGCGATCGGCATTCTTTGATGGCTGAGTATGTATTGCTAATTATTTCTTTTAATATTTTGGATAGCCGTTTGACCAATTCGTAGAAAAGTGACTGTCGCTTTGGCTCTCAGCTTATGACATGTGTTCATATGGTGAATTTGTTTTATGTTTGTGTTTTTCTGATGGGAGGTGTAATGTAATGTTATGATCAATAATCATTGCCTTCACTTCTTCTTCTTAAAAGCTAAATTAATAAAATTGATTTGATGGCATGCTTACTTAAACTTTTCCCAGATTTTCGTCGATGTCCATCTAGGATAACATTACTGCAATCAGTGGCGTTTGAAACAGGTTGAGCACAAGACAATGTGTGCCTGTCCGCGTCAACTCACCAACTGTGGTGATCCATCGGTCTTCGTCAGACCTTCATTAAATCTGAAGGTTAATGAAGACCGAGGAGTCACAGCTGCTGGATATTGTGTGTCCGTGTGTATATGATTTAGAGCCACCTGAGCCTGCAGAGTTAACATCAACCGTAGTACTTTGTTGGGTACATGATTCTCATCCCTTATACTGTTTTCAGCCAGATCCGTCAAGCATATAGTGGGTCAGTTACTCCTATAAACGGATGCGCGTCCGAGGAGAAGAACGAGGAGGAGGAGAAAGTGATGGAAGAGGAAGAGGCTAGTTACAGGCTACTGATGAAAGTTTTTGCATTCTTTTATAAAACTTGTCAGTGTTTTATTTTATTTTCGAAAGTGGTATGTTTACAGCTGTATTTTCGTCATGATAAAAGATACAGCACATGGCCTGGAGTTGATTTTTCGACAGTAACTTCACTGCCTGCTCCTGATGAATTGTGAGATAATAACCCGATCTCCTCCTATGGTAGGACTGCAAGCAGCGCTCTGTAGTATAACGGATCAGCGTGCTTTCTTTCCTGTCTTTAATAAAGATGATTCAGTGAAAATTTGTCATGTTTATAGAGTAGAGTGAAGTTAGTTGGGGGAAGTCTGTCTCCAGCTAGCAGATTCAGCTGGAACAATCGAGCAGGACCTGAAAATGACTTACATCAATATATTTTTCAAACGTTTTTTGAGCACATTATGACCGATTGTGAACGCATTATGACCGATTGTTTTTGTTAAAACAAGAGGGCCATGATGGCCCTGGATCGCTCACCTGATCCATAGAGTAACAAGTGGGCCCCGGGGAGGGCCATTATTGACCCCAGGGCTATAATGTGCATACTGTTGAGGGAGGTCTAAAAAGGTGAAGCTTCAAACCAAATATCAACAAAGGCTATAATTTGAACAATCTTGGCAAAGGTCCACTAGATGAAGTTACACACCAAATATCAAAGACCTGGGCCTTGAGGTTTCAGAGAAGAATTTTTATAAAGACACTCCCTACAAAAGCCTATGTAAAACCAAATGGCCCCGGGGCGGGGGCATTTTTGGGCTTAGGGCTATGCTTTAAACAATCTTGATAGTGGTCAACTTCACACCAAATATCAAAGACCTGGGCCTTGCCGTTTCAGAGAAGAAGATTTTAAAGATTATCTCTATATAAGTCTATGCAAAACCAAAGGGCCCCGGGGCGGGGGTATTTGTGACCCGAGGGCTATAATTTGTACACACTTGGTAGAGGTCCACTAGATGAAGCTCCATACTAAATATCAAAGACATGGGCCTTGCAGTTTCAGAGAAGAAGATTTTTAAAGATTTCCCTATATAAGTCTATGTAAAACCAAAGGGCCCAGAGGCGGGGGCATTTTTGGCTCCAATGCTATAATTTGACCTATCTTGATAGAGGTCAACTAGATGAAATTTCACAAGATGAAATTTCACAGGAAAAATCCAAGACCTAGGACTTGTGGTTTCACAGAAGAAGACTTTTCAAGATTTTCCCAATATAAGTATATGTAAAATCAAAGGGCCAAGAGGCGGGGGCATTTTTGGTATCATGGCTATAATTTGAACAATCTTGGTAGAGGTCCACTAGATGAAGCTTCATACCAAATATCAAAGACCTAGGCCTTGTGGTGTTAGAGAAGAAGATTTTTCAAGATTTTCCCTATATACGAGGGTAGGCTGAAAAGTTCTGAGCCTGACCAAGATCCAATGGTTTGTCCATGCTGAAAGTGCCTTATTTTTCAACATAGTCTCCCTTCCTGTCCACACACTTCCTCCAGCGATGCTTGAGTCCTTGGATCCCAGTGGTATAGAAGGTCTCATCTTGGTCCCTGAAAAACTCCTCCACAGCAGCTATCACCTCCTCGTCTGACCGATAATGCTGCCCAGCCAAGTGCTTTTTCATGTTTGGAAACAGGACATAATCTGATGGAGCTAGATCAGGTGAATACGGAGGGTGATCGACAAGTGTGAAGCCACAGTCATGCACAGCAGCCATTGCGTTAACCGATTTCTGAGCAGGCGCATTGTCCTGATGGAACAAGACCCCTTTTGTCAATTTTCCGGGTCGTTTAGCCTTAATTGCTTTTCGCAATTCTTTTAGCAGATCTGCATAATACTCCCCATTAATTGTTCTGCCCTTTTGAAGGTAATCTATGATTATTATACCCTTGCATTCAACTTCCCTGCAGAGGAGACGACCTTTGCCTTCTTTGGAGGGGGTGAGCCAGGGTGCTTCCATTGCATGGATTGTCATTTGGTCTCTGGCTCAAAGTGATGAACCCAACACTCATCCTGAGTGACAAAACGGTCAAGAAAACCATCTTGGTCTGCTTCAAAAATAGTCAAGTTGGCTTGTGACAGGTTCAGTCTGGTCAGGCGTCAAAAGCCGTGGCACCCATCTGGCGGAAACCTTCGACATTCCTAATTCACTGCGTAGAATGTTCTCTACCCGTTCACGGGATATGCCAACAGTGTTAGCTGACTGATTCACAGTTAAACGCCTGTCATCCATCACGGCGCTGTGCACTTGGCTGATGGTTTCCTCAGTTGTTGCCGTTGTGGGTCGTCCACACCGGTCATCATCTTCAAGGCTGTCCTTGCCCATCTTAAAATTTGCTGCCCACCTTTTCACGGTTGCATACGAAGGAGCATCATCCCTTAATGTTGCAACCATATCGGCATGAATGTCCTTAGGAGCTAACGCCTTTTTATGGAGGTACTTGATGACACCACGATGCCAGATTTTGTCCATTTTCTCAAAAACGTGCTAGTATCAATTTTCAAAGTCTAGAATTTCTACGTTATTGCAGGTAAACTTGAACTCATTTGAGTCAAATCAAGTAATACAGGTTTGAATTTAATGAATACAAAATTTCATGGCTGTTCGATGCCTGCTTCTTGGTCAGGCTCTGAACTTTTCAGCCTACCCTCGTAAGTCTATGTAAAACCTCAGGGCCCGGAGCGGGGGCGTTTTGGCCCCATGGCTATAATTTGAACATTCTTGGTATTGGTCCACAAGATGAAACTTCATACCAAATATCAAAGACCTAACTGGGCCTTGCGGTTTCAGAGAAGAAGATTTTTAAAGATTTTCCCTATATAAGCCTATGTAAAACCAAAGGGGGGGTGCATTTTTGGCCACAACACTATAATTTGAACAATCTTGGTAGGGGTCCACTAGATAAAGCTGCATAGCAAATATCAAAGACCTGGACCTAGTTTTTACCTGATATGACCCATATTAGAACTTGACCCAGATATCATCAAGACGAACATTCTGGTAAACTCATGAAGATTGGAGCAAAATTGTGGTCTCTAGAGGATGAACAAGGTAAATGTTGACCACGCACGTCGAAAGATGAATGATGTACGACGCACTTACGACGGACAGAAAGGTGATCACAAAAGCTCACACTGAGCTTTGCTCAGCTGAGCTAAAACTTGCGGTCTCTAGAGTGTAAACAATGTTATTTATGATTTGACCTACTGACCTACTTGATGACCCCACATGACCCATATTAGAACTTGACCTAGATATTGTAGAGATGATCATTCTGAGCAAGTTTGATGATGTTGGGACCAATTCTGTGGCCTCAAGTGTTAACAAGGTTTCCTCTGATTTGACCTACTGACCTACTTTTGATCCCACTTGACCCGTATTCAAATTGACCAAGATATTGTCAGGATGATCATTTTTAGCAAATTTGGGGATGACTGGGCCAAAACTTTAGCCTCTAGAGTGTTAACAAAGTTTTTCTATGGTTTGAACTACTGACCTACCTTCGATCCCAGATGACCCATATTCGAAATTTACCGAGATATTGTCAGGATGATGGGCTCTAGAGTGTTCACAATGTTTTTTTCTATGATTTGACCAACTGACCTACTTTTTGACCCGACATGACCAATATTCGTACACGACCAAGATATTGTTAGGATGATCATTCTGAGCAAGTTTGAGGATGATTGGACCAAAAATATGGCCTCATGAGTCTTAACAATGTTTTTCTATGATTTGACATACTGACCTACTTTTTGACCCGACATGACCCGTATTCGAAACAGACCGAGATATTGTCAAGATGATCATTCTGAGCAACATTGAGGATGATTGGACCAAAGCTGTGGCCTCTAGAATCTTAACAGGGGTTTTCTATGATTTGACCTGCCGACCTACTTTTTGATCCGACATAATCCATATTCGAACTTGACCAAGATATTGTCAGGATGACCATTCTGAGCAAGACTCAGGATGATTGGACCAAAGCTGTGGCCTCTAGAGTCTTAACAAGGTTTGTCTATGATTTGACCTACTGACCTAGTTTTTGACCTGACATGGCCCATATTCGAACTTGACCCCAGATATCATCAAGACAAACATTCTGGTAAAGTTTCATGAAGATTGAAGCAAAATTGTGGTCTCTAGTGTCTTAGCAAAGTAAATGTTGACGACGCACGACGCACGACGATGACGCACAACGCACGTACGACGGATTAAAGGTGATCACAAAAGCTCGCAATACATCCTTTGGACTGACAACTATTTTTGAAATCGTAATTAAAATGGGGTGTGCGGGTGTGTTTGTGTGTGTGTGTGTGTGGGTGTGTGTGTGTGGGGGGGGGGGGTACAAGCTAAACGTGGAGTTTGTGTGTGTGTGAGGGGGGCATTTAATCCTAGAACCTGAATTTTTTGGCCTCCACTCATTATCAAACATGGATGCATGAAGTGCCCCAAGCAGACTTACTTATTCTTATTCAAGAATTTCATAAGAAGTTTGTTTTGGCCCCTGCACACAAGGCCGCTAACAACGTCGTCGTTTTGTGTCGGCTGCACTATGTTAACACGCTTAAGCAGGAGCTTGGTGGTACTAAGGCCTATGAACTTCAGCCTTTAGCTGAAGAGAGAGCTATAGTAGATGAACATATTTGTCGTTCAGCCACCAAAGTAGAAGTAAAACAGATCAGGAATTGATACAATTAACTTACTCCACCCAAATAAGACACCAAAGGGAAAGAAATACAAACATTAAGCGACCAGACAATAATGGAAACCTAAACAAAGGAAGGCCATAAGGACAGTTACTTTCCCACAAAATGGCCATCCAAAACCAAAAGACACAAGTGATACACACAGTAAGCAACAAACAACAACATAAATAAATCGCCACAGAAGAGCCGCCTTGGAACGGTCAGTGGAAGATTTCCACCGGGGGGCTTAAATCGATTTTACGTGGCCACAATCCTCGCCCTTACTTCCGTCGCGATTTAGACAAATGATTTGTTCAGTCCGCATGAAGGCCTCCTAACTCATCAGTGCAACATCTCCGTGAACACAAAAATCAAAGAACCACAGAGGTGAGACAACGGTGAGGACTCGACAGCAAGAAACCACTGAAATGCTGGAGCAAAAGAAAACCAACAGTTAGACTCCGATGAGCCCGACCAGAGACAAGTTTGCTGTGTGTGTTACAGAAGGCCAAGACAAGCTTCCTACGCTATACTGGTTACCAAAACTTCATAAAAGACCATACAAAGCACGGTTTATTGCAAATTCTAGCTCTTGCACTGCGCTGAACTTTCTAAATTATTAAAGTTCTGTCTTAATGCTATTAAAACGCACGTGATTAAATATTGTGATTAAGTCTTTGAAAGATCAGGAAGTAATCTGTTTTGGTCTATAAAAAATCAAATGAGGTTTTAAATAAATTGAAATCCATACGTTTTCTTGCTTCAAGGTTGTCTACTTTCCATTTTTCCACTCTTTACACTACACTTCCTCATAATCTTATAAAAGAAAAGCCTAATGATTTATTTGAATGGGCTTTTCACAGAGAAGATTCTCTCTATCTTGCATGTAATGTCAGAAATGCATTTTTCACTTCTAAAGAGCATAAGAATTTTACACTTTGGTCATGTCAGAAAGTGTGTGATGCCCTCACCTTTCTACTTGACAATATTTATATTAGATTTGGTTCTTGGTTATTTAGACAAATTGTGGGCATTCCGATTGGTACGAATTGCGCACCTCTTGTGGCTGATCTGTTCTTGTATTGTTATGAAAGAGACTTCATGTTGTCGCTTTCCATTGATAATCAATCTGAAATTATTGAAGCTTTTAGCTCTACTTCTAGATATTTAGATGATTTATTAAAAATTGACAATACTTACTTTGATGGTTTGATCAGTCAGATTTATCCCCTAGAACTTCAGATAAACATGGCAAATTCCTCTGATACCGAGGCCCATTTTTGGATTTACATTTATCTGTTGTAGATGGATTTTTTTCTTGCAAAATTTATGATATACGTGATGATTTTGATTTCGATATTGTAAATTTTCCTCTTTTGGACGGTGATGTTCCTCGTGCGACATCGTACGGGGTTTATATTTCGCAGTTAATTCGATTCGCTAGAGTGTCTAGTCATGTATCCGACTTCAGCTCTCGTAATAAATTATTTACCGCTAAACTTCTTAATCACGGGTATCGGTATCATGAACTACGTGAAGCCTTTTCTAAGTTTTATAGATGTCATTATGATTTGGTTTCAAAATTCAATGTTGGGCTTAAAAAATATTCTGCAACAAGGCCTATCGGAACCCGCATTCTATGGTGACTTAGTATATATATTTAGAAAAATACATGCCTGTAATGACTTTAGTATCCAATTTCGTAAAATCATTCGTCGATATATAAAGATTGGGTACAACATAAGTGTTATAAAACAGAGTGCATGCATGGTGGTTAACCCAATCACGGTTGACAACTTTGCTTCACTCTTCGATTGCACACCGGTAGGTCGGGCCTAAGATTATATGACGGTTCCAGCGTAAAAACATAAATGGACTTTTATTTTAGTATTCTTTATGTTGGTTGGTGCCTGATACTCCGTTTTTGGTCGGGCCCCTCGGAGTCTAACTGTTGGTTTTCGTTTGCTCCAGCAATTCTGTTGTTGTATGCTGTCGAGTCCTCAACCTTGTAATTTTTTGATTTGTATGTTCTCGGAGATGTTACACTGATGAGTTAGGAAGCCTTCATGCGGACTAAACAAAATAACTGTATACCGCGACAGAGGTAAGGGCGAGGATTATGGCCATGTAAAATCGATTTAAGCCCACCAGTGGAATTCCACTGACCGTTCCAAGGCGGTTCTTCTGTGGCGGTTTATTTATGTTGTTATTTGTTACTTACTGTGTGTATCACTTGTGTACTTTACTTTTTGGATGGCCATTATGCCATTTTGTGGGAAAGTAACTGTCCTTATGGCCTTCCTTTGTTTAGGTTTCCATTATTGTCTGGTCGCTTCATGTTTGTGTTTCTTTCCCTTTGTTGTCTTTGATGGGTGGAGTAAGTTAATTGTATCGATTCCTGATCTTTGTTTTACTTCTGTTTTACTAGTCGGCTGTTCAGGGAAATCTCGTATTTCCTGGTAAATGGATGCTGAAAATGAGTCGGGCAGGCTGGGTGTGTTGGGTAGGTTTTCTCAAACAAGGCCAAACGGTCAGTTGCGGGATTTGAAGTAGTAGTGAAACTTGGGCATATATGGTTCACCTAGCATGCCGGAAAGCCTATCATACCTGGAAAACTATGGGGCTAGTAAAGTAAATACTGGAGGGGATGAGTTCCTGTTGGTTCTGCTAGCGAAACGGTGAAGTTTGGGAGCTAAATGTAGTGTCTAGGTCGGACATGGAAGCCTGGTGTACCCCAAGTAAACCTACTAGTCGGTTGTTCCGGGAAAACTCATGTTTCATGGGAAATTGGTGCGGGAAATGAGTTGGACAGACTTTAGGGTTTCTCGATCCAGGCAAAACGGTGAGGTGCGGGAGTTGGCGACGTAGTGTGTCTTGGACATCTATATAGATAGGTCGCCTAGCCAGTGGTGTGGGCGAATATACTGAATAAACTCTGGCTAGTGAAAATTGGAGGCAAGATACAGGTGAAAAATGCACATTCCCGCGTTATATCGGAGTCAGTGGATTGTGTGTTCCTATTGGTTCTGCTAACGAAACGGTGACATGCGGGAGCTAGTGACTTGATGGGACATGGCGGCCTGACGTTCCCAAAGAAGACCTACTAGATCTATTAACTCAAAAAAACAAAACAAAAAAAAAATACGTCCAGCTATGCACGAACTCCAGAGACTAATTTACTTTTATAGAAGCTTAAGGCGCTAAAATCCTTCAAAACTGAAAACTTTCAGACCCCAAGATATTTTCATAGAAGGCGCTAAAAGTCAATCCAAATTGAAAATTTCAGGTTCAAGCTTTGCCATATTTGTCCCTCAAGTAACAATGAAATATCTTAGTTATTTCAAACTTAGTCAAACATCGTCCCCATGGACAATAACAAGGGACTCAGTTATTTCCAGCAACAAACATTCAGGTACCAGGTATCGGTAAATTTACAAAAGCAACAAACTTTCAGGTACCAGGTATCCATAAATTTCACGTACCCATAACTTTCACGTAGGCCAACTGCTAACCCAGCTAGCTAGAAACCAAAGGCCAACGTGAGGTTGACACCAATACGACGATGCAACGTCGTTACGTCGTCGTATTATTGTCGGCCGGACATCGGCCCAACATTCCATGTTGATTGGGCTAGGTACCCACTCTCTGTCAGTCCCTGTTAGATATCCAGTGGCTGAATTTATCGGTAGGCCTACCAGGTACCCCAGACATATCTAGCCGAGTCAAGCTAAGATAAATGGGTGCCAATTTGGGGCACCGACGGGTACAAAGCCACTAGTACACATATGCCAGTACCCATAAGTTGGTAACCCATGTGGACCCCTTAACAAGGTCATAAGTAATAAAAAAAACAATCTCGACCAATATTTCTATGTATGGACGTGATTGAAGATGAAAATAAGTGGTATGCAACCTGAAAATTCTAGGTAAGATGTTTTCTTGACGTCATTGTGATTTCATTAATGAAACAATACAAACACATGTAAGAGTAGATTTAATTGATATTTGTGGACGATATTGTAGACAAATCGACGATTATAAAGTGGATTTCGATATTTTGGAGATATAACATGATGTTATGCATACTTCAACCTGATGAACTGTGCATCCATATTAAAAGCAAGGATGTCAATTTACAAATTGCAGCGTAACGATATCATAGTCCCGCACATATTTTAGGCGCCTGTTATAGCGTACCGCGTAAGCGTGAATCATCTTTTACTGTGACTTGTCCCTTTGCGCGCATGCCTACCCTTCGTAATATCCAAACAATACATGTATGGTTGCGTGGCGACCCTTAACAATATTCATGCACGTTGGCATGCTTCACTGCACGTGCGCCATGTTAGCTATAGAGCGAAGTTCTACACTTGTCCCACATTATTATAGATTGATATTTTATATATATATATAGAGAGAGAGATTAAATATAAATAATATCCACAATGCGGGTAAATATAACTATGAAAAAATTAAAGAAACACTGGAATAAAAGTTATTTTTCCTGTATTTTTAACTGTATGTTAAAAATACAGGAAAAATAACTTTTATTCCAGTGTTTCTTTAATTTTTTCAGAGTTATATATATATATATATATATGAAAGAGTGTGTAAAATAAGTCTCGCAGCCAGACTGGATAGGACTTAAAGATTCGGGACGTATCTCGTTACGCAGGGAAAAAATATAACAGGTCGACCTTGTGGCGGGTGCTCGAATACAACCAACTAATGTCTTGGAGCAGAAAGTAGAAATATAATGTATACCCCTATAAACCCCAGTTTTCCCTATATAAAGAGGGGGTTTAGAGGGGTGTTCATTACACGGACTTGTTAACGTCATTTGGCACGAGTGCAATTCTAACATATGGTTCTCTTTGTCACATTTATATGAGCATGTTTGCATTGTTGATAAAATTTTCCGCACCTAATGATACGATCTGAATTAAAAACATATTCACAAATATACTGTTCGCAAAATGTAGGGGATATTTTACTTTCAGACTGAATATTTGGAAATAAATAATACGTTACCTGGCAAAAATGCATTTAATTCAAAGGAATATCAAATATCCATAAACTGAACCACACATTAATTCCAATGATCACGTCATGAGCGGCACGGCGACTAATCTTCTAAGCGTCAACGTCATTTTTCACAAGCCCTCAATAACGTCTTTGACCCCCCCCCGATTGTCACAACAGGCAATGCATCGTCGCCGCATACTTCCGATTAGTCTAAGAATCTTGAACTGAGGAATTCTTCGCCACTATTCTTGAAGCGATGCACCAAGCACATCCAGGATCCTTGGAGGCGGATCAAGGCTTCCGACTCTATTACGGAGGATGTCCCATACGTGTTCGATGAGAGATAAGTCTAAACTCAGCGCAGGCCATGGTATTGTCTGAACATTTTGCCGTTGAAAGTACTCAGTCACGATGAGCCCTAGCGTTATCGTCCTGAGAGATGAATCCACGACACCGTGGCGTAGAGCAAACGGTATCACGCGAGGAGCCAACACGTTATCACGATAGTACAGTCATATAACTCTGCCTCGACACACATGTAAATCTGTTTTTCCAGTCATGTTGATCCCATCCCATATCATAACAGACCCTGTTCCATACCGGTCATGCGCAACTCTGGCCGGCACTGTATAACTTTAACCAGCACGACGCCAGACTCTTCTACGACCATCACGAAAGTCAAACATAAACCGAAATTCGTCACTGAACAAAACAGGAGAGCAGTGATTAATATTCAAACGTCTGCGCTGTGTACGTCACGCAAAAGGTGTTCCAAGGTGCCCAGCTTTTAACGGCAGTACAACTTGCGGACGCCGTGCCATAAAGTCACTCGACTCGATTGAAGGCGATTTCGGATCGTCTGTCTAGAGACATTAACCCCTCTTGCTCGGCGCAGGTATTGCTGAAGCTCTCTTGACTTTAATTTCCGGTCGCGTAACGCTTGTTTGACAACACTGTGGTCTTCGCGTCCCTTAGTTCTCTTCAGGCATCCACTTCTCTGCCGATCCGCTACTGTTCGTGTCCTACGATCGACTGACAACTGACTGTGACGTATCCATAATATTCGCCATCTGCAACTGCGTACTTCCGGTCTGGAGCATGCCAACTGCTCTCCAACATAGAGCCTCAGATAGCCGAATGATGGTTCTATAACGAATGTGTTTATGAAATCGTGTCATTCAACATTTCAACAATCGATATAGAAAGTTTTATCGAAATCTCACATCATAAAACCGTTTTGTAGCTAATGTTGCAATTCAGTTGCTACCCCATGCACAATATATGTCCCCGTGCTACGCCACACGAGCATCAGTATCATACTGTTCAGCGATAGACTATACACACATGATAGTCAATTGACATGGTATACCCGATATTGTATTATTCCTTATTTTTTATTCTAATGGGCTCGAAGGGAACCGAATATACAGTATATATACATTAAATGTTGAAAGGTCTTTGACTATCAAGGCTGGGTCGAGGGGGGGGGGGGGGCGTGGCGGAAACCAAAGTCTAAACAGCACGCCCCTACACCCATACTTGTTTGCTAGTCCCTAAAATCGCAGGTGTAGTCTATAATATACACTCTCTTTGTTTTGCAAAAAAACATGAATAGACAAAGTACATGTAAGTTGTCGATATTTTATCTTTTATACGTAATGTTAGCACGTTTTACCCGGCCTGAAATGATATACAGCTGAAACTTTTCATATACGTAAACCAATACTTACCCTTTATGAAATCACAATATAGATTTTTGCAGGTGGTGCAATACGTCACACATGAATGATGTCTACGCAGCTGTAGCATTGTCAAAATTTTATACATACTTACTATCGTTATATTGATATTTAATATGAAAGAATAATATCGGTAAATAACAAATAAAACAAGTTTTATAATTAACTTAAACATTGTAATGATATGCTGAATTGTTTTGCTTTTCTTTGTAAATTATATTGATTCTATGGACTCCTATAAATGTCGCAAATAATAAAAAGCATGCGCCATATCATTATTGTCTTCAGGAAATGTATCTGAAGCTAAAGTGGATCTGTGTACGTTCTTCCAGTGATCAAAATGCTTTTCTATGAATGTTACTTGCTGAAATAAATCGAAAACTTCGATTTTGCATGATTTTTTCCAGTTTCCATGCGCAATTACTAGACAGGCACAATATGAAATATGAATTGTATATAAAATAAACGAGAAGTGCAAAATCAAACTCATCTGTTAGCGAGCATCAGGTGGTGGCGGTAAGTACTGACATGAAAATATTCGTAGCATTGCCATAGATTTCCCCGTGGTAGTTTTGTTCTCTCTTTGTTTTTGAAAGTATGATATGATTGGATATGGTTTGCACTGAATCTACGTCAGTTCCATGCTTTTTGATTACTATTTGGCCACCGCATAGCACTTATTACACTCATGATTGGTTTACAAATCCAACAATAATACATGTGAGAGAGAGAGAGCGAGAGAGAGGGAGAGAGAGAGAGAGAGAGAGAGAGAGAGAAAAACAAAAGAGAAAGAGGTCGCCATAAACAGCCATAAAGACTGAACGATGGAAGTGTGTTTGTGTGTGTGAATTCGGGTTTAACATCGCTTTCAACAATTTTTCAGTCATATCACGACGGTGTCTGGTTGCGACAGGGAGCTCAATGCTCACGTTTATAGTGCTGCCTCACTGAAGTATCATGCCCCAGACACATTACATGATACCACACCCAGTCACATTATCCTGACACTTGATCGACCAGTCCTAGCTCTACCCCGTAAATCTGAGTGCCAAGCGAGGAGCAGCTAGTACCATTTTTAACGACTTTGGTATGTCGCGGCCCGGGATCGAACCCGAGACCTCCCGTTCCCCGGAGCGGACACTCTACCAACTGAGCTATTGAACGATGGAAGTAAGGGGCGCGGATTGCAGCCTCGTAAAATCAATTTAATACTTTTTACTGTCCGTTCCAAGGCGGTTCTTCAGCAGCGTTTTATTGCACGACCCGCAGAAAAAGCAACCGATTGAAGTCGGTTTTTTCTAAGAGTGCCCTAAAATCACAGTGTCATTCTGTCATTCTGTCATTCTGTCAGTCTGTCAGTCTGTCATTCTGTCTGTCCGTCCGTAACCCGTTTGTGAAAATTGGTGATAGTGACTTAACCGCTTGGAATATTTAAACAATTTTTGGCATACTGATAGATATCAATGAGATCTAACCAATGAACTTACGAAATATTACATTCCATTTAGTATAGCCTCGCCGAGGCGAAAAATGTGAAAATTTTCGAACATTTTTGAACTGCTTCTCCTCGGAAACCGTTGGGCCGATTGAAGTCAAATTTCATATGGAGCCTCTATGGGATGGGGGAAACCAAAATTTGCCCATGGGGTCAAGGTCACATGACCATAATGGCCGCCAAGCCATATATGGTTTGTCTGTCTGTCCGTCCGTAACCCGTAAGTGAAAATTGGTGATAGTGACTTAACCGCTTGGAATATTTAAACAATTTTTGGCATACTGATAGATATCAATGAGATCTAACCAATGAACTTGCGAAATATTACATTCCATTTAGTATAGCCTCGCCGAGGCGAAAAATTTGAAAATTTTCGAACTGCTTCTCCTCGGAAACCGTTGGGCCGATTGAAGTCAAATTTCATATGGAGCCTCTATGGGATAGGGAAACCAAAATTTGCTCATGGGGTCCAGGTCACATGACCAAAATGGCCGCCAAGCCATATATGGTAAAAACCCTTCAAAAATAGTCTTCTCCAGAACCACTGGGCAAATTTCCACGAAACTTGATAAATAGCATCTGGGATGTAGGCCTATCATAAATTGCTAAAATGGTGACCCTGGGTTGACCTTGACCTTCTTTGGGTCCGTCCGTAACCCGTTTGTGAAAATTGGTGATAGTGACTTAACCGCTTGGAATATTTAAACAATTTTTGGCATACTGATAGATATCAATGAGATCTAACCAATGAACTTACGAAATATTACATTCCATTTAGTATAGCCTCGCCGAGGCGAAAAATGTGAAATTTTTCGAACATTTTTGAACTGCTTCTCCTCGGAAACCGTTGGGCCGATTGAAGTCAAATTACATATGGAGCCTCTATGGGATGGGGGAAACCAAAATTTGCTCATGGGGTCAAGGTCACATGACCAAAATGGCCGCCAAGCCATATATGGTTTGTCTGTCTGTCCGTCCGTAACCCGTTTGTGAAAATTGGTGATAGTGACTTAACCGCTTGGAATATTTAAACAATTTTTGGCATTCTGATAGATATCAATGAGATCTAACCAATGAACTTGCGAAATATTACATTCCATTTAGTATAGCTTCGCCGAGGCGAAAAATGTGAAAATTTTCGAACTGCTTCTCCTCGGAAACCGTTGGGCCGATTGAAATCAAATTTCATATGGAGCCTCTATGGGATGGGGGAAACCAAAAATTGCTCATGGGGTCCAGGACACATGACCAAAATGGCCGCCAAGCCATATATGGTCTGTCTGTCTGTCCGTCCGTAACCCGTTTGTGAAAATTGGTGATAGTGACTTAACCGCTTGGAATATTTAAACAATTTTTGGCATACTGATAAATATCAATGAGATCTTATCAATGAACTTGCGAAATATTACATTCCATTTAGAACAGCCTCGCCGAGGCGAAAAATGTGAAAATTTTCGAACTGCTTCTCCTGAAATCGTTGGGCCGATTGAAGTCAAATTTCATATGGAGCCTCTACGGGATGGGGGAAACCAAAATTTCCTCATGGGGTCCAGGTCACATAACCAAAATGGCCGCCAAGCAATATTTGGTAAAAACCCTTCAAAAATAGTTTGCTCCAGAACCACTGTGCAGATTTCCACGAAACTTGATAAATAGCATCTGGAACGTAGGCCCATCATAAGTTGCTAAAATGGTGACCCTGGGTTGACCTTAACCTTCTTTGTGCCTAGGTCAAACTTTGACACATATGCTTTTATGTTGGATTTTATCCTGCAAACGATTCAGAATACAGTACTAAAGTATAAGATATATTTTTGCTCCTTACGATAAGGCGCATTTATTGGGGGAACCGTTTTATGTCCAGGTCACATGATCAAAATGGCCGCCATACCCATATATGGTAACACTCATAAAGCTTAAAGCATCCGGCGGGTCGTGCACTTCAGCTGAAGCACTGGTTTTTGTTATAGTTCGCCTTTGAATGTTTGTATCGCTCAAATCGTTTAGTTTGTTGAAAGCCGATTGGCCATTGTGTGGGTAGTAAATGTCTTTCCGCTATCGATGTGTCCATTAGGGTCCATTTATTTCATGTTTGTGTTTCTTTCCCTATGGTGTTTCTGTTGGAAGCTGTGGGTTAATTGTATCGATCTCTGATCATTGCCTTCACTTTTATTTTGGTAACAAGTTGATACATGTAACCAGACGTCTCCCAATTTACTGTTTTAGTTTTAAGAGACGTTGAAGTTGAACAGTATGGGGGTACCAGAAAGTGGTAAGTGGCGCGCGAGGTACACAATGTGATAACTGGCCATCTCCCAAACTGACTCTTAAGCGACTACGAAGTTGAACAGTATCAGGGAACAAGAAAGTGGTTAGCTGTGCTTATTAGAGAGGTACCTAATTTACAACTACCATGTTAGCCTTTATAAGATATCCAAAGGTTATCACCTGACATTTGAATATAATATAGAACACCAGGCTGAGGTTTATTCCATGGGAAAATTGATTTAACGACTGTAAAATTGATAAGTAGAAGTGGAGGCAATGATTAGCAATCTACACAATTAACCTACAACTCCCAGCAGAGACACCAAAGGGAAAGAAACACAAACATGCAATAACAGACCCAAATGGAAACATCAATAGCGGAAAGCCAAAAGGACAGTTACTTTTTCCACAAAATGGCAAATTGACTATCCAAAACAAAATATTATAAACGATACAAACACTCAAAGACAAGCCATAACAAAAATAAACCGCGACAGAAGAACCGCATTGAAACGGTTAGTGAAACGAATTTCACTGGAGGGTTTGGGTGGGTGTCTTAAATTGATTTTACGTGGCCACAATCCGTCGCGATTCAGACAAATATTTTTTTCAGTCCACATGAAGGCCTCCTAAATCATCAGTGTAACATCTCCGTGAATACAAAAAAAATCAAACAAACACAGAGGACAACGGTGAGTACTCGACAGCAAAAAACCAATGAAATGCTGGAGCAAAAGAAAACCAACAGTTAGACTCAGAACCCTTAATATAGTACTATGGTTGACTGTCTAGGATTGTGGCTGACTGAGAAGTCGCAGTGAGAATAAGAAAACAAAAGGTGCAGTTGTCGTATATTATAAGCATTATGCTTTAATATTTTGCAGACTATCTAAATAGGAAATTAGACATTCAGGTAAGAAAACCTATCCAGGGTGAACATCTACTATTGTACTATGTGCTAAAGACGTTTATCCTCTTTATTAAACGAAGGACACGTATTTTAAGATATTTGAAGAAAGTCCGTAACAAAAAAGTTGTTTAAATAATGCAGATATCATTTACATAATTATTTGATTAAACATCACCACCAAACTACGATTAATTGTTGTAAAACCATTCGATATACTTAAAACATTCACAGTCGATCTCCAGGTATTATTATTTTGATTTATCCAAAAACTGTTCAAATAACAATTTAATAAGATTAAATTATTGAAACAGCATTGAACTAGTACGTAAATATCAACATCTACATACCATAGGACTTGTTCCAAAGCCTTTTGGCGACATTATATTTAAATTAAGAATATTTAAAGGCAGCCTAACTTTTCGGAACAATTTCAGAAAATTTCAGAAAATTATCAAACAGTACAAACGCATGGGATACAATGTAGATTCTATTTAACAGTCTGCATGCAATGTGTTTGACCCAATCACTGTCAGATAAAATGCCTTCGCCTTTAATTGTACTTCCGTGAGTCGAGGTTCAGACTCCATTATAGCTCTGGCTTAAAGCTACAATTAGTTTTTATCGGAGCCGGGACTTTAATGTCTGTTGCTTGGTCCAACGGGGTTCGAATGTTGATTTGTTTGCTCAAGTGTTCGTGTGCCGAATGTCTCAACGTATTTTACTGACGAGTCGTCATCCTTGGGCCAACTTGGCTTTAATTGTGCCTTCTTTGCTAACAGAATTGCTTCACTGATGAGTTAGAAAAAAACACATGTTTGAACCACAGTGAAAGTGAGGGTGAGGGTTGACATTCCGTAAAATATACTTAGGCTCACCAGTAATTTTACTGACCGTTCCAAGTTGGTGAATTTGCTGTGGTTCCTTCCAGTTATTTTTCAGTGGCTGTGATGTCCCGTTTTTGTTACGTTTGTCCTTCATGTATACTGTTTGTTATATTGATGGGTCGGTTCTCCGGGATTTTCTGAGTCACCACCAATTTGGGGAAAAAGCTGCTGACTCGGATTCCCAGTGGTCCGTTTTGTTTACTGTTGACATGGCATATTTTGATTTATTTACCTAGTTATATTGCGAGGAGGATTGGGATCTGATTGTATCAGTTCCTGATTGTTTCCCTTTTCAGTTTCCGTCAGTTTCTTTTTTACTTGAGTGTGGCGCGAATAAAACCGACCTATATGACAATCTAAGATTGAATTAGGAACAAACGTGCACAAAATCTTTTAAAATTACCCTTATGCTACAACCAACTCTAATAATAAAAGTGTGTGTTACTTTATTTGCACACTTTAAATACAGTAGTTTTCATAATTTGCATGGGTTGTCAGAAATCTATACAGTTATTCCATACGTCGAAATGCGTATTCTTTCAAAATACAAAATTGCAGCTGAAAATCTTCCGAGGTCCAAGATAGTTCTTTATATTCCCATGGAGGTTCCCCTAATAGGTCACAGGCTTGTCCATACTAGTCACCGTTTGCGAAAAGCCCCGAGGCGTGGGAGTAGGGACACATGCTCGCAGTATCGAACGAGTCAAACGAGTGGACGTGAAAGAATGAGGCGTTACCCGATAATTTGCGCCAGTCAAGGTGGTTGAGAGTGTGGGTGTGTAAGTTGGGGGGGGGGGGGGGGGTGGGGCGCAAATCAACACGTCCGTTCGCGTCCCCGAATGAACAGAGGGTAAATAACCATCGGACTAGCTTTGGACTCTAGATTTAAAAAAAAACCTCGGAGGCCGCGGGCCAGCCAGGCGTGGTCGATCTGGTCTTGCGTTTATACACAGTCCCAGCTAATCAGTCCAATAACCGTATAGACACAGACGTAGGCCATCTTTGTTTAACGTCAGAAAGCGGCGACTTGAACCCTAAATACTACATCTTCCCGTTTTATAAGATGTACCCAGAAATAGTCAGTGGGCACAACGATGAATGCGCCGCTGACTTGAGCCCTAAATACTACATCTTCCCATTTTATAAGATATACTCAGAAAGAGTCAGTGGGCACATCGATGAATGCGCCGCCAACTTGAACCCTAAATACTACATCTTCCCGTTTTATAAGATGTACTCAGAAAGTAAAACACTACGACGGGCTAAGGAAAACTCATTCATTAACAAATTAACCCAAATTAAAGTAAAACAGGACTAGTTAGTGTGTAAAGGAATTTGATAATTTGGATAGATATGGTGCCATCAGGGTATTCAATAACATTTCTACATAAATACAATGCATGTTTTGAATGCATTTATATTTGGTTATACATGTATGTTGAAATCGCAGCTAGAAGTTAAACAGTTTCTAAAGATATAATTGCATAAAAAAAAACAGTGTATGTTCATGTACACACGGGCAGGTTTATGGTTATACATTGAATATCAAGTATGTTATTCAACTACCGGAAACGTCATTAAAATCAGGCGCAAACGTTACTTATGACGTGATGTTCGTTGCTAGGTCATTCAATATGTCTTCTTGAAAATCTGCAAAGTAGTGAAACCGCGTTAGAAGCAAATCAATTATAGTGTTTTTTGGACAAAACTACAAACATAAACCCTGTAGGGCTTTTGTTCCGACAAACAATGGTAACAATAACAAGACCTATATCGCATAAGGCTTATCATCCACATATACAACAACAAATATCACATGCTTATCCATCAAAGATCATCTCAAGAAAACGAAAAAAAGGTGGGGCGGGGGTTGTGCGTGTATCAGGAGCTGTGATTGGCAATGTTAATTGTAACACATTATCCAGGGGAAGCTACTCTACACTATCTTAACTATGACGTCATCAATACCATGGTAACGACTTTATGACGTTACATCAGTTTAACTTCTACCAGGGTAACAATAAACCTACTAGAGTAAATATAGACTAATTTATTGCGTTAACAAGTGGTAGCAGAGCGATTTACTGTCTGAGGGCAGTAATTTACATACACAGAAGTGGACAGCAATCCGAGGAGAGCTGGTCAAGACCGAGAAGTGACATTAATTCCTGAAAATGGCAACCAGGATAGATCCACCTGGTTTAAGGTCAAAACCTTATGAGCTGTACAGGAATGAGTTACTTGCTTGGAGAGAGGTGACAGAGCTTAGAAAGGAAAAGCAAGGAGTGGCTATAGCCTTATCGCTTCCAGAGAATGACAAGACACAGATCAGAGGGAAGGTTTTTGAGCAAATCAGTATTGAAGACTTGAAGAGGGAAGATGGATTAGATACATTGATTACATTTTTGGATGAACATCTGAAAAAGGATGACCTAGCGGACAGTCTAGAGAAATTTGAAGAATTTGAAGATTTTCAAAGAATAAACAGTATGTCTATAACTGAGTACATAGCATCTTTTGACACAAGATACAGGAAGATTGAAACACTTAAAATGTCTTTACCATCAGAAATTTTGGCGTTTAAACTTTTGAGAAAGGCAAACATTAGTAAAGAAGAAAAGTTGTTGGTTTTGACTGGTATGGATTATTCTAATAAGGTAACATTATATGAGGAAGCTAAGAAATCACTTAAAAAGTTCAAGGCTGATTTTGCAGAAGGAAGTTCAAGTCCTGGTTCAGGCTCTGGAATAAAACTTGAACCATCATTTTTAGCTGACAATGAAGAAGCGTTGTTGGCAGCAGGATACATCAAGCAGAATCGTGGAAGAAAGGCGGGTACACCAGGACGAGGAGGTTTCGGTCGTGACAGACAAGCAGACCATGGACAGCTTAGGAAAATGAATCCATTAGGCCCAGACGGTAAGACACTTACATGTCGATGTTGTGGCTCTTATAGACATTTTATTGCTGAATGTCCACATAGCTGGGAAAATGCATCTAAAGGCAGCATTCAAAAGAGACTGGCAAAGGTGAACATTGCAGAGGATGAAAATGTTGTGCTTTTCACGGGGTATAATCAAGGGGACATTGCACAACTGGGCATTGATGCTCAGAATTGTGCTGTGTTAGACAGTGCCTGTAGTAGCACAGTATGTGGAGAGAACTGGCTTCAGAATTATATCAGTTCTTAGAATCAGATTGATAACGAGAGCATTAAACAGACTGTTGGAAAGCGAACATTTAAGTTTGGAGGTGGAGAAAGGCTGAGATCAAAGGGAGAGTTCAAGCTTCCAGCAGTGATTGCTGGGAAAGAGGTTTTCATTAGAATTGATGTTGTAGACTCCGATATCCCTCTGCTATTATCACGACGAGCTATGAAAACAGCAGGGATAAAGATGGATTTGGAAAGTGACACTGCAATGATTTTTGGAAAAGATGTTGCTTTGAATCTAACCACATCCGGGCATTACTGCATCCCCATAGACAGGGCAGAAAAGATACTAGCTGAAGAAGTGTTTTCAGTAAAACTAGGAGAGATGAAAAGTCATGAGAGAGATATGATACATTGCTCAAGTTTCATAGACAATTTGCACACCCACCACTTAAAAGCTGAAGGCTCTAATGCAGGATGCAGGGCAATGGGAAGAGGACTTTCAGGGAATCCTTGAAGACATAGGTAAGACATGTAATTTATGTAAACGATACATGAAAACACGTAAGGCCTATATACAGACTGAAGCTGATGAAAGATTAAGGAGAGCATTGCGTACTAAAGTACGAGCAGCAGAACAAATTTTTGAGAATGGAGACACTGTTTTTACAAGCGCGAGGGAAAAGACAGATGGTTGGGACCCGCTAATGTCGTTTCCCAAGACGGAAAGGTAGTATTTATTAGGCATGGTGGAATATTTGTCAGGGTATCTCCAAATAGACTAACCAAAACATATGATAGTCAGATCAAAGCAGAGGTGGAAGGCCTTGACTATAACAGCTCAGATCAACATAATGAGGCGGATAAAATTAAGATGTCAAGTAACACAGAGACAAGTGTTTCTGAAACAGTGCCGACTCCACCTGACAATCCAGAGGCAATTCAAGATCAGGATGAAAGAATTGAAACAGGCAGAATTAATCCAAGGCATGTCAAAGCTTATGATATTATCAAATACAAAGTAAATGATGAATGGGTGACTGGCACAATCATAAGTCGAGCAGGGAAATCCACAGGTAAATATAAGACATGGTATAATATAAGGGATGGTAACAATAAGGAAAGAAGCGTTGGCCTAAGTGTTGTAGAGTGGGAGAAGATTCCTGATACTGAAATAAATATAACATGTGCTTCTGGTAAAGTGGAGTCAGAAGAGAAAGACATTACCATGGCCAAGAAAAATGAGCTTGATAAGTTGGCTCAATTTAATACATATGAAGAAGTGGCAGAACAAGGACAAAGAACCTTATCAACAAGATGGGTTATTACAAGTAAAGAGGGGAAAACCAAAGCCAGGTTAGTCGTCAGAGGGTTTGAAGAGAAAGATATAGAAATTCCAAGGGACAGTCCAACAGTTGGTAAGGGTTCAATGGGTATTTTTCTATCAATTGCAGGACTAGGACAATGGACAGTGAACACAACAGATATCAAAGTAGAAGTAAAACAAATATCAGGAATTGATACAATTAACTTACTCCACCCATAAAAGACACCAAAGGGAAAGAAATACAAACATTAAGCGACCAGACCATAATGGAAACCTAAACAAAGGTAGGCCATAAGGACAGTTACTTTCCCACAAAATGGTCATATGGCCATCCAAAACCAAAAGACACAAGTGATACACACAGTAAGTAACAAACAACAACATAAATAAAACGCCACAGAAGAGCCGCCTTGGAACGGTCAGTGGAAGATTTCCACTGGGGGGCTTAAATCGATTTTACGTGGCCACAATCCTCGCCCTTCAAATCTGCATTCCTGCAAGGTAAGGAATTTGATAGAGAGATATTTGTCAAACCACCAAAAGAAAGTGGCACACCAAAACATAAAATTTGGAAGCTAAAACATGGCCTATATGGGTTGAAAGATGGAGCAAGACAGTTCTATGACAGTGTAAAAGAAGAGTTACTGAAACTAGGCTTCATCCAGTGCAGACTGGACCCAGCAGTTTTCTACTTTCAAGAGCAAAAGAAGCTGAAAGGAATGATTTGTTGTCATGTGGATGATTTCCTGCATGCAGGAGACCTACGATTTGACCAATTGATGGAAAAATTAAGAGTAAGATTTTCTGCTGGCAAAGTAGAAGAGAAAAAATTCAAATAAAAAATTCCAATACATAGGTTTTCAGATAGAGCAGCTTCCAGATTCAATAGTTTTAGATCACTCTGACTATGTTAATAACATGAAGAATGTCTCTCTAGATCCAGGGCGAGCCTCGCAGAAAAAATGATTGTTTAAGTGAGAAGGAGCAAACACTGTTTAGACAGCTGATAGGGCAGTTAAACTGGGCTGTCCAGGGCTCTAGACCAGACATGGCACATGAAATGATAGTCATGAGCACAAAACTGAAACAAGCTAATGTAGGAGATCTTGTTCGAGCGATAAAGAAAATCAGCCACACAAAGGATATCCAGTCATTCATGACATTCCCAAGTCTGGACAAAACAAAAGAATTAAAAGTGGTGGTTTTCACAGATGCATCTCTTGGGAAGATAAATGAAGGGACCGGAAGTACAGGGGCATATATCATTTGGCTAATGGATAGTAGTGGCCAATGTTGTCCAATAGCATGGAATGCGAAGAAGATAAAAAGATTAGTACGTTCAACTTTCTATTACCGTCAGATGTTAGAGGATATCTTGGGATATGAACACAAGACTATCAGAATCGAAGCTTACGTGGATAATAAAAGTGTCATTGAAGCACTCTTTTCAACACGAATGGTTGAGGACAAGCGCCTGAGGGTTGATGTGGCAGCAATTCAAGAATGGCTAAAGTTACAAGACATTAATCTAATACAGTGGATACCAGGACAATTACAACTTGCTAATGTGATGACAAACAAGGGGCATCTGGTTTTCTGTTACTTAAAGTATTGCAGTCACGCAACATGTTGGCTGATATTTATAACCATTAACTTTCTACAGACATGTATAGCAACTTCATAGGAACTCTTTAAATTATTCCTCTGGATAATATTTTATTTTGGCATTTTAATATCTTCAATATTAGATAGTTGTCAAAATTCAATATAATGTTTTTTTATACCTTTTCGTGGTTTAAAATTCCTTAGCAAAAAAGATTATTTTAAACTATGAAAAGAAAACAAAAACAAAAGAAAGAAAATATAATTCATGTTAATTGTAAGCACATTATCCAGGGGAAGCTACTCTACACTATCTTAACTATGACGTCATCAATACCATGGTAACGACTTTATGACGTTACATCAGTTTAACTTCTACCAGGGTAACCAATAAACCTACTAGAGAAAATATGGACTAATTTATTGCGTTAACAGGCAAAAGGGTATATAAGCGGTTAAATGAACATATAGGAGCTAGGGTAGGCTCAGAAAGCAGTATATGGATGGAGTAAATTGGCTATCTGTTGAAACAGGCCAACCTCACGAAGACATGCTCATATGATTTTGACCCCTTACATCCCGCTTTTATATAGTAAAACTGGGGTTTACATGGGAATATAGTATGTTTCTTAATTGTGCTCAAAAACATAGAATGTGGGTACTCGTTAGAACCGCATCGTCGAGGCAGTTCTAACGAGTACCCACAATCTATGTTTTTAGCAGAAATATGAAAAATATCAGAAATTTTATCTGAAAAATTTCATTTTAGGGTGGTAAAATTTTACCAATATATTTTAATAGGAGTGTTTTCGTAATGCAAACAAAAACTCAGAAAAAGAGAAACTAAAAGCAAAGCGAATAACTAAAACAATGAGTAAGACTTATTGAGAAAAAAGTTACTGAACATTTAATTATCAGTTACTCCCGATATATATTGCATTGTAATACATTGGCCTGATAAAGATAAGCTATCTCAGGACAAGTGAGCTCTATCACGTCAACGTGACATTGCATTTTTATGAATGAGGCGGACTACTGAACAAAATGGCATAAATGCTATTATTACTGAAAAAATGGAAATAAATACTTTAAAAATATCATAGGAAAAATTGGGCAGCTGATACTGAATATATCTACCACCAGAATGTTGGGACGCACTGAGGACCACTGATAACTGATCGTTAATTGTTAATGTAAGAGTGTACAAGGGGATAAACTGATAAATAGAATACCAGATTCGTGTCATTTGATATCAAGTTTATCAGGCTCGGCTTCCAGAACGCATGTTGAATCGCTCGGCAAGCCTCGCGATTCTACAAGCGTTCTCAAAGCCTTGCCTGATAAACTTGATATCAAAAGACACTCACCTGGTATTCTCTATATAGCAGATAGCAGAGAACACACAAAAAAGAAGCTAGGTCAAGCACAGAGGACATCCGCACATGTCGCCATCCCAGCAACGCAACAACCTCCGAAACTGTGGGTATGATTCTGCAATTCTAAGTTCATTCGGCAGGCTGTTCCATATCCGGACAGCTTCATATCCGAATGACCATAAACCGTACCTTCTATTTTTAACCCGGACACAGCCGTGACTGTATTTCCTGAAAATATAAGAAGATACTTTAAAATTTACCAAATTTTGGAGATATTTTGTTTAAAATGTTAAAAACATCTCCAGCCATTACCATTAAACGTCCTATTTGCAAAAAGCTCCTTCCCCCAGCTGTTAGAAGATCCCGGAGAGGGCACGAGTAGTCATTGTTAATGAATCTCAGTACCCTCTCCTGGAGCCTCTTCATTTTCCGGGTATCAGTCTGACCGCAGAAGTGCCATGGGACAATAGTTAAAATTTGACAATATTAAAGAGTTAAGAATGGTTCCTTTTGCCTGTTTGGTCAGAATGCCACCCAATCATTTAAGAACAGCATTCTGTTTAAAGGCTTTTTTGCAATCTCAGAAACATGATCATTGAAATACAGCATAAAATCAATCTTCACTCCTATGCGCGTAACATTGCTTTCACACTGTATGGCAGTGTCACCAATCTGGAAACGTTTGATGGCGTAGTGAGTCTTCTTGCCTATACAGATTCTTTGGAACTTATCTGGGTTGGCCTTCGTAAAGTTATCGTCGAACCATTTGATAGGACTTAACACCGACTTTCACTGACCGTTCCATGGTGGTTCTTCTGTCGCGGTTTAGGTTTGTTATGGTTCGTCTGTGAGTTTGTGTATCGTTTATATTATTATTATTTTTTATTATTTTGTTTTGGATAGCAAATTGGCCATATAGTTAGAAAGTAACTGTTCTTTTGGTTATTGATGTTTCCTTTAGGTTCTAGTTATTTCATGTTAGTGTTTGTTTCCCTTTCTGTATCGATTCCTGATCATTGCCTTCACTTCTATTTTAAACTTTCCAGAACTAAAACATATTTTAGAGTTTCAATACCAGAATGTATAAAAGAAGTTGTGTTTTTATCAGCATAATTGTTCAGAGATGCCTTTCTTCTGACAACATGAAAGATATCATTGATCAAAATATTAAAGAGAAGGGGCCCAAGAATTGATCCGTGAGGTACATCTTTGACTATATTTTGGTAGCTGCTTGTATTGGATCCCAGTCTAACCTGCTGCAGCCTGTTACTTAGATAACTGTCAGAATCCTGAACAGCCTCCGATGAGAAACCATATGCCTGTAGCTTTGCAGTGATCCAATTGTTAGAGAGGCAGTCAAAAGCATTAGGAGACATCTGTGATATTGAACCGTCCGAATATATACGTACTCTATCTTCGATCACAATTGGAATTCCATTTTGGGTTCTATTCCAAATTTCGCACAATTTGATACCCATTGAGGAGATAGTGCGTTCTTGGATTTAAACAGAGTATCACTTTCCTAATTTCGTTTGGTAAATTGTTCCATAGCCGGGAACCTGTGGTGGAATGCGATCTAGGAACGTGCAGTTTATCATTTGTCGATCTCGTTCGTCGGTCATGGTGTTCTGAGACGAGCGTTAGCATAGATGAAACATAATCCGGAGACTGTCCATTTATACCTTTGTTTTAACTTTTTAAAGCAGTTTACGAACTTCAGGAAGGTCAGGTGATTTTCCTCCGGGTATTATAATATTTGCTAACCGTCTCGAAATAAGTGATATAATCTTAAAGACGCCGTAAAACCAAAATAAATAACAAAAATCGTCAGTACGGGTTATTATACGAATCATTGAAATCGAGATTCCGTTTTATATTTGTATTCCCCTCTCCCCCCAACCCGCATCCACACCATCTAACCACACACACACACACACACACACACACACACACACACACACACACACACACACACACACACTTTTTAACGCAATAGGATATCAGACGCTTTCACTACCTTGAAGTTCCAATTTTATTGTGTTTTTATCCAACTTTACGAGCAATAATCCTCTTTTGTTGACAGTACTTCCACCAAAAATTGGCAAACACTCCATGCAATTCAGAATTATTAACATCGTCTCGCAAAGAAGAATGATTTTCCACATCCTTGTAATGGCCCTGTACTACTGTAGAAGACCTTCTCAGTTGACTTCTTTAAGCTAAATGTAATTTTGTCGTATGTTAAAACCATCACGTGAACAAGTAATAACACTGAAACTAAATATGGAAATTGACTGTTGTCTATGCGCCGGCACACATTAAAACCTGCAATACTATAAGAATCTTATATGGGTGTGAGGGGTGTATGGAAAAATCCGTCCCAAGGGTCACTGTCCGGCATCACGAGTCTTGCCGAATGATGCCGGACAGGGATCCCGAGGGACGGATTTTTCCAGCCACCCCTCATCCCCATATAGGATTCCTTTTCTTGCATACCTTCCATTTCTAAGCGCGGATTTTTAATGCTGCAGTCACTTCGGTTACCGACGTCCGCCATATTGTGATGACTTTGCAGGAATGTTAGTGACGCCACGTCACTTGTTGTGACGTCAACCTTAACGACGGCGGATACGAGATTCGTAATCAACCAGTGCATTACGAAAACACGCCTATACAAATACATTGCCACCTCTATCGCCGAAAAAATGAAAAGTTTATGTTGAAACATTGTGATATTTTTCTTATTTCTGCTCAAAATATAGATTGTGGGTTCAATAAGAAAAGTAAGGTATACCCCCAGAGACCCCAGTTTTACTATTTAAAAGTGGGGTTCAAGGGGGTCAAAATTATATAGGCGTGTTTTCGTGATGCAGTTATCAAACACGCGATTATATTCGATTTTGGGTCGGAACACCAGGGTCAGAACATAAATTTCTATTCCAGGGTAAAATCACAGATTTCCTTGTCTGGTGTGCAAGAAGATGATTATCTACATATACTCGCTCTTGTAAATGACGTCGCTCATCCACAGAGCTACAAGAACCCTGATCAGACTGCGCGGATACACATGCTGAAAAGAAAAAAAAAAACGCTTTCACATACAAAGGATTTTTTTCTGATGAAAATGTGTGACATTTATTCACGCAATATAGGTTGTAGGTGCTCGTTCGGACCGCCTATTGAAGCAGAAATGGAAAACTAATGCATACCGCCGTTAACTATTAAATGGGGTTTTTGGGGATGTTCATTACACGGACTTGCACACGTGATGCGTCAGCAACCAGCAAAGTCCCAGATGAAAGTCACCACAGTCTTTACTGTTCACAGGAATCTTCAGGGTATCCCGTTCTTCATGTACCCACAGGCTGATCTGTGGTATTATTAGCGTTCATACAATTTGCTCTCAGACGGTTTGAGTTTTTATTCGCCGTCTTAAATAGTGGTTATAAGATTTTTAAAGTAATGTGATATTCAGCAAAATAGAAGTGGAGGCTATGATTACCGATTAATAACAACTTGCCATATACTGTTTTGTTGAGTCCTGTATTTCATGTACTGTATGCAAACATTGTAGACCCTGATCAGGCGCCACGTTCTGTGGTGTCTGATCTGGGGCTACGCTGTTTACCGAACCCAAAACATAATTCCAACACAGGTTCTGTAGAAAACCATCTCACGGAACATTCTGGCCTCCTAGCAACAAGAATAGTACGATTGTTTTCTATACATAACTGTTACATGGAGTCATAGGCATTTAAACATTTTTGGATCGACATAATAAAACGAAACAAAAAGTTTAAGAACATGATTTCCTGAGTGTTACGAACAAGGCTAAGCAAAATAGGTCTGCATATATTAGGATTAGCACTCAAAGATACTCACAATCCTTTGTCTGCACCAAACTGGCGGAGGCTGATCTTATACCTAAAATGGATATGACACTTTTTTCAAATTGGGCAGAGTCCTCTGAGAAGCACCATTGTCAATTCAATATTAAACGGTTACCATATTTGTTTTAGCACTAGGAGCAAAAAAAAAAAAAAGCTGACACTAATAATATCATGTGTTTCATAATAGGGTTTATAATATACTCAGATTCAATGAAATCGCACCACTTTTAGAATTTTGATTTCTTTAGTTTAAGGTAAAATGACTGACTTTCTCAAATGATAATTAGAGTATTGTAAAGTTGTCACCGAAACATGAGTTTGTTTGACGCGAATACTGCGTGATTTTCATGATGTGCATGTGCACGAATTGCAAAATTTTCGTAATCACGATATTTTTGGCACTTTCTTTATTGTCCTTATACGGTCCTGGCTTTTACGTTAAAAGCCAGCAAAACATTGCATAAGAACAAGTCAGTGGGATAACTAAGTAACGTCGATCGTCATCTTGCCCTCGGTATGGTTGAAGGTTGGCTTTCATTCCGCCAAGTTGCAGAGCGTATGGGTTGTTCGCACACAACGATTGCTCGGTTGGTTGAAAGGCACACCGCTGCAGGGTCTGTGAACGATAGACAACGCCCATGGCGTGAACGTATTACTACACATTAGCAGGACCGGTACATCGTTTTGAATCATTTCAGCGACCAATTCAGGACGTCTGTGGAAACTGCCTAGGAGACAGTGGGAACACATGACCTACGGGTAAGCGCCTTAACTGTACAGCGGCGTCTCCCGGAACACGGTATTTCTAGCCATAAGATGTATAGAGGGAACGTTTCGACGGCGGAACATCGAATCAATCGCTTTAATTTGTATCGACAGGGTATCCGATGGACAAAACAGCGTTGGCGTGGTGTACTTTTGACAGACCAGTCCCGTTTTTGTGTTGAAATGTTTGATAGGCGGCGTAAAGTATGGCGTCGACGCGGGGGCGATTTCAAGACAGTTGTGTAAAAAACAGGTGTCACGTTGGGGTTGAAAGTAGAAGTAAAACAAAGATCAGGAATTGATACAATTAACTTACTCCACCCATAAAAGACACCAAAGGGAAAGAAATACAAACATTAAGCGACCAGACCATAATGGAAACCTAAACAAAGGAAGGCCATAAGGACAGTTACTTTCCCACAAAATGGCCATATGGCCATCCAAAATTAAAAGACACAAGTGATATATACAGTAAGTAACAAACAACAACATAAATAAATCGCCACAGAAGAGCCGCCTTGGAACGGTCAGTGGAAGATTTCCACTGGGGGGCTTAAATCGATTTTACGTGGCCACAATCCTCGCCCTTACTTCCGTCGCGATTTAGACAAATAATTTGTGCAGTCCGCATGAAGGCCTCCTAACTCATCAGTGCAACATCTCCGTGAACACAAAAATCAAAGAACCACAGATGTGAGACAACGGTGAGGACTCGACAGCAAGAAACCACTGAAATGCTGGAGCAAAATAAAACCAACAGGTAGACTCCGATGGGCCCGACCAGAGAGAGAGCATCAGGCACCAACCAACATTACCTTGAATTAGATCTCTCTAATTCTCAATAAGCCTTTACGTTGGAGCCGTCATAGAATCTGAGGCATGACCCACCGTCGTGCAATTAAAGAGGGAAGCAAAGCCGCCAACCGTGCAATTAAAGAGGGCAGCAAAGCCATGGAACGTGGGAATGTGCTCACTACCAGGTTGTTTTTCCAGGGGTATAAAAAACCAAACTGGTATCAACACTAAAGAAGTTCTATGGGAGGCACCATGATCTTGTGGATCCGTAAAATTTGGCCATTTCCAGAATTATTTCTGATATGTTTGCCAATGGAAAGCCATAGGAAAAGTAGAAGTAAAACAAAGATCAGGAAAGCAACGTAAAGGTGTAGCAAGGGATCCCATGGTGCCACAAAGTCCAACTCATTGTTGTTGATGGCAATTCGACGGCACGTCGGTACATCGATGCAATCGTAGGGCCTGAGGCGATATCGTTTTTACGCAATAATGGTAACGTTATTCACGTGCTCATTCTGCGAGGCTAACCAATTTACTTTTTCAAATTAAAATATGTGCAAGTTCTTCCTTGGCCTGCGTTTGCGGCTGTTAAATCCCAATTGAACACATTTTGGACCAGCTCGGAAAACGTGTGTACAGCCGAGGTCATCCGTCAATCAACCGCCAGCAGCTTGCAATGGTGCTACAGGAAGAATGGGACATCACACAAGACCAGATACAGCGTTTAATTCGAAGCATGTGGCGTCGATGCCAAGCCACACTTGATGCTTATGGTGGACATTCCTGGTATTAGGATAATAACCATTTTTTTTCACCGTAAGTCTGCCAAATAAACTACGCCCTCGGGCCAAATTACAGATGGCTGCGACCAATAGAGGCCAAGAAAACTGACTCAGAAATTTTTGTTAATGGCGTGTTGTGGGTGCGGGAACTGATTTTGATCACTTTTTACGTAGAAGCATGCCAAAACGTGTCCATGCGTGCCAAACCACCTTGTATACAATGGGGTGTTGTTTTTGTCAAATAGTTTATGAGATATAAGGGTCAAAAGTTAACGAAAATTGCCCTTTCAAGGGCCATAACTCGAAACCCAATGAACGAAGACAACTCCCGTTTTATCCCATGACACTTGGGGTAGGGGCGCATTATTTGGCAACAAATATAAGCCGATTCATTGAGGTCCCCTTTGCATCATTTAGAGATTGTAAGCCTATTATTATACGACAATTGTTTCAAGATGTACCCGTTGATAATATAATCATATTCTTAAAAGAAATTGGACTTTTTCATAAGATTTAACTGTTTCAGATTTTTATACATATCATACTGTCAATTTTACTTTTAATGTCTTCATAATTCTACATACCGTTTAACCATTAACCGGTTGACGCTTATGACCCACAAAGAGGGTTGATGCGTCGTTAACCACGAAATCATCATCATCATCATCATTAGCCTATTGTTATCCCGCCAAAAATTCAGGCCTTTATAACTCGCTTGTTTATATGGCGATGGATCTGAAATGTTGCATGCTATTTGTACACCTCAGTGACTCGTGGCTTGCAAGATTTCGTGCCGCTACGAAGAGTATCGTGCGAGCTATAAGCCTTCAAATTTCGAGGAAAATAAATTGTGTGCCGATTTTGCGGGAATACGAAATAAGATGAAGAGGGGCGGTATGCGTGCTGTGTTGTGGGTGCGGGAATCTCATTTTGGTCACTTTTATGTAGAAGCATGGAAATTGTGCAAATACCTGCCCATGCGTGTCAAACGACTTGGTGTACAACGGGGTGTTGTTTTTGTCAAATAGTTTCGGAGATATAAGGGTCCAAAGTTAAAAGAAAATTGCCCTTTCAAGGGCCATAACTCGAAACTCAATGAACGAAGGCAACTCCCATTTTATCCCATGACACTTGGCGTAGGGGCGCATCATACGGCAGCAAATATAAGCCGATTCCATGAAGTCACCTTTGCATCATTTAGACATTGTCAGTCTATTGTTGTGCGAGAATTGTTTCAAGATGTACCTGTGGAAAATCTAAACATATTCTTAAAAGAAATTGGACTCTTTCATAAGATTTAACTGTTTCAGATTTTTATACATATCATACTGTCATTTTTACTTTTAATGTCTTCATAATTCTACATACCGTTTAACCATTAACCGGTTGACGCTTTCGACACACAAAGAGGGTTGATGCGTCGTTAAACACGTAATCATTATCATCATCATCAGCTTATTGTTGTCCCGCCAAAAATTAAGGCACTCATAACTCACTTGTTTATATGGCGATGGAGCTGAAGTGTTACATGCTATTTGTACACATCAGTACCTCGTAGCTTGCAAAATTTCGTGCCGCTACGAAGACTATCGTGCGAGTTATAAGCCTTCAAATTTCGAGGAAAATAAATTGTGTTCCTATTTTGCGGGAATACGAAATAAGTTGAAGAGGGGCGGTATGCGTGTTTCAACAGACATTTATGTACCATACCATCATGCAAACACTCGCGAACCCTGGGACACCAGAAAGTGCCGTAATAAAGAGCTCATTTTTACATTGAGGTTGATGGGAAAAATGAAGACAACGCCGCGGCGCAGCATAGAGGGCGATAACAATAGCGTTTCTTCACCGTTAGTCTGTCCCAATAAACTACGCCCTCGGGCCAAATTACAGACCGATGCGACCAATAGAGGCCAAGCAAAATTGACTCAGAAATATTTGTTTTTGGCGTGTTGTGGGTGCGGGAAACTCATTTTGGTCACTTTTACGTAGAAGCATGAAAATGCTGCTAAAACGGGTCCATGCGTGTCAAACCACCTGGTGTACAACGGAGTGTTGTTTTTGTCAAGTAGTTTCGGAGATATAAGGGTCCAAAGTTAACGAAAATTGCCCTTTCAAAATTCATACATATCATACTGGCATTTTTACTTTTAATGTCTTCATATTTCTACATACCGTTTAACCATTAACCGGTTGGCGCTTATGACCCACAAAGAGGGTTGATGCGTCGTTAAACACGAAATCATCATCATCATCATCATCATCATCATCATCATCATCATCATCATCATCATCATCATCATCATCATATTGTTATCCCGCCAAAAATTCAGGCAATTATAACTCGCTTGTTCATAAGGCGATGTACCTGAAATGTTGCATGTTATTTGTACACCTCAGTGACTCGTGGCTTGCAAAATTTCGTACCGCTACGAAGAGTATCGTGCGAGTAATAAGCTTTCAAATTTCGAGGAAAATAAATTGTGTGCCTATTTTGCGGGATTACGAAATATGATGAAGAGGGTCGGTATGCGTGCTTCAACAGACATTTATGTCCTCTGCAATCATGCAAACACTGGAGAACCCTGGGACACCAGAAAGTGCCGAAATAAAGAGCTCATTTCTACATTGAGGAATATGGTTAAGAACAAATGCCGCGGCGGTGCATAGAGGGCGATAACAATAGCGTTTTTTTCACCGTTAGTCTGTCCCAATAAACTACGACCTCGGGCCCTATTACAGATCGCTGCGACCAATACAGGCCAAGAAAATTGACTCAGAAAGTTTTGTTATTTGCGTGTTGTGGGTGCGGGAATCTCAGTTTGGTCACTTTTATGTAGAAGCTATGTGCTAAAACGTGTCCATGCGTGTCAAACCAACTGGTGAACAACGGGTTGTAATTTTGGTCAAACAGTTTCGAAAATAAAAGGGTCCAAATTTAAACGAAAACTGCCCTTTCAAAGGCCATAACTCGAAACCCAATGAACGAAGACAACTCCCATTTTATCCCATGACACTTGGGGTAGGGGCATTCATTTGGCAGCAAATATTAGCCGATTCTAAGAAGTCACCTTCGCATCATTTAGACATCGTCAGCCTATTGTGTTGCGACAATTGTTTCAAGATGTACCTGTCGATAATATAATCATATTCTTAAAAGAAATTGGACTTTTTCATAAGATTTAACTGTTTCAGATTTTTATACCTATCATACTGTCATTTTTACTTTTAATGTCTTCATAATTCTACATATCGTTTATCCTTTAACCGGTTGACGCTTCTGACCCACAAAGAGGATTGTTGCGTCGCTATGTCTTTATGTCTTTATAATTCTACATATCGTTTAACCATTTACCGGTTGACACTTCTGACCCACAAAGAGGGTTGATGTGTCGTTAAACACGAAATCATCATCGTCATCATCAGCCTATTGTTGTCCCGCCTAAAATTCAGGCAATTATAACTCGCTTGTTTATAGGCGATGGACCTGAACTTTTGCATGCTATTTGTACACCTCACTGCCTTGTGGCTTGCACAATTTCGTGCCGCTACGAAGAGTATCGTGCGAGTTATAAGCATTCAAAATTCGAGGAAAATAAATTGTGTTCCTATTTTGCGGGAATACGAAATAAGTTGAAAAGGGGTGGTATGCGTGCTTCAACAGACATTTATGTCCTCTGCCATCATGCAAACACTCGCGAACCCTGGGACACCAGAAAGTGCCGAAATAAAGAGCCCATTTTTACATTGAGGTCTATGGGAAAAATGAAGAAAATGCGCGGCGCAGCATAGAGGGCGATAACAATTATAGCGTTTTTTTTCACCGTTAGTCTGCCCCATTACGCCCTCGGGCCAAATTACAGATCGCTGCGACCAATAGAGGCCAAAAAAACTGACTCAGAATTTTTTGTTATTTGCGTGTTGTGGGTGCACGGATCACATTTTGGTCACTTTTATGAAGAAGCATGAAAATGGTACCAAAACGTGTCCATGCGTGTCAAACCACCTGGTGTACAGCGGTTGTTGTTTTTGTCAAATAGTTTCGGAGACATAAGGGTCCAAAGTTAACGAAAATTGCCCTTTCAAGGGCCATAACTAGAAACCCAATGAACGAAGGCAACTCCCATTTTATCCCATGACACTTTGGGTAGGGGTGCATCATTTGTCAGCAAATATTAGCCGATTCTATGAAGTCACCTTTGCATCATTTAGACATTGTCAGCCTATTGTTGTGCGACAATTGTTTCAAGATGTACCTGTTGATAATATAATCATACTCTCAAAAGAAATTGGACTTTTTCATAAGATTTAACTGTTTCAGATTTTTATACATATCATACTGTCATTTTTACTTTTAATGTCTTCATAATTCTACATATCGTTTAACCTTTAACCGGTTGACGCTTCTGACCCACAAAGAGGAATGTTGTGTCGCGCTAAACACGAAATCATTATCATCATCAGCCTATTGTTGTCCCGCCCACAATTCAGGCAATTATAACTCGCTTGTTTATAGAAGATTGACCTGAACTTTAGCATGCTATTTGTACACCTCACTGCCTCGTGACTTGCAAAATTTCGTGCCGCTACCAAGCGTATCGTGCGAGTATAAGCCTTCAAAATTCGAGGAAAATAAATTGCGTGCCTATTTTGCGGGAATACGAAATAAGTTGAAGAAGGGCGATATGCGTGCTTCAACAGACATTTATGTCCCCTGCCATCATGCAAACACTCGCGAACCCTGGGACACCAGAAAGTGCCGAAATAAAGAGCCCATTTTTACTTTGAGGTCTATGAGAAAAATGAAGAAAACGCCGCGGCGCAGCATAGAGGGCGATAACAATTATAGCTTTTTTTTCACCGTTAGTCTGTCCCAATAAACTACGCCATCGGGCCAAATTACAGATCGCTGCGACCAATAGAGGCCAAGAAAACTGACTCAGAATTTTTTGTTATTCGCGTGTTGTGGGTGCAGGAATCTCGTTTTATCACTTTTACGTAGAAGCATGAAAATGGTGCTAAAACGTGCCTATGCGTGTCAAACCACATGCTGTACAACGGGGAGTTGTTTTTGCCAAATAGTTTCGGAGATATAAGGGTTCAAAGTTAACGAAAATTGCCCTTTCAAGGGCCATAACCCGAAATCCAATGAACGAAGACAACTCCCATTTTATCCCATGACACTTGGGGAAGGGGCGCATCATTTGGCAGCAAATATAAGCAGATTCCATGAAGTCACCTTTGCATCATTTAGACATTGTCAGCCTATTGCTGTCCCGCCAAAAATTCAGGCCCTTATAACTCGCTTGTTTATATTGCGATGAAGCTTTAATTTTGCATGCTGTTAGTACACCTCAGTGTCTCGTGGCTTTCAAAACTTGGTGCTGCTACAAAGAGTATCGTGCGAGTTATAAGCCTTCCAATTTCGAGGAAAATAAATGTTGTGCCTTTTTTGCGGGAACACGAAAAAGGTTGAAGAGGGGCAGTATGCGTGCTTCTACTGACATTTCTGTACCCCGCCATCATCGAAAAACTCGCGAACGCTGAGACAACTGAAAGTTCCGAAATTAAGAGCTCATTTTCATATTGAGGACTATGGGAAAAATGAGGAACACGCCGCGGCGCAGCCTAGAGGGCCATAACAATAGCGTTTTTCCACCGTTAGTTTGTCCCAATAAACTACGCTCTCGGGCCCATGCTAGTCAAACCACCTGGTGTACAACAGGGAGTTTTTTGTGTCAAATAGGTTCGGAGATATAAGTGTCCAAAGTTAACGAAAATCGCCCATTCAAGGGCCATAATTTGAAACCCAATGAACGAAGACGTATCTCATTTTATCCCATGCCACATGGGGTAGGGGAGCATCATTTTGCAACAAATATTAGCCGATTCCATGAAGTCACCTTTGCATCATTTAGAAATTGCAAGCCTAGTGTTGTCCCGCACAAACTCAGGCCCTTATAACTCGCTTGTTTGTATTGCGATTAAGCTGAACGCTGCATGCTGCTAGTACACCTTAGTGCCTCGTGGCTTGCAAAATTTCGTGCTGCTACGAAAAGTATCGCGCGAGTTATAAATATGTTCTATAAAAGGGTTATCCTTTGGAAGCAAGGAATACACCACAGAACTGAAAAATATGGAGTGTACATGTTTTCTGGGCCAGACTAGCTAGTTTCGGCCAATTAGGCCTCATCAGTGACCCTCAGATACTTTCAAAATTCCACAATGGAATCAATGATCCCAAAGGACAAGAAAATATAATCTACACTATGATGTAGGGCAGGGAGACGTTTTACCGCCGCCACACATAAGCCTTCAAATTTCGAGGAAAATAAACTTTGTGCTATTTTGCGGGAATACGAAATAAGTTGAAGAGGGGCAGTATGCGTGATTCAACAGGCATTAATGTCCCCTGCCATCAGGCAAAAACTCACGAACCCTGGGACACCAGAAAGTGCTGAAATAAAGAGCTCATTTACATTGAGTGATAGGAAAAATGAAGAAAACGCCGCTGCGTAGCCTAGAAGGCGAAAACAATAGCGTTTTTTTCCACAGTTAGTCTGGTCAAATAAACTTAGCCCTCGGTCCAAATTACAGATCGCTGCGTCTAATAGAGTCCAAGAATATTGACTCAGAAACTTTTGTTGCTGGCGTGTTGAAGGTCCGGGATCTCTTTTTTGTCACTTTTACGTTGAAGCATGAAAATGGTGCCAAAACGTGCCCATGCGTGTCAAACCCCATTTACGAAAACTGTCCTTTCAAGGGTCATAACTCGAAATCCAATGAACTGAGACAACACCCATTTTATCCCATGACACTTGGAGTAGGGGCACATCATTTGGCAGCAAATATAAGCCAATTCCATGAAGTCATCTTTGCATATGTTAGACATTGTCAGCTTATTGTTGTCCCGCTAAAAAAATTCAAGCCCTTATAATTCGAAACCCAATGAACGAAGTCAACTAGAATTTTATCCATTGACACTTGGCGTAGGGGCGCATCATTTGGCAGCAAATATAAGATGATTTCATGAAAAGTAGAAGTAAAACAAAGATCAGGAATTGATACAATTAACTTACTCCACCCATAAAAGACACCAAAGGGAAAGAAATACAAACATTAAGCGACCAGACCATAATGGAAACCTAAACAAAGGAAGGCCATAAGGACAGTTACTTTCCCACAAAATGCCCATATGGCCATCCAAAATTAAAAGACACAAGTGATACACACAGTAAGTAACAAACAACAACATAAATAAATCGCCACAGAAGAGCCGCCTTGGAACGGTCAGTGGAAGATTTCCACTGGGGGGCTTAAATCGATTTTACGTGGCCACAATCATCGCCCTTACTTCCATCGCGATTTAGACAAATAATTTGTTCAGTCCGCCTGAAGGCCTCCTTTGCCTCATTTAGACATTTGTTTCATTGGGCGACAGGGCTTGAGATGTCATTTCATCTCAATGTCGGGTAAAAGACCCACCAAATTGAAAGCACTGCCTCCAAAATGACATTTACAGTGTTGACGTGGACGTTAAACCTCAAGTCAAACAAACAAACAGCCTATTGTTGTCCCGTCAAAAATTCAGAACCTTATAACTCGCTTGCTTAAATTGCGATTAAGCTGAACTTTTGCATGCTTTGAGAACACATTAGTGCCTCGTGGCTTGCAAAATTTGGTGCTGCTACAAAGCGTATCGTGCTAGTTATAAGCCTTCAAATTTCGAGGAAAATAAATTTTGTGCCTATTTTGCAGGAATACGAATTAAGTTGAAGAGGGGAAGGTTGCGTGCTTCAACAGGCATTTATGTCCCCTGCCATCAAGCAAAAATTCGCAAACTCTGGGACACCGCTTCATGTTTAAATAGCGACGAAAGTAATGGGGGAAGGATTGCGGCCGCGTAAAATCGATTAAACACTCCCTACACCAGTGGAACGTGTTTCACTGACCGTTCAAATGCAGTTCTTTTGTTGCGGTTATTTTTTGTTATAGTTTGACTTTGAGTGTGTGTAGCTCTTGTATGTTTTTCTTTTTGATAGCGAATTTGCCATTTAGTGGGAATGTATCTGTCCTTTTGGCTTTCCGGTATTGATGTGTCCATTAGGGTATAGTTATTTCATGTTTGTGTTTCCTTCCCATTGGTGTATCTGTTGGGAGCTGTGGGTTAATTGTTTCGATTTCAATTCATTGTCATCATTCTATTTAGTATATAAATTTAGAAAAATATAAACTTGTATTGTGTCCACGTAAAATCGATTTAACCACTCCCCCCCTCCATCCACGTTTCCGCTGACCGTTCCAGGCGGTTCTTCTTTAGGGGTTTATTTTTGTTACGTTTGTCTTTGGGTGTTTGTGTCGCTTATATTATTTAATTTTGGATAGCCTATTTGCCATTTTGTGAGAACGTAACTGTCATTTTGGCTTTCCGCTGTATGTCTTTCCGTTGTTGTCTTGCTTCGTGTTTGTGTTTCTTTCCCTTTGGTGTCTCTGATGAGAGCTGTGGGTTAATTGTATCAATTTCTGATCATTGCCTCTACTTCTATTTTACAATGCTTTCAGGACCCAATGTCTCAAAATCAACTTCGATATTAAAAAATTGAGTACAACATAAATATTATACGGCATACTACGTGCAGGGCAGCTAACCCAATCACTGTTGATAACTTTGTTTCCTCTTGAATTGCGCGCCGGTTGGTCACGCGTCAGATTCTATGACGTTTTCAGCGTAATGCCTACTTATGAAATGCTGGTCGGTACCTAATTCTCTGGTTGGACCCATCGGAGTCTAACTGTTGTTTTTTTTCTACATCATTTTAGTGGTTTGTTTCACCTCGGGGCTTCTTTGATTTTTGTGTTCTCAGAGATGTTGCACTGATGAATTAGGAAGCGTTCGGACTGAACAATGTTTTGTCTAAATCGCGAAGGAATCAAAGCCGTGGACTGCGGCCGCGGGAATGGATTTAAGACCACCCCCCCCCCCCCGTGAAATTCTTTTCGCTGACCGTTCCAGTGCAGTTCTTCTGTCGAGGTTTATTTTTGTTATGGTTTGATTTTGAGTGTGTGTTTTGTATAACCAATTGACCATTTTGTGTCGGTTCTTATAGATACCCAGAATCTAATTGTCGAGAGAAATAAGACATTTTTCGTCTTAAAACCTTCGTTTTCTTTTTAAGCGCCGACTCTTAATCATTAGGGCGTTTATCGCTGTGTGTTGTTCCTCCCTCGCACCACATCTTAGAGGGTCAGATATTGCTTTAATCGGGTAATCCGCTGACTTGATGTTTTTAACAAGGGTCCAGTTATTTATTGTTTGTGTTTCTTTTCCGGTGTTGTATCTGATGGGATCATTGCTTTTACTTCTATTTTGGAACTGTCATTGAAAAGAATTTCACTTGGGGGAGGGCGTGGGCCAAAACCTATGAAATAACTCTGAAACAAAGAATGTCACTTTATATTGTATTTTATTTGTTATTGTTTCTGTATAGAATTGAGGAAAGAACATTTATAATTGCAATCTATTTTTACTCTTCCTGCAGGAACCCAGCTTTGGCTAAAAAACGTTGACAATAATAATACTAATAATAATAATAATAATAATAATAATAATAATAATAATAATAAAACTAATGCTTCACGCATTCTTTGTTTCTGAGCAGACATGAGGAAAGCAACTACAATACCCATTTCCCGTCCCTGCAGGCACATAACGTTGTCTTAAAGTAGCCTCAACATTGAAACGACATTCCTCTGTGCAGACGTCAGGAACGTAATCAACTATATTCAATATTGCCATTTGGAGAAGTAAATCATCGGTTTTATTGTCCCGAATCCCGTCCTAAAATTTTGGGCGGGACAACAATATGCCGAAAGTGTCTCAATGTTGCAAAGGTGACTTCATCGAATCGGCTTATAATTGCTGCCAAATGATGCACCTTTGACCCAAGTGTCATGGGATAAAATGGGAGTTGTCTTCGTTCTTTGTGTTTCGAGTTATGGCCCTTGGAAGGCCAATGTACCGTAAGTTTGGGCCCTTATATCTCCGAAACTATTTGATAGAAACAACTCCCATTTTAAACGATTTCGTTTGGCACGCATGGGCACGTTCTGGCACCATTTTATGCATCTACGTTAAAGTGACCAAAATGAGAATTTAGCAACCACCACAGGTAACAACAATCAATTTTTCTAAGCCATTTTCTTGGCCTCTATTGAACGCAGCGATCTGTAATTTGCCCCGAGGGTGTATTATTTAGAGAACGACTTACGGCGAAAAAAAACCGCTATTGTAATCGCCCTCTAGGCTGTGTCGCGGCGTTTTATTCTTTTTTCCCGTAGACCCCAATGTAAAAATGAGCCCTTTATTTCGGCACTTTCTAGTGCCCAAGTGTTCGCGAGTTTTTTGCGCGATGGCAAGAGAGAGATAAATACCTGTTGAAAGCGGCAAACTGAACCTCTGCAACTCATTTCGTCAACCAGAGAAATAGGCACAAAATTTAGTTTCCTCGAATTTCAAAGGCTTTTAACTCGCAAGATACGTTTTATAGCAGTATGAATTTTTTTTAATCTTCGAGGCACTGAGGTGTACTAGCAGCATGCAAAATTTCAGCTCAATCGCTATACAAACAATCGAGTTTTAATTGCATAAACTTGCCGAAAGTGTCTCAATGTTACAAAGGTGACTTCATCGAATCGGCTTATAATTGCTGCTAAATGATGCACCTTCGACCCAAGTGTCATGGGATAAAATTGGAGTTGTCTTCGTTCTTTGTGTTTTGAGTTATGGCCCTTGGAAGGTCAATGTACCGTAAGTTTGGGCCCTTATATCTCCGAAACTATTTGATAGAAACAACTCCCATTTTTAGCCATGTCGTTTGGCACGCACGGGCACGTTTGGGCACCATTTTCATGCGTCTACGTTAAAGTGTCCAAAATAAGAATTTAGCATCCACCACAGGTAACAACAATCAAATTTTCTAAGCCACTTTTCTTGGCCTCTATTAAACGCAGCGATCTGTAATTTGCCCCGAGGGTGTATTAAATTGAGAACGAATAACGGTGAAACAAAAGCTGTTGTTATCGCCCTCTAGGATGTGCCGCGGCGTTTTATTCGTTTTTCCCGTAGACCTCAATGTAAAAATGAGACCTTTATTTCGGCACTTTCTTGTGCCTCAGGGTTCGCGAGTTTTTGCACGATGGCAGGAGACATTAATGCCTGTTGAAAGCGGCATTGTGCACCTCTGCAACTCATTTCGTCAACCAGAGAAATAGGCACAAAATTTTACTTTCCTTGAATTTCAAAGGCTTATAACTCGCAAGATACGTTTTGTAGCAGTATGAAATGTTGTAATCTTCGAGGCACTGAGGTCAATGTACCGGCTTATAATTGCTGCCAAATGATGCACCTTTGACCCAAGTATCATGGGATAAAATGGCAGTTGTCTTCGTTCTTTGTGTTTCGAGTTATGGCCCTTGGAAGGTCAATGTACCGTATGTTTGGGCCCTTATATCTCCGAAACTATTTGATAGAAACAACTCCCATTTTTAACCATGTTGTTTGGCACGCATGGGCATGTTCTGGCACCATTTTCATGCGTCTACGTTAAAGTGACCAAAATGTGAATTTAGCATCCACCACAGGCAACAACAATCAAATTTTCTAAGCCACTTTTCTTGGCCTCTATAAAACGCAGCGATCTGTAATTTGCCCCGAGGGTGTATTATATTGAGAACGACTAACGGTGAAAAAAAACCGCTATTGTTATCGCCCACTAGGCTGTGCCGCGGCGTTTTATTCGTTTTTCCCGTAGACCTCAATGTAAAAACGAGCCCTTTATTTTGGCACTTTCTAGTGTCCCAGTGTTCGCGAGTTTTTGCACGATGGCAGGAGACATAAATGCCTGTTGAATGCGGCATACTGCACCTCTCCAACTCATTTCGTCCTCCCGAGAAATAGGTACAAAGTTTAGTTTCCTCGAATTTCAAAGGCTTATAACTCGCAAGATACGTTTTGTAGCAGTATGAAAGTTTGTAATCGTCGAGGCACTGAGGTGTATTAGTAGCATGCAAAATTTCAGCTCAATCGCTATACAAACAATCGAGTTATAATTGCCAAAATTTTTGGCGGGACAACAATATGCCTAAAGTGTCTCAATGTTGCAAAGGTGACTTCATCGAATCGGCTTATAATTGCTGCCTAATGATGCACCTTTGACCCAAGTGTCATGGGATAGAATGGGAGTTGTCTTCATTCTTTGTGTTTCGAGTTATGGCCCTTGGAAGGTCAATATACCGTAAGTTTGGGCCCTTATATCTCCGAAACTATTTGACAGAAACAACTCCCATTTTTAACCATGTCGTTTGGCACGCATGGGCACGTTTTGGCACCATTTTCATGCGTCTACTTTAAAGTGACCAAAATGTGAATTAAGCATCCATCACAGGTAACAACAATCAAATTTTCTAAGCCACTTTTCTTGGCCTTTATTGAACGCAGCGATCTTTAATTTGCCCCTAGGGTGTATTATATTGAGAACGACTAACGGTGAAAAAACGCTAATGTTATCACCCTCTAGGATGTGCTGCGGCGTTTTATTCGTCTTTCACGTAGACCTCAATGTAAAAATGAGCCCTTTATTTAGGCACTTTCTAGTGCCCCGTGTTCGCGATTTTTTGCACGATGGCAGGAGACATAAATGCCTGTTGAAAGCGGCATACTGCACCTCTGCAACTCATTTCGTCTTCCCGAGAAATAGGCACAAAATTTAGTTTCCTCGAATTTCGAAGGCTTATAACTCGCAAGATACGTTTTGTAGCAGTATGAAATTTTGTAATCTTCGAGGCACTGAGGTGTACTAGCAGACTGCAAAATTTCAGCTCAATCGCTATTCAAACAATCGAGTTATAAGGGCCTAAGGTTTTGGGCGGGACAACAATATGCCGAAAGTGTCTCAATGTTGCAAAGGTGACTTCATCGAATCGGCTTAAAATTGCTGCCAAATGATGCACCTTTGACCCAAGTGTCATGGGATAAAATGGGAGTTATCTTCGTTCTTTGTGTTTCGAGTTATGGCCCTTGGAAGGTCAATGTACCGTAAGTTTGGGCCCTTATATCTCCGAAACTATTTGATAGAAACAACTCCCATTTTTAACCATGTTGTTTGGCACGCATGGGCACGTTTTGGCACCATTTTCATGCGTTTACGTTAAAGTGACCAAAATGTGAATTTAGCATCCACCACAGGCAACAACAATCAAATTTTCTAAGCCACTTTTCTTGGCCTCTATTAAACGCAGCGATCTGTAATTTGCCCCGAGGGTGTATTATATTGAGAATGAATAACGGTGAAAAAACCGCTATTGTTATCGCCCTCTAGGCTGTGCTGCGGCGTTTTATTCGTCTTTCACGTAGACCTCAATGTATAAATGAGCCCTTTATTTAGGCACTTTCTAGTGCCCCAGTGTTCGCGATTTTTTGCATGATGGCAGGAGACATAAATGCCTATTGAAAGCGGCATACTGCACCTCTGCAACTCATTTCGTCTTCCCGAGAAATAGGCACAAAATTTAGTTACCTCGAATTTCAAAGGCTTATAACTCGCAAGAAACGTTTTGTAGCAGTATAAAATTTTGTAACCTTCGAGGCACTGAGGTGTACTAGCAGCATGCAAAATTACAGCTCAATCGCTATACAAACAATCGAGTTATAAGGGCCTAAACGTTTGGGCGGGACAACAATATGCCGAAAGTGTCTCAATGTTGCAAAGGTGACCTCATCGAATCGGCTTATAATTGCTGCCAAATGATGCACCTTTGACCCAAGTGTCATGGGATAAAATGGGAGTTGTCTTGTTCTTTGTGTTTCGAGTTATGGCCCTTGAAATGTCAATGTACCGTGAGTTTGTGCCCTTATATCTCCAAAACTATTTGTTAAACAACTCTCATTTGAAACCATGTTGTTTGGCACGCATGGGAAAGTTTTCGAACAATTTTCATGCGTCTACGTTAAATTGACCAAAATGAGAATTTAGCATCCACCACAGGTAACAACAATCAAATTTTCTAAGCGTCTTTTCTTGGCCTCTATTGAACGCAGCGGTCCACAATTTGCCCCGAGGGTGTATTATATTGAGAACGACTAACAGCGAACAATCCGCTATTGTTATTGCCCTCTAGGCTGTGCCGCGGCGTTTTATTCGTTTTTCCCGTAGACCTCAATGTAAAAATGAGCCCTTTATTTCGGCACTTTCTAGTGCCCCAGTGTTCGCGCGTTTTTGCACGATGGCAGGAGATATAAATGCCTGCTGAAAGCGGCATTCTGCAACTCTGCAACTCTTTCGTCTTCCCGAGAAATAGTGACAAAGTTTAGTTTCCTCGAATTTCATAGGCTTATAACTCGCAAGATACGTTTTGTAGCAGTATGAAATTTTGTAACCTTCGAGGCACTGAGGTGTACTAGCAGCATGCAAAATTCCAGCTCAATCGCTATTCAAACAATCGATTTATAAGGGCCTAAAATTTTGGGCGGGACAACAATATGCCGAAAGTGTCTCAATGTTGCAAAGGTGACTTCATCGAATCGGCTTATAATTGCTGCCAAATGATGTACCTTTGACCAAAGTGTCATGGGATAAAATGGGAGTTGTCTTCGTTCTTTGTGTTTCGAGTTATGGCCCTTGGAAGGTCAATGTACTGTACGTTTGGGCCCTTATATCTTCGAAACTATTTGATAGAGACAACTCCCATTTTAAACCATGTCGTTTGGCACGCATGTGCACGTTTTGGCACCATTTTCATGCGTCTACGTTAAAGTGACCAAAATGAGAATTTAGCATCCACCACAGGTAACAACAATCAAATTTTCTAAGCCACTTTTCTTGGCCTCTATTGAACGCAGCGATCTATTATTTTGCCCGAGGGTGTATTGTATTAAGAGCGACTAACGGTGTAAAAACCGCTGTAATCAAGCATTTGCTGTTACTGAAATTAAAGCCATGTTCTCGTCTTTACTAGTAACGCCACTGAGGACCTTCAACTTAGAAAATATATCCATAATAAGACAGGTCTGTGCAGAAAAGCTATCCTGGTGACGTCATAATGATTAATAGAAAAGTTTAAACATAATTTTCATTTCTGAAAAAATGATGTCTGGTTGTTATTGATTTTAGACATCTGACCCGGGCTCAAGCCTAAATGGGACATTGTAGATCATGATTTGACCGCTCCTTACATTACTGTATCCAAACTGTATCCTAACTGTACCCTGACTGTATCATCACTGTATCGTTACTGTGTACTTACGGTATCCTGACTGTATCTCCACTGCCCCTTCCTGTATTCTGACTGTATCCCTACTGTATCCTTTTTGTATCCTGACATTGTATCATTCCTGTATTCATGTTGTTTCTGGCTGTATTCCGATTATCCTGGCAGTATCATTTCTATCTGTATGCTTATTGAATGCTCAGAGATTAAGGACGTAAGAATGGAACGAATGAATAGAAATTTAATCATGCCGTTCAAATATGCATGCGTTTGTCCAATGTGTCGAAGTCCTGGTATTATTCATTTTAGAAGCCACCTGCCATGGTACACCAGCTAAAAGATGCGAGAGAACGCGCTGGTCATCTCAAATGTGCAATATTATTTCCTCCCACACTACAAACAAGGTTGCCAGATTAAGCAGTAAAAACCGAACAAAATTAGGCGTAAACATGACCGTCATGCCGACTGAACACATTATTTGTTCAAATAGCGACGAAAGTAATGGGGAAGGATTGCGGCCGTGTAAAATCGATTTAACACTCACTACCCCAGTGGAACGTGTTTCACTGACCGTTCAAATGCCGTTCTTTTGTTGCGGTTAATTTTTGTTATGGTTCGACTTTGAGTCAAGGTTGGCAAAAAAGCGGGGAATACCCATATTTCCCTGGGAGGCGGGAAATACAGGTAATTTCCGGGAAATACAGGGAATTCCCGGAAAATACTGGGAAATATATATTAACATTGGTGGTACCAATTGAGACTGCTTAATATGTCCCAACTACCTAGCTATTTGATAGCAAAATTATTTCAAGTTCATGCAGGGCTTGAAAATTCCACTGTCTGCTTGCAATGATAAAACAAAACATCGAAGGACAAGTAAAAAGTTGGTCGTGTCCTTACAACATTTACCAAAGTTTACATGCACTTAGTCATGTAGGACAAGAGAAATTTTGAAAAATTTTCCATTCCTATTTATATTGAATAACTTGAAAGATCTATAGTCTCTTGCCTTCATATAGAATCTATATTGTGATTCTTAAATATTAGTTTTTAACTTTCAGCTATTTCCCTTGACTTATAAATACATGCAATTTTAATACTTAGTATCTGTAGATAATTTAAGAAACCTTTAATGCTTTAATTAACAGTGTTCTTTTAATACCTGTCTCAAACAAACAATTAAATTATCACACCTTCCAGCATTAGGAGTATGATTATTTGACAAACTTGCAAAAAACCTTTTCTAGAGTAAACATCCAAAGAGTGGTTATACATCTTTAAAAAAAAAAAATGAACCGTGCAGTTTAGTGTTACACTTAAGCATACAAAACATGTAGTTCCAATGGCAATCCCTAGTGATTCTTAGCTGGGCCTACACTGTTTGTCCAGGCATGTCAGTACCAAATTTTGGGATCAATATGGTATTTTATCTTCTTCAGCATAATTATGAGTGATTTTAAATAACTCTCTGCACCCAACATAACAACAGATCACTTTATAGAATTTATGCTTGTGTTTGGTTGAGTAAAAGCAAACATATGACATATATGTAAGGGGAGGCATATTGGAAAATAGCTAACTGTTCATTACTTCAATTAAATTACACAAATATTAATAGTATTTTGTATGAAATAACTAAATAAAAATCATATTTCCCACTATTTCCCACTTTTGTTGAAATTTAAAATTTTACCCAGGACGGTAATTACGGGTAAATACCAGTGGGAATTCCCGTCACCGGTATTTACCGACCAACCTTGCTTTGAGTGTGTGTAGCTCTTGTATGTTTTCCTATTTGATAGCGAATTTGCCATTCAGTGGGAATATATCTGTCCTTTTGGCTTTCCGGTATTGATGTGTCCATTAGGGTATAGTTATTTCATGTTTGTGTTTCTTTCCCATTGGTGTATCTGTTGGGAGCCGTGGGTTAATTGTTTTGATTTCATTTCATTGTCATCACTTCTATTTAGCATATAAATTTAGAAAAAATATAAACTTGTATTGTGACCACGTAAAATCGATTTAAGCCCCCCTCCCCCTCCACGCGGATTTCGTTTCCGCTGACCGTTCCAGGCGGTTCTTCTTTCGCGGTTTATTTTTGTTACGTTTGTCTTTGGGTGTGTGTGTCGCATATATTATTTTATTTTGGATAGCCTCCCAGCAAACATATAACGTTATCGTAACATTTTGTATTGGTTTCAAAATGGTTACGTTGAACCTGACATTTACAAAACGTTTCTGAAATGTTAACTATATATCTTGGCGTGGTTATAAACATCTGAAAGTCAGGCATAAAAGCTTTATCGTCTACATAACCCTTAGATTGTATTTTTTGTTATACTATACCAGCGAATGCATTTTTGTTGTCGTTCGTAAAAGGTTAAAGAATAACCATCTTTCTGGGACATTTTGAAAACGTTTTTGCGACGTTTCCAGATTTTCACATCTGATCCGCATTGAATGTAATGTTAAAATAACGTCAAAAGAACGTTCTTAACCAGTTAAATACTAAAATATATCCTAATGATTTGAACTGAAATGTTCAAGGAGATTCCTACACCACTCACACTATACCCTTGACCCGCCACACAAGCATACGTAATTGACGCGCGAGTCAGCGTTGCAAGTCTAGAGTGCATGGTACATTGGCAGTATATTTCATATTTAATGTTTAAAATCGTGTAAGGTGTTATTACAACAAAATCCTTTGTGTGTTGGCTATTCTCGTAAACGGTACACACTTTTTTTTTATAATTGGTACGTTGAACCTAACGTTTTAAAAACATTTTTAAACGTTTATCAGCTGTCTTGACGTGGTCAGCAGGTCAGATTTGAAGGCACTTTCGTATACATATACCCTTAGATTGCATAGTCATTCTTTGGAGTGCATTTTTGTTTTGTAATACTTTTTTAGAAAAGGGTTATACTAGAATAATAACCAGTTTCTCGACATTTTGAAAACGTCGTTGCGACATTTCTAGATTTTTTACATATTAGATACCTTTTACACATTTAAATCACGTCACAATTATGTTCTTCATTATGTAAGTACTAAATGTTCTCATGATTTTCTAACTTAACTGTTTAATGAAAAACCCCGATCTCCCCCACTTTAAGTACTAGCCTGTGAAATCGATGCACGTGTAATTTTCATTACAATTACACACCCGTGCAAGTTAATGCAATTTTCACATCTCCAACACGGCAACCACCCCCCCCACCAAAAAAAAAAAAAAAAAAAAAAAACATGTACAAAAACAAACACATAAATAATACAGACCCGACCCTGTTTGTTTTTTTTGGGGGAAAAAATAATTTATATAAAAAAGTTTCTTCTACACACGTCGCGGCACACGTATATAGTGGCGTCAATAGAAGTTTTGGCGTCATCCATTGATTTTTGTTGGAAGATTTTACGTCGTAAAGTAAAGAACGGTGAAAAATATGAACGTCACGTCACCAACGGGGCTGTGCCGCAGCGGGTTTTCAACAGGCGACGATAGTGTGGAAGATCGGAGCAGGTCGCGGGGTGAAGATAAATCGTGGACGCTAGTGGAATTTCAAAGGTTTTGTTTGTTTGTATTGGAGTTTAACGGCCCAGTCAACACTATTTAGGTCATTTTTGAGCAGGTCAGTTTACCTATCCACACTTTCCTGGGCAGGCTTATACGTAGGCGGTTAACCAGTACAGTGCACATTCTTTCGCCAGAAACTGACAAATGTCCTTCTTGAATCAGCGGAAGGGAGAGAATGACCGTAGAAAAGATTTCATGATCAATCTCCACGAAAGAATGTTGCCGACCCCGGCGGGAGTCGAACCCGCGTCCTCCTGATCACCAGTCAGACGCGCATCCGACTGAGCCAACGAGGCCGGCGGAATTTCAAAGGTGAAAGGTCCTCTGATCAGGGTTTGCACGGTTCGCCATACATACAGCAGTATTTTAGAACACGATTCAGGCCCGTACCTAGACTGAAAAGTAGAGGAGCGAATTTCGGTATTTTGCAGAGGTTGAAAAACTGCATGATTTTGAGATAATTTTCGAAAAAAAGGAGGTGGGGATTGTTTTCACCCCTCTGGTGTCGCATATACAACTACCATATTCCATGGTAGGGTGAACAAATTAAGTCCTGTATATGCCGCCTCTTTTACATTCTGAGGTACGGGCCTCCGTGGCCTATTGGTTAGAGCCTCGCTCGGGTCACATGTGAGACGCCAAGTTCTGCAACGGAAGATCAGCTGCTTTTTCTCCGGGTACTCCGTATTCGCCCACCTCTGATTAACGATCGGCTCGATATGAGTGAAATAATTTTGAAAGGGCCGTAAAACCAAAAAAAAAAAAAAAAAAAAAAAACCTGAAGATTGTGTAGCTAAGTTTACCTCTTTGGTTAGAGCTAGGGACTAACTTCCCATATCACAGGTCCTGGTGTATGAATGTCATTTGACGTATCACCAGTAAAAACTCTGATTCTGACACTGGCTGTTTACAGCATCTGCATTAACAGTTACTGGTGACAAGTCAAATGACATTCATTCACTATCGATATAGTATTAGTCGCCTCCCTAAGAAGTCCGAGCGCAGTGTATAAATAAATCTGGAATGTGCTCGTGCACGTAGGCATTGTAGGCATGCAAGCAGTGTATACCTATAATGAGACGCCACATAACGCGGTGTCTAATCAGGTCAACTCTGATTGCTTAAAATTTTTTGTTTGCTTGTATTACAGTTTAACAGCCAAGCTAACATTTTTTAGGTCAATTTTGAGTCGGTCAGTTTACCTTGGGCATACTTAACCGCGCAGTACAAGTTGTTTGATTTGAGGTTTAACGTCCCCGTCAACACTGTAAAGGTCATTTTGGAGACGTTGCTTCCAATTTTGTGGGGCTTTTACCCGACATTGGGGTAAAATGACATCTCAAGCCCTGTCGCCCAATGAAACCAAAAGGGTTTATAAGCAAGGACGGTCCGACTCGTGCGCACCGCTTTGCCTGGGCAGCTTTGATCCTCTAAGCTGTTTACCAGTACTCGTGTGCGGGACGGATTCAGCTCTGCGTGGAAACATCTGTAGCCCATATATTTCTTCAAGTTCAGTGCACATTCTTTCGCCAGAAACTGACAACTGCTCTTCTTGCTTAAAATACTGGAATTTAAGGGTTAAACGAACATTTCAGTTCAGTTCAGGAATATTTTTCCAACAATATAGCTCAGTGGTTAGTGCACTTGCCTCTGATGCTAGAGGCAGGGTTCGATCCCTGGCAGCGGCGATAAAATTTCGGTGTCCGAACACGCTCTATTGGCATCATTTGCAGGGATGATTGTCATAAAGTGCACCGTCCTTCGGATCGGGACGTTAACTGGGCCCCCTGTGCAGGGAGAACCATCCCCTGTAAAGGTCAAAGATCCCTAGCGTAATCACATGATTACGATGTAGGTTTTAATCCTGCAAAAACCTGGAGTGTATGTAATGTACTCCTGCGGTAATGGTCAAATGTGACCGACGCAGTATCAGCAGATAGATAGGCAGATAAAGACAATCGACCCACAGTACTGGTGCTGATTCATACGTTTTGTAAAAGCTAATACTTGTTGAGTAATACATTAAGCTCCCCTTTGATATACAGCGCCACCTAGCGGGCAATACGACTTAAACCGCGCAAATCATCTAGGCTCTTTGTGTGCTCAATTTCTGGATTAACAGATTAAATCGCATCTCCCAAGCTGTTTTTTGCTGATGTGAATACATTTTGTAGTGCCACTTGCACAAGATCTTCAGGTAAGTCTTAATTGCTGTTACCTTTTTTAATGATTGCTGTATGAATTTCCCTAGGAGTAAATTTTCCACGTGGTCACATGTTTTCGTGGCCTGTTAAGCGAGTCAGTACGTAAACACTGATTGTCTGTTAAACGGTCAAAGGGACATTAGGGTACTAGGCCTATTTATTTGTAAACTTTCCTTTAAGCATTTGGGCCCAGGCACAACACTGGTCTTAAGTTTAATCCCACATTCTACGGCGTCTGATCTGGGCCTGCACTATTTGCTACGGTCCCCATTTTATGTTTTAGACACTGACTGTCCTATGCCATTGAAATTTCTATTTGTAGATGTTTACAGATTTAAAATGTTATCACCTTTCCATTTCTGTCATTTCAGAACTCACAGAACCAACCAGAAAATGAAACTGATCAAGACTGAAAACAGCAAAGGCAGCAGAAAGTGTTTGATTTGAGGTTTAATATTCCCATTAACACTGTTAAGGTCATTTTGGAGACGTTGCTTCCAATTTTGTGGGACTTTTACCGAAATGACATCTCAAGCCCTGTCGCCCAAAGAAACCAATAGGGTTTATAAGCATGGACGGTCCGACTCACACTGCTTTGCCTTGGCAGGCTTAGATCCTCTAAGCGGTTTACCAGTACTCATGTGCGGTCGGTTTAAGCTCGGCGTGGAAGCATCATGCAGCCCATCTATTTCTTCAAGCCCCGATGGGCGGGGGCGAAAAAGGAACAGAAAGGAATTACATGTATAAAAAAGGAGGAGATTAAATACTGCAAGAAAATACAGTTGTTGTCTATATTTTTCAGATGTTTTTGTCATACGATTATTAATATTTTAATCCTGCATCAGCATTGGCTTGATAACAGTTTTGCTGATAACACATTCGCAAGCAGCTCAACAATCCATAAGTTTTGTTGAGAATGCAAGCGGCTCAACATTAAATTGTGTTCAATTCTTAACTGTGTATCGGCAAGCGGCTTTGCTTCAGTCATCATCGTCCAGCGGTAACTGTAACTGTTCATTTGACAGTGGAATTTAACTATTTGTAAAAGTTTTGTAAAAGTGGTTTTTAACTATTTGGACCCCATTTTGATTTATTTCAGTCTTTGAATCGACTGCCTATTCGAAATTCGCTATATTGCAGTATGTTTCCTCTGGCTTTCTTTGCCGGATCATTACAGGGTCACTGATGAGGCTTTACTAGCCGAAACTACGTAGTATGACCCATCTTCTTTCTTAAGAATGTTTTCATTGCTCTTAAAGGAACTCATTTTTGATTTTTATTTGCCTTCACTGCAGCTGGTGTTGTGCCGTGTGGCGGCGGTAAAACGTCTCCCCGTACATCAACCATAGTGCAGTTTATATTTTACTTTTGGTCCTTTGAGATCAGCGTGAATATTCTGAGAAATCAGAAATAAATTATTGGTCTAGACTCATATTCTATACAGGTTTTTAACTATTTGGACCCCATTTTGATTTATTTCAGTCTTTGAATCGACTGCCTATTCGAAATTCGCTAAATTGCAGCATGTTTCCTCTGGCTTTCTTTGCCGGATCATTACAGGGTCACTGATGAGGCTTTACTAGCCGAAACTACGTAGTATGACCCATCTTCTTTCTTAAGAATGTTTTCATTGCTCTTAAAGGAACTCATTTTTGATTTTTATTTGCTTTGGAAAAAAGTTTTTTTTATTGATCTCTAAAGGCTTACTAGTTCTCTTCTCGAAGGCAAAGTTCTGCTTCGGATCCCAAAGATAACCCAAATCAGTCATTTTCCTTATGGAACTTGTGATATTTTCAAATCAAACGTTTCTGACGTTTTGACAACATATTTAAACGAGTATTTAAAGGGCCTACAGAACATTTTAAACGTTTGTTAATATTTCCGAAACGTTTCTTTAGAATGCTTTTTAAACGTGAGAAATGGTTTTCATTTTAACGTTATAGAAACATTCCATAAAAAACGTTACCAAACGTTCTTTTAGAACGGTTTGAAAACATTTTGTAAAGAGTATTTGAAGAGCTTCTGAAATATTGTTAAAACGGTAATTGACGTTTCTAAAACGTTTTTCAAAAATGTTTTTAAACGTTAAAATTAGTTCTATTTAACGTTACACAGACATTCCATAAAAACATTAGTAAACGTTTTTTTTTCAACGTTATGAAAACATTTTTAAAAGAGTATTTGAAGGGCGTTTTAAATATTTTTAAAACGTTTTATGACATTTCTGAAACGTTTTTCAAAAAGGTTTTTAAACGTATAAATTGTTTTCCATTTTGACGTTACAGAAACATTTCATGAAAACGTTATCAAACGTTTTCGAGAACGTTTTGAAAACATTCTGAAAACGTAAATGTGTTAGCTGGGCTATTGGCCATTTTGTGGGAACGTAACTGTCATTTTGGCTTTCCGCTGTTGGTCTTTCCGTTGGTGTCTATTGCTTTGCGTTTGTGTTTCTTTCCCTTTGGTGTCTCTGATGAGAGCTGTGGGTTAATTGTATCGATTCCTGATCATTGCCTCCACTTCTATTTTACAATGCTTTCAGAACCCAATGTCGCAAAATCAACTGTGATATAAAAGATTGGGTACAACATAAATATTATACGACATACTACGTGCATGGCAGCTAACCCAATCACGGTTGGTAACTTTGTTTTCCTCTTGAATTGCACGCCGGTTGGTCACGCATCAGATTCGATGACGTTTTCAGCGTAAAGGCCTACTTATGTAGTGCTGGTTGGTACCTTATTCTCTGGTTGGGCCCATCTGAGTCTAACTGTTGGGTTTTTCTACATCGTTTTAGTGGTTTGTTTCACCTCGGGGCTTCTTTGATTTTTGTTTTCTCGGAGTTGCTGCACTGATGAATTTGGAAGCGTTCGGACTGAACAATTTTTTGTCCAAATCGCGATGGAATCAAGGGCGTGGACTGCGGCCGCGGGAATGGATTTAAGACCCCTCCCCCTCTGTGAAATTCTTTTCGCTGACCGTTCCAGTGCAGTTCTTCTGTCGAGGTTTATTTTTGTTATGGTTTGATTTTGAGTGTGTGTTTTGTATAACCAATTAGCCATTATGTGTCGGTTCTTATAGATACCCAGAATCTTATTTTCGAGCAAAAATAAGAGAGAAAAAAATCATCACAAGTTTTTGTCTCTAAACCTTCGTTTTCTTTTTGAATGCCGACTCTTAATCATTAGGGCGTTTATCGCTGTTGGTTGTTCCTCCCTCGCGCCACATCTTAGAGGGTCAGATGTTGCTTTCATCGGGTAATCCGCTGAATTGATGTTTTTAACAAGGGTCCAGTCATTTATTGTTTCTGTTTCTTTCCCGGTGTTGTATCTAATGAGATAATTGCTTTCACTTCTTTTTTTGGAACGGTCATTGAAAAGAATTTCACTTGGGGGAGGGCGTGGGCCAAAAACTCTGAAACAACTCTGAAACAAAGAATGTCCCTTTTTTATTTTATTTTATTTGTTATTGTTTCTGTATAGAAGTGAGGAAACAACATTCATAATTGCAATCTACTTTTATTCTTCCTACAGGAACACAGCTTTGACTAAACAACGTTGACAATAATAATAATAATAATAATAATAATAATAATAATAATAATAACTTTTCTGGCATTCTTTGTTTCTGAGCAGACATGAGAAAAGCAACTGCAATACCCATGTCCCGTCCCTGCAGGCACACAACGTTGTCTAAAAGTAGCCTCAACATTGAAACGACATTCCTCTGTGCAGAGGTCAGGAAAGTAATTAACTATATTCAATATTGCCATTAGGAGAAGTAAACCGTCGGTTTTATTGTCACGAATCCCGTCAACTGCGTAAAACCGATTACCAGCGTCGGGCTTCCGACGGAATATATCAGTTTATGCTGTAGCAAATATTTGACGTTTTCCAATCAGACGTGAGGCTACATACGCAAGTGCATACGCTCACGCCAGGCCAACAATATCTTTTTAACGTAGAATCATTATCGATATAACGTTTTCAACATTGTTGAATCTTGTCTGCCTTCGGACCTGTCATTTTCATGTGTTACGTTCATTAGCTTCTGTAATTAATGTAAAGTCAATCCATGGAGAGTTAAAACATGGATAAAGGCCTATAGCTATCTTCAAATGCAAAGATGTTGCTGTCTCATACAGGTGAATTGTTAGACGCTTGCAGGAATTTATCTTTTGTGCCTCTTCTACGTGTCTGCAAGCAGCCAATGCTCTCGTGAGATTCCATTGCCTAAGCCTAAGATTGCAAGCGATAATTACGTTTTTGTTAACACAACAGATTTATTGTGCTCTTTGGTAACGACATAATTAGAATTGAATTGTTTTGCTTTAGAAACGGATGATTGCCTTGATAAACAACATATGTGCGTATGTAAAAACGCATGTTTAAGCACATAATGGATAATCAATTCATGGTATCTTCATATCTACAGACACCCAGCTGTTTTCATTTGTACATTAATTAGTCGTATAAAGTGGACAAAGGAAAAATAGTTTTTTTGTTGTTGTTGCTGCAACACATTTAACCATCATGCACTACGCAAAGCCTTTTCAAAATTTTATAGACGTCATTCAAATTTAATTCCAATGTTGGACTTAAATTTCTTCTGCAACAAGGTCTATCGGAATCCAAGTTTTTTGATGGCTAAGTATATAAATTCGGAAATAATATATACTTGCAATGACTTCAGCACCCATTTTCGTAAATCAATTCTTCGATATAAACAGGCTGGGTACAACATGAATGTTACACGACAGACTGCATGCATGTTAGTTAATCTAATCGCGTTTGGCACTTTTGATTCCCCCTTTGATTGCACGCAAGTGGTTCAGGTCTCAGACTCTTTGACGGTTCCAGCGTAAAGGCTCCCCGAAAATTAGAATAAAATTTAATTTTATGTAATATTGGCTGCGGCCTGATGCTCTGCTTCTGGTCGGGCCGATCGGAGTCTTACTGTTGGTTTTCCTTTGCTCCAGCGTTTCATTGGTTTCTTCTGTCGAGTTCTCATCGTTGTTTTATCTCTGTTGTTGTGATGGAAGTAAGGGCGAGGATTGTGGCCGTGTAAAATCGATTTAAGCTACCCCCATCCCACCACCACCACCACAATGGAATTCGTTTCACTGACCAAGGCGGTTCTTCTGTCGCGGTTTATTTGTGCTATGTTTTGTTTACGAGTGTGTGTTTCGCTATATATTTTGTTTTTGATAGCCAGTTGGCCAGTTTGTGGGAAAGTGACTGTCCCTTTGACTTCCGCTACTGATGTTTCCATCATGTTTATTTCATGTTTGTGTTTCTTTCCCTTTGGCGTCTGTGATGGAATTTGTGCCTTATTTGTATTGATCCCTGATCATTTACTTCACTTCTATTTATATACGGTAAATATAAAATCAGGTGGAATAATCGAAGTGAAGTCAATGATCAGGAATCGATGCAATTAACCCACAGCTCTCATCAGAGACGCCAAAACGAAAGAGACACAAACATGAAACAACAGACCCAGATGGAAACATAAATAGCGGAAAGCCAAAAGGACAGTTACTTTTCCACAAAGTGGCCAATAGGCTATCTAAAATAAAATAATATAAGCGACACAATCACCCCAAAACAAACCATAACAAAAATAAACCGTGACAGAAGTACCACCTTGGAACGGTTAGCGGAAAAAAAATTCTACTGAGGGGCTTAAATCGATTTTACGTGACCACAATCCTCTCCCTTACTTCCGTCGCGATTAAGACAAATAACTTATTTAGTTCGCATGAACGCCTCCTAACTGATCAGTACGACAGATCAGACGTCGCAGAACGTGGCGTCTCACCCGGATCATTACTGTTTGCGAAAAGTCAACCATTTTTATACAAATTTGAAAACGTTACATTATCTGAAACTGACAACACTGCATAGGATTACACGCATTACTTGAATAAAGGACGATTTATTATCTGTTCATTCCATTACGTAGATAAGATGAATTCTTTATTTTAACTAGCTGGTTTCGGCAAGTAACTGTGGTATAACTTCCCAGTCAACACTATTTAGGTCATTTTGAAGATCAAATATGATCTATAAAAGTGTAATCCTTTGGAAGCAAGTAAAACACCATAGAACTGGAAAATATGAAGTCTGCGTGTTTTATGGGCCAGACTAGCTAGTTTCGGCCAATTAGGCCACATCAGTGACCCTGAAGCATTTTAAAAATTCCACAATGGATTCAATGATCCCAAAGGACAAGAAAATATAAACTACACTATGGTGTACGGCAGGGAGACGTTTTACGGCCGCTACACATTCCCAGACACCAGCTGTAGTGACGTTAAATATGTTCTATAAAAGGATTATCCTTTAATAGCAAGGAATACACCATAGAACTGGAAAATATGAAGTATGCATGTTTTGTGGGCCAGACTAGCTACTTTCGGCTAATTAGGCCACATCTTTGACCCTCAAGTATTTTCGAAATTCCACAATGGAATCAATGATCCCAAAGGACAAGAAAATATAAACTACACTACGATATAAGCTTCGAATTATGTGCGAAATTTAGCCGACTGTGATATAAAATAGGCGTTTTCAATAACACGTTGATATACTTTCCCGTGATCTGTCAAAATTTGCTTCTTCTGTTTAATTGAATGGCTTGACAAATGGAAATTGTGTTACACAATATAAATCCTATCGTATCATTCCCGATTTGTGTCGGCGAATACTGGTCCTTCTATGAAACCACGACACATTAAAAACGCTGTTTTAACGGGAACCTTTGGAAGCAATAAATCATACAAAATTGACAAAATTGGAAAGTGCAACGCTCGGTTTTATCAATGAGCACTAATTATAAATGCAACTGTGCTCACACGCAGCCTGATATATACTTTAGCAGAATTACACACACTCTCGAAATAATCCGGTCAGAATACATTGATTGCAAAGCACAATAAAAATAGATATATTCTGCTCTAAGGTGAAGTACAGGGAAGCCAACGGCAGCAACCAAGCGGTAGTTATCCCTAGAAACTACATGTATATAGTATTAGAACGGGATTTGATTATGCCAGACTCCAACCTACAGTGGTGAGAGACCTTATTATTAAGTGACCGCATATTTACCCCTAAACCCCGAAGACCACACTCCGGTTAGGAGGGCACCTACATCTGATAAGGGTCAACGTCCTAAGTGACAAGGAATTTTTGAAAAATGAACAAAACAAAACAAACCAGTTGAAATTGTCCTATTCAAAGCTTTATGGGTGAAATACCATGTTCTATAATTCTCGGACACACAGAGCTTGCGACTGTTATGCGACCGCCTTGCGACTGATTTCAATAATTACGACTGACCCGCGACCTGTGTCGCTATTTCCACTACTTTTCCTCTAATAATACGACCTACCAGTCGCCGTGCATTCGGCTATGGTTTTTGCATGCAGTCAGCAACTGATCAGTGACCTATCGCCGTAGATTGTCATTGTTTCGGCGACCAATTTGCAACTTAATGTACATGTAGTTTAGTGTATTCGGCGACTGTTCTGAGCTGGTTGCAAACGAACGGCGACTGGTTAGAGACTTTTTGCAACCCTTCTGCGATCAAAACAAAAGTTTGTTGTACTTGGCGCTGCAACTTTCGACGATCTATTTGCGCACGCTTGAATAAAAATCAAATATGAGTTCCTTTAAGAGCAATGAAAACATTCAAAAGAAAGAAGATGGGTCATACTACGTAGTTTCGGCTAATAAAGTCTCATCAGTGACCCTGTAATGATCCGGCAAAGAAAGCCAGAGGAAACATACTGCAATTTTGCGAATTTCGAATAGGCAGTCGATTCAAAGTAGAAGTAAAACAAAGATCAGGAATTGATACAATTAACTTACTCCATCCATAAAAGACACCAAAGGGAAAGAAATACATACATTGAGCGACCAGACCATAATGGAAACCTAAACAAAGGAAGGTCATATGGACAGTTACTTTCCCACAAAATGGCCATATGGCTATCCAAAATTAAAAGACACAAGTGATACACACAGTAAGTAACAAACAACAACATAAATAAATCGCCACAGAAGAGCCGCCTTGGAACGGTCAGTGGAAGATTTCCACTGGGGGGGGGGCTTAAATCGATTTTACGTGGCCACAATCCTCGCCCTTACTTCCGTCGCGATTTAGACAAATAATTTGTTCAGTCCGCATGAAGGCCTCCTAACTCATCAGTGCAACATCTCCGTGAACACAGAAATCAAAGAACCACAGAGGTGAGACAACGGTGAGGACTCGACAGCAAGAAACCACTGAAATGCTGGAGCAAAAGAAAACCAACAGTTAGACTCCGATGAGCCCGACCAGAGACAGAGCATCAGGCACCAACCAACATTATCTCTTTAATTTTCAATAAGCCTTTACGTTGGAGCCGTCATAGAATCTGAGGCCTGACCCACCGGCGTGCAATTAAAGAGGGAAGCAAAGTTGCCAACCGTGATTGGGTTAACTACCATGCATGCAGTCTGTCGTATAATATCCATGCTGTACCCAATCTTTTTATATCGAAGAATGATTTTACGAAATTGGGTGCTGAAGTCATTGCGGTTATATATTTTTCTGAATTTATATACTAAGTCACCATAAAATTCGGGTTCCGATAGACCTTGTTGCAGAAGAGATTTAAGTCCAATATTGAATTTTGAAATTAAATCAGAATGGCGTCTATAAAATTTTGAAAAGGCTTTGCGTAGTTTATGGTACCGATAACCCTGATTAAGGAGTTTAGCCGTTAATAATTTATTACGAGTGTTGAAGTCAGTTACATGACTACACACTCTAGCAAATCGAATTAATTGCGAAATATAAACGCCATAGGATGGCGCACGAGGAACATCACCATCCAAAAAAGGAAAATTTACAATCTCAAAATCAAAGTCATCGCGTTTATCATAAATTTTGCACGAAACAAATCCATCTACAATAGATAGATGTAAATCCAAAAACGGGGCCTCGGTATCAGAAGAATTTGCTTTATTTAACTGAAGTTCTAGGGGGTAAAGGCTGATAAACCTCATAGCAACCTGTCCGCGCCTGGTCGGCGACTAGTCGCCGATTTGTCACCGATATGCCTTCGCCTTATCAGTGATCAGTCACTGATAAATAGCCGAACAGCCAGCAGTCGCCGATCAGTCGCGGAACAGTCGCCGACTGATCGCCGATTGGTTGTCAGATTTCAGTGCCAAAGTGTTGATGAACTCGATCGGCGGCTCGTCGACTGTTTGGCGACTGTTCGGCGGCTGATCGACCACTTCATGAAAATCATTGCAACCAGTCTGCGATCAGAATCGGTAGCGGCAAGTATTTCGTGCATGTAAGAATGACTGGCTGAGACTACTTTTGTTCGGTGACCTATAAGCGACTATAAAATAAAACCTCACTGCGACGTCTGCAACCTCTCTGCGAACAGACGTACAGGCTGATCTGCACGCTGTTTGCAAGTAGATTCAAACAGAACATAACGATACCAAACCCATGCGACATAGGACATAGTGCATTTTTTCACATCTCCAAAATGGCTACTTTTCTGATGAAAATCCATGTCAGTTTTCTTATTTATTCTGCAAACATAGGCTGTGGGTACTCGTTAGAACCGCCTCGTTGAAGCGATTCTAACGGCTACCCACAATCAATGTTTTGGAGTAGTAATACACTGCTCAGGAGCAAAAAAAAAACATATTTCCTTATATTATATAGATGTTGGATAAAGATGATGAAACAACGATTCAGAAACATGAATAACTTTATCTGCGACATGCAAATGGCAAACATTGGCAACCAGTTCACAAATCACGGCCTGTAACATGTTAAGGAAAAGTTTACAAAAATGGTTGAGAAATCGCCATCGTTACGTCAGAGTATTTCAAATGCCACAGACATGCGCAAATCAGTCATTTTTTACCTGTGAGTAATGTGTTTGACCACCTCGAGCAGCACAACACTCCTGGCATCGCCGAAGCATGCAACGAACCAAATTTTAAACAGTAAGTAACAAACAACAACAAAAATAAACCGCCACAAAAGAACCGCCTTGGAACGGTCAGTGGAAAGAATTCCACTGGGGGGCTTAAATCGATTTTACATGGCAATAATCCTCGCCCTTACCTCTGTCGCGGTATACACTAATTTTGTTTAGTCCGCATGAAGGCCTCCTAACTCATAAGGTTAACACCTCCGAGAACATACAAATCAAAAAACTACAGATATGTAAAAAGGTTGAGGACTCGACAGCATACAACAGCAGAATTGCTGGAGCAAAAGAAAACCAACAGTTAGACTCCGAAAGGCCCGACCAAAGTCCGTTCGGCCTTCATTAGAATTCCACCTTATACCCTCATTGACCCTCCCTCACACACACACACACACACACACACACACACGCACGCACGCACGCACGCACACTCCATATCTGTCTGTTTCCAATATGTTACAGTCCTCGTATCGTTCTCCGAGTTGTCTACAGACTTGAACACGTCGACCACATGCATTCGGGCGAAATCTGCTTTCATCCTTGCACAGAACTGTACGCCAGTCTCGCAATCGCCAGTTCTGATGTTCTTGGGCAAACACATATCGCCGTGCACGATGTTGCCTGGTGAGAACAAGCCCTCTTGCCGGACGTCTGACTTTCAGGTCACCTCTTACGTATTGTTGATAGGATGTCCTTTGACCAACTGCATGCTGGAAATTGATTTGTAGCCTTCTTGCAGTGTAGGGCCGATTTCGAAGCGCCAGATTTCGAAAACATTGAGCTTCCCTTAATGACGTAATGCGGTGGCGACCTTGCCCTACTCGTCCAATAAACTCGCCGTCTCCTGGCAACAACACAACCGCCTTAATCATATAAGTCACTACGAAGCCAAAAATAACACTTAACCGAAGGACATACATGTTTTTTTATCAGTTACCCCCTTTATATATTGCGTTGTAGCGCATTGACCTGATAAACATATGCTATCTCAGGACAAGTGAGGTTTATTAGGTCAACGTGCCATTGCACTTCTTAGAACTGGACTGCTAAAAATGGCAAAAATATAAGTGTATAATGGGATAAACTGATAAATAGAATAACAGATTCGGGTCATTTGATATCAAGTCTATCAGGCTCGGCTTCGAAAACGCCTTCAAATTGCCCGATAAACTTGATATCAAAAGACACCCACCTGGTATTCTCTATATCCAAAGTCAAATTTTGGACAGATCGCCCCATGTTTTATATGGGTTTCCATGCTGTAGCTCACATTGTTGCTTTGTACATGAACCTTGCTTCTTGACATTTGCATGAACATTGTTAAGAGATGTTAAAATAGTGCCTTTCCTTGAGTTTGAAAATTGCCGAGCGGTGATGTTATACAAGCTTAATTTAATTGTTTTAAGCAGTGTAAGAAAAATAATGTATAACCCCGTAAGCCGCAGTTTTCTCTATATAAACTGGGGTTGAGAGAGTGTTCATTTCACGGTCCTGTTAACGCGATGAACGTTAATGACGCTTCTCATTTAACCCATATATGACAATGGGATCTCCCATCTATTAAGTATGGCAAAGTCCATTTCCAATAATAGCGGGGTTTTTTTTGTTGCAGTTTTTATTTTTATAAATATATGTGTTCTTTAAGCAAACAGAGTAGACCAAGATCATGCGCCGTCTTCTGTGGCCTCTCAGTCTCATCTGTTTTTTTTCCTTAAATAGGACGCAAGGTATGTTTAGGTTAATTAAATGTGTGGGCGTATGTTCAGTAAAGTTTCTTGACGTCTTCAATAACGGTCTTAGATAAAAGGGCTCTTAGCATTTCTGCAATATTTTGAAGTACATGTTCACCATTTATACCCCATATTTTACCATTACATATACATGTGGAGATTATTAGGAGGTCTGTGACACGGAGATCCCAATTGGCCTGTCTGTTAACAAAAAAGTTAAAAACATATACGACCCTTTTCTCACGGCGTGGTCTGTTTAATATTAAAATATTGAACTTATATTCCTAGTGATTTCACAGCAAGAGCTGCCTCAACAGTGAACGACATTCGAGGTAAGATACGATTTCTTCTTTTCTTTTTTTTCTTTTTTTCTATATTTTCTTAAGCAATGTGGTCAGTTGTAAATATCAATTAATACTGACAAATACTGACAAATGTTTATTCAGCACAAACACATTTACAATAAATGGCTAAGGCAGAAACAAGATAAAGCATAATCAATTAACAAATGATCTTCACATTACCCATATAATAACCAGTCTATGCAACCATCAATATTGGAGCTCATAGTAGCATTCATTATCTGACACAAGCCATGGTGATATACTTAGACTCCAGCGACAAAATACATTCTTCAGGCCATCTAAATCATATAATTCAAGTTGTACCTCACAGACACGTCAACACAAAGGTAGGCAGATTCAATACATTTGATGTCAATGCAGTTAGGATACCTCCCCGCAGGTCTTTTAGGTTATCATGCTTTCCCTTAGTTTAAAAAAATTCCAATGAAATCAGAGGACAGTTTTAACATGCGATGATTACAGCTATCAAGATTAATTGTTAATGTTAGTTTTTGATTATTCAAATTTTTCATTTTCAAACTAAAAGCTTGTCTTAATGGCTTAAAAAATCTTCGTCTTCAATTTAACCACAAACGCGGGCATAACAAACCCTTTCATTCGTAGGAATATGAGTAAATCTTCCGCTTTCTACGATTGCTAGTTTTATGCGCCTATTCTAAGTTGGCCTATCATTGCTCTTTCATTTCTTAATAGAAGTATAGGTATAAGTATAATTTAAGTATATCAACATAGTAAGGACGATTGTCTGATATATGACATTTCATTAGAAATTTAGACATTTTTAATCTCATTTATCATATGACGTCGCGTCTGAGAGTGTAATGATACCATGTACTATTTTCGATAATCCATTAGTGGATTAAATGTGCAAATTAGCTAGACACGTCCCGTAACGTTACACGTACGACGTCCTTAACGACGTCGCATTTACTAATGGCGGAATATTGATGTTTTTGTGAACAATCGTGAATAAAATTCGTTTTAAATGCCATATGATAAATATAATCTTGCATTTGTGCCCATGTATTAAAGCCACGCATTTTATCCCTTTTCCTCAACTCGTTAAATAAATTCAATAATACATGAACACTCATGTCAGATCCTCTATGTCTTGTTCTTGATGATGTATGTCTGAGATACGTTGCATATACATAAAGAGTTAAACGAATATGGATTCAGTAGACAGGAAAATCCCAAACATTACACAAACACGCCTATACAAATACATTACCACCTATATCGCCGAAAAAAAAAAATGAAAATTTTAAGATGAAAAATTGTGATATTTTTCTTATTTCTGCTCAAAATATAGATTGTGGGCACTCGTGGGCACTCGTTAGAACCGCCTCGATGAGGCGGTTCTAACGAGTACCCACAATCTATATTTTTGAGAAGAAATAAGAAAAATAAGGTATACCCCGGAAACACAAGTTTTACTAAATAAAAGTGAGGTTCAAGGGGGTCAAAATTATATAGGCGTGTTTTCGTGATGATATTGAACGCATTACAAACCTGAAAAGCACACTACTTATGGTTTTTAGTTGCATTTACTACCTAACAATTATTGCATGTGGTTAACATTTTGTGTACGTTACTTTTACATAACGCTTCCACACAGAGCTGATACCGACAGAACATGAGTACTGGTAAAACGCGTAGAGGGTCTAAGGCTGCCCCGGCAAAGTTTTGCAAGTCGGACCGTTAATGCATATTAACATTTTTAGTTTTATTGTGCGGCAGGGATTGAGATGTCATTTCATCTTAATGTCGGGTAGAAGTTCTTAACAATTATAGCAACGCCTCCATCATTGACCTGAAAATTATTGACGGAGATGTTGAACCTAGAATCAGTTAAGGCGTAACTATACCAAATTTAGAGGCACATAGGCCTTTCTGATATTTAATCTTCAACAGTGTGTCTCAACCCCAAAGTTCTGAAACCTAAACGGATGATGGACTAGATCCGGCAAACACAGCACCAAATCCGCTAAGATACATGTCGCACCTGACAAGTCAGTCTGATACTGCAAAAATTAAAGATATAATATAGTTATTTAAATCAGTACCTGAGTACTGACGTCAACAGCGCAGCATCAACCTCGGCACTAAGGAACTGATACTGAGCAGACGATACCCTCGGCAACGAACGAATCATCCACCAGCATAGATACCGACCAAGTGGTTTCAATTAAGTCGTAACTATACCAAATTAAGTGACAGAGAGGCCTTTCTAATATTAAATCTTCATCAATGTGTCTCAACCCCAAAGTTCCGAAACCGAAACGGATGGTGGACAAGACCCGGCAAACACAGCACACCCTACCTCCACCCCCCACCTTCGAGCACACACCGACCGCCATAGCTCATGAGACACGTCAACTGGAGGCATCAGGCAAGAGACGCATACCCTAGGACTTATAGGCATCCCCCACAGAGCCAACATCAGTAAAAATGGCCAACACTCCACAGAAATCCCGGGCACCAGGAAGGAGATGTCCAAAGTAGCGAGACTTGCAAAATTTGAAATGTAACAAAAAGTGTGAACCAAATCCGCTAACTTAAAGAAACATTTCTCACCTGACAAGTCAGTCTTAGTTTTAGAAAAAAATACAATTTTAAACTGCAAAAAATAGTTATTATATAGTTATTTAAATTAATACCTGAGTACTGACGTCAACACCGCAAACAAAACAAACAAAACTTCACGTTTACAATCCGATTATTAATATCACATTGTACAGCGAAAAATTAGGTATAGTACTTTATTCATTTATTTATTTATTAATTTTAATTTACTAATTTTATTCATTTATTTATGTAGTCATATTTTGATCAGTCTTTCAGATATATTGTTTGTACTAGTAAGAAACGCCTAACGATGTCGATTCGGACGAGCAATCTATGTTTGCAAAAGAAATAAAGACAAACTACTGTCCGCCGAGGAATAGTTGACAGTGACGTCACGACTTGTTTTTGTTTTGAACAATGCAAAGCTTATGGGGCTAACGGTAAAATAGCTCAAATAGTCAGCTACGTCACTGCCAGCTATTTGTTGGCGAACTATACCATGATTGTTATTAGACAAATATTTTGTTTCGGACTCATGAAATACAATGTAAATAAACATCCTTTAAATGCAAATAATACTGGCACATCGCGCTAACAGGCCCATGAAATGAACACCCCATTACATCCCTCTTTATACAGAGAAAACAGGGGTTTATGGGCGTATACATTATTTCCGTTATTTCTGCTCCTAGACATAGGTTGTGGGTACTCGTTAGAACCGCCTCAAAGAGGCGGTTCTAACGAGCACCCACAACCTATGTTTTGCGTATAAATAAGGATAATATCACAAATTTTCATTTTCATCAGAAAATTAACCGTTTTGGAGATGTTTAAAACTGAAATATGACGCACGGATGTGTTATCGTAATGTCTGTAAATCCGTGGGAATAATTTAAAAGAGATTCGATTAATACTGGCTTAAAGAATACCAGCGTATAGGGATTTAAAATGTTATGTTATGTTAAATGATATATTCTTCTGCTTCTTCTTTTTCTACATCTTTTTCTTCTTCTTCTTCTTCTTTATATGTCATACCTGATCCACTATAAATATTGTTTGTTTTTTTTATACTTGTGCGTATTAAAAATGAAATTAGCATTTTCGCTTTTTTTTTCTGCCTGAAAGAGAGTTCAGTTAAGCTTTCCAATTGCAACGACGAGTTTATTTCGTCCAGGTAAGTCAGGATAATCACCAATTATATGAGCCCCGCCAAGCGAATTTGGATCTTCGAGCATTCCGTCATGACAAATTTTAACTGCGCATGCCCTGCCATTCAGAGGGGCCAGGGATATGGCTTTCTGTCTGAAAAGTAGAAGTAAAACAAAGATCAGGAATTGATACAATTAACTTACTCCACCCATAAAAGACACCAAAGGGAAAGAAATACAAACATTAAGCGACCAGACCATAATGGAAACCTAAACAAAGGAAGGCCATAAGGACAGTTACTTTCCCACAAAATGGCCATATGGTCATCCGAAACTAAAAGACACAAGTGATACACACAGTAAGTAACAAACAACAACATAAAATAAATCGCCACAGAAGAGCCGCCTTGGAACGGTCAGTGGAAGATTTCCACTGGGGGGCTTAAATCGATTTTACGTGGCCACAATCCTCGCCCTTACTTCCGTCGCGATTTAGACAAATAATTTGTTCAGTCCGCATGAAGGCCTCCTAACTCATCAGTGCAACATCTCCGTGAACACAAAAATCAAAGAACCACAGAGGTGAGACAACGGTGAGGACCCGACAGCAAGAAACCACCGAAATGCTGGAGCAAAAGAAAACCAACAGCTAGACTCCGATGAGCCCGACCAGAGACAGAGCATCAGGCACCAACCGACATTATCTCTCTAATTTTCAATAAGCCTTCACGCTGGAGCCGCCACAGAATCCGAGGCCCGACCCACCGGCGCGCAACCAAAGAGGGAAGCAAAGCCGCCAACCGTGATTGGGCCAACCACCACGCACGCAGCCCGCCGCACAACATCCACGCTGCACCCAATCCTTCCATATCGAAGAATGATTTTACGAAATTGGGTGCTGAAGCCATTGCGGTTATATATTTTTCTGAACTTACACGCCAAGTCACCATAAAACTCGGGTTCCGATAGACCCTGTTGCAGAAGAGACCCAAGTCCAATATTGAATTTTGAAATCAAATCAGAACGGCGTCTATAAAATTTTGAAAAGGCCTTGCGTAGTTTATGGTACCGATAACCCTGATTAAGGAGTTTAGCCGTTAATAATTTATTACGAGTGTTGAAGTCAGTCACATGACTACACACTCTAGCAAATCGAACCAATTGCGAAATACAAACGCCACAGGATGGCGCACGAGGAACATCACCATCCAAAAAAGGAAAACCTACAATCTCAAAATCAAAGTCATCGCGTTCATCATAAATCCCGCACGAAACAAATCCATCCACAATAGACAGATGCAAATCCAAAAACGGGGCCTCGGTATCAGAAGAATTTGCTTTATTTAACTGCAGTTCTAGGGGGTAAATCTGACTGATCAAACCTCTTGATTCACTGCTTGTATGAGCGAGCAGCGAAGGTTCTGGCGAGACTGCGCGGATGCGCAGGCTCGCCTGAACCTTCGCTGCTCGCATAGGCGATAAGTACCAAAATCGCTTGACGGGGCCCTTATAATGACTGTCTTTACTTTTGACTATTGTACATTGAATTGCTACGGTCGAATGGTTTTGTGTATGGATTCCTGACCGAAAGATCGCAGGTTCGGCCTCACTGGGGCATAACATAAACTTTAATATTTTCTCATTTTTTCTTTTTTGTTAATTTGTCTTCAAATGCGGATTTTATGAAAAAAAATTACAGAAAAAAACTTGATAATATATTATTTTTTTTGGCTGTTTTAATTTTTGATTATGATTTTTACATAGTTTTGTGTTTTTATCGTTTTTTACTTGATTTGTTTAGTGTTTTATAAGTAATCTCAGAGATACGTTGTCCCCTTCGTCTGACGAACTGACGAACATGAACTTGAATCGCTTTTGTCGGCATCATTGACTGTGGAATGGCCCGCGTAAAAAATATGGCGTATTGTTAGTGTGGAATTGCCCGCGTAAAAATTATGACGGGTTGTTAGAGAAATGCGTTATCCAGCATTGTCTTCAAAACATTAAACATTATAGGAAGTGAATACTCAAATCCGCCTGCAAATCAGATATTTGCCTTGCCTACTTGTAATATACACTTCGCATTCGCTTTGTCTGACCAACCTATTTTGCTCTTTTTCTTCAGTCCTAATACTTTTTTCATACAGAATACTTGAATGCAGTACTTTCAAACGTTAGAAACAACTGTAAGTAAACTCAGTTGAGAACCACCTTTATTCAGCTCTGATAATGAAGTTACATATCACATTTAATCGATTTTGCTATCCCATTACAGGTACAAAACAGGTAAAATTCATCATGAAAACATACCTATATAAATCTGAACCCCTTGAACCCCACTTTTATATAGTAAAACCGGGGTTTGCAGAGGTATACATTATTTTTTGTTTATGCCCAAAAACATATATTTTGTGTACTCGTTAAGAAACATATCAAAATTTTTCATCCGAAAACTCTCATTTGTATAAGGCAGGTTATCATAATATCATGCAATATTACAGACCTATTGACCTTCTTGTTTCTGCTCTAAACTATAGATTTGAGGGCGGTTCTAATAAGTACCAATAATCTATATTTTGAGCTTGGGTAGTCGTTAGAACTGCCTCGATGGGCGGTTCTAATGAGTACTCACAATCTATACTTTGAGCAGAAATTTTTTTTTTATCCGAAACTTTTCGCTTCTTCGGGGGTAAAATTTACAATGTGTTTGTATAGGCGTGTTTTCGTAATGTCGCGCTGCTTTATGTAATAGAAGCTACCACAATGGTTAATGCTAAAGGCGTGCCATTGAGTCTCAAGGTCGCAGGCTTTACAAAATGTGATTTTGTCCAGAAAAATACCAAAAAGAGGTGAATTTTAGATAATTTTTTTATAACTTTCTGCTTCTCTTTTTAAGCGTTTCCGGAGTTTTTAGAACGTCGAAAATTACCATACAAGCTGATGAGAGTGGATAGCTTGTATGATAATTTTGTTAAATAATGGAAAGAAAATATGGTACCCCTGTGCACGCAGTGGGTTAAAAGTTGAAGGCTATCCCAAAACTAATAGCTTGTTTTGTTTGATTGATTGTTTTGTTTGACAGTAGATATATAGATAGATTAGAGGATTAACGTCCCCGTCAACACTGCATAGGTCATTTTGGCGACGTAGCTTCCAATTTTATTGGAAAATTTAACCAATATTAATGATGCTGTTCGGCTATCATTGGCAAAAATGCGTGCATTTGTTTATTTTTTTATTGCACTTATACAATATGACGGCTGGGAAATAATGTAAATATAAGTAACAAAGGTAATTCCTTTAAGGACCATCGAATTATGACCAACCATTACGAAAACACACCTATACAAATACATTACCAATTTTGGGGCCAAAAATTAGAAATTTTAAGATGAACAATTGTGATATTTTTCTTATTTCTGCTCAAAACATAGATTGCGGGAACTAGATAGAACCGCCTCGACGAGGCGGTTCTATCGAGTACCAACAATATATGTTTTTGAGCAGAAATAAGAAAAATAATGTAAACCCCCTAAACCCCAGTTTTAGTAAATAAATGTGGGGTTCAAGGGGGTCAAAATTATATAGGCGTGTTCTCGGAATGACAGGGTCACAAGCAAAGTTCGATGAACGTTAAGAAAATTGCATCCATTTCTGAAATTAATGAGCTGACCCACGACACGTAGCAAAGAGTTCATGTTTTTCACACTTGAACATGTAGAAAAAATAAAGGGTTAAACACATGTCTCTTTAACTACCCACAAGTCCCCAGCAGATAAGATAATCCTTAAAGCATCACGAAGTCCAGCCTATATGATTTTGATCCTCTTGAATCCCGCTTTTATATTGTAAAATTGGGGTATAAAAATTGCATTTAATGGTCATGTCAGACAGTGTGTGGAGCTCTCACTTTTCTACTTGACAATATTTACATAAGATTCAGACAGATTGTGGGTATTCCGATGGGTTCGATTGCGCTAGCCTTGCGTCTGATCTGTTTTTGCTTTGTTTTATAACCAATCTGAAATCGTTGGAGCCTTTAGCTCGACGTCTAGATATTCGGATGATATATTAAATATTGACACATACATAGTTCGATGTATTGATCAGTCAAATTTACCCCTCCCCACACAACTTAAATAAAGCAAATTCTTCAATTCATAGTTGGTGAGTGAGCAAGCGAGCAACTATGTGAAAGAGGCATATATTCAGACAAACTTAAGTATACACAAGGAGTGAAGCACAAGCACATGCACACCTCACATACAAACACACACCAGAATATACAATGGTCTCTTAGACTGGACTATTAGTTGCCAGGAATGTTGTTAACTTTTCGTCCATCTGATGCACCTAGAATGACAGTAAGTGATAAGCCCTGAAAAAAACCATACTGCCCATGTACAACTCTGTCTTGATTTTGGGGTAAAATGAAATTAGAAGCTTTCACTGAGGGTCAGATATGCATTTCTGTACCATCAGGATTAAGTTGCTGGCGCCTTGAAAAATATGGCATTGAAATTAGAAACTTTCAACATGAATTTGGTTTTTGTTAACAATTCGCTTTCTGATAATGTCAGTATTTTCAAATCACTCATTGAATGGAAAATATTGTCCATATTATAATCCAAAATCACTGTACACGTCCTCTTTTGATGCCATTTAATTTTGGATACATTCAATTTTGCTGTACTTCCCCAAATGACTTTTGCATAATCCAAATGAAGTTGGATATAACCCTTAATGAACATAAGTGTATGATCTAAAGATAGATGGCACTTATTTTGTGACAGTAGCCATACATTAGTTTAGATTGTCTGTGCTACTTTGCTAATATGACCCCCGCCCTTTAGGAGAGTGTTGTCAATTTGTACTTCTAGGATTCTCTCATTTGATACTCTAGTTATAGGGATGCCATTGAATAATATACTTAAATCTCTTTTTAACCTGATTCTGTGTTTCTGTTTTGTTGTTGTCTTTAAGTTATTAACAAAGCTTTTGTCTTATCATAGTTGATCACTTTACCATTTTCTTTAGGGTTTAGATGTTCCTCGTGCGGCATCATATTGCGATTATATTTCGCTATTAATTCGATTTGCCAGAGTGTCTAGTCATGCAGCTGACTTCAATACACGTACAAAAATGTTAACTTCTAAGCTTCTTAATCAGGGTTATCGGTATCATAAACTACGCGAGGCCTTTTCTAAATTAAATAGACGTCATTCTGATTTGATTTCAAAATTCAATGTTGGACTTACAAGGTCTATCGCAACCCGAATTTTATGGTGACTTATTATATAAATTCAAGGAAATACTCGTATACTTGCAATGATTTCAGAACCCAGTTGCGTAAAATCGTTCTTCGATATAAAATAATTGGGTACAACATAAATGTTATACGATAGACAGCCTGCATGGTGGTTTACCCAATCACGGTTGCTAACTTTTCTTCACTCTTTAATTGCTCGCCGTTGGGTCAAGCCTCAGAATTCATAACAGTTCCAGCGCAAAGGCTTACTTATGTAACGTTGGTTGGTGCCTGATGTTCCGTCTCTGGTCAGGCCCATCGGGGTCTAACTGTTCTTTTTCTTTGCTCCAGCACTTCAATAGTTTCTTGCTGTCGAGACCTCGCCGTTGTTTCATTTCCGTGGTTGTTTGATATTTTGTGTACTCGGACATGTTGTACTCATGCGTCAGGAAGCGTGCATGCGCACTGAACAAATTTATATTTGTCTAAATCGCGACGGAATTAAGGGCTTAAAATCGATTCAATCCGAATTATTTTTCAATGACTGTCCACAGGCTGTCGTGGTTTGTTTTTGTTATGCCTTGTCTTTGAATGTGTATATCGCTCGTTTTATTTTTTGTTTGTTTGTTTGTTTTTGGTTAGCCAATTGGCCATTTTGTGGGAAAATACGGGTCCTTTTGGCATTTCTCTACTGACATTCCATTAGGCTCTAGTTATTTTTGTTTGAGACTCTTTCCCTTTGTTGTCTCTGATTGGAGGTGTGGGATAAATGTATCGATTCCCGACCATTGCGTCCACTTCTATTTTACAGGTGTAAACATTGTCGTTTTTTTTTTTTCTGCTCAAACACAGAGATTGTGGGTACTGGTTTGAACCGCCTTTGAGACGGTTATAACGAGTACCCACTATCTATATTGTTAAGTAGAAATAATAAAAAAAAATCATATTTTTTTTATCTGAACAGTTTATTTTTTGGTTAAACATGTAAAATGTCCAATATATTTGAATAGGCGTGTTTTCGTAATGGGATCTTAGTCCGGGATTTGAGACCAGATTTTGAAAAAATTAATGCACCCAAAATTATCACGCTTTATTTGTGCCGTTTCATTGAGATAGAAGCTTAACCTTTATGACATGTGATTATTTAGCAAATCTGGTGGTGAAAAGGGGTTGCAAATTCTGAGTTTACGCCCACACCCATGTGGATCGTATAGTTGGATCGAGTCCTCACCGTTGTCTCACCTCTGTGGTTCTTTGATTTTTTGTGTTCACGGAGATGTTGCACTGATGAGTTAGGAGGCCTTCATGTGGACTGAAGAAATTATTTGTCTAAATCGCGGCGGAAGTAAGGGCGAGGATTGTGGCCACGTAAAATCGATTTAAGCCCCCCAGTGGAAATCTTTCCACTGACCGTTCCAAGGCGGTTCTTCTGTGGCGATTTATTTATGTTGTTGTTTGTTACTTACTGTGTGTATCACTTGTGTTTTTTAATTTTGGATGGCCATATGGCCATTTTGTGGGAAAGTAACTGTCCTTATGGCCTTTCTTTGTTTAGGTTTCCATTATGGTCTGGTCGCTTAATGTTTGTATTTCTTTCCCTTTGGTGTCTTTGATGGGTGGAGTAAGTTAATTGTATCGATTCCTGATCTTTGTTTTACTTCTACTATTAAGCGGCTTTCACTAAATGCCCTGAACACAAAATTATAAACAATTAAGCGGCCCATGGGAAACTACGCTCACCAGAGCTCTGGTAAATCGTCCCCACCTTCCTGGTGGCCCTTTATTTTAACATTCCATAATGGTTTAGTAGAGGCTAATCCCAGGACCATTACTGCCAATTTATTTTGAAATCAACCATTTTTTTGCCGTCGCATACATTATGGTCAGCATTGCACAATCTAGCAGGGCTAGAGTCCAAATTGATGCATACCAATGTCTTGTATTTCTTGAGAAGCAGAATTTAAAATCACCTTTGGCAATATATTGGTGTGACGATCACACAGATCCCTCTAACAAACTTTGATTTCTCGACCACACTGATGCAGTATATGTAATTTGGTATCAGTTAGCCAAGTAGTTTCAGAAAAATTAAAAAAAATATTTAATCTTATGGTCCCAGGATCATTAAGCTGATTGCAAATATCAACTAATATCAACTATGATGCCATAAGCTGCAAAAGAACCAAAAGATCTTGTTTTTTCCATACAAAATACTTAATGACCGATGTGACCTTTACTTAAGAAAGGTAAAAGTCAACGAAATGTCATTATTAGAACAAATTTGATAGGGTCCAGGTCCCCAATATTGCATACCAAGTTTCAAGGTCATCGGTCGATTGGTTCATGAGAACGCGATTTTCAAAGGCGTTTACCATATATGGGCATGGTTGACATTTTGGTCATGTGACCCAGACACTCAGAATATATGTTTGTTCTTCCACCCGAGGGCAGTTTCACGTATAATTTGGTTCCAATTGGCCCTGTAGTTTCAGAGGAGATGTCGTTTGAAATTGTTTGTATGCTTAAATGAGAAAAGAGGGTAGGAACATTTATCTCCCCCTTTTTATGCTTTTTGCCCCACTTTTTTATTTTCTAACTCCATTTTCCAGATGCTGAGAGACCTCTAAATAAATTAACTTCATAGTTATGTGTGAGAAAGAAAGGTGCATTAAACTCCTTAAGTACGGGCGCTATAAATTTCAAATCCCCGACTATCTGGCGAAACTGAACTTTTCCGCCTGCTATTCTGAGCCTTTGATAAGAACACCGTTCAAACAAATAAAGAAAGACAACCCCTATATATTTTACGATCAAATACTGATTAAATACCACTATACTGTTTGTTTGTGATCCGGCTTTACGTTCCCTTCAACATATGCTGTTAGTTTTGGATATATACTTACGATTTTGTGTGATTCACACCTGAGCTTGCGACAAAATGACATCTCAAGAAACTGCAAGAACGATCTGATTGATTCGCACCACTTTTTCTGGACAGCCTTTGACATAATTAGCAGTTTACCATTTTTCAACTTCGGTCGGTATTGGCTCTGCGCAGAAGCACAATGCAGCCAAAGCTATTTTCCAAGGGCGCAAAATACCGCCAAGAATACCAGCAAAAATGAGACATTACGACAAATCCCATGTATGCTACACATATCTGTAGATCAAGCAGTTTTTAGATGATTTATTTAATATTCCTAATTTCGATTTCAAATATAAACAGTGTTGTTTTCTATTTTGTGCTCGATAGAACTACCTCAATGAATAATCGATTATGTGTGCTCAAAAACATAAATAATATGTGCGTATGAAAAACCAAAACAAAAACAAAATAGGATGTGCGTACTTCTTAGAACCACCCCCAATACGGCAGTTCTAAGGAGTACGCACATCCTATATATGTTTATGAGCTATATAGAATGTGGGAACTCCTTAAAAATGCCTCAAAAAGGCGGTATGAAAGAGTACGCCCATCCGATATATTTTTGCAGCAATGAATACAATACTGTGAGCCCCTGCAAACCCATTTTGTCTATAGAAAGTAGGCGTTCATTTTACGGCATTGCCAACGTGAATGGTCATTCTTTTAAATGTCAGTGTTCTTTTTTCTAACTTTCTTTCTTTATTCCTTTCTTTCTTTCTGTCTTTTTTTTGTTTATCCTTTATTGTTATACCCCCGCAAACGTAGTTTGAAGGGGGTATACTGGAATCAGCCTGTCGGTTTGTTTGTCGGGCGATCGGGCGATCTGTCTGCAAAATTTTGTCCGCTCAACTTCTCCTTCACTATCAGTCGGATTCAGTTGATACTTGCCATAATTGTTCACCAGGAGGGGTTGATGTGCAAGACACAAATTTCACTAAAGTTTGTGCCATAATTACGGAGTTATGGCCCTTGATTAGCTAAAATAAGGTGCTTAAAACCTTGTCCGCTCAACTCCTCTTTCACTATCTGTCGGATTTAATTGATACTTGCAATAATTATTCACCAGGAGGGGCAAATGTGCAAGACACAAATTTCACTAAAGTTTGTCCCATAATTACGGAGTTATGGCCCTTGATTTGCTAAAAAATATACTAAAACACCTTGTCCGCTCAATTCCTCCTTCACTCTCAGTCGGATTCAATTGATACTTTCCATAATTTTTCACCAGGAGGCTAGATGTGCAAGACGCAAATTTCACTAAAGTTTGTCCCATAATTACGGAGTTATGGGCCTTGATTTGCTAAAAAAATGTGCTAAAAATCTTGTCCACTCAACTCCTCCTTCACTATCAGTCAGATTCAATTGATACTTACCGTCGTGATATGACTAAAAAATTGTTGAAAGCGACGTTAAACCCGAATTCACACACTCTCAATTGATACTTGCCACAATAGTTCACCAGGAGGGGTGGATGTGCAAGACGCAAATTTCACTTAAGTTTGTCCCATATTTACGGAGTTATGGCCCCTGAATCAATTTGAAACATACTTTCTTCACCCTGATTTGCTTGCAAATATCTTGTCCACTGAACTCCTCCTTCACTATCAGTCGGATTCAATGGATACTCGGCATACTTATTCACTATGATAAGTAGATGTGCAAGACGCAAATTTTAGGAGAATCTGTCCAACAATTATGGAGTTATTGCACCTGAATCACTGAAAAGTGGCTGTTGCAAAATTTTGTCCGCTAAACTCCTCCTTCACTCTCAATCGGATTCAATGGATACTTGGCATACTTATTCACTAGGATTAGTAGATGTGCAAAGCGCAAATTTCAGGAGAATCTGTCCAACAATTATGGAGTTATTGCCCCTGAATGGACTCAGTGGACACTGTTTATGTTTGCTTTCTGTGTCAAGTATTGAGGCGCGGGAATTAATTATTACCTTTAGTGATAGTTCTTCTAGTTTTTTTTTTCTCGAGGCCCACTGTTCTCGTATTATTAATCATCTTTCGGGGCGTTTCAAACATAATCTCTGGTTAGGCCCATCGGGCATTTGTTTCTTTTTTTTTTTTTGCTCCAGCATCTCAGTGGTCTTTTGCTGTCGACATCACGTGAACAAGTCCGTGAAATTAACACCCCTTAACCCCACTTTATATACAGAAATCTGGGGGTTTACAGGGTATACATTATTTCCCGTATTTTTGCTCCATGACATAGGTTGTGGGTACTCGGTCGAACCGCCTCAATGAGGCGGTTCTAACGAGCAGCCACAACCTATGTTTGCAGCAAAAATAAGAAAAATGTCACGGATTTTCATCAGAAAAGTAGCCGTTTTGAAGATGTGAAAAAAGATATATGTCGCACGGCTGTGTTATCGTAATGGAGTCCTCACCGGTGTTTCATCTCTGTGGTTTATTGATTTTTGTGTTCACGGAGATGTTGCACTGATGAGTTAGGAGGCCTTCATTCGGACTGAACAAATTGTTTGTCTGAATCGCGACGGAAGTTAGGCCACGTAAAATCGATAAACGCCCCACCCGATGGAATTCGTTTCACTGACCGTTCCAATTCGGCTATTCTGTCGTGATTTATTTTTGTTATGACTTGTCTTTAACTGTGTGTCCCTTATACAGTTTTGCTTTTGATAGCCAGTTCAGTGGCATTTTGTGGGAAAGTAACTGTCCTTTGGCTTTCCGCTAGTGTTTTCTTTACGGTCTAGTTGTTTCGTGTTTGTGTTTCTTTCCCATGGCGTCTCTGATGGGAGCTGTGGGTTAATCGTTTCGATTCCTGATCATTGCCTTCACTTCTATTTAAAGCTATGTCCCAAAGGTTGTCTTAAAGTGAATGACCACCATTTTCTTCTCAGATCCATTTTACAAAAACACCATTGAGGAATGATAAAATCATATTCTTCTCTTAAACTGTTTCTGTAATTACTTTTAATGGCTAATTTAAGTTGTTCATAGGGTGTCAGACATTTTTACAGATTATATCTCCTGCAGTGACCTCACAGAAACTGTTCAGTTCATGTTCTGACAGCTAACTTTAGCAGCTGAGGATTTTTGAGGAGAAAGTGAACTTTAAAATAATAAAAATGCCTTCTTGCAAGGCCAAATACTGGACAAGGAATTAGCTGTTTTGCTATCCCTGACCCTAAGAAAAATAGAGTTATGTAAAAATGGATTCATAATCTTGGAACAGAGAATCTTAACACCAAGACATAAAAATTTAAGCATAACATTCTTTGAGTTAATATTTTGAAGATAGCTGCTTTCAATTGGACTTGAAAGTTTGTTTTATTACTTGTTTCTTTTCTTCATTAATTAATGCCTATCAGTATCATTTAACCATTCATTACGTTAACACGCCTTGACAAGTTTAGGTAATATTTCATGGCATTTCACATGGTATTTTGTGATATTTTTCTTAACCCTTTTTGTACCAAATGGAATCTTCCTCCTTTAGAGCTGCCAGGTGGTGTTTGCCTCAAAATTTATTAGAAAGTGGCTGAACATTTTGCAAACAGTTTAATCCCTGATCAAACTGATTAACCGTAGATTAGACAAGGATTACAGAAAACAATTGTTTTGTAGGAAATTTAAGGTGGAACAGGCTTTTTTTTTTAATTGATGTTTAATGTTCCCATTCCCACTATTTAGGTCATTTTGGAGATACTGCTTCCAATTTTGTGGGACTTTTACCCAACATTGAGTTTAATGCCACCCAATGAAACCAATGGCACCAAACTCAGGAAAACTGTCTTCAAAGTGTTTATTTTCATTCAAAGACATAATGAATCCTGTTTATAAGATCTTGCACTGACAGCCTATTTAAGGATTTTTACAACGAAACCTGGTCAGAGAGGCTCATTAATTCTACTTTAATAAATACATATAGAGACATAGAGTTTCAATGGTCTCCATGAGGTCAGGATTTTAGCAAACATACAGAATGCTGGGATACATTTGGATTACCTTGGGGAAAAATATGGCCGCTGCCAGAAGGCTTCATTGAAACCACTAAATGTGGATTTAATTACCTTAGCAGATTTCAGTTGGTAATAAAAGTCAGAGATGTATCATTACAGTAACTGTTTCTTGCAAATGAAGTAATTATATTTTAAAGGTGCTCATTCACTTTAATGAAAGATGTCTTCTTGTATTTCAGGAGAAGAAAGGCCGTTAAAATGACGTCTTCCAAAGTGATGTTGTATATGACTTTGCTGCTACTATTTATACCTGAAGGCACAGGTAAGTACAACAGAAACAAAATGGCTCAAACATCGATTTCGATAACATTACGAAACTATGTCCGTATGATATAATGGCATCCAACATGGTGTCAGAAATTTAAAAAATGTTTAAAAAAACCCGTCCTTTATAAAAGCGATGTCCGGGCGGGCGGGAGTCGGGCTTCGTCCGAGGTTTACCTTTTGGTTAACCTTTTGGTTAACTTTTTTTTCAAAGTTATATTTACCTATATTCTTCAAACGATTGCTTTAATATTAGGACATTTGCTTCATTAATAGTACCTCTTTCATATGCAACATACACACACGCATGCACATACACACATGCTTGCATGCACACATGCTTGCAGTCATGCATGCATCCACACACACAAACATGCACTTATGCATGAATGCACACACATACATGCATCATGCATGCATGCACACACGCATAAATGCATGCATGCACACATGCATGTACACATGCATGCATCCCCAAACATGCTTGCATGCACACATACATGCACTCATGCATGCATCCACACACATATACATGCACTTATGCATGTATGCACTCATGCAGGCTTGCACATACATGCATGCATGCATGCACATACGTGCATAAATGCATCCACTCATGCATGCATGCAAGCACACATGCATGCACACATGCACCCATATATGCATACACACATACATGCATGCACACACAGTCATACAGGCATGCATGCACACTAATGCATGCATGCACTAACACATGCATGCATACACTCACACATGCATGTATACATATATACACACATGCATGCATGCACATGCACACCCATACATGCATGCGCACATGCATGCACTCACACATGCATGCATTCATTCATGCATGCTTTCACACACACATGCATGCACACATGTATGCATGTCAGACATGCATGCTTACATAGACTTATGCACTCATACACACATGCATGCATGCACTCAAGCATGCATGCATGCACGCACACACTTACTCAAATGTTGGGTATAAATTATCTTAAGCAATATCTACTTTAATGGTCCACTATAAGGGTCCTGAGCTCAAGGTCAAGGTCACTATCTATTTTTAGAAAACCTTTGTCAGCGCTGAAGTGCTTCATATAAATGTTGTGTATCAATTGCTGTAGTCTGTTGAACACTTTTACAAAACAAAATGTCATTTTTTTTGGGGGGGGGGGGGGGGCAAAACATAATTGAAATTTTATTTGATTAGGCCCCTATAGGCGAGCTATGTTGCCTTCTGCCAACTTTTGGTACATATGCAGGTTGCAGCTTTGATGACGTCAAAACTGTACTGCAAAACCCGTCCATAATGCCGTCAGGCATTTTTCTTGTAAATTGCTGCTTTCAACATAGATTGATAGTTTGTTGGTGCTCGTAAGAACCGCCTCACGGAGGCGCTTCTAACGAGTACCCACAATCTATGTATTTGGCCAAAAATAAGGCGAATAATGTCGTGTTGGTAAAAAAGTGACTGTAAGTGAAACTGTAAAACGCGTTGTTTTAAAAAAAAGTTTAGTGTTAGAACTTCATTTCTGTCTCTGGTCGGGCTCATCGGAGTCTAACTGTTGGTTTTCTTTTGCTCCAGCATTTCAGTGGTTTCTTGCTGTCGAGTCCTCGCCGTTGTCTCACCTCTGTGGTTCTTTGATTTTTGTGTTCACGGAGATGTTGTACTGATGAGTTAGGAGGCCTTTATGCGGACTGAACAAATTATTTGCTGTCTAAATCGCGACGGAAGTAAGGGCGAGGATTGTGGCCACGTAAAATCGGTTTAAGCCCCCCCCCCCCCCCCCCCAGTGGAAATCTTCCACTGACCGTTCCAAGGCGGCTCTTCTGTGGCGATTTATTTATGTTGTTGTTTGTTACTTACTGTGTGTATCACTTGTGTCTTTTTATTTTTGGATGGCCATATGGCCATTTTGTGGGAAAGTAACTGTCCTTATGGCCTTCCTTTGTTTAGGTTTCCATTATGGTCTGGTCGCTTAATGTTTGTATTTCTTTCCCTTTGGTGTCTTTTATGGGTGGAGTAAGTTAATTGTATCAATTCCTGATCTTTGTTTTACTTCTACTTATTGGATGCATCGGTATATTGATAGAAAGACATCTAACCCAATATCTACTAAGCAACGTGGAAAGCGGATTACAGAAATCTGACATAACCATTGTATTGTTTTATATGAATAGATACCTTAAACTAGATGTTCATTAAGATTTAATGAAAACGAGTTAAGTGAGTGAGTGAGTGTTGAGTGAGTGAGGAACAAGTTAGTTCCTAAAACTTAATTCAATAATCTAACGCATTTTATATTTAGAGAGGTTTGCTTGCTTAGTAAAACCAATCTTCCACGAGACCCTCTATTAATCATATAATATCAACAACTATCAACAAATGAAATGTGGGTAAAAACAAATGAAACGTATGCATGAGAAAAATGACAGTGGTAAATCATTTATAAATATAAAAATAGACATTGTCCTATAATAACCACTGCGGGACTCCGCATTTTATAAAACATCTTTCTCACGATTTATTGTTTACAGAATTTTCATTTAACTTGTTCATCTGGTAAAAACCCACACCACATAAACTTTTCTATGTCAGGGGTACAAATCTGAATCCGGCTCTTTTCAAGCGAATTCATTTTTAGCCAGTCATGTCAAATTAAATGTCGTTTAAAGTCTCTATTTTGCATGGAATTTAAAAACTGCTTTATGACGTTGACGAACGGACGTGCCACTGTATGTGTACGTAATTATAGCACGGCCATTTTAAAGTTTACAGAAAAAGGTTAACACAAAAATAGGTAAACATGTCCCATTCAAATTGCAGCTACATTGGAAAATAAATCTCACCGCTTTTGGCGATAATGAGATCTTAGGACAGTTATCAATTTTGTGTTGGGAAATGATCTTGTTTAGTCATCTTATATACAAATGAGACTAAGGAAAACATTGTTTTTCTTGTTACATAGAGTACACAATTTTGATTGATTCAGACTAAAACAAGGGTCAGCAAAATTATAAGGGAAATTGATTACTCAATTGACGGACATATTGCAACCTCTGAGCGGCGTTTTAGTTTCAATATGTTAGCTCATATTTGAGATAGTATCGGATTTTTGAGACCCAAACAAGAATATTGCATTAACGGGCTACCATACGTATATTATCTGTGGCGACATTATGCACTTCAGAGAAGTTGTCAATATAATGGTTTCATATGTAGCTTAGATTCAACTTCAAAGGTAAAATAGAAGTGAAGGCAATGATCAGGAATCTATACAATTAACCCACAGCGCCCATCAGAGATACCAAAGGGGAAATAACACAAACATGAAACAACAGACCCTAATGGAAATATCAATAACGCAAAGCCAAAAGGACAGTTTTTTCCCCACAAAACGGCCAATTGCCTATCCAAAACAAATAATATAAGCGAAACAAACACTGAAAGACAGACCATAATAACAATAAACCGCGGTAGAAGAACAGCCTTGGAACGGCCAGTGAAACGAATTCAACTGTGGGGCTTAGATCGATTTAACGAGGCCAGAATCCTCGCCTTTACTTCCGTAGCGATTTAGACAAATAATTTGTTCAGCTCACATGAAGGCCTCATAACTCATCAGTGCAAGATCTCTGTGAACACAAAAAATCAAACATTCACATAGATTCACTATTGCCCAAAGGTAGGAAAACAATACCAGTAAAACATAGTTAGAAACGTGTTGCATGCGGCTATATTTAGCTGCATAGGCCACATTCTTATTATTACGTCTAGAAGCCTAGCTTTAACTACGTATTTTAAAACGTAACAGAACGGCAACATAGTGCAAAAATGTAAAACATAACAGAACTGTCAAAAAAATAAATAAAACGTAGTGCAAAACGTAAAACGTAACAGAACTCCCAAAAAACAAGCAGTCGAACGTAGTGCAAAAAAAAAAACGTTTCAAATACGGCTATATATGGCTGCATAGGCCACAGTCGTACTATCACGTATCGAGGACTAGGTTTTATTACGTATTTTAAAACGTAACAGAACGGCAATTATTCTTAGTAAAACGTAGTGAAGGCGTAGCTCATATGGCTATGTATGGCTATATACGGGAACCAGGGCTATATACGGGAACCAGTTACGTTTGCCATTACGCAAACACGCCCATACAAATACATTGCCACCTTGATCACCGAAAAAAAGAAAAATTTATGATGAAAACTTGTGATATTTTTCTTAATCTGCTCCAAATATAGATTGTGGACACTCGTTAGAACCGCCTCATCGAGGCGGTTCTAACCAGTACCCACAATCTATATTTTATGTTGCCGTTCTGTTACGTTTTAAAATACGTAGTTAAAGCTAGGCTTCTAGACGTGATAATAAGAATGCGGCATATGCAGCTAAATATAGCCGCATGCAACACGTTTCTAACTATGTTTTACTGGTATTGTTTTCCGACCTTTGGGCAATAGTGAATCTATGTGAATGTTTGATTTTTATTATATAGGCGTGTTTTCGTGATGCTTGAATGTTTTAAAATATTCGTGACATTAGATATATGTAGCATATATATATATATATATATACATAGCAAACAATACGTAGTGAAAGGTACTAAACCATAGACGAAACGCATTCAATACTTACAAAAACGTAATAAACGATGTACCTCAACATATTGCACTATGCATTACAAACGATTTCCAACGTCTTAATATATTTTGTTGTGTATTATTTGACATTTTATTGCGTTTCAGTAGGCACTTTGTATTGCTAGATTTCGATTCCCTACAAAATAGCTTAACATTTACCTAGCTGAATATGTGACAGTGTGACGGGGATCTTACATAAAGTATTATGCTACTGAGTTGATGTTTTCATTTCTTTTTTCTTTCATTTTTTTCTTTCAAGCTCCGCCAGTTGTAACGCATGACCGTGCCACCAAAACCACAGCAACTGGGACCACCTACACGGAGGGGTATTCTGTATGCAATTTTCAACCGCCCGATACTGAACAACAGTATGTAAATTTCAAGGTGTACTGGTATCAAAATGACGACCTTTTATACGAATCAGGCTTGGTCAGTAACACACAGAATGACCAGTTACGACTCACAGAACCTATGTTTCTACAATATGGATTTCAACTTGGGACATATGTAAGTTGGTGTACCATCACGCAAACAACTCTGTAAAATGAACTCGTTTCATAAATTGGGATTGAGCATCGTCGCATCAACGTCGATGCAACGTAATGGCGTTGTCGACTTTGTATCGCCGTTGATATGACGTTGCATTCACGCAATGTGCCCCTGGGAAAAGTTCTAATAAAACATACTTATATAGTAATAACTATTGCCCAGAGGTATTGTTCTTAACCTGATTCACTATTACCGGAGTCCGAAGGCATTAGGTCATCAACAATCCTGAGGGGAAATATTTTTCAATTCTGTCCTGAAATCTATCAAGTTCTTGTATTATTACATAATCCAACCTATAGGCGTTAAGTGGGCACTGTACTTGTTTTTGAAGGGGCATAATATTTGTTTCTTTCGTTTTTATTTTTTATTTATATTTTTTATTTATTTTTTTTTTTTTTATTGTTATTATATTTTTGTCGTCAAGACAAGAGTTAGACAATCGCAAGGAACAGGTCTTTGATGTCGGGTGTGAAGCTTCATCTAGTGGACCTCTATCAAGATTGTTCAAATTATAGCCCTAGGATCAAAAAAGCCTTTCCCTGGGGCGCTTTGATTTAACATAGACTTGCTGGTCGATTCTCTGCCAAGATTGTTCAAAATACACCATTATCTCATTATACCACGGTTCGTTGTAACACGGTTATGGATATAATACACATGTTCAAGATTGATCCCCAAAATGTATAGATTTTATAGAAAAATGACCGTAAATGGTCATTTTTCTATACAATCTATACATTCTGTTCGGATATAACGCCGTTGTTTAACTAACACAGTTTCTGCTTTGGACCCCGTTTATATATTATACAGAGGTTTTGAAAATGCTTGAGGATCACCGATGAGGCCTAGTTGGCCGAAACTAGCTAGTCTGGCCCAGAAAATATTTACACTTCATATTTTCCAGTTCTGTGGTGTATTCCTTGCTCCAAATGATAACCGTTGTATAGAACATATTTAGTGGCTAACCCTACGAACCACCTCAATAAGTCATATCTGAAGGGCTCCCTTAAACTATGTTCTGAGTACAAAAACAAACTCTGGTATATGAGTAATACACCATCGCACTGATGAGTTTGTTTGTTTGATTAGGAATTTAAAGGACAAGACAACACTATTTGGGACATATCGAGCAGGTCAGAACGCCGGCCCCACAAAAGTATGTCATATAGACATTGAAAACGCGTTCATGTAGTTCCTATTACCTGTAACTAGTGGTGGGCAATCGGTTTCAAATCACAATCGATTATCGGTTTATAATCGGAAGAGAAAACCAACTAGCTATCGATTGCATAATCGGTTTCTCTTTTATGTTAAAATTTGAGTACATGTATGTTTAAATGCCTTCTGTATTTTTTTTATATGTGCATAATACTTACTGTATGTTAGAGATTTTTCTGGACATTATGTTCAAAAAATAAAGGAAAAACATAAACACAGAACTCTTTGTTTTATTTCCTAATAACCTTAAAATAATTCAGTGAAATGAGAAATTTGAATATTATAACTACTGTTGAATGGATGGTTTATATTGAAAGGAGTGGTTTTTTATTCAGTCATTATGCTGTTTGTTTCTGAAAGAGATATCATAATGACTAGTAATGACTAAATGTTTTGACAATGAAACAGTATTTGTGCACAACTTCAGACTAGAAACAACACCTAATGACGGTGCAGACCTGAGCACCGAATGACTAGAAGACTGACCACTTTAGATGAGTGATTAGTCTGTTTAATCTCTCAAGAATTCTAATTTAAGGAGAATGTATACATCTGCAACAGAGACAGCTATGTCAAATATGTTTTTGGCCTACCTTGTCAATAGGAGTCTAGGAGCAACTTCTTTCCTTTTAGTGAAGACCCCTTTCCAAAAGGGGTTTGACATGCTTAAAATCAAACAGAAAGTCACAAAAGTTGCCTGCCTTTTAAAATAGCAGGAAAGTTTCGGCCACCTGGGTAGGAATAAATTTCCTTTTCATTTCGTTTTTTGCCAAAATCTGAGGGAAAACTGTTATTCTGTTGTATTACCCGCATGGAACATTTGCTGACATTTTGGTGGATGCGTAAGTGAGAATAAGTAAGAATTTGGCCAGTTTTTGTAACACACAAAGTTCCGCTCGATCGTCTTCAAAAGGCGGGAAAATGCACGTGCGTGCGAGTATCACCAGAAAGCATTATTTTACATTAAAATGTTGAAAAAACTTTACCTGTTCACCATTGTTATTCATTTATTAACCCACATATGCCCGTGGCCCTTTTGTGGGACATCGGCAAACAGTGCAGTCCCAGATCAGACACCTCAGAAAGACGCCGCAGACGTCTGATTTGGATTTACACTGTTTGATGATTTATAACAGTTCAATTATGACACTATTGTTAATCCCTGTCATATAATTGCCACCCTGCGGTGCGTGTCGATAAGGTGTGAAAATATGGTCGAGTTATGTTTCTAATTTGCGTTTATTCCCCAATCATAAAATTTAATCCGCAATCAATGTGAAAATTATTTAATTGCTCCTAAGACGAGTTGCTACGACAATTCTACTATCTCGTGAATGGTTATATTTTGGCGCCAAGTAGTAGACGCTTGGCGAGAAAAGTTGAACGCTTCAAATTATGTTAACACATCTGTATGCTGTTGTTGGTTATTGACACGGAGCTTACGGAAAGCGCTGTTTTCCACAACCGTTTTGCGATCGAGAATTTTTACCGTTTCCAAACAATGTTTTATGAAAGATACGCTCCATTAAGATAATACAATAGACACGTGTGGGGTTGCTGGGGTCCGATGACGTCATTTACCGATCGTGTGAAGAAAAAAACTGTAGCGGTGGTTTGTGGGCGGCGGTTTGGATGCCGGAAAACTTTGATGTTCGCATTGAACTTGCTTGTTTATTTCGTTTAAAATCAGAGTTTCAGGAATAATACTCACAAAATCGGGTTTGCTAGTAATGGAGATTGTTATATTACTCATGTGTAAGTAAAATTGAGTGGACAATTTAACGTTATTTATGTCGGGAATCGTAAAAGGATAGAGCATTACATGAGATACATCGTATTTTCAACTGACAAAAGTAAAAATAAAATGGTCCAAAAATAATTCGGCCGGATTACCCTGACCTTGGGCCTGTAATTTGAGGGAAAAAAACGACGGGTAATACACGCCAGAATAGGTAATAGAAAAGTGCAACTGAATACCGGAATGCACTAAAACTCGGAATACCAAGTACCGGAACCGACTACAATCGACTAGAGAATTTTTTAATCGATTATCGCTATCGGAAGCCAAAACCAACTGACTTTCGACTATAGTCGATCATCGGCCCACCACTACCTGTAACAGTTTGGAACGCCTTGGAGGAGTTGTGTAACAATAGAAACGCGTAAACTAAATCCTATTTATTGCCCTTTGGTGACCGCCTCAGCAAACATATATTGTGAGTACTCCTTAGAATCACCTCGCTGGGGCGTTTTAGTACCAACGAACTATGTTAAGAGCAAACACGTAAAAGTATGGATTTTTTTACCTGGCAATTTTATTTTATTTTATTTTTTATTTTTTTTTTGTGGCAAAATTGTCATATATTCGGAAAGGTTTGCTTCATAATGTTAGAAAACTTGCCTTTTCGAGCTTCTCGATAAAAGGTTGAATACAAAGAAGTAAACCGTAATACTAAAATTCTATTTTTTTATGTACATCCAACACGCCTTCTTTTCACTGTTCGTTCCAGTGCGGTTCTTCTGTCACGGTTTATTTTTGTTAACGTTCATCTTTGAATGTGTGTGTATTTTCTTTTGTTTTGGATAGCCAATTGGCAATTTTGTTGGAAAGTAACTGTCCTTTTGGCTTTCCTCTATTTATATTTCCGTTAGGTCTGGTTGTTTCATGTTTGTGTGTGTGTTTTGTTTTTCATTTGGGGTCTCCATTACAAAAACAGCCTTTTCAAATACATTGCAAACTTTACCACCGAAAAAAAACACGAAAATTTTAAGATGAAAAAAAATGTGATTTTTTTCTTATTTCTGCTCAAAATGTAGATTGTGGATACTCGTTAGAACCGCATCGGCGAGGCTGTTCTAACGTGTACCCACACTCTGTATTTTAGAGCAAAAATAAGGTTTACCCATGTAAACCCCAGTTTTACTATATAAAAGTGGGGTTCACGGGGTCAAAACTATATAGGCGTGATGGACACGCTGTCCCTATTAACAACTGATGACGTCGATGTAATCCTATCGTTTTGTAGAAGGCCTTGGTTTATTTTATCGTCAAATCATATGATGTCGGGTGATCTAACGTATTTATTGAATCGGGGACAAAATAACATCCACATAGCTAGTATGAATGAGGGGATGGCATATATTTTTGGTCCCTATATATCCCTAGTGCACATATTACCGGGGTATACTGATAACCGGTGTATACCGTTTTACCCGAATTACTTACGCGTGTGTTGTTGTCATTCTGAATTCCCCCTTCATTGCTTACAAGATGTTTTACAGAAGAAAAAAATAACAGAATTATCCGTTTCTCAGGTTAAGTAATTTTTTTAATCTGTAGGCATAATTAATAGTGATGTAGATTTTCTGTTATTGTATAAAAACATACCTAAAGAGCATAAGAATTATACACTTTGGTCATGTCAGAAAGTGTGTGATGCCCTCACCTTTCTACTTGACAATGTTTATATTAGATTTGGTACTAAGTTATTTAGACAAATTGTGGGTATTCCGATGGGTACGAATTGCGCATCTCTTGTGGCTGATCTGTTCTCGTATTGTTATGAAAGAGACTTCATGTTGTCGCTTTCCATTGATAACCAATCTGAAATTATTGAAGCTTTTAGCTCCACTTCTAGATATTTAGATGATTTATTAAATATTGATAATACCTATTTCGATGGTTTGATCAGTCAGATTTACCCCCCAGAACTTCAATTCAATAAAGCAAATTCTTCTGATACCGAGGCCCCGTTTTTGGATTTACATCTATCTATTGTAGATGGGTTTGTTTCGCGCAAAATTTATGATAAACGCGATGACTTTGATTTTGAGATCGTAAATTTTCCTTTTTTGGATGGTGATGTTCCTCGTGCGCCATCCTATGGCGTTTATATTTCGCAATTAATTCGATTTGCTAGAGTGTGTAGTCATGTAACTGACTTCAACACCCGTAATAAATTATTAACGGCTAAACTCCTTAATCAGGGTTATCGGTACCATAAACTACGCAAAGCATTTTCAAAATTTTATAGACGCCATTCTGATTTAATTTCAAAATTCAATATTGGACTTAAATCTCTTCTGCAACAAGGTCTATAGGAACCCGAATTTTATGGTGACTTAGTATATAAATTCAGAAAAATATATAACCGTAATGACTTCAGCACCCAATTTCGTAAAATCATTCTTCGATATAAAAAGATTGGGTACAACATGGATGTTATACGACAGACTTCATGCATGGTAGTTAACCCAATCACGGTTGGCAACTTTGCTTCCCTCTTTAATTGCACGCCGGTGGGTCAGGCCTCAGATTCTATGACGGCTCCAACGTCAAGGCTTATTGAGAATTAGAGAGATCAAATTCTTGGTAATGTTGGTTGGTGCCCGATGCTCTGTCTCTGGTCGGGCCCATCGGAGTCTAACTGTTGGTTTTCTTTTGCTCCAGCATTTCAGTGGTTTCTTGCTGTCGAGTCCTCACCGTTGTCTCACCTCTGTCGTTCTTTGATTTTTTGTGTTCACGGAGATGTTGCACTGATGAGTTAGGAGGCCTTCATGCGGACTGAACAATTTATTTGTCTAAATGGCGACGGAAGTAAGGGCGAGGATTGTGGCCACGTAAAATCGATTTAAGCCCCCAAGTGGAAATCTTTCCACTGACCGTTCCAAGGCGGTTCTTCTGTGGCGATTTATTTATGTTGTTGTTTGTTACTTACTGTGTGTATCACTTGTGTCTTTTAATTTTGGATGGCCATATGGCCATTTTGTGGGAAAGTAACTGTCCTTATGGCCATCCTTTGTTTAGGTTTCCATTATGGTCTGGTCGCTTAATGTTTGTATTTCTTTCCCTTTGGTGTCTTTGATGGGTGGAGTTAGTTGATTGTATCGATTCCTGATCTTTGTTTTACTTCTACTTTATAAAGTGTGCCTGCTCGTGTTCAACTTTTTGACTATCTACTTCTCGATGTATAGATAAAAATATGACGTCAAACGTTTTGTCTTTACATGTAGGTCACATGATACCCAAATATGGATGAATGGTGAACTCAGAGTACATACAAAAATTTCACTTGCATTTTATCTTGTTAGTTTCTCCCCTTTTGGTAAGACATAATATGTGATATATATTCTGTGATTTAATACATTGCTGTGGTTATAACCCTTCAATAAATTCAATTATAATGATAAAAAATATTAATAACTAGATCTAATTGTGACACTTGATGTTATGTTCTGTCATGTGTAGTTAATAAAATGGTATACTTCATAAAAATGGTGTAGAAACAGATAAAAAAGCTTTCAAAGAGACCTCTCTTGCTTCATTTTGAAGGCCAATAACTATTTCATTACAGAACCTCATCACATGAAGGCTCTTATTCCCAAATACTTTTCTACAGGATTTGCTTACATGTACACCGGTAATTAGTAACCCCGGACATTCGAAGTGGTGCCAGGGGTAGTCCAATATAAATATAGTATTTAGCGGGTTGAAGTTTATTTGGAAAACAAAATTGTTTATTTCCTTTGGAGGTATGAAACAATAGTTGGTACTAGACACAATTTATCATAATTGGTAGAACAGTTTGTTTTAAATACTCACTTGAACAGTTAATACACCGGAAATTAGTAACACCAGTATAAATGATTTCGTACGACATATAAAACAAGTGCATGTCCCTAACTCTAATCACTGAAGCAATTCTAAAGCGTCAGCTGTCACGGCAGAGAACACCCTTTCTTCCGTGGTGATTTCTCGTCGATTCAGAGGTGTTCAGCGTGTTAGCTGAGTACATAATTGGATGTGACCTGAAATCAGCTTTGAGTGGTCCCCCAGTGGAAATCTTCCACTGACCGTTCCAAGGCGGCTCTTCTGTGGCGATTTGTTTATGTTGTTGTTTGTTACTTACTGTGTGTATCACTTGTGTCTTTTAATTTTGGATGGCCATATGGCCATTTTGTGGGAAAGTAACTGTCCATATGGCCTTCCTTTGTTTAGGTTTCCATTATGGTCTGGTCGCTTAATGTTTGTATTTCTTTCCCTTTGGTGTCTTTTATGGATGGAGTAAGTTAATTGTATCAATTCCTGATCTTTGTTTTACTTCTACTTTGAATGATACTTTTAAAATGTCCACAGTTACTGTTGGGGTCTAGTTTGCCGAAACTAGCTAGACAAACCAAGGAAATCATGAACTCATCATAGTTTTAATTTTTGTGTTGATCTCCTTGCTTCTTAAGTATTATCTTTCTACAGAATATGTTAATTTCACCAGAGTTATGTTAAGGAATGTGGCGCCGTACAAATTCTCCTTTCCCTTCATCATAGTTAAGGGTACATTCATTCCAATACGGAATTTTGAAAATATTAGTGGGTCACTGATGGTGCCTAACTGGCCGAAACTGGCTACATTAATCACATGACGTCGCGTCTGAGAATGTATAAAAGCCATTTATCATATGACGTCGGGTCTGAGAGTGTAATAACGCGATGTAATATTTTTGATAATCAACTAGTGAATTAAATATGTAAATTAGCTAGACACGTCCCACGTTACATGTACGACATCCTTAACGACGTCGCGTTTACTTATTGTGGAATATTGACCTTTTTGGAAACAATCGTGAATAAAATGCGTTTAAATGTAATATGATAAATAGAGTCTTGCATTCGTGCTCGTGTATTATTGAATTTATTAAACTCGCTGAGGATAAGGGATAAGATGCTCGGCAAAGCCTTGCATTTTATCCCTTTTTCTCAACTCGTTTAATAAATTCAATATACATGAGCACTCATGTAAGATCCTCTATGTAATAAATTCGGTAATCCACTTGTGGATTGAATATGCAACGTCGCATCAGTAATGGTAGAGTACTGACATTTTTTTTAAATAACCGTGAACAAAAAGGTGTTTAAAATGTCATATGATATATAGAACTTTGCATTCGTGCTCATGTACACATTTTTATTTGTTTCTTTGTATTAGACATTAACGGCCCACTCAAAACTATTTTAGATCATTTTTGAGTCGGTCAGTTTACCTTTCCAACTTTTCCTGGGCAGGCTTATACGTAAGAAAGTAACCAGTACAGTGCACATCCTTTCGCCAGAAACTGAAATTGTGATTCCTGAATCAGCGGAAGGGAGAGAATGACCGTATAGAAGATTTAATGATCAATCTTCACGAAAGAGTGTTGCCGATCCCATGTACCTATTATTGAATTTATTAAACCCGTTGAAGAAAATGCATGCAAAGCCTCGCATTTTAACCCCTTTACTCAACTCGATTAATAAATTTGATGATACACGAGCACTCATGTAAGATCCTTTATTCCGACAGTTGTCGTGAAATTGAACTGTGACGTTTGGTGAATGAAAATATTACCAAATTTGTTAACATGTTGAACTTTTTCCTTCATTCGCCGGAAATTACCGAGCTGAATATCGATTTTCCGTAGGAAATCGGCAGTTAAAGTTACCTGTATATTTTGAAGGTTTTTCATATTAAAATTATGAAGGAAAAAATATTAACTCCTCGTATCTTATTTATCCTTAGCACTAGAAAAAAGTCACTGTTATCCTCATGTAAGAAAATTATTCAGTTTTTATTTGGTGCATTTTAAAGTGATGAATTATTAATTCTTATTGCTTCCATCTGCAATTTAATGTCATGCCTATATGCTCCATAGACGGCAATGTATTTTAAAAAAAAACGTGCAGATTTCCATGTTTGGTTGCCAGTATTAAATAGAAATGATTTGTTTGGAATTATGTCACTGTTATATACTGTTAGACTGTTGTTCAAAGTTTACGATGATATAAAGTTTATTTCTACTGAAAAATGATAAATTGCTTCCCCGAGAGCTTAAAAATCGTTTATAAGCTGTTTTTCAGTACTGCAGTTCATGATGCAAAAATCGCTAAGTCCACATTATATGTACCAGAAATCATATCAAACCTGTAATTTTTTTTTTGTATTAATTTTGTAATTAATGGTAATAAACAACATGCGGATAATATACTTGATACAGTGATTATATTTCTCGGATTTCTTTATTTTATTTTATTATTATTTTGTCTCAGTTTTGTTACATTTAAGTTTTCATTCATTATGAATGGGCGGCAAATATGTCAAAAGGACAAAAGTTGTCGAAATCATTAACTGTGAAATGGCGATTAAATGGCGATTAAAACCACCATGAAAAGTTAAAGTTTGAAGGCATTGATTGATTTTGTTTGTTTGTATTGGAGTTTAACGGCCCAGTCAACACTATTTAGGTCAGTTTTGAGCCGGTCAGTTTACCTGTCCACACTTTTCCTGAGCAAGCTTATACGTAAGCGGTTAACCAGTACAGTGCACATTCGCCTCATCGAGGGGGTTCAAACGAGCACCAACAATCTATGTTTTGTGCAGAACTTAGAAAAAATTTCTCAGTTATTCATCTGAAATTGTTCATTTTTATACAATGTATTTGAATAGGCGTGTTCTTTTTTTTTTTTTTTTTTACCACTGGGGATTTAGAGGGTGTTCTTGGGGTTCGGTCTCAGGGATGTGTCCAAAGTCCTGTAATGTCAACCCTACCGGCCCGCTGGGTAATGACATATCTGCAAGCAGTGTAGTAGGTACGGATGAGGATGCTCACGATGGATCTCTACTGTTAATGATTGAATTTGCAACCCGATACTTTACAAACTGTGTAAATCAAATTTCTGCTCATTGTTGTACATCCAGACGAAGCGTCTCATCTGGATCTACACTGTTTGCCATCCTGAATGATTTTATATTTTCACTTATCGGAAAAGACACTACTTTACAGTGTAGATCCAGATGAGGCTGTGTATGGTATTTTAACCCTTATCGTCATACAGACCAGTGCAAATTTCTATGCAAACCTGAGGCTGCCTAACCTGGATCTACACTGTTTGCTATTCTATTAATTTTTGTTAATGATTTTCAACTCTGCCTGTCCGCACAGTTACTTTGCAAACAGTGTAGATCATGGTGCGACTGCTCAGGATGAGCCGTCTTTTCTCCAGATCTACACTGTTTGCCATTCTGTTGATGACTTTGACTAAACCACCGTCAATAAAAAAGGAATTATCTAAATTCACATTATGAAATCACGCCTATACTGACAAATTTTACCACCCAAACAAAAAAAAAAAAAAAAATTAGATAGAAAATTCTGCTATTTTTCATACTTCTGTTCCAAAAATAGATTATATGAACTCGTTAGAACCGCCTCAGTGAGGCAGTTCTAACGAGTATCCACAATCTTTGTTTTGATCAAAAATAAGAAAAAATAATGTATACCACTGTAAGCCCCAGTTTTACAGAATAAAAGTGGGGTTTAATGAGTCACAATAATATAGGTGTGTTTTTGTGATGAGAGATGGATCAATCAATCAATCCAATATTTTATTCTCTCAATCCATCATACATAATGGCAATATAAGTGATACAAACAATTGTTATAATAATTCAGAGATGAAAGTGTGTGTGTGTGTGTGAATTCGGGTTTAACGTCGCTTTCAACAATTTTTCAGTCATATCACGACGGTGTCTGGTTGCGACAGGGAGCTCAATGCTCACTTTTATAGTGCTGCCTCACTGAAGTATCATGTCCCAGACACATTACATGATACCACACCCAGTCACATTATTCGACACTGGGTCGACCAGTCCTAGCTCTACCCCGTAAATCTGAGTGCCAAGCGAGGAGCAGCTAGTGCCATTTTTAACGACTTTGGTATGTCGCGGCCCGGGATCGAACCCGTGACCTCCCGTTCCCCGGAGCGGACACTCTACCAACTGAGCTATCGGGACCGGTCAGAGATGAAAGAATCTACTTTAGTACATCATCATCATTCGTCATCGAGTATTCACTCAGTCAACATGTCTTATCCTATGAAGGAATACCGACTACCAGAACCTCTGGTAGTCTTCTTGAAGTCCTGTCGATTTCATGGCGTGCCTCAAGTACACACAGAACTCGAGCCGCAGAGGGTAGCTGTCTCCCTCACCTGGGACTTGAGCCTTCCAGCTCCTGAAAGACCCAGGAAACCAGCAACACAGAACCGGCCACAGACCTGGCAAGCAGCGCCTCCAAGAGAAGAGATCGTGACAACCGCACCGGCGACGATTACTTTTCAGCGCCAGCCAACAACCGACGCCGCACCAGCGCCCGCCGCACCCACCATCCAGCTACCGCCGCCACCGCAAGAGCCGTCATCGCCAGCACCAGCTCATCCCCAGCCTGAAGAAAGTCCACAGCCAGCAACCACCGTTCCATCACCCACAGAGAGACCACCCCCGCCTAAAGCACAACGACGCTCGTCACCAGCCCAACCCACTAGAAGAGGGAGGATCTGGACATCGGAAGAAAAAGACTTCGAGAAGCTGCCACCCAACCCACAACAACCATGGCATGAGAAATACCACCTGGGTAGAGCCTGGATGGCAGCGACTTCCGACTCCCCCACCACCATCCTAGAACTGCACCGCCTGAGAAGACCTAACGAAACAATCAACGTGGACCTTGCCGTATATGCCTTCAAGACAAAAGATACGCCCATCTTCATAATCTACAAGGGACCCACCTCAAAGTACTACGACGAGCACATCTACAATTCCATTGAAAAACGCACCGAAGAGACCCCCCTGAACAAGAAGAAAACCCGGAAGGTCCACAAGCTATTCCTAGATACGGCGATGACGGAGGGAGTGGTAGTTAGGAGGGCGCATCCCTCCTAAACCTGCACCGGACCGAGATCGTGAACTTAGGGCCGCATGTCCGAAGACCCTGTTTACCATGGGTATTGCAAGGCTACTTCATGTGTAGCCAGTCCGACGCCAATCACGCGGCCCTAAGAGAGAGCAACATGACCTAGTTTGCTCGGGCGAAACAGAGAAATCGCGATTTGCAGCCGAAATTGGCATTGATTTCTCTGTTGCTTCATGCCCACTTTCGACCTGGCGTTCAAAATTCAAAATTAAAGTGCTTCTATTTTACTAAGGGAAGGGCACTGGCAGATCAGCACGATTCGTATTCCGCTGACCACTGCCGCGATTCGCAGCCCAGAAGCACTAAAACTTAGCCTCCTTGCCTTTCACCTCTACCACGGCCAGACGGGCAATGGCTATGGAACACGATTTGCAGGTCGGAATTGACCAGGTTCCATAGCCGCGATTGACAGCCCGCAACTATTTGGAAACTATGTCAAAAACCACGGTAACTTACAGACCACTTTCACCTTTATTGCACGGCGACTGAGGCGAGAGGAGTACACCGGAATTAGTGTACAACTCCATGCGAAAGCCTTTCAGAAAGTGGGAAAACTAATCCTGGACACGTTCTAGGGGTAGCCCCTATGTGCTTATAGCGCCCGGTTACCTTAAAAACCAGTTCAGTCAGTCAGAAACCGGTTTAAAGTTACTCTGTCCGAATTTTCCACTATTTTCCGCATATCAAAGGTATGTCTTTTGTTTAAAGCTTAATAAAGGCATTTCATTTGCTTGTTTGATTTGAGGTTTTAGAGTAACAGTCAGATAAATAATAAATATAAACCCCAGTTTTACTATATAAAAGTGTGGTACACGTGGGGCAGAATTATATAGGTGTGCTATCGTGATGACGAAGTTAACAAACGTGCTTTAATCTAACAATGAGTTGGCGCGTGCGCGTCGTCCCCCACTATGTGTTAATCTTTAAAGTGTCAATCATGTGTTACCCTTAAAGTGCCAATTATAATATTGAAGATAACAATTTGATTAATTAAAATAAATAAATAAATAAATAAATAAAGTAACAATCTCATCTTTGTTCACTTTTTGTGATAGATTTGATAGACATTTTTTCTGGTGTCTTGATTTATGTACAGTTTTATTAACTCTTAAAGTGTAAATCATAACTAGTGCAGATGACATTTTCCAGGTTTTGAGTTGATTTATTTCGAAAACACATCTATTAAAATATTGAAAATTTTACCACCAAAAATGAAAGTATTCAGATAAAAAAAAAATGCTAGTTTTCGTATTTCTTCTCGAAACATAAATTGATGGAACTCGTTAGAACCACCTCAGCGAGGCGGTTCTTACGACAAACAACACTAAATGTTTTAGCAGAAATAAGAAAAATAATGATCCACATTTTACGACATAAAAGTGGGTAATATGGGGTGTTTTTGTGATGTGATCATAAAAATATTGCAGCCCATTCACATAGTAATTGCATGCCTCATTTTAATAAATAAATAAATAAATAAATAAATAAATAAATATGCCGTATCTGTAATCACCTTCTGTGACCGACTTTTAAGGCACTTTTTATATCTTTCTTGTCAACCATAGCTCGACAAACAACATTTTTCGAAATTGTGTTAAAATTCTTTAGGACAAACATTACAGCCGATTCAAATATGAGTGAAATGTCTTTTATATTAAATGAATAAATACATAAATACATAAATAAATAAATAGGCTTATCTGTGTTTACACATTATGTTACTTTTATGGCGTCCTTTCATTTATTCAGGGAATATCTTATACAATATACTGTATATCGGTGTATTGTTAACTCTTAAGGTGTCAATCATGACTTGTGCAGACAGCATTTTTCAAAATGTGTTTACCTATCAAGTTACATTTTATGACGTCCTTTTAATTATTCAGGAAATATATTATACAATATACTGTATATCGGTGTAATGTTAACTCTTAAGGTGTCAATTATGACTGCGGCAGACCATCACGAAAATTTGACCCCCTATAAACCCACTTGCATATAGTAAAACTTTGGTTTGCAGGGGTATACATTATTTTTCTTATTTCTGCTCAAAAGCATAGATTGTGGGTACTCGTTAGGACCGCCTCGCCGAGGCGGTTCTAACGAGTATCCACAATCTATGTCGAGGCGGTTCTATCGAGTACCCACAATCTATGTCTTGAGCAGAAATATGAAAAATATCAAATTTTTTTCATCTTAAAATTTTCATTTTTAGGTGGTAAAATTTACAATGTATATGTATAGGCGTGTTTTCGTAATGCAACAAAATTGGTTTTAATGTAAGAACTTTCTCATCTGAGTTCATCTCGGCCCCCGCCCATAGGGGCTTGAAGAAATATATAGGCTGCATGATGCTTCCACGCAGAGCTGAATCCGGCCCGCACAATAGTACTGGTAAACCGCTTAGAGGATGTAAGCCTGTCCAGGAACCGCGGTGCGAGGCGGACCGTCCATGCTAATAAACCCTATTGGTTTCATTGGGCGACAGGGCTTGAGATGTCATTTCATCTCAATGTCGGGTAAAAGTCCCACAAAATTGGAAGCAACGTCTCCAAAATGACCTTTACAGTGTTGACGGGGACGTTAAACCTCAAATCAAACAAACAAACAAAATCTGAGTTCATCTTGATCGAGTCTTATAGGCGTGTTTTCGTGATTGGCTAACGATATTTTCATGGCGTTATTTATTTAAATAAATAGATAACATAAATGCATAAAAAGATCGGAGTCAATAGATTTCACGTATCATATTTTACCTTAATCCTTATTTAAAATCACTTGACAAGAGACTGTGCTAATATATAATCGTGGTAAAAACCGGCCAGATTAAGAAAAAAATTAAGTTATCCTTAATTATCGAGCAGTACACGTGTGATTAGCCACACCAATGTGATGCAATAGATTCCAATATTTTTCTATATAAAGTGGGAAATTATGGCACACTGTGAAAATAGATTATGGGTGTTCTTTGCAACACCCTGATTCGGACGGTCTTACCAGTATCGCCAGCTATGTTTTTAAGTAAGAAAAAGGAATATAATATATACTCTTGTAAACTCCCAACTTACCAATTAACAAGGATGTTCATGACACATGCATCTTAACATATAGACCCAATATCCTACATGTCGAAAAACAAAAAAACAAAAACAGCAAAAAAACTTATTATTATTTGAGCAATTCTACATAATGTAGCTCTTCAATATGTTAAATATGTTTGTTCATACTAGATGCCTCGAAATGAAAAGGCATGGTTGTTACTTCAAGAAGTTCTTTTTCACATTTAGACAGCCTCAATTTGAGCACTACTTAAGCGCTGCTTCGAATACCTACAGGTAGATCTATTAAGCAAAGTGTCATATCTGCATATATATGATTAATGATTCCCTGAGGTCAGCGAGAAAAATATTGGATATTCTGTACCTTGATCCCAGTGGTGTACAGGGAGATAACTCGAACTTCGCCCAGACAGGTTTTAACGGAAATTCACGACTTATTCCGATCGCCGCCTATGAAGGAAAAAGTTCGGTATGAAACACATGCCCCAGGTTTTCGGACCTATTTTATGCAAATGTCAAATATGGCCCCTTATCGGAAAAGGCTAAAATATGATACGTTTTGTTTGTAAAAATTGCAGTCTGTAATATGAGATTAGGTAGAAAAAGTATGTCTATGAATATTAATGTTAAGGTCAAAGTTATTCGGTGACCATGGCCCATGGCTTATAAACGTTACCGCACAAACACGATCATTTAAGATGAAAAAGTGTGATATATTTCATATTTCTGCACAAAATATAGATTGTGGGTACCCGTTAAAACCGCCTCATTGTAGCGGTTCTAAGGAGTACTCATAATCTATATTCTAACGAGTATCATAAAGCTACGTTTTAGTGCAAAAAGAATAGAAAAATAAGGTTTACCCCTGCAAAACCCCAGTTTCACTATATAATATAAAACTGGGGTTCAAGGGGGTCAACGCAGTTTTCAATTTTTCTTCCTAACTAAAACAACATTTGATGCCACTGGATAGTAGCTCTTCAATGTGTCTGCGGACTTCATCTATCATTGAAGATGGTATCCTTCTGTGTGTTTGTTTAAATGGTGTGTCATCTATTAAATCTACACGGTGTCGAATTTTATCACAATCTCCTATGTCACCATCATGCTTCGAAAAGACATCTTTGTGTTTCTTAAGAAGCAGCTCAACTTGTTCATTCTGTTCAGGTGTTAGTTCAGAACCAATATGAACATCCTCAAATATTTTCTTTGAAGCTTGATTTTCTATTTTTTCAAACACCGACTCATCCACCGTCACAGACTGAATTTCACCAAGAATAGATCGCGGGGAAACAGTAACAGCATTTGTAGTCAAATTTGAAATGTTCACACTGACTTCACTATTATTTTTGTATTTATAATGAATAACTGTTGGTGTTATGTCAATAAAATCTGGTAGTGAAGAATCTTGACACTCTTGGATAACAGGATAAGTTGGGTTTAACTCCTTGTTCAATCATCCTTTAACATTTACTGATTGATTAGGACCTATAGTTAATTTTGTCGTCTCAGCACATCGTATAATTGCTAATCTGTTCTTCTGTTTTTAAATGGTTTCTGTCTGATAGCTAAACATCTGAGACTAAGGTACTATGATGTCTGAAGATTTGATTTTTGAAGATACCTTTCACTGTGCTGTGCTTTGCAATCCTTTATAATTTCATCTGAAATGTTCGTGCCAATCAAGACAGGAACTCCGAGGTTGTAATTGTTGTCTGGTACAATTAGAAATAAGCAAAATTGCTCTGAACATTGAGGAATCCCAGATGATGCAATAATAGCCTTAATTTATCCTTAATAGGGTAAAATTCGGCCGTCAGCATATTCAACAATTAGTATATCAGACAATGGCAAGATAGGTAGATGAAGTTCTTTTCATAAAATGACTTTCCAATGCTGCTGATGAATGAGCCAGTATCTAAAAGGGCTTTCGATTCGACAGAATCGGTCAAAACTGTTGTTTCCGTAGGCTGTCCAACCATACTGGGACCATTTATTTTGTCAGTGGTTGTGCTCCCATCAGATCCCGTCACAGGAGCACTCACTAGTTTCTCGGACAGTTTCTTGCAATATGATTTTCTCCACCACAAGAGTAGCAATAAAAGCTGTTCTGATTCTGTTTGGGTTGTACCGCTGGTGTGAATGTTGTTGTTTCAGTCGGACGTGATGGTCTAAATTGTCCTCTACCTCTATTAAATGTTCCTCTGTTATTGGCGTAGGCTCCTCTAAAGTGTCTAGGTCCCCTGTATGCGCCACGTCCTCTCAGATGCACATTCTGTTATTGTTCTCGAGACTCCTCTAGTAATTTTATTTTTTCATTCATTTGTTTCAATAAGTCTTTGACTTCTTGCATTTCAGAGGGCTTTTGGTTTACTGCCTGACACTTTGATGCACTTTCAGTTTCCTTCTTCGTTGAAGTTTCTAACTCACTGTCTATTTTTCTCATCTCAACTTTAAATCTATTGCAATCTTTCACTGTTTCATATATTAGATTTCTAAACTGTCTCAGTGGTTGTTTGAGTCCTTGATAAAATCTTCTCGAGTAAAAACGTATGCCTTCTCTTCCATCGCTCTTGAAAATAACTCCTCAACTCTAGCAGCATAGACGATCAAGGATTCAGTTGGCTTCTGCTCTATAGATACAATTTCTTCATGATTATCTCCGGTGAATCCTTTAAATTTTCTAAGGATATCACCAACATTCGCACTGACTCCAAGTCGTCTTAATATATTTGCTGCTTCACCTTTTGCTGATCTTCTGATTGCTAACAGAATTTGATCCTCTGGATATTTCCTTTCTTGTAGTAGACACTCAATCTCTTATTTGTAAGTTTGATATGTGACCTCTCCTTTCCCAGATTCGCCTAAGAAAAGGCTTAAACGAGGAAACTGTCGTCTTTCCACTCCTTCATACTCATATCCCTTCATAATTTTTTTCTAAATCTTCTGTAGTTTCCACTCTTTCTGGTTTCACCTTCAGGTGGCGCATTGCCTCAATTAACTTTAGTTCATGATCTGTAATGTCTTCTTTAGTAGCCATATTGAGTACACTTATTTGGAAGTCAACAAATCTTCACCCTTCGCGAAAGACAGTTCACTGCACTATATTTTCACAAATTGTCACTATCAATCTATCTTACTATTTATTAATTTGTGATAACACAAGTCACAAAGACATTAAAGTCACAATTTCACAACTCACTAGTCACAGTTTCATGATAATTCACATGAGTTCAAGAATTGACTCAGTAGGGTTCGCAATATCACCAATTCACTATTTGATTAGAATTTATTAATTGATTATCCTATATTACACAAGGTCAACCAATATTCAAAAATCATAAATCATGTTTTTAATTGCATCAATTAATAAAAATGTCATTAATCAAGTAATTTCGTATTGGCCCAGATACAGGTCCTCGGTCAACTGACCGACAAACAGTGATTTATTATTCAACAAGTCACAAACTAGAGCTGATCTATTTCGATTCTAACAGGCTGAAAATCGGCAGTAATGCTGTTGTTTCCTTCAAAATCTCACAACTTTTCGCCATTGTAAGAAGAAAGCCCGCTAAAATTATCGACTGAAACACATGCATTTATATCCTTTCCTAACGTTTTCGGTGCGAGAAAATGACGTTACACCGTCCAGCGTCAAGGAAATCGACTAGTAACGTCATGAATTGGCAGTTTTTAATGACGTCACTCGTCACGCTCTTCGTTGCCGTGATTTGTTGTAGAATAAAACACGGTTATTGTCCATTGCGCCTATATAGGCACGCTGTGTTAGAATTGTACTTAGCTCATCCTAACTATTTTAACTTACACACTGTACTCTGACCACTACGCTGTTCAAACCTCAGACAGTCTTTAGAATGTCAGCATGAATGGGTTGAATAGTCACTGGTAGTTATGAATGTGAATACTCAGTAGTTTAAAAACACAGATCACCATCTCTGATGACGAAAACACTGCCCGAATCCATGTAGATGTAGAAAAGAAACTGAAGTCACTAGCTGATCAGCACGAAACATACTGTTTGCATCTGATGTTGAAGAATATATACATATCACTGTGTCTCTGTAAATGGCGTCTAATCGTTGGTGTCATAAATCCGTTCATTCATCCTCACTGGGGGCTCCATTTGTAGTAGAGGGTCGTTGTGAGAGTTCAAACACAATGACTTGTAAACATACAGCACATTTAATGAAAGTACGCATCTCAAGTTATAGCTCACAACCAATGACGTCATCAAACCAGCCCTGAAATGACATGAGTCACATGCCAATATCAGCAGAGCGTTTAACACATACAACGACCAAAAAGCACCAGGGTCAACATAAGGTACCTTATAACAGAATACATACCATATCATGCCACACCATATTTAGCATGTGGACCATCGGACAACTCCGTAAAGGTCGAGGCTCACTTTTAACCAGTACCCGCAACCTTCTATTTACTTACAACATAATATATATAAATATACAAATATGACTACCACATTGTCTAAACAACAACATGAAATGGAAGCCTCCAGACTTCCACCCTATTATTCGGACGGCATGCTGAGCGTAGTGGTCTTTAATGATATTTTGGGGCCTACTCTTAAAGGAAAGAATTTGCTCCTTAAAATGATATTCAGTAGTTAAATATATCAGCAAATTTGCATACAATTTTACAATGAGCTTACCAGATATTGTGTAATCTGAAGACCCTCTCAAACACTCTCCCAGCGTTGATACCAATGGTCACATTGTTCTGTACAGCAGCTCTCTCAGTGAAGATTAAGGCTGTGAATAACAAGCATATTAATAGAACTTGCAAAGAAATACTATATCGTGCAAATTCAATGTTAGAAATTCACCAATATCAAAGAGACCGCCATTTTAAAATATGAAATCACTGAAATGCAAATTGCAATTGACTATTGCGCCAAAATCAGGGGTAACAACCTACATCATAGCAGAGATGTCGTAAAAATTTCAGAAACGGTCATATTGGTGTACATAGGGTAAATAAAATGCTTCAAACTAGATTTGTACATTACGAGTCTTCAGAGAACATACTTCAGCTGGTAACGAACAATATTTGCATCCCACCAGTAAGCTAATTCCACCTAGAAACATTGAAAATGCTTCGATAGCTTCGCCACAAGATTTGATTCGGCGCTGTAAACAATGATAGTTCCGACATCATTGCCAAATCAGCTTGTGTCGAATTATTTAAACAAAAGGCCACATTTCTGGGACAGATTTCAGTATATTTGATTCTTTTATGACCTAATGCACCGACTGCGCATACTTGTTGTGACAAATGCCTTTTGTTTAGTAAACGCCGACAAACCTAAGAATGGTTATGCCGTCACTGCTCTGACGTAGGTTGTTCCCCCTGAAAATGAATCCTACGTGAAACAATTCCATCATTCGCCCTTTACCTTAAACTATGAAGTGTAGGAACAAAAGTGCCAGATGGCTAAAACAACTTTCCACTAGCATGTGAGGTGATGAAGTGAGGATCACGCCACTTCAATTTTCCGCTCAAAAAGGAATGCGCATGCGTGAAGCATGTGCGAGTATGGGTGAACCAAATGGGACAAGAAAGTACCGAAACTGTACGAATGGGACAGAACATCACCTCCCATAGTGGCTCACTGGCCTTAGAGATAGAAATGAGGAGGGGGACATCTGCACAATACTATTGGGAAAAAGTCGACCCTGCCACACGCTGGTACTCGACAGAACCGCCTCATCGAGGCGGTTCTAACAAGTACCCACTACCCACAATCTATATTTTAGAGCGGAAATTAGAAAAAAAGGTTAACCCCTGTAAACTCCAGTTTTACTATATAAAATGGGTTTCACTGGCGTCAAACTGATATATGCGTGTTTTGTTGGTTTGATTTGAGGTTTAAACTAGTACCCCCAACCTTCTATTTACTTACAACATAATATATATATATATACAAAAACATTGTCTGAACAACAACAACAATAAATGGAAGCCTCCAGACTTCCACCCTATTATTCGGACGGCATGCTCAGCGTAGTGGTCCCCCTGCCCTACATCATAGTGTAGATTATATTTTCTTGTCCTTTGGGATCATTGATTCAATTGTGGAATTATGAAAATATCTGAGGGTCACTGATGAGGCCTAATTGGCCGAAACTAGCAAGTCTGGCCCAGAAAACATATACACTCCATATTTTTCACTTATGTGGTGTATTCCTTGCTTCCAAAGGATAACCCTTTTATAGAACATATTTAACGTCCCCGTTAACAAAGATAAGTTATTTTGGAGACGTTGCTTCCAATTGTGTGGGACTTTTACCCAACTTTGAGATGAAATGACATATCAAGCCCCGTTGCCCAATGCAACCAATAAGATATATAAGCAAGGACGGTCCGACTAGCACCGCTTTGCCTGGGCAGGCTTAGATCCTCTGGGCGGTTTACCAGTACTCGTGTAAGATCGGTTTCAGCTCTGCGTGGAAGCATAATGTAGCGCAAGTTTTTCTTCAAGCCACTAATGGCGGAGGCCGACAGACTGTTTAGGGCTGCACAATTAACCATAAATATATAATTGCGTGTTTTCGTGATGTAGTTACCATGGGTATATACTTGCCCTTAATTAACTCTTTCAACGCCCTAGTCAAATAATTTGCGAGCGCCTTACAGAGCCCTCTAGTCGCAGTTTTGTGACCTGGAATACCGATTTGATTCTGCCTTTCTGATCAACCGAAAAAGGGGAATAACTGGCTAAAATATGTTACAAATGATTAGGTTAAACCTGATCCCCCCCCCCCCAACACACACATATAAAAATAATCACTCCTACGTAAAAAATGTGTTTGATCGTATCCATCCATACATGGCGCACAGGAACGTCTAGTTTCATCATACAACCCAGGAAAAGTGTAAAAAATGTAAAATAAATAATTAAATACATATATAAATAACTAAATAAACAAACAAATAAATATATATATATTTTTTTATTGTGTTGTTTTTGTTTGTTTGATTTTACATTGTTTGTTGGTTATAGAATGTATATGTTACTACAAGTTCCTGTGTATTGTTCACCAGGGACTATACAATACATAGAGCATATTTGATTTTTTCAGTGTAAGATCGAATTTTATTTCACCGAATGAACACCAAAACCAGTATTTCAACGAGTGGCGTAGCCACGACTGAAAATACCCCCCCCCCCCCCCCCCCCCACACGAGAGAAAATACCAGATTTGGTGTTCATGAGTGAAATAAAATTTGATCTTACACTGAAAAAATCAAATTTTCTGTTTCTTACATACTTCAAAACAGCAATATGTAGCTTCACTTAACGTGTCATTCACCCTCAGAGAAAACTAACTTTGAACCTGGCCGTTTCGCGTCAGTTTTGTGGTGTCCAACATATTTACTATGTATACTATTGGGTGTAAACGGAAAGTTTGCACCTGATGAATAGCTCGGGATGGCAATTCTATGAATGGCTACGGAAATAATTGAGGGATTAGTTTCCCAAAGAAGGTGCGGACAGATCTAATGTCGCGCGACAAAATAAGTGAGGTCAGCGTCAAAATGACGTCATTAACGTCCTCGTGACGTGTGAACGGGCTTAGCGTCAATTCTAATATAGTTCATTAATTTTCAATCATCTGACAATAGAAAAGCTGACCACAGAATTAGATTTCGAGAAAAAAGTAGTCCCAAACAGTGAAAAATAAAATTGATATCAGTCACTGTTTGAAACAGTGATAATATTGTTTTCGGTTTCACTGAGAAATCTCCATATTTCACTGAAAAGCATATGAGAAATTTGTTGCTGGTGTTATATTTAGAAATCAATTTGGCGCCGAAAGTACGGAACGAGGAAAGGCCGGACATGTCGTTTTAATATGTTGTGCGAACAAGATATTACCTTGTGCGCACAAGATAATATATTATGCACACAAGATAATATCGTGTTCGCAAAACTTAATATCTTCAGCGCACAAGATATTATCTGTTTCGCGCAACATATGGGCCCCGACAAGCGATTTTGGTACTTATCGCCTATGCGAGCAGCGAAGGTTCAGGCGAGCCTGCGCATCCGCGCAGTCTCGCCAGAACCTTCGCTGCTCGCTCATACAAGCAGTGAATCGAGAGGAACCTTCAGACAGAAAGCCATATACCTGGCCCCTCTGAATGGCTTGGCATGCGCAGTTAACATTTGTCATGACGGGATGTGCGCACAAGACCGATCTTGTGAAGAAAGCAAAATAATTATCTTATGCGTCTGATAAAACTGTGCTAACAAGATAATTTGTTGTGCGGACAAGATATAGAGAATACCAGGTGAGTGTTTTTTGATATCAAGTTTATCAGGCAAGGCTTCGAGAACGCTTGTAGAATCGCGAGGCTTGCCGAGCGATTCTACATGCCTCCTCGAAGCCGAGCCTGATAAACTTGATATCAAATGATACGAATCTGGTATTCTATTTATCAGTTTATCCCCTTGTACACTCTTAGATTAGCAATTTACTATCAGATATTGATGGTCCTCAGTGCGTCCCAGCATTCTGGCGGTCGATATATTTAGTATCAGCTGACCATATTGTTCCTATGATATTTTTTTTTCATGTAATTTTCCATTTGTCTCAGTAGCAATAACATTTTTGTCATTTTTTTTCAGTGATCCGGTTCATTCATAAAAGTGCAATGTCATGTTGACGTGATAAAGCTCACTTGACCTGAGATAGCATATCTTTATCAGGCCAATGCGTTGCAATGCAATATATATATAGGGGGTAACTGATAAATGAAGTTTAGCGAACAAGATATTATCGTGTGCGCAAAAGATATAATGTTGTCGGCACAAGAAATATGTTGTGCAAACAAGATAACATGTTGTACGAACAAGATAATATGTTGCGCGAACATAAAACTTTGTTGTTATGTTGTGCGAACAAAATAATAAGTTGTGCGCACAAGATATTATGTTATCCGCACAAGATCTATGTGGTGCAAACAAGATATATTGGGCGCACAAAATATTATTATGATCGCACAACATATTAAAATCAATTGAATGTCCATGAAAAACATATTAAGATAAATTGAATGTCCCTTCCAGGGTTCCGTACGAAAGAGTTAGTATTGTCTTAAAATCTGATATTTTTTAGATTTCCTGTGAAGTCGAGCTATTCGATACAGATGGTCAGGGAATGAAGTCTAATCGTTCTTCGGCTGTTTTCGTAGGAATGATTGTAGGTTTATTTAAATAGTTTGAACTACGTTGAAATGGATCGCAGTAGGCATATGAAGTAATTGTGACGCCATGTTAACGTCATAGCAACGTCATGGTGTTTATTCAACGTCACATCTCCGTCGGTGCAACGTTATGGCTTGCACCAACGTTGATTTGATTTTGCCCTAGTGTCCTGTGTCTGCTGGGATATGTCTTCACACCGATTGTTTATTTTCATTAAGAAAACATACATATTCAAATACTCGTATATTGAAAATTTTAAAACCACAAACGAAAAATAAAAATCAAAAATGAGTTCCTTTAAGAGCAATGAAAACATTCATAAGAAAGAAGATGGGTCATGAAACACTTGTTTCCGCTCAAAACGTACATGAAGATTGTGGGAACTCAGTAGAACCATCGTGGCAAAACTGTTCTATGGAGAACCGCAATCTATGTTTCGAGGTGAACTATGAAAAAATAAAGCATGCCCCTGTAAACCCCAGTTTTACTGTATTTAAACTTGAATTTAAGGGGTTCAGGATTATGTAGGTGTGCTTTCGTGATACTGAAAGATAGTTTAGAGATAGCCACTGACAGAAAGTATACACTACACAGAATTTTAAGACATTAGTTCCGTCCACGCTGTTTTGGGGCTTGAAGAGATAGATCTGACTGAAACCGACCGCACATGAATACTGATAAACCACTTAGAGGGTCTAAGCCTGTCCAGGCAAAGTGGTGCAAGTCAAGCCCGTTCATGCCTATAAACCATATTGTTTTCATTGGGCGACAGGGCTTGATTTGTAATATCATCTGGCCCCCGCCCATAGGGGCTTGAAGAAATATATGGGCTGCATGATTCTTCCACGCAGAGCTGAATCCGGCCCGCACAGTAGTACTGGTAAACCGCTTAGAGGATCTAAGCCTGTCCAGGAACCGCGGTGCGAGGCGGACCGTCCATGCTAATAAACCCTGTTGGTTTCATTGGGCGACAGGGCTTGAGATGTCATTTCATCTCAATGTCGGGTAAAAGTCCCACAAAATTAGATGCAACGTCTCCAAAATGACCTTTACAGTGTTGACGGGGACGTTAAACCTCAAATCACACATTGTACACAGAGTGTATCAACAGGCTTTTATGAATCTTTATTTCGGGGACATGCTCCATTGTGAAACAGGTCTATTCAGATATATCGAAAATTCATAAATCAAAATATGATTTTTTTCAGATGAAAAATCCGTTTTATTTTTCTTATTTATACCGTAAAGATAGGTTGTGGCTCATAGAGGCGGTTCTAACGAGTACCCACAACCTATGTCTTCGGGCAGAAATAAGGAAAAAGAATTTATACCCGCGTAAACCCAATTCTCTACATATCAAGTGGGGTTCAATCGGGTGTTCATATCACGGACTTGTTCACGTGATGTATCTGCCCAATACTTTGATTTTTGGTACTGGAAAGAACCGCCTCGAGTAACCACAATCTATGTTTTCTGTACGAATAGTAAAAATAATATCTACATCCTGTAAACCCCACTTTTACTTCATAAAAGTTGTGTTTATGAGGGGATTGAAAATATAGATTGTGGGTACTCGTTAGACCCGCCTCAATGAGGCGGTTTTAACGTCTACCCGCAGTCTTTATTTTGAGCAGAAAAAAGAAAAAATATCTCAATTTTTCATCTTAAAATGTTCGTGTTTTTTTTTTCGGTGTTTAAATTTACAATGTATTCGTAAATGTGTGTTTTCCTAATGCAATGATTCACTACTTCCAAAATGACCTTTTTCACTACAGTAATCACCATTCTAATGCATTAATTCGGTCCGTGGAATAAATCTCTCCTAAACCCCGATTGCGGTGGTTCTAAAGAGCATCCACAGCCAATACTTGCGATATAAATAAGAAAAGCATCACGGATTTTATAGAAAAAGTAGCAATTTTTGAGATTTGAAAATTTGCATCATGTCGCATGGGTGTGTTAGTATAATGGTGGTAAGCTAAAGAGGTTCTATTTTGATCAAAGCGGCAGGGGCTGTGAGCTGCATAAAATCAAATTCCAGCTATTGAAAAACGATGTAACATTATGACACCGTGTTTCTTATAGTATATACCAGCATATACCGTCGCAAATTTGAGGTTATCCAATCAGACATCGAGTTACATACGAAAGTGCATTAGAATAAATATTTGTTTGCGTGATTAATGATTCTCACGAGTACCCTCAAGCAGTAGAAAACCCAATATATATATTTCTAAATTAATTATCTCTATGATGATGGCTCCCGCCCATCGGGGCTTGGAGAAATAGATGGGGCTGCAATATGCTTCCATGCAGAGCTGAAAACAGCAGCACATGAGTACTAGTACGCAGGTTAGAAGTACTAAGCCTGCCCAGGCAAAGCGGTGCGAGTTAGATCGTTAATGCCATTAAACCCTATTTATTTCAGTCAAGGTCGCTGTGGTTATTGTACAGAAAAACTTTGACATATCGCTCTAGCGCTTAGATTCATTGATAGATTTTAATGTAGCTTCACAAAAATGTTGGGTATGATAATGTATGAAGCAAGTTCGACTTTTAGGGTTCTGGTCTTGAGTCAAGGGCACTATGACTGTTTTAAGAACACTTTTTCATGTCTCTTAGTCTAGATGGCACCTAGATTTATCAAAGGATTTTGATGTTACTTTACACAAAGGGGTGATAATATTCTCAAGCAAGATCTACATTCAGGATTCTGGGCTGAATGTCAAGGTCTCTGTAGCTATTTCTGGAAGGACCTTGTTATGGCTTATGGATCGACTTTGCTCAAATGAACATGATAGCTGCTAGAGCTAAAAATATCCAAACCCTAAAATGATCTTGTCATAAACAGCGCGATTGATTTTATTAGAATTTCCCAGAAATGTGCTTTGTGTCACTGTCATTAAAACTGCTCAAACCCTACACTCCACCTTACTATATTACATCACGAAAACACGCCTATATAATTTTGACCCCCTTGAACCCCACTTTTATATATAGTAAAACTGGGGGTTCCGGGGGTATACCTTATTTTTCTTATTTCTGCTCTAAAATACAGATTGTGGGTACTCGTTAGAACCGCCTCGATGAGGCGGTTCTAACGAGTGCAAACAATCTATATTTTGTGCAGAAATAAGACAAATATCACAATTTCTCATTATAAAATTTTCTTTTTTTCGGCGATAAAGGCGGCAATGTATTTGTACAGGCGTGTTTGCGTAATGCCTACCATTTCATTCGTACAGTGTGGAAAACATGAGTGATCCATTGCCATCACGGCCTTCTTGTACATGTATTTGTTTTATTATTATTATTATTTATTTTTATTTTTTTATTTGATACATACATGTACCGATATTACATCGAATGTGTTGAAAACACATTTCACTGAGTGTGTTCAAAACACGGAATATTTTCACGAGTGAACCGCATTTCAATTACAGTTCGTCGCGAAAGGCAACCTAACAATAAATTTACTAATGTAAAATACCAAACATATTTCATCTCGTGCGTTGAAAATATCAGAATTTGAACTCGTGCTTCACGCTCGTACAACTTCTGATGATTTTAACGCACTCGGTGAAATAATTTTGGCATTTGTGTCAAAAAGTAAATATTCTCTATCTATTGCAGATGCAGACATTTACACCTAATCCGACAAAATTGGAAGAAACATCTCCAAAAAGACACAAATAGCGTTAACGGGAAATACATTCATTTGTTAACTTTACCGCCGAAAAAAAGGACAATTTTTAGCTGAAAAACTGTGATATTTTTCATATATCTGCTACAAACATAGATTTTGTGTACACGTTAGGGCCACCTCAACAAGACAGTTCTAACGAGTACCCACAATTTATATTAGAGCAGAAATAAGAAAAATAAGGTGTACCCCTATAAACCCAAGTTTTACTATTATAAAAGTGGGGTTTTAGTAGTTCAGCATTTCTTAGCAATTTTTTCATGATGAGAATACTGTTGGTATAATTCATTACGAAAAACACGCCTTTTCAGGAATATATTGACAAAATGAGCGATTTTAGATAAACAAGAAAACGGAGCAGAACCTCGGGAAAATGCTATTGTCAGGCGTCTGGCAATAGCAGACACTATATAAAAATGCTATTGACAGGTTTATACAAAAGGGTTAACCAGTACAGTGCACTTTTCTTCGCCAGAAACTGACAACTGCCCTTATTGATTCAGCGGAAGGGAGGGATTGGCCATAGGAAAAGATTATATGATCAATCTCCATGAAATAATATTGCCGACCCCGGCAGGTATCGAACCCGCGTCCGCCTGATCACTAGCCAGCAAGCATCCGACTAAGCTACGGAGGCCGGTGACATGCCTCTTTACTAAAACACACAGACACCGGATCTTTTCATATATGAAGGCAGCGGATACTTTAATCAGTCTGTCACAAAGCCGGAAAATGTGCTATTGCCACACGTCATGCAATAGCATTTTATTCGACTTTGTTCTATTGGCATACGTCTGGCAATAGCACATTTCCCGACGTTGTGCTTTTGTCAGACGTGTAGCAATAGCAATTTTCCGATTTTGTGCTATTGACAGACGTCTGTCACTAGACTCCAAAAATCATTTTTTTTGTCGCACCAGCTTTAGCAGGAACAAATAGGCTTGCAACATTACGTCCCTTCGTCCACCAGTCTGTCCGTCTGTCTGTCCGTTCGTCTTTCTGTCAACTTTTTACCTAGGTGTTTTGTTAGCGCAACTGCTCTTAAAATTGTTTTCCAATCATTTTGAAAGTTTGCAGGTTTTTAGCCATGGTCTGAAGATGTGCATATGCTTTTGAGGTGATCCTCCGTTTTTTGTCAAATGTTTACCCTTTTATCTTATTTTTTCAGGTCCAAATACTGTGAGAATTTATGTCCATTGAGCGCAACACCTCTTACAGTTTTTTGTCAAACGATTTGAAACTTTTCGTTTGTTTTTGCCATAGTCTGCAGATGTGGTTTTGGGGTTATGCTCAGTTATTTTTGCAAACCGTTTCCACAATTTCAACTTTTTTATGACGAATTGATACCTTGTGAGCGCATGCCAGCCTCTGTAGCTCAGACAGATGCGCGTCTGGCTGGTGATCAGGAGGACGCAGGTTCGATTCCTGTCGGGGGGTCGGTAACATGCTTTCGTGGAGATTGATCATAAAATCGTTTCTAAGGCCATTCTCTGTATTCCGCTGATTCATGAAGGGTAGTTGTCAGTTTATGGTGAAAGAGTGTGCACTGTAATTGATAACCGCCAGGTATAAGTCTGCCCAGGACAACGGTGGATAGGTAAACTGAATGGCTTAAATTTGACATAAACATTTTTGAATGGGGCGTTGAACTCCGATGCAAACAAACAAAACTTGTGAGCGCAATTCCCCCTATTATTTGTTACGAATCCTGCTGAAACTCTGTGGATGTTTTCATTATGGTCCCTAGATGGGTTCCGGGACGTTTCGCTCCCAAACCATTTCCTCCCCTAATCGTTTTGCCCCCAAGATGTTTCCTCCCTGCTCGTTTCCCTCCTAGTCGTTTCGCCCAACTAGTCGTTTCGTCCCCTAGTCGTTTCGCCCACTTTTCACTGTATGTTGAACTTTTATAAGGGGTGAGATGAGGCAAATATTTAAGTAGCATCATCGCCTTGTCATGTAAGACTAAGGGTAACTTATCCTTAGTAACCGGCCGGCACCGGGCCTTAAAAGTGGCCACAGAATTCTGGGAAATCCAGATAACTTATTTTTAGAAACATCGTGTTGAGTACTATATAATCTGTGCTTGAATTGTGTAGACCCAGATCAGACACCGCAAACCGCTTTGCCTAATCAGGGTCTGTATTATTTGCTTACAGGTCAGGCATTACTGGGTCGGACGCCGCAATTCTGCTCAGGGTATACACAGTTTGCTGATAGAACATTGATGTAAGGGTTCGACTTTATTACGTTGTATCGGCGTTGTTGCGACGTTGAGTAGACGACATTTGCGGCAATTTTCAACTATATGTGTTACCTGGTGTGCATAAAATGTGTATCCAACGTCGCATCAACGGCGATGCATCGGCGTTGACGCGACGTTGCGTAGACGACATTAGCGGCAATATTCAGCTATGTATTACTGGCCGACTCTGTTAACGAACCAACTGACCAATTTAAAACAAAACTGGTTAAGGTGCTTCAGCGACAATTCAGTATGTTTAACTTTGCAAGGAGCGCGTGTTTTCACACCTTATCATTAATCGCATTAATTGCGTGATTAATGTGTCAACTCAAATAAACAATGTGATTAAAGGTATTGATTGTGTTTGTTTGATTTGAGGTTTAACGTCCCCGTCAACACAGTATAAGTCATTTTGGAGACTTTGCTTCCAATTTTGTGGGACTTTTACCCGACAATGAGATGAAATGACTTCTCAAGCCCTGTCGACCAATGAAACCAATACGGTTAATAATCATGGACGGTCCGCCTCGCACCGCGGTTCATGGACAGGCTTAGATCCTCTAAGCGGTTTACCAGTACTAGTGTGTGGACGGTTTCAGCTCTGCGTCGAAGCATCATGCAGCCCATCAATTTCTTCAAGCCCCGATGGGCGGGGGCGTTTAACGGTATTGATCAAAACAGGTAATATTTATCATAATTCCTAATTAACATTTTCATTTAAACTACACGTTCTTCTCTCTGTCTGTCTGTCTGTCTGTCTGTCTGTCTGTCTCTCTCTCTCTCTCTCTCTCTCTCTCTCTCTCTCTCTCTCTCTCTTGTCATTCTCAACATGGTGATATTAAAACTTTTATATATACAGTAGAACTTCGATGGCTCGAACACCGATGGCTTGTTTACCATGGATGAGTCGAACACATTCTTGAGCCCATAGCGAAATCCTCTACATAAGAAAAGCGGGGGATAATTAAGGAAATTTAAGTCTTTTATCTTGCAAATGTATGCTGTGTGTACTCATTAGAATCGCCTCGATGAGGCGATTCTAATGAGTACACACAGCATACATATTCATTATAGAACACCGAAAAGATGTCTAAAAGTATCTCGTTATGCCTCCTGACAGTAACCTCAGTGGCTCGAAGTACCCCTGTCTCGAACAGGTTTTCGAGGTCCCAAAGGTATTCGAGCCATCGAAGTTCGACTGTAAAAGAATATTGGAAAATATTTTTGGGGGCGAAACCGGACAAGACTTGTAGGGGCGAAACGACTATTGGCCACATCACGAAAACACGCCTATATAATTTTGACCCCCTTGAATCCTACTTTTATATAGTAAAACTGGGGTTTATAGGGGTAATAAAAATAAAAAAATGAGTTCCTTTAAGTGCAATGAAAACATTCATAAGAAAGAAGATTGGTCATACTACGTAGTTTCGGCTAATAAAGCCTCATCAGTGACCCTGTAATGATCCGGCAAAGAAAGCGAGAGACAAAATACTGCAAACCTTATTTTTCTTTTTTCTGCTCTAAAATATAGATTGTGGGTACTCGTTAGAACCGCCTCTATGAGGCGGTCTAACGAGTACATACAATCTATATTTTGAGCAGAAATAAGAAAAAATATCATAATTTTTCATCTTAAAATGTCCATTTTTTCGGCGATATATTGTATAGGCGTGTTTTCGTAATGAAAAAAGGAGGCGAACGACTAGGGTAGAAACGACCAGGGGGGAAACGTCTTGGGTGCGAAACGTCTTTTTACACCTAGATGTGCATGTATTTTTGTGTTATCCTTGCTTCTTATTATATCTACTTTTTTCCGTTTCACAACTGCGTGTTTTCCAGGTCCATCTACTTTTAGAAAAGGTACCCTCATTACGCAAACACGCCTATACATATACATTGGCACCTTTATTGCCGAAAAAATGAAAATTTTATGATGAAAAACTGTGATATTTTTCTTATTTGTGCTCCAAATATAGATTTTGGGCACTCGTTAGAACCGCCTCATCGAGGCGGTTCTAACGAGTACCCACAATCTATATTTTAGAGCAGAAATAAAAAAAACCCAGTTTTACTAAATAAAGTGGGGTTCAAGGGGGTCAAAATTATATAGGCGTGTTTTCGTGATGGTGAGCGCAACTCCTTTAAAAGTTTGCTAGGGATCTTTTGACATTTTTGTCATGGTCTTCAGATGTGCATGTGTTTTGGGGGTATTCCTCCTTTCATTTTACCACCTTTTTTATACTTTTTAAATTGGTTTATATTTTAGTTCCAGGTTCAATTAGTTTTAGCAAAGATAACCTGTGTGTGTAACTCCTGTTACTTTTTCGTACCAATCGTTTTTAAACAGTGCATATGTTTTCTTCATGTTCTTGGGTGTGTGTTTGTACTTTGCATGTAATTGATAGGTATTTTCTTGTCATTTTTGCCAAATTATGAACTACGCACTACTTTAATGCCTAATATTTATGGGTAGGCTAGTATTGGGTACTTATTAAAATTCCTATATTTTTTTCTTCTACACGGAATAGACATTATTTTTTGGCGGGGCTGTATTTTTTTTTTTTTTTGGGGGGGGGGGGGGGGGAGGGGGGCTGCAGGCACGATATCAAGACGTCAACTGCACCGAAGTTATATCTCTGTTTTAATTATTTCTGCTCAAAGCATAGAAAGTGGGTATTCGTTCTAAGCCCGAAGCAGTTCAAACCATTTTAATTTAACATAATTGTACATTGTAATTTTACCACCGAAAAAAATGAAAGTTTTATGGTGAAAAAGTGTGATATTTTTCTTATTTCTCTTTAAATATAGATTGTGGGTACACATTAGAACAGCCCCTCATCGAGGCGGTTCCAATGAGTACTCACAATCTATATTTAACAGCAGAAAAAAGAAAAATAACGTTTACCCCTGTAAACACCAGCTTTACTATATGGAATTGTGGTTCAAGAGGGTCAAAATTATATGGACTTGTTCTCATGATGATATTGCAGGTAGTAACCCCTGTTCTAGATTTTAAAATCGGCGAAACAGACGAGACTATGAGAAGAATAACGATTCAAAGAACGTACCCAATCGGCTGCAGTGGAGCAAGCAATTGCGCCATTCAACTGACAGTGTCCATTCCAAATACACTTGATGGTATTCAATGTCCTTCGCTGGCAGTTGCTAATACAGCCTGTCATATTGATATACATTCCTCTGATCCGCTCAATGTTGACATCGATATCGTACTTGCGACCCCTGATAATGGTCAGTATGTGGAGACCGACGGATTTTACGTAGTAAACCTAATGACAGAGACTTTGGAAAACGACATCTGGAATGGCTACCAACTAAGCACAGTAAATGTACGTAGTCTGAAAACACGGTTTTTATGTGCAATTAATTTAACCCTTCTCTTGCTGAATATTCAGATTAGCCACACCTATTTATTACTTTGAACCAATCAGATTACTTGATGTAATTTATACCTACAAATTCATAAATTGAATGTCAAAAAGTGTAGATCCTGATCGGATCTACACTGACCGGATCGACACTGTTTCCTAAGATAATGGTTGTTGTGAACAGCATGATAAGAGTTAAGAAATGAATACAATAAGTTCAACGTTCGCCGAAGTATGAATACTATCGGGTCACGAGCAAAGTAATTGAACCCGTTTTCGATGAACGATTAATAAATTAGCTTTATTGCTTATATTTACCTTTTTTCTCATCCACAGTATGGCTTAAAAAACTTGTTTAAAAGCTAAACTGAAAGAAGTGAAAAAAAAAAAATGCACGCAGTTTTCCTTTTGACAGCGGAACAGCGTCATTGGCACAATGTCGTCGTCATCGTCCAATCATATTGAAGAGAACGTTTGTTTATTTCGACGTCATTGACGTCGCGTTAACGTATCAATTAGGGGATAACTGTACTATAAATTGTCATTTGTGGAGGTAAATCGGCGGTTTTACGGTCGGAAATTTCGTTTTACGGCGACGCGTTAGCGGGGCCGTAAAGTGTAATTTGCGACCTTAAAACCGACTATTTAATTCATCAAATGACAATTTTCAGTACAGTTATCCCCATTCTAATGCATTTTTTCGGTTGTTAAGTTAAAGAGTGTGCTATTTTGGCACAAGTCGGCAAGCGCGGTGAGCTGCGTAAAACCTAAGCCAGCCAATGAAAAGCGACGTTACGCGATGACGTCGGTTTTCCGACAGTAATTCACAGAATATACAGTCCCAATTTTTTATGTTATCCAATCAGACGTCGTGTTACATACGTAAATGCATTAGAATGTATTCGATGACGTTTGAACAATATTGCTTCAAAGAAGTTATCTATAGGGGTTCTCTTTAAATACACTGAGAAGGGAAATATTTCGATGTAAATATTGTTAATACAAAACAACGGCTATTCAGATATATCGAAAATCCTACCACCAAAAATGAAATTGTTGATATAAAATGCAGATAAGTTATTAAATTTCGTCACTCAATTTAGACTGCTGTGCTTCTCCTCGTATATGAATCATATGTACAGCCAATGAAACACAATATCTAAAAATAAGTACCCTTTTTCTAATTCTTGTTTTCTTTCTGCAGCTCAGGTATTTGGGATACATGTTAACCCTTTTGGCACCAAATTGATTTCTAAATATAACTTTCAGCGCCAAATTTATTTCTAAACCATGTCATTTTCTAATAGTTTGAACCATGCTCAAGAACGTGTACGTACATCATACAACCCATAAGATCTGTAAAAACAAACAAACAAACAAACAAAAAGTAACCTGAGCGCGCCGAAGACCTCACGTCATTTTCGTCTATTCTTTTTTACAATTTTCATGAGTTGTATGATGTCACAGTAGCTGCAAGTTCCCTTGTGCCATGTAAAATACTATCAAAACATTTTAAGTAAAAGCGTTTTTTTTATGTTGACGAGAGCAGGGCACACCATATTATTTGCAGCATACTTGAGCTAGTTACTTACTTTTTTTTTTGGTCGATCTAAAGGTCGATCTCACATCAGTACTCCAGGTCGCAAAAATCCGACTAGGGCGCTCTGATAGGTAATCGCAATTATGCGACAAGCGCGCCGAAAAGTTAAAGCGTCATTCAGATCAAAATGTTTATTCTAACACAGCGCGCCTACATGTATATAGGCAATGGAAAATAACTGTGTTTTATTCTACAACAAATCATGACAAAGGAGAGCGTGATGAGTCCGGTCATTAAAAAAACTGTCAATTGATGACGTCACTAGTCGATTTCCTTGACGTTAGACTGTGTAACGTCATTTTCACGCATTGAACACGTTAGTAAAGGATATACATACTTGTGTTTCAGTCGATAATTGTAGCGGGATTTCTTCTAACAATGGCGAAAAGTTGTGAGATTTTGAAGGAAACAACATCATTATTGTCGATGTTCAGCCTGTTAAAATCGAAATTGATCATCTCTAGTTTGTTATTTGTTGAGTAATAAATCATCGTTTGTCGGTCAGTTGTAAGTAGACAAATCACGCGTGCTACGCGCTTGTGATTTGATCTACATGTACTTTACAACTGACCGCCAAACTGTGATTTATTACTCAACAAATCAATGTTAAAGCTGATCTATTTCTTAAATAATACTCATACATCAATCAATATCTAAAGTCAGGAGATGTCTCAAAACTTTTTAATAACGTGAAAACATACCGTGATTGTTGTATAACATGATTGGCTAGCGGCGATTTTTTAATGCCTATGGTTAAAACTATAATGTTGTTGATAGAAATAGAGAAACTACATGTAAATGCTTTCATCACCTGAGCAGTTCTGTGAAATGAGCACCCCATAAACCCCACTTTACCTAGAGAAAAGTGGGGTTTATGGGGGTACGTATTATTTTTCTTATTTCTGCTCCAATACATAGAATGTGGGTACTCGTTAGAACCACCCACAACCCATGCTTGCAGTATAACTAAGAAAATTATCACGGATTTTCATAAAAAATACCCATTTTGGCAATGCGAACAAGAGCTGTCACTGTAAGTTAGCAATGCCCCCGTTGGAAGTGGACTAACAAACGCACAAACGGACAGTGCAAAAACTATATGCCCTCCTACGGGGGCTTAAAAATGCACTTTTATCGCATAGGTATGTTATCGAAATGCCGACCAGACAGACATAGATGATCTTACATGAGTGTTCATAAAATATTGGATCAATAAATTTAATTTGTTAAACAAGTTGTGGAAAAGCGGTAAAATGTGAGGCAAATGGATAAAATACAAGGCTTTGCCTCGCATTTTATCGCTTTTTCTCAACGAGTTTAATAAATTTAATAATACATGAACAAAAATCCAAAATGATGTTTATCATATGTCATGTAAAACGCATTTTATTCATATTATTTTACAATTAAAGTCTATCATGCGGCATTAGTAAAATGGACATCGTTAAGGACGTCGTCCGTGTAACATGACGGGGCGTATCCAACTTATTTGTATATCATCACGAAAACACTCCTATATGATTTTGACCCTCTTGAACCCCACTTTTATATTGTAAAACTGGGGTTTGCAGGGGTAAACCTTATTTTTCTTATTTCATCTCTAAAATATAGACTGTGGGTACTCGTTAGAACCGCCTCATCGAGGCGGTTCTAACGAGTACCCACAATCTATATTTTAAGCAGAAATAAGGAAAATATCACAATTTTTCATCCTAAAATTTTCGTTTTTTTGCCTAAAACAATTACACTGTGTAAGTATAGGCGTGTTTTCGTAATGATTATCGAAAATAGTACATGCCGTTATTTTATTCTCAGAAGAGACGTCATGTGATTTATTATTACCTGAAGTTGCAGCTTATTTTGTGATTGACCTTTTTTTCTGCTAAACCGTTATTTATGTTACTCATTTCTCCCTCATTAAAACCATCGGGAAATATATAGAAATGTGCTTGATTTATCCACACAAATATGCTTACTGAGGCTTATAAGACTAGATCGTTGTCATCAGCAATTAACAATGTAAGCAAACAAGTAGCATGTCGAATCACAAAATGATAAATCAACATAGCAAAACTTTCCATGAACAATGTAACTAGAGTCTATTATGCTCTTTAAAAAGTTACAAACTCAGGCGAACCGGCTATCGACATAGAAATGTTTGTGTTGCTGTGTTGATATGTCATTTAGTAATTTGATAAAACATACATGAACAATGATACATAGATTTATGAACAGTGCTACTAAGATCTACAATATACAACCTTACAAATCAAACAAGGTCCGACGTGTATGCTCCGTAGCAGCTCGAGACAGGTAAACAAAATATAAGACCCGCGCAACACCCATACCAAAGGTGGAGGAGGAGTGGAGGAGTCGGTTTATCGCATTACCTGTACTTAAATGCAGTCTAATATTAATGGAGAGTACAAAGCAACAACAAGTCTTTACTGTGTGCAGAGTAAAATCAATATGGCAGTCAATACGATTATAATGTCAATTGTATAGAACGCCATATATGGAATATATATATAAGCATAGGAAACCTTTCTGATTATATGTATATAGGCTAGTTAAAGATCTCGCTGCATGAAAATCGCTACCATGGCATTTATGCATGCTACCCTTTTCTCCTTTATTTAGAATATGGGGAAATAGCCTAGCTAAGGTCCAATCTGCATTATCTGACTAACTATTTATCAATAAAATGACACAAACACAAATGTGCTGAATGAGCCAAATAAGAGTTAATCGTTTTCATCAGCATATGGCGTTGATTGAACAGGATCTTTTTTGAGTCAAGATCAACGGTATGTGAAAAAGGCAAAACTGAGGGTTCGTCTTTTTCAGTAGTAGTTGGTGGCATAAAAATGATATTCGCAGCAGGTTTGCTCAGATGGTTACCTTTGGCTGACATTGGCCTATTTTATTTTATTTCATCTGAGACTTTCTATTTGGAAAAAGGCAAACCAGTGGAGTTTTCTGACGCTCTTGTAGAATTCAAAGCTGTCAGCTAAATGAAAGTTGAATATTATAGCCAATACATCTATCATTCCCCAGTATGTTTAAAAAAATTACTGGAAACTCTTCATTTCATGAATTATCAGGCCAGATTTTCAATCTCCAATGGTTTGTTGAAACACATTGATGCCAGGTGCCGGGGAGAGGTTCACACTTGATCCCTGGTGCGCGTAGTGGCTCATGGGCCTTTTGTTCGTTTACTTTCTGATATAAATGTTGCTTTGGTTGACCTTGACCTATTTTATGACCAGGTTGTACTTTGTCACTTGAGAATTTATAATTGGAAAAAGGCAAAACAGTGAAAAATTCTGATTCTCTTGTAGAAATTCAAATTTTGCAGTCAGCTAAATGGCAGTTGATAATTTAAGCCAAGATGGCTATTATGCCTATGCATGTTAAAAAAGTACTGGAAACTCTACAGTTCATGAACCGAAAGGCTAGATATAGAGGATCTTACATGCGTGTGTTTATGTATTATTGAATTTATTAAACGAGTTGAGGAAAAAGAATAAAATTCGAGGCTTTGCCGGGCAATTTATCCCTTTTCCTTAACGAGTTGCGAGCATCTTATCCCTTTTCCTCAACGTGTTTAATAAATTCAATAACACATGAGCACGAATGCAAGATTCAATTTATCGTATGGCATATAAAACGCATTTTATTCACAATTAATTACAAAAATTTCAATATTCCGCCATTTGTAAACGCGACGTCATTAAGGACGCAGTACGTGTGACGTTACGGGACGTATCTAACTAATTTGCATATTTAATACACTAATGCATTATCGAATTTATTACATGGTGTTATTATACTCTCAGACGCGACGTCATATGATAATTTCCCAATCACCATAGTTCGTTGAAACAAAAAACATTGATGCCAGGAGCTCGTGAGAGATTTTTTTACACTTCATCTCTGGTGCGCGTAGTGGACAATGGGTTTCTTGTTTGTTTGCGTTCTGCTATAAAAATGCGTTCTGCTATTCTTCGCGGCGAACACAAATTATTTTATCAAGTGTGCTGATAATATCAGCATTTTCTCGAGTGCGAGGCACAAGTGACACTCGTAAAATATTGGATGTATTTAGCACAAGCGATGGTTGTTTCGTTTGTTTTCCACTTAAAAGAAATGAATATCCTGTATTTATCACTAGGTCCATGTACTACCTGCGGATGCAATTGTAAACCAGTACAATGGTTATAGATGCGAAGCTAAAAATGATCCACATATGATGACTTTTGACCAAAGGTACTGCAACATTTTTTTTCTTATCACTCAGAATACAACATTGATCGAGAAAAGTAATTTTATATTTTATTTAAAATGACCTCGAAACTGCAAATCATTTACATAATGCTGACGTTGCAAATTACGTTTGACGGCTCCGCTAATGCCTCGCCGTAACACGAAAATTCCGACCGTCAGACCTCCGTTTACCTCTCCGAATAGCAACTTTGACACTTTTGTTACCCTAAATCTTTTTGAAACTGTCAACGTGCAAGAGAAGTCCGACTGCATTACCAAGAGAAAATAGGAGCAATGACAGCAGCCATCAGCGGCCACCGATAAAAAGTGATACAGGTCGTCGTAAATTACGAAAACACGCCGCCCTATACAAATACATTGAAACATTTATCGCCAAAAAAATGTAAGTTTTCAGATGAAAAATTGTGATATTTTTTCTGATTTCTAATAGAAAAAGTAGAAGTAAAACAAAGATCAGGAATTGATACAATTAACTTACTCCACCCATAAAAGACACCAAAGGGAAAGAAATACAAACATTAAGCGACCAGACCATAATGGAAACCTAAACAAAGGAAGGTCATAAGGACAGTTACTTTCCCACAAAATGGCCATCTGGCCATCCAACACCAAAAGACACAAGTGATACACACAGTAAGTAACAAACAACAACATAAATAAATCGCCACAGAAGAGCCGCCTTGGAACGGTCAGTGGAAGAAATCCGAAATATATAATAACTTTCAAATAAACTAACACAAAATGTAGATTGATATTTAAAAAAAAAAAAAAAAAAAAAAAAAAAAAAAAAAGGCCGGACTGAAACCAAACAGAACCCCTATTCCGTTTATACAGTCATCGAATTTTCCGGAACACTAGAAAAACCGGTAACGGCTGAGTATCTCTAGTTTTTTCTTGTAAACAAAATGTAAACAACTATAAATATTCTTTGACTCATTAACCTGGAACTCTCCTAAACAAAAAAATATAGGTCGACCAGTTGGTGTAATGTTTGAATGAGAAATAATTATCTTATACATAACAATACCACTCTTCACGAAAAAAATAAAGCCATCTTTTGCTATTGACCATAGCGTTTCTGTTACATATATCGTTTATATATTATACATTTAAATAATCAACTTCATTTATTAAGGAAAACAAAATTCCTGGCACAGCTCAAGCTTTTGGAAGAGCATCAGGATACTTGCACCTCTCGCTTTGATTTATTTGCCTTATGTCTTAATTATACTCCTGTAACGTAAGACTCCATCTCAGCAACTGCTGTTTTATTATTTTATATTATTTTATGTATGAAGGTTGGTGGTCTGTAATCACTGTAAACGACAAATGGGAAAGCAGTCGAACATAGTAAAAATGAAATGTTGAAGACCAAGAATCAGAGACAAAACAGAAGTGAAGGCAAGGGTCCGAAATCAAAACAATTAACCCATAGCTCCCATCAGAGGCACGAAAGGGAAAGAAACACAAACATTATACAACTTGACCTTAATGGACACTTCATTAGCTGACAGCCAAAAGGACAGGCACTTTCCCACTAAATGGCCAATACACATCCTCAAAGACAAACCATAACAAAATTAAATCGCGACAGAAGAACCTCCTGGGAACGGTCAGCGAAACGAATTCCACTGGGGGGGGGGGGGGGAAGGGGATGGGTTAAATCGATTTTACGTGACCACAATTCACGCACATACTTTGATTGAGAAAATAATTTGTTCAGTCCGCACGAAGGACAATCTTTCTTTGTGGTATAGTATTTTTTCTGATGTTTATCAAACTTTCTTTTAGAAAGGTGACGCACTGGATGAGCTGCACACTTGTCGTCTCCCTGCAACAAAACAATAGCTGAACCAACGTTACGAACATATTCAGCTAACTTTAATTCCTTTTAAAAATAAGGTTTATTCTAAGGCTTTATGTGATTTAAACGAATACTTTATTCATCCGCATGTAGGCTTCCTCACACATCAGTGTAACATCTCCGGGGACATGCAGATCAAACAATTACAAAGATGAAACAATGAGGACTCGGCAACATGAAAAAACTGGAATGCTTGAGCACATGAAAACCATCAGTTAGACACCAAGGTTTTGAAGTTTAGGTAACCAATATAATGTAGGTAGCTTGGTCTGGCGTTCTGTAACACATACGGCAAATTTGGTGGCTGAATGACAAATGTGGTCATTAACTATAACCCTCAGTAGTTGACAAGCCTAAGCGTCACCAAGCTCTTGCTGAAGGATTGAGCCATCAAACAACGATGACCTTATTAGCGGCTTTGTCTGTTGAAGTGAAAACTTACCTCCTATGAAATTGTTGAATATCTAGCTTAAGGTGACGTATAGACATCTGAGGTAATAAGTATTTTGCAAATAGAAATAAATGCGTTTGTTCACTAGTTTCAAAATGCTAAGTGTCCACTCTTTGAGCGCTTTAAGTTCAACATACTCTCGCTTACACCATCGATTACCGAATTCATTCAAGGCAGCAGCTATTACTTCTCTACACTTATTGAACTCAATGTTTGAAGGAAAGTGCTATTTCGGTCCTTTAGAAATTAGATTTTGTGTACGGGAATCAGGAATACTTTTTAAATTGCCATGAAGTATATGACCAGAAGCAGGATATCAATACACTGGGTTTTATAATCGAGGAGTGTAAGTATCAATATCGAGATCTGAAAGAAGTTTATTAAAATTAACAAGTTTATAGATATATCTAATAGGTTTTGTTGTATTTAAAGCACATTATGGGTGTTTCAGTACTTTGAAAATAAGTAGGAATGGATGAAATCACCGAACATTCCCGAAAGATACGAGGGAAATCCAAACCCTTACAAATGAAAGATATTTTGATGTCACGACGTTTGTGATTTATCTCAAAATCGATGTAAGGACGAAAAGCAGGCTAAGTGTAACCTCAGTATTTCAATGCTGCAGTCACTTCTGTAACCGACGACCGCCATATTGTGATGACACTGCAGGAATGTTTAGTGACGTGCCGTGACGTCAACCTTAACGACGGCGCATACAAGGGCATATTCAACCAGTGCATTTGTCAAACAGGCGATTATATTCGATTTGGGGTCGGAACACCAGGGTCAGAACATCAATCTCTATCCCAGGGTAAAATAACGGATTCGCGTGTCTGGTGTGCAAGAAAGACCCGTATGTCCAAAGAAACGGCACAGGAAAATGTCAGTTTTTGGGCCTTTACAGCATTTTACACTTTGCAGCACGTCAAGTTATCAGGTATGTCAAATCTGTAGACTTTCATGCCAAATTGAAATGTAGATAGAAAAGTGTCTACGGTTTACAGATGAAGAAACGGTAGATGCAGTGCATAAATTCGAACAGCACATGCACCTCTTGGCAATGCGCTTAGCAAAAACTACGATGCATCACTTTTCTTTTGAAGATTTATTTGTATCTTATTTGTTGCTTTTGCAGTCCCTATGAATTCCAGTTTGTCGGAGGTCACGATCCAGGTGTATTTACCTTTTATCAGATGGAACAAATTGAGTATAATGCTGAGGTTTGTAATTTACATCATGAAAGAAGAGAGGGAGAGAGGGGAGAGAGAGAGAATTTCCGCCATTAGATAAGTTTGCGTTAGTTTTTTTGTTTGCGGAAAGCCTTTTCATACTTATTGACTATTGACATTAGCGAACATTTTTTTATTTTCTTTTCTTTTTCCTGTTTTACCCGTGTTTTACTGTATCCAACGCTTGTCGAACGACGCAAAATTGTAATTGCATACTTAGCCTTCTATCGTTCTCAAAATTTAGCAACAGAGCAAGTTGCTGCAACGACAGCCATCTGACTCGTAGTCAATTGATCCCATGTTCGAGTTCCAATCCATGACCTATGTATTACACCCTAGAGAAAGACAATTACCCATAAGTTAAAGTTCAACAACAACAAAAACGACAATAATAATTATAATAATAATAATGCGCCGGCATCTTCTCTGAAACAACCAAAATGTTAATAAGTCCTTGTCAACACCCCTATTTTTCTGATTTATGCATCAAGACATATGCTATGGGTATTCTTTTAAACCGCCTCAGTGATGTGATTTGAACGAGCATCCACAATCTAAAGACTGTAGCCCAATTTTGCCTATCTCGATAAAAAGCCATCGATTCTTACCGGGAAAGTAGGACAGCTGATTTTCTTAGCATGTGAAATGCTTAAACTATAGGCTATTCAAAACCGCTATATGGATATCCTATCCGTTGCAGATTGCGAATTGGCATTAATTGGCTTTGCTTTTTGTATGGGAAATCGTTTGTTATTATAATTGCTAAAGTGACTTCAACGTGTTGTAAATGTTGTAAATAACGCAGATAGGATTATAATTGACGTTTAACTGTTTAATATATACTGTTGCATGTTCTGCCAAGAGGAGCGTATTAAACATCTCGGCTGAAAATAAAAAAGAAATACGTAATACATCTAATAACACGAGTTATCTTACCAACACCAACAGACCCATAGATCATACAGCAGTTTAGCGAAATATTTGCCCCGGGGTGCAAAATAGAAGTGGAGGCAATGATCAGTAGTCGATAGAATTACCCACAGCTCCCATCAGAGACACTGAACCACTATGTTCAACATGCTCCGGACCCATTAAATCTATGTCTGGTAATATATTTTACCGTTTTGGATGTTTAAAATTAGCCTTGCAAAGCATTGTATTAATGTCATTTGAACAAATCACTTATTCGATAAAAGACAGATAGCACGAAGTATGTCATCGGTTTTTGATATTAAAACGATTTCGACTCCTCTTCGAGTCATTATCGGGTGGTCATTGCAGATTTCGTGAATAGAAACTTGAAGATGAGGGATGATTTTTCACATGTTTCAGTATGCTATTCTGCTGTAAAATATAATAAAAATTCTACAATAGAAAACCCCACAATAGTTTTTATTATATATATTTTTTTTTATTTTAATCTTAGTTTTGTATGATTTGTTTATTTGTTTGGTGTTTCTTTATATTTGTTTTGTTCATTTTATTTTCTTTTTTTTTCTCATATTTTTATTTTTTTTCAGCTTTCGTGTTAAATAGATTTTTTTGTTGCACCAAAATTAGAGAGGAAAGAAGTACACTTCAAAGATAGTATATGCTTTAACATAAAACAGAATAGTCAGTTGTGAAAGTTATTTTATAAGCGTCAATCTAAATTAAAAAAAAAAAAAAAACTGAATAGATAAAAAAATTTGTTGTACTACAATGGACACGACTGCCCACTTCAGTTCACTTTGAAATCAGCCAACCGTTTAGTTTTACTTGTCCATACAACAACTGCACGACTTTTATGCTAACTAATCATGTACTGTAACAAAAAACACTGTCATCCATTAACATTTCTTTCCTACCTATAGGCTTTTCGTCAACTATACCAATATAGTTTAGATTTTTTTGCATTCCTGGTTTGTAAAACAATGACTGCAAGTTAAACTATTAAAAAAGTTATTTTGAAAAAAAAAGTTTTGCGTAAGAACTTCATTTCGAAAGGGATATTGGCTGCATCGGTATTTTCATCACGAAAACAATCCTATATAATTTTGACCCCCTTGAACCCCACTTTTATATAGTAAAACTGGGGTTTACAGGAGTAAACCTTATCTTTCTTATTTCTGCTCCAAAATATAGATTGTGGGAAATCATTAGAACTGCCTCGATGAGGCGGTTCTAACGAGTACACACAATCCATATTTTGAGCAGAAATAAGAAAAATATCACAATGTTTGATCTTAAAAATTTCATTTTACGGCGATAAAGGTGACAAATTATTTGTATAGGCGTGTTTTCGTAATGGATAGAAATACATCTAAAACAGTATCTACTAAGCAACTTTGAAACCGGATTACAGAAATTTGACATAACCCTTGTATCGTTTTATATGTAAAGATACCTTAAACTAGATGCCATGAAGTTTTACTAGATACGAATTAAGTGAGTGAGTGAGTAATAAGTAAGTACCGTAATCTTAATTCAATAATACAATGCATTTTTATTTAGAGAGGTTTGCTTGTTTAGTCAGACCAATCTTCCACGAGACCCTCTACTTATCATATAATATCAACAACTATCAACACACAAAATATGGGTATAAACAAATGAAACGCATGCATGAGAAAAATGACAGTGGTAAATAATTTATAACTATAAAAATAGCAATGGTCCTAAAACGTTTTAGTGTTTACGGAAAATACATTTAAATTGGTCATTTGATAAAAACCTACACTACATAAACTTTTCAAAGTCAGTGGTTCTTATTTCAAATCTAAATCGGGCTTTTTTAAACGAATTCAGTTTTTAGCCACTCATGACAAAATCAATGCCGTTTAAAGTCTCTATTTTGCACGGTAATTAACGAATTAATAACCGCTTTATGGCGTTGAAGAACGGACGTGACACTGTATGCGTACGCAATTATTTAATTTAAAAAATTACGGAATTGTTCACAAAATTGGTTAACAAGTCCTATCCAAATGGCAGCCATATTGGAAAATACATCTCAACGCTTTTGTCGATAATGGGATCTTAGAACAGTTATCAGTTGTGTGTTGAGTGATTCTTGTTAAACCATCTCATATACAAATGAGTCTAAAGAAAACTTTAATTTTTATTATTACATAAGTACACAATTTCGATTGGGTCACGCTAGGATCACGTGAACAAGTCCGTAAAATGAAGACCCCACTAAACCCCAATTTATATAGAGAAAACTGGTGTATACGGGGGTCTTCATTATTTTTCTTATTTCTGCTCCAATACATAGGTTGTGGCTAGTCGTTAAAACCGCCTCAATGAGGCGGTTCTAACGAGCACACACAGCCTATGTTACGAGCATTTATAAAAATATGACAGATTTTCATCAGAAAAATAGCCATTTTAGAGATGTAAAATGCATTATGCCGTACGAGTGTGTAAACGTAAAGTCATCAAACTTATTAGGGAATATAATTGATCAATAGAAAGGACATATTTCAAAATAGAAGTGGAAGCAATGAACAGGAATCGATACAATCAACCCATAGCTCTCATCAGAGACACCAAAAGGAAAGAAACACAGACATGCAACAACAGACCTTATGGGAACACCAACAGCGGGAAGCCAAAAGGACAGTTACTTTCCCACAAAATGGCCAATATGCTATCCATAATAAAATAACACAAGCGACACAAACATCATGTATTATTGAATTTATTAAACTAGTTCAGCATTTTACCCCTTTTCCTCAACTCGTTTAATAAATTCAATAAAACATGAACACTGGGTCTCATGAAAACTCATGTAAGATCCTCTATGTATAATATTTTTTGCAATTTTTTCTGCAATATCGCAGTCACCTGACAAAGCTCACTTGTAGTGAGATAGCATATCTTTATAAGGCCAATGTGTAACGATGAAATATATATAGGGGGTAACTGATAAATGTTGGAACAGACTTTGTCACACGGGTGTGTTTTCCTAATGCACTGTTCTTAAAATGGAATAAAAAGTTATTATTAATAAAATAATTAAAAAATAAGATATAAACTTTGCCTCTCAAAGTTAAGATATATAGAAATCTGATTATACAATTTTTGATGCATATCAGTGATTTAAAAAAACAGAAGTGAAGGCAATGATCGAGAATCGATACAAATAACCCATACCTCCAATCAGAGACACCCAAGGGAAAGAAACACAAGCATAGAATAACTAGGCCCTTATATAAGCATCAATAGCTGAAAGCCAAAATGACAGTTACTATTCCACAACATGGCCAACTGGCTATCAAAACCAAAAATATATAAACGATACACACACTCAAAGACAAACCATAACAAAAATAAAACACAACAGAAGATTTGCTTTAGAACGATCAGTAAAAAGAGTTTTACCGTGCTGCTTACCTCGATTTTACGCGGCCTTGATAACTTTGTTTTCCATCCTTTCTTGTAAATAGTGATTGACAACAGTTTTCATTCAGGGTTTGGGAATGTGCAGCGGCCGTAAAAAGTCTCCCTGTCCTACACCATGTAGTGTAGTTTATATTTTCTTGTCCTTTGGAATCACTGATTCTCTAGTGGAATTTTGAAAATATCTGAGGGTCACTGCTGAGGCCTAATTGGCCGGGACCAGCTAGTCTGGCCCAGAAAACAGGTACACACCATTTTTTTCGTTCTGTGGTGAATTCTTTGCTTCCCTTTAATAACTCTTTTATAGAATATATTTGCTGCGTGTATCATGAGTCGCACATCGGACTTCTCCTTGCAATGTGACTCCTACTCGTACAACGGATGAGGAAATGCCATACTTCACTCTGGGAAAGAGTGGGGGCAGTGGGGCGGGGGTGGGGGTAAATCGAAATCTTTCACGTGATAAATGTACACCGGTCAAATCCTTCAGTGTCAAATCATTACAATGACACACCCGCGCGACATAGTGCATATTTCCGTTATGAAAACACGCCTATACCAAAACATTGAAACTTTTATCGCAAGAAAATTAAAATTTTATGAAGAAAAATTGTGATATTTTTTTTATTTCTGCTCTAAACTATAGATTGTGGGTACTCGTTAGAACCGCCTAAGGCGGTTCTAACGAGTACCCACAATCTATAGTTTAGAGCAGAAATAAGAAAAAATAGGTTTACCCCTGCAAGTGGGGTTCAATGGGGTCGAAATTATATGGGCGTGTTTTCGTGATGACATCTCGGAAATGGCTACTTTTCTGATGAAAATCCTCGTTTTTTTTTGTTATAAATGTTCAAAGCATAGGTTGGGGGTACCCGTTAGATTCGCCTCAGTAAATACCAGTTTTCTCTATATAAAGTGGGGTTTATTGGGGGGTGGGGGTATTTCACGGACTTGTTCACGTGATGTTGATTACTAAACATAACCCACAGCGCAAAATATATTAAAGTCACCGGCATTGTCTACTACTTCAATCATTCACTGGAACTTATAGTTACATAATACACCCCACAGAAACTGTTATAAAGGGCAAAACTACTGTCAGCGAGTCGAAGACCTTCGGTTCGCCCACGTTACATCCCGAAGGCACGCCTGTATAATTTTGATCCCCTCGAACCCCACTTTTATAAAGTAGAACTGGGTTTGCAGGTGTAAACCTTACTTTTCATATTTCTGCTCTAAAATATTGATTGTGGGTACTCGTAAGAACCGCCTCGATGAGGCGGTTCTAACGTGTACCCAAAATCTATCTTTTGAACGGAAATAAGAACAATATCAAAATTTTTATCTGAAAATTTTCACTTTTTCGTCGATTAAGGTCACAATGTATTTGTATAGACGTTTTTTTCGTAATGTATTCATTTTTGTACACTTTTTATGTGTGGTATGATATAACTACAAGTTTCTCTGTGCCATATAAAGATACGAGCAAATCATTTTAAAAAGGATTTTAAGAAGTAAAATGATTTTTTAGGCCAAAAACAGGAATTACCTTATAATTTGCAATTTCTTTAGCAAGTTTTTTCCCTGTTTTTGCTTGATCTGAAAACACGAAAACGGAATCACATCGGTACTCCAGATCGCAAAAATGCGACTAGGGCGCTCTGTTAGACAATCGCACTTTAGCGACTAGGACGCCGAAAGAGTTGGATAGAACGTCAAGTCATCACGAAAACACACCTTTGTAATTTTGACCCCTTGAACCCCACTCTTATATAGTAAAACTGGGGTTTGAAGGGGTAAACCTTGTTTTTCTTATTTCTGCTCTCAAATATGGATTGTGGGTACTCGTTAGAACCGCCTCGATGAGGCGGGTCTAACATGTACCCGCAATCTATATTTTGAGCAGAAATAAGAAAAATATCACAATTTTTCATGTAAAAATTTGATGTTTTCGGCGGTAAAGTTTACAATATTTCTGCATAGGCGTGTTTTGTTAATGTATTCCGCTGTTAAGGTCTCTTTAATGGCAAAAGGTTGAGCAATTGAGGTCTGCTAACCAAGCAGTGTGTGCAATCATGGGCATTAATTAAAACCAACGAAAATGATGTGATGTAGGAAGAATGGGTGCTCTACATTTACAATCACTGAACATTGTAGCAAATGAAGACAACGAATTGAAACCAAGTTGGCCAAGAAACACATTACGAAAACACGCCTATACAAATACATTGACACATTTATCGCCGAAAAAAAAAATGAAAATTTTATGATAAAAGGTGTAATATTTTTCTTACTTCTGCTCCAAATATAGATTGTGGAGTACCTACAATCTATATTTTAGAGCAGAAAAAAAGAAAAATAAGCTATACACCCGGAAACCGCAGTTTTACTATATAAAAGTGGGGTTCAAGGGGGTCAAAATTATATAGGCGTGTTTTCGTGAAGAGACAAAATTCCAGTTCCAGAAAACCGAATAATTAGCTTTATGTTGCGGCTATTTATCATAGGGGCTGAACCCGAGTCAACATAAAATAGTTGTGTTTGCGTGATAAGTCACTGACATCTACAGATCTCGGCTTTAGGATTAACTCTTTTTATTGGCTGACATTTGACGTTTATGCACCACAAATTAACATTTTGGAGATATGAAAGAATGTACTTTTCACACGGGTGTGTTATAGTAATGGTTTGAAATTTCTAAAATACGTCCCAAGTTGATCTTATTGACATATTCTAACACAGCGCGCCTATATAGGCCATCGAAAATAACTGTGTTTTATTCTACAACAAATCACGGCAAGGAAGAGCGTGACGAATGACGTCATTAAAAAGTGCAAATTTATGACGTCATTAGTCGATTTCCTTGACGTTGGACGGTGTAACGTCATTTTCTCCAATCGAAAACGATAGAAAAGGATATAAATGCATGTGTTTCAGTCGATAATTTTAGCGGGATTTCTTCTAACAATGGCGAAAAGTTGTGAGAATTTGAAGGCAACAACATCATTATTGCCGAGTTTCAGCGTGTTAGAATCGAAATAGATCAGCTCTAGCCAGTGATTTGTTAGATAATAAATCACAGTTTGTCGGTCAGTTGTAAGTAGACAAATCACGCGCGCTACGCGCTCGTGATTTGTCTACTTTACAACTGACCTCCAAACTGTGATTTATTACTCAACAAATCACAGCTAGAGCTGATCTATTTCTTAAATATTTTACCGTTTATCTCACACTTATCATCACGTAATCACAACTCTAAGGTGTATACATTTTTTTCCTTATTTCTGCTCCAAGACACAGGTTGTTGGTTTGTTTGTTTTGTTTGATTTGAGGTTTAACGTCCCCGTCAACACTGTAAAGGTCATTTTGGAGACGTTGCTTCCAATTTTGTGGGACTTTTACCCGACATTGAGATGAAATAACATCTCAAGCCCTGTCGCCCAATGAAACCAATAAGGTTTATTAGCATGGACGGTCCGCCTCGCACCGCGGTTCCTGGACAGGCTTAGATCATCTAAGCGGTTTACCAGTACTAGTGTGCGGGCCGGATTCAGCTCTGCGTGGAAGCATCATGCAGCCCATATATTTCTTCAAGCCCCTATGGGCGGGGGCTGCACAGGTTGTTGGTACTCGTTAGAACCGCCACACCCACAAAATATGTTTGCAGTATAAATATGAAAAATATCACGGATTTTCATAAAAGAGGCCGTTTTGGAGATGTGAAAAATTGCATCATGTCGCACGGGGGTGTTATCGTAATGATTGCTTAAGGTACATACTAAGGTAGAGACGTGCAGCGAAGTCGCCCATTTTGTTTGATAAATCTGAATATACTCCGTCCCTGTGCGTACGTTAAATGCACAATCTTATTTGTGTTTTATTTTCATTTAAAGTATCCCACGTGGCATCCCAACACAAAACTCTCATAGGCATCGGGTGATAATGTTTTGTTTATTACGATAACTCACCCATGTGTCATAGTACGTTCTTTCGTTTCTCCAAATTGGCTTCTTTTCCGTTGAAAATGTAGGGTATTTTTCTTATTTTTACTCCTAATATAGGCTGTGGGTGCTCGTTAGAACCGCTTCATTGAGGCGGTTCTAACGAGCACCCACAACCTTTGTCTTTGAGCAGAAATGAGCAAAATAATGTATATCCCTGAAAACCCCAGTGTTGTGTTCATTTCACGGACCTGTTCACGTGATGACTACACAATCCCTTATATCAATTGTTGTGATGTATTTTGGCTATTCTGTGTTTTTACCAATTTGAACTTGACTATTTTTGTACTATTGGACGATTGGGTGGGTTTTCCATGTATCATCTTTATTGCGCCCCAAAGTAGTAGAAGCGGGAGCAAAACCTAGGTAACGGCACGTGGCAGTTCAAAGAAAAGTAAACAACGCCGGCTGAGTGATTCAAATCACATAGTAAAATGGCCAGTCTTTCGTTTGTTTGTATTGGAGTTTGACAGCCCAATCAACACTATTTTAGGTCATTTTTGAGCCGATCAGTTTAGATGTCCACACTTTTCCTTTCCGTGACAGGCTTATACGTAATACAACATCATAGCAAATACCATACTTAAAAATCTTATATATGATCTAACAATATCAAAGGTATTCATTCAAGAATAAATGGTGGCCCTGAAAAGGGCCGTTGGGTTTTGTTAGTTATGTACAACTAACATTGGTAGCATGTACTCCCTCCACAGGTCGGACGTCTTCTGGCCCAGGACTCATATGTGATCCTGTCCCCACTTGTTAAACAGAAGAGAGGTTCTGTAGCTTCATTCCCCCAGTCTTCTGTCTGTGTGGCAGCAGAGGACCCAGACACCTCAGTCCCAACATCCAACCGTTGTCCATGGACAAACTCTTCTGCCTCTTTTGTGATGGCTATCATCTTCTCCATATTGTCCAGTGAGGTAAATAAACTTTCAGCCTCTCGCTTGACTATGTCAAACAAGACCAACAAGTCTCTAACGCCACTCCTCAGTGACTCAGTCTGTTCTTACAAAGCTTTAAAGTAGATTTCAATGAACGCGTCATCTTGTCTTGTACACAGAAATGCGAGGAAGTAGGCCAATGCATTTATATTTATTGATTGAACACGGACGCGAAAGAATGTATACATTGCGCGTAGGTCAGCCCCTCTGCAGAGTATAAAAACGACTTGACCTACTTCAGATTTCTTGAAAAAAACATTGGAACAGTCAATAAAATACGATGGTATCTTGCAAAATCCATATCCTTTAGCAACTGCTCTCAATGAATGTTTTGGTAGCGATGCTACCTTACAACAATATACGACTATAGCGTCTAACCAACTGATCTCTGCACAGCATCCAGTACAGCAATCTAAACCCCAGCCCAAAGTAATTTAAATCTTAGTAAAGGAAATCTATCTGCTCAAGAATAGAGTAAAACAGTTAAAAGATAAAACCATCATCACTGGAAATGAATCCTATTAGAATTCCACTCCACTTCAATATCGTCACAAATGAAGATAAACAAGTGATGCAGTCTTAGTCAACAGCTATTGAACTTGGAGCTGCTGCAAAACCCATCCGGAAAAAGAACACCAGATAAGATCTAAGATAAAAATAAACCAAATCAGCTCTGTTCGGGGTTACCAAACAGTTAAGAAATAATAACTATACTGTCTTTGTATTAAGTTTAAAACAATTATATTCATTACGATAACACACCCGAAGACATAGTGCATTTTTTCACATCTCCAAAATGGCTATTTTTCGGATGAAAATCCATGATATCTTTCTTATTTATACTGCAAACATAGGTTGTGGGTGCTCGTTAGAACCGCCTCATTGAGGCGGTTCTAACGAGTACCCACAACCTATGTCTTGGAGCAAAAATAAGGAAAATAATGTTTACCCCCGTAAACCCCAATTTTTTCTAAACAAAGTGGGGTGTAAGGGGGTGTTCATTTCACGGACTTGTTCACGTGATGACAAACATAATATGTCTAGGTACTTTAGCTCAGTTGGTAGAGCATCTTTCTGATAAGCAGGATGTCATAGGTTCGAGCCAAACTTTTTTTAACACCAGAGACTAAATTCTTTCAAGTTTATTCGCTATAAATTTCAGGTACTGAAAACTTACAGGGACTAAATATGACTACAGTATATGAGCATGACACTATGAAGCCGGCCAACATAATGTCATCTTGTGGTATCCCTGAACCTCTTGACAGATTACTCACATTTCCAACAATAAACACCAGCGACTAAGTCATTTGCAAGTTAAGGCTGCAAAAACTGAAAACTTTCTGGTACCTGGTGTCCATAAATTTCAGGTAATCATAATTTATGGGAGATGATTCACATAAGCCTATGGCGTGTTTTCAAATCCTGTCATGAAATTTGTATTTATGTCATTTAAACATGTTCCACCTTTATTGAAATAGATATTGTTTAAACCAATTTATGGGTACCAGGTAAACAGTCACTGAAAATGTATAGGTACTGAAAAAATTCAGATACAAGAGACTTAATCCCTAGCAGTACCTCGATACACACCCATTGTACGCAGAGCTCGGTACCCCGATACACACCCTATACTACTTAGTACGCATAATTTTCAGGTATGGGTACACAGTTCAGGGAATAAGTCCACATAACACACAACCTTAAACCTTGCCTAATCAAGCTTATATCAAGCGGCGAGTATATGGGTACCAGATTATAGGTGCAAAACAAATTATAGATACCAGTACCTATAATCTGGTACCTATAACCTGGTGCCCATATACTCGCCCGGCGAGGGTATGGGTACCAGATTATAGGTACCAAACAAATTATAGGTACCAGTACCTATAATCTGGTACCTATAATCTGATATCCATATACTCGCCCTATACTAGAAACACCCCTTACCTAAATGATTATATTTTTGCGGTAAAGTAAAGTAAATATTAATTTCCTTAGTTGGTGAGAGGGAAAAATGCCACTTATTGGAAATCAGGAATAGTGATACATGTATTTATATAATGTCACCTTTGTTGTTTCAGGTGCAGATTAAGGTAGAGGTATGCAGCGGAGTCGCCCTTTGCGTTTGTGGAGTTGCGGTTCGGTACGGTCAAGACGTTTTTGTAATCGATGTATGTGATCATGCCGACTTGAAAACGAATTATAAATTTTGTGGTGACAAAGCCCTGCGGGTGAAATCAAACCAGACGATGCAATACACGGTCAGTTTATTTCAGTGTCTCTTTTGTTTACACACCCTATTTTTACAACCAAAAAAATTTCAGAAAAAAAAATCTGATATTTTTCATATTTCTGCTCATAACATAGATTGTGGTAACTCGTTAGAACCGCCTCAGCAATATGTTTCTAACGAATACCTAACTATGTTTTTGAGCAGAAATATACAACTGTATACCCCAGTTTTACTATATAAAAGAAAGTGGATTTAAGGGGGCCAAAATTATACTGGCGGGTTTTCGTGATGTATCCCGCTGAACACAGCAGTCCCTACCATTGGAAATAATGAAGATCCATATCAGATGGAAGCTGGCTTCCATCTGATTAGGATTTACCTTGTAATGCAGATTGTGAATTGAATATTTACATTGTTTCGAGTAATTTTATTGGTTGACAGTTGGAAATGCGATTGGCAAATTTAATTTATTTAGCAGGAAAAGGGTAGATATATAAACCGCTTACGAGAAAGTCGGCAAGGTTATGACTGTGCATTACAGAAGAAATAAATGCACATTTCTGAGACGTTGCCGACGCATCATTTTAGCACGATTATCCCCCTGGATCCGCCTTATTGGACACTCTAGGCAAGTTTTTGTGAACACATTTATTTATTTATTTTTATTTATTTATTTATTTTTACGATTTATCTCTCATTGATTAAAAATACTGAAGGGTTATTATGGGGCTTTGATTCTGCTTAAAGGTCAAAAGAATAACATAATTAAGTTTTGATCACATTACGATAACACACCCGTGCGACAAAGTGCTTTTTCACATCTCCAAAATGGCTTCTTTTCTGAAGATAATCCGTGATATTTTGCCTTTCTTTTCTGCAGACATAGGTTGTGGATGCTCGTTAGAGTACCCACAACCTATGACTTGGAGCAGAATAGGAAAAATAATGTATACCCCAGTAAACCCCAGTTTTCTCTATATAAAGTGGGTTTTAAGGGGGTGTTTATTTCATGGACTTGATCATAATTTTCCACGAGACAAGAACTTCCAAGGGAAGTACATTAAAAATATGTTGGATCTCATGCAAGAAAGATAAATGCTGGTGTGGGACATCATCTGCAACCTCACTGTTACTACAGTGACTTCAACTGCAACCTCACCTTTATTACAGAGACTTCATCTGTCGCTCTGTAACATGTCGATAGACTGCTTCCACATTACGATAACACACCCGTACGACATAGTGCATTTTTTCACATCTCCATAATGGCCATTTTTCTGATGAAAATCCGTGATATTTTTCTTGTAAATACTGCAAACATAGGTCGTGGGTGCTCGTTAGAACCGCCTCATTGAGGCGGTTCTAACGAGTACCCACAACCTATGTGTTGGAGCAGAAATAAGGCAAATAATGTTCACCCCCTTAAACCCCAGTTTTCTCTATATAAAGTGGGGTATAGGGGGGTCTTCATTTCACGGACTGGTTCACGTGATGAGATCAACATATCACACGAGATGCGGAGCGCCAAGTGTCATGCAAAATATCCGGGGCCAGTTGTCCAAAACTAACGACGTCCTTAGTTAACGTAGAGTTAAAAAATTGATCGTTTAATATGGCAAAGCTGCTAATATTTGCGCTGAAAAATGTGAGCAGCTTATTCAAATGCAAAAGCTGCTCATATTTATCAGAAAAATACCAAACATTCAGATATTTAACTTGCTAGAATAGTTAACAATATGACTACTAACGAGCTCGTTAAGCTAGCGATGCTTTGAACAACTGGCCCATGGAAACATCCGTTAGACATGATATTGTGCCATTTTTGATGCCATATGATAAATCGAATCTTGCATTCGTGTTCATGTATTATTGAATTTATTAAACCCGTTGAGGAAAAGTCATAAAATGCTCGGCCAAGCCTCGAATTCTATCCATTTTCCTCAGCTCGTTTAATTAATTTAATAAAACATGAACATTCATGTAATGTCCTCTATTTTTTATATTTGGTAATCATCAAGTTGATGAAATATGCAAATTAATGTAAGTTATGTACGTCGATTTACTTGGCACGTACGGTGGCAACTAACTTGGCACGTACGATGGCCTTGTCGACGTCGCGTTGACTAATGGTGGAATATTGACAATTTTGTAAAGTAAAAAAAGGAAATGTGTATAAATGTGTTTTAAATCATATTCAAAAAGAGTATAAAAGAGCATACGTGCTCATTTATTTTCAATTTATTAAAGAAAACGTATTAATCGTTTAATGATTTCAATAATACATGGAACTTATGTTGGACCTTTTATATTCATTTTTTTGTATCTGACAGGAATTGCCTACCACCAGTTTTCATTGTCTACAGGCGAACTGTGTTAGAATTTATACTTTTAATTGTTGCATACGTGTAGGTGTAACCTCTCCTTTACTACAGTGACTTCATCTGCCAAAACTGTCCTCTTCGCTTTCCGCTGTTCATGTTTCCATTATGGTCTAGTTGTTTCATGTTTGGGTTTCTGTCCCTTTGGTCTCTCTGATGGGAGCTGTGGGCTAATTGTTTTGATTCCTGACCATTGCCTTCACTTCTTTTCTTCAAAGGTACATGTAAATCAAAGAGAACGCTGGTTTTGACAACCCATTGGACAGAATTATACTGAGTATAGAAACCTCAAATCTTTCTAAACGAAACTAATAGAACCCCTTTCTTTCAGTTTCAAACTTCGCATCAGGTTTTGATACTCGTTAATCAAATGGTTGGTTATGCCATCAACTTTCAATGGGAGATTTGATCAGTGCAAAGTTGTTGTGTAGCTTTCAGTCATTACAAAAATTAAAACACGCCTATACAAATGTATTGGAAAATTTGACCACCCAAAAAGGAGAGTTTCCAGATAAATAATTTGATATTATTCTTACTTTTGCTCAAAATACATATTGCGGGGACTCGTTAGAACCGTCCTGATGAGGCGGTTCTTTCGCGTTCCAACAATCTATGTTTAGATTACGAGGACTCGATAGAACCACCTCGATGAGCGGTCCCATCGAGTACCCACAATCTATGTTTTGAGCAGAATTAAAAAAACTAATGTTTACCCCTGACACCAGTTTTACTATATAAAACTGTGATTAAAAGGGGGTCAAAATCAAATAGGCGTGTTTTCAAACTTCGCATCAGGTTTTGATACTCGTTTATCAAATGCGTGGTTATGCCACCAACTTTCAGTGGGAGATTTGATCAGTGCGAAGGTGCTGTGCAGCTTTCAGTCATTACGAAAACACGCCAATACACATGTATTGGAATATTTTACCACACAAAAAGGAGAATTTCCAGATAAATTATCTGACATTTTTCTTACTTTTGCTAAAAACATAGATTGCGGGGACTCGGTAGAACCGCCGGTTCTAACGAATACACACAATCTATGTTCTTGAGCAGAAATACGAAAACTAGTTTCTTACCCTTGCAAACCCGAGTTTGTCTATATCAAAGTGGGGTTAAATGGGGTCAAAATTATATAGGCGTTTTTTCGTGATGGCCGGGGCGGTGTAATGCTCGGGGTTCAGTAGGTCAGGGGAGGACGGGTGATTGTTCGACCTAAAATTATATACATAATGCCTCCTAGTATAGGCACTTAAATTTGCCTTCAGTTGCTCGATCAACTATCGTTGTCTCAAACAAAGTTTTGTGGTTCGAAAGGGAGTTTTAGCCATCAAAGATTAACTGTAAACATGAATTTCCTGTGAATGAATTTTGTAAGAACGCATTTTTATCATTTGACGTCGCGTCGGAGAGTGAAATAACGCCAGGAAATAAATTCGACAATCCACCAGTGGATTAAATATGCAAAGTAGTTAGATACACCCCTAACCTTATATACACGACGCCTTTAACGACGTCGCGTTTACTAATGGAGGAATATTGGCATTTTTGTTAAAGAACCGTGAATAAAATGCGTTTAAATGTCATATGATAAACATAACCTTGCATTCGTACTCGTTTAATGTATTTAACTCGACGACGAAAGGGGATAAAGGGATAAATAATTGGATAATTGGGCAGTATTATTTATATACTACTCAATGTTTGATACGATCACTTTTTATATACCAAATATTGCACTGAAAATTCAAAATGTCTTGACAGAATTTGTACTACGTATATTGATAAATGTCTTAAGCAGAAATTCATGTGCAGTTCAGTACTCATGAAAGTGCACAATTCTCACACTTTGCAAATAAATTCATGCACCCCAAAAAATCTTGCGTAACACTGCATTCCAACAGAAAAATCAAACTTGTCGGTGTTCCTTTACTAAGCGTAAAGAGGATTTCTTTTGATTTGTGAAACTCTAAAATGCCTAGGGGACAATTGCGAAAACGTCGGACCCCGAAGAAATGAATCGTTGCGTCAAAATGTTGGAATCTGGCGTCTCTCAACATCGTGTTTCCGGGATTCTGAATGTGTCTTAGAGCATGGTTTACCGAAAGTGGAGTCGGCATCTTACCCACGGAATCCCGTCACACAGACACGGCGGAGGTCGAGTAAGTGCTACAACTCAACGTCAGGAACGTTTTTTTTTTTTTGTTGATTCCGTCGCGACGTGAACGGTTCCTGAACGCTACGCGTTTGCGTAACGAGCTTAGGAACGGAACTGGAGTACTAATTTCTATACAAACATTCAGAAACGGGCTCCACGAGTTCGGGCTGAATGCCAGGAGGTCTGCTGTAGTTTTCCGTTGACGACACAGCACGTGAAAGACCGGTTGAACTTTGCCAGAACTCACGTCAGGTGGACGTTTCGAGACTGGAAGCCAGTACTGTTTACAGATGAGTCTAGAGTCTGTCTCGACTTCACTGATAAACGATTATTAGTGCGGCGAAGGTCTAAAGATCGATTCGATGACTTTATTCGATGAGTCGAACTGTTGGTTTTCTTTTGCTCCAGCATTTCAGTGGTTTCTTGCTGTCGAGTCCTCACCGTTGTTTCATCTTTGTAGTTATTTGATTATTTATGTTCACGGAGATGTTGCACTGATTAGTTAGGAGGCCTTCATGCGGACTGAACAAATTATTTGTCTAAATTGCGACGGAAGTAAGGGCGAGGATTGTGGCCAAGTAAAATCGATTTAAGCTCGATCACCGGACTTAAATCCGATTGAGCATATGTGGGACACCCTACAGCGTGCTATTTCAGCCCGAACTGTGCAGCCTATGACAAAACCGGATACAAACTCTGATTACGAGCATGCGCAGTCGATATCGTGCTGTAATTGATGCCCGTGGATGTCATACACGTTATTAGGCACGTTTGTCTAAACAAATTTGGAAATTTGTGAAAAATCAATTGTCTACGACAAATTTTGTGGATGACAAGACTGTTGTTTTTGTCACGCTTGAATGCAGTGTTATTTGACTAAATTAATCACTAGTCTTTGTGAAGGATATGTTTTCTATCATTATGTATCAAATTTCGATTTAGCTGATTAATTTATCCAAAAATTATTTTGCATTAAAAAAGGGATCCCAATCAAACTTTGAGCAGTATATATACTATTTGGTCGCCCGTTTTACCGCCTGGGAGTCCGGGTCATTTATTCGAGTATGGGAAGCTATGACATCACCTTGTTAACCTTTATTCTTTCGAAACAACAATGCACGCTTTTGCAAATATCGCACATCTCGATCAGATAGCTTCTGTAGAAGCCATCTGATCAAGATCTTCATAGTTTGCCGTTTCATCACGAAAACACTCCTGAAACATGTGATTGTAAAAATCAGTGTATTGCTATGAACTTCAGCCTTTAGCAGCAGAGAGGCCTTTAGTTGATGACCACATTTGTCATTCAGCCACCAAGTTTGCTGTCTGTGGAACAGAAGGCCAATACAAGCTAACTACGTTATATTGGTTACCTAAACTTCATAAAAGACCATACAAAGCACGGTTTATTGCAAATTCAAGCACTTGTTCCACCACTGAACTCTCCAAATTATTAACTTTTACTACCATGAAAAACATGTGATAACATATTGCGAAAAAGTATTTGAAAGATCAGGTAGAAATCTGTTTTGGTCTATAAAAATTCTAATGAAGTTTTAAATAAATTGAAATCCAGGCGTTTTCGTGCTTCAAAATAGAAGTGGCGGCAATGATCAGGAATCGATACATTGTCAATCAACCCACAGCTAAGATCAGAGACACCAAAGGGAAAAACACACAAACATGAAACAACAGACTTAATGGAAAAATCACTAGCGGAAAGCCAAAAGGACAGTTACTTTCCCACAAAATGGTCAATATGCTATCCGAAATAAAATAACATAATCGACACAAACACCGAAAGATAAACAATAACAAACAAACAAAAAAAAACGCGACAGAAGAACCGCCTTGGAACAGTCAGCAGAAAAGAATTCCACTGGGGGGGGGGGGGGGGGGCTTAAATCGATTTTACGTGACCATCATCCTCGCCCTTACATCCGACGCGATTTAGACAAATAATTTGTTCAGTCCGCATGATGAACTCATCAGTGCAACATATCCGTGAACATAAATGATCAAACAACCACAGAGATGAAACACCGGTGAAGACTCGACAGCAAGAAACTTCAAGTCTGTCTACTTATGACTTTTTCAACACTTTACACTACACTTCCTCATAATCTTATAAAAGATATCTTAATGGTTTAATTGAATGAATATTTCCTCCCTCTATCTTGCATGTAATATAAGAAATGCGTTTTTCACTTCTGAAGAGCATAACATCTATACTTTATGGTCATGTTAGAAAGTGTGTGGAGCTCTCACCTTTCTACTTGACAATATTTACATCAGATTTGGAACTAAATAATTTAGACAAGTTGTGAGTATTCCGATACTAATTGCGCACCACTAGTGGCTGATCTGTTTTGTTTTGTTATTAGAGAGACTTCATGATGTCCCTTTCTGCAGAAAACCAGTCTGAAATCATTGAAGCTTTTAGCTCCACTTCTAGATATTTGGATGATTTATTAAATATTGATAATACCTATATTGATGGTTAAATCAGTCAAATTTACACCCCCGGCAAATTCTTCTGATACCGAGGCCCCGTTTTTGGATTTACATCTATCTGTTGTAGATGGGTTTGTTTCGTGCAACATTTATGATAAACGCGATGATTTTGATTTTGAGATTGTAAACGTTCCTCTTTTGGATGGTGATGTTCCTCGAGCGCCATCATATGGCGTTTATATTTCGTAATTAATTCGACTTGCCAGAGTGTGTAGTCATGTAACTAATTTCAACACTCGTAATAAATAGTTCACGGCTAAACTTCTTAATCAATGTTTTCGGTACCATAAACTACCTGAATATGTTCTATAAAAGGGTTATCCTTTGGAAGCAAGGAATACACCACAGAACCAAAAATATGGTGTGTACATGTTTTCCGGGCCAGACTAGCTAGTTTCGGCCAATAAGGCCTCATCAGTGACCCTAAGATATTTTCAAAATTCCACAATGGAATCAATGATCCCAAAGGACAAGAAAATATAATCTACACTAAAGCCTTTTCAAAATTTTATAGACGACATTCTGATTTAATTTCAAACTTAAATATTGGACTTAAATCTCTTCTGCAACACGGCCTATCGGGACGCGAATTTTATGGTGACTAAATATATAAATTCAGAAAAATTTATAACCGCAATTACTTCAGCACCCAATTTCGTAAAATTATTATTCGATATAAAAGATTGGGTACAACATAAATGTTATACGCCAGACTGCATGCATAAGAGTTAACCCAATCACGGTTGACAACTTTGCTTCCCTCTTTTATTGCACGCCGGTGGGTCAGATTCTATGACGGTTCCAACGTAAAGGCTTCTGTTGGTTGGTAACGGATGCTCTGTCTCTGGTCGGGCCCATCGGAGTCCAACAGTTGGTTTTCGTTTGCTCCAGCATTTCAGTGGTTTCTTGCTGTCGGGTCCCCACCGTTGTTTCATCTCTGTGGTTGTTTGATTTTTGTGTTCACGGATAGGTTGCACTGGTGAGTTAGGCGGCCTTCGTGCGGACTGAACAAATTATTTGTCTAAATTGCGACGGGAGAAAGGGCGAGGATTGTGGCCACGTAACATCGATTAAAGCCCTCAGTGGAATTCTTTTCCAATGACCGCTCCAAGGCGGTTCTTCTATCGCCGTTTATTTTTGTTATGGTTTGTCTTTGGTTGTTTGTGTCGCTTATATTATTTTATTTTGGATAGCCTATTGGACATTTTGTGGGAAAGTAACTGTCCTTTTGGCTTTCCGCTGTTGGTGTTTCCGTTGGGGTCTGTTGCTTCATGTTTGTGTTTCTGTCCCTTTGCTGTCTCTGATGGGAGCAGTGGGTTAATTGTGTCGATTTCTGATCATTGCCTCCAATTGTATTTATATTTTGACCCCCTTCAATCCCACTTTTATATAGTAAAACTGGAGTTTACATGGGTAAACCTTATTTTTGTTATGTCTGCTCCAAAATCTGCAATATAGATTTTGGGTACTCGTACGGTTGATCCCTTTTAAATTAATCGGACATGACAAAATTAATCTACTCAGTGGGACATGTGTAAAGGAAAAATGTAATCCTTCTGCACCAGAGGTCTGTAATTTTGGCATCTTGGCTAAATGCTTTAAAAAGGTCGAAACGCCATTTTTATTCATTTCCAATTTTGTTTTCACACGTTTGCACGTATAATTGATTGTAGCAGTTTAAATTACATACAGTGCCGTTTTAAAAACAGCAAAGCATACAGATTATGTATACATGAATAAGCTACGCGCTTTGTTAAAATATTTTTGTCAGGGCATTGAATTATATTTCAAGTAGTTTAGGTCGTTGTACCAAAGCGTTAATCCAAAATCATTAATCCATAGACAAATGGCAAATTTCAATGTTCAGACCAACAAACATGGACACCAGTAATCAGGCGTCCTAGGATAGTTGGCATTACTTGGTAAGCAAACTTCGCCCACCATGCCTATCGACTTGAACGAAGAAAAGGAGTTAATACCAAGAAGGGTATGTCCGACATTTTGGAAGTCTTCCTTTGACTTTCCATTGGAAAACACATCAGAAATAATTCTTTAAAGGGCCACATTGTACGGATCAACAAGAGCATGATGCCTCCCATAGAACTGCTTTAGTGTTGATACCTGTTTGTTTTTGGATACCCCTGACATAACAACCTGGTAGTGAGCACCTTCCCACGTTCCATAAAGTCCGGAGACTTGGTACAGACTCTAGCATAACGGATTAACTGTGAAACATAAACTCCATATGCTGGTGCAGACGGGATATTACTGCTCAAGAAGGGAAAGTTAACAATGGGAAAATTGAAGTCATCTCGTAGCAGTAAGCTTCCCGTTGTCAATAAAGAGATATCAATCCAAGTATGAGGAGGAGGTTGCAGTCTCTGTTGTTTCCTTAATTTCAAGTTCACGTGGATAGATGAATTCCAAGTACTCTGAGAATTTAGCATTTTTCAGAGACAATAAATTATCTATATATCTGTAGGTGAAATTGAATTGTTGTGCACAGACTTTCTTGCCTGCTTTGAGGAGACAGTGTACGAACTCCGCTTCATACGAGTACAAGAACAAGTCGGCAAGCAACGGTGCACAATTAGTATCAATTGGTATGCCAATTGTTTGCTGAAATATTAGGCCGCTGAACTCCACAAAAATATTGCCAATTAGATATTCCAGCATCTTCATGACATATGCATCAGTGTACTTTTGTGGTGTATCAGAGTGATCTCGAACGAAGTATGTGTCTTTGTAGCCAATCGACCTTATTTATAGAGGGTAACACATTTAGTACTAGTACTAATCTTCCATGTGGCCCTCTTTTCCTGGGTAGAAACCAGTACTGAGCAATGTGGATAAAGTCTCTTGCTCAAGGAAACAACACATGGCGCATGTGAGAATCGAACCCGGTACCTCTCGATCTCAAAGCCGATGCTTTACCACTGCACCACTGCGCTCCAAGGACAACACACTGGTACCGACGATTACCGTTCTTATGGAAGAAACATCGATTTATGATTTCCTTGAGTTTAGATTTCAATTTATCATGAGGAATAGTTGTGTAGAGTGTTGTGAAATCGAAAAATCAAATGAGGACTCGGGTTAATTTGCATAAAATTGACTCAGTGAATTTATTTGATGTTTATTCAATTCGACGCGAATATAATAGCATGTACCTTTTTAAGCCCACAGATGCATACGGTTAGGTCACTTTTTAATGTGTTTTAGCTCACCTGAATCGAAGGCTCCGGGGGAGCTTATAAGATTGTGGTTCCTCCGTCGTCCATCGTCCGTCCGTCTGTACACACTTTTGACAGTATTAATATCTCTGCAGGCAGCAGGCTGTCTCGATCATTTTTATCTGTAGCTTGCCTATGGTGAGGCATTGATGAAAATAGTTTTATATCGAACTCGAATGAAAGTTTTGGTTGCTATGGCAACCACAAGGTGACATAGACTTGCAATGTGACCTTGTCAGTACCATCGGATCTTTATGAAACTTACATGTAAGTCAGTAAGGGATAAAACTTCGGCTGAGTTAAACAATGATGAGGTCGACCTATATTTCATAGAGTTATATCTCCCATGATTACAGAAAATGCCTTTTTTTGACCTTGTCATTACCTTAGCCCCTTCGGTAAATAATGACTGAAAGTAAGTCAGGGATAAAAGCTTGGATGAGTTTCGTAAACTAATGGTGCCGACCTATCTAGCATAGATTTACGTCCATTTGATTGCTGGAAATTTCTATTTTTTTACATTGTTATCACCGTGACTCCTTCAGTTTTCATCGGATCTTCTTGAAGCTTATAGGAAAGTATGTTAGGGATAAAAGCTCGGATTGGTCTGGACACTAATGATGTCAGTCGATTAATCACAGAGTTATGTCACCTACTTTCCTGAAAATGCCCATTTTCTACATTGTCATCACCGCTGCTCCTTCAGGTTTGATCGGATCTTCTTGAGACTTGCAAAAAAGTAGGTCAGAGATAAAAGCTCGAAGAGTACGAAAACTAGTGAGTCTGGTCTATTTATCATATTGTTACATTCCTTTGATTGCATGAAATGCCTATTTTAGTACCTTGTCATCACCATAGCCCCTTCAGTTTTCATCGTATCTTCTTGAAACTTACTTATAAGTAAGTCAGGGGGAAAACTCAAAAGAGTTCGAAAACGGGTGAGGTCTGCCTATCTATCGTATGAGTTATGTCCCCCCTTGATTGCAGAATTGAAGAAATCAATATGAAATCATTGAAGCCTTAAGCTCGTCTTCTTGATATTTGGGGGATTTTTTAATATTGACAATACCTTTTTCGATAGTTTGGTCAGTCAAATTTACCCCCCCCCCATAACACAGTTGAATAAAGCTTCTACGTTTTATTGGTTACCTAAACTTCATAAAAGACCATACAAAGCACGGTTTATTGCAAATCCAAGCTCTTGTACCACTACTGAACTCTCCAAATTATTAACTTCATGTTTTACTGCCATCAAAAGGATGTGATAAAATATTGCGACAAAGTATTCGAAAGATCAGGTCGAAATCTGTTTTGGTCTATAAAAAATTCTAATGAAGTTTTACATAAATTGAAATCCAGGCGTTTTCGTGCTTCAATTCTGTCTACTTATGATTTTTCCACCCTTTACACTACACTTCCTCATAATCTTATAAAAGAAAAACTTATTGATTTAACTGAATGAATAGGTAATACTCCCTCTATCTTGCATATAATGTACGAGAACTGTTCAAATATGAATGCAAGTAGAACGTTTTCTCGTGCACTAATGCGAAAATCACCTGGAAATAAATATCACAGCATAGAAAAACATTTTACCTATACATTGATACCGAACCTGTTAAAATCCGTTCACTTTAGCCATGTATATCGTTCGATAAACACTGTCTACTCTTGTATACTAATACAAAACATGGTTGGAAGAAGGTCAGAGTACGCCGTTGAAATACGGTCCTATATTAAGAATCGTTGTATTCTTGGTATACGGTGTAAATACCTTTTTGATGAAATATGTTCGGTTTATGGGCATAATGAAATGTCTTTTTCGACAATTTTTCGTTGGTGTAAGAAATTCAGCTGTGGGCTAGGCTCAACAGAAGATGCACCGCATGATCGTCGGCCGAAAAGAACAACATCTTCCAAGATGGTTGCTAGAGTGAAAGAAATAGTTGCTACCGATGCACGATACACCACTAGGCAAATAGCTAGTATGGTTGGCATCTCATTAGGAGCAGCTCATACAATTCTGAAACGGGATTTGGAAATGAGAAAGACCCGTGCTAGATGGATTCCCCATCTGTTGACAGATGAGCAGAAAAAGACACGCGTTCAGTGCGCCAAGAAGTTGCTAAAAAGTTTCCAAATTACAATGCACTGTCTTTCGCTAATGTCGTCACAGGTGACGATACATTGGTTCACTTTTTTGAGCCAAAACGAAAGATTCAGAACAAAAAATGGGCAAAAAAGTATTGCAAAAGACCATACATTGCAAAGCGGACAATGAGCGTCAAGAAGGTAATGTATGCCATATTATTTTCAAATCAGGGACCTGCTATTCAGGTTGCTGTGCCTAAAGGCAAATCTGTAAATGCGAAGTTTTACAAGAATAAAGTTCTTCGAAAATTGAAGAAATTTTTCAAAGAACGAAGACCCGCAACTGGTTTGGCCAATGTCAGATTGCTACATGACAATGCGTCATCGCACAAGGCGTTCATTGTGCAGGACTATCTGAAGCAGGAGAAGGTTGTTGAACTCCCTCCCCCCCCCCCACACACACACACGTATTCCCCTGACCTTGCCCCGTGTGACTTGTTTTTGTTCCCGCTGCTGAAAAAATACCTTTCTGGTCGATAATTTGTACAGCGCAAACACCTCGGTTCTGCAATATTCCAGTGCCTTCATAGTATATCTCGAAAAGACTATCAAAATGCATTTAATGATTGGATCAGTAGACTGAAAGTTTGTATATCTGTTAAAGGGGAATACTTTGAGGGGACAAAATAATTTTTTCATCGAAATCTATCACGGAATCATTTTTATGTGCCTAGTTGCATTCATATTTGAACAGTCCTCGTAAGAAATGCGTTTTTCACTTCAATCTGAAGAGCATAAAAACTATACATTACTACGTAGTATGACCCATCTTCTGTCTTATGAATGCTTTCATTGCTCTTAAAGGAACTCATTTTTTATTTTTATTTGCCTTCACTGTAGCTGGTGTTGTGCCGTGTGGCGGCCGTAAAACGTTTCTCCGTACATCAACCATAGTGCAGTTTATATTTTACTTTTGGTCCTTTGAGATCAGCGTGAATATTCTGAGAAATCAGAAATAAATTATTGGTTTAGACTCATATTCTAGACAGGTTTTTAATTATTTGGACCCCATTTTGATTTATATCAGTCTTTGAATCGACTGCATACGAGTATTCGAAATTCGCTAAATTGCTGTATGTTTCCTCTGGCTTTCTTTGCCGGATCATTACAGGGTCACTGATGAGGCTTTATTAGCCGAAACTACGTAGTATTACCCATCTTCTGTCTTATGAATGTTTTCATTGCTCTTAAAGGAACTTATTTTTGATTTTTATTTATGGTCATTCAGAGGGTGTGTGAAGCTCTCGTCTTTCTACTTGACAATATTTACATAAGATTTGGTACTAAGTTATTTAGACAAGTTGTGGGTATTCCGATGGGTACTAATTGCGCACCACGTGTGGCTCATCTGTTTTTGTTTTGTTATGAGAGAGACTTCATGATGTCCCTTTCTGTTGATAACCAACCTGAAATCATTGAAGCTTTTAGCTCCACTTCTAGATATTTGGATGATTTATTAAATACTGATAATACCTATTTCGATGGTTTGATCAGTCAAATTTACCCCCCCCCCCCGAACTTCAGTTGAATAAAGCAAATTCTTCTGATATCGAGGTCCCGTTTTTGGATTTACATCTATCTATTGTAGTAGATGGATTTGTTTCTTGTAAAACTTATGATAAACGCGATGATTTTGATTTTCAGCTTGTAAACTTTCCTTTTTGGGATGGTGATGTTCCACGTGCGCCATCCTATGGCGTTTATATTTCCCAATTAATTCGATTTGCCAGAGTGTGTAATCATGTAACTGACTTCAACACTCGTAAAATTGTTTACGGTCAAACTTCTTAATCATGGTTATCGGTACAATAAACTACGCAAAGCCTTTTCAAAATTTTATAGACGTCATTTTGATTTAATTTCAAAATTCAGTACTGGACTTAAATCTCTTCTGCAACAAGGTCTATCGGAACCCGAATTTTATGGTGACTTAGTATATAAATTTAGAAAAAATTATAACCGCAGTGACTTCAGCACCCAATTTCGTAAAATCGTTCTTCGATATAAAAAGATAGGATACAACATAAATAATATACGACAGACTGCATGCATGGTAGTTAACCCAATCACGGTTGACAACTTTGCTTCCCTCTTTAATTGCACGCCGGTGGGTCAGGCCTCAGACTCTATGACGGTTCCAACGTAAAGGCTTAGTTTGGTTGGTATCTGATGCTCTGTCTCTGGTCGGGCCCATTGGTGTCTAACTGTTGGTTTTCATTTGCTCCAGCATTTCTGTTGTTTCTTGCTGTCGAGTCCTCACCGTTGTTTCATCTCCGTGCTTGTTTGATTTTTGTGTTCACAGAGATGTTGCACTGATGAGTTAGGAGGCCTTCATACGGACTGAACAAATTATTTGTCTTAATCGCGACCGAAATAAGGGCGAGGATTGTTGCCACGTAAAATCGATTTAAGCCCCCCCCCCCAGTGGAATTCGTTTCAGCTGATCGTTCCAAGGCGGTTCTTCTGTCGCGGTTTATTTTTGTAATGGTTTGTCTTTAGGTGTATGTGTCGCTCATATTATTTTATTTTGGATAGCCTTTTGGCCATTTTGTGGGAAAGTAACTGTCCTTTTGGCTTTCCGCTCTTGGCGTTTCCGTTGGGGTCTGTTGGTTCATGTTTGTCTTTCTTTCCCTTTGGTGTCTCTGATGGGAGCTGTGAGTTAAATTTATCGATTCCTGATCATTGCCTCGTCTTCTATTCTGATTTGGATTTATATCTCTCTATTGAAGATGGGTTTGTTTCGTGCAAAATGTATGATAATCGCGATGAAAAATTCCTTTCTTGGACGGTGATGTTCCGCATTGTGCATCCTATGACGTTTATATTTTGCAATTAATTCGATTTGCCAGAGTGTCTAGTCATGTAACTGACTTCAACACCGGTAATAAATTACTAACTGCTAAACTTCTTGATCAGTTTTATCGGTATCATAATCTACGCAAAGCCTTTTCAAAATTGTATAGGCCTCATTCCGATTTAATTTCAAAATTCAATGTTGGACTTAAATCTCTTCTGCAACAAGGTCTATCGGAACCCGAATTTTATGGCGACTTAGTATATAAATTCAGAAAAATAATATAAATACAATGGCTTCAGCACCAAATTTCGTAAAATCATTCTTCGTTATAAAAAGAGAAGGTACAACATAAATGTTACAGTATCCGACAGACTGCATGCATGGTAGTTAACCCAATCACGGTTGACAACACTGCTTTCCTCTTTAATTGCACGTCGATGGGTCAGGCCTCAGATTCTATAACGGTTCCGGCGTAAAGGCTTGCTGAGAATTAGAGAGTATCTAATTTTATGTAAGGTTGCCGAAGTCTCGTTTCATAAATTTCATACAAAATGACCACTCGTTAAAGATCCTCTATGTATAATACAGTTCGTCTTTCTTTTGTCCAGTAATTAAAATTAAGAAATTGATCGACTATAGCAGTGATTTATTGAGTGAGATACTACTGTTTAGGGGCGCGTATCTTTAGAGCTGATCTGTTTCGATTCTAACACATTAGAAGTTGACGAAAATGCTTTTGATTCTTCCAGATTATCCCTGTCTACCGTGCTTGTTCAAATTAATATCGTCAATGTGGCTGACTGTATCACGTGCGATTTTTTTTTTTTGGGGGGGGGGGGGTTACGGCCCTTTCAAGATTATTTCACTCATATCGAGCCGATCGTTAATCAAAGGTGGGCGAAAACTGGAGTACCCGGAGAAAAACCACCTGACCTTCCTTTGCAGAACTTGGCGTCTCACACGTGACCCGAGCGAGGCTCGAACCCACGGCGGTGAGAGACCTAATGACTAAGAGTCAGCGCTAATATCCATTAGGCCACGGAGGCCCGTTTGTATCACGTGCGTTTATATGTTTTCATAACCTACCTATGAAACGATGTTACACTATATAGCGTCAAGGTAACAATGAGTGACGTCTTGAAACAGGATAAAAAGGCGGTTCTTCGCGTTGCGCTCTTCCGCCCAGTATTAACTGAATATATCACTAGGTTTGACTATTGGCTATATAGGCGACTACAGGTACCCTGCCGTAATATGTCGGTGTTATGGTTTCAATGTTGATAAATACTCGTCTATTTATAAATTATAACAAACAATGGTGTTTTCCACAGGTACGTAACGGGTTATATTCTAACACAAAAGCACTTAATTTTGCAGTGTCAGTGTAATCAGGTGCGTAGCGCAACTTGTAGCGAGGAGCGCCTAAAACGACTGGTTTACTTTCCTGAGGGTCGCAGGTTCGATCCTCGCAGACAACCTTTTTTCATAAAGCTGTTAAAAGCATGATTTATTTTTTTCTTGATGATTTTTTATAAAATAGTTTCAGAATTTACATTTTTATTATTTCTTTTTTAATTTTCAATTCTGTTTATTATTTTTGTATTATTATTTTTTCGTGAATGGTTATCTATTTATTTTAAAGTTCAACACATGTCATGCACAATTTTAAAGATCAACTTCACATTTGATTTATAATAGTGAATAAAAAAGAAACACCAGCAAGTACATGTACAAGAGAATTGAAATACAAGATGCCATAATTTGATACAATGGAACCTGATTGGCCTAGACCCTATATGTGACATGTGGAAGTAAAGAATAGGCACACCAATAACATGACTTGAAATTAACATTGATTGGAAATTTATAATTTAATTCAAGTTGATCATACGAGAAAATCGAGGATTTGTTGCTTTTGGCGCGAAAAAAAAATGTTAAAGAAAAAACATCCCCAGCGGGATTCGAACCCGCATACTTCAGCTCTACAGGCCCGTGACTTTACCACTTGGCTAGCGTCGATACACTGCAGGTATGGTATTTTTTAGCCTGATACCATCACATTAATAGGGAGTCACCAAAAATAAAATTAGATCATCCAAAAATAGCATATAATTGCGTAGATAAATTTAAAAATAACCTTTATTTACAATAATATTGACAATACCAAACTGACAACTGATGTCGGTTTTACTGTATAGTTTATCAACGACCTTTGAGAGTTCAAAGTTTAAGCGAGACGAGTCGATTCCATTTTTTAGGGGAAGCAGGTTTCGGATACTTTTTTTCTCGTGATTTTAAAGATATAAATCAATGTTTTGATATTATCTGCATAGAAGTCATGGCCGATTGGTTAATGCGATGTACTACTAGTCACACTAAAAATCTTTTAGACGAGGGTTCGAGTCCCAGTGGCACATTTTTTTTTATATTTGATTTTTCATTTTTATTTTTTTCTTCTTTATGTTTAAAGTTATTTTCTTTATTTTTTATATTTACATCATTTATATTTGGTTTCCTGTGTTTTATTTTCAACAATTATATTTTTATGTTGGATGCCGGCCTCGATAGTTCAGTCGGATGCGCGTCTGACCGGTGGTCAATAGGACGCGGGCTCGATACCTGCCGGGGTCAGCAACATTATTTCCCATGGAGATTGATCATGAAATCTTTTCCATGGCCATTCCCTTCTTTCTGTTGATTCAAGAAGGGCGGTTGTTAGTTTCTGGGGAAAGATTGTTCATTGTACTGGTTAACCGCTTACATATAAGCTTGCCAGGGATATGTGTGGATTCGTAAACTGACTGACTCAAAAATGACCTAAATAGTGTTGCCTGGGCCGTAAAAGCCTAATTCAATTTTCAGATTCATTTCAACAGCGCATTTGCCTTCACTGACGGCTATGAATGTACGTTCAATCATAGTAACATTTTTGATAATACTTCTTGAATCCGAGCTGCAACGATTCGCTTGTGCTCTTTCCATCTTTTCAATAAAATGAATATACATCTAATGTGATGGCCCCGTCCATCGGGGCTTGGAGAAATAAATCGAGCTGCACGATGCTTCCAAGCGGATCTGAAACTGTCGACACATGAGCAATGGTAAACCGCTTAGTAAGTCCGAACCTGCCCAGGCAAAGTGGTGCGAGTTGGACCGTCCATACTTATTAAACCCGTTTAATTTTATTGGGTAGCAGAGCTTGAGATGTCGTTTCATCTCAGTGTCGGGTAAAAAACCCACAAAACTGGAAGCAACTTCTCCAAACTTGACGGGGACAATAAACCTCAAATCAATCAAACAAACAAACAAACAAACATCTCATGTGCTCGTATCTTATAGGTTCGAAAAAATGTTAAAGAAAAGTAAACCCCCCCCCCCCCCCCAAAAAAAAAACAACATCTGCCCAAGATTCGAACCCTAGATGGAAGACGTGCTACTAAAGTGTCTCGACTGGTCGTCAATCTGGTTACACGACGCCCCAGATTAAGGATATGACGGCAACTATCGCCCAGTGTAAAAATATCCACTACAACCGACTTACCTAAAACACGGACGAGTCCAAAATTAAAAGTGCAGTCACGTCTCACTGCGTTTTGAAAGACTATAGTGTTAGCATATGGGATTTATAAACATCGGGAGGTACAATACTCTGCAAAGAAACGGGTGCTTCCAAAATATGGGATTCAGAAACCTCGGCAGGTTATATTCTGTAAAACACACGTCGTTCTTCCCAAATATGGGATTTTAAAAACCTCGTGAGCTAAACTATTCTTTAAAAAACCGGTGCTTCTCAGTGTTTCTTTTTCGGATTTTTACCTGCCTCGGTTTGAAAATCCCGTAATATTGATCTAGCGCACGACAAAACATACAATAAGACATGTGCGCCCAGCAAACACTCAGATCAGCCTAATCAGAGTCTTTATTGCGCGGTCTAAGGATAGCTAAGGGCCCAATGTTCCTTCTTGCACCAAGAGAAGTCTCTGTTTATACATGTACTAAATAGATACTGAGGTTGATCAAATTCTTCGCTGGGCGTACATGATAGTTGTAGGAAATGCTGTGCCCCGGCAAATTTATTTGAAATAAGACATCACGTGAACAAGTCCGTGAAACAAAGACCCCTTATACCACACTTTATATAGAGAAAACTGGGGTTTACGGGGGTATACATTATTTTTCTTATTTTTTTTGCTCCAAGACATAGGCTGTGGGTAGTCGTTAGAACCGCATCAATGAGGCGGTTCTAACAAGCACCCACAACCTATGTTTACAGTATTTATAAGAAAAATATCACGGATTTTCATCAGAAAAATGGCCGTTTTGGAGATGTGAAAAATGCGCTATGTCCCACGCGACAATGAATAACTCTGTGTAATGTTTTATTTCAGATTATTATGTCTCACGGTACGTACGTAGAAGTAGATTTACAGCATTGTTGTGGGGGCATATTTCTTGCAGCGCGTGTCCAGCCATCATTACCAGACCGTTTAGGATATTCAACTGGTCTGTGTGGAACAATTGATGGGGATCCGACTAACGACTTCCATGATCGACAGGGCAATCCTGTTTCAACTGTAGATTTTATTGAACATTGGAGGTATGCTGTCCATAGGAAATATTACAGAAGTGGTCATTTAGATGACAATCTCTGAAATGACACTTTGGCAAGTTTCATAAATCCCATATGAAATGAACACGAGTGTAAGAGCCTCTACTTATTGCAGAAGAAGCTCAAATAAAAACGTAGGGTCGTCATGGTTTGCGTCGTGACGTTATAAGAAGCAATCAAGTGTCATAATACGTGGTGTCAATTAAAAAAAGGATCTTATATGAGTGTTCGTGTAATATTGAATTTATTAAATGAGTTGAGGAAAAAATGCGAGGCTGCAACCAGAGACACCGTAAGTGTCCAAATAAATTATAAAATAAAATTTACTTTGTCTCGGCGGATACCAAAAGTATTTCATCTTGTGTGTTGAAAACATCCGAATTTTCACTCGTGCTTCGCACTCATGAAAATTCGGATGTTTTCAACACACTCGATGGATCATTTTTGGTATCTACCTCAAAAAAGTAAATATCCTCTATGGCATTTGGTAAAATGTAACCTTGGTTGAATATGCAGACATCACGAAAACACGCCTATATAATTTTGACCCCCTTTAACCCCACTTTTTATATAGTAAAACCGGGGTTTCCGGGCGTATACCTTATTTTTCTTATTTCTGCTCTAAAATATAGATTGTGGATATTCGTTAGAACCGCCTCGATGAGGCGGTTCTAACGAGTGCCGACAGTCTATATTTTGAGCAGAAAAAAAAATATCACAATTTTTCATCATATTAACATTTTCATTTTTTCGGCGATAAAGGTGGCAATGTATTTGTGTTTCTGTCCACAAAGTTTCAATCTGTTCCGATAAAAACTATAACAGTGTCTCCTGACACTGACAGCTCTTGTTTTTTTATGTTTTTAAGGAGGGTCGCGCATAATTGACTCTGCCGTAATGAAGTTAGAATTTTTACCTCAAAATAATTTTAGTTTGTATTTTGTTTTTAAAGTGTTTTCTGAGGTTTTTGCAAAATTTAATAACCATTACAATGTGTCTTTGTTGTCAAATATTTTGTAATTTCATAGACTACTTTCCGGTCTAGTTCGCATGGCTGTATGCACAGGACAATAGAGGGATAAACAGACTAACCCTGTATTTTCAAGCTACTTAATTTGTTTCCTCCGATTGCAGCCCATCAGATTTCCACGGCAAATCTGAACTCTCTTTAACTCAAGATATTTACTTTATTTTTCCATTGGTGTTAAAAAGAAAGCCTCGAAGAGTCTGCCACTGCACATATTCCATGGCCATACTTTTTTAACACAAACGAAACAATGAGTCAGTGATGTTTACTTTAGTCTGCTTGACGTTATAGAAAAAACAAAAAAAAAAAAAAAAAAAAAACACTGCCATATTTACCTAGTTATTGGTATAAACTTAAAATGCAGACAAAACTGAATACCTGGCAGCGAACATCACTCTTGAGCGCTGTGGTGCAGTGGTAAAGCATCGGATTTGAGATCGAGAGGTACCCGTTCGATCATCGCAAGCGCCAAGTGTTGTTTCCTTGGGCAAGAGACTTAATTCACATTGCTAAGTACTGGTTCCAACCCAGGAAAAGAGGGCCACATGGAAAATAAGTACTAGTACTAAATGTGTTACCCTCTATAAATAAGGTCGATTATTATTATTATTATTATTATTATTATTACTCTAGCAATTATCAGTCGCAGTCTCAGTTTCAATTACTGTTAACCCGCCTCAGTGAACAAATAGCATGTTCCAGAACCCACATTTGGGATCTTACACTCAACAGGTCCGTACGCATGGGGCTGGTTAGAGAGAGAGAGAGAGAGAGAGAGAGAGAGAGAGAGAGAGAGAGAGAGAGAGAGAGAGAGAGAGAGAGAGAGAGAGAGAGAGAGAGAGAGAGAGAGAGAGAGAGAGAGAGAGAGAGAGAATCAAAATCGAGGCTCGAACTTTGGAATCGAGGAGGGAGAATTGCGTCAGCCTGCTTCGTCGTCCCAAAAACGCCTCATATTGTTAGTCTGTACAATACATGATAGCCGTCCCCTCCGATCTGGTCTTGAAGAAAAGATTGTGCTGCATGATGCTTCCACGCAGAGCTGAAACCAATCGGACATGAGTACTGGTAGACCGCCCTGCCCAGGTGTTTGTTTGGATGGAGCTTTTACGTCTCCATCAACACTATTTAGGTCATTTTGGAGACGATGCTTCCAATTTGTTGTGAATTTACCCAACATTGAGATGATATGACATCTCAAGCCCTGTTGCCCAATGGAACCAAAAGGCTTATATGCATTGCCTGGGCAGGTTTAGTCATCCTAAGCGGTTTACAAGTACTCTTGTGTGGTCAGTTTAAGCTCTGCGTGGAAGCACCATGCAGCCCAATCTATTTCTCCAAGCCCCGATGGGCGGGGGTTGAATCCATGCCCAGGTAAAATGGTGCAAGACGGACCGTCCTCATAAACATATAGACTGGTTTCATTGACCGTCAGGTTTCATCTCAATGTCGGGTAAAATTCACACAAATTGGGAAGTCACGTCTCCAAAATGACCAATTTTATATTGACGTTAAAATGACACCTCAAGCCCTGCCGCCCAACGAAACCAATAGAGTTTATATGCATGGACGGGCTGGTTTAGGCCCTGTAAGCGGTTTAATAGTACTAATGTGCGGTCGGCTTCAGCTCTACGTTAAATCATGATGCAGCCCAGTCTATTTATTCAAGCCCCAATGAGCGGGGGATGGGCTGGGGGCGGTATATTGACAAAGTTCTGTTATGATGGTGGCTGTGTAGGCATACTAAGGCTCCGCATGCCTCAACCTAAGCCACCATCAGATGAGCCCCGCCAAGCGAATTTGTGTTTTCGAGCATTCCGTCATGACAAATTTTAACTGCGCATGCCCAGCCATTCAGAGGGGTCAGGGATATGGCTTTCTGTCTGAAGGTTCCTCTTGATTCACTACTTGTATGAGCGAGCAGCGAAGGTTCTGGCGAGACTGCGCGACTGCGCAGGCTCGCCTGAACCTTCGCTGCTCGCATAGGCGTTAAATACCAAAATCGCTTGACGGGGCCCAGATCAAAGTGAATTTCTCTTGCATACCCTGACGATTATGGTCTTTTCCGTGTGTTTCTCCCGCAAGAAGGAACACTTTGAATGTAGAGGTCACTATGTAAGACAAAGGGTTTAACTGATATACAGTAGAACTTCGATGGCTCGAACACCGATGGCTCGTTTACCATGGCTGAGTCGAACACGTTTTTGAGTCCCTAGGGAATTCCTCTGCATAAGAAAACGTGTGGGATAATTACGGAGATTTTCGACTTTTATCTTGCAAATGCATGCTGTGTGTACTCATTAGAATCGCCTCATTGATTTTAATGAGTACACACAGCATACATTTATGTTACAGAACACCGAAAAGAAGTCCAAAAATACCCCCGTTATACAACAGTGGCTCGAACTACCGCTGTCTCGAACATATTTCATTGGTCCCAAAGGGGTTCGAAACTTCGAAGTTCGCCTGTATCTGTGTGGATAGAGTCTTTAGTGATGCACAGACTGATACGAGTCGGCGCTTGCAAAAACAATCAGACCTATGTTCACAGGATTCTCCCTTTTGATTGGGTTACGACTGCAAAGAGGTTCATGCGATCCAAAAAGTCGGTCACCCTGGACGGAAGTGCAGGCAGAACTGATCAGCCTTCACAGATGCGCAGGCTGATGTGAGTTTTCGCTGGCCACACAATTCTCATTGTTTTTGTCGCGCTCTTAATCATATGTGTCTTGTATGGGAGGTGTGAGGTAATTGTATTGTTTTTCGATTTGTTTGGAGACTATTAAGGACTTCGGCATCGGCGCTGAATAGAGACGTAGTGTCGACGTCGAGATACCCTTGATGCTACTGTGCCTCAAACTTTTATTTATTTATTTTATTTTATTTTATTTTATTTGTGTGTGTGTGGGGGGGGGGGGGGAGGGTTTTAGAGCAGCGTGACATGGGAATCAACTGTCTAATGAGGACATCCACAATCACAGTTGACCATCGTACAGTTTCTGAAATCGGAAGCTGCTGCGACTGCACGCTAAAAATACACCATATTTATGAAAAACACTAAAAATCAATAAAATTTGGTATTAACTTATACTTGGGAGGGTAAGAGACATCTCTTTTCAAATTTTCTTCGATTTGAAATCATAAGGTACCCTGTTCTGCACAGTAAAACGATTCTGATGCTGCATCAGTGATTTATTTCATTCTCGCTCGCGGCGACCATTATGTTTACACATTTTGACTGTCTTGTGGTCAGTTTACTCTTTTTCTGAACGTTTCAGGTCAATATGGCATGAAACAAACTTGTCACAGTCAAACTTTTACTAGCTGTTTTCTACTTTCCATATAACTTTGACAGGAACTAAACAGAAATTTAGACATTTTTTTCATCAGCATATTGCTTTTTTTTTATCAATTTCAACCCGTTTCATTCGGGGGTGGGGTAATAAATTGTCAACAAACTTAATAAATTCACAACAAAGTAAGATAAAAAAGATCAAATGATCTTTCCAAGGTCAATTAATAACATACATTAAAATTGTTTAACCAGCTGCAACAATGTTAATAGCTTTATATACTTTAATAAAACATGAACAGGATTAATGGCAAATATTGCAATAGCAGAAAATGCATTCTTTTTTCCAAACAAAAATTATATTTTTACACCAATAATCTTAAAAAATGAAAGTGTGTTCCACTTCAAATGAAAGAGTGTGATCCATATCACATTAAGGAAGCAAACGTGTGTGCAATAATGAAGATATGTTCAATTTATTGTCATTTAAACAATATATTTGTTGTTTTTCAGGCATTTTTATTAGGAGGTTGGGTAACTGATTCTGAATTACTTCAACCAGATCCATGGTAAAAGGGAGAAGCATATTACGTACATATATCTATTATGGTTATATAATATATGTGAAAATAAGAAAAAGCTAAAGACGACGATTTTTTTTTGCATTTGTTTTATCAAATACAGAGAAAATTACATATCAAAATTGCAACAAGAAAAAAGGGCAGAAAAGACCCTATTAAAATAAATGATTTGACAAAAATCTGTCAAAGATTTTGTCTTTCATAGCTACGAGTAAGTACGCAAACATGACATTATCCTGCATCGAGTCATTTTATCTCCTCCACTTTCGCTTCCATCCCTTTTCTTCCATTTTCTGGGAGATGCCACAAAATGACCCAAAAAGCTTGGCGTGTCTTTAAACCAAGACAAATAACCAATTATGTATTATCGTTTCTTCTTCATACAGAGTCATAAATGAGAACACCAACATGTTCTCCGAGAACTTCGACCCGGATCTCTTGACGCCAGTGCTTTATCGAGTTTGTATGTGTTCATCCACGAACGCCCAAGGAGAAATAAGCTGTGTAGAGAATGCTGTTGCTGATTGCATATTCGGCAAAGACGTTTCAATGGAGAATTGCCCAACACCCATGAATGGTCGAAGGAAAAGGTCTCTTGGTAGATATCAAGAAAGACCACAAGTGCATTATGTAAAACAACCCGGAAGGTCTATAACAAAGGTAGGAATGGATTTCTTATTACATGAACTAGTCTGTAAAATGAAGAGCCCCGTTAAACCACAGTTCGTTTAGAGAAAACTTGGGTTTACGGGGGTTTACATTATTTTTCATATTTCTGCTCCAAAACATAGATTTGTGTTTCCGGTAGACCTGCCTCAGTGAGGCGGTTCTAACGCGCACGAGCAACCTATGTTTGTAGTATAATTTGGATATAGATTGCGCTGTCGATGGCACGCTTTCGCGAATCCCCACGCCGACAAAAATATGGTTAAATTCGGAATAACGATTAAGAAGGGGATAGTCGGACGAACGGACACACGGGCGGAGGGACAGGGGCGATAACATTATCCAAACTTCCAAAAAAGGTGTGGATAAAACTATCGCGTATGATGAGGCCTAATTGGCTGAAACTAGCTAGTCTGGCCCAGAAAACATATACACTCCATATTTTTCAGTTCTGTGGTGTATTCCTTGCTTCCAAAGGTAACCCTTTTATAGAACATATTTTCATCAGAATTTGTTTTATTTAAGGTTTAACGTCCCCGTCAACACTGTAAAGGTCATTTTGGAGACGTTGCTTCCAATTTTGTGGGACTTTTACCCGACAATGAGATGAAATGACATCTCAAGCCCTGTCGCCCAATGAAACAAATAGGGTTTATTAGCGCAGACGGTCCGCCTCGCACCGCGGTTCCTGGACAGGCTTAGCTCCTCTAAGCGGTTTACCAGTACTAGTGTGCGGGCCGGATTCAGCTCTGCGTGGAAGCATCATGAAGCACATATATTTCTTCAAGCCCCTATGGGCGGGGGCCGTTTTTTTTTCTTTCATCAGAAATGTAGATATTTCGAAGATATAGATGACCCTCGCTATAACGATTATACTTGTTCCCTGACAAATTAGCGCTATAGCGAATTTGTCGCTTTAAAGAATCATAACAAGGAGTAGTTTAATACCTGTATGTTACCTTTGTTTGTTTGATTTTGAGGTTTAACGTCCCCGTCAACACTGTAAAGGTCATTTTGGAGACGTTGCTTCCAATTTTGTGGGACTTTTACCCGACATTGAGATGTAATGACATCTCAAGCCCTGTCGCCCAATGAAACCAATAGGGTTTATAAGCATGGACGGTCAGCCTCTCACCGCGGTTCCTGGACAGGCTTAGATCCCCTAAGCAGTTTACCAGTACTAGTGTGCGGGCCGGATTCAGCTCTGCGCGGAAGCATCATGCAGCCCATATATTTCTTCAAGTCCCCATGGGCGGGGGCCGGATATAAGGAGTAGTATAATACCAGTATGTTACATGTAGCTTAAATACCCCAATAAGCAAAATGAGCCGGGGTACAGCATTTCCTACAAGTTACATGTGCGTCCAGCGAAGAATCAGATAAACGTGCACATCTATATAGTCTAACCAGAGACGTCTTTTGCTGCGTGAAGGAGCAATGGGGTCTCAGTTATCTTTAGAACGCACAACGAAGACTCTGATCAGACTACGCGAATGCGCAGGCTGATCTAAGTCTTCGTTAGACGCACATGTCTTATTGTATGTTTTGTCGTGCGCTGGCTTATTAATGTTGCTGGCATTTGTTAGAATCGTCTCGCCTAGGCTATTCTATCAAATAGCCACAGCATGCGTATAGTAGACTTTTGAATAACAAAACAATCTTGAATATCGCCAATAATTGACAATCCTTGAGCTGAGAGGCTGCCGCCCATCGGGCTTGCAGAAATAGATCGGGCTACTTGATGCTTTCACGCACGTTTTAAACCACTTAGAAGGCCTCAGCCTGCCCCTGGCACATTACGAAAACACGCCTATACAAGTACGTAGTAAAGTTTTCCGCCGAAAAATGAAGATTGTGATAATTTTCTTATTTCTGCTCAAAACATAGATTGCGTGGACTCGATAGAACCGCCTCGACGAGGCTATCGAGTACCCACAATCTATGTTTTTGAGCAGAAATAAGAAAAATAATGTTTACCGCTGAAGACCCCAGTTTTACGATATAAAAGTGGGGTTAAAGGGGGTCAAAATTATATAGGCCAGTTTTCGTGATGTAGAGCTGCGAGTCGGACCGTCCAAGCATATTAACCCTTTTGGTTTAGTTGGGCGGCAGGGATTGAAATGTTATTTTAACTCGAATGTCAGATGAAACTCCTACAAGATTGGAAGATTGGAAGCGACGTCTCCAAATTAACCTAAATAGTTTTGATGGGGAAGTTAAACCCCAAATCAAACAAAATAACAACAAAAACATTGAGCCCAGGGTTTGTTCCATTAACACTGTCGTTATAACGAGTTCTAACGTTATATTGAATGTCGGTATAAAGAGGTTTGACTGTATCAAAAACTGCTCAATCGCAAAAACAAGCCTATATAATTCTGACCCCCTTGAACCCCACTTTTATATAGTAAACCTGGGGTAAACAAAATTTACAATGTATCAGTATAGGTGTGTTTTCGTAATACATTACATGTAGAACAGAGAAAAATCTATGATTTCCATCAGATATAAACTTGGTATTTTCCTTTTTGCTCAGAAGAAATATTTCCTCTTAGCGGGGGATATAAACCCCTTTAGCGTGTTTAGCAGGAGCTACTTTTTGCACAAAATAAAGGATATTGCTTTTGCAGTGAACTCGTTATATTCAAGTGCGGGGAAGTTTCATGCACGTCGACATCATTCGTTACGCCATCGCAATGGCTTCTGGAAAGATATCAACAGTCGTTCAGAATGCGCGACGTTCGATATGGATGTAACGTTGACACAAAGAAAACATGGACATGTCCAGTGAATAGGAAGCAAGTTTCACTTTCTTTAATGTCACAGTTTGTTGTTTTATCACTAAAACACGTTGGTTCTTTTATTTTTATTCAAAACTGTAGAAAGCGCTTTCAAAATGCCGCCGATCCAGTTTTTCAACCATAGTGCAGTTTATATTTTACTTTTGGTCCTTTGAGATCAGCGTTAATATTCTGAGAAATCGGAAATAAATTATTGGTTTAGATTCGTATTCTAGACAGGTTTTAATAATTTGGACCCCATTTTGATTTATATCAGTCTTTGAATCGACTGCCTATTCGAAATTCGCAAAATTGCAGTATGTTTCCTCTGGCTTTCTTTGCCGGATCGTTACAGGGTCACTGATGAGGCTTTATTAGCCGAAACTACGTAGTTTGACCCATCTTCTGTCTTATGAATGTTTTCATTGCTCTTAAAGGAACTCATTTTTGATTTTTATTTTTCTTCCAACCTGCTCCTGTAACACCACGCTGATCGAGCTGTTAACATGAGCTGTAAACAGACAACTGTTCTGAAATTCTTATCCAAAATTCAAGATCTAGATTTTCCTAAAAGTCTATTGAAATGCATGTAATATAAAGATTAGTTCTTTCTCCTATTGAAATATGGGATTTATAAACCACGGTTGATAAAACGACCCATTCAAGAAAGCCATCCTTCGCGCTCGTTTCTTTTTCGTACTGTTTTAAAAACGACCCATTTTAGAAACTCGTGCATTCCTCTTTCGGAGTGTTTTATCTCCCTCGGTTATATTTCAAACAGGAGAATGAATAAATATGTTCTATGAAAGGGTTATCCTTTGGAAGCAAGGAATACACCACAGAAATGAACAAATATGGAGTTTGTACGTTTTCTGGGCCAGACTAGCTAGTTTCGGCCAATTAGGCCTCATCAGTAACCCTCAGATATTTTCAAAATTCCACAATGGAATCAACGATCCCAAAGGACAAGAAAATATGATCTACACTAACCCTATGTAAGACTGAGATCGTCCGTTACACCAAACAAACATTTTTAGAGGACGTAAATGTTTAAAGCTGCCCCATGGACCACTAATAATTTTGATTATAGGTCAAGCGTAACGGGCATGCGACAGAAATTAGGTTGGCGGTCCCTTGAACAAAGACGAGCAGACTCAGGTCTTTGCTTGTTCTACAAGATAGTTCATGGTCTTGTGGCAGAAAACTCCCTGATTACATTCAACTTATCAATTCTGACGCCAGGTACTGCCGCCCACTGACTTTCAGACAGACTCAGACATCTTGTGATTTTTAAAAAATATTCATTTTATTCCCTTGCAATTGTTCAATGGAACGCCCTGCCCCAGAATACTGTCTGTCGGCCCCACCCTTGACTTACCCAAGAATGCAGTCGGTAGGCTACAGCATTTCGTTACGAAAACACGTTGTAAACCTTACCGCCGAAACAAAAAAGAAAATTTTAAGGTGAAAAATTGTGATATTTGTCTTATTTCTGCTCAAAGTACGGATTGTTTGTACCGGTTAGAACCGCCTCGACGAGGCGGTTCTTTAGAGTAACCACACTCTATATTTTATAGCAGAAATAAGAAAAATAACTTTTAACACTGCAAACCCGTTTTACTGTATAAAAGTGGGATTCGAAGGGGTTAGAATCATATAGGCCTGTTTTCTTGAGGAAAGGCCCTAGATCCAGAGGAAGTTGTTTTAACTGATTTAAACTTCACTAATACGAGGTTCAGACAAAAAGTTCCCGGACTGGTCATTTATCACACGTTTCTGACGTCCGACCATGTTGAAACTAGCCATGCAAACATTTTAATTCCATTGCTGAAACTTGATAACATTTTATTAACATTGCGCCAGTATTTCTTTTAAACAAATTATTTATCCATACTTACGTATTAACACAGCTACGGAGCACTTCAATTCAGTTGACTAGTCCTAGTTTTGTCCCCTGTTCTTAGCCCGTTTGTTTCATTATTTGGCGCTATTTCGTCGTGAAAATTCGTATGACGTCACCACAACGTCATTTCAAAACGACTTAACAAACAACGTCATCGCGTAAAAAAAATAACGAATTTATGCATAAATTATTCAGCAATGGACAAAATCTGTGACGCTGTAACGTCGACGTCAATCGATCGAACGGAACAGTGCGCAGTCATTAAATACTGTGCGAGGCCTTCGATGACGCCAACAGACACTTGCAGTCGTTGAAACAAATCATTCTGACTTCAACCTGGCGGTAGCACTGCTTTTCTTTTCAGCCCTACAATTCAAACTGTCATTATTTATTACTCTGGCCTCAGCAGAAGGTAATTTGAGCCACTGAGTGATCGTCAGATGTTCATTTTGTACAAACATTTACACTTTTCATTTTAATAAAAAGGATCTTTTATCCCTAGCTTTTCGAAGAAATCAAAGCACTGAGAGTACTTGTGGGTAGATCGCCTCTGAGTGTAGGTTGGGAAAATAGTCATGAACTGAGAATCGAACTGTTCGTTTAACTTTAAGCAAGCACAGTAGATCTGATCAGACATCGCGTTATGTGGCGTCTCAGTATGTAGATTCTGTTTACCAATGCCAAAGTGTCCGAGCAAAGTCTACCCCGCCCCGCCCATCGGGGCTTGAATAAACAGGTTGGCTGCGTGATGCTTCCACGCGGAGCTGAAACCGACCGCACACGAGGACCGGTAAATCGCTTAGAGGATCTAAGCCTGCCCAGGCAAAGCGATGCGAGTCGGACTGTCCATGCTCATAAACCCTACTAGTTTCAAAGTGCGATAGGATTTGAGATGTCATTTCATCTAAGTGTCTGGTAAAAGTCCCATAAAATTGGAAGTAACGTTTCCAAATGACATATACAGTGTTTACGGGGACGTTAAACCTCAAATCAAGCAAACAAACGAGCACGGTCGAGAATTTTTCTTTTTACGATGCGTTCTGATGTCTTAGGGATGCTATAAACAACCAGTACTTGGAGTTTGTTCAAGGTTAGTCGCAGTCAGATGGTCAGTGACAGTAGCGTGGACAATAGCAAGCAAAAGACTCTGCTTTATAACGTAGACTGTGGGTACCCGTTAAAACACTTCATTATAAGGAAAGTATTCAGTCAAAATTTTGTCTGAAATAAAAATATGGTAGCATTTTCCGTCAAATTATTTACATGTACTTGTCATTTGTTAATGTGTTTAAATAATTGTTTCTGTATACGCGTATATTGATTCGCCAATCTGTGCTGAAAAAATAATTACATGTTTAACATTTTATCTAGCTGAAAACAGTGTAGATCCATCAATAATTGTAGATAAGCATCTACAATGTTTGTCATAGTTTCTTCTCTCTCTCTTTTTCCTTGCTGACACCCCCTATGCATCCCAGCTCCTGAATAACAGTGTTGTAGCAGAGCCCCTTCAGCGATATGTTTAAAAAAGTTCATTTTACCTGTTGGTGCAGGCCCGCACACGGTTGAGGGGGTGCAAATGCAGACCCCCTCCCCTCTTTTGGAAATTATCTCAGATTCATGCAGTTTATCACCCTTTGCAAAATACCTGAAAATCGCACCCTCAACCCGTCCCTTTTCAGTCTGCGTATGGGCCTGCATCATGTTCAAACTGTTGCAATATACGTATGGCGAACAGTCCCAACCCTCAGAAGTAATGTACTGTCTATCCGATCTGGGTCTATGCTGTATGTCTAATATCGGTTCCACCAATAAAGTCTGGGCTACTCACTTTCGCTCTTCAACATTTCATGGTTCTAAACAAAAGTGATAAAAGTCTATTTTACTCAACTTGGTATACATTTGTGCTACAGTTTAGGAGGCCTTCATGCGGACTGAACAAATTATTTGTCTTAATCGCGACGGAAGTAAGGGTGAGGATTGTGGCTACGTAAAATCGTTGCGAATGAGGGTTATCTTCAGAATCTGGAATGGAATCTCAAACATTGTAGACTCAGATCAGACACAAAAGAACAATGCATCTGGTCTTAGTCCGCCTTAAGGATAAATTTCCAAACCTACACTCCGAGATAATCAAAACACCGGTGCTGTCATGGCTTTGATTACACTGTGGTTACAGTCTCAGAGCAATATGACCATCAAGAGACGGCAACTCCGATTCGCAGAGCATATCACCGACGCTACTTTTATTTCGCCATCGCCGATAGGTCCTTCAAGCTACTGACCTCAGAATCTTAGTTTTAACATGGGAATGGTATTGCTGAACTGACACCATCTGTTTGCCATCTCTTTAGTTTTAATGGTATGATAAACAGGCAACTGACGGATATGAAAAGGAATGATTTCCCAGCGTTGGTTCATGCTTCGTCAGTTTGTGTATACATCCATCACGCTGACAAGTCCGTGAAATGAACACCCTCTTACACCCACTTTATATAGAGAAACAGGGGTTAACGAGGGTCTACATTATTTTCCTTATTTCTGCTCCTAGACAAAGGTTTGGGTACGCGTTAGAACCGCTTAATGAGGCGGTTCTAACGAGCACCAACAACCTATGTTTGCACTATAAATAAGGAAAATATCATCGATTTTTGTAAAAAAGTAGCCATTTTGGAGATGTGAAAAATGCACTATATCGCACGGGTTTGTTATCGTAATGCCATGTCACCTTTCTTTATGTGGCTTGATAGGGCTAGGTTCTTTGCTTGTGGCCTTTCCTGAGTGACCTTACCTTGCTTGTTCCTTTTTTTTCAGAGACAAGCTTTGGAGTGGACGCGACAGAGTGCCGAAGAGTACTGCTATGTGTCAATGACTGGTTCTCCCATCTTTTCTTTGTGTACTAATGTTCCCTATGCAAGGCCACTCAATATACGTGAAGACTGTATTAAAGACATTTTGGTAAGTTTCACAGTACGTTGCCGGCCCCCGCCCATAGGGGCTTGAAGAAATATATGAGTTCCCCACCCATAGGGGCCTGAAGAAATATATGAGCTCCCCGCCCATGAGGGCTTGAAGAAATATATGAGCTGCATGATGCTTCCAAGCAGAGCTGAAACCGACCCGCACACGAGTACTGGTAAACCGTTTAGAGGATCTCAACCCGCCCAGGCAAAGCGGTGCGAGTCGGTCCGTCGATGCGTATTAACCCTACTGGTTTCATTGGGCAACAGGGCTTGAGGAGTCATTTCATCTCAATGTCGGGTAAAAGTCTCACGGAATTGGAAGCAATGTCTTTAAAATGACCTTTACAGTGTTGATGGGGACGTTAAACCTCACATCAAACAAACAAACACACTTAAACAATTGTTCAACTCTAACAATGAATGACAGTCTCACCTCGATGGCTTGAAACCCTTTGGAAGCATGGAAATTTATTCGAGGGAGCGGTAATTCGAGTCACGGAAGAAGTTTTCATCCTTAAATTTTCGTTATTTAGGCCGTAAAGTTTACAATGTATTAATATGTGCGCGTTATTGTTATGTGAAACTTGATTGGAGATATTAGAGCGACTTGGATGACTTCCTAAAGTCGTTTCTTTACGATATCCAACATTTCCACACGGCAGTCCTCTTAAAATCCACTCCTCAGCACTACTATATATAGTGAAACTGGGGTTTACATTTGTATGAATTATGTGTCTCATTTCTGCTCGGAAAATAGATTGTGGGTGCTTGGCAGAAATGACTCGCCGAGGTATATCCAACCAGTACCCACAATCCATGTTTGGAGCAGAAATATGAATAATGATCTTCTGGTAAAATTTAAATAGACATGTTTTCGTCAAAAGGCCGGTTGGGGTCTTCCTAGTCGCAAACACGAGTCAAACTTTCCCGTGAATTTATCCCATTACGAAAATAGGCCTACTCATTATATGCCTACACAGTCAAACTGCGATGGCTCAAATCCCTTTGGAACCCTGAAAATTTGTTCGGGCTAGTGGTAGTTTGAGCCACGGAGTGTTACTATTGGTGTGAAACCAGGAGGCATAGTGGAGATAACTGTGGGATATCATTTCTGTGTTATCTATTTATCACGTAATATTTAAAACGCTTTTCAATATGTTAAGCTCACCTGAGCTCGAAGTGCTTATAGTGAGGTATTGTGACCAGTGTCGTGCATCGTTCCGCGTCCTGCGTTCCACGTTTTGCGTCAACTATTTGCTTTAAAAGACTACTCCTCCTAAACCCTTTTGCCAGTTTCATTTAAACATTTACAGGATGTTGCATAGGTTGGTCTCTACGAACATAGCTAAAGTCGTTTCGCTCTGATAAACAAGATGGGCACCATAGCAAAAAATAGAAATAGCATTTAAACGACTACTTCGCACATGCCCTTAAGCCAATTTCATTCAAGCTTCACCGGAATGTTGCTTAGGTGGCCCTCTACCAGAGTAGTTAAAATGTTCTGATCCGATGAACAAGGTGGCCGCCAGAGCTAAAAATAGAAAAAAAAAACAAAAAAAAAACTACTCCTCTTATACCTCTGCGCCAGTTTCATTCAAACTTCATAGGAATTTTGCTAAGTTTGACCATCTACGAAAACAGCTTAAATCGTTTCGCTTTGATGAACAAGGTGGTCGCCCGGGCTCAACATAGAAACAAAACTTCATCAGTTGGCTTAAATGCAAATCCCTCCCAAACCCTTGGTCAAATTCCAGTTTAATTTCATTGGAATGTTGCCTAGGTGGCTATCTAACAAAATAGATAAAATCGTTTTGCGCTGATAAACAAGATGGCCGCCAGAGCTAAAAATAAAAATTATCTTTAAATGACGACTTCTCCCCTACCCATGGGCCAATTTCATTCAAACTTCATAAGACTGTTGCTGAAGTGACCCGCTACCGAAATAGTTAAATTCGTTCCGCTACGATGAGCAAGGTGAACACAAGAGCTTCAACAGTTTGCTTAAAATGCTAACTCCGCCTAAATATGGCTGACTTATCGGAGCTTAAATGATAATCGATTATCATGCTTGTAATTGTGATCGATTATCGGTCAGTAATCGCTGAAGATGTTATCATAATTTTACCTTTCTGGCTTTGACTCTTACCATATATTATCCAATTTCATATCTATTTCGCCTTATCAAACAGTGTAGATCCTGATGAGACGCCGCAGATCAGGCACTGCACTGTTTGTAACTCATCCAGCTATTTTAGACACAACTTTGGGGAGAAAATTATACTTATTAAATAATCGATTATTAGCAAATCAGTAACGATAATCATTTAGTAAAATTTACTTTTAAACCCGCTAGCCAATTTCCATTGAACTTCACAACAATTTTGCCCAAATGGCGCTCTATCACAATAGCTAAAATAGTTCCACTCTAATGAACAAGAGCCAAATAATACTTAATAAACATTTAAATGACTCGTCCTTCCATTCTCCCGGGCCAATTAAATTCAAATTTCATAGAAGTGTTGTTTAGGTTACCCTCTACCAAAACAAACAACATCGTTCCACTCCTATGAACAAGATGGCCGCCAGAGCTAAAAAAATAAATAAAATAAGCCACTACTCCACATAAACCCCTGTGCCAATTCATTTAAACTTCATAGGAAAGTTGTTTGGGTGACCCTCGAACAAACTGGCTAAACCTATTTCGCTCCAATGAGGAAAATGGCCACTAGAGCTATAAATAGAAAACAGTCAACAATTTGCTTAAAATATTAACTCTTTCTGAACCCTTGGGAAAATTAAACTTAAACTTCACAGGAATATTGCCCAGGTGACTGCCTACCTAAATAGCCAAAATGGCTCCACTCCGATGAACATGATGGCCGTCAGTTCTAAAAAAAATATTTAAACGACAACTCCGCCAATACCCCTGAAACAACTTCATAGGAATGTTGCTCAGGTGACATTCTTCTAAAATAGCTAAAACAGTTCCGCTCCGACGAGGAGTAGCTAAATTTGATTGAATCAAATGTATAAGATGACCTCCAGAGCTAAAAATATATATATATAAAAAAAATCTTTAAACAACAATTCTACATATATACCCCTGAGCCAATTGCACGACCGCAGAAAAAGCGACCGACTGAAGTCGTTTGATTTTCTAAGAGTGCCCTAAAATCACCGTGTCATTCTGTCAGTCTGTCAGTCTGTCCGTCCGTAACCCGTTTGTGAAAATTGGTGACAGTGACTTAACCGCTTAGAATATTTAAACAATTTTTGACATACTGATAGATATCAATGAGATCTAACCAATGAACTTGCGAAATGTTACATTCCTTTTAATATAGCCTCGCCGAGGCGAAAACTGTGAAAGTTTTCGAACTGCTTCTCCTCGGAAACCGTTGGGCCGATTGAAGTCAAATTCCTTATGGAGCCTCTATGGGATGGGGGAAACCAAAATTTGCTCATGGGGTCCAGGTCACATGACCAAAATGGCCGCCAAGCCATATATGGTCTGTCTGTCTGTCCGCCTGTAACCCGTTTGTGAAAATTGGTGATAGTGACTTAACCGCTTGGAATATTTAAACAATTTTTGGCATACTGATAGATATCAATGAGATCTAACAAGAGCACATTAGACAAGAGCATCTAGCTTCTGCTATAATATGCTATTCATCGTGTGGGTGCCAGTCTAATCTGATAGGTTGAACAAATTCAGTGTTTTACTGAGGTTTCAGAGTTCATTGAGAAATACTGTTTAAAATACCTGTCAGTAATGATTCTCTGCTGTTTGTTTTATTGCTTTTGCTGAGAAACCCTTTAACCAATCTGCTACATACAGAAAGTGCCTTATGCAGATGAAAGCAGTACAGGCTGTGAAAAGCGTGAAAAGTGTTCATAACCTCTAATTACATAACCTCTAATTAGTAATCAGTACCTATAGGAATCCAGGATAACTGCATAGACTGCTCACATATGCAGACTAGCGAGATACTTTGCCGACTGTAAATATGATTGGCACCTTTTGACATGATGCAGCGCATAGTTTCTTCATGATAACATCATTTTAATGAGTTGCAAATTCCTGTGGTAGGGAATAGAGAAAATAGAAAAAAAGTCTGATAAAATTAACCAATCATAGCCAAGCGGCTTCCACGAGCTGAATTTATACCTGAAAGCTCTTATGATGAGCTACTTGGATCTAACCAATAAACTTGCGAAATATTACATTCCATTTAGTATAGCCTCGCCGGGGCGAAAAGTGTGAAAACTTTCGAACTGCTTCTCCTCGGAAACCGTTGGGCCGATTGAAGTCAAATTTCATATGGAGCCTCTATGAGATGGGAGAAACCACAATTTGCTCATGGGGTCCAGGTCACATGACCAAAATGGCCGCCAAGCCATATATGGTAAAAACCCTTAAAAATGGTCTTCTCCAGAACCACAGGGCAGATTCCCACGAAACTGGTATGTAAGCCCTGTCATAAATTGCTAAAATGGTGACCCTGGGTTGACCTTGACCTTTGTGCCTAGATCAAACTTTTACACATATGCTTTTGTATTGGAAAAGTGAAAATGCATTTTATCCTGCAAACGATTCAGAATACAGTACTAAAGTATAAGATATATTTTTGCTCCTTACGATAAGGCGCATTTATTGGGGGAACCGTTTTAGGTCCAGGTCACATGACCAAAATGGCCGCCATACCCATATATGGTAACACTCATCAAGCTTAAAGCATCCGGCGGGTCGTGCACTTCAGCTGAAGCACTGGTTTCATTAAGGACTTCGCAAATGTGATGTTACGGGGCGTATCTAACTTATTGGCAAATGTGATCCACTATTGGATTACCGAATCCATTAAATGATGTTGTTACCGTCTCAGACGCGACGTCATATGATAAAAAGGTTTATCCTTTGGAAACAATGAATGCATCACAGAATTGAAAAGTGTGGAGTGTACAAGTTATCTGTACCAGACATACTAGTTTCGGCCAATTAGGCCTCCTCAATGACCTAACATAAATAAAAAAAACACCACAAGTGTATATTTGATACACGTACGTGTAGATGGTATATCACGAGTGGTCCGTTCAGACCCCGCCCATCGGGGCTTGAAGAAACAGTTTGAGCCTTTGTTTGTTTAAATTGAGGTTTAACGTCCCGATCAATACTATTTAGGTCATTTTGGAGACGTTGCTTCCACTTTTGTCGAACATTTGCCCCACATTGAGATGGAATGACATCGCAAGTCCTGCCGCTCTATGCAAACAAAAGGCGTATATGAACTGGACGGTCCGACTCACATCACTTTGCCTATGCAGGCTTAAGCCGGCGCTAGAGGGTGATGCACATTTCAATACTGGTCATAAACAGGCAAAATAAAACCGAGTCTGCTACAAATTTGGTGTATGCTGTGCTTTTAAAGGATCTAACTATTCAGAACGTATTCCTCGTCACTGCAGCTGGTGTTGTGCTGTGTGACGGCCGTAAAACGTCTCCCCGTACATTATCATAGTGCAGATTCTATTTTCTGGCCGGTGTTGCACATTTCAATACCGGTCGTAAACAGACAAAATAAAACCGAGTCTGCTACTAATTTGGTGTATTCTGTGCTTTTAAAGGATCTAACTATTCAGAACGTATTTAACTTCACTGCAGCTGGTGTTGTGCTGTGTGACGGCCGTAAAACGTCTCTGCGTACATTATCATAGTGCAGATTCTATTTTCTGGTCCTTAGGGATCATTGACTTCATTTTAAATCATTTTGAACATAGAGTTCTGCTTAAGCCGGCGCTAGAGGGTTTGGCCGGTGTTACATATTTCCGTACTGGTCATGAATAGACTCATTAAAACCGATTCTGCTATTTTCGTTCATTGGTAGTATTCTTTGCTTTCAAAGGATCTAATTATCAAGAACTGATGAATCCTTCTTAGCGAGTTACCAGTACTGATGTGGGTGATCAGTTTCAGCTCTTCGCGGAAACACCATGCAGCCCAATCTATTTCTTCAAGCCCCGATGGGCGGTTGTGAAATAGATTCAGCTCCCTAATGCTTTCTCGCAGAGCTGAAACCGCCGCTCGTGGGTACTGGTAAACCGTTTAGCGGTTCTATGCTGCGAGTCGGAACGTCCTTGCATATAAACCCCTTTTGGTTTCACTGGGCGGCAGAGCTTGAGTTGTAATTTTATCTCGGTACCGGGTAAAGGTCCAACAAACTTGGAAACTACATCTCCAAAACGACATAGTCAGTATTGACGGGAACGATGAACATCAAATTAAACAAAATGTTCACTCGAAATTGATAAAACGAACCTCCGGCCCGTTTCATAAATGTTAAATCAAATTATTATGATTATATTATGAAATAGCTACGAATTGGAGGTTCTTATTATAATGTAACGGCTTGAAATTTCATTTATTTTTCAGACAAGCTCAGGCTTACCGTCAGATCCTGGAAAATATTTATTATAGAAATGCATTTCATTTTTGTTGACTTCATCGATGTAAAACTCCGGCAAATCACTCACAAATTTAGCCATTAGGATAACATATCCGTGTGAAATAACGGCTTCAAACATGGTGTCAGAAATTATGCATTTTGGGTAAAAATTATAACATTTTCTTATTTCTGCTTTCAGCAAAAATAAGGTAGATAATGTTTACCCCCGTAAACCCCACTGTTCTCTATACAGAGTTTGGTTTAGAGGGGTCTTCGTTTCACGGACTTGTTATGTGAAGCCGGGCTTCATGCTAAGTTTGTGAGTGATTAGCCTGAGTTTGCACACCGATTAAATCCACAAAAATGATTATTAATTCCTTATTCGCTATGTGAAACAGAGTTGAAATTCTTGCTCATGGGGTTTATTGAAGTATAGAACTTTCAGGACAACCAATCAAATCGCTCAAAATGCACATAAAGATCGAGAATTGTAATTATTGTACATTATGTTGAATATATAGCAACTAAAATGAAGTTTACACCAATATTTCATTAGAAAAATGGAAGATATTTCATGAATGTAAATGAAATTTTAAATTTCTTAAACGAGTTGAGGTATAGGAAAACAATGCGAGGTTTCGCAGTGCATTTTATCCCTTATAACAAAACATGATCACGAATGAAAGATTGATTGATCACATGGCATTTAAAATTTTTCATGACTTTTGTTTTTGCAATAATGTCAATATTCCGTCATTAGTAAACGCGACGTCATTAAGGACGGCGTACATGTAATGTCACGCGAGGTTTCAAACTAATCTGCAGATTTAAATCACCAGTGGATTACATAATATGACACAAGTCGTTATTACGTTCCCAGATTCGACGTCATGTGATAAATGGCTTTATCCCATATTTATATGCGACGTGATATGATAACAATTGTCGATATGTTGTTTGTTTGTATTGTTGTTTAACGGCTTAGTCAACACTATTAAGATCATGTTTGACTTGGTCAGTTGACTTATCCACACTTTACCTTGACATGCTTTTATTTCAGTAGTGTGCGACCCCGACAGGTATCAAATCCGCGTCCCCCTGATCACTAGTGCAGACGCGCATCCGACTAAGCTACCCAGGCGGCGTATTATGACATGGTATTTTTCACTAAAATAACATCAATGTAATGTGATAAAGGATTTAAGAGGTATTCTACACGGCGCGCCTATATAGGCAATGGAAAATAATTGGGTTTTATTCTGCAACAAATCACGACAAGGAAGAGCGTGACGAGTGACGTCATTAAAAACTGCCAATTTATGACGTCACTATTGTATTTCCTTGACGTTAGACGGTGTAACGTCATACTCTCGCATCCAAAACGTTAGAAAAGGGTATAAATGCATGTGTTTCAGTCGAGTTTTAGCGGGATTTCTTCTTACAATGGCGAAAAGTTGTGGGATTTTGAAGGAAACAACGTTATTGCCGATTTTCAGCCTGTTAGGATCGAAATAGATCAGCTCTAGTTTGTGATTTGTTAAGTAATAAATCACACTTTGGCGGTCAGTTGTAAAGCAGATCAACTCACGTGCTTGTATCGCGCGTGAATTGTCTACTTACAACTGACCGACAAACTGTGATTTATTACTCAAAAAATCACAAACTAGAAGTAATTAATTTCGAATTTAACAAGATAATACTGTTGTTTCCTTCATAATCTCACAACGTTTCGCCTTTGTCAGAAGAAATTCCGCTAAAATCGACTAAAACACATGCATTTATATCCTTTTCTAACATGAATTGGCAGTTTTTAATGACGTCACTCGTCACGCTCTTCGTTGCCGTGATTTGTTGTACAATAAAACACAGTTATTTTCCATTGCCTATATAGGCGCGCTGTGTTAGAATATGTGATAAAGGATTTTATATGTAACACCATTCTGGCTAGTTAACCCTTGTCCTGCTAATCCCGGATATGCCTTATCTTTGAAACAATGTAGATCCAGATCAGATGGCTTCTGACGAAGCCATCTGGTCAGGTTCTACATTGTTTGCCATTCAGATTGTGAATTGGTTGCAATAATTTGCATCAAGCAATCTGATTGGTTGATAATCAGTAATGTGTGTGGCATATATGAATATTCAGCAGGACAAGGGTTAACTTATTGTTTTTCTTCAAACACAACAGCTTACGAACGACATAGAATGGATTGATGTAAACGTGGACACAATGCGATCAGTCTGCGTCTCAGAATTGGTCAGAAATCCAAGTTTGTGGGTCGCAAATGACAACGCAAAATCGATAGCAGAACAGATCCTCGAAATTGGATGCATTAATGATTGTTCTGGACACGGACAATGCATAGCCGGTATGTTTGTTTGTTTAAATTGGGGTTTAACGTCCCCGACAACACTATTAAGGTCATTTTGAGACGTTGCTTCCTTTTTTGTGGACTTTTAGCCGACATTGAAATGAAATGACATCTCAAGACTTTCCGCGTAATGATACCAATAGATTTTATATGCATTAACGCACATCCGGCAAGATGCGTTAGTTTAAATTGCCCCACGCCTTGCAAGAATGATAATCCACCCGTGAGCGCTAAGCGAGGGCTGTAGGCCTAATTGTACATAAGTCGTACTTCAATTGCTCAAACACCTTTGGGGCCGTGGACATTTGCTCGAGACAGGGTTTTTCGAGCAACTAACGGTTAATCTCTTTTAGCCCTGGATGCTTTATAGCCATTCGCTATGCAACGGTAAGTTTCCATACAGCGCTTACTGGCGCCACGAGTTTGGAGCAGACGCTCTCTGGATCAGACAGCAACCAGATGAAATAAAATGGCAGCGCCCGATGTACCTTATGTATTGTGTATTTCAAGCCACTTTATTTTTTTTTCTCTGTATTGAGTTATGTAGAAACAACAACAGAAAAAATAAAACAATCGCCGAAGCAAGCACCAAAATAGTTTTACTCGAGAATTTCCCGGTTAGAAAATCATTTCAGTTTGGTAGACATTTTAAAAAGCGCTCCCGCCAAACGAATCTTTGTACGATAGCACTCTACTCAAGCAAATCTACTCGGTCAGGAGGCATTAACTTGAAATCATTTCAATCTTCTTCAAAATAACTGTATGTTGTGTGAACTTATTATAATCGCCTCATCGAGGCGATTCTAATGAGCACACAAAACATAAGTTTACAACAGAAACTAAGTAAATGATCTAAAATATATTTACAGTAAAACCTGCCTCAGTGGCCACCTCTATTAAGCAAGCAACCTGTCTTATGCAAGCAGGCATTCAGTTCCCCAAAAACGAAAATGCATTAAAATTAACATGTGGTTAGCCAGCACCTGTCTTAAGCAAGCATCTTTTGAATATCCCATATGGGGTTGCTTAAAACAGGTTGTAAATCCGCAGTAATGGAAACGTTCCCCTAGGTTGAAAACAGTTGTCATCAAGAAAACACATCTATATAATTTTGATTTTGACCCCCATAAACAACATTTTTATATAGTAAAACAGTTTAGCCCCCCCCCCCCCCCCCCCCACACACACACACACATTGGGGCTTGACGAAATAGATCGGTTGCATGATGCTTCCACGCAGAACTGAAACTGACCCGCACACGAGAACTTTAAGCCGCTTAGAGGATCTAAATAGAAGTGAGGCAATGATCAGGAATCGATACAATCAACCCACAGCTCCCATCAGAGACACCAAAGGGAAAGCAACACAAACGTGAAACAGCAGACCTAATGGAAACATCAATAGCGGAAAGCCCAAAAAAGAGTAACTTTCCAATAAAATGGCCAATAGGCTATCCAAAATAAGATAATATAAGCGACAAAAACACCAAAAGACAAACCATAACATAAACAAACCGCGACAAAAGCACAGCCTTGGAACGGTCGGCGTCAACGAATTCCACTGCGGGGGCATAAATCGATATTACGTGGCCACTATCCTCGCCCTTACTTCCGTCGCGATTTAGTAAAATAATTTGTTCAGTCCGCATGAATGCCTCCTAACTCACCAGTACAACATCTCCGTGAACACAAATAATCAAACAACCACAGAGATGAAACAACGATGAGGAAGAAACCACTGAAATTCTGGAGCAACAGAAAACCAACAGTTGCCCATGCAATGCGGTGCGCTTATAAACCGTCCCGGTTTCATTGAGCGGCAGGTATTGAGATGTCATTTCATCTCAATGTCGGGTAAAAGCCCCACGAAATTGGAAGCAACATCGTCAAAAGGACCTTTACAGTGTTGAAAGGGAGTTAAATCAAACAAACAAATAATATAGGTTTACAGAGGTATACATTATAGTCCTTATTCCGTCCATGTTTTGAGCACAAATATGAAAAATATCAGGATTTTTGTCTGAATTATGTTTTTGATATTTTTTTTGGTGGTACAATTTTACCAGTATATCTAAATATTTTTCGTTATGGTTAACCGAGCAATACGCAGCCTCCGCCCCTGCATGAACGAAGACAGTTTTGGACCATTGTCATTCACAAAGAACACAAATAAGCAATGTCAGAGGCGACTATGCAATTGCAATGACTGATCGGAGTATTTGATTATCGCAGGACGTCTTAAGGCTCATTGTATCTTACCCTGGCTCATACAAAAGCATTAAAATCTAGAGAAAGTCGCTGGCGCGCAATCACATATTCCTGCGCTGTGATATCATATCACAATACAAGGATCCAATTTTTTTCATTTTGATCTCGGGTCTGCCCCTTAGATATCACCCTTTCCACGCCCCAACCCCACACCAGAATTTCGTATACGTTCCTCCAGTCCCTATCCATGGGGCTATTCAAGATAAGTATTAACACGAAAAAATCTAGGACCTGTGGCAATCAAGAAAATCACGGGAACAATAAGCACGGTTCAACATAATTCAAAATCTACATAATTATTCTCGACTCTTAAGTGTAGTCAGGTAGTGTTCCAAGGTGTTTCTCCTGTCGTAATATATTTTTGGTTGGGTTTGTCTTTTGATGTTTGTGTCGCTTATATTATTTTATTGTGGATAGCCGATTGGCCATTTTGAGGGAAAGTAAATGTCCTTTTGGCTTTCCGCTGTTGGTGTTTACGTTGGAGTTTGGTTGTTTTATGTTTGTTTTTCTTTCCCTTTGGTGTATCTGATGGGAGCTGTGGGCGGCCCCGCCCAAAGGGGCTTGAAGAAATATATGGGCTGCATGATGCTTCCACGCAGAGCTGAATCCTGCCCGCACACTAGTACTGGTAAACCGCTTGGAGGATCTAGCTCTGTTCAGCGGTGCAAGGCGGACCGCCCATGCTAATAAACCCTATTGATTTCATTGGGCGACAGGGCTATAGATGTCATTTCATCTCAATGTCGGGTAAAAGTCCCACAAAATTGGAAGCAGCGTCTCCAAAATGACCTTTACAGTGTTGACGGGAACGTTAAACCTCAAATCAAACATACAAAATGGGAGCTGTGGGTCATTTGTATCGATCCTTATCAATTCCTCCACTTCTATTGTGAATTTTACGTCTCGCCAGCAGCTAGTGCAGACGGATACGGGACCTTGGTTTATAGAATCATCCGAAAGTTTGGAGAAGCCCGGAATCGATCCTGCGACCGCTGGTTTACAAGGCGAGTAGTATAACCACTACACCACGGATGCTTCTAACTGTCAGTGTGTAAGAAGCAAAATATATCAGCTGTGAGAAGCGAAATAGATCAGCTGTAACAGTGGATTGATGAGAATTAAATCGAAATAGTTGCACATGTGTACATGTATGTAGACAAATTACTCGCGCTACGCTCTGTAGCTTTGATCTGTTTTCAACTGACTTACAAACTGTGAATTATTGCTCAACATACTTTACAAGATACCATCACATGGGCCCCGTCAAGCGATTTTGGTACTTATCGCCTATGCGAACAGCGAAGGTTCAGGCGAGACTGCGCATCCGCGAGCCTGCGCATCCGCGCAGTCTCGCCGGAATCTTCGCTGCTCGCTCATTCGCTCATACAAGAAATGAATCAAGAGGAACCTTCAGACAGAAAGCCATATCCCTGGCCTCTCTGAATGGCTGGGCATGCGCAGTTAAAATTTGTCATGACGGAATGCTCGAAGACACAATTTCGCTTGGCGGGGCTCACATTATAACTCATTGCTCAACAATTCACTGCAAGAGCTGAACAAGTCCTTAAATCGAGAATGACCTATTAGATCTCCCAACGCTGTGGTTTCGAACCTGGCTCGGGTCACATATGACAGTCCAAGTTCTGCACCGAAAGGTCAGGTGTTTTTTTTTTACCTCAGGTAATCCGATTATCGCCCACATCTGATTAACCATCAGCTCAAAATAAGTGTAGTAGCCGTAACACCCCCTCCCCCCCACACCACCACCACCAGCTGATACATATATATATAGGGCTACGGTGTCCCGACAACCCTCATGCTGACAAGACGACTAAGGGTGATCTGCGACAGGTGAGCGGCAATTATAGGGCAAATCGAAAGGAACATGTTATATGCGAGGCATTAATTATTAATAATAACTATATACAACGATTGACCCTGACACTAACAGAATATTTGTTTCTATATTATTACACGGCTCTGTCGTAAAGGAAAAACTAATTTTTTGCGCTCGGAACCGCCAAGTGAAAATCGTAAAGGCCTCTGTGTCACTAAATTTGGTATAGTAACGCATTAATAGTGACAAAAACACACAACAAAATCTTTAGCACTTCCACTTCAGATTGACCTATCATATGTGCATGCTGAAAAATCTTTTGCCTGCCATATTTCCTCTAAAACACCTTTGCCATATATCTACTATTGTATACATATCCTTTATTTTGACTTTTTTACACCAGCTAACGTGTTTCATCTTGACATCGACGTCGCCAACGTCGTGTGGCGTTGACGTCATGTCTAGTGTACTTGTTTATTACACCTGATGAAGGCAATTACATGCTGAAACATTGTACAAATAAAACTATTTGAACATTTTGAATTTGTTCTCTGAAAACAAAAACAGCCAGGAATGTTTAATTTTCTTCTGAATCCGCCGAGATAGATCAGGTTAAAGTCTATCAGTATGATGAGAGCTACATACACATCAGCGGTGCGAATTGTGAACCTTTACCTACTAAGGTAGTCTGCTCCCAAATTTTCTTTCAATCAGAAATGTGTATGATTGTAGCATAATTCGAGGATTAAGAACTTTATCTGTTTGCATGTAAGTCAGTCTCAAGCAAACTCTATACTCCATAAAGATATTTTCGAAATTTCCCTGTACCCCAGATAATAGTCAAGCACTCTTTTTCAATCACAGAATTTTCTTTAACTCGAGGCAGAAGTTCAATGTCGGCAAACGCAATGGGAAGTCGTCCTTCAACTTCGAATTCTAGAAGCAAAACGGCTCTTATTCCAAAACCAGAAGCGTCCGTCCGGAGTATGAACGGATTCCCATCATGAAAGATAGGAAGACCAAGAATAGCACTCGAAGTGAATATATTCTTCAAGGTCTGGAAAGCTATTTCATGATAGCCTTGCAAATCTGTGATCCTGTTTGGTCTATTTCTCTTAGTTAAATCCATCAAAGGGGAAGCTGTTGATGAGCAATTTGGAATGAAACGGCGGTAGAAACCAGCTAACCCATCTCTGTGGTTGTTTGATTTTTGTGTTCACGGAGATGTTGCACTGATGAGTTAGAAGTCATTCGTGCGGAAAGAACAAATTTTTTGTTTAAATCACGACGGAAATTAATGCGAGGACTATGGCCACGTAAAATCGATTAAGCCCCCCCCCCCCCGCCCCACCAGTTGACTTCGTTTCACTGACCGTTCAAAGGCGGTTCTTCTGTCGCGGTTAATTTTTTATGGTTGTCTCTGAGTGTGTGTAGCGCTTATATTATTTTGTTTTGGTTAGCCAGTTGGTAATTTTGTGGGACAGAAACTGATACAGGGGAGATGTCAATGAGTGAAGACTCTAAAGCATAGGGCCCGGTTAAAACACTACCAAAGGCTACTCAATGTTGAGTTTGACTGGGACCCAGACCACTTGTCTAATGAACCACAAGTGGAAGCGCCGCCCATCCCAATCACTATTGATATGGTTAAGAAGGCTATTTCTCAGATGAAGACTGGCAAAGCACCAGGCCCTTCTGGCATAGTGGCGGAGATGATCAGAGCTGCAGGTGATGCGGGTGCCTCAATGATCCGTGACCTTGCAGCTGCAATCATCCGTGATGGAAAGGTACCCTTTCACTGAGAACAGAGTTTCATTGTCTGTCTCTACAAGGGCAAGGGCGATGCATTGGAACGGGGCAACTACCGTGGTCTCAAGCTGACAGAACAGGTCATGAAAGTCCAGGAGAGGATTGTGGATGGCCTCATTAGGCAGTTGGTGTCTATCGACGATTCCCAGTTTAGCTTCGTCCCAGGAAGAGGCATGACAGATGCAATTTTTGTTGTACGGCAGCTGCAAGAGAAGTGTCTGGCGGCCAACAGGAGACTCTACATGGCTTTTGTAGACATGGAGAAGGCATTTGATCGAGTGCCTCGGAAAGTCATCTGGTGGGCACTAAGAAAACTTAGAGTGGATGAGTGGATTGCGCGAGTGGTCCAATGGATGTATGCTAATGCTCGGAGCCGTGTCCGTGTTGGTGATGGTTACAGTGAAGATTTCGAAGTGAAGGTGGGTGTTCAGCAAGGCTCCGTTTTCAGCCCACTGCTTTTCATCATTGTGCTTGAAGCCTTGTCATGCGAGTTCTGCTCTGGAGTCCCCTGGGAGGACCTGAATGCTGATGACCTTGTCATCATAGCTGAATCCCTTGAGGAATGTGTCAGGAGGGTCTTAACTTGGAAATACGCAATGGAGGCAAAAGGGCTGAGAGTGAATGCAGGAAAGACAAAAATTATGAACTGTGATTCAGGTCTGGACCTTCTTCAGAGTACAGGCCAGTTCCCATGCGCTGTATGTTGCACTTGAGTGGCCAGCAACAGTATCTTTTGTAATGGCTTCAAGTTCTAGGTGCACAAGAAATGCAGTGGGCTCAAGCGCTTGATAGAGGACCCTGAATACAGGTGTACACGTTGCCAAGGAACTGCACGACACTTAGGTGACAGACCGCAGAAGGAAGTCCAAGTTGGATCCAACAAGTTGGAGGTTGTAGCTTCCTTTTGCTACCTAGGCGATATGCTCTCAGCAGCGGATGGTTGTAACCTTTCAACCACATCACGTGTGAAACCGCCTGCAAGAAATTCAAGGAGTTGCTACCATGTCTCTCTTCCCGCAACCTATCGTTCAAGACACGTGGATGTGTGTACAGCTCTTTTGTGCGCAGCGCAATGCTCCATGCTAGTGAGACATGGTCATTGACAAAGCCATACCCCAACGTCATCAGTGGAATGACTGGTCAATGATCAGACAGATCTACAATGTCAAGCCACAGGACACGGACATCATCAGGTCCAGTGAGTTACTTGAGCGTCTTGGCATTGAGGACTAGGACCTCGTCCTGAAAGAGGGAAGGCTTCGCTGGTATGGACATGTGGAGCGCTCCAACGGTGCAGTAAAGACTGCCTGTGACATACAGGTAGGTAGAAATAGGGGGCCTGGAAAGCCCAAGATGACCTGGAAGCAGCTGACAGAAAGAGATTGCAATGAATGGAATCTCTCTGCTATCGATCCTCAGAATAGACAGGCCTGGAGATCTGGTATAAGATCTGCCATGCGTGCAGCAAGCCAGCTACCTGGAGGGGGCCCACATCTGTGGACATTGCTCCTGTACCTGCACGTTAATAAAAAAACCGTTGATGATGATGATGAGTAACTGTCATATTGGCTTTTTGCTATTGATGTTTCCGTTAGAATCTAGTTGTTTCATGTTTTTGCATCTTTCCCTTTGGTGTCTCTGATGGGAGCTGTGGGTTAATTGTACCGATTCCTGATCATTGCTTTTACTTCTATTTTGTGTTTGTAATGACATGTTGGCTCTTTAGTTTGGCTATTATGGCAATTTAAGCTATTCCAAAGACTTATAATGTTGATAAATGGAACTAGTACTACAGAGGATGGTTCAATAGCTCCTAAAATCTTTTGTTCTTTTTCAATTACATTCCGTACTTTGTATGGAATTGAATATCCTTTTGACCCTACTGATTCTGACGTAAGCAACTTAATGCCATGCTGTATTTGACAGGTTCGTTCCGACAGTACATCCGGGTACCCTTCTACCAATGCTTTTATCTCTTCATGTTGTTCTGCCGTTAAGTTTCTGAAATATTAACATCCGTTGGAAAAGCGTAATCGTTTAATAATGGGACCTCTTCAGTTGATCATCCCCATTCAGTACACATGCGACATAACATCTGTTTTAACGTAGCATGGAAGCGTTTAATTAAGCCGTTACACATCAGATTCCTTTACCTTGTAGTAAACTGCTGAAGAGAAGGCAGTCTTTTGACTTTCATAGCCTCAGGAGTGAACTGGTATCAGTAATCGGTCAACATTGCGTCAGGAATGCCAATCCTGCTAAAAATTCATAAAGCGCTTCAAAAAGCCTTCCGTTTCAATACTTGGTAACAGTATCGCTTCTGAATACCTCGTCGCGATGTCCTATCAGATCAAGGCCCATTGGGACCAACCATATCCAGAACCTGCCTCTTGAATGGCGTATCAATCAATGGCATTTTTCCCAAAGGTACTTTAGTGAATCGATCTTTCTGAATCGTTCTCTGTGTGTGTTGCGATGGATACAAATTGCGCACCCCTTGTGGCTGATATGTTCTTGTTTTGTTATGAAAGAGACTTCAGGATGTCATTTCCATTGAAAATGAAATTGAAATCATCGAAGCTTTAAGCTCCACTTCTAGATATGTGATTGATTTATTAAATATTGAAAATTCCACTTTCGATGGTTTTATCAGTCAAATTTACCACTCAGAACTTCAGTTAAATAAAGCAAATTCTTCTGATACCGAGGCCCCGTTTTTGTTTTACATTTTTCTATTGAAGATGGATTTTTTTATTTTTTTGCAAAATTTTTGATAAACGCGATGATTTTGATTTTGAGATTGTAAATTTTCCTCTGTTGGATGGTGATGTTCCTCGTGCGTCATCCTATAGCGTTTATATTTCGCAATTAATTCAATTTGCCAGTGTCTAGACGTGAAACTGACCTCAACGCTCGTAATAAATTGTTAACTGCTAACCTTATTAACCAGGGTTATCGGTCTTATAAACAACGCAAAGCATTTTCGAAATTTTAATAGACGTCATTCCGTTTTAATTTCAAAATTCAATGCGGGACTCTTCTGCTACGGGGTCTATCGGAAACCGAATTTTATGGTAACTTAGTATATAAAATTCAGAAAAATATATAAATACAAGGACTTCAGCAACCAATTTTGTAAAATCATTCTTCGATATATAAAGATAGGGTAAAAATAAATGTTATACGACAGGCTGCATGCATGGTAGTTAATCCAATCACGGTTGACAACTTTGCTTCCCTCTTTAATTGCACGTCGGTGGGTCAGGCTTCAGAGTCTATGAAGGTTCCAGCGTAAGGTCTTACTGGGAAGAAGAGAGTATCTTATATTATTTAATGTTGTTTGGTGTCTGATGCTCTGGCTCTGGCCGAGCCCATCGGGGTCTAATTGCTGGTCTTCTTTTGCTCCAGCATTTCAATGGTTTCTTGCTGTCCAGTCCACACCGTTGTTTCATCTCTGTGGCTGTTTGTTTTTTTTTTGTTTTCACGGAGATGGTGCACTGATGATTTGGGAGGTCTTCATGCGGAATGGACAAATTATTTGTCTAAATCGTGACGGAAATATTGGCGAGGATTGTGGCGACGTACAATCGATTTAAGCCCCTCAGTGGAATTCGTTTCACTGAAGGTACCAAGGCGGTTCTTCTGTCGCGGTTTATTTATTTTTGTTATGGTTTGTTTTTGAGTGTGTGTATCGCTTATATTATTTTGTTTTGGACAGCCAAGCGGCAATGTTATGAGAAAGCATTGGCTTTCATTTTGGCTTTCCGTTATTGATGTTTCCATAAGGGTCTAGTTGTTTCATGTTTGCGCTTCTTTCCCTTTGGTGTCTCTGCTGGGAGCTGTGGGTTAATTGTATCGATTCATGATCATTGCTTTCACTTCTATTTTGTGTTGGCTACGAAATTTGGCTCTTTAGTTTGGCTATTATGGCAAGTTATGCAATTCAAAAAAACTTATAGTGTTGATAAATGGAAAAATGACATTTACGCCTTTGAAGATATTTTTCAAACTTTTATAAAATTGTTCTTTAAACAATGGTAAATCTGCCAGATAGTTTTAGGCTTTTTAGTTGCCACAGATGGGCGGTTGTCAATTGTTGTCTCATGTCTTGCAACAACACACTCCAACGAAATCAGCCCTCTTGAGCCACTAGGCTGATTGGGTCGAAATTCAAAGGCTGTCCCCTTTGGAGCAGGGCTTCCATGATTGATTAAAATACATGGCGGCAAGTGGACAGTGTCCCCTCCACAACCCTCGGCTCTGGTGAGTATAGTGGCACATGGTCGTCTTGTATGTATTTAAAATGGAGTTTAGATGTTTTTTATTGATGGACCTGTTTACACGAATAATGCGGATAACTAAATGTCATGTTAATCTTTTACGAAGACTCGCCGTTTCAAATATATTGACAATTTTATCACCAACAAAGGAAAATTTTCAGGTAAAAACAAATCTCATATGTTTCTTGTTTATGCTCTAAACACAAATTGTGAGCATTCGTTTGAACTGCCTCAATTTCACGATTCTAACATATACCGACAGCTCCGTTAATAAGCAGAAATCGCGGTTAACTCGAGCTTCTCTGCCATTTTATGGGGAAGCAGGCCTAGCTATCCTTTTGGCTTTCAGCACTTGATGTTTCCATTAGGGTCTAGCTATTTCATGTTGTGTTTTTCCCTTGTGTGACTCTTATTGGAGGTGCGAGTTAATTGTATCGATTCCTCATCATTGTATTTACTACTATTTTACTATATCCACGTGAAGTTTTATGGGGTCAAAATTGATATAGGCGTGTTTTCGTGATGATTCATCATTTTTATAATCACGAAAACACACCTTTATAATTTTGAACCTCACGTTTATATAGCAAAACACGGGTTTACAGGGGTAAACCTTATTTTTGCTCTAAAATATAGAGTGTAGGTACTCCTTAGAACCGCCTCATTGAGGCGGTTCTAACGTGTACCCTCGATCTATATTTTGAGCAGAAATAATAAAAATATCAAGATTTTTATCTAAACAATTTCCATTTTCAGCGGTAAAATATACAATGTATTTGTATATACGTGTTTTCATAATAAACAGGTCAGTGTGATTGTGAAACTGGCTATATTGGCCCGGGCTGCTCGTTCGTAACAGATGCTCCTACCGTGTATGGGCTAACTGCAATATCTAACAACGACGTACATGTGTTTGGATATCCAATCCTTGACGTTCCCACCCTCACTTGTCGCTTGAAAGTGTTTACAGTAAGTTTCGTGTTTGATCTATATTACATACACACCAGATAAGTAAATCCTAGGTTTTAGCCTGGGGTAGAAATTCTGTTCATACCCTGATGCACGGTAGAATTCGAATATTCTCACGCGCATGTATTTGAAATATGCACTGATTGAATACGACCTCATATTCACCGTGGTTAATGTTGACGACACAGCACGAATCCTCGACGGCACTTAACATTACATCATTGTCACCACAATATGACAGACGGCGGCAACTGAAGTGACTACTACCTCATATAGAGGGAGTTCGATCATCTACCATACCATGGTAGCGGAAGTCAAATTGTGCACGTTCTTCCCATGATTTCCATGTTTTTTCACCGGTGTGATCGAACGAAGTCTGGTAGATGTTTGGTTGACTGGTACACAGACCCTCTATTTCTTGTATAGAAGCAGTCTATTCCCGAACATTAGTGTTCGCACCTTTCGCTGCCATCTTTGTTACGTATGGTGTGACGTATCTACCAGAGTAACCCATGCTTTAGTCTGGTTCGACCAGAGTGACGTCACGAGACTTCCGCCATGCTACCAAACCGCTACCAGACAGAGTTCGATCACACTTTGGTTAACCAATGGATAACCACGGTTCGTGATCGAACTACCTCATATTAAGCATATATCAAGTAGGGTATAAGGATCATGGACATGTTCACGTGATGTTCAACGATATGACTGTGACTTAAAAAATAAATTTGGCACTGGGCTTATGTTTAGAATTGAATTTGGCACCGTAAGATTTAAGATACTAAACATTGGAACAATGACATCGATTTGCGATAACAGACCTTTTGCGACATATCGCCTAATTGCACATCTCAAAAATTGCCATTTTTCTGTTAAAAAAGAAACATTTTTAACTTCTTATATTTTATGGGTGCTCGTCAGAACCGCATCCTTGACGAAGAAACATGACCAATGTTTTTGACAAAAATAAGATTAATAATATATATCCCAATAAACGGGTTTCTTCTGTATATAGAATGGGGCTGGGGTTTGGGTTAGAGTCTTGTGTATGGGGATGTCATTTGGCGGACTTGTTAACATGATGAAACGTCTTATTGTTTCAGATATCTTTTGATGGAGAAAGAAAGGAAACAACAGAATACATCGTCCCAGGGATATTCAATACCTTAATTGATGTACATTGTTCTTTACCATCAGTTAACGTGTCTGCGCTAGGTGTGTTTGGCAGCGGCTTCCTCGTCTCAATCAGCAATGATGGTTCGACATTCTCAGCCGATGTGGATGATATTGTGTACGACGTTATGTGCCAGGAGCCGATAATAGTTGACGGTCAGATGAGCTTGACTTTGAGGGTTTGTTTAAGCAAACTTTTCCTTCTGTAGATCCAACTGACCTTCGTCTTGAATCATTCTGTAAATCTGAACGGAAGGGTCGAGCAATGGCGTCTGACGTATGTAATATGAACATCCCCGTAAACCCCACTTTGTATAGAAAAACTGAGGTTTACCAGGGTACACATTTTTATTTTATTTCTGCTCCATTACCTAAGTTGTGGGTACTCGTTAGAACGCCTCAATGAGGCGGTGTGGGTACTCGTTAGAACCGCCTCAATGAGGCGGTTCTAACGAGTACCCACAACCTATGTTCGGAGTTTAAATAAGAAATTATATCACAAACTTCCAAGAAAATAACCATTTGGGAGATATTAAAGAATGCACGGATGTGTTATCAAAATGATGATATATATTTAAGAAGGGATTTGCCAGAAACATCGTAAGAATCTCAAGCCACGTAATGTAAGGTTTACACTATGCTCCCGGCAGTTTGCCGAAACGTAGGTCGCTGTGAGACGTACGGCATTTTTCACTGCATATCAAAATAGAAGTGTAGGCAATGATCAGGAATTGATACAATTAACCCACAGCTCCAATCAGAGACACCCAAGGGAAAGAAACACAAACATGAAACAACAGACCTTAATGGAAACATCAATAGCGGAAAGACAAAAGGACAGTTCTGTCAGGCTAAGCTCCCTAAAGATCTGTTACGGTATCCGTAATTGACAGCGGATTGACTGGAACTGTCGAGTCCTGCCGGCTCAAAGGCGATGGTTTGGCCCGCGATGTGCTACTAATGGCAATACGTCCCCTCCTTGTTCTAAAGGGACCCCTTACGTTTCCGGCGTTCTGATCAAGGTTTTCTAAACATACATTCAAACTGACCTAAGGGACAATCCTTTTCCATTTATAGATTCGGAGAACATTCTAGAACCCTGTAGAAAATTATTTGCTCATATGCGAACTGTAATTTGATCTAAAACGTCTTGGTTATTCTATTACCACTTCGCTTGTAAACCAAATAATTACCAGCCTGTATTATTCTGGGGCCAGTTGTTCAAAGCATCGTTAGCTTAACGAGCTCGTTAGGGGTCATATTGTTAACTGTTCTAGCAAGTACAATATCGTAAATTTTGGTATTTTTGCTGAAAAAATGTGAGCAGCAAAAGCTGCTCACATTTTGATCAGCAAAAATTTCAGCATATTTGCCATATTTAATGATCAAAGTTTCAACGATATGTTAACTAACGACATCGTTAGTTTTGAACAACTGGCCCCTGGTAATCATATTCCCCTAATTCTTCCTCCAAAATAAGAATGGCTGACTGAACGAGGAGGACTTGTACCAGTGATTATCCATGTAACCTGATCAGTCCTTGCTGTGATGCGCAAGTCCTGAAAATGTCTATGCCCAAATTCTCAAGGACCTACAGTAGAACTTCGATGGCTCGAACACCGATGGCTCGTTTACCATGGCTGAGTCGAACCCGTTTTTGAGTCCCTAGGGAAATCTTCTACATATGAAATAGTGGGGGATAATTGAGGAGATTTTAGTCTTTTATCTTGCGAATGTATGCTGTGTGTACTCATTAGAATCGCCTCATTGAGTACACACAGCGTACATTTTCATTATATAACACCGAAAAGATGTCTTAAAGTATCTCGTTATGCCTCCTGACAGTAACCTCAGTGGCTCGAACTGCCCATGCCTCGAACAGAATTTCGAGGTCCCAAAGGTGTTCGAGCCATTGAAGTTCGACTGTATTTTGCTTGGCATTGCCAAATTATACACTATAATCAAAAATATATCTTGTCGCGGCATCCAAACTGCATTATAAGCATTGTAACGGGAAACAATTCTATTCCAAGTCACTTATTCTGTGATCCATATTTGTTTCACCAGGAGGGATGTTGTTTCATTGATGGAGAATGTCATTTTGACGGAGACATTTCTATAAGGGACAGCTGTCAAGAGTGTAATGCTCAGTCGTCCAGATTTTCTTGGACAGAAATGCCTGGGTGCCAAGGTAAGCTTTACAAAACAAACCCGACTGATAATTTCGTTTAGTTGCAACAGCAAAAATGCACCAAAACATCATCCAGCTCTCATTTGCTTACTACAAATCTGCGTACATTGGCATTTTATAGGTCTAGGTGCATCCAAGCCAACAAACAATGGCGGGCAAACTTTGGGTCGACATCAATACGCCGTTGCAACATCATTTCGCTGGTGGCCCGACGTTGGCCCACTGAGGCTTGTTAGCTGGGATATTGGATTTACCTACTTCAGGGTCTCTTTTGTACGACTGCCTTCAGTTATGACACGATAGCGCTTATTATATAAATATCACATTTCTGGGAGGGTGATAGTAAGAATGTTCACCATGAGGAAATAATTATCAACCCTCTCAGGAATTTGACATTCATTTTATTATACCGAACTTATTATCACCCTGATGTATGAAATCATGACTATTACGCCTATAGACTGGAGTCTGGTAAATTTAACGATTCCATGAGATAATATACTATCAAATGCGCAAAAATATGCGCCATGTTTGCGCATGTGATAGTATATTATCAAATTGAACCGTACGCACACCACTTTTGCGCATGTGATAGTATATTATCGCATGGGAAAGTAAAAATTACCACCCTCAGGCCTATGGGCGTTTTGCATGGGAAAGTCACTTTAGAGATAATAAAATACAAAAACACACCCGTCCATGCAACATAGTGCTTTCAAAAGAGTCTAACTATTCAAAGCTTATTTATCGTCGCCACAGCTGGCGTTGTGCCGTGTGGCCGCCTTAGAAACGTCTTCCCGTACATCATCAAAGTGTCGATTATATTTTCTGTTCCTTTGGGATCATTGAGTTCAGAAAGACTCATTTTGAAAATACGATGCTAGAGGGCGTGACCGGTGTTGCAGATTTCTCTACAGGGAAAAGCCGAGTCAATAATAGAAGTGGGGACAATAGAAAACAGAGTTTGCTATTTTCGTTCGTTTGTTGTTTCTTTCTTTCGAAGGGATCTAACCATTCAGAATTTTTTTATCTTCACTGCAGCTGTTGTTGTGTCGTATGGATGCCTTAAAACGTCTCCCTCTATATCATCATATTGCAGGTTATATTTTCTGGTCCTTTGGGATCATAGAGTTCATTTATAATCATTTTGAAAATAGAGTTGGGCTTAATCCGTTGCAAGAGGGCATGGTCGGTGCTGCACATTTCAGTACTGGTCATGAACAGTCTCAATAAAACCGAGAGTTTTCGTTTATTTTGTGAATTCTTTGCTTCCAAAGCATCCAACTATTCAGAACGTATTTCATGCCTCAAAAGCGGTTAATTTTCTGTTGATTTTGTGTGATTTATATTTTATTTCTACTCAAATCATATGCTGTACGTCTGCTTAATTGTGGCGGCATTAACTCGTACATACCACCTAGGTCTTGGAACAGAAAGGAGAATATAAGAATCTTATATGGGTGTGAAGAGTAGATTGGAAAACGCGGCCGGGCAGAGGGTCACTGTCTGGCATCAAGAGGGGTTTTCTATCAACCACTCACACCCATTAAATCTCTTCTGCAACTTGGTCTATCAGAACCCAAATTTCATGGTGACTTAGAATATAAATTCAGAAAAAATTCTAACCGCGATGACTTCAGCACCCAATTTCGTAAAATCGTTCTTCGATATATTAAGATGGGTTCAACATAAATGTTATACGACAGACGGCATGCATGGTAGTTAACCCAATCACGGTGGACAACTTTGCTTCTCTCTTTAATTGCACGCCGGTGGGTCAGGCCTCAGATTCTATGACGGTTCCAACGTAAAGGCTTATGTTGGTTGGTACATGATACTCTGTCACTGGTCGGACTTATCGGAGTCTAACTGTTGGGTTTCTTTAGCTCCAGCATTTCAGTTGTTGCTTGCTGTCGAGTCCTCAACGTTGTTTTATCTCTGTGGTTGTATGATTTTTGTGTTCACGGACATGTTGCACTGACGAGTTAGGAGACCTTCATGCGGACTGCATATATTATTTGTCGTCATCGCGACGGCATTAAGGGCGAGGATTGTGGCCAACTAAAATCGATTAAAGCCCCCCCCCCCCACTCCCCCAGTGGAATACGTTTCCGCTGACCGTTCCAAGGCGGTTCTTCTGTCGCGGTTTTTTTTGTTAGGTGTGTCTTTGGTGTTTGTGTCGCTTATATTTATATCATTTTATTTTGGATAGCCTATTGGCCATTTTGTGGGAAAGTAACTATACTTTTGGCTATCAACTGTTGGTGTTTGCGTTGGGGTCTGTTGCTTCATGTTTGTGTTTCTGTCCCTTTATTATCTGTGATGGGAGCTGTGGGTTAATTATATCGATTCACTTCTATTTTGCGTAGTTTATGGTACCGATAACTCTGATATTAAGAAGTTTAGCCGTGAACAATTTATTACGAGTGTTAAAGTCAATTACATGACTAAACACTCTATAATTCGAATTCAATGTGAAATATAGGCGCCATAGTATGGCGCACGATGAACATCACCATCCAAAAAAGGATAGTTTACAATCCAAAATCAAAATCATCGCGTTTATCATCAATTTTGCAAGAAACAGACCCATCTACAATAGAGAGATGTAAATCCACAAAGTGGGCCTCGGCATCAGAAGAACCCGCCCTATTTACCTGAAGTTCTGGGTGGGGGTTGTCTAATCAAACCATCGAAATAGGTTTTATCAATATTTAATAAATCATCCCAATATCTAGAAGTGGAGCTAAAACCTTTAATGATTTTAGACTGGTTTTCAGCAGAAATGGACATCATAAAGTCTCTGTCATAACAATACAAATACAGATCAGCCACAAGTGGTGCGGAATAAGTATCCATCGGAATACTCACAACTAGTCTAAATAACTTAGTACCCTATTTGATGTAAATATTGTCAAGTAGAAAGGTGGGATCTTCACAAATTTTCTGACATGACCATAAAGTATAGATTTTATGCTTTTCAGAAGTGAAAGAATCATGTCTTACATTACATGCAAGACAGAGGGAGTCTTCCCTATGAAATGTCCATTCCGTTTAATCATTAAGTTTTTTTTATAAGATTATGAAGAGGTGTAGTGTAAAGGGCGGAAAAATCATAAGAAGACAGACTTGATGCACGAAAACCAATGGATTTCATTTTTAAGACTTCATTAGAATTTTTATAGACCAAAACAGATTTCTACCTGATCTTTCGAAGTAGAAGTAAAACAAAGATCAGGAATCGATACAATTAACTACTCCACAAGCAATTGCATAAGCAATCCATGAGGATTGGAATAATAAGAGCATTAAATGTATGTACGGGAAGTCTACGTCGCAATATTTTATCACATGCTTTTTTTTTGATGGCAGTACAACATGAAGTTAATAATTTGGAGAGTTCAGTGGTGGCTCATGAGCTGGAATTTGCAATAAACCGTGCTTTGTATGACCGCATTTTATGAAGATTAGGTAATCGATATGACGTAGGAAGCTTGTCTTGGCCTTCTGTAACACAGACAGAAAACTTGATAGCTGAACGACAAATGTGGTCATCAACTAAATCCCTCTACAGCTTAAGGCTGACGTTCATAGGCCTTAGTACCGCAAATTCTTGCTGAAGAGTGTTAACATAGTGAAGCCGTCAAACAACGACCACATTGTTAGCGGCCTTATTAGCTGGAGACAAACAAATTTCCTATGAAATTCTGGAATACCTAGTTTAAGCTGACATAAAGACGTCTTAGGTTTAGGAGGTAATAAGTTCGTATTTTTCGAATAAAAAGAAATGCGTTTGTTCACTAATTTCAGAATGTTTAGTTTCCATTCTTTCTGAGCTTTATGCTCAACATAATCTCGTTTACACCATCGATTACCAAATTCATTCAATGCAGTAGCGATTGCATCTCTACATTTATTGAAATCAATTTTTGAAAGAAATTGATATTTCGGTCCTTTAGAAATTATATTTCGTATCCTAGAATCAGGAATGATTTTTAACTGCCAGTAATAATAGGACCAGCGGCAGGATAGCGATACACTGATCATTTGCAATCACATGCATCAGGAGTGTTAGTGTCCATTTCAAGCATAACGATACCAAATTTAGTGGCACAGAGGCCTTCCAGATATTTAATCTTCATCAGTGTGGCTCAACCCCAAAGTTATGAAACCGAAACGGATGATTGGCAAGACCCGGCAAGCACCGCACATTCCCCTCTGAGCACACAACGACCGACGTAGCTCATGAGACAGGTCAACTGGAGGATTAGACAAGAGACGCCCACCCGCGGACTTATAGGCGTCCCCCACCGAGCCAACATCAACAAACATGGCCCACGCTCCACGGAAGTCCCGGGTATCAGGAAGGAGATTTCCAAAGTAGCGAGACTTGCGAAATTTAAAATATATCAAAAAGTGGCAACCAAATCCGCTAAGATACATGTCTCACCTGACAAGTAAATCTTAGTTTTTTAAAAAAAAAAATAGAATATCAAGATCAGAAACAAGTTTATTGAAATTAAAAATGATAGATCTAACAATTTATTGTATTTATAGTAAATTATGGGTGTTTCAGCATTTTGGAGAAAAGCATGAATGGCTGAAATAACCTAACTGTCCCGGAAGATACTAGGTAAATCTATAAAATCCAAACCCTTATTTATGAAGGATATTTTGATGTAAAGACGTTTGAGATTAATTTCAGAATCGATGAAATGACGAAGAGCATGCTGAGTATAACCTCTAGTTTAATAGCCGATTAGAACTATCGTAGAGTTTTTCGCCTTAGTATCCAGAATCCGTAATACAGAAATGGGTAATGAACTTAGAAAAGCAAGCATTGAGTGGCGCCCATTATTCAATACTACTATGGACAGTCCCTTCAGTCTGATATTGTTTCTTTTAAAAGCACGTGATTTACGTTTATAATTACCATTTTTTCTGGTGCCGTGCGATCTAGTTTTACGCTTTCGACAGTCCAGAAGCGAAAACATGTCAAAGTCGGGCATTTTAGATATCTTACCCTCACGATAAATGTTGCCATTAAAGCCCAATGGAAAAGGTGTCTGTAATAATTTAATCCATTTTAATTCAGTCCATACCGTTTAATAATTTTAAACGTAGCTATAGAATTTACATCATAATAATGTTTTTTCTTTGGCTGTATAGAAATATCGTTTAAAGAATGACCTGTACGTCTGAAATGATGGTACAAGAAAGAGTGGGTTTTTAGGCTTACTGCGTTAAATCGTGTTTTTATGATGCGATAAGTTTTCCCGACATACTGCAATTTACAATTTGCAGCATGTCAGGTTATCACATATATCACATCCGTAGACTTAGATATCAAATCGGATGTGTTTGCAGAAAAAAAGTCTACCGTTTACAGGCGAAGAAACTGTAGATAAAGTGCATAAGTGCAAACAGCACCTGGACCTCTAAGGTAGGGGATAATCTAAATCTAAGATTATTTTTTAAATAAATTTGTACCACCAGCTCCACTTTAATTTACGGAAGCGACAGAAAACAAATTTATGGGCCTCATCAATACCTGCGGCAACATAGCACTAAAATTATTAATAGAATGGGGAATCCATACAGAAGAAGCAGAATGTATCCTGAAGTGGAGATATTGTGAGTTAAAATTTATTTGTGATACTAAGGGGAGATCTTGTAAGTTTATGTTTATTTAATATACTCATGTTTGCTTAAAGGGGCGATACCGTCCAAACTAAAGCGATATTCATACCGGTCATTAAGTTAAACAGTATACGGAAGAACTGTAAATCATTCAAATTGTAGGTGCTTCAAATAGAAGGCGGGTATAACAAAAGCCCCCAAAACAGCTATGCCTATAAAAAGCCCATGAATATCAAACAAGCAAGCGTTATACAACGAGATACGAACATCGGTCCAACCAAGTCCTTCAACAGGTATCAAAAGGATGTCAAACAAAGGAACGATGAAAAACAATTATAAAACAATCCTTGAGGATTGGAAAAATAAGAGCATTAAATGCATGTACGGGGAGACCTTTTACAGCCACCACACGGCTAAAAAAACAGCTTAACTTGCTGAGACGCCAAACTTATTAACGGCGCATATGAGGTCTTATTCAACCAGTGCATTTGTCAAACGCGCGATAATATGCGATTATGGGTAAGAACACCAGGGTTAGAACAGAATTTCTATCAAAAGCTAAATTTATGGATTTCCTTATTTTTGATGCAAGAATAATAATTTAAACTCACCTATATAACCCATTTTTCTCTACATTAGTTGGAATTACGGGAATGTTCATTTCAAGAACTTGTTTACATGATGTAATGGTAGAATCATATCATTTAGGCGCAGCGGATTCTTACTGTTTGTTGTCATTTGCTCCAGTTTGTGTTGTTGTTGTTTTTGTGTTTTTTTTTCAGTTATTTTATGCTATCGAGTCCCCATCGTTGTTTCACCTCTGTAGTCGCTTGCTTTTTATGTTCTCGGAGATGTAGCACTGATGAGTTTGAAAGCCTTCATGCGGGCTTCATCATTTGTTTGTCTAAAATACGACAGAATCTAGGTCGGGGATTATTTTACTTCAGAAAACGAGTGCCTCTACTTCTTTTCTGTCTAGTTTCAAAATGCCATATTATGAAATTTATTATGTCAATTCATCTCAATGTTTGGTGAAAGCCACATCTAAAATCTGACCTAATTAGTGTTGACGAGGACATAAAATCTCAATTCAGCGAAAAAACAAACAAGAACAAAACACCAAATGTTGCTCATATACATGTCGATAATTTGTAATATTTTAGGTCTTTTTTTCTGAAAAACAAAAACAAAACAAAACATAGATTGTTCTGATCGTTAGATGCGTATACCCTATTACAAGAACACAATACATGCCCCAGCGTCCTAATGGGTAGGTCTGTCTCTGCTGCGGGTTCGGGTCACATGTGCGATGTAAAGTTCTGTCCGGAGGTTTTCATCAGGGTACTCCGGTTCTGTCCAACCCTGAATAACGATCGCTCGACATTTGTGAAAAAGTGAAATATTCTTCAAACTGGAAATGGACATAAAATCAAAACCAAATCACAATAACATACCCCAGTGACAAAATGCATTATTTCATAACTCCAAAATGTTGTGTTATTTGTTGTTGTTTGTTTTATGATAATTTGATCATTTTTCCTAGCTCGCTTGAACCACTTCGCTGAAATGACGGTTTCAACAAGTAGCCTAGAAATAAAATGATCCTGTAAATATTCGGGCTTAGATTAAGGCGTAGCTGTACCAAATTTAGTTTCACACAGGCATTTCAGATATTTAATCTTTTCAATATGTCTCAACCCAAAGTTCAGAAACCGAAACCTATGATGAACAAGGCCAGGTAAATACAGCATATCCCCCTCCGAGCACCCACCCACCGACGTAGCCTATGAGACAGGTCAACTGGAGGCATCAGGCAAAAGACGCCCACCCGCGGACTTAGATCCTATGTTTAAGTTGTGTTAGGGTTTAACGACATCTCAAACCTTGTCTGTCATTTTGTGACGTCTCCCAGAGAAAGAGATAATATATAAATATCACATTTCTGAGGGGGTGATAGTAAGAAGGTTTACCTTGCGGAAATGATTACCGACCGAGGCGTGAACATTCTTACTATCAACCTCTCAGGAATGTGACAGGTAATTTATTATACCGAACTTATTATCACTCTGACGTATGAAATCATGAATATATTGCCCATAGACCGGAGGGTGGTAATTTGCGCATGTGATTGTATATTGTCGCATGGTATATAGAGATTATCATATGGCATTTTTCATACCATACCCAATATCAGCCCGAAGGCCGAAGGCCCAAGGGCTGATATGGGTCGAGGGCTGATATGGGGTATGATATGAAAAATGCCATATCATAATGTTCAAAATAAATTGTATTAATTGCATCTGCCTAATACCAAAGTTACAATGCAAATTGCAAATGGCGTCCTGAACAACAAATGCAAATGCCGCACAAGGAAGAACGCCGCGTGTTCCGAATAGGGTGACGTCAGAGGTATGATAAAGGCTTAGGGGTGCGATAAAGGGTTGTGATATGGTTTTTTGGGGTATGATAAAGCCCATGCGATATTACAGCACGTGCAAGCGTGATACGTGCATTGGTGTCACGTTCGTATCGCATATTCAAAAACTAAGTATTTTATACTAAATGTGTGATTAAAAAATTGAAACGTACTCGCATCATTTTTGTGCATATTATCGCATGGGATAGTAAAAATTACCACCCTCATGACTATGGAGTTTTGAATGGGAAAGTCACGTGGGGTATAATAACAAGAGATAGAGGATACAGCAGCGATGATAAAAGAGAAGAACGAAGGAGAAAGAGAAAAACGAATGGAAGAATAGAAAATGAATAAATAAGAAGATTTCGACACTACCTATATCTGCTGCAAGGACCGCCGACATTGCGCAACTGAAAACGAATATCAGTTCATCACACGAACAAGTCTGAACACCCCCTTATCCCCACTTTATATAGAGGATCTTATATGAGTGTTCATGTATTATTGAATTTATTAAACGAGTTGAGGAAAAGGGATAAAATGCGAGGCTTGCCGAGCATTTTATTCCTCTTCCTCAACGAGTTTAATAAATTCAATAATACAGGAGCACGAATGCAAGATTCTTTTTATCATATGACATTTTATTCACGATTGTTTACAAAAATATCAATATTCCGCCATTAGTAAACGCGACGTCGTTAAGGACGCCGTACATGTAACGTTACGGGACGTATCTAGCTAATTTGCATATATAATCCACTAGTGGATTATCGAAAATATTACATGGCGTTATTACACTCTCAGACGCGACGTCATATGATAAATCGAGAAAACAGAGTTTTAGTGGTATTTATTATCTTTTGTAAACAGTCGTGAATAAAATGTAGTTTAGGTCGTAGTACCAAAGCGTTAATCCAAGATCATTAACCCATAGACAAAATGGCAAATATCAATGTTCAGATCAACAGACATGGACTCCAGAAGAGTGTAATCAGGCGTCCGCAGATATTAAGCATTACTTGGTCAGCAAGCTTGGCCCACCATGCACATCGACCCGAACGAAAAAAATGTGTAAATGCTGAGAAGGGTATGTCCGACATTTGTGGAGTCTTCCTTTGGCTTTCAATTGGCAAACATATCAGAAATAATTCTGGAAATGGCCACATTGTACGGATCAACAAGATCATGGTCCCCCCATAGAACTTCTTTAGTGTTGATACCAGTTTTTTTTGATACCCTAGCATAAAAATCTGGTAGTGAGCACCTTCTCGCGTTCCATAAAGTTCTGATACTTGGTTAAAGCTGTAGCATAACGGATTAACTGTGAAACGTAAACTCCATATGCTGGTGCAGACGGGATATTACTGCTCAGGAAGGGAAAGTTAACAATGGGAAAATTTAAGACATCTCGTTTATCAACCGTGTCCATGCCTTGTCTGATACATCATATTCATGTACATGATTTTACCAAGTGCATGAAGTGGAGAAAGTTAGTCCTAAATGCTAATGGTTGTCTGTATCGGTTAGCACGGTATCATTCATGAGTATTGGGTGATGCTGTTGCGGTAGTAATTTCCGTGAAATGACCATTGAGAAGGTTTTATTGGTATAAAAGGAGACTAGCCAATTTTCAACGCAGTTACAGATAGTATCTAAAGAAGAAGTAAAACAAAGATCAGGAATCGATACAATTAACTTACTCCACCCATCAAAGACACCAAAGGGAAAAAACACAAACATTATGCGACCAGACCATAATGGAAACCTAAACAAAGGAAGGCCATAAGGACAGTTACTTTCCCACAAAATGTCCATATGGCCAAAATGGCCATATGGCCATCCAGAAAAAAAGACACAAGTGATACACACAGTAAGTAACAAACCACAACATAAATAAACCGCCACAGAAGAAACGCCTTGGAACGGTCAGTGGAAATATTTCCACTTGGGGGGGGGGGTGCTTAAATCGATTTTACGTGGCCACAATTCTCGCCCTTACTTCCGTCGCGATTTAGACAAATAATTCGTTCAGTCCGCATGAAGGCCTCCTAACTCATCAGTGCAACAACTCCGAGAATATAAATAATCAAAACACCATAGAGGTGAGACAACGGTGCGGACTCGACTGCAAGAAACCACTGAAATGCTGGAGCAAAATAAAACCAACAGTTAGACTCCGATGGGCCCGACCAGAGACAGAGCATCTGGCACCAACCAACATTACCTTGAATTAGATCTATCTAATTTTCAATAAGCCTTTACATTGGAACCGTCATAGAATCTGAGGCCTGACCCACCGGCGTGCAATTAAAGAGGGAAGCAAAGTTGCCAACCGTGATTGGGTTAACTACCATGCATGCAGTCTGTCGTATAACATCCATGGTGTACCCAATATTTTTATATCGAAGAATGATTTTATGAAATTGGGTGCTAAAGTCATTGCGGTTATATATTTTTCTGAATTTATATACTAAGTCACCATAAAATTCGGTTTCCGATAGACCTTGAGATTTAAATCCAATATTGAATTTTGAAATTAAACCAGAATGACGTCTATAAAATTTTGAAAAGGCTTTGCGTAGTTTATGGTACCGATAAGTAAACCCTGATTAAGAAGTTTAGCCGTTAATAATTTATTACGAGTGTTTAAGTCAGTTACATGACTACACACTCTAGCAAATCGAATTAATTGCGAAATATAAACGCCATAGGATGGCGCCCGAGGAATATCACCATCCAAGAAAGGAAAATTTGCAATCTCAAAATCAAAGTCGTCGCGTTTATCATAAATATTGCACGAAACAAACCAATCTACAATAGAAAGATGTAAATCCAAAAACGGAGCCTCGGTATCAGAAGAATTTGCTATATTTAACTGAAGTTCTGGGGGGTAAATCTGACTAATCAAACCATCGAAATAGGTATTATCAATATTTAATAAATCATCTAAACATCTAGAAGTGGAGCTAAAAGCTTCAATAATTTCAGATTGGTTAACAATGGAAAGCGACAACACGAATATGTTCTATAAAAAAGGTTATCCTTTGGAAGCAAGGAATACACCACAGAAGTGAAAAGTATGGAGGGTACATGTTTTCTGGGCCAGACTAGCTAGTTTCGGCCTCATCAGTGACCCTCAGATATTTTCAAAATTCCACAATGGAATCAATGATCCCAAAGGACAAGAAAATATAATCTACACTATGGTGTAGGGCAGGAAGACGTTTTACCGCCGCCACACATTCCCACACACCAGCTGTAGTGAAGTTAAATATGTTCTATAAAAGGGTTATCCTTTGGAAGCAAGGAATACACCACAGAAGTGAAAAGTATGGAGTGTACATGTTTTCTGGGCCAGACTAGCTAGTTTCGGCCAATTAGGCCTCATCAGTGACCCTCAGATATTTTCAAAATTCCACAATGGAATCAATGATCCCAAAGGACAAGAAAATATAATCTACACTTTCATAACAATACAAGAATAGATCAGCCATAAGAGGTGCGCAGTTCGTACCCATCGGAATGCCCACAATTTTTCTTAATAACTTAGTACCGAATCTAATATAAATATTGTCAAGTAGAAAGGTGAGGGCATCACACAATTTCTGTCATGACCAAAGTGTATAATTCTTATGCTCTTTAGGAGTGAAAAATGCATTTCTGACATTACATGCAAGATAGAGAGAATCTTCTCTGTGAAAAGCCCATTCAATTAAATTATTAAGCTTTCCTTTTATAAGATTATGAGGAAGCGTAGTGTAAAGAGTGGAAAAAATCGCAAGTAGACAGACTTGAAGCACGAACATGTCTGGATTTCAATTTATTTAAAACCTCATTCGAATTTTGTATAGACCAAAACAGATTTCTTCCTGATCTTTCATAGACTTTATCACAATATTTAATCACATGCGTTTTAATAGCAGTAAGACAGGAAGTTAATAATTAAGAAAGTTCAGTGGTAGTGCAAGAGCTAGAATTTGCAATAAACCGTGCTTTGAAGAGTCTTTTATGAAGTTTTGGTAACCAGTATAGCGTCTTGGCCTTCGGTAACACACACAGCAAACTTGGTGGCTGAATGAGTCTGCGTCAGGGATTGTGCAGCATGGGGAGTGTCTACAAGTACGTAAACACTTCGGTCGTCGGCAAAAAAAAATGATGTAGAGGCAATGATCAGGATTCGATACATTTAACCCAAAGCTCCAATCAGAGTCACAAAAAGGGCAAAAAAGCCTGACTGAGAAGCCTGTATCATTGACAATGCCACTTATATAAACAAGAAATAAATGTGGGCCAAGAATTGAACCTTACGGCACGCCTGCTTGAACAGAGTCCAATCAGAAGCTTGTCCGTTTAGGACAACACGTTGTTTACGACCAGAAAGGTAACTATTAAACCATCCAATTATCTTGCCAAAACACCCTATTCCCGAGAGTTTATGAAGTAATCCCCTATGCCAGACTCTGTCGAAGGCCTTACTGATATCACAGAATACCGCCCTTACTTCTTTTCCTATATGTACAGTTGTTGGTAGGTGGTCGAGTCACCTTGGACGAAGCCTGACTGAAATGGTGTAAAATAGAAGTGGAGGCAATGTTCAGTAATCGATATAATTAACCCACATCTCCCATCAGAGACATCGAAGGGAATGAAACACAAACATAAAGCAACAAACCCCAACGGAAACACCAACAGCGGAAAGCCAAAAGACGAGTTACTTTCCCACAAAATGGCCAATAGGCTATCCAAAATCAAATAATATAAGCGACACATACACCCAAAGACATACCATAACAACAAAAAAAAAACGTGACAGAAAAACCGCCTTGGAACGGTCAGCGGAAACGAATTCCACTTGGGAGCTTACATCGATCGTACGTGGCCACAATTCTCGCCCTTACTTCCGTCGCTATTAAGACAAACAACCTGCCGCGACCGCAGGAAGGCCTCCTAAGGCATCAGTGCAGTATCTTCGTGAACACCAAATCAAACAACCACAGAGACGAAACAACGGCAATGACTCGACAGCAAGAAACAACTGAAACGCTGGAGCAAAAGAAAACCAACAGTTAGACTCCGATGGGCCAAACCAGAGGCAGAGCATCAGGTACCAACCAACATAAGCCTTTACGTTGGAACCGTGTGTGCAGTTCAAGAGGGAAGCAAAGATGTAAACCGTGATTGGGTTAACTACCATACTAGCAGTCTGTTGTATAGCATTTATGGTGTACCCAATCTTTTTATATCGAAGAATGATTTTACGAAATCGGGTGCTGAAGTCATTGCAGTTATAATTTTTTCTGAATTTATATACTAAGTCACCAAAAAATCGAGTTCCGATAGACCTTCTTGCAGAAGAGATTTAAGTCCAATATTGAATTTTGAAATTCAATCAGAATGACGTCTGTAAAATTTTGAAAATGCTTTGCATAGTTTTTGGTACCGATAACCCTGATTAAGAAGTGTAGCCGTTAACAGTTTATTGCGAGTGTTGAAGTTAGTGACGTGACTACACACTCAGTCAAATCGAATTAATTGCGAAATATAAGGGTCTGATTTTCGTCTACATGACTGTACATATATTTGTGGATACAGCGTTCCATAGTCTTTCCAAGAGAACTTAAAAGGGTTATAGGTCTATAATTTAAAGAAAGAGCTTTATCATCTTTCTCATGTATGGGTGTTATGTTACCGTTCTTTCAACGAGTCGGGAAAATAGCCTAACGATTCTAACTGTTGGTTTTCTTTTGCTCCAGCAATTCGGTTGTTGTATGCTGTCAAGTCCTCAACCTTGTTTCATCTCTGTAGTTTTTTATTTGTATGTTTTCGGAGATGTTACACTGATGAGTTAGGAAAGTAGAAGTAATACAAAGATCAGGAATCGATACGATTAACTTACTCCACCCATCAAAGACACCAAAGGGAAAGAAACACAAACATGAAGCGACCAGACCATAATGGAAACCAAAACAAAGGAAGGCCTAAACGACAGTTACTTTCCCACAAAATGGCTTAATGGCCATCCAAAATAAAAATACACAAGTGATACACACAGTAAGTAACAAACAACAACATAAATAAACCGCCAAAGAAGAACCGCCTTGGAACGGTCAGTAGAAAGAATTCCACTGGTGGTGGTGGGGGGGGGGCTTAAATCGATTTTACATGGCCATAATCCTCGCCCTTACCTCTGTCGCGGTATACACTAATTTTGTTTAGTCCGCATGAAGGCTTCCTAACTCATCAGTGTAACATCTCCGAGAACATACAAATAAAAAAACAACTACAGAGATGAAACAAGGATGAGGATTCGATAGCATACAACAACAGAATTGCTGGAGCCAAAAAAAAAAAAAAAAAAACAGTTAGACTCCGAGGGGCCCGACCAAAGACGGAGCATCAAAGCCTTCATTGGTGTCTTTGATGGGTGGAGTAAATTAATTGTATCGATTCCTGATCTTTGTTTTTACTTCTACTATGTTCTAGAGAGCGTTTGGAATAAGGTTATGCCAATATGTCGGTCCCTTCTTTAAGGAGGCGAGGACTAATTTAATCTGGTCCACAGGCGTTATTTTTATTAAGGTATGGGAGCACATCTTTTACGTCTTGGCTTGAAATGAATATATCAGTTAAAGAATTATGCAAAGGTGGGGGACGTGGCAGTGGTCTGGAGTCATCAGGTACAACTGCCTGAGAAGCAAAATACGCATTTAACATTACAGCTTTCTGTAGGTCATCTTCAGCGCATTCATTGTTCATTGCAAATATTGGTATACTTGATGTTGATTTTCCAACTTTGAGTAACTGCTTAGTTGTTTTCAAGAATAATTTCATACTAGTAGCTTCTGATGACAATAACAAATCTAGTTTATAGAGGATCTTACATGAGTGTTCATGCATTATTGAATTTATTAAACGAGTTGAGGAAAAGGGATAAAATGCGAGGCTTGCCGAGCATTTTATCCCTTTTCCTCAACAAGTTTAATAAATTCAATAATACATGAGCACGAATGCAAGATTCTGTTTATCATATGACATTTAAAGCGCATTTTATTCAAGATTGTGTACAAAAATGACAATATTCCGCCGTTAGTAAACGCGACGTCGTTAAGGACGTCGTTCATGTAACGTTACGGGACGTATGTAGCTAATTTGCATATTTAATCTACTAGTACTAGTGGATTATCGAAAATATTACATGGCGTTATTACACTCTCAGACGCGACGTCATATGATAAATCAAAATATTCGTTTTTAGATTTTCTAATTTTTGAAACAAATGTCGTTGCGGATGATTTTGTATTGATTCCAAATATAAGCGTTGGCAGTATTTTTAAACTTTCCGAATTTGCGTTTGCGTTTTCTGATACGAGTTTTATATTGCAAGTGATCCATGGATGCTCTGCTGATCTGCTTGTTACCATTTTATTTGGTATTGTTTGTTCCGCGGTGGTTATAATGCTTTCTGACATTTGTTTGACATTTCCATTAATCTCAGTATTCGAATTGGTTTTATTTACCAGCTGATAGTCGTTCAAGAGCGTTCGGTACCTATCGAAGTTTGCAATATTGTAGTTTCATATTCGTCTTTTATATGTTTTATTTGAAGGACGCAAACATTTGAGTAAAACTAGAACGAGACAATGATAACTTGTTTGTTCTAGTGTAAAAGTATCGGTAACGCCACTTGTTAAGACATTTTTGGCTTTGCGAACAATAATTCAATCTACGAGGGAAGAAGAATTTTCGGTGAAGTTCGGCATTTCCTTTATCAGTTGTTTCATATCTTGAAATAAATATTCCATTTTGTTAGTATTTGTACTGAGCATGTTAAAATTGAAATCACCCAGCATTATTAGGTCTTGTGTGTCAGAGTTGTACGCTCTGTCTATGCTTTCCTTTATGTAACTGAAAAATTCAATATTACTGTTGGGGGCCCTGTAAAACCCACCAACAAAGATATTTGGCTCTTAATATGTAATTCCACCCAGACTGCCTCAAGACCCTGTATTTCAAGGTCAGGTTGACGTTGACATGGCGTTGATTTGCGAACATAGACAATAAATCCTCCGCCTAGACGATCGCCCCTGTCCTTTCTGAAATAGGCAGAAAGTTATTATCTTGAATTTGAGGTTTGAGGCCATGTTAATCGGTTTAAGCCCCCAGTGGAATTCGTTTCCGCTGACCGTTCAATGGTGGTTCTTCTGTCGCGGTTTATTTTTGTTATGGTTTGTCTTTGGGTGTTTGTGTCGCTTATAATATTTTATTATGGATAGCCGTTTGGCCACTTTGTAGGAAAGTGACTGTCCTTTTGTCTTTCCGCTATTGATGTTTCCATTAGGGTCTGTTGATACATTTTTGTTTTTTTTTTTTTCCATTTGGTGTCTCTGATGGGAGCTATGGGCTAATTGTATCGATTCCTGAGCATTGTCTCCACCTCTATTTTGAGCCAGATTTCAGTTTAGACAAGTACGTCATTTGCCACAGCTTCGCATTTAATTAAGTCGAGCTTTGGAATTAATACTATGGATATTCAAGTGTAATATACTCAAGTGATTAGATAGAAACACAAAATATCTAGATGAGGTATTCAAAGTGGAATCAGTTCTGCCTGCAACATAGTCTGGGCCGAGATTGTGTTCTATATCGCCACACAATATCAGTAGGAAGAGTAGACACGACGAAGCGTTGAGTACTAGCAGTAATAGTAAGCATTTACAAAAGAAATCATTGTTTTTGGAAGGACTCACTACCCTGCAGTACTGACGTTTGATTTTTTGTACATTTCATTGCTACACTGAAAAGCAAGCATTAGACTAAGGCTTTTGCAGTTCTGCTCGTGCGTCGCCGAAAGGACCGACTTAAAGTATTTGTTTGTTTGATTTGAGGTTTAACTTCCCCGTCAACACTGTAAATGTCATTTTGGAGGCTTTGCCTCCAATTTTGTGGGACTTTTACCCGACATTGAGATGAAATGTAACCTCAAGCCCTGTCGCCCAATGAAACCAATAGGGTTTATTAGCATGGACGGTTCGCCTCGCACCACGGTTCCTGGACAGGCTTAGATCCTCTAAGCGGTTTACCAGTACTAGTGTGCGGGCCGGATTCATCTCTGCGTGGAAGCATCATGCAGCCAATATATTTCTTCAAGCACTTATGGGCGGGGGCCGGCATAAAGTCAACGTAGAAAGATATATAATGAGCCGGGACACAGCATTTCATAAATAGAAGTGGAAGCAATGATGAAGAAACGATACAATCAACCCATAGCTCCCACCAGAGACACCAAAGGGAAAGAAACACAAACATGCAACAACAGACCTAATGGAAACACCAACATCGGAAAGCCTAAGGACAGTTACTTTCCCACAAAAATTTGAAAATATTTTAGCGTCAATGATGAGGCCTTATTCGCCGGACCTGGCACAGAAAACATTTACACTTCATAAAATTTTGATTTGCGCTCAGCGAAGAACTGGATCTACCTGCACAACCATATAGTCTAACGAGAGACTTCTCTTGTTGCATGAAGGAGCAATGCGCCCTTAGCTATCCTGAGAGCGCACAACGAAGACTCTGATCAGACTGCGCGAATGCGCAGGCTGATCTGTGTTTTCGCTGGGCGCACATGCCTTATTGTAGTTTTAGTCGTGCGCCGGCTCAAAATACATTCGAAGTGCTCAAAACAGAACGGGTTCCAAACCAGTCTTCCGCTGAAGCCTGTCGAGGACGCAAGACTTACTCATAGTGTAGTTTATGTTTTCTTGGCATTTTAGATCATTGGTTCCATTGTGGAATTTTGAACATATTTGAGGGTCACTGATGAGGCCTAATTGGCCGAAACTAGCAAGTCTGGCCCAGAAAACATGTACACTATATAGTTTCCAGTTCTGTGGTGTTTTCCTTGCTTCCGAAGAATAACCCTTTTATAGAAAGTATTAATGACACTGTAGCTGGTGTCTTGGAATATATGGCGGCCGTAAAAGTCTCTCTGCCCTACATCACAGTTTACTTTATATTATCTCGTTCTTTGGAATCATTGATTCCATTGTGGAATTTTGAAAATATTTGAGGGTCACTGATGAGGTCAAATTGGCCGAAACTAGCTATTCGGGTCCAGAAAACATGTACACTTAATATATTTTCTGTTCCGTGGTGTATTCCTTGCTTTCAAAGGATATCCCTTTTATAGAACATATTTAACGCCACTTCAGCTGGTGTCTGGGAATGTGTTCAGCCGTAAAACGTCTCTCTGCTCTACCCCATAGTGTAGTTTATATTTTCTTGTTCTTTTGGCTCATCGATTCCATTGAGAATTTTGAAACTAGAACTGTCAGAGGATCTGACTATAGCCCCGCTATAGCCCTGTCAGAGGAGAAAGACTCATGAATTAAAGGTAAAGACTTGTGAGAGGGTTAAATCCCTAACAAGGTACCTACGCCTTATAGACTTTTCGCGTTATTAGATCTGAAAAACAGTTTAAGTTAAAAATAGGTTTGGGAAAATGAAAAAAACACATGCACATCTTAAGACATCTATGAAAACACCTGTAAAGTTTCAAAAGGATTGACCTAGAACTGTAAGAGGAGTTGCGATCACAAGGTAGCTATTCCCTATACATTTTAACATTAGAAGATCTCAAAAATTGTCTTAGTTAAAAAAGTGAAATAAGTGGAAAAAAATAATTTTATGATAATGAAAAAATCACATGCACATCTTCAGACCAATATGAAAACACCTGTAAAGTTTCAAAAGGATTGACATAGAACTGTAAGAGGAGTTGCGATCACAAGGTAGCAACTCCTTATACATTTTAACATTAGTAGATCTCAAAAATTGTCTAAGTTAAAAAAGGTGAAATAAGTGAGAAAAATATTTAAGGATAATGAAAAAAGCACATGCACATCTTCAGACCTATATGAAAACACCTGTAAAGTTTCAAAAGGATTGACCTAGAACTGTAAGAGGAGTTGCGATCACAAGGTAGCTATTCCCTATACATTTTAACATTAGAAGATCTCAAAAATTGTCTTAGTTAAAAAAGTGAAATAAGTGGAAAAAAATAATTTTAGGATAATGAAAAAAAAAGTTAAAAAAGGTGAAATAAGTAAAACAAATAATTTAAGAAGTATGAAAAAAAAAAAAAAAACACATGCACATCTTCAGACCCATATGAAAACACCTGTAAAGTTTCAAAAGGATTGACCTAGAACTGTAAGAGGAGTTGTGATCACAAGGTAGCTATTCCCTATACATTTTAACATTAGAAGATCTCAAAAATTGTCTTAGTTAAAAAAGTGAAATAAGTGGAAAAAAATTATTTTAGGATAATGCAAAAAAGCACATGCACATCTTCAGACCTATATGAAAACACCTGTAAAGTTTCAAAAGGATTGACATAGAACTGTAAGAGGAGTTGCGATCACAAGGTAGCAACTCCTTATACATTTTAACATTAGTAGATCTCAAAAATTGTTTAAGTTAAAAAGGTGAAATAAGTGAAAAAAATATTTAAGGATAATGAAAAAAGCACATGCACATCTTCAGACATATACGAAAACACCTGTAAAGTTTCAAAAGGATTGACCTAGAACTGTAAGAGGAGTTGCGATCACAAGGTAGCAACTCCCTATACATTTTAATATTAGTAGATCTCAAAAATTGTCTAAGTTAAAAAAGGTGAAATAAGTGAAAAAATTATTTAAGCATAATGAAAAAAGCATATGCACATCTTCAGACCTATATAAAAACACCTGTAAAGTTTCAAAAGGATTGACCTAGAACTGTAAGAGGAGTTGCGATCACAAGGTACCCACTATCAAATATTACAGACAGACAGACGGAATTCCGGACAAGCCAAATCCAATATAGCCCCCACTTTTTCAAAGCGGGGCTATAAATTCATTAGGGTCACTGATGAGGCCTAATTGGCCAAAACTAGCTAGCTGGCCCAGAAAACATGTACACTTCGTATTTTCCAGGTATGTGGTGTACTCCTTGCTTGTCCTTTTTAAAGAACATATTTAATGTCACTGCAGCTTGTATCTGGGAATGTGTGGCGGTCGTAAAATATCTTCCTGCCTTACATCTTACTGAAGTTTATATTTCCTTGTCCTGTGAGATCATTGATTCCATTGTGAAATTTTGTAAATATTTGAGGGTCAATGTTGAGGCCTTATTCGCCGAACCTGGCACAGAAAACATGTACATTTCATATGGTGTATTCCTTGCTCCCAAAAGACAACCCTTTTAAAGAACATATTTAATGTCAGTGCAGCTGGTGTCTGGGAATGTGTGGCGGCCGTAAAAGTCTCCCTGCCCTACATCATAGTGTAATTAATATTTTCTTTTTCTTTAGAAACATTGATTCCATTGTGAAATTTTGAAAATGTTTAAGAGTCACTGATTAGGCCTTATTGGCCGAAACTAGCTAGTCTGGCCTAGAAAAGATGCGCACTTCATATTTTGGAGTTCTGTGGTGTATTCCTTGCTTCCAAAGGATAACCCTTTTACAGAACATATTACTAACAGTCTTTCCGGGATTTCGCCCTGAAATATGTCATCAATACTCATGCTATTCGGACCCTGTGGGATTCCGGAACATTTAACGCCTGATTTTCTGTAGGGATACAGGGCCTTTTGTTATAGGGTTTCGTACTGGGCCAGGGCAATCGACGTAGCACACTTTTAAGATGGCCTCCGTCACCGTCACACCGCCATATTAAATGGTCAGAATTCTTTTTCAGTTTGATTAATGTACATAATACTTGTTGCTGTTGTTGTGAGTCTAGCTCAGTTGTTAGTGCACTTACCTATCATGCTCGGTATCACAAAAATACGAAATGGGCTTTTTCGCTGAAATTAGGGGAAATGGCTTTTTTGTTGGGAAGGGGCGGAGAGGTGCGAAATCGGCAAACTGGATCTTGAAAATAATCATTAGGGAGGCCGAGGACAAATGCTTTGAAAACAGTTTAACTAGTCCATGGGCTAAACGGTTTGGGGAAATTACCATTAAAGAGCGAAATGGCTATTTTTTGTCTTGAAATAGCGGATGATTGTGTAGACGAGAGAAAAAGGCGAACAGAAAATTGAACCGCAGCACAGATTTTCCTAAGAGTCCACGTCTACCAAGCGCTAGCCCAGAAAAACCTGCGCAAATACGCATACCGATCAGAGTCCTTGCTTGGCGCTTTGAGTATTAACAAATATCCATGGTTTGCGGGTCCTTGTTAGAACCAACTCGAGGCGGCAGCCCTTACGAATACCGATAATCTCTGTTTTCAGCAACTATAAGGAACTATAAGGAAAATGTCCCTATTTTCATTATAATGTGTTGTCCATGGAAACAACACCAACAATCTATGTTGTGAGCAGTCTCAATTTGTCATCTCATGTATGTTCATTACAAAAACACGCCTCTACAAATACATTGTAAACTTTACTGTCGAAAAAAAATAGATTGAGATGTTGTTTTTTTTTTGTTTTTTTTTTTTATTTCTGCTCAAAATATAGATTATGGGCACTCGTTAGAACCGCCCAATCTATTTTAGAACAGAAATAAGAAAACTAAGGTTTACCCCTGTAAACCCTAGTTTTACTGCGTGAATGTTGGGTTCAAAGCTTCAAAATTATATGGGCATGTTTTCATGATGTATTATAGGAGCCATTGAATATTGCAGTCACAAAAAAAGGCATTTTGGCATAACGATACAAAGCCGTGCGCTAAGTAATAGGTTTAGATTGTTTTTTTAATACCTGTGTTAAATTTTTTTTAAATACTTAGGTTTATATTATGATAGCACACCCATGCGATATAGTACACTTTTTCACATTTCCAACATCACGGGAAAAAAGTTCTGAATAGCTAGATCCTTTGGAAGCAAAGAGTACACCAAATAAACGAAAATAGCAGACTCGGTTTTATTGAGCCTGTTCATGACCAGTACTGAAATGTGCTACACCGGCCACGCCCCCTAGCACCGGCTTAAGCAGAACTCTATTTTCAAAATGATTCTTAATCAACTCAATGATCCCAAAGGACCAGAAAATATAAGCTGCACTATGATGGATGTACGGGGAGACTTTTTACGGCCGCCATACGACACAGCACCAGCTGCAGTGAAGATAAATAAGTTCGGAATAGCTAGATCCTTTGGAAGCAATGAGTACACCAAAAATGTAAACGAAAATAGCAGACTCGGTTTTATTGAGTCTGTTCATGACCAGTACTGAAATGTGCTTCACCGGCCACGCCCCCTAGCACCGGCTTAAGCAGAACTCTATTTTCAAAATGACTCTAAATGAACTCAATGATCCAAAAGGACCAGAAAATATATTCTGCACTATGATGGATATACGGGGAGACTTTTTACGGCCGCCACACGGCACAGCACCAGCTGTCCGTGAAAAGAGCATCCCTCTAAACCCCACTAAATACAGACAAATTTTGGGTTTACAGTTGTAAATCTTATTTTTCGTTTTTCTACTCTAAAATATAGATTGTGGGTACTTGTTAGAACCGCCTCAGTGAGGCGGTTCTAATTAGTACCCACAATCTTTATTTTGACCAGAAGAAAGAAACATATCACAATTTTTCATCTTAAAATTTTACTTTTTTCGGCGGTTAAGTTTACAATGTATTTGTATAGGCATGTTTTCGTAATGCAAATGACTACTTTTTCTTACTTAAACTGCCATTACGAAAACACGCCTATACAAATACATTGACTATTTTACCGCCGTAAAATCGAAAATTTTATGATAAAAATTGTATTTTTCTTATTTCTGCTCAAAATATTTATTGTGGATACTCGTTAGAACCGTCTCGATGAGGCGGTTCTTACGAGTACCCACAATCTATATTTTAAAGTAGAAATAAGAAAAATAAGCTTTATCCCTGTAAACCCCAGTTTTACTATATAAAAGTGGGGTTCAAGGGGGTCAGAATTATGTAGGCGTGTTTTCGTGATGAAACGTAGGTTGTGGGTGTTGTTGGAACCGCCTCATTGAGTTATACCCCCGTAAACCCACTTCTTTTTGTGGTATCACGCTGCGATCACTATATTATCTATTTCAGACTACATGTATAAATGGGTTATTAATCGTGATTATGCAAATTTATTAGTCACATTTTAAGAACTGTTGATAAAATGCAATGTTCTCCAAGCATGTCCCTCCCTCTCCTCTTTTGTACACACAGGACAGCTTAATTTTGACTTCGCTTCAGATAAAAAGAAAGGGTCTTTCTTAACAGTGAAGGAAAAATGACATTTTTATGACACACCATCTTATTTGTTTACTAAAAGTTAACTTTATAAGATTGAATCTTCTCAGTAGGGGATACATTTCATTGAAAACGTAGTCGGACGTTGTCTCTTAACATGTACGTGACGTTTGCTCTTCCGTCACCGAGAACTGAGTTGTAAAATAGAAGTGGAGGCAATGATCAGAAATCGATACAATTAACACAAAGCCCCCATCAGAGACACCAAAGGGAAATAAACACAAACATGAAACAACAGACCCTAATGGAAACATCAATAGCGGAAAGCCAAAAGGACAGCTACTCTCCCATAAAATGGCCAATAGGCTATCCCAAATTAAAAAATATAAGCGGCATAAACACCCAAAGACAAACCCTAACAAAAATAAACCCCGACGGAAGAACCACCCTGGAACGGTCAGCGGAAACGAATTCCACAGCGTGGGGGGGGGATTAAATCGATTTTACGTGGCCACAATCCTCGCCCTTACTTCCGTCGCGATTAAAACAAATAATTTGTTCAGTCCGCATGAAGGCCTCCTAACTCTGTAAATCTGCTTCAATGCACTATGTATCGACTCCACTATTCTAGAAGCGGCGAGGCTTAAAGTTTATCACCTGAACAAAATGGAAATGAAGCAATGATTAGGAATCGATACAACTAACCAACAGCTCCAATCAGAGACACCGAAGGGAAAGAAACACAACCACGAAATAACTAGACCAAAATGTAAACATCAATAGCTCAGCTCAGGACCAACGGCTTAGGACTAGTTGCGCTCACAAAATAGCACTCAAAATTGTAAACCCACTTTATACAGAGAAAGATGTGTGTTTGTTTGTTCGATTTGAGACTCAATGTCTCAATTAATATATTTGCTGTCATGTCTTGATGTTTCCCTGGGTTGAACGAAGATTTTTTTCTAGAACACGCCAAAACAAATACATTGTCAACTTTACCGCTGAAAAATGAAAATTTTAAGTTGTAAATCTGTGATACATTTTCAAATTTCTGCTCAAAACATAAATTGTGGATACTCCTTAGAACCGCCTCTGCAAGGCGGTTCTACCGAGTTACCGAGTACCCACACTATATGTTTTGAACAGAAATAAAAGAAAAAAATGTATACCCCTGCAAACCCCAGTTTTACTATATATAAAAGTGGGGTTTGAGAGGTCAAAGCTGTAGTGTGTTATTCATGATGAATAGTCTTGTTCAAACACAGCACAGCTGATGATCTAAAACGTGACATACGTTGATGGATACGGTAAGGTTACACTAGTTAATATATAAAAACAAGCACTGCTAAAATTGAGGTAAGACACCTTTCTTTTAAATATCCGTACGCATTCAAAACTTACAAAGTTTACAGGTTCATAATTTTAGCTCCTTTCTGGCCATGAGTCAATTAATCTCAAACGGCATCATATCTGCCAAAATTCAGCCTCGTTGGACATTACATCTTTATACTCACTGAAATCATACAGTTGATGACTTTACCGGCTCTAACGTATAATATATATATATCCGTTTGTAAGTATGTACATCTGTTTGTCAAAATTTTGAGTGCATACTTTGTGAGCGCAACTCGTCCGAAGCCGTTGGATTTTGGTATTTTGTCATATGACCTCGCGTCTGAGAAAGTAATAACGTCATGTAATAAATTCGATAATCCACTAGTGGAATATGCGAATTAGTTAGAAACGCCCCGTTACGTTCTATACACGACGTCCTTAGCGATGTCGCATTTACTAAGGGCGAAAATAATAAATAATATAAAACAATCGTATATAAAATGCGTTTGAAATGTCATATGATAAATAGAATATTGCATTCGTGCTCATTTATTATTTAATTTATTAAACTCGTTGAAGAAAAAGGATAAAATTCTGGGCAAAGCCTCGCATCGTATCCCTTTTTCTCAACTCGTTTTAAACTCAATAATACATGGTCACTCATGTAAGATCCTCTATATCTTTTTGAAACTCTACTCGTTAATCCATCATGCTCTGTTGATTTTCCATCTTGTTTCACGCAGTGTATTTCAGTTGTATGCACGAATGACCTCGCACGGGCAACTTGCAGTACTGTGGTTCGAGATGAAGTCTGCACGGCCAAATGACACTACTTAGGCCCACTTCACCTAGAACCACAGTACTTCAAATGGCAACGACGGTATCAGTTGAACATGGACGGCCAGTATTACTGGCAGGTCATGTGATCAGTATCTGCGCATGTCAATAAAACCAAAGATATCGTACCTTGAGGAATGGTTAGTCCGGATTTCCACGCATTCGCACTCATGGCCACTCTTAAAAACGTAGGTGGCAGTCTTCCTTTTTGATTAGCTGTTTAAGGATTTGCCTAACTTGAACCCTTGCCGTAAGAGTGATACAGGAAATGGAACAGCAACCAAAGTAGCGAAAGCTATCCATTGGTTCAAGGTGAAGTCGAACATAGAGATACAAGGGTAGAGTGTATGCTTTTTAGCACAGCTACAGGCATTTCAAAAATTCCACATACTTGATTAGCATGGCTAGTAGATATGAATGTGGCTTTGCCGCCTTGTTCCATATTTTTTGTGCTCATTTTAGCTCGGAAACACCGCTTACTGTGTTCGAAGATTTAGGCCTAAATTAACTTTGTTTTCCCGCTAATGACAGGCATGCATTATGGAAGCCACTTGTCTTAGTGGCTAAATTCTTTAATTGAAAATGGGGGCGTTTTTGCTTTGAATTTCCATAAACAGTGAGTGACCCATTTAGTACCAGAAACCCCAAAACGGGTACCCTGGCAAACAGAGCAGAATGCGACGTCTGATCAGGGCCTCCACTGATTGTTAAAAGTGCAGTCATTTTCCAAATGAATTTTGATGAAAACACAACCTGACATCTCAAAATTATGAAATGGACTCCTGCTATATACAAGATGGAAGATTTCATTTGGCACAAAAAGGGTTAATAAGAGACTCACATCTTATTCCACACCAAATCCCACAACAGTATGAAAAGCGCGAAATTTAAATTCAGGTTTGGCTTAGAGTCTCCCGACTTTATATCTGTCAAAATCATTTGTTAAAATAATTAACGTTTATCCTATATATAACAAACGAAAAAATTTTCAGTTGTAGATCGATTTTTATTTCACTCATGAAGACCAAACAAAGTATTCACTCGTGAAAATACTTCTTTTAGATTTCATTCGGTTGAATAAAATGGACCTTACACTGAAACAACAAACACTATATGGGTCCCGTCAAGCGATTTTGGTACTTATCGCCTATGCGAGCAGCGAAGGTTCAGGCGACCCTGCGCATCCGCGCAGTCTCGCCAGAACCTTCGCTGCTCGCTCATACAAGCAGTGAATCAAGAGGAACCTTCAGACAGAAAGCCATATTCCTGGCCCCTCTGAATGGCTGGGCATGCGCAGTTAAAATTTGTCATGACGGAATGCTCGAAGACACAAATTCGTTTTGCGGGGCTCAGTTATAATGTCATTAATATCATTTGTGTTTACAGGTAGCAAATGTGTTGTGAGAGGCGATCCCCACATTCAGACTTTTGACCAAAGAAAGTACATATATGGTGGTACCTGTCCCCACTACTTAGTCCAGGGCTTCTTTCCGTCGTTTCCGATTCAGTTTGCAATAATTGGTTACTTCAAACAATGTAAGCGAATTACTGTATCCTGCCTACAAGCCGTGAAAATCAAAACTGTCGGTCATACATTCGTGCTAGGCAAGAAGCGCAAGGTTTACGTTGACAGCAGTCTGACACCTGTGCCCTTGCCCTTTGTGTCTCCGGGCAACCTTGTTATCTACCTACAGGCGCCAAGACAAATGGTTGCGTTTCTGATCAACGGTGTATCAGTTATTTGGAATGGAAAAAGGAAAGCTATTGTTGAGGTTCCGATAGGCTTTTTCAATAACACGTATGGTAGGTATAGAAAGTAGAAGTAAAACAAAGATCAGGAATAGATACAATTAACTTACTCCACCCATCAAAGACACCAAAGGGAAAGAAATACAAACATTAACCGACCGGACCATAATGGAAACCTAAACAAAGGAAGGCCATAAGGACAGTTACTTTCCCACAAAATGGCCATATGGCCATCCAAAATTAAAAGACACAAGTGATACACACAGTAAGTAACAAACAACAACATAAATAAATCGCCACAGAAGAACCGCCTTGGAACGGTCAGTGGAAAGATTTCCACTGGGGGGCTTAAATCGATTTTACGTGGCCACAATCCTCGCCCTTACTTCCGTCGCGATTTAGACAAATAATTTGTTCAGTCCGCATGAAGGCCTCCTTACTCATCAGTGCAACATCTCCGTGAACACAAAAATCAAAGAACCACAGAGGTGAGACAACGGTGAGGACTCGACAGCAAGAAACCACTGAAATGCTGGAGCAAAAGAAAATCAACAGTTAGACTCCGATGAGCCCGACCAGAGACAGAGCATCAGGCACCAACCAACAATATCTCTCTAATTTTCAATAAGCCTTTACGTTGGAGCCGTCATAGAATCTGAGGCCTGACCCACCGGCGTGCAATTAAAGAGGGAAGCAAAGTTGCCAACCGTGATTGGGTTAACTACCATGCATGCAGTCTGTCGTATAACATCCATGTTGTACCCAATCTTTTTATATCGAAGAATGATTTTACGAAATTGGGTGCTGAAGTCATTGCGGTTATATATTTTTCTGAATTTATATACCAAGTCACCATAAAATTCGGGTTCCGATAGACCTTGTTGCAGAAGAGATTTAAGGCCAATATTGAATTTTGAAATTAAATCAGAATGGCGTCTATAAAATTTTGAAAAGGCTTTGCGTAGTTTATGGTACCGATAACCCTGATTAAGGAGTTTAGCCGTTAATAATTTATTACGAGTGTTACATGACTACACACTCTAGCAAATCAAATTAATTGCGAAATATAAACGCCATAGGATGGCGCACGAGGAACATCACCATCCAAAAAAGGAAAATTTACAATCTCAAAATCAAAGTCATCGCGTTTATCATAAATTTTGCACGAAACAAACCCATCTACAATAGATAGATGTAAATCCAAAAACGGGGCCTCGGTATCAGAAGAATAGAGGTCTACATTTTGACATCTGAAAAACACGTTAACAAATTCCTGTAATGAAACGGCTGAAAACCCCACTGCACGTAAAATAATCGAACATGCCCTTCAATGAAATATAAAAAAAAAATATTTTATACTTTACAGTAAAATCAATGCATATCTGAAACAAATAAAAATGATATTTTCACACTATACAAATATATGATATTTTCTGACGGTGAAAAAAATATCAGCTTGTTATTTTCACAGTACGTAGCAGCCAGGACTACTTTTCACCTAAGGCCATATGTTATTGGTAAAATAATTCTGTAAAATACCTTCAAACGCACTCTTTGAACTGTAAAAATGCTGAATTAAAAATGGCGATCTGTTTGTTTTGAAACTGACATTTGTGACGTCAGAGCCAGCTCAACAATGTGACGTTCGATACGACTGATCAGTTACCTTTATCAATCTATAAAATAAAATTAAAATATACTTTTTCTTCGGTGAATACCAAAAGTAGGGTGTTGAAAACATCCGAATTTACACTCGTGCTACGCACACGTGCAAATTTGGATGTAATTACCACACTTGATGAAAAATTTTGGTATCCGCTCCAAAAAGTAAATACCCTCTATATATCACATGACGTCACGTCGGATAATAAAATGACGCCATGATCCACTAGAGGATTAAAATAGAAGTGGAGGCAATGATCAGGAATCGATACAATTAACCCACACCTCCCATCACAGACACCAAAGGGAAAGAAACACCAACATGAAACAACAGACCTAAGGGAAACATTAATAGCGGAAAGCCTAAAGGACAGTTACCTTCCCACAAAATGGCCAATAGGCTGTCCAAAATAAAATAATATAAGACAAACTATAACAAAAATAAACCGCGACAGAAGAACCGCGTTAAACATGCAAATTATTGAGGGTTTCTTTTTGTCGAGTATCAAGTTGTTAAATAGAAGTAGAGACAATGATCATGAATCGATACAATTAACCCACAGCTTCCATCAGAGACACCAAAGGGAAAGAAACACAAACACGATGCAACGGACCCCAACGGAAACACCACCAGCGGAAAGTCAAGAGTGCAGCCACCCTCCCACAAAACGGCCAAAAGGCTATCCAAAATAAAATAACATAAGCGACACAAACACCCAAAGACAAGCCGTAACAAAAATAACCGCGACAGAAGAACCACCTTGGAACGGTCAGCTTAAATCGATTTTACGTGGCCACAATCCTCGCCCTTACTTCCGTCGCGATTAAGACAAACAACCCACACAGCCCGCACGAAAGACCCCCTAAAAGTAAAAGTCGAGTATCGAGTTAAGTCTGTTGAGTATCGAGTGAAAATTGTCTAGTATCGAGTTGAAATCGTCGTGTAATGAGTTAAAAAATTCGAGTATCGAGTCAAAAAAAGTCAAGTATCGAGTTAAAATTGTCGAGTATCGAATTAAAAATGTATAGTATCGAGTTGATATAGTCGAGTACCGAGTTTAATTTCGAGTATCGAGTCAAAAAAGGCGAGTATCGAGTTAAAATTGTCAAGTATCCAATTGAAATTGCCGAATATTGAGTTAAAACTGTCGAGTATCGAGTTAAAATTGTCGAACAACTTTAGTTCTGGATCTTTACCTGACTCAAGTTCAGTGTCATGTGCACTCAGTGCACCTGGCACTGCATTCACTGTCATAAATCTTATATACTACTCAGCTACCTTTGAAACCTTTTATTTTTCAGTCTTTATTTGTGTTAATCTTGATAAAGGATCTGCTACGTTAGATCTTTAAGCTCTGTATTTCACAGTTAATTGCAAGGCTGTAGTCTTAACACCATGGGCTCGATCCTCGCGCGCGGCTTTGAAGTTTTACCATATATAACTTCCAATGGTTTATGATCTGTAATCAGTTCAAAATCAATTCCTATTAGGTATAAACTGAATCTTTCACAAGCCCATACCAAGGCAAGAGCCTCTTTCTCAGTTTGAGAATATCGTTTTTCAACATCGGTCACTGTACGGCTTGCATGCGATATTATTCTCTGTTCTACGTTTTGTTGCTGAACTAGTACTGCACCTGGTCCGACAGGACTTGCGTCTGCGACTACCATTAGTTTTGCATTAGGATTAAAATATCCAAGCGTCTCTGCATTTGGGAGTCTTTCTTTCAACATACTGAAAGAATTACTTTTTTCTGGTCCCCATTTGAACTCAACAGTATTCTTTGTCAAACGACGTACATGTAACGGCTCTGCCACTGTCGACAGATTCGGGATAAACCTTGCATTAAAGTTAACTAGTCCTAGAAAACTACGAACTTCTGATGCATTTTCAGGTTCTTTTGCATTCAAGATTGCTTCTACTTTGGCCTTCTCAGCAGCTATCCCTTTGCGCGACAATACATGTCCCATAAACACTAATTTGTCCATTTACAAATTTACATTTTTTTCAGAATTCAATGTCAATCCTCTTTCTTTCAAACGTTCAAGAACTTTACAAATTCTGCGATCGTGTTCCTCTTTTAATTTTTGCATCCACAATGATGTGATCTGAAATGTTTAATGTACCTCCGCATCCATGTAAGACTTGTTCTACAACATGCTGATACATTTCACTAGCTCACGAGATCCCAAAATTTAATCTTTTGTATCTATACAGTCTCTTTTTCGTAACACATGTTGTAATGTCTCTCGACCCGTCGTCTTTCAGAATTATTTGATGATAGTTCTTGACAAGATCTAATTTACCGAATACAGTAGCCTTGTTCAAATTTCATCCACCGCCGAAAGAACTGAATCCGACCCGCACACTAGTACTGGTAAACCGCTTAGAGTATCTAAGCCTGTCCAGGAACCGGGGTGCGAGGCGAACCGCCATGCTAATAATAAAAATCAAAAATGAGTTCCTTTAAGAGCAATGAAAACATTCATAAGAAAGAAGATTGGCCATACTACGTAGTTTCGGCTAACAAAGCCTCATCAGTAACCCTGTAATGATCCGGCAAAGAAAGCCAGAGGAAACATACTGCAATTTTGCGAATTTCGAATAGGCAGTCGATTTAAAGACTGATATAAATCAAAAATGGGGTCTAAATAATTAAAAACCTGTCTAGAATAAGTCTAAATCAATAATTTATTTCTTATTTCTCAGAATATTCACGATGATCTCAAAGGACCAAAAGTAAAATATAAACTGCACTATGGTTGATGTACGGGGAGACGTTTTACGGCCGCCACACGGCACAACACCAGCTGCAGTGAAGGCAAATAAAAATAAAAAATGAGTTCCTTTAAGAGCAATGAAAACATTAATAAGAAAGAAGATGGGCCATACTACGTAGTTTCGGCTAACAAAGCCTCATCAGTAACCCTGTAATGATCCGGCAAAGAAAGCCAGAGGAAACATACTGCAATTTTGCGAATTTCGAATAGGCAGTCGATTTAAAGACTGATATAAATCAAAAATGGGGTCTAAATAATTAAAAACCTGTCTAGAATAAGTCTAAATCAATAATTTATTTCTTATTTCTCAGAATATTCACGATGATCTCAAAGGACCAAAAGTAAAATATAAACTGCACTATGGTTGATGTACGGGGAGACGTTTTACGGCCGCCACACGGCACAACACCAGCTGCAGTGAAGGCAAATAAAAATAAAAAATGAGTTCCTTTAAGAGCAATGAAAACATTCATAAGAAAGAAGATGGGCCATACTACGTAGTTTCGGCTAACAAAGCCTCATCAGTAACCCTGTAATGATCCGGCAAAGAAAGCCAGAGGAAACATACTGCAAACTGCCAGAGGAAACCCTATTGGTTTCATTGGGCGACAGGGCTTGAGATGTCATTTCATTTAAGGTCTCATTGTCGGGTAAAAGTCCCACAAAATTGGAAGCAACGTCTCCAAAATGACCTTTACAGTGTTGACGGGGACGTTTAACCTCAAACCAAACAAAACAATGACTAGGACCGGAAACAGGTTCAATAATATCCATGGCCTCAAGTTCTTCCAAATTTTTATCGACCTTTACTCTGATTTTGAACGGTAATCTGCGTATTTGTTGTGCAACCGGTTTCACATTTTTGTCAATATGGATTGTCAATTCATAGTAATCTAGCTTTCCGATACCTTTGAACAGTTCAGTGTATTTTTGACGAAATATGTTGTCAGATTCGACAGCATTAATGTTGGATGTTGGAGGTTCGATATGTAAAATGTTAAAATCTGCGGCGGTTTTACACCCAAGAATAGATCCACAATTTGTATTCGCCACGAAAAATTCTGCTTTCTCCGTTTGATCATTGATAGAAATGTCAGTTCCAAGTTTTCCAAGAACATGTAATGGTAATTTAGCTCCATGGGCATACACTTTTCTGTCAGATTTGTATTTGTCATATTTGATTTTAATATTTCTATAATATTGCAACTAGCTCCACTGTCAATTAATAGATTTATTGAATGGCCTGAACTATTTCTATTTACAATTGCAAGTTTATTACCGATCACAAAACAATCTTCTTGTGTACTATCAGAGTCAGATTCAAGCACGTGAACCTTAGATTTTTCTTGTTTGGCCTTATCCTTTTTCATTTTAGTTCTACAGCATTTATGGAAATGACCTTCCTGTTGACATTTATGACACTTTTTGCCTTTTGTCACTACTTAGCGTTTCCCTGTGTGACCAGAACGACCACATCGTGAACAGATGATTTGTCCCTGACCACTATATCATTGACGCTTATATGTTCCCTGGGGTTTTCTCCCTTTAAATTCTATTTTGTTCACGTCTGACGATGTAGGTCTTTCCATCATTGACGCGCACATATCTGCTGCCTCATAACTTCTGCCAATGTTCAACAGTTTGTCAGGTTTTAAATCTTTTTAACGTAGGAAGCGTCTTGTTAAGTCATTTGATTTAAATTTGTCAATGATGTTGGTCACGGATTGCGTCATTCTTTGTGTTCCCGAAGCCAAACGTTAACGCTAGCTTTCATAGACGTGTTGCAATCTGTTTACTGTTTCATCCTCTTTCTGGGATGACATGAGTCGTATGGAACATTAGCCTTTGGTTTAAAATATGAGTTCAAAGCATCGACAGTGTTGTAAAAGTCTCCGTTTCCTCCCCGGTCTGGTAACATTTTGAAGATTTCCTGTACGTTTGGACCCACCATGTGCATTAAAAGCGCCCGTTTCTGTTTTCTCTGTAAGTCCAGTCCCTGTGGCGAAGTAATGAAACTTTTTAACCAGGCTGTCCATCGTTGTCCTAAACTTGTCTGATCTCCTGTATTGTCAAACGGTTGAATACTCGGCACATTTATTGCTTTCGCCCTTTTCTCTTTAGAATGACTGAATCACATTGAATATTAATTCCAAATACTAGCAAAAGAATTTAATACAACGGAATTTAATCCATTTTAATGTCACTGAATATCTCCATTTCACATTTACAGAATTTAATCCTTTTTAATTTCACCGAATTGAATCATTTGAAATTCGCGGAATTTAATCCAATTACCTTGGATTTTCCGAATTAAATCATTTGAAATTCACGGAATGTAATCCTTAACTGGAGCCCTGATATCCTATAATTTGCTGATCATATTCTGTACTGTACACCTTCTGTTCTCCTCTACTCTCTTTTTGTTGTCCTCGTCGCCATTGTAGTGTATCCGTTGGTAAGGCAAGTAACAACACATTCTTATACTATTATACTATTATAATTATACTATAAAGCTAAAGCCTCTTTACTCTTGTAGGTATATCAGAAAACTCCCAGCATCACCCCAAACACTCATACTAGAGACAATATTATCTGATGTTACAACTAACTATGATTGCTTGTAAGACAGTGTAGTATCATAAGTGGCATGTCTGCTTTATCGAATAAAATGTTTAATGATACCTACGATTTAATGGGTAAAGCCACAGGTTCAAAGCAAGGGTCCAAATCCGGCTGTCCAAGTTTCCAGATTCCCATTTTTACCAGTGTTCATTCATCACCTAACGTTGAGAATATTGTTTACAAAATAAAAAATTACACAATGGTAGAAAAGTTATCGACCTTTAATTATTGGACAAAACCACCGAATGTGAGCGAAACGTATGGCATTTCTGATTGCGATTTTTGCTTTAATCAATATATAAGACACATCTGAAGATGCCAAAACGATTGAAAGCACTTATGAATCGATTTTTAGCTCCACTGTTTTCGAAGAAAACGACGAGGTATTGTCATAGCTCTGGCGTCGGCATCGTTGTCGTCGTCTGCGTTGTCGTCGTCGTGCAAAAACTTGGACATTTTGTTATGTCCCTGTCATTACTGAACATACTTACTTGAAACTCGAACTAGTTGTTCAATAATGAAAGGGGAAACTCATACCAATAGGTGAAGTAATCCTCAACATATTTTGGCACATTTATGCCCATTTTTGACTTAGAAATTTTGCAGCCATAAATTATTTACAGTAACTATATTTAACACTAAGAACACTAAACATTACATTTAGTTTCCTCTATAATCAATTGCGACGCCCGCCCCGAAGGCAAAACTACGTTTAATGCTCGAACTGCTGAGGTGAATGTTATAAAGAAGCAAAAACAATATAGAAGCAAAAACAGACTTATAGCGGCCAACTGTATGGTGAATGATTTCCCCCACAAACCCCTCATACATACATCGTATGATATGTGCACGATTTGTGCGTGGAGCGGCATATTTTGCCTACCGTAGTTCACTTAAAATATTTCAGTCGCGCTGCTTGGCCATATACCTACCCAAAATAATTTATATATGCATAAGCACCAGAAAAATTTTCCTATTCCATCTGGAAACAGTTCTTCTTGCACACCAGACAAGGAAATCCGTGATTTTACACTGGGATAGAAATTTATGTTCTGACCCTGATGTTCCAACCCAGGCAACTAACATAAATCGCTTCAATTCTATTCAACTGTCGGAACTACTTCCGCACTACTTTTATTTTGTAAACAGTATGCATGTGCGAGCTGTCAAAACTAACCGAAGGTGTTGTGCAAGAAAAAGAATCCAATATGGGATTCTGTTGTAGATGGGCGTTTCCAACCCTCGGGATGACCGTGCTGAGCGGAACCGAGGCGTAGCCTCGGTTCCGCTCAGCACGGTCATCCCTCGGGTTTGTAACGCTTCTGATATGGGGTTCTCTCGGCGTAGCCTCGGTTCCGCTCAGCACGGTCATCCCTCGGGTTGGAAACGCTCATCTACAACAGAACCCCATATCAGATTCTTCTAATCTCGCACTCTGTCATCGGTTAGTGCATCAAGGAATGAGAATAGGGTGACAATAAAATAGAAAGATGATGATGTTAAAGCATGCAACAGAAACAGATACAGTAGAACTTCGATGGCTCGAACACCGATGGCTAGTTTCCCATGGCTGGGTCGTACTCGTACTTGAGCTCCTAGGGAAATCCTCAAGATAAGAAATGGTGGGGGATGATTAAGGAGATTTTAGTCTTTTATCTTGCAAATGTGTGTTGTGTGTATTCATTAGAATCGCCTCGGTGAGGCGATTCTAATGAGTACACACAGCAAACATTTTCATTTTCTAACATCGAAAGATATTCAAAAGTATCTCGTTATGCCTCTTGGCAGTGACCTTCAGTGGCTCGGACTACCGCTGTCTCAAATAAATTTTCATGGTCCCAAAGGGGTTCGAGCCATCGAAGTTCAACTGTATTGCAAATCCCTGTCATTTCAGAATGAACAAACCGCGATACTCACTCCGCGATACCGACTGAAATGTACACAAATGTCAAAAATAATATGCATTCTCCTGTACAATCTCCATCCAAAGACACAAAGAATGAAAAGCTGCTGCATACCAAATTTAAATGTCACGTATCATTATGGAATAAAAACGCCCAAATGTCCAAGCCTAAAAACATGGCCGTCTTCCCTCAGATTTTAATACAAATAAAGATTTTATGACCACAAATGTCTCATAATGCTACATTGTGGCGCGAAAAGAGAACAATGAAAATAGCAAGTTACTGGTCAACAGCAAAACGAAAATTAAGCCAGACATCACCTAAATGAAACCCTGTTACATTAAAGCCATACACGCAACGCGCGCGCAAACGAGATTCAGACCTGAGTCCGTTCGTAAGTGAGGTCACTACACAACAGATGACAGTGTTTTAGAACTGAACAAAATGAAAATACTCATTTGCTAGATATTTCAATGCAGTTTGAGATAAGTGAAAACATTGCACGTCTCCTTCCCCTACCCCAGCCCCACATACACCCACTTTGAAATAAAAAAGAATATCGGTGAAACCGATGGATGCTCCCCGAATGTGCAATAGTCGGAACAGGAAACATTATCCCAGTTGAAGAGCAGTACACTGTGTATACTCACTGTACTTCAAAATGGAGTATAACAAAACCTGTCGGTGGACAGATTAGCTTACCTGATGGCACTGTCATACAAACATCAGCAATAAATGAAAGGAAGTGTCTTCAGATACGATACCATACCCCAAGATCCTGGTTGGTAGTTTAGCTATATTAATTGGGTAAAACTGTTTAATACAAATTATTGAAAACTTACTCTCATACACAGAGGCAATCCTCATAGGACTGTCTCCAGGTATGGTTCCGTATTGAGTGCCTTAACATGCATATAAAATATCAGACGGGTTCGAAAATTATATTGAAATCCATCCAGCTAATGTACAGACCAGCTACCGGTAATAACCCATATTTTTTTTTCTCCGCGGTAAAAGTTTTTTTTTCTCGGAGAACAAGCGAGATATTTCTCCGAGAAGAAAAAAATTTCGCGTTTCAAAGCGGTTAATTTCTCCGCGAAACGCCGCGAAATTTCTCCGCAAACATCGCTTTTTCTCGGAGAAAGCAAATTAGTACAGGTGAAGTCGTTCACGGTGTTTCACCGCGAAATCTGCCTATACCTACATGTATATTTGTTCATGTGAATGTATTTTTTCATGCACTAAAATTTGGTACACAAAGTTTAAAGCATATGACGAAATGCATGTTCTTTGTACAAAGATCGACAACTCTAGCGATCGTAAAGTATGATTTTGATCCTGTTGGAATCATAATGATTTGCATCTTATGCACTTTACAACGCAGTATGAACATGATGTTTTCAGTTTTCCTTTTTGTCTGTTGTGTAAACGCTTCATAAATTAAAAAAAAAAAACTGTTGATTTTCCATCGGTTCACCATATTGGGAGTACTTTATTTTTTTCTCAAGTAAATACTTGAGAATATCAAACTCAATGTATATAATAACGGGGATCCTGCTTGTACATGTATGTGTGGGCGCGGATCTCACTCTACATTTTGGTTGATCTTTTTCTTACACTGCGAGTAATTAAACATCACTGATGCTTACACTTAAGCTCACATGTAGCCCGAGTGAGAGATCTAATGTTTTAGAGTAGGTCACGGAGGCCCGCTTGTGTTTCTTGACTTTACAATTCAATTTTGCTCATACATGTACATTAACCCATTTCAGACTGGAAACCCCTAAACGGGTACCGTGGCAAACAGTGCATGCCCAGATCAGACACCACAGAACGCGGCGTCTGATTAGGGCCTTCACTGTTTGCAAAACTTTAAGCCATTTCCCGAACTAAATTTTGCAAAAAGTTCGGCCATTTTCCTAATAAATTTTGAAGAAAACACAACCTGAAACCCCTAAATTTTGAAATGGACTCATGCTATATATAAGGAGGAAGATTCCATTTGGTGCAAAAGGGGTTAATATGGGGAAATTGCGCGGCTAGCATTCCAAGTCTGCATTTAAGTCTGATCTCTAACTTGGCGCAGAACTACAAAATTATCAAAGATAATCAGCGAAGTTTGTACAGACATGCAACCTGGGTATCTTGTTAAGTCTACTGTACACCCCGAAGGTAACTGGCCCCCGTGTCCTAATGGGTAAGAGCGCTGACTCTTAACGTTCAGTACCAGAAACACCTAAAGGGGTACCTTGGCAAACAGTGCAGGCCCAGATCAGACACGCGGCGTCTGATCAGGGCCTACACTGTTTGCAAAACGTTAAGTCATTTCCCGAACTAATTTTTTAAGAAAAAACAACCTGACACCCCTAAGTTTCAAAATGGAATCCTGTATATAAAAGGAGGAAAATTCCATTTGGAACAAAAATGGTTAATCATCGGGTCATTAGGTCTCTCCGCTGTGGTTTGCACCTCGCTCGGGCCACATATGAGACGCCAAGATATGCAACAGAAGGTGGTCTTACTCCAGTTTTAGCTCAACTCTGATTAGCGGTCAGTTCGAAATAAGTGAAATAATCTTGAACGTGCCGTACCCCGAGGATAACGGGCATCCTTAAAGCGTATTTATTAATAAGGGGTGGGTGAGGGGTCGAGTAAGGAGACTTGGTAGCGCAAATAATAAGTGCGAATGCAAAGTAGCATGTCCTTTTTCGCGCGTCTGCATGAAGCATGGCGCGATATAGGTGTCTGGTTTTTCGTCCGTTCGTCCGCGACATAGACCTAGCCTGCGGTGGAATTCATGTGTTCCTCGTTAACTGGTCACTAACTTTGCATTCACAGCACCGCTTGCTGTACCAATTTGACAGTTTGTAATCATAAATAAATGAGGTGAATCTGAGCTTTTGGTTTTGTTTGTTTGAGGTTTTACGTCCCCGTCAACACTGTAAAGGAGATATCGCTTCCAATTTTGTAGGACTTTTTACCCGACACTGAGATGAAATGACCCCTCAAGCCCTGCCACCTCATGAAACCAACAGGGTTTATAAGCATTGGCGGTCCGACTCGCACCACTTTGCCTGGGCGGTTTACCAGTACTCGCATGCGGGTCGGTTTCAGCTCTGCGTGGAAGCATCATGCAGCCAATCTATTTCATCAAGCTGAGCTTTTGTTAAATGTCACACATCATTATGGTGTTAATAACCTACATGTACGACTCATTATGAGAACTCTCCTATTCAAATATATTGTAAAATTTTACCACTAAAAACGGAAAATTTTCTGATAAAAATTCTGGCATTTTTTCATATTTCTGCTCAAGATTTTTGGTACACTTTAAAACGACTCGGGGAGGCAGTTTTAATGAGTACCCACAATCTATGTGAGCAGAAATTAGATAAATAATGTATACCACTGTCAACCCAAGTTAAAAGTCGGGTAAAAGCAGGTAACAAATAAATAGGCGTATATTCGTGATGTGAACTAAAGTTGTCATGAGACTTTTAAAAAGGGATTATACAAAGGAGAAATAAATTACTAAAATGAAACTGTGTAACATGAAAGAATATTTGATTATGATTTAACAATGACTACCATTTGCCTTCGTTTACAAAAACAACGCCAAGCAAACAAAGAAATAATAATGAGCCGACAATTTCACGTAAGCCCAGTCGTATTTTTTTTCTCCGCGTAACGCGGGTAATTTCATTTTCAATGAAAGCGATCAGTCAAATTTTCGCCGAGAATCTCCGAGAATTTTCTCCGCGAAACCGGGAGAAATTTCAGCGAGAAATTTCTCGCTCATTTTATCTTTTCTCGCTGTTTTGCGGAGAAAATAGCCGATTTCGCGTTAGGCGGTTTCTCCGCGAAACAAAAAAAAAAAATGGGTTATTACCGGTAGCATGTCTGTAGATACTAGAGCGATGGCAAAGTTTTTCTAAAAATAGCCGCAGTGATCTTGACCTTGAGCCCAGGACCCTGAAAGACATACTTGCTTGAGATATTATCATACCCAACATTTGAGTGAAGTTATATTAAAATCCATTAGCAAATGACGACACTAGAGCGGTGACAATGTTTTTTTCTAAAAATAGCCGCAGTGATCTTGACCTTGAGCCCAGGACCCTGAAAGTCAAACTTGCTCGAGATATTATCATACCCAACATTTGTGTGAAATTATATTAAATCCATCAATAAATGTAGGTACTAGAGCGATGACAAAGGGTTTTTTTTCCAAAAAAATAACCACAGTGACCTTGACCTTGACCCCAGGATCCTGAAAACTGAACTTGCTCGAGATATTATAGCCAAAATTTGTGTGAAGTTATATTAAAATCCATCAGCAAATGACGACACTAGAGTGATGACAAAGTTTTTTTTTTCTAAAATAGCCATAGTGACCTTGACCTTGAGCCCAGGACCCTGAAAGTCAAACTTGCTCGAGAAAATATCATACCTAGCATTTGTGTGAAATTATATTAAAATCCATCAATAAATGTAGGCACTAGAGCGATGACAAAGGTTTTATTTTTCCATAAAAATAACCACAGTGCCCTTGACCTTGACCCCAGGATCCTGAAAATTGAACTTGCTCGAGATATTATAGCCAAAATTTGTGTGAAGTTATATTAATATCCATCAGCAAATGAGGACACTAGAGTGATAAAGTTATTTTTTCTAAAAATAGCCATAGTGACCTTGACCTTGAGCCCAGGACCCTGGAAGTTGAACTTGCTCGAGATATTATCATACCCAACATTTGTTTGGAATTATATTAAAATCCATCAATAAATGTAGGCACTAGAGCGATGACAAAGTTTTTTTTTCTAAAAATAACCACAGTGACCTTGACCTTGGTCCCAGAATCCTGAAAGTTGAATTTGCATGAAATATTATGATACCCAACATTTGTGTGAAGTTATATTAAAATCCATCAGCAAATGACGACGCTAGAGGGATGACAAAGTTTTTTCTAAAAATAGCTACAGTGACCTTGACCTTGAGCCCAAGACCCTGAAAGTCAAACTTGCTCGAGATATTATCATACTCAACATTTGTGTGAAATTATATTAAAATCCATCAATAAATGTAGGCACTAGAGCGAAAACAAAGTTTTTCTAAAAAATAGACACAGTGACCTTGACATTGAGCCCCGGACCCTGAAAGTCGAATATGCTCAAGATATTATCATACCCAACATTTGTGTGAAGTTTGATTAAAATCCATCAATAAATGTAGGTACCAGAGTGATGACAAAGTCTTTCCAAAAATAGCCACAGTGACCTTACACTGCAGCTTTAAACAAAGTACCATAACTCTGTGACGAATCTTCTAACCAGATAGAACGGATAATATCCACATCCCCTATTGCTGCTTAAAGTTCCATTGAAGTTTCGTTGAATTTCTGCAAGTAGTTGCTGAGAATTCGCGTAGACACGAACAGTACCCTATATATTCATGCAGAATTCATCAAAGGGCCATAACTGTTGGAAAAATCATCGAACTAAAACACGCAGGTGATATGCGCATCCACCTTCGATACTTAATAATCCCATGAAGTTTCATTGAAATCCGCCCGGTAGTTTCTGAGAATTCGCGTAGACAAGAGCGGGACGGACGCACGGACACACGGACGCACGGACGAAGCGGCGACTATATGCTCCCTCGAAATTCTTCGGGGAGCATAATAAATAGCTACTACCGTGACCCCTCGCCCCCTCCAACCCTATTTTTTAATCGGTTTAATGTTATGTGCATTGTCCTTTCTTTTGTTTTACTGCTTCGTTGTTTACAGACATCATAAGGATCCGTCATCTAAACCGGGTATCAGTGCACGTGATCTACAGTCGAACTTCAATGGCTCGAACACCTTTGGGACCTCGAAAATCTGTTCGAGACAGGGGTAGGTCGAGCCACTGAGGTTACTGACAGGAGGCATAACGACATACTTTTAGACTTTTTTTCGGTGTTATATAATGAAAATGTATGCTGTGTGTACTCATTAGAATCGCCTCATCGAGGCGATTCTAATGAGTACACACAGCATACATTTGCAAGATAAAAGACTGAAATATCCTTAATTATCCCCCACTATTTCTTATGTAGAGGATTTCGCTAGGTCTCAAGAATTGGTTCGACACAGCCATGGTAAACGAACCATTGTTGTTCGAGCCATCGAAGTTCTACTGTATTTATATGTGGTCTGTTTATAGAAGGAAAATGCGAGAAATTATATCTGCTACTTTGGGAGAATTTGAAAAAAATACTGTCTTTCAGTTGAAAAGAAACAGAAAAAGCAGACAAAATTCCGAAAATCTCACATCGAAATTATCAATGTGGGCAAAATGCTGGTAATTAATGTGGAAACCCGGCCGGAAATCTTTATCGTAACAATGAAGCACATTGAAACCCCGCTGGTAAACTTTATCGTAACAATGAATGCACCTTGAAACCCCGCTGGTTATCTTTATCGTAACAATGAATGCACCTTGAAACCCTGCTGGTAATCTTTATCTTAACAATGAATGTACCTTGAAGCCCCGCTGGTAATCTTTATCGTAACAATGAATGTACCTTGAAACCCCGCTGGTAATCTTTATCGTAACAATGAATGCACCTTGAAACCCCGCTGGTAATTTTTATCTTAACAATGAATGTACCTTGAAACCCCGCTGGTAATCTTTATCGTAACAATGAATGCACCTTGAAACCCCGCTGGTAATCCTTATCGTAACAATGAATGCACCTTGAAACCCCGCTGGTAATCTTTATCGTAACAATGAATGCACCTTGAAACCCCGCTGGTAATCTTTATCTTAACAATGAATGTACCTTGAAACCCCGCTGGTAATCTTTATCTTAACAATGAATGTACCTTGAAACCCCGCTGGTAATCTTTATCTTAACAATGAATGTACCTTGAAACCCCGCTGGTAATCTTTATCGTAACAAAGAATGCACCTTGAAACTCCGCTGGTAATCTTTATCGTAACTATGAATGCACCTTTAAACCCCGCTGGTAATCTTTATCTTAACAATGAATTTACCTTGAAACCCCGCTGGTAATCTTTATCGTAACAATGAATGTACCTTGAAACCCCGCTGGTATTCTTTATCGTAACAATGAATGCACCTTAGGGTCTGGTGACCTAAACCTCATATGCAAATTTTAATTGGCGTTTAAATTACATTTATGGCCTTGGACATGGGGAAATAGTTGTCATCTGAAACTTTTCCTAGTTAGCTTATTTTTAGTGCGAACATTGATAAAGAAAATGCACACAGTTTGGCAGTACTGTGTCTTACATCATTACGAAAACACACCTATACATTTAGTATCAAAAAAAAGAAAATTTCCTGATAAAAAAAACCTGGTATTCTTCATTTTGTCCTGGTCAAACCTTAGGTTGTGGGTACGTGCTAGATCCGCTCGTATGATATGATTTTATCAGTTACATGAAAAATAATGAATATCCCTGTAAACCTCAGTTTAACTTTATAAAACTTGGGTTGAAGGAGTCTATATTACATAGGCACATTTTCCTGATGCGACACGTTTTAAAACGGACTAATTACCGTGAAGAATTTGTCGTAAAAAGACGTCACGAAAATGTGCCTGTATGATTTTGACCCCCTTGAACTCCACTTTTATATAACAAAAGTGGGGTTTACAGGGGTATACATTATTTTTCTTATTTCTGCTCAAAAGAGGCGGTTCTTACGCGTACCCACAATTAATGTTTTGAGCAGAAATAAGAAAAATATCACAATTTTTCATCCCAAAATTTTCATTTTTTTCTGCGATAAAGGTTATAATGTATTTGAATAGGCGTGTTTTCGTAATGGCTAGCACCAGCATGCATAAGGCATTTACCCCTAATTACTCCAAGAAACAAATGAAACAAATGTTGTGGACGTTTGTTAGAATCGTCTTGTCAGATGATGTGGAAATTTTTCTGGAGGCGATTCTAACAAATATCAGCAACCTTTGGTTGTTGAACTATTGATACAAAATTCTTGTCAAACTCACAAACTGAGCATAACGCTTTTCGGTTTCCATGCAGTTTGTGAGCGGTCCTTCGGCGAATCACTCACAAACTAAGCATAAAACCCTTCGGTCTTCATGCAGTTTGTGAGTGGTATTTCGCCGAATCACTCTCAAACTTAGCATAAAGCTCGTCGGTCTTCATGCAGTTTGTGATTGGTACTTCGGCGAATCACTCACAAACTTAGCATAAAGCCCTTCGGTCTTCATGCAGTTTGTGAGTGGTACCACGCCGAATCATTCACAAACCTAGTGATACAACGGCGAATCATTCACAAACCTGTCATAAAACCCTTCGGTCTACATACAGTTTATGAGTGGTACTTTAGCAAATTACTCACAAACTTAGCATAAAGCCCTTCGGTGTTCAATCATCATGCAGTTTGTGAGTGGTACTTCGGCGAATCACTCACAAACTGAACATAAAGCCCTTCGGTCTTCACGCAGTTTGTGATTGGCACTTCGGCGAATCACTCAAAAACAGAACATAAAACCCTTCAGTCTTCACACAGTTTGTGATTGTACTTCGGCGAATCATTCAAAAACTGAACATTAAACCCTTCGGTCTCCATGCAATTTGTGATTGGTACTTCGGCGAATCACTGAAAAACTGAGCATAAAGCTCATAGGTCTTCATGCAGTTTGTGATTGGTACTTCGGCGAATCACTCACAAACTGAACATAAAGCCCTTGGTCTGCACGCAGTTTGTGATTGGTGCTTCGGCGAATCACTCAAAAACTGAACATAAAACCCTTCAGTCTTCACGCAGTTTGTGATTGTACTTCGGCGAATAACTCAAAAACTGAACATAAAACCCTTCGGTCTTCATGCAATTTGTGATTGGTACTTCGACGAATCACTCACAAACTGAGCATAAAGTCCTTTCGGTTTCATGCAGTTTGTTAGTGGTTTGGCGATAAAACAAAGTGCGTGATGCTCCATGCAATTTTGTAAGTGATTTACCGGAGTTTATGCGTCGATGAAATAGTACTTAATAGAGGATCTTACATGAGTGCTCATGTATTATTGAATTTATTGAACGAGTTGAGGAACAGGGATAAAATGCGAGGCTCTGCCGAGCATTTTATCCCTTTTTCTTAACGGGTTTAATAAATTCACTAATACATGGGCACGAATGCAAGGTTCTATTTATCATATGACATTTTAAACGCATTTTATTCACGACTGTTTACAAAAATGTCAATATTCGTAAAGGACGCCGTACATGTAACGTTACGGGACGTATCTAGCTACTTTGCATATTTAATCCATTCGGGGATTATCGAAAATAATGCATGGAGTTATTACACTCTCGGACGCGACGTCATATGATAATTATTAATATAGTACTTTGAAGATCAAATCGATGTTATTTACATGTTTTGTTTGATTTGAGGTTTAATGTCCCCGTCAACACTGTAAAGGTCACTTTGGAGACGTTGCTTCCAATTTTGAGGGACTTTTAACCGACATTGAGATGAAATGACATCTCAAGCCCTGTCGCCCAATGAAACCAATAGGGTTTATTAGCATGGACCGTCCGCCTCGCACCGCGGTTCCTGAACAGGCTTAGATCCGCTAAGCGGTTTACCAGTACTAGTGTGCGGGCCAGATTCAGCTCTGTGCCCATATATTTCTTCAAGCCCCTATGGACGGAGGGGGGGGGGGGGGGGCGTTATTTACACGTACATGTCATAATGTGTTACTTTCTTTTTTCATATTAACACTACGTATCGTGTTTTTGTTTTTTTTTTTACATTTTTTACTCTCACTATTCAGCATGAACATTACAGGACCGTCTTGGAGAGGATGAACATAAGCTAAACCTAACATCCCGTCCTTTGACATATGACTAGCATGAACTCCACGGGTGCGTGCGTGTGAATGTGCGCGTGTGTGTCATGAAATTTCTAATAAATAAATAAGTAAAATCCACAAAACAATGAAATTCATTTCTATAATATCTATTTTAACAGGCATGTGTGGTACATTCAACAGGAATCAGAATGATGATTTTCTCAAATCGGATTCTACTATCGCGAGTGATGTAGTCGACTTTGGGGACAGCTGGAAGACAGACGACCCAGAATGTGCGCCTTGAGAGGATAGAAATCATGATGTTCAGTAAAATTCCTATATTAAAACCACCTGTGGGACCGTTCAAAAGTGGTCTTAAAGACCACTTTTGAACAGTCCCAAAGGTGGTCCTCAACCAGGGGACACTGTGGTCAGCAAACACAAAGAAAGATTAAGTGCACCCTTCAAAATAAGATTTTAAAGCAAAATTTGTTTGAATTTTTGGTGGTCTTACTAGCGGGATTTTACTGTATTTTCATTCAGTTTTTTCTTTTCTTATTTTTTTTTTTTCAAGGAGAATATAAGATTCTTGCATACCAGACAAGGAAATCCGTGATTTTACACTGGGATAGAAATTTATGATCTGACCCTGGTGTTCCGACACAAAATAGAATATAATCGCATGTTTGATAAATGCACTGGTTGATTACAACCTCATGCGCGGCGGCGTCATGCGTGACGTCACTAAACATTCCTGTTGTGTCATCACAAAATGACAGACGTCGGTAACCGAAGTGACAGCAGCATTAAAAATTCGCAATAGAAATGGAAGGTATGCAAGAAAAAGAATCCTATATGGGTGTGAGGGGTGGATAGAAAAATCCGTCCCTCGGGATCACTGTCCGGCATCACTCGGCAAGCCTCGTGATGCCGGACAGTGTCCCTCTGGACGGATTTTTCCATTCACCCCTCACACCCATATACGATCCTTATAATCTTATATGGGTGTTGGGGTGGATGGAAAATCCGTCCCTCGGTCACTGTCCGGCATCACTGGGCTTGCCGAGTGATAACGGACAGTGATCCCGAAGGACGTAATTTGCATATGAGGTCGTATTCAACCAGTGCAATAATCAAACAAGCGAGAATATTCGATTTTGGGTAGTAACACCCGGGTTAGAACAGAATTTGTATCCCATTCTGAAATTATGGATTTCCTTATCTAGTGTGCAAGAAATTAGTTTCATGACATCCTATTATACATGTAGTAGTCGCAGATAAGTCTGGCCCAGAAGACATGTGCATTTCATATTTTCTAGTTCTGTTGTGTATTCCTTTGCTTCCACAGGATAACCCTCTCTAGAACATATTTGACGTCACTACAGCTGGTGTCTAGGAATTTGTGGCGGCCGTACAAAGTATCCCTGCCCTACATTATAGTGTAGTTTATATTTTCATGTCCTTTGGGATCTTTGATTCTGTTGTTGAATTTTGAAAACATTTGAGGGTCACTGATTAGGCCTAATTGGCCGAAACTAGCTAGTCTGGTCCAGAAGACATGACGTACACTCCATATGTTCTTGTTCTGTGGTGCATTTTTTTTTTTGCTTCCAAGGGATAACCCTTTCAGGAACCTATTCCGAGGCGGAGCCATTCAGGTGTTGTAATATATATCGAATTCATTGAGTCCACCAGAAGATTCGTTAGAATGATTTTAACAGTATTTAACATGCTTTCTTTAACCAAATAGCGATATATGCCACATCTTTGTTTGTGTTACAGTTGAATTCACACAGTCGGATGTCTTGATTTACCTTTTGCTAATAGAACATCTCAAAGTCAGGCGCAAACGACAGTTCCGCCTAGTCAATCTTATCTGCGACTACTACGCCGGCCTCAGTGGCTCAGTCGGATGCGCGTCTGACTGGTGATCAGGAGGTCGCGGGTTCGACTCCCGCCGGGGTCGGCAACATTCTTTCGTGGAGATTGATCATGAAATCTTTTCTACGGTCATTCTCTCTCTTCCGCTGATTCAAGAAGGGCAGTTGTCAGTTTCTGGCGAAAGAATGTGCACTGTACTGGTTAACCGCTTACGTATAAGCCTGCCCAGGAAGGTGTTGATAGGTAAACTGACCGGCTCAAAAATGACCTAAATAGTGTTGACTGGGCCGTAAAACTCCAATACAAACAAAATCTGCGACTACTATAACAGTTCTATAACCCTTATCCTGCAGAATATTGGAATGTTCCTCTCCCATTTCTGATTATCAGCCATTCAGATTACATGATGTAATGTTTTTACTGAATGACTAACAACGTAGATCCTGATCAGATTCAGAAGCCATCTACAGTAAAACTTCGATGGCTCGAACACCGATGGCTCGTTTACCAGGGATGAGTCGAACATGTTCTTGAGCCCCTAGGGAAGTCCTCTCATAAGAAAGGGTGCGAGATAATTTAGGAGATTTTCGTCTTTTATCTTGCAAATGTATGCTGTGTATACTCATTAGAATCGCCTCGATGAGGCGATTCTGATGAGTACACACATCATACCTTTTCATTACAGAACACCGAAAATATGTCCAAAAGTACCTCGTTATGCCTTCTGGCAGTAAGCCTCAGTGGCTCGAACTACCCCTGTCTCGAAAAGATTTTCGAGGTCCCAAAGGTGTTCGAGCCAATGAAGTTCGACTGTTTTCTGAAACTACACTGTTTGCAGAGGGTAGGGGTTGTCGTGAACAGTAGGATAATGGTTAACCTGAATCCCGCTAAGTAAGTTCTTTACATTACTTTTATTCTGATCCTCTATCACTCTTTCGGTGTCATCAACACGTGAACACGTCCGTGAAATGAAGACCCAACTAAACCCCACTTTATATAGTGAAAACTGGGGTGTACGCGGGTATTCATTATTTGCCTTATTTCCGCTCCAAGACATAGGTCGTGGGTACTCGTTAGTTCTAACGAGCACCCACATCCTATGATTTGAGCATTTATAAGAAAAATATGAAGGATTTTAATCAGAAAAGTAGCCATTTTAGGGAGGTGAAAAATGCAGCACTATGTCGTACTGCGAGTTATCTTAATGATATTGATTTCTTTACATAAACCCTGCACCAAATTTATGCTTAGTCGCTGGCATTTTCCACAACTTGAACCTTGCACATGAACAAGTAATAACACAACCCACAAATACTGTAAAAAAAGTCGACAATAGTGTGAGCGAGCTGAGGACCTTCGGCTCCCTCAGGTTTTTTTTTTCGGCTTTTTTATTTTTTATGTATTTATTATTTTTTGTTTCATTTTTTTATATTTTATTTATTATTATTATTTTTTTGGGGGGGGGGGGGGGTGGTGAGGGGGGCGGGGAGGTGATGAAACTACATGTTCCTGTGTGCCATGTAAAGATACGTTTCAAAAAATTGCTTTACTTTTTCCTAAAGCAGGACTTACCTAATGTGTGTGTGTGTGAATTCGGGTTTAACGTCGCTTTCAACAATTTTTCAGTCATATCACGACGGTGTCTGGTTGCGACAGGGAGCTCAATGCTCACGTTTATAGTGCTGCCTCACTGAAGTATCATGTCCCAGACACATTACATGATACCACACCCAGTCACATTATCCTGACACTGGATCGACCAGTCCTAGCTCTACCCCGTAAATCTGAGTGCCAAACGAAGAGCAGCTAGTACCATTTTTTAACGACTTTGGTATGTCGCGGCCCGGGATCGAACCCAAGACCTCCCGTTCCCGGAGCGGACACTCTACCAACTGAGCTATCGGGGCCGGTGACTTACCTAATGATTTGCAACGTTAATTGGCTAAACATATCCCTCTTATGGTTCCATTTAAAGGCGGAATCACAGGTTGTAAAAATGCGATTAGGGCGTTCTGTTAGGTAGCCCCAATTATACGACTATGGCGCCGAAAAAATACATGTATATCCCATTACGAAAACACGCCTATACGAATACAGTGTGACACCTTTATCGCCGAAAAAAATGAAAATTTTAAGATGACAAATTGTGATATTTTTCTTATTTCTGCTCAAAATACAGATAATGGGTACTCGTTAGAACCGCCTCATCGAGGCGGTTCTAACGAGTACCCACAATCTACATTTTAAAACAGAAATAAGAAAAACAAGGTTTTATCCTTGTAAACCCCAGTTTTACTATATAAAAGTGGGGTTTCAAGGGGTCAAAATTATATAGGCGTGTTTTCGTGATGAATTTCAAGTCTTTCTGTCTAGCCAAGGTGTTGAAGTAAAACAAAGCAAGCTTTCAACCATAGTGCAGTTTATATTTTACTTTTGGTCCTTTGAGATCAGCGTGAATATTCTGAGAAATCGGAAATAAATTATTGCTTTAGACTCATATTCTAGACAGGTTTTTAATTATTTGGACCCCATTTTGATTTATATCAGTCTTTGAATCGACTGCCTATTCGAAATTCGCAAAATTGCAGTATGTTTCCTCTGGCTTTCTTTACCGGATCATAACAGGGTCACTGATGAGGCTGTGTTAGCCGAAACTACGTAGTATGACCCATCTTATTTCTTATGAATGTTTTCATTGCTCTTAAAGGAACTCTTTTTTGATTTTTATTTCTGTCCCTTCCAGGAAAAAACAAGAGAGAAGAGAAAGTAAAAACAGGTTCTTGAGCCAGCTTGTGTCAGGGTTGTCATATATATGTTCTGCGCAAAGTGGGAATCGGTACAATTCCGGAATTGTCCTGCGCAATGTAGGAATTCTCACTTTGCGCAACAATTCCGGAATTGTACCGGTACAAGTCTGGAAATGCGCAAGGAATTTGGTGTTAACTTATCTATATACATACTGATTAGCTGCCCTTTTCCTCACTTTTGTTTCATAGCATTTCCGGACAAGAAAAAATGATATATGAGCTAATTAGAACTCAAATTGCTCGATCTCCGTTGGCTCATTCGCCATGACCCGCCCCGATAGCTCAGTTGGTAGAGTGTCCGCTCCGGGGAACGGGAGGTCACGGGTTCGATCCTGGGCCGCGACATACCAAAGTCGTTAAAATGGTACTAGCTGCTCCTTGCTTGGCACTCTGATTTACGGGGTAGAGCTAGGACTGGTCGACCCAGTGTCAGGATAATGTGACCGGGCGTGGTATCATGTAATGTGTCTGGGACATGATACTTCAGTGAGGCAGCACTATAAAAATGTGAGCATTGAGCTCCCTGTCGCAACCAGACACCGTCGTGATATGACTGAAAAATTGTTGAAAGCGACGTTAAACCCGAATTTACACACACACTGATTCGCCATGAATGCTTCGAACCCCATCTTGAGACCTAAGGGAATTCCCCCAGACACAAAATAGGAGGACGTTAGGAAATGTTTCTTCTTTTATTTTGCAAATGTATGTTGTTTACCCATGCCCCCGCCCATAGGAGCTTGAAGAAATATATGGGCTGCACGATGCTTCCACGCAGAGCTGAATCCGGCCCGCACACTAGTACTGGTAAACCGCTTAGAGGATCTAAGCCTGTCCAGGAACCGCGGTACGAGGCGGACCGTCCATGCTAATAAACCCTATTGGTTTCATTGGGCGACAGGGCTTGAGATGTCATTTCATCTCAATGTCGGGTAAAAGTCCCACTAAATTGGAAGCAACGTCTCCAAAATGACCTTTACAGTGTTGACGGGGACGTTAAACCTCAAATCAAACAAACAAACAAATGTTGTTTACCAATTAGAATCGCCTCGATGAGACCGTTCTAATGAGTACACACAACATATATCTATAATATAAAACAGCGAAGATATGTGCTGCATTTATCGCCTTTATGCCTCTTAGTATGGAACTGTTAGTAACCCTCCGTGGGCCAAACAAGCATATACAAACACATTGTAAACTTTACCGCCGAAAAATTGAACATTTTAAGATGAAAAATTGTGATATTTTTCTTATTTCTGCTTAAAATATAGATTGTCGGTACTCTTTGGAACCGCTTCATCGAGGCGGTTCTAACGCGTACCCACGATCTCTATTTTGGAACAGAAATAAGAAACATAAGTTTTACCCCTGTAAACCCCGGTTTCATTACATTAAAGTAGGGTTCAATAGGATCAAAATTATATAGGCGTGTTTTCGCGAAGAAACTATGACCGTCTCAAAATTCTTTATCATGGTCCCAAATGGACTCGAGCTATTGACGTTCGACTGTTTATACATCATAGCTCATATGATCAATGTTCTAACATTAGCATGTTAATCTGTGATAGGGGAATCAATCAGTCAATCAGTCAATCAATCAATCAATCAAACATTCAATCAACCAGTCAGTATAGATCCTGATCATATGGCTCATACATCACGTGAATAAGTCCGTGAAATGAAGACCCCTTTACCCCACTTTATTTTGAGAAAACTGGGGGTTACGGCGGTATACACTATTTTTTGTTATTTCTGCTCCAAGACATAGGTTGTGGGTACTCGTTAGAACCGCCTCAATGCGGTTCTAACGAGCACCCACAGCCTATGTTTGCAATATGAATTAGAAAATTATCACGGATTTTCATCAGAAAAGTAGCCATTTTGGAGTTGTACCGCACGGGTGTGTGTTATCGTAATGCTCGAAATCTACACTGTTTCAGTTATCAGTTTCTATTCTATAGTTCTACAAGAGTCAAACTTCATGTGCCCTGTGGTTTCAAAGCAGGGATGGTTGGGGTGGGGAGGTTGACTTGTCAAAACTAAATTGAGGTCGGCATGAAAATGGTGGGAAAATACATCCATCGACCTACATCAAAGAAACACGCCGATATAAATCTGACAACTTTAAACCCTAATTTTATAAAATAAAATCGGGGTTATAGGGGTATATATTTTTTATATCTGATTGTGGGTGCTCGTTAGAACCGCCTCACGACGAGTTACCAAAATCTTTGTTTAGGGCAGAAATTAGAAAAACTATGAGATTTTTTTTATCTGTTGTTTAATTTTAGGTGGAGAAAAATCAGCATATTTGAATAGACGTGTTTTCGGAATGTACATTAAACTCCAAGCAGGCATACGTCGCTAGGGCATTGTCAAATTAGCGTCGGTGCAACGTCAAGACGTTGCACCGACGTAGATGTGACGTTGCATAAACGCCATGACGTTGCACCGAAGTTGATGTGACGCCACAAATACGTCATGTGCCTGCTGGGCTTACATATTTAGTGAGTCTACTTACTTAACTTTATGCCTGTTAGCTTTACCCTTATCCCATTGCCCCCGACAAGCCCTATCTCAGGAAACCGCATAAAAGCATGTAAAGTGGAAGCCTCCATTGGAGAAATGGATTGGGCTGCGTGATGCTTCCACGCAGATCTGAAACAGACTGCACACGGCAACAGTTAAACTGCTTAGAAGGTCTTAGCCTGCCCAGACAAAGTAATGGGTGTCGGGTCGTCAATGCATATAAACCATATTTGTCTGTATTTGGCGGCAGAGCTTGAGCCGTCATTTTATCACAATGACGTTTAAAAGCCGGATACAATGGGAAGCAACATCTCCAAAGTGATCTAAATGGTGTTGTCGGTGACCTTAAACCTAAAAAAAAAAAAAAATAAAAAAAAATACAAAAATGTGAAACAGCGAAATCATGTTGCCACGTCGTATCGCTATCGACCCGACGTTGATCCGTCAGTCTATGCTGTCTCGGTATTGATCCATAATAGCAGCCATCGAATCAGGATCTACACTATTTCTCATTCAGTTGGCAATTTGTTTGAATACTTTGTATCAAGTACAGCCGAACTTCAATGGCACGAACCCCTTTTGGACCATGACAATATGTTCGGGACAACGGCAGTTTGTCCGACGTAAGGTTCCTGGATGCATTATGCATATAACTCAGGGTGCATATTTCGGTGTTCTACATTACTTATCTTTGTTTTGTGTACCCACTACAATCGCCGCATCGAGGTGATTCTAATGAGTACTCACAACATACATTTGCTAGGTATACACGTAACTGCTTCAATTTGACATGAGACTGACCTCTATGCAAGGAATAAATTAATCAGTTTTATCGCCTAATAGGTCGGATTTTGTAAACCTTTTGTAAAATATATGAGGGTCACTGATGAGGGCTAATTGGCCGAAACTAGCGAGTCTGGCCCGGAAAATATGTACACTCCATATTTTTTCAGTTCTGTGGTGAATTCCTTGCTTCTAGAGGATAGCCCTTTCTAGAACATATTTAACGTGACTTCAGCTGTTGTCTGGGAATGTGTGGCGACCGTAAAAAGTCTCCCTGCCCTACATCATAGTGTAGTTTATACTTTCTTGTCCTTTGGGCTCATTGATTCCATTGTGGAATATGAGGGTCACTGATGAGGCCTAATTGTCCGAAACTAGCTAGTCTGGCCCAGAAAACATGTACACTCGATATTTTTAGTTCTGTGGTGAATTCCTTGCTCCCAAAGGATAACCCTTTCTAGAACATATTTTCATGAATTTTCGGCATCTTGTGAATGACGACACATACACACCGACCTCATTAAATTTATTATTTAATAACAATATCGACCTCTTCGGAAAAAGGGGAAGATAAATATATACATTCAGTCGGGTATGAAATTATGGTTTTTTGTTTGATTCGAGGTTTAACGTCCCCGCCAACACTGTAAAGGTCATTTTGGAGACGTTGCTTCCAATTTTGTGGGACTTTTACCCGACATTGAGATGAAATGACATCTCAAGCCCTGTCGCACAATGAAACCAATAGGGCTTATAAGCATGGACGGTCCGCCTCGCACCGCGGTTCCTGGACAGGCTTAGTTCATCTAAGCGGTTTACCAGTACTAGTGTGCGGGCCGGATTCGGCTCTGCGTGGAAGCATCATGCAGCCCATATATTTCTTCAAGCCCCTATGGGCGGGAGCCAATGAAATTATAGTAATAGAGGTCACCAGTCTTATGTCAGATTGCATTAGCTATACAACTTGAAGAAGAAAATTTCCCCGAATTACGTCTATTTCGGTTCTCGAGGAATTTCATGAGGACTCGAGAACGGCTTCGACTCATCCATGGTAAACCTGCGGGCGGAGTTCGAGCCATTGAAGTTCCACTGTAATTGGAGATATGGGTGTTGCGCAATGTTTTTTTTTTTTTTTGTTTTTTTTTTTTCAGCAGAATGTGGGTGTTGCGCAATATTTTTTTTAGCAGAATGTGGGTGTTGCGCAATAGTGTTTTTTTTCAGCAGAATAAGGGTCAACGTAGATTTTGTGGGGTGCAATTTTGACTTATCGACGTATTTTTGGGGTTTTCTGTAGGTTTTTTGAAGATAATCATTTTTTGTGTCTATGACATTAGCCCATTGCAGGAGATGATTTACTTAAGCCTTGGCTTACCTTCAGATCCTGCACCATATGTATGTATTCTATATTGCTGTTGTAAATTTGCTAATAAAATACTGTTTAAATCAACCCATTGCATGCGGGAAATCCCTAAAGGGGTACCATGGCAAACAGTACAGGCCCAGATCAGACGCCGCAGAACGCGGCGTCTGATCAGGGCCTACACTATTTGCTACGTTGTAACAGGATTTTCCGTCAAAATAGAATTAGAACGAAAAAATAGGCCTGACACCTATTAAATGACAAATGGACTGGTCGAAGGTATAGCAATGGAAGAGTCTACTAGCATACAATGGGTTAAGGTTTAATCGTATGTCTGTACATATGGTTGTTGCTTAATCAATTTTTAAGCAGACCAAGCGTTACCATCACGAAAACACGCCTATGCAAATACATTGTAAACCTTATTGCCGAAAAATCGAAGATTTTAAGATGACAAAGTTGTGAATTTTTTCTTATTTCTGCTCAAAATATAGATTGATGGTGCACGTTAGAACCGCCTTATGGAGGCGGTTCTAACGAGTACCCCCAATCTATATTTTAGAGCAGAAATAACGAAATACTGTTTACCCCCGTAAACCCCAATTTTGCTATATAAAAGTGGGGTTCTACGAGGTCAAAATTATATAAGCGTGTTCTCGTGATGACGTTCCGAACCCGAGAAGGGAGTTGCTGGTTTTATTTACTTTATTTATTTATTTGTTAAGTTTTCTGCAAATGATAACATCTTGTGCACACGAGATAATATCTTGTGCAAGCAACATAATATCTTCTGCGCACAAAAATATCTTGGCGCACAGGATAATATCTTATTTGCACAACTTATTATCTTGGCCGTACACCATAATAGCTCACGCAAAATATTATCTTCTTTTCACAACATATTATCTTGTTCACACAAGATAGAATCTTGTGCAAACAACATATTATCTTGTGCGCGCAGGATATATTATTGTGTGCACAAAATATTAACTTGTTTGTACAACACATCATCTTGTTCACACAAAATTTTATCTTGTACAAACAACAATATCTTGTGCGCACAACATATTATCTTGTTTGTACAACATATTATCTTGTTCGCACACCTTATTACCTTGTTCGCATAACGTATCATCGTGTTTCTTAACAGAAAGTAATATGTTGTGCGCACAAGATAATATGGTGTGCAAACAAGATATTATGCTATTTGGATAAAATAATAAGTTGTACAAAATATTTTGTTGTCCGCACGCAATAATAATGGTATCTTGTTCAAACAACTTAAAAATAAAACCAGCATGTCCTTTCCCGAGTTCCATATTAACGTACATTTTTGCGTGCTACATGTAAAACATTCGTTTGTAAACGTATGTATTGTCGGGGTTTCTGAAGGTTATCATTTTTTGTTTATGTGTGGTTACAGTTTAATCGTTATATTTGTATATATGGCTTAATTTGGTGGGATTACTGCATATAAGAAGGACTTTACAATGGGAATGACGGTTTTTAATGCAGTTAACCCTCGTTATATCGATATTCGATGTAACAACACAATTTGTTGCAGCCCATCCATATAGCGACAAAACTTCTCACATTTTCAATAAAACAAAGACTCTGTTCAAGGTTTGGTGGAAGTTTATGGGTATTTCAGGCACTCCAAGAAACAAATTTTGTGAACAGTTGTTAGATCGGTCCGCAGAAAACAAGGCTGTAGTTGTCTGCAAGAATGTGATTCTAACCATTAGAAAAGCATGCCTATGTAATTTAATGGTGTCCAACATGTCGTCAGAAATGACAAATATTAGGTAAAATAATGAAACGTGATTCTTATATCTGCTTTCAACATAGGTTGTGGTTGCTCGTTATAACCGCCGCATTGAGGGTAGCAACAACCATTGTCTTGGAGCAGAAAATAATGTAATAATAATAATAATGTAAACCTCTGTAAACCTCTGTAAACCCCAGTTTTTCTATATATAAAGTGGGGTTCTGGGAGTGTTCATTTCACTGACTTGTTGGCGTGATGAAACAAATTACCAGCATGCTGTGGTTATTTGTAAGAATCCCCTCAGGGATTGCGATTCTAACATATTACAACAACATTTTTTTTTCTTAGAGTCATACTGAGAACAAGATAATTCAACTGGATATTTTCGGATCCGCAAAATATTGAGGACCAAAAAAGTACTGTCGTTATATCGAGGGTTCTCTGTACATGTATTTAAATTTTATGGCCCGATCAACTTTGTGGGAATAAGGTTCTTTGATATTCATATTGTCATGTTTAAATGTATGCATGGGTAGCACCACGGGTACAATAAACTTTGCCCGAAAATTCTTTAAATCCTGGTTTTAACTTTCAACATGGGGTTTTAATTCATCACGTAGACAAATCCGTGCCATTATGATAACTCAGCCGTGCGACAAAGTGCATTTTTCACATCTCCAAAATGGCTACTTTTCTGGTGAAAATCAGTGATATTTTTCGTATAAATACTTAAACTGTAGATTGTGAGTACTCTTTAGAACCGCCTCATTTAGGCGGTTCTAACGAGTACCCACAACCTATGTCTTGGAGCAGAAATAAGAAAAATATTGTATACCCCATTAAAACCCAGTTTTCTGTATATGAAGTGGGGTTTAGGGGGTCTTCATTTCACGGACTTGTTCACGTGATGAAATGAACACCCCACTTAACCCCACTTTATATAGAGAAATTTGGGGTTTAAGGCGGTATACACTATTTTCTTATTTTTGCTCCAAAACAAAAGTTGTGGGTACTCGTTAGAACCGCCTCAATGAGGCGGTTCTAACGAGCACCCACAACTTATGTTTGCAGTATTTGTAAGAAAACTATCACGGACTTTCATCAGAAAAGTTGCCATTTTGGAGATGTGAAAAAATACAGTATGTCACACGGGTGTGTTATCGTAATGTATGTTCAAATACCTTTTCTTCAATCCTAAGTTTAAAAAAAAATAAACCAGACCTAACGTCAAATAAAAAATAAATCTTCAAATCAACACTAATTTTTTAACCGTGGATAGAGAGGTAAAAACCGTACAACATTAAATGACTTCAAACTTGGGTAATTTCACTGCAATAACATTTGTCGGGTGTCTCGGAAGTTAACCGAATACTCGGCCTAGCGGCCTCGTGTTCTATCAGCTTCCTCGAAACCCGGCACATTTTAATAGAGGAAAACCCATGGGTGATCCGTATATTATTATATGTTTGGTGTTCTTTTTTATGTTTAGAAGAATTAGATGCTTTTTTTATTCCACGGCACGCAAAAAGTGGCGTGGTATAATGCTAAACCCTCCGAAATTTCAAGTGTCCGTCCGTTCGTACGTCCGTCCGTCTGTAAACTTTTCGTTTCCGGATAACTCCTTCTACAGTTTACATCCGATCAACCGCCCCCGCCCATCGGGGCTTGAAGAAATAGATGGGCTGCATGATGCTTCCACGCAGAGCTGAAACCGACCCGCACACAAGTACTGGTCAACCGCTTAGAGGATCAAGCCTGCCCAGGCAAAGCGGTGCGAGTCGGAACCGTCCATGCTTATAAACCCTATTTGTTTCATTGGGCGGCAGGGCTTGGCATGTCATTTCATCTCAATGTCGGGTAAAAGTCGCACAAAATTGGAAGCAGCGTCTCCAAAATGACCTTTACATTGTTGACGGGGACGTTAAACCTCAAATCAAACAAACATCCGATCAAGCTAAAGCTGCATACATAGTTAGACCATGGTGTGGGACAGCGCATATTGGTTCGAGGTTACATCCACCAAATGTTAATAGAGTTATGCCCCTTTGAATTGTTTGGTGAACTTTTTGTTTTAGGATAATTCCTTCACCTCCAACCCCCTCGGTCCAACAAATAATAATATTTATGTCCCTTTGATATTTTTGTAAACTTTTCGTTTCCGAATTACTCCTCCCACAGTTTACATTAGATCAAGTTGAAAGTACACACGTAGTTAGACCATGACGTGGGGCGGTGCTTATTGTTTCGAGGTCACGGTCCACCAAATAATAATAGAGGTATGCCCCTTTTTGTCCACCAAATAATAATGGAGTTATGTCCCTTTAAAAAACATTTTTTCCCGGATAACTCCTCCTACACTTTTCACCCGATGATGCTTAAACTTTATATACAGTAAGACCATGATATGGAACAGGGTTTGTTATTTTGAGGTTACTGTCCGCCAAATATTACCACAGTTATACCACTTTCACAGATTTTTCTAAACATTCCTTTTCCGGACAACTCCTTCATCTGATGAAGCTGAAACTTTACATATGGTAAGACTATGATGTTGAACAGCGCATATTGTTTTGAGGTTACAGTCCGCCAAATATTACCAAAGTTATTCACCTTTCACAGATCTTTCTAAACGTTCCGTTTCCGGACAACTCCTACATCTGATGAAGCTGAAACTAAACACATAGTAAGACCATGATGTTGTACAGCGCATATCATTGCAAAATTAGTCTTAATTTTAGGTCATCTTAAAAGCGGAATTTTACTATATTTCAATGTTCTTTTTTGCGTCTATTCCATAGTATTATGTCTTTCTATTTACATCCGGAAGTACATTATTATTGCAATGAAATAATCACGGATGATCGTTGTTCTTGTATACTTGTCATTTTTTGTTTTGTTTGTTTGATTTGATGTTAAACGTCCCCGTCAACACTGTAAAGGTCATTTTGGAGACGTTGCTTCCAATTTTGTGGGACTTTTACCCAACATTGAGATGAAATGACATCTCAAGCCCTGTCGCCCAATGAAACCAATAGGGTTTATGAGCATGGACGGTCCGCGGTTCCTGGACAGGCTTAGACCCTCTAAGCGGTTTACCTGTACTAGTGTGCGGGCCGGATTCAGCTCTGCGTGGAAGCATCATGCAGCCCACACATTTCTGAAACTTGATATTTGCCATTTGTCTATGGATTAATGATTTTGGATTAACGCTTTGGTACTATGACCTAAACTACTTTTTATAGCAAAATTAGTCTTAATTTTAGGTGGTCTTAATTTTAGGTGGTCTTAATAGCGGAGTTTTACTGTATTTCAATGTTCTTTTTCGCGTCTATTTCATAGTATGATGCCGTTAACCATTCACCGTTTGACGCTTATGACCAACAAAGAGGGTTGACGCGTCGTTAAACACGGAATCATCATCATCATCCATAGTATGATGTCTATCTATTTACATCCGAATGTACATTATTATTGCAATGAAATAATCAAGTATGATCGTTGTTCTTGTATACTTGTCAAGTATGGGGTTTGGAGAAAAAAAACTGGGTTGCACGATGCTTCCACATCGCAAAAACACGCCTATATAATTTTGACCCCCTTGAACCCCACTTTGATATAGTAAAACTGGGGTTTCCGGTGGGGGGTATATCTTATTTTTCTTATTTCTGCTCTAAAATATAGATTGTGGGTACTCGTTAGAACCGCCTCGATTAGGCGGTTCTAATGAGTGCGCACAATCTATATTTGGAGCAGAAATAAGAAAAAATATCACAATTTTTCGTCATAAAATTTTCATTTTTTCGGCGATAAAGATGGCAATGTATTTGTATAGGCGTGTTTGCGTAATGACGCAGAGCTGAAAGTATTGGGAAAAGCTTAGATGATCCAAGGTGTTGCGAATCAGCTTGTCCGTGCAAACCCTTTTGTTTCATTGGATGACAGGGCTTGAGATGTCCAATAAATTTCAAAATGGGAAGCAACGTCTCCAACATGACCTAAATAGTGTTGTCGGGGACGTTAAACCTCAACTCAAAGAAACAAACAAACAAACAAACAAAACTTGTCAAGTACAGTAAAACCTGCATTAGCGGCCACCTCTATTAAGCAAGCAACCTGTCTTAAGCAAGCAGGCATTTGGTTCCAAAATTGGGCAAATGTACTAAATTTCATCTGTATTAAGCAAACACCTGTCTTAAGCAAGCGCATTTTGGTTTTTCCTTAGGTGCTTGCTCAGTACAGGTTGGACTGTATACATATTTCTATCATATTATGCTACATGTATGTTATCTTTCAAGAGGTTCAATAAAACTGGGTTAAATTGTTTTTGCTTGTTACCCCATGGGTAAGATTGCTGACTCTTAATCAGTAGGTCGCTAACTCCTGTGTTTCAAATAAAAATAAAAAAAAGAGTTCCTTTAAGAGCAATGAAAATATTCATAAGAAAGAAGATGGGTCATACTACGTAGTTTCGGCTAATAAAGCCTCATCAGTGACCCTGTAATGATCCGGCAACGAAAGCCAGAGGAAGAATCTATAATAGCACTATATATAAGAAAAATATCACGGATTTTCATCAGAAAAGTAGCCATTTTTGGAGATGTGAAAAAATGCACTATGTCGCACGGGTGTGTTATCGTAATGCTCGATTTGAGTAAATTAACCCATTTTTTACCAAATTTACGGGTATACCTACGGAACCCGGTAAGGGACATGATTTTTTATTTTTATTATGTTGTGCGAACAAGATAATATCTTGAGCGGACAACATATTATCTTGTTCGGACAACATATTATCTTGTGCGGACAAGATATTATCTTGTACGGACAAGATAATATCTTGTTCGCACAACATAATATCTTCTGCGGACAAGATAATATTTTGTCCGCACAACATAATATCTTGTCCGCACAAGATATTATCTGGTCCGCACAAGATAATATCTTGTCCGCACAAGATAATATCTTGTCCGCTCAACTTCCCAAGATCTATGTTGTGCAAACAAGATAATATGTTGTGCGAACAAGATAATATCTTGTGCGCACAAGATATTATGTTGTGCGAACAAGATCATATCTTGTCCACACAAGATAATATCTTGTCCGAACAAGATAATATCTTTTCCGCTTAAGATATTATCTTGTTCGCACAACATAATAAAAAAAAAATCATGTCCCTTACCGGGTTCCGTAGGTATACCCGTATAATTATCTAAAATGCGGGTAGACCGGTATTGGTCATTTGACCCTTTTGGTACACCATAATTAAGGGCGGTAAAACTCCCCACACCCCACACTCTCAAAACGAAAAAAAAAAAAAAAAAAAAAATAGACACCAACAAGCGAAATGCATCGCATAAACATGTCTATATAATTTTGACTCCCTCGAACCCAACTAAAATTGGGTTTGCAGAGGAAAATCTAATTTTACATAATTCTGCTCTAAAATATAGATTACTGGTACACTTCAGAACCGCCTCCTGTACCAAGAATCTATATTGTAAGCAAAAAAAAAAAAAGGAAAACAAATCATATTTTTTCTCATTACGATAACACACCCGTGCGTATTCTAAAGGGGGAAGAGATACTATGTCCGTAGAATAAACATCTCTATATACAGGGTATTCATTTTTATCCTTATTTCTGTTCAAAAACACAGATTGCGGATACCCCTCAGAGCCACCTCAAGGCGGCTATTCTAAAGAACACGCACGCCCAATCTATGTCAGACTCTTTGGAACCGTCTCAATGAGGCTTTTATAAATGTATGTTCGAAAGCACAAAAAAAAATAATAAAATAAAATAAAACAAATAAAAAATAAAGAACACAAATTGTTGGTGCTCTTTAGAACCGCCTCATTGAGGTAGTTCTAAAGAGCACTAGAAATAAGGAAAAGCTTAAATGTTTTCCTAGGAAATATGTTTTAACTAAATAAACAAGATATATGAATGACGTCATTCGAGGCGGGTCTAAATAACATCCACAATCTATGTTAAGACTCCTGACAGGGCCTGTTATGTCCATTTCGCAAACACGCCTATACAAATACATTACCACCTATATCGCCGAAAAAATGAAAATTTCAAGATGAAAAATTGTGAGATTTTTCTTATTTCTGCTCAAAATATAGATTGTGGGCACTCATTAGAACCGCCTCATCGAGGCGGTTCTAACGAGTACCCACAATCTATATTTTAGAGCAGAAATAAGAAAAAATAAGGTATACCCCCGGAAACCCCCGTTTTACATGTACAATATAGAAGTGGGGCTCAATGGGGGTCAAAATTATATAGGCGTGTTTTCGTGATGATTTCATCTCAGTGTCGGGTGAAGTCGTAAAAGGTTGGAAGCAGCGTCTCAAAAATCAAAAATCACCTCTACAGTGTTGATGGGGACGTTAAACTTCAAATCAAACAAATCTATATTGGAAACAGAAATATGTTGTTTTTTTTTGTTGTTGTCTGAAATTTTCTTTTTTGGTGGTAAATGTTTCCAATATATTTGAATAGGCGTGTTTTGGTAATGTACCCGACATCGAGATGACATCCCAAGCCTTTCTACCCAATGAAACCAATAGGGTTTATATGATGGATGGTCCAACTCACAGCACTTTCCTGGGCAGCACTAGAACCTATTAGCAATCTATCTGTTCAAGCCCCGAAGGGCGGGGCCAACACGCCCATGTAATAATATCCATGCGTACCCAAATGTAGATCAAGAAAATAAACGGTACTGCTCAAAACATCACAACCAGCTCGTGTCCTTATATCCTTGCAATCATTTTACCGCACTTTCGGTGTTGGCGTATGTTGCTTATATCTCGCCCAATCAAAGTATCTTTGAGATAGTTTCGTTATAAATACTAAAACATGGTTTTTATACTATATTCTAACATTTTATGTGTCCTTGTCCGTCCTTGCCAGTCCTTGTCAGTCAGCAGTGTTTAGTAGGACCGCAATAAATTGACCAAATGAGACTAGTCCTTAGGTACTATAGTCAGAGAATAGCAGGACTTAAAGAATATCCCTGCGTCCCTCCTTAAATTCGAGGCTCACAACATACCAATCAGCCCTGGAGTGTACATAGATGATCTTTCACGCGTGTTCATGTGTTATTGAATTTATTAAACGAGGTGAGGAAAATGGATAAAATGCGAGGCTTCGCCTGGCATTTGATCCCTTTACCTCAACGAATTTGATAAATTTGATAATGCATTAGCACGAATGCGAGGTTCTATTTATCATATGACATTCAAAACGCATTTTATTCATGACTTTATAACAGAAATGTTAATATATCGCCATTAGTAAACGTGGCACTTATTCCGCCATTAGTAAACGCGACGTTAAGTTGTTAAGTAAGTGAGTGTTTGAGTTTAACGTCCCACCAACAGCTAATGTCATACGGAGACGGGACCTCGGTTTAAACACTCATCCGAAAGTCCGGAGAAGCCAGGGATCGATCCTGCGATCCCTGGTTTACAAGGCGAGAAGCGTAACCACTGCACCACGGAGGCTTCTATTTAAGTTGTTGTAAGGACGTCGTACTGTAACGTTACAGGGGGTATCTAACTAATTTGCTTATTTAATCCACTAGTGGATTGCAGAATTTATTACATGGCGTTATTACACTCTCAGACGCGACATCATATGATAATGTTCATCACCCAGACTTGATAACCTGATGAAATGTGCAATGTAGCGGCTAACTGCTCACGCCATTTATTTTGGTTTTGTTTTATGGCCCTTTCAAGATTATTTCACTTATATTGAGTCGATTGATAATCAGGTGGTCGAAAACTAGAGTACCCAGAGAAAAACAACCTGACCTTCCATTGCAGGACTTGGCAACCCACACTTGACGCGAGCCAGGCTCGAACCACAGCGTTAAGAGACCCAATGATTGCTTACGCCATATAAGCTATTTTCGGAGAAGGGAGGTTATAATCTGCACTCATTAACAGAATCTAAATTTAAAAAGCACTGATTGAGCCATTTAACACAAACCAAAATCATATGTATTCTTGCATTCATTTCAAGTATTTAACAATGTGACTTGCTTAATAGGCCCAAATTGATTATTTAAGTCAGGTTGCTTCTGCAGAGGTAGCCTGGTCGGATGCACGTCTGACGATGATCAGGAGGACGCGTGTTCGACTCCTGCCGGGGTCGGCGACATTCTTTGGTGGAGATCGATCATGAAATCTTTTCTACGGTCATTCTGTCCCTTCCGCTGATTCACGAAGGTCAGCTGTCAGTTCCGGGAGAGAGATTATGCACTGTATTGGTTAACCCCTTACGTATAAGCCTGTCCAGGAAAAGTGTGGACAGGTAAACTGACTGGCTCAAAAGTGACCTAAATAGTGTTGACTGGGCCGTCAAACTCCAATACAAACTAAAAAAAAGTCAGATTGCTACAAGACTTGAGAGAAAGCCTGTTTTTGTGTACAAAGGTTTCCAGCAGCCTGCCCATTTGAGGAGTGATCAGCACATTGGCAGCTAGGGTATACATTATCCAGTTTCAAAATGTAATATTTCAAGCCATGTAGCTGAGAACTGTGCATACAACTAAATAGCATCTTTCCTATCGGCAGATAGATGAAAATATTGTGAAACTTTTCTAATTTCTGGTCCCAGATTGTGGGTGCTCGTTAGATCAACCTCATTTAGGCTGTTCTAATGGGTACCAATAATTTGTTTCTAATCTGAAACGAAGAAAATAATATATAGCCCTCGTAAACCCATTTTCTAAATAAAATAATGGTGGTTGGGTGAGGCAAAGTTGACGTATCTTAAAACACTCGGGCGTCCAGCTGATACTGGCTTACAGTTGGGAAAAGCCTGCTGTCCTTGTAGAAGGTACGGGTAGAGAGGGTATTTTGAACAGTAAAATTCCTATATCATCACAGTAAGTCCGTGAAAGAGCACCCCCTAAACCCCACTTTATATAGAGAAAACTAGGGTTTACTGGGAGGGTGGGGTGGGGTTGGGGGGATTAACATTATTTTTCTTGTTTCTGTCCCAATGCATAAGTTGTGGATATTCGCTAGAACCGCCTCACTGAGACAGTTCTAACGAGTACCCACAACCTACATTTGCTGTATACGTAAATAAGAAAAGTATGGATTTTCATCAGAAAAGTGGCCATTTTGGGGATAAAAAATCCACTGTCGCACTGGTGGGTTAGCGTAATGTTAAGACCACCTTTTTGTCTGTTCAAAGTGGTCTTAAAGATCACTTTTGAACAATCCCAAAGGTGGTCTCTTTATAGGAGACACTGGGTGTTGAAAAATACAAGAAAAAGTAAACCTTCAGCTTTTAAAAGCACAATCATTTAGTCTTAATTTTAGGTCGTCTTTACCCTTATCCTGGTGTTCATGACAACCCCTACCTTTGCAAACAGTGTAGATCCAGATAAGTAGTCATCTGATCAGGGTCTACACTGGTTGACATTCATTTTGTGAATTTGCAGCAATAAATTACATCAAGTAATCTGAATGGTTTAAAATCAGTATTGGGTGTGGCTAAATTAAATATTCAGCAGGACAAGTGTTAATAGCGGAATTTTACTGCAATGTCTTCTCATTGTTCACTTCTGTTGTTTTTCCTCTTTCGCCTGTCCCTCTCTTTTATCTACTCCCTTTTTTCTGGGAGATAACACAAAATGAACCTGGAGGATTGACGTTAAACCCGAAACAATAAAATTCTAAATGTAAACAAGGGTTAAAAGGGGGTGTTCATGTTTGGTTTAGTTATTTCCTGATCACAAAGCTCACTTATGATGGGTTTGTCATCATGTCCTAGGTAGCTCGGTCTGATACCCTCTTGTTGGTGATCGATACCTGCCAGGTTTCAGTGAGGGTTTCAATGGTTTCTTGCTGTTGAGTCCTCACCGTTGTCTCACCTCTGTGGTTCTTTGATTTTTGTGTTCACGGAGATGTTGCACTGATGAGTTAGGAGGCCTTCATGCGGACTGAACAAATTATTTGTCTAAATCGCGACGGAAGTAAGGGCGAGGATTGTGGCCACGTAAAATCGATTTTAAGCCCCCCAGTGGAAATCTTCCACTGACCGTTCCAAGGCGGCTCTTCTGTGGCGTTTTATTTATGTTGTTGTTTGTTACTTACTGTGTGTATCACTTGTGTCTTTTAATTTTGGATGGCCATATGGCCATTTTGTGGGAAAGTAACTGTCCTTATGGCCTTCCTTTGTTTAGGTTTCCATTATGGTCTGGTCGCTTAATGTTTGTATTTCTTTCCCTTTGGTGTCTTATGGGTGGAGTAAGTTAATTGTATCAATTCCTGATCTTTGTTTTACTTCTACTTGTCATTCTCTCAAGCAGATTGCTCATGTAATCCAGCCCGCTGATACAAGAAGGGCAGGTGTCAGTTTCTGGCTAACGAATGTGCACTAAAAGTTTACGACTTTACATATAAGCCTGCCCAGGAAAAATATGGCTACGTAAACTGACAGGCCCAAAATGACCTGATTAGTGTTGACTGGGTCATTAACTCCAAAACAAAACTTTTCATCTTAAGTGTTATGGTTATCAAAAGCGCAACATATCTTTCATTATCTTATATTAATTTGTCCCTGCTCTAAGTTGTCTGGTCCAAGCATGCAACTGACGTAATTGTGACGTCACGTCAGTCGGTACAACGTCGCGACATTTATGTAACGTCACATCTACATCTTTGCAACGTCATGATAATGCATAGACGTTGATTTGATGTTGCCATAGCGGCATGCTTGCTGGGGTGTTTACAAATAATTCTAAGGACATTACCGCAGAAGCATATTTTATGGCCCTTTCAAGATTTCACTTATTTCAACCTGATCTTTTATCAGGTGATTTGTTCTTTTTTGGTTTTACGGCCCTTTATTATTATTTCACTCATATTGAGCTGATGGTGAAACAAAAGTGGGTGAAAACCAAAGTACCCAGGGAAAAAAACACCTGGTCTTTGCGTCTGGCGTGGCCCAGAGCAGGCACAAACAATAGTGGTGAAAAACCTAATGATAAGAGTTGGCACTCTTACCTATTAAGCCAGCGAGGCCCATTTACAAGGGATACTACTGGTAAACATTGACAGCACACCAATTTTCATCACGAAAACATGCCTATATAATTTTGAACCCCAGATTTATATAGTAAAATGGGGGTTTGCAGGGGTAAACCTTTCTTATTTCTGCTCTAAAATATAGATTGTGGGTACTCGTTAGAACCGGCGGTTCTAACAAGTACCCACAGTCTATATTTATCTCCGAGGCGGTTCTAACGAGTACCCACAGTCTATATTTTAAAGCATAAATAAGAAAAATATTTTTTCATCTTAAAATTTTTATTTTTTCAGTGATAAAGATTGTAATGTATTTGTATAAGCGTGTTTTCGTAATGTATCACCGTTGATCAATGTATTCACTGCTAACTTTACCTGTGATTTTGCGAATGCCCAGTCAAAATATGTAGGTCAAGTTCAATAACAATGACAATCTTTTGTTGTTTTGTTTTTTCTTACCTTTGACAACTAAAGTGTTATTAAATAGGCTTTATTTGGAGTCCTTAATGGGAGGTGTGGGGTAATTGTATCAATTCTTGATCATTGCCTTCATTTATAATATCTCAATAGCCTACTCAGTAAGAGTGCAGTCTCGGGTCATAGCTCTGGGTTCAAGCCTTGCTTGGTCAGATGCAGGAAGCCAATTCCTGCAAAAGAAGTGATGGTGATATCTTGAAAGGGTTGTGAAACCAGAGAAAAAACTACAGTGAAATTCTGACTAATTTTGATAGAAAAAGCTTATTTTGATTGTTGTTTTTCTGCCTACAATATCCACTGATCATGGACCACCCTTGGAACTGTTCGAAAGTGGCCTTTAAGACCACTTTTGAACAGTGCCAAAGGTGGTCTTACTATAGGAATTTTACTGCATTTTCTTTGTGTTGAAAGCCAGAGTGTGGGTTCTTATTATAGAACCACCTTTTATCTTCTTAGGCAAGGCAGTTTTCTGACAAGACCAAGCGGCCCCTGCCCATTGGGGCTTGAAGTAGATGGGCTGCATGATGCTTCCACGCACAGCTGAAAGTGACCCGCACACCAGTACTGGTAAACCGCTTTGAGGATCTAAGCCTGCCCAGGCAAAACGGTGCGAGTCGGGCTGTCCATGCTTAGAAACCCTATTGGTTTCATTGGGCGACAGGGCTTGAGATGTCATTTCATCTCAATGTCGGGTGAAAGTCCCACAAAATTGGAAGCAACATCTTCAAAATGACCTTTACAGTGTTGACGGGGATGTTAAACCTCAAATCAAACAAACCAACTCACCAGACCAAGGATATGAGCAGCAGACAAATCAATTACAATAACATCCGTATGACAGAGCAATTTTTTCAGGTCCCCAAAACTGGTGAAAATTTGATAATTTTCTTGTTTTTACTCCAAACCGTTCGATTGTTCTCTTTAGAACTGCCTCATTAAGGCAAATCTAAAGCCCAACAACCTTGATTTGATTTGGAACAGATATAAAGAAAATGCATACCGCAATGATCACAAGTATTGGAACAGAAAGGCCTAAGCAAACAGTGCAGACCCAGATCAGAATGTTACGGAAGAGGTAATCTGATCAGGGTCTAAACTGTTTGCCATTCTGCCTGTACCTTTTGGACTCCTTGCTGGATTATAAAAGAAATCACAACCTGACCGCCCTAAATTTTGAAATGGACTCCTGGTATATATAAGGAGGAAGATCCATTTGGTACAAAATGGGTTAAACCCCAGTTTTCTGCATATGTTGTGGGGTTTACAGGGGTTTTCATTACATGGACTTGTAAATATGACATTTGAGACACACATGCAGAATAAGTGATTTCTCCAGTCGCCTTCCAGTATTGGGTGTATTGGTATCAAAGAAAATGAAACAAAAAATCTATTATTGCATTTTAATGTCAGTTACCAACCAAAAACCTGTTAATATACAGAGTAGCTGGCATTTACAAACAAAACTTAATAATCTGCTATCATATGGTATTTAAACTGCAGGCATGGATGATACTTAAACCAATGCCTGCTGTTTGCCATGTACTTCCCCACAGGTTAACTTACAAGTAACAATATGTTTATCGGGTCTAAAACAACATCTCAAACTGACAATAAGGTACTAAGCACGTTCAAGGATGAGAACAGAGAATGTACAAAACGAGGAAATCCATTCACATAAGAAGAAATGCATCGACCACATTCAAAATACATCAGATCTGGCCATAACAGAGCAAATCCGATATTTTTAAATTCAGCAAATTTCAATCAAAAAGAGGAAGTCCTCTAAAAAGAGACAAGTTCTCATCCCTGCAATATGTCAGTTACCAACCAAAAACATGTTAGTATACAGAGTGTAAATGCGCATTTACAAACAAAACTTAAAAATCTGCTATCATATGGTAATATGTAAGCTGCAGGCATTGATGATGCTTAAACCAATGCCTGCTGTTTGTCATGTACTTCTACACAGTTCAACTTACAATAAAGGCGTAACTATAGTAACAATATGTCTATCAGGTCTAAAACAACATCTCACACTGACAATAACGTACTAAGCAGAATACGTTCAGCAACACTTATAACCTAGAACAAATAGCCAGAATAAAAACTAAACAAAAAAAAATGTTTAAAAATGCGAATACTTATATCTTCATTATGTCACAAACTGAACATCTGGAATTTTTATCTTTGAAAGAACGCATATTTCAAAAAGTCTTAATAACAAAATGTTGAAAATACATTATCTTTTGCAGTGTTATCACTGCTATCATTAGTCATTAATAAACAACGCGAGGCAGGTGATAACAACAAATAATACAGTTAGGTTGCTTTTCACCGAGGGCTTCATTGTTGATAAGAATATTACATAGCAGCCATTACTTTCATAAATAACTTGAGGCAGAACTGATTTTGTTTTACGGATTTGAGGTTTAACTCTTATCATGCTGTTCACGACAACCCCTATCTTTGGAAACAGTGTAGATCCAGATCAGATGGCTTCTGAAGAAGCCATCTGATCAGGATCTACACTGTTTGACATCAAAATTATGAATTTGTACAAATAAATTACATCAAGTAATCTGATTGGTTCAAAGTCAGAGATAGGTGTGGCTAAAATGAATATTCAGCAAGAGAAGGGTTAACGTCCCCATCAACACTGTATAGGTCTTTTTGCAGACTTCGCTTCCTATTTTGTGGGACTTTTACCGAAGTTGAGATGGAAATGTCTCGAACCTTGTTGCCCAATGAAACCAATACGGTTTATAAAAATTGATGTCAATAAAAACAGTACACTGCAGAGATTCTTTACATTTCTCAAATTTAGGCAATTCTTCTGTCCAGTACGTTCAGATGCTTGTAAAATTCACGTGATACCTTAGATGTTCAGATGCCTCATTTTAAAATTTCTTCAAAACGTATACAGTGTTGCTAAATGTATTGTGGGTAATGTTGCAAAATCAATCTAAAATACATCAACATTCCAGATCACCTGAAAGGCTAAGAAAAGAAGCTGCGCCGGTTTTACTCTATGTTTGCTAAGAGTTATGGCATTCCCTCATTCTCTCCATTTTGCAACATTATGGACTGGGCTAAAACCAGAGATAAAAACCTTTTTTAGGAAAACACTCTGGAAACCGTGTCAAACTGGCTGGTAACCAACTAGAATCAATTTAATTTGCTATGTGAAAAAGTACATGAAAACTATTTTGTAAAAACATACAGATGCAAAAATTACTGTCACTATCTTAAGTAATTGTAGAATAGTCTTTTTTAAGAACTGCTTAAAAAGAGAAGTTAGCTAATATTTTACTATCTTGACAAGGTAAGTACTCCTAAATGTGAATGATATTTTGTTCACTTCCTTTTCAGTAAGGAAACCTAGTATTACATGTTTTGAAAGATACTTAAAAATTGCAGGATAGACCAGATTTTTCTTAAACTAATAGGCAAGTTTCTTTTAATTTTCTATCGACATTGATGTTGTTCAATGAAATATTTTGCATGTCCAATCTCTTCTGTTGTCCGTACAGAAATCTAAGTAAATAAACGGACAATCACAGTGTCGCATCTGTACAAAAAATCCGGCCAATCAAAAGGTCTCATCCTGATGATCACTATCTGCCAATCACTGTCTTTCAGCCAGTTCTCTGAACACCTACAATATATAGAAAATAAACATCAGGGTGAAGCCCATTAAAAAACATGCCTATTCAAATATACTGGAAATTTTACAAAATAAAAATCTTCTGATAACAAGTCTGGTAGTTTTCATATTTCTGCTCAAAACAGATTGTGGGAACACATTAGAACCACCCGCCGATGCGATTCTAACAAGTACCCACATTGTTTAATTCTGAACAAAAAAAACATGTATACCCCTGTGAACCCTAGTTTTTCTTACTATATATAAGTGGGGTTTAAGGTGGTAAAAATTATATAGGCACGTTTTCATGATGAACCAACCAAAAACATGCACAAGATTTCACAGGATTTTTTGTTTTTAATTTAGAAAGTTTTTTTTTTGTTTAAAAGCTATATTTTCTTTTAGCTTTTAAAATAAAATACGACTGGGCCACTGCCCATTGGGTCTTGAAGAAAAAGATGAGCTGCAAGATGCTTCCAAGCAAAGCTGAAAACGGCAGCACATGAGTACTGGTAAACCCCTATGAGGATCTAAGCTAGCCCAGGCAATGCTGTGGGAGTCCATGCATATAAACCCTATTGGTTCCATTGGGTGGCAGGACTTAAGGTGTCATTTCATCTCAATGTCAGGTAAAAGTCCCACAAAATTGGAAGCAACGTCTCCAAAATGACTTATACAGTGTTGGCGGAGATGTTAAACCTCAAATGAAACAAACAATCAACGGCTCTTTTTACCATACATTAGTCCAATATGTTCTTGAAACCGCAAGGAATTCTTCCAAATACACATTAGGTGTAATGTCGGAATATTTTACTTTACCACGAAATGTATGCTGTGTGTACAGTACCTCAATCAGACCATTCTTATTTGTACACACAGCAAACATTTATCAAATGCAACACTGAAAGATATCCCACAGTTATCTCCATTATGCCTCTTGATATAGCACTAAAACTAACCCTCCGTGCTCGAACTTCCGAAGCCTCAAACACATTTTCCTGGTCCAAAAGGTGCCTGAGCCATCAAATTTCAACTGTAGGAAACATGATGGTACTGATCACAATACTAGAATGCTGTTTTCATCACTACATTAAACAGGATGAAATTGCGTACAAAGTCTGATCAGTCTTTCCTGTTAGCATAAGCCTTCCATTGCCTCTGGACTACACCAAAGGCTTGAGAAAATTTTCCAGACTGGCTTGATGCACTGACTAATCAGTCTTTCAGTTGATGGTCAAGAGTTTCTCCAGGTGCTCTGATTTACACTGATGATTAACAACTGGCAAAATTAAATGCAAGTGAATTAATATTGAAAGGGATGTACAATAAATCAAACTTAGAACTGCCAAGAGACAGACAAACAATCCTTGCCCTTGCAATATTCCATGCGCAGGCTGTACCTTCTATATATTAAATGTTCTATAAAAGGATTATCCTTTGGAAGCAAGGAATGCACCACAGAGCTAGAAAATATGAAGTGAGCATTTTTTTCTGGGCCAGACTAGCTAGTTTAGGCCAATTGGGCCTCATCAGTGACCCTCAAGTATGTTGTTCAAAATTCCACAATGGAATCAATGATCCCAAAGGACAAGAAAATACAAACTACACTATGATGTAACCCTTATCCAGCTATTCACAACAACCTCTACCTTTCAAGTGTAGATCCAGATCAGAGCCATCTGATCAGGATCTACACTGTAGGTCATTCAGTTTGTGAATTTGAACGAAAATACTATATCCTGTAATGTGATTGGCTTAAAGTCAAAAATGGTTGTGGCTTATTTAAATATTCAGCAAGATGAGGGTTGAAGAAGAAACTTCATCTTTTTATTATAGTTTGAAAAGAATATCTGCTTCATATTCTTAGCTCATGCTGAGATGTTAATGGATTTACATCCCTTTAAAAATTATTTCACCCATTTGGAGACCATCTTTAATGAGAGATTGGTGAAAACTGGAGTACCCGGGGGAAAACCTGACCTCCCTTACATAACTTGGCCTCTCACATGTAGCCTGAGCCAGGAGTGATTAATACAATACCTTCCCACCACACATCTTGTACAGTTCATTACAACTACCTTCTATCTAGAATAACATCTGGATCCATTCCAATCTGTAAAACAGTCACCATTATTCTGGCCAACTGACCACGTAACCACATGACCACAACATGACCATCACATTACAATTACCACCGTCATCTTTATGACCATTACCATGACCATCACATCTGTCTAAGCCATCATATTCCACAATGTCACAAAATGATTGGCCATGCTGCACTAGAAAGAAAACAAGGTAACAAAAAGAAAAACTGTCCGAGTTTAAACAGCCTAGTGAAACAATACCAGTCATTTCAGGTCGGACAACCATCGGAGCCATTTCGAGGCAGTTGTTCAAATTATGTTGTGAGGCAATCTTGATAGAGGTCCACTAGATGAAATTTCACAACAAATATCAAAGACCTAGGCCTTATTGTTTCACAGAAAATTTTTAAAGATTTTCCCTATACAAGTCTATGTAAAACCTCTGGGCCCCCGAAACAGTAAAATTGCAAGGAGAACTAATATATTGACAAATAACGAGCTCATTCAGCTAACTGGATCTTGAGGTAACTATGAAGGAATATTTAAGGTCAGAATGGTAGATAGAAGTGTCTCAGACTGTCATTCCAGCGGGTCACACAGGGCAAAGAATCCAACGAGTGCAAGAGTCACATGATCTTGAAGCCATGATGTAAACATCACTAATTTGAAATTCGTGTGTATGCCAAATTCTCATATTTCTGAAAGTGTCACATCGGTATAGTGTGCATATATGTTACTGGATCTTCAAAGTTCACATAGCTATCTTAAAACCCAATGATTGAAACCTTAACAAATAACCTAGATAAATATATTCTAGCGGTTGGCATGAAAGAATATATTTTAGTGGCATCATATAGAACTACTCCATTTTTAACCACCAGGTTTCAAGACCACTAGGTGAACATAACTCTTTTAGTCTGCATCCTCAATATATCAAAATGTGGTAACATATCAGTGCAACAGAAGCTAACAATTTCAGAAATAACACTTGCAAAAAAAAAACAAGATGTGTTTGTGAAAGACTGAGTCCACATAACAGCGCATGTTAAATATGAAAGCAGTATCACTAAGTAATCGAAAGGTATGGCCAATGTTCAAGTCTTAAAGAAAGTAGATCACGGCCACAAGGTTAAAAATTATGGGATCGTTGGAAAGGTCATGTGACATAGTATACACATGTGAAATATGAAAGCCCTATTACTCACCAATCCAAAGTAATGGCCAATATTAAAGTTTTTAAAAAGGAGCTTAAACGTCAAGGTCTTGAGGTAAAAATTATGGTACCGGGTACCACTAGAAAGGTCTTGTGACAAGGAATGCATACGTGAAATATGAAAGCCATAACACTTACCAATCAGACGTTCTAGCCAATGTTAAAGTTTTTATAAAAGCAGGTCAAACGTCAAGGTCACGAGGTACAAAACTATGGTACCATTTGAAAGGCCTTGTGACAAAGAATGCACATGTGAAATATGAAAGCCATATCACCTATCAATCGAAAGTTGTGGCCAATGTTAACGTTTAAAAAAATGAAAAAAGTAGGTCAAAGGTCAAGGTCACCAGATCAAAAATTATGGTACCACTGGAAAGGTCTTGTGATAAGGTATACACCTGTGAAATATGAACGCTCTATTACTATTCTAAAGTTATGACCAATGTTTTGTAGACACACAAACGGACAGACAGACAAATGAACAAACAGACGGAGAGACCAAAAACTATATGCCCCCCGAATCTCGATTCCAGGGGCATAAAAATAATGAAGTCTTACACGCATGGGACCATAAGCTTTATCAACAAACCAAATATGCTGCAGAGGTCAGTCTGTGGGAATAATTCACACAGACCAGAGTCCTCTTCAAAATTGAAGATTTAGGTTCAGCAAGACTATAACACTGACAATTAAGTTTTTTGTAAAATTAACCTGAATGCCACTAGTGACCCTTTTAAAATAGCGGCTGACAATTTGAGGCAAGTTTCAAAATGAATTCAAGATTATAAAAAGATACAAAATGTCCCAGGTAGCTAAAAACTGCATTACACCAGATCTACCACTAGACATAACCAAGTGACCAACAAAAAAGAATCAAACAAGTTCTTCACAACTACGTTCTTGTTAGGATAACATTGGGCTCCATTCCAATCTGTAACACAGACACCAATGTTCTGGCCAACTGATCAGCTAACCACATGACCACCACATCACAATTACCACTGTCAGCCCTATGACCATTAACATGACTATAACATCTCTCCAAGCCATCATATGCCACTGTCACAAAATGATTGTCGATGCTGCACTAGAATAAAAGAAATAATAAAAAGAACAAGATGTGTTTGTGAAACACGCACATGTCCCCGGGCATGGTCATTTTTTATTCAAAGTTGCTCACAGTTCAAGATTGTTGTTTGTGTGGGAAGCCCTTGACACAAGAAACTTACATGCCAAATATGGAAGTTCTATCTTAAACGGTTCAAAAGTTATGAACAATAATATTTTTTTCTTTAAAGTAGGTCAAGGTCACAGGATAAAAAAATTGCATGAATGTAAAGTTCTTGTCACAAGGAACCTACATGCCAAATATTAAGGCTCTATCTTAAACGGTTCAAAAGTTATGAACAATTTTATTTTTTTCTTTTAAGTAGGTCAAAGGTCAAGGTCATGGTCCAAACATTTGCATGAATGAAAAGCTCTAATCACAGGGAACATACATGCCAAATATGAAAGCTCTATCCCAAACGGTTCGAAAGTTATGACAAAAAATGTTTATTTTTTAAGTAGGTCAAGGTCACAGGTCAAAATTTTTGCATGACTAAAGCGTTTGTCACAAGGAACCTACAGGCTAAAAATGAAGGCTGTATCTCAAACGGTTCAAAAGTTATGACCAATGTTAACTTTTTCTTTTATGTAGGTCAAAGGTCAAGGTCACAGGTCAAAATTTTTTGTTTGAATGTAAAGCTCTTGTCACAAGGAGCCTACATGCAAAATATGAAGGCTATCTCAAACCGTTCAAAAGTTATGACCAAAATGTTATTTTTTTATTTTAAGTTAGTCAAAGGTCAAGGTCACAGGTCAAATTTTTTTTTGCATGAATGTAAAGCTTTTGTCATAAGGAACATACATGCTAAATATGAAGGCTGTATCTCAAGTGGTTCAAAAGTTATGACCAATGTTATTTTTTCTTTTAAGTAGGTCAAAGGGCAAGGTCACAGGTCAAACGTTTTGGCATCAATGTGAAGGTCTTGTCACAAGGAACCTACATGCAAAATATGAAGGCTCTATCTCAAACCATTCAAAAGTTATGACCAAAATGTTATTTTTTTATTTTAAGTAGGTCAAAGGTCAAGGTCACAGGTCAAATTTTTTTGCATGACTGTGAAGGTCTTGTCACAAGGAACCTTCAGGCCAAATATGAAAGCTTTATCTCAAACGGTTCAAAAGTTATGGCTAACGTTAAAGTTGTCCACGTACAAACAAACAAACCAACCAACCAACAAACAGACGGGGCAAAAACAATATGTCCCCGCTATCGCTACCGGGGACAAAAAACTGTCTGGAGTTTAAACAGCCTAGTGAAACACTACCAGTTATTTCAAGTCAGACAACCATTTGAGCCATTTCGAGCCAGTTGTTCAAATAATGTTAGGGAACAGAATGAAATTGCAAGAACAGCTAATATATTAACCAATAAGACGCTCTTTCAGCTAACAAGATTCTGGGGGTCACTCACGGAATATTTAAGGTTAGAATGGTAGCTACAAGTTTTTCTGACGGTCATTCCAGCGGGCCAGACAGGGCAACGAATCAAACAAGCTCAAGTGCCAAATGATCTAGACTTCATGATGTAAACATCACTAATTTAAAATTCGTGTGTATGCCAAATTATCTCATATCTCTGAAAGTGTGTTTGATTTGAGGTTTAATGCCCCCGTCAACACTGTAAAGGTCATTTGGAGACGTTGCTTCCAATTGTGTAGGACTTTTACCCGACGTTGTGATGAAATGGGATCTCAAGCCCTGCCGTCCAATGAAACCAATAGGGTCTGAAAGCACTGACGGTCCGACTCGCACCGCTTTGCCTGGACAGGCTTAGAACCTCTAAGCAGTTTACCAGTACTCGTGTGCGGGTCAGATTAGCTCTGCGTGGAAGTATCGTGCAGCCCATATATTGCTTAAAGCCCCGATGGGCAGGGGTCAACTGACAGTGTCACTGTGTGCACATATATGTTACTGGATCTTCTAAGTTCACATAGCAATCTAAAAACCCAATGACTGAAACCTAAACATATAACATAGATAAATATATTCTAGCGGTTGGCATGAAAGAATATATTTTAGTGGCATCAAATAGAATACTCCATTTTTAACCACCAGGTTTAAAGACCACTAGGTGAACATAATTATTTTAGTCTGCATCCTCAATGTATCAAAATGTAGTAACATATCAGTGCAACAGAAACTAACAATTTCAGAAATAACACTTGCAGAAAAAATAATGAAGTCTTACAGGCATGTTACCATAAGCTTTATCAACAATCCAAATATCATGCTGCAGAGGTCAGTCTGGGGGAATAATTCACACATACCAGAGTCCTCTTCACAATTGGAGATTTAGGTTCAGCAAGAGAATAACACTGACAATTCAGGTTTTAAACTTACCATTAAGATTACAAATACAAGATTCAAAATTCCAAGGCAGATCAAAAATGTGTATTACACCAGATCTACCACTAGACATAACCCAATGACCAACAATAAAGAATCAAACAAGTTATTCACAACTACGTTCTAGTTAGGATAACATCGAGCTCCATTCCAATCTCTAACACAGACACCATTATTCTGGCCAACTGATCAGCTAACCACATGATCACCACATCACAATTACCACTGCCATCACTATGACCATTAACATGACCATTACATCTGTCCAAACAATCATATGCCACTGTCACAAAATGATTGGCGATGCTGCACTAGAAAAAAACAATAAAAAAAAAAGAATTAAAAGAAACATGATGTGTTTATGAAACAATGATGTCCCCGGACAGTGCATGTTACATATAAAAGCAGTATCACACAGCAATCGAAAGGTATGGTCAATGTTCAAGTCTTAAAGTAGGTCAAGGTCACAAGGTAAAAATATGGGATTGTTGAAAAGGACTTGTGACATAGAATGCACTTGTGAAATATGAAAGCCCTATCACTTACCAATTGAAAGTTATGGCCAATGTTATAATTTTTAAAAAGTAGGTCAAAGTCACAAGGTCAACACTTATGGTAGCACTGGAAAGGTCTTGTAAAAAAGAATGCACATGTGAAATATGAAATCCCAATCACTTATCAATCAAAAATTATGGACTTTGTTAAAGTTTTTAAAAAATAGGTCAAACATGAAGGTCAAGGTCACAAGGTCAAAAATTATGGTACCACTAGAAACGCCTTGTGACAAGTAATGCACATGTGAAATATCACAGCCCTATCACTTACCAATTGAAAGTAATGGCAGATGTTAACATTTTAAATTTTTTTTTAAAAAAAGCAGGTCGACTGTCAAGGTCACGAGATCAAAAGTTATGGTACAACTGGAAAGGTCTAGCAATAAGGTATACACATGTGAAATATGAAAGCTCTTACCATTCAAAAGTTATGCTCAATGTTAAGGTTTTTGTAGACAGACAAACGGACAAACAGACCAAAAACTATATGCCCCCGAATCTCGATTCTGGGGGTCTAAATGCCCCACTGAATCTCAATTCGGGGGACATAAAAAGGTCTGGAGTTTAAACAGCCTAGTGAAACACTACCAGTCTTTTCAAGTCAAACAACCATTTGAGTCATTTCGAGCCTGTTCAAATTATGTTGCTATGGAACTGGATAAAATTGCAACAACAGCTAATATATTAAAAAACCAATAACAAGCTCATTCAGCTAAGATTCTGCGGGTAGATCTGACTGAATATTCAAGGTTAGAATGGGAGAGTTTTTCTGACTCATTCCAGTGGGTCAGACAGGACAAAGAATGAAACTAGCTCAAGTGTCACATGACCTAGACTCCATGATGTAAATATCACTAATTTGAAATTCGCGTGTATGCCAAATTATCTCATATTTCTGACAGTGTCCCATCGGTACTGTGTGCAGATATATGTTACTTGATCTTCTAAGTTCACATAGCAATCTTAAAACCCAATGACTGAAACCTTAAAATATGACCTAAATAAATATATTCTAGCGGTTGGCATGAAAGAATATATTTTAGTGGCATCATATAGAACTACTCCATTTTTAACCACCAGGTTTCAAGACCACTAGGTGAACATAATTATTTTAAGTCTGCATCCTCAATATATAAAAATGTAGTAACATATCAGTGCAACAGAAACTAACAATATCAGAAATAACACTTGCAGAAACTAGAAATGCGTCCTATGCCCCCCACCCCCCCCCCCACCCCCAGAAAATATGTCTAAGTGCGTATTAATCCATAGAAAGTTATTGACGGTGTTTAAGTTTTGGACCCTTTTCATCACATTTGACCTCTCAGTATGACCTTGACCTTGGAGGTAAGGACCTTTGTTTTGTGTGAGGCAGATTGTTTTATGATGGCCAACATTTCTGCCAAGTAAATTCAAAATCCAATAGGAAAGTTATTGACAGTTTCGGACCCTTTTTTGACCTTTGACCTCTAAGTATGACTTTGACCTTGGAGGTACGGACCTGGGATTTGCACATGACAAATTTAACATTTCTACATAGTAATTTCAAAATCCATCCAGAAATAAGGAAGTTCTTGACTGCGTTTAAGTTTCGGACGGACGAACGAACGGACGGACAGGGGCAATGCTATATGCCCTTCCACCATTCTTCGAATGGTGGGGTCATACAAATAATGAAGTCTTACACACATGGGACCATAAGCATTATCAATAATCCAAATATCATGCTGCAGGATTCAGACTGTGGGAAAAGTTCACACAGACCAGAGTCCTCTTCAAAATTGGAGAATTAAGGTTCAGCAAGAGGATAACATTGAAAATTCAGTTTTTAAAATTATTCTGAATGCTTCTAGTGACCCTTTTAAAATGGAGGCTGACAATTTGAGGCAAGTTGCAAAATGAATTCAAGAATATTAATACAAGATACAGAAAGTCCTAGGCAGCTCAAAAATGTGCATTTCACCAGATCTACCACTGGACATAACCCAATGACCAACAATAAAGAATCAAAAGAGTTCTTTACAACTACTTTCTTGTTAGGATAACATAGGGCTCCATTCCAATCTGTAACACAGACACCATCATTCTGGCCAACTGATCAGCTAACCACACAACAAACACATCACAATTACCACTGTTATCACTTTGACCATTAACATTACTTACAACTGTCCAAGCCATCATATGCCACTGTCACAAAATGATTGGCGATGCTGCACTAGAATAAAAAAAGAATAACTAGAAATGCGTCCATAGGACTCAGATGCCCCCGCCTGAAAATATGTCTCTGTATTAATCCATAGAAAGTTATTGACGGTGTTTAAGTTTTGGACCTTTTTTCACATTTGACCTCCAAATATGACCTTGACCTTGGAGATAAGGACCTTGGTTTTGTTTGAGACAGATTGTCTCATGATGGCCAACCTTTCTCATGATGGCCAACCTTTCTGCTAAGTAATTTCAAAACCAATCCAGAAATAAGATATTGCCTGCGTTTAAGTTTCAGACCCTTTTGTTGACATTTGACCTCTAAGTATGACATTGACCTTGGAGGTACGGGCCTGGGTTTTGAATGTAACACATCGTCTCATGATGGTTAACATTTCTACACATGGATGTAAAAATCTATCCTGAAATAAAGAAGTTAATGAATGGGTTAAGTTTCAAACCCTTCCTTGACCTTAGAGGTACGGACCCTGTTTCTGCATGTGACACATCCTCTCATTATGGTTAACATTTCTACAAAGTAATTTCAAAATCCATCCAGAAGTAAAGTTATTGACTGCGTTTAAGTTTCGGACAAACAAATGGACGGACAAACAAACAAACGGAATGACGGACAGGAGCAACGCTTTATGCCCGTCTACCATTCTTCGCATGGCGGGGGCATAAAACGAAAAACTGCTTGGAGTTTAAACAACCTAGTGAAACACTACCAGACAACCATTAAAGCCATTTCGAGCCAGTTGTTAAAATTAAGTTGTTAGAGAACGGAATAAAATTGCAAGAACAGCTAATATTTTAACCAATACCAAGCTCATTCAGCTAAGATTCTGCGGGAAACTCTGATGGACCATTTAAGGTTAGAATGGTAGATGAAGTTTTTCTTACTGTCATTCCAGCGGGTCAGACAGGGCAAAGAATCAAACAAGCTCAAGTGTCACATGACCTAAACTCCATGATGTAAACATCACTATTTTAAAATTTGTGTGTATGCCAAATTATCTCATATGTCTGAAAGTGTCAAATCGGTACTGTGTGCATATATCTGTTACTGGATCTTCTAAGTTCACATAGCAATCTTAAAACCCAATGACTGAAACCTAAACATATAACCTAAATAAATATATTCTAGCAGTTGGCATGAAAGAATATATTTTAGTGGCATCATATAGAACTACTCCATTTTTAACCACCAGGTTTCAAGACCACTAGGTGAACATAATCATTTTAGTCTGCATCCTCAATATATCAAAATGTAGTAACATATCAGTGCAACAGAAACTAACGATTTCAGAAATAACACAGATCAAACTTCTCTTCAAAATTGGAGATTCAGGTTAAGCGAGAGGATAACATTGACAATTCAGTTTTTAAAATTACCCTGAATGCCACTAGTAAAATGGAGGCTGACAACTTCAGGCAGTTTTAAAATGAATTTATGAAGATTATAAATACAAGATACAACAAATATGTTTGTGAAACACAAATGTGTCCCCCGACATGGTCATTTTTTTCCAAGTTGGTCACAGTTCAAGGTCAGGGTCACAGGTCAAGATATTTTGTTTGAGTGGGAAGCCCTTGACACACGGAACTTACATGCCAAATATGAAGGCTATCTTAAATGGTTCATGGGTCAAGGCCACAGGACAAAAAAAACATTTGCATGAATGTAAAGCTCTTGACATAAGGAACCAATATGCCAAATATGAAGGCACTATCTAAAACGGTTCAAATGTTATGAACAACCAGTGCTTCAGCTGAAGTGCACGACCCGCCGGGTGCTTTTAGCTTTATGAGTGTTACCATATATGGGTATGGTGGCCATTTTGGTCATGTGACCTGGACCTAAAACGGTTCCCCCAATAAATGCACCTTATCGTAAGGAACAAAAATATATCTTATACTTTAGTGCTGTATTCTGAATCGTTTGCAGGATAAAATGCATTCTAACTTTTCAAATACAAAAGCATATGTGTCAAAGTTTGACCTAGGCACAAAGAAGGTCAAGGTCAACCCAGGGTCACCATTTTAGCAATTTATGATGGGCCCCAGATGCTAGTTATCAATTTTCGTGGAAATCTCCCAGTGGTTCTGGAGAAGACTATTTTTGAAGGGTTTTTACCATATCTGGCTTGGCGGCCATTTTGGTCATGTGACCTGGACCCCATGAGCAAATTTTGGTTTCCCCCATACCATAGAGGCTCCATATGAAATTTGACTTCAATCGGCCCAACGGTTTCCGAGGAGAAGCAGTTCGAAAATTTTCACATTTTTCGCCTCGGCGAGGCTATACTAAATGGAATGTAATATTTCGCAAGTTTAATGGTTAGATCTCATTGATATCTATCAGTATGCCAAACATTGTTTAAATATTCCAAGCGGTTAAGTCACTATCACCAATTTTCACAAACGGGTTACGGACGGACAGACAGACAGACCATATATGGCTTGGCGGCCATTTTGGTCATGTGACCTGGACCCCATGATCGAATTTTGGTTTCTCCCATCCCATAGAGGCTCCATAAGAAATTTGACTTCAATCGGCCCAACGGTTTCCGAGGAGAAGCAGTTCGAAAATTTTCACATTTTTCGCCTCGGCTAGGCTATACTAAATGGAATGTAATATTTCGCAAGTTCATTGGTTAGATCTCATTGTTATCTATCAGTATGCCAAAAATTGTTTAAATATTCCAAGCGGTTAAGCCACTATCACCAATTTTCACAAACGGGTTACATACAGACAGACCGACAGAATGACAGAATGAACCGGTGATTTTAGGGCACTCTTAGAAAATCAACCGACTTCAGTTGGTCGCTTTTTCTGCGGGTCGTGCAATTTTATTTTTTTTCTTTTAGATGGGTCAAAGCTGAAGGTCATGGTCAAAACATTTTGCATGACTATCAAGCTCTTATCACAGGGAACCTACATGCCAAATATGAAGGCTCTATCCCAAACGGTTCGAAAGTTTGACCAAAATGATGTTTTTTCTTTTAAGTAGTCAAAGGTAACAGTCAAGGTCACCGGTCAAATTTTTGCTTGAATGTAAAGCTCTTGTCAAAAATAACCTTCATGCCAAATATGAAGGCTGTATCTCAAATTGTTCTAAAGTTATGACCAATGTAAACTTTTTATGTTGGTCAAAAGTTTTTTTTCAATGTAAAGCTCTTGTAATAAGGAACCTACATGCAAAATATGAAGGCTCTATCTCAAAGGGTTCAAACGTTATGACCAAAGTGTTATTTTTTATTATAAGTAGGTAAAAGGTACAGGTCAAGGTCACAGGTCATATTTTTTGCATGAATGTAAAGCTTTTGTCACAAGGAACATACATGCCAAAAATGAAGGCTGTCTCTCAAGCGGTTCAAAAGTTAAGACCAATGTTATTTGTTGCCTTTTAAGTAGGTCAAAGGTCAAGATGACTTCTTTTGCATGAATTTGAAGCTCTTGCCACAAGGAATCTTCATGCCAAATATGAATGCTCTATCTTGAACGATTCAAAAGTTATGACCAACGTTAAAGTTGTCCACTTTCAAACAAACAAACACAAAGACAGGGCAAAAACAATATATCCCTGCTATCATTACCGGGGTCATAAAAAAGCCTAGGCAGCTCAAACATGTGCATTACACCAGATCTTCCACCGGACATAACCGAATGACCAACAAAAAAGAATCAAACAAGCTGTGTCACATATGTGATTACTAGTGCCGACTACCAGGCTCTTGAATAAGTAGATTATAAATGATAGACAGTGAACTACCAGCAGGTGATCTAAAAAAGGTCTTTTTATCCCGAATCTTATACAGCTGTATTTTATTGGTACATTCTGGACATGCTTAAGGTCCCTAGACCCCAAAGAAAAAATGCAGCCACAAGCTACTAGCCACATTCTGACCATGCTTAATGTCACAGTTAAGTCTCCGGCGAATCTTCTGTTATGATTGGTATACAAGAAGACCTGGCTAGATGATGAATGCAATTCCTGATTTTTTTCCTACCGAAAATTGAAACCCTTGTCTGATACGGCTGTAATATAAACTAATCAAGAAGAAAGTAGAATCCTACCTACTACACATCCATTGCACTCAAAAAGTACAATCTTGCTGGGAAAATACCACTCTTCATTCCAGTATGGCAACAGGCACTTATCCATCTTACAGATGGCCAACAAATGACCACTACCAAGACCATATCTCCACAAGACCATCACCACAACCGTTGTTACTCCATATTATGACTATCACCATGACCATAACGTGACCATATCTCCACATGACCATCAAAACATCTTAGGACCATAATATCTCCATGCGACCATCACAACACATGACCATCACCATGACATTACCATGTCCATCAATCCATGTCGTTATTTGCCACACTCACAGAATAAATAACTATGCTGCACTAAAAAGAAATAAATCAATAAGCAGGCCCTACTCTTAATATTCAAGATAATAGGATTGTTTGTATTGGAGTTTAACCCTTTTTGTACCAAATGGAATCTTCCTACTTATATATAGCAGGAGTCAATTTAAAAATTTAGGGGTTTCAGGTTGTGTTTTCTTCAAAGTTTGTTTGGAAAATGGCAACTTTTAGCAAACAGTGGAGGCCCTGATCAGACATTGCATTCTGCGGCGTCTGAACTGGGCCTGCACTGTTTTCCCTGGTACCTGTTTTGGGGTTTCTGCTACTAAATGGGAAAATGGCGAAGTCAACTCTTTATCATTCTTGAGCCAGTCAGTTTTTCCTGGACAGGCTTATATGCAAGTGTTTACCAATATATTGCACACTCTTTCACCGGAAACTGACAACTGCCCTTCTCGAATGAGTGGAAGGGAGAGAATGACCGTAGAAAGTTTTCATGACCAATCTTCGCCAAAGGATGTTGCGGGCCCTGCAGGTATGAAGCCCGCATCCTCCCAATCAGCAGTCAAACTGCCATCTGACTGAGCTCGCGAGGTTTGCTTTCCGCTATTGATGTTTCCATTAGGGTCTGTTGTTTCATGTTTGTGCTTCTTTCCCTTTGGTGTCTCTGATGGCAGCTGTGGTTAGTTTTATTGATTCCTGATCATTGCCTTCACTTCCTTTTCGACAGGGATGGTAAATCGTAATTCAAACACACACCAGTCTAGCAATATGAAATATTAACCCATTCTGTATCCAAAAGCCCAAAATGGCTAACTGGCAAACAGTGCAGGCCCAGATCAGACGCCACAGAATAAGCCATCCGACCAGGGCCTACACTGTTTGCAAAATGATCAGCTATTTTCCCTCAATGTTTAGATGGACTCGGGCTATATATAAGGAGAAAGCTTCCACTTGGTACCAAATCGGCTAAAATAATTAATTTGTAGGCTTTGATTTGGTTTGGAATAGCATGACAGGGATAAACAATATTTGCTTCTGAATTCTTCTAATAAGTAGGTGGATATTTGTTAGAACTGCCTCAACAAGGCGATTCTATTATAAACACACGGTTTCATGAAACTTAGGAGAAATTAACCAAATTATCCTCTTAGTAGAAGTGCAGGCAAAATTGGAAGAAGTGTCTCCAAAATGGCCTTTATAGTATTGACAACAAATCAAACAAATCACTGTCAGAGTAAACCAGAAGGTTCGGTAGAGTGCCATTTGGATGCTTTCTGCAAGTGGACAAAATGGTCATATACGCCACAGCTATGCTCGTGTTACAGTTGAATTCACACAATCGGGTGACTTGGTTTACCTTTGTGTTAATGGAATATTCCTAAGGCAGGTACAAACGATAGCTCTGCCTAGTCAATCTTATCTGCGACTACTATAAATTGTGTGAAAGTCAGAGCACCTGGATAAAAAAATTAGGCATCTTAATCTGAATGTATGATTAAAAATCCAAACAGTGAACATGATTTCAAAATGCAAGGATGCAGTTCTCAATACATTTAACTACAGAACTAGACTGTGCAACCAGTCTGATCAGTATTGTCTGTTTGCATAAACCTTCTATTGGCTCTGGACTACAAAAAGAAAATGGTCAAGCCATTTTTTAGATTGGCTAGATGATACCTGTGAAAAATGTTTTAACTGTATGAGGAGGATTTGCCATTGTGATGATGGAGATGTAAAGAATATATAGGAAAATTGGGATTTCAAGTGAGGGAGACTAAAATTCAACTACATTTGGCATAAATTGGGCAAAAATTAGCATCAAAATGAGAGTCTCCCTCCTGATGGGGGAGGTATCACAGGTATGCTAGATGCGCAGATATTTTTAGTGGACAGTCAAATATTTTTATCCAGGTGCTATAATTTTCACCCGATTTACAACTGTCTAAATGAAAGTGATCTAATATTGAAAGGGATGTTGGTTTGTTTGAGGTTTAATATCCATGTCAACAGTATTTAGGTAATCTGAGATGTTGCTTCTGACGGCAATTGATCTAATTCTTAGTTCAAGATTTGAGATTAAAGAAAACCTACCAACTACACTCTTGCAAGTATAACAGCAGACTCCATTACAATCTGGAATGCTGACAAATCTACTCCAGTTACTAGATAACCATCACATCACCTCTTGACCAACACATAATACACACTACTGTCACTATGACCATTACCATGACCATCAAATCTGTCCAGAGTCATCGTATGCTACTCTCAAAGTATGACTCGCAGTGCTGAATGAGAAAGGAAAACTAGAAATGCGTCCATAGGACACGGATGCCCCCGCCCGAAAATATGTCTATGTTCGTATTCATCCATAGAAAGTTATTGACAGTGTTTAAGTTTTGGACCCTTTTTATGCCATTTGACCTCCAAGTATGACCTTGGAGGTACGGATCTGGGTTCGCACGTGACACATTGTCTCATGATGGTTAACATTTCTTCAAAATAATTTCAAAATCCATCCAAAAATAAGTAAGTTATTGGCTGTGTTTAAGTTTCGGACCCTTTTTTTGACCTTTGACCTCCAAGTATGACCTTGACCTTGGAGGTACGGACATGGATTTTACATGTGACACATCGACTGATGATGGTTAACATTTCTACAAAATAATTTCAAAATCCATCCAGAAATAAGAAAGTTATTGACTGCGTTTAAGTTTCGGACCCTTTTTTTGACCTTTGACCTCCATGTATGACCTTGACCTTGGAGGTACGGACCTGGGTTTTGCAGGTGACACATCGACTCATGACGGTTAACATTTCTCCAAAGTAATTTCAAAATCCATCCAGAAATAAGAAAGTTATTGACTGCGTTTAGGTTTTGGACCCTTTTTTTGACCTTTGACCTCTAAGTATGACCTTGACCTTGGAGGTACGGACCTGGGTTTTGCACGTGACACGTCGCCTCATGATGGTTAACATTTCTGCCGAGTAATTTTAAAATCCATCAAGAAATAAGGAAGTTATTGACTGTGTTTAAGTTTCGGATGCACGGACGGACGCACGGACGAACGGACGCACGGACGAACGGACGGACGGACAGGGGCAACGCTATATGCCCTTTCCACCATTCTTCGAATGGCGGGGGCATAAAAACAAGTAAATACCAATCTGTGTTTGTGAAACACTGATGCCCTGGACAGCGCATGTTAAATATAAAAGCAGCATCACTAAGCAATCAAAAGGTATGGCCAATGTTAAAGATTTAAAAAAAATAGGTCAAACATCATAGTCAAGGTCACAAGGTCAAATATTATGGTACCATTGGAAAGGCCTTGTGAAAAAGAATGCACATGCAAAATATGAAAGCCCCACCACTTAATCATCAAAAGTTATGGACTATGTTAAAGTTTTTAAAAAGTAGGTCAAAGGTCAAGGTCCCGAGGTAAAAAATTATGGTACTACTGGAAAGGTCTTGTGACAAGGAATGCAAGTATGAAATATAAAAGCCATATTAAATACCATTCAAATGTTATGCCCAATGTATTTTTTGTGAATGTTAAGTTTTTAAAAAAGAAGTAGGTCAAATGTCAAGTTCATGGTCATGAGGTCAAAATTTATGGTATCACTGGAAAGGTATTGTTACATGGAAATATCAATGTCCTATCACTAACCAATCAAGTTATGGCCAATGTTAAAGTTTTTTAAAGGGAGGTCAAATGTGGTAAAATGTCAATGTCAAGGTCACAAGCTCAAAATTTATTGTACTTTTTGAAAGGTCTTGTGACAAGAAATGCACATGTGAAATAGAAAAGCCATATCAGTTACCATTCAAACGGTATGCCCAGTGTTAAGGTTTTTTTGCGGACAGAAACAGACACACACAGACCAAAAACTATATGCCCCCAAATCTTTGATTCGGGGGCATAAAAAATACACTAAAAAGTCCTTTAAGAAGATCTATACTTGAGGTGGCCTCGGTAGCCCAGTCGGATGCGCGTCTAACTGGTGACCAGGAGCAGGATGCGGGTTCGATACGTTAAGGGTCGGCAACGTTCTTCTTTAAGGTTGATCATGAAATGTTTTATCTACGGTCATTCTCCCCCTTCACTGATTCATGACTGGTAGTTGTGAGCTGGCAAAAGAATGTGCACTGTACTGGTTTTCCACTTACGTATAAACCTGCCCAGTAAAAGTGTGTATAGGTAAACTGACAGGCTAAAAATGACCTAAATAGTGTTGACTGGGCCTTATACAAGTAAACACCAATACAAACAAACACAACTTGACATTTCATGTAAATTGTTTGTTTCACAGCCGAATCAACATTAGCTGTGTTATTACGAGAAATGACATCTCAAGCACTGCCGCTCAATTAAACCGATACCGTTTATATGCATGGACGGTCGGACTTGCAACATTATTGCTGGATAGGCTTAAAAGGTAAGCGGTTTACCAGTACTCCTGTGTGGTCGGTTTAAGCTCTGCGTGGAAGCAGCATGCAGCCCAATCTATTTTCTTCAAGCCCCGATGGGCCGGGCTTGGTTCAAGGGGCAATAACTCTAAAAGTAGGAAAATCAGAGTTATGGTTCACAAGTTCTGCACGTCATCTCATGCTTCTACAAATGTCTGAAGTTTAGTGAAAATAACTCAAATAGTATCAGAGTTAACAAGCGGACACTAAACGGATACCCGACCACAGTAGCTCAGTCGGATGAGCGTCTGACTGGTGATCAGAAGGACACGGTTTCGATACCTGCCAGGGTTGGCAACATTCTTTCGTTGAGATTGATCAGGAAATCCTTTCTATGGTCTTTCTCTCTCCCTCTGCTGATTCAAGAAGGTAAGTTGTCAGTTTCTGGCGAAAGAATGTGCACTGTACTGGATAACCGCTTATGTATAAGCCTGCTCAGGAAAAGTGATGATAGGTAAACTAACCGGCTCAAAAATGACCTAAAATAGTATTGACTGGGCTGTTAAACTATGTACAATACAAACAAACACAAGACACAAAACTGATAGAAACTGCCATGTTCGGTGTTCAAAGATCATTAACTCCAAAAAGTAAGAAAACCGAGTTGCAGTTCATATGACTGGTTTGCACGTCGTCTTAGGGTGCTCTACATATCTAAAGTTTGGTGATATCTGAAATGGTACCAGACTTTTCGACAGGACACGAAGCGACTAGTTGCCAATGGACAGACACTTAAAATTTTGGACGATATAACATTTTAGTGGTGGGGTATGACATCTTAAGCCCTGCCGCCCAATGAAACCAAAAGGCTTATAATGCACTGGATGGTCTGGCCCGCAATTTTAGTCATAAGCAGTTACCAGTCCTCAGGTGTGATCAGTTTCTGCTCATCAATAATACTAGCCTCGCCTTATATTCAGTGTGTTTGTACTATCTACTTAATTTTAAATGAAAGAAAGTTCATCTTATAAATCCTGATTTGAGTAGAATACTTGCTGCAATCAACCATCTTTATACCAACATTTGATATACAGCAAAAATAATTAGAAAGACAATGTCAACTAATTCTAAGCTCAAGATGTGAGATTAATAAAATACCTACCAACTAAACATGCTGTGCAGTTTAATACAACTATACTTTTGCTAGGTTAACATCAAGACTCCATTACCATCTGGAATGCAGACACCTCTACTCCAGCTAAGAGATGGCCAACAATTGACCATCACATCACTACATGGCCATCTCAATCGACAAGACTATCCCTATGACCTTTACCATGACCATCATACGCAACACTCTCCGTATGATTGGCTGTGCTGCACTAGAAAGAGAAAAAATAAAATAAAAAAAAAATATCTAAAAAAATAAAAACATATGTTAAGATTGATGCTTGGCATTTCATGTAAATTGTTTGAGGTTTCCCAGCCCAACCAATAATAGCTAGGTTATTTAGAGCTAGGCATCCAAGCAATTAGCGGCAAGTTCAAAACTTACGGTACATTAAACAAATTTCACTAGCTCTTAATACAGATCAATAGCAAGTCCATTTATCTAACAAGGCTATGAGGTTAACTGACAGAACATTGGACATCACAACAGCTGCCCTTAAACTCCCTGTTCATCACTGTAAAATGAAGTTTCATCCTATCACTGTGTAATGTGTATTACACTGCCAGAACAACCACTGGACAATCACAGTCCTTCCATCTATCACATTACATCTACATAACTAGAATTTGTTTTTCTACAAAAACACAGATGTCTCCCCGTTTTGTTACTGATAAGTATATCCTTGACATTGGAGGTATTGACCTGGGTCTTGTGTGCAACACATTTCTGCAAAATAATTTAAAAAAAAATCAGAGAGAAATAAGAAAGTTATTAACCGTACACAAAAGAAGCCCTTTTTTACCTTTGACCACTAAGTATGGCATTGACCTTTGAGGTACAACATATTGTCTAATTATGTTTAACATTTCTGCCAAGTAATTTCATAATCCATCAAAAGATAAGAAAGTTATTTACTGTACACAAAAAAAAAAACTTTTTGACCTTTGACCTCTAGGTTTGACCTTGACATTGGAGGTACGGACCTTTGTCTTGCACATGACTCATCGCCTAATGAAGGTGAACATTTCTGCAAGGTTACTGTAAAAAGTCCATCCAGAAATAAAAAAAAATATTGACTGGACACAAAAAAAGAAGTTTTTGTCCTTTGACCTCTTAGTATGACCTTGACCTTGGAGGTACCGACCTTGGCCTAGCGCTCAACACATCTCATGATGTTTAACATGTTTGCCAAATAATTTAATAATCCATCTAGGAATAAGAAAGTTATTGGCTGAACACTAAAAAGGCCCTTTTTACTTTTGACCTCTATGTATGACCCCGACCATTGAGGTACCAATCTGAATCATACGTGTGACACTGTCTAATGGTAGTTAACATTTCTGCCAAGAAATTTCAAGTTCTATCAGAAAAAAGGAAAGTTATTGACAAAACACGAAAAAAGGCCCCCTTTTTTACCTTTGACCTCTAAGTATGACCTTGACCTTTAAGGTACACACCTGGGTCATGCACACAACACATCGCATGGGGGTTAACATTTATGCCAAGTAGTTTCAAAATCCATCTAAATGCAAGAAATTTATGAACCAAACACGAAAAATTGCCCCTTTTTTGACCTTTGACCTCTAAGTATGACCTTGGAATTCGAGATACCGACCTGTGTCATGCGCGCCACACATCGTCGTCAGGTGTTTAATATTTTTGCCAAGTAATTTCAAAATCCATCTAAATAAAGTTATTGACTGGACACTATTTGCCCATACATACATACATAACATACATACATACATACATACACACATACACACATACCAACAAACTTCCCAGGGAGATAACTCAAAGTATAAATGGGATAGACAGTTCTTGCGCTCTGCACGTCATCTAATATTGATTAATACTAGTATGAAGTTTCGTAAAGATAGCTTTAACGGTTTTCACGTTATAGAGCGGACACAATTTTGTGACAGATGGACAGACGGGGGCCCTTGGGAAAAACAATATGTCTCAGTCTCCGAAAAAAAAATTCGGGGGAGACCTAATGACCAATATAAAAGAACCAAACAGGCTAAGTGTGGCATGATCTTTGTTGTTTGTTTGAACTGGGAGTTTAACGGCCCAGTCAACACTATTTTAGGTCATTTTTGAGCCGGTCAGTGTACCTATGCACACTTTTCCTTGACAGGTTTATATGTAAGCGGTTAACCAGTACAGTGCACATTATTTTGCCAGAAACTGACAACAGTCACTACCCTTGAATCAGCGGAAGGGAATGACCGTAGTAAAGATTTAATGATCAATCTCCACGAAAGAATGTTGTCGACCCCGGCAGGAATCAAACCCGCATCCGACTGAGCTACCAAGGCTGGCGCATACTTTTTTCTAATTTCGTAACTGTAAAACTCACTGATCTAAGACTTCAAGATAAAACTATCAATGTTTTGTGCCAAACAGATAATTTTGGAGTCATCGTTTTATGCATACGTCTCTGGTTACTAGTTCACACAGAAATGGAAAGAATCCACTAAGCCAACTTTTACCAAAATAGAAGTAAAGGCAATTTTCCTTGATTAATTCATTCTGGCAGCATAAATTTTATACCAATTAATTATCGAACATCATAAAGTTAATGAATATGTGATATATGTGGCTTGTAACATGACTATCCGGCTTTTTAACTGATTGCATTTATTTTTTAATTGATTATTATTTATCTATTTATATATTTGTTAAATTAATTGCTTATTAGTTTAATTATTTAAGGGTTTAATTTTTAAATTGTTAAGTTATTTATTAATTTTACTTACGGGTTTAATTTTTCAATTGTTAAGTTATTTAATAATTCATAAGATTTTTATATATTTTCTTTGTTTTATTTTAGTATCTATTTACTTATTTAAGTTTTTAAAGCTGAAAGGAAACAGTCATACTACAAGCCCACAAAACAATTAAATGAAAATTGAAGTCTTGGCTCCAGCAATTATTTGTCTAAATCGCGACGGAAGTAAGGGCGAGGATTGTGGCCACGTAAAATCGATTTAAGCCCCCCAGTGGAAATCTTCCACTGACCGTTCCAAGGCGGCTCTTCTGTGGCGATTTATTTATGTTGTTGTTTGTTACTTACTGTCTGTATCACTTGTGTCTTAATTTTGGATGGCCATATGGCCATTTTGTGGGAAAGTAACTGTCCATATGGCCTTCCTTTGTTTAGGTTTCCATTATGGTCTGGTCGCTTAATGTTTGTATTTCTTTCCCTTTGGTGTCTTTTATGGATGGAGTAAGTTAATTGTATCAATTCCTGATCTTTGTTTTACTTCTACTTAGACGTACAAGACAAGCGCCAAATCAAGCTTTTCTTATAACTAAAGAGACACAAACAAAACAGTGGTATTAATTTGCATGAAAGTTTGTACCAAAAACTAGATGGATGGAAAGCGCAGCTGGTCAGCTTCCAATTTCATATCAAGACTCCAGCAAATGAAGAAAAAATTGTTTTTGGTTTTACAGCCCATTCGAGGTTATTTCACTTACATTGAGCCAACTGTGAATCAGATGGGCAAACACCAAAAAACCTTGAATTAAATTGCATTGCAGAACTTGGCATCTTACGCGTGACCCAAGCCAGGCTGCAGGAGGCCTAATGATTAAGAAACAGTGCTCTTATCCACTAGGCCATGAAGGCCTGTTGAAATAAGGTATTAAAATATCAAAGCAGGTTGAAGTCTGGGGAATTTTGTTTTCTCTGAAAAATGATTCTGGGTTTAGCTACTGTAGCAATATCTCCTAGGCATATGGATGCTGTGTTTAAGTTCTAAATCCCAACAACTTGGTTTTTCAACACTGGACCACCTGAAATACTATAAGGTGGTCCAACCCGAACTCCCGGGTAAACATGTCCTGGATGATTCAAGACTCATGGTAAAACTAGGGTCAAGGTCATAAGGCAAAACATTTTTGCAACAAGGAATGTACATATGAAATATAACAGCCTTATCACATAATCAAGTTATGGCCAATTTAATAGTAATTTTCAAAGTAGGTCAAATGTCAAGGACTAGGAAATTATAGTATTATTACTATTATTATCTTTATTAGGCTCACCATTATCACCGCTACATACAATATTTGAATCTTATAGTTTATTCTCATAAGTCAACATGTATGTGACATGAGACAGATAATAAACGAATAGTTCAGTTCAGTTCAGTTCAGGTACCACTGGAAAGATCTTCTGACAAAATATGCACTTATGAGTTATGCAAGTTCCATCATTTACGAATAAAAAGTAAATGGCCAATGTTTATTTAAAAAGTAGGTCAAACATCAAGGTCATAAGGTAAAAATATATGGTATCACCAGAAAGATCATGTGACTAAGTATGCACGTGTGACAGTTCTATCACTTAACAAGTGAAAACAACATCCAATGTTAAAGTTTTGAAAAAGGAGGTCAAAAATCTAGTTCAAGGTATCAGGTCAAAAATCATCAAATCACCATTAAGGTCTTGTGGCAGGAATGCAGAGTTAAAATGCAAAATCCCTATCACAAATCGTAAGTTATGGCTAAGTTTTTAAAAAGTATGAGAAAGTGGAATCCCTTCCAACTTAAATCTTGTGCAGTCGAATCCCTATGTTATCCCTTCCCACTTCATGTCTTGTGCAGTGCAATCCCTAAGATATCCTTGTGCAGTGGAATCCCTAAGATTAAGTCCTTAAAGAAAAGTACAACAGTAAGTTGACCATATAATGACCAATGAAAAAGAATCAAACAAGCAGTGTGTCACACGATTAAGATGTCGCTCCATCTCTTACAGCTCTGGAAAGGTTTTCAGTAAACTTTGGCCAAACATACCTTAAATCATGTGCCTGCTCCACACCCCGTAGGACTGCCATTGGCCTAATTGGATTTTGGGTATGTGCAAAACCCCTAGCTCAACCACGCCAACCCAATGTGAAGCGACAACTGATGGTCATCATTTTGAGCATTGAATTTCCTACACATACTATTATCTCTTTTACCCCCGATTCCCAACAGCCCTGGCCAAACACCCGCCACAGTGAGATATGCAGAACCAATAACCACACCAGGACAACACGAGCTGAAGGCAATAGTTGAAGACCAGGAGTCCGAGCACCGAACTGCATGTCCGCTCCTTATCTATTTCACCCCCTGAAAGATTTTCATTCAACTCCGGCCAAACACTTGCCCCAGTGAGAAGATGTGCTAAAACTGCAACTCATCTATGCAGACACATGGTCATGGTCACAATTGAAGGTCAAGAGCCAGATCCTCAAACTTTGCCTCCCCTCCATATCTCGCTGCCCCCAGAAGTACCTCTAGTAAACTTTGGTCCAATAATGGTCTGAGTATGATGTTATGCTGAACCCACAGCTCAACCATTCAGACTCCAGGTGAAGGTCACCAATGAAGAGCACAAGCTTGAGCCCTGAATTTCCTGTCCGCTCCACATCCCCCGCCCCCACCCCTGGAATGATTCTCACCAAACCTAGGTCAAATGAGGGCCCATAAAAGAGGAGCAGAACCTGCAACTCAAACACCAAGGGCCTAACTGTGTTCGCGGACATAACTCCCACAGACTGCCCTGTTCAATTTTGTAACTGCCGAACATATTATTTCGAAATCTTAAATACTTTACGGCATTTAGTCACTTTTCAATAGAAAACACCAAATTAGCTACTTGAAGCGTATCGATAGAATATTCATTTAAATCATTAAATAAATATGAGTTGAAATGATTCAAAAGTATCTTGTAGCATGACTATCAGTCCACTTCCTAACAGAATTTATCTTTACCCATTTCTATCATTTAATAACTAATTATTCATTTATTTACTTTAATGTTAAGAAGTAAACAAAACAGTCATTCTACAAGTTCACAAAAATATCAAAAATTAAACAAGAAAGCAATCCAAAGGACAGCCATATGCCCCCTGCCACAGCCCAACCAAGATTGCCCAAGCCACCTGTTCCACTCATATGATCATCCCATCTAGGCCATAATTTGAGCAAATTCAATGACAATCCCTCCATGGGCAAAAGGGATACAGAGCTGACAGGAAACCCCAAGGCTCAACTGTATGACCCTCATCGGCATTACTCACCCAGAGCCTGCAAGACCGAGCTACGGGTTCAGAATATCATCCCACTCTGTCCAACACTAGACCAAAGCCCAATGAAAATCCTTCAAATGGTAAGAAGATATAGCGGAGAAATATATCTGGAGGCCTAAACTCCCAACCCCCAAACATGACCAAGTGCCAAGACTGCCAAGTCACAGGCCCCATACACCAACCCAATGAGGCAAATCTTTGACCAAAGTCCAACGAAAACCCACCAAGCGGAAAATAAGACAGCGCCGACATGAAACCCAACGTCCAAACTCCGACCCCCAAGCATGACCACCACCCCAAGCCGCCACGGTGAGATAATGAGACCCACACACCAGTACACGGAGGCAAATATTTGACCAAAGCTCAATGAAAACTGATCAAGGGGTAAAAGAGATACAGTTACAGAAAATTCAAGGACGAAATTCATGATCCTTAATTGAAGCCTTCACCTTGAAGCTGAGTCAGGTACCACACATGAACTCAATAAGGCCAACATTTGTCCAAAGTTCAATGAAAATCCCTGAAGGGGCAAATGAGACAGCACTGACATGAAGCCCAACGTCCAAACTGACCCCCAACCATGACCATCACCCCAAGCCGCCACGGTGAGATAACGAGACTCGCACACCAGTACACGGAGGCAAATATTTGACCAAAGCTCAATGAAAACTGATCAAGGGGTAAAAGAGATACAGTTACAGAAAATTCAAGGACGAAATTCATGATCCTTAATTGAAGCCTTCACCTTGAAGCTGAGTCAGGTACCACACATGAACTCAATAAGGCCAACATTTGTCCAAAGTTCAATGAAAATCCCTGAAGGGGCAAATGAGACAGCACTGACATGAAGCCCAACGTCCAAACTGACCCCCAACCATGACCATCACCCCAAGCCGCCACGGTGAGATAACGAGACTCGCACACCAGTACACAGCGCAAATATTTGACCAAAGCTCAATGAAAACTGCTCAAAGGGTAAAAGAGATAGTTACTGAACATTCAAGGACCAAATACATGATCCTCAATTGGTGCCTTCACCTTGAAGCCGAGTCAGGTACTACACATCAACTCAATAAGGCCAACCTTTGTCCAAAGTTCAATGAAAATCCCTGAAGGGGTAAAGGAGATATGGAACTGACACAAAACCCAAAAAACCCAAACAAGTGATGACCGTGACATTGGACGTATTGACCTGGGTTTTGTGTGCAACACATTTCTGCAAAATAATTTATAAAAGTGCAGAGAGAAATAAGAGTCATTGATCGCACACAAAAATACCCTTTTTTATATTTGACCTCTAAGTATGGCGTTGACCTTTGAGGTACAACATCGTTACATAACGGTTTACATTTCTGCCAAGTAATTCATAATCCATCAAAGAATAATTAAGTTTTGACTGTCCCAAAAATCCCCCATTTTTTACCTTTGACTTGTAGGTATGACCTTGACATTGGAGGAATGGACCTTGGTCTTGCACGTCTCATCGACTAATGATTGTAAACATTTCTGTAAGGTTACTTTAAAAACTCAATCCAGAAATAAAGTTATTGACTGGACAAAAAAAAAACTTTTTTGACATTTGACCTGGTAGTATGACCTTGACCTTAGAGGTATCGACCTGGGTCTAGCGCGCAACACATCTCTGATGGTTAACCTTTCTGCCAAATAATTTCACAATCCATCCAGGAATAAGAAAGTTATTGGTGGTACACAAAAAGGCCTTTCTTTACCTTTGACCTCTAAGTATGGCCTTGTACTTTGAGGTATGGCACCGTCTCACGATGGTTAATATTTCTGCCGAGTAATTTCACAATCCATCCAGGAATAAGAAGTTATTGACTGTACACAAAATAGGCCCCTTTTTATGACCTTTGACCTCTAGGTATGACCTTGACATTGATCTTGCACACAATTCGGCGAATGATTTTTTTGTTTTTGTTTGATTTGAAGTTTAACGTCCCCGACAACACTGTTAAGGTCATTTTGGAGACGTTACTTCCAATTTTGTGGGACTTACCAGACATTGAGATGAAAAAACAGCTCATGCCCTGCCCCCAATGACACCAATAGGGTTTATAAGCAATGACAGGTCGACTCGCACCGCATTGCCTGGGCAGGCTTAGATCCTCAAAGCGATCTACCAGTACTCAAGTTTGGGTCGGTTTCAGCTCTGCGTGGATGGGTGGATTGATGCAGCCCATCTATTTCTTCAAGCCCCAATAGCCGGGGGCTAGATCATCTAATGAATGTGAACATTTCTGCAAAGTTACTTTGAAAAGTCCATCCAGAAATAAAAAATTGACTGGACACACAAAAAAAGACTTGACATTTGACCTGGTAGTATGACCTTGACCATAAGAGGTACTGACCTGGGTCTAACGCGCAACACATCGTCCCATGATGGTTAACATTTCTGCCAAGGAATTTCAGAATCCATCCAGGAATAAGAAGTTACTATCTGAACTCTAAAAAGGCCCCTTTTTGACCTTAGACCTCTTAGTATGAACTTGACCTGTGAGGTACCAACATGGGTCATGCACTCATTGTCTTATTGTGGTTAACATTTCTACCATGTAATTTTAAAATCCATCTACAAATAAGTTATTGACCAAACATGAAAAAAGGTCCCTTTTTTGTCCTCTGACCTCTTAGTATGACCTTGACCTTTGAAGTACCAACCTGGATCATGCACGCAACACATCCGCTTATGGTGGTTAACATTTCAGCCAAGTAATTTCGAAATCCATCTACAAATAAGAAAGTTATTGACAGAACACAAAAAGGCCCCTTTTATTTAACTGTGACCTCTATGTATGACATTGACCTTTGAGGTACCAACCTGGGTCATGCACACAACACATTGTCTCATGGTTAACATTTCTGCCAAGTAATTCAAAATCCATTTAAAAATTAGAAACTTACTGACCAAACACGAAAAAAAGCCCCCTTTTTACCTTGACCGTGGTATGAACTTGACCTTTGAGGTACCGACCTGCGTCATGCGCGCCACACATCGTCTCGTGGTGGTTAATAGTTAATATTTATGCTAAGTAATTTCAAAATCTATCTAAAAACAAGAGGGTCCAAAAGGCCCCAATTCGCTCACCTGAATGCAACTGTCTCTAGGACATTCTTTTTTAGTTCTGGTGGTCATCTTGTTCTTCACAGGGGAACATTCTTAGCTATTTAGGTAGGGTGTCACTTAGGTAACATGCCTGTCAAGTTTCAAACTGCCCAAGGGTTTAGGTTGAGTTCGCATTTGAAGAAAACTTACAATGTTTATTTTTTCTATTTTAACTCTAGTAGCACTATTGTTCATCGGAGCAGAATCATTTTAGCTATTTTGTTAGACGGTCATCTAAGCAACAATTGAGGTACCAGCATGGGTCATGCAAGAGACATCTCATTGTGGTTAACATTTCTGCCTGTAATTTCAAAATCCATCTACAAATAAGTTATTGACCAAACATGAAAGGCCTCTTTATAGACCTTCGACCTCTAAATATGACCTTGACCTTTGAGGTACCCACCTGAATCATATGTGTGACACATCGTCTCATGGTAGGTAACATTCCAAAATCCATCAAAAAATAAGAAAGTGATCGGACATGATTTGCGCATACATACAAACCGACAAACTTCCGGGGGAGGTAACTCAAAAAGTATAAAAGAAAGAGCTAACGCTCTTGCACTCTGCGTGTCGTCTAATATAGATTAATACTTACATGACGTTTTGTGAAGATAGTGATAATGGTTTTCCAAGTTAGAGAGTGGACATGATTTTTGACAGACGGACAGACAGAAGCCCGGGGAAAACAAAAGCTCGCTCTGAAAAAAATTTTTTTGTGGGGAGACATAATAAATCTTAAATTCATGACACAGAAGTTATAACAAATCAAAAATACAACATGGCAAAACATTCTTGTAACAAGGAATGTATATGTGAAGCTAATTACCGCACAGTGCGCTTAGTGTTTTCAAAATCGTGTCAAAAATCAGTGGAAAATCTCCCTAATTAGCGCACTCGATGCGAAAAAAATAGCTTCGGAGATAATGCATACTGATATTTAATGGGACAGAAAAGGATACTAAAACATTGCCTTCCCTGTTGAAGAAATAACGTTATTTTTTGTAGATTTACTGTGAGAGCTTCCAGGGGGAGGTTACTGTAAAGTGTGCGCTTATGTATTTCCTATTCGAAAATAGCTTTGGTGTGCACTTATAGGAGCATGTGCGGTAATTAGGGCGAATACGGTAGTTATTTTAAAAGGTCAAATATCAAGAACAGGAAAATATGGTACCACTGGAAAGGTTTTTTGACAAGAAATGCACATGTGAGTTATGCAAGTTCCATCATTTACTAATAAAACATTATGGGCAATGCTATTTTAACACGATGTGTTTGTGAAACACGAACATGTGCCCGGGCATGGTCATTTTTTATTCAAAGTTGCTCACAGTTCAAAGTCAAGGTCACAGGTCAAGACTTGTTTGTGTGGGAAGCCCTTGATACAAGGAACTTACATGTCAAATAAGAAAGCTCTCTTAAACAGTTAAAAAAATTATGAACAAAAATATTTTTTCTTTAAAGTAGGTCAAGGTCACAGGTCAAATTTTTTGCATGAATGTAGAGCTCTTGTCACAAGGAACCTACATGCCAAATATATACGCTCTGTCTTATACGGTTCAAAAGTTATGAACAATTTTATGTTTTCTTTTCAGTAGGTCAAAGGTCAAGGTCATTGTCCAAACATTTTGCATGAATGTAAAGCTCGTATCACAAGGAACCTACATGCAAAATATGAAGGCTCCATCTCAAACGGTATAAAAGTTATAAAAAACGTTATTTTTTATTTTAAGTAGGTCAAAGGTCAAGGTCCCAGGTCAAAATCTTGTGCATGAATGTAAAGCATTTGTCACAAGGAACATACATGCCAAATATGAAGGCTATATCACAAGTGGTTCATTAGCTATGACCAATGTTATTTTTTTCTTAAGTAGGTCAAAGGTCAAGGTCACAGATCAAATATTTTGTGTGAATGTAAAGCTCTTGTGATAAGAAACCGACATGCAAAATATGAAGGCTCTATCTCAAACGGTTCAAAAGTTTAAGTAGATCAATGGTCAAGGTCACAGGTCAAATTTTTTTGCATGAATGTAAAGCTTTTGTTACAAAACATACATGCCAAATATGAAGGCTGAATTAGTGGTTCATTAGATATGACCCATGCTAATTTTTTTCTTTTAAGTAGGTCAAAAGGCAAGGTCAAAGTCACAGGTCAAATTCTTTTGCATGAATGTGAAGGTCTTGTCACAAGAACCGTTCAGGCCAAATATGAATGTTCTATCTCAAACGGTTCAAAAGTTATGGCCAACATTAAAGTTGTCCACGAACAAACCAACAAACAAACAGACAGGGCAAAAACAATATGTCCCCGCCATCGCTACCTGGTACATAAAAAGTAGGTCAAACATCAAGGTCATAAGGCTAAAATACAACGCATCACCAGAAAGATCTTGTGACGAAGTATGCACATGTGAAATTATAAAAGTTCTATCACTTAACAATTGAAAATAACGTCCTATGTTAAAGTTTTGTAAAAGGAGGTCAAAAATCTAGTTCAAGGTATCGGGTCAAAAATCATCAAATCACCAGTAAAGTCTTGTGGCAGGAATGCAGAGCTGAAATGTAAAATCCCAATCACCAAACGTAAGTTATGGCTAAGTTTTTAAAAAGTAGGAGAAAGTAGAATCCCTTCCAACTTAAATCTTGTGCAGTGGAATCCCTAAGTTATCCGTTCCCACTTCATGTCTTGTGCAGTGGAATCCCTTAGATATCCTTGTGCAGTGAAATCCCTACGGTTAAGTCCTTAAAGAAAAATACAACAGAAAGTTGATCATATAATGACCAATGAAAAATAATCAAACAAGCAGTGTGTCACACGATTAGGACTTCATGATTTAAGAATCTTTTTTTCAATTCTGTATTTGTTTGTTTGATTTGAGGTTTAATGTCCCCGTCAACACCGTTAAGGTCATTTTGGGGATGTTGCTTCAAATTTTGTTGGACTTTTACCAGACAGTGATGGAATGACATCTCCAGCCCTGCTGCCAAATGAAACCAATTGGGTTTATTAGCATGGACGGTCCGACTCTCACCGCATTGCCTGGGAAGGCTAAGATCCTCTAAGCGGTTTACCAGTACTTCTGTACCGGTCAGTTACAGTTCTGCGTGGAAGCATCATGCAGCCCATATATATTTCTAAGCCCCGATGGGCGGGGGCCAGAACCTTAATTTTGTAGCCTGTACCAAACTCTTACACAGATTTCATGTCAAAAATGTTTTGATTCCCATCAGGAAGTGGATGGGGGACCATCGAAACACTGTCTACCCCCCCCCCACCTGCTCGCTCAGCATCTCCAGAACCCTCCAACAGACTCCCACCAAACCCTGGCCAAATATTCCATTCAGTGGGCTGACGAGCAGAATCAATAAATAAACAATGCCGACTCAAGGCCATGGCCACAGTTGAAGATCGCAAGTTTGAATCTTTGAATTTTGTGTCCGCTCCATCTCTTTCAGCTCTGGAAAGATTTTCAGTAAACTTTGGCCAAACATACCCCACCAGTCTGAATCCCTGAATCCTGTGCCTACTCCACATCCCGTAGGCCTGCCATTGGCCTAATTGGGTGTGTGCAGAACCCCTAACTCAACCACGCCAACCCAAGGGGAAGCCACAACTGAAGGTCATCATTTTGAGCATTGAATTTTCTACACACTATATCTCTTTTACCCCTGATTTCCACCAGCCCTGGTAAAACACCCGCCACAGTGAGAACCAGTAACACCATGAAACACGAGCTGAATGCCTTAGCTGAAGACCAGGAGTCGGAGTACTGAACCCCATGTTTTCTATCTTTTTAACCCCTTGAATGATTTTCATTCAACTGTTGCCAAACACTTGCCCCGGTGAGAAGATCTGCAGAAACTGCAACTCATCCATGCAGACACATGATCATGGTCACAATTCAAGGTCAAGAATCAGATCCTCAAACTTTGCCTCCCCTCCATATCTCCGTACCCCCAGAAGTACCTTCATTCAACATTTGTCCAATAATGATCTGAATATGATGTTATGCTGAACCCAGAGCTCTACCATGCAGACCCCAGGTTAAGGTCACAAAGGAAGGTCACAAACTCTAGCCCTGAATTTCCAGTCCACTCCACATCCCCCGCCCCCCACCCCTGGAAAGATTATCAACAAACCTAGGTCAAATGAGGGCCTAATAAAAGATGAGCAGAACCTGCAACTCAAACACCAAGGTCCAAACTGTGATGGGGGACATAGCTGTCCCTCAGACTGCCCTTTTAAATTTTGTCCCTCAGACTGCCCTGTTCAATTTTGTAACTGTGCCAAACACATTTTTTCGAAATCTTAAATACGTTAAGGTATTTAGTCACTTTTCAATAGAAAACACCAAATTAGCTTATTGAAGCGTATCAATAGAATATATTTCAGATCATTACATAAATATGAGTTGAAATGATTCGAAAGTAACTTGTAGCATGACTATCTGCCCACTTCCTAACAGAATTTCACTTCCTAACAGAATTTATCTATACCTATTTCAATCATTTAATAACTATTCATTTATTTATTTATTTATTTATTTATTTACTAAGCTACTGATTTTTTTACTTTATAAATATGTTTTTTAATATTTATTTACTTACGTTTTAGCTTATTTAGAATAATTAAATAAATATAAGTATAATCCTTATTTATTAATTTATTTTTATTAATTTTTCAATTTTTATTTTATTCATTTATTTACTTTAATGTTAAGAAAACCAAACAGTCATTCTACAAGTTCACAAACTTTTCAAAAAATGAACAGGAAAGCAATCGAAAGGACAGTCATATCCCCCTGCCACAGCCCAACCCAGAATGCCCAAGCCAAGGGTTCCACTCATCCCACCTAGGCTATGATTTGAGCAAAGATCAATGACAATCCCTCCATGGGCAAAAGGGATACAGAGCTGACAGGAAATCGAATGGCTCAACCATATGACCCTCATCTGCAATCCTCACCCAGAGCCTGCATGACCGAGCTATGGGTTCAGCATATCATCCCACTCTGTCCAACACTAGACCAAAGACCAAAGAAAATCCTTCCAATGGTAAGGAGATATAGCGGAGAAATATATCTTGAGGCCCAAACTCCCAACCCCCAACCATTACCATGACCAAGTGCCAACACGGCCAAGTCCTAGGCCCCATATACAATCCCAATGAGGCAAACCTTTGACCAAAGTCCAATAAAAACCCACCAAGCGGCAAATAAGACAGCGCCGACATGAAACCCAACGTCCAAACTCCGACCCCCAAGCATGACCACCACCCCAAGCCGCCACGGTGAGATAATGAGACCCGTACACCAGTACACGGAGGCAAGTATTTGACCACAGCTTAATGAAAACTGCAAGGGGTAAAATAGATACAGTTACAGAAAATTCAAGGACCAAATTCATGATCCTCAATTGAGGCCTTCACCTTGAAGCTGAGTCAGGTACCACACATCAACTCAATAAGGCCAACATTTGTCCAAAGTTCAATGAAAATCGTTGAAGGGGCAAATGAGATATGGAACTGACACAAAGCCCAAAAACCCAAACAAGTGATGACCTTGACATTGGAGGTATTGACCTGGGTTTTGTGTGCAACACATTTCTGCAAAATAACTTATAAAAGTTCAGAGAGAAATAAGTCATTGACCGCACACAAAAAGGCCCTTTTTATCTTTGACCTCTAAGTATGGCGTTGACCTTTTAGGTAGAACATCGGTACATGATGGTTAACATTGTTGCCAAGTAATTTCATATTCCATCAAAGAATAATTAAGTTTTAACTGTGTCCCAAAAATCCCATTTTTTACCTTTGACCTCTAGGTATGACCTTGACATTGGAGGAATGGACCTTGGTCTTGCACATGTCTCATCGACTAATGATTGTGAACATTTCTGTAAGGTTACTTTAAAAACTCAAGCCAGAAATAAAAAAGTTATTGACTGGACAAAAAAAACTTTTTTGACATTTGACCTGGTAGTATGACCTTGACCTTAGAGGTATCGACCTGGGTCTAGCGCGCAACACATCTCTGATGGTTAACCTTTCTGTCAAATAATTTCACAATCCACCCAGGAATGAGAAAGTTATTGGTGGTACACAAAAAGGCCTTTCTTTACCTTTGACCTCTAAGTATGGCCTTGTACTTTGAGGTATGGCACCGTCTCAAGATGGTTAATATTTCGCCGAGTAATTTCACAATCCATCCAGGAATAAGAAGTTATTGACTGTACACAAAATAGGCCCCTTTTAATGACATTTGACCTCTAGGTATGACCTTGACATTGATCTTGCACACAATTCGTCGAATGATTTTTGTTTTTGTTTGATTTGAAGTTTAACGTCCCCCGGTAACACTGTTAAGGTCATTTTGGAGACGTTACTTCCAATTTTGTGGGACTTACCAGACATTGAGATGAAAAGACATCTGATGCCCTGCCCCCAATGACACCAATAGGGTTTATAAGCAATGACAGGCCGACTCGCACCGCATTGCCTGGGCAGGCTTAGATCCTCAAAGCGGTTTACCAGTACTCAAGTTTGGGTCGGTTTCAGCTCTGCGTGGATGGATGGATTGATGCAGCCCATCTATTTCTTCAAGCCCCAATAGCCGGGGGCTAGATCATCTAATGAATGTGGACATTTCGGCAAAGTTACTTTAAAAAGTCCATCAAGAAATAAAAAATTGACTGGACACACAAAAAAAGACTTGACATTTGACCTGGTAGTATGACCTTGACCATAAGAGGTACTGACCTGGGTCTAACGCGCAACACAACGTCCCATGATGGTTAACATTTCTGCCAAGGAATTTCAGAATCCATCCAGGAATAAGAAGTTACTATCAGAACTCTAAAAAGGCCCCTTTTTGACCTTAGACCTCTTAGTATGAACTTGACCTGTGAGGTACCAACATGGGTCATGCACTCATTGTCTTATTGTGGTTAACATTTCTACCATGTAATTTTAAAATCCATCTACAAATAAGTTATTGACCAAACATGAAAAAAGGTCCCTTTTTTGTCCTCTGACCTCTTAGTATGACCTTGACCTTTGAAGTACCAACCTGGATCATGCACGCAACACATCCGCTTATGGTGGTTAACATTTCAGCCAAGTAATTTCGAAATCCATCTACAAATAAGAAAGTTATTGACAGAACACAAAAAGGCCCCTTTTATTTAACTGTGACCTCTATGTATGACATTGACCTTTGAGGTACCAACCTGGGTCATGCACACAACACATTGTCTCATGGTTAACATTTCTGCCAAGTAATTCAAAATCCATTTAAAAATTAGAAACTTACTGACCAAACACGAAAAAAGGCCCCCTTTTTACCTTGACCGTGGTATGAACTTGACCTTTGAGGTACCTACCTGCGTCATGCGCGCCACACATCGTCTCGTGGTGGTTAATAGTTAATATTTATGCTAAGTAATTTCAAAATCTATCTAAAAACAAGAGGGTCCAAAAGGCCCCAATTCGCTCACCTGAATGCAACTGTCTCTAGGACATTCTCTTTTTAGTTCTGGTGGCCATCTTGTTCTTCAGAGGGGAACATTCTTAGCTATTTAGGTAGGGTGTCACTTAGGTAACATTCCTGTCAAGTTTCAAACTGCCCAAGGGTTTAGGTTGAGTTCGCATTTGAAGAAAACTTACAATGTTTATTTTTTCTATTTTAACTCTAGTAGCACTATTGTTCATCGGAGCAGAATCATTTTAGCTATTTTGTTAGACGGTCATCTAAGCAACAATTGAGGTACCAGCATGGGTCATGCAAGAGACAGCTCATTGTGGTTAACATTTCTGCCTGTAATTTCAAAATCCATCTACAAATAAGTTATTGACCAAACATGAAAGGCCTCTTTATGGACCTTCGACCTCTAAGTATGACCTTGACCTTTGAGGTACCCACCTGAATCATATGTGTGACACATCGTCTCATGGTAGGTAACATTCCAAAATCCATCAAAAAATAAGAAAGCGATTGATCGGACATGATTTGCGCATACAAACCCACAAACTTCCAGGGGAGGTAACTCAAAAAGTATAAAAGAAAGAGCTAACGCTCTTGCACTCTGCGTGTCGTCTAATATAGATTAATACTTACATGACGTTTTGTGAAGATAGTGATAATGGTTTCCCAAGTTAGAGAGTGGACATGATTTTTGACAGACGGACAGATAGAAGCCCGGGGAAAACAAAAGGTCGCTCTGAAAAAAAAAATTTTGTGGGGAGACATAATAAATCTTAAACTCATGACACAGAAGTTATAACAAATCAAAAATACAACATGGCAAAACATTCTTGTAACAAGGAATGTACATGTGAAGCTAATTACCGCACAGTGCGCTTAGTGTTTTCAAAATCGTGTCAAAAATCAGTGGGAAATCTCCCTAATTAGCGCACTCGATGCGAAAAAATAGCTTCGGAGATAATGCATACTGATATTTAATGGGACAGAAAAGGATACTAAAACATTGCCTTCCCTGTTGAAGAAATAACGTTATTTTTTGTAGATTTACTGTGAGAGCTTCCAGGGTGAGGTTACTGTAAAGTGTGCGCTTATGTATTTCCTATTCGAAAATAGCTTTGGTGTGCACTTATAGGAGCATGTGCGGTAATTAGGGCGAATACGGTAGTTATTTTAAAAGGTCAAATATCAAGAACAGGAAAATATGGTACCACTGGAAAGGTTTTTTGACAAGAAATGCACATGTGAGTTATGCAAGTTCCATCATTTACTAATAAAACATTATGGGCAATGCTATTTTAACATGATGTGTTTGTGAAACACGAACATGTGCCCGGGCATGGTCATTTTTTATTCAAAGTTGCTCACAGTTCAAGGTCAAGGTCGTAGGTCAAGACTTGTTTGTGTGGGAAGCCCTTGATACAAGGAACTTACATGTAAAATATGAAAGCTCTCTTAAACAGTTCAAAAATTATGAACAAAAATATTTTTTCTTTAAAGTAGGTCAAGGTCACAGGTCAAATTTTTTGCATGAATGTAGAGCTCTTGTCACAAGGAACCTACATGCCAAATATATACGCTCTGTCTTAAACGGTTCAAAAGTTATGAACAATTTTATGTTTTCTTTTCAGTAGGTCAAAGGTCAAGGTCATGGTCCAAACATTTTGCATGAATGTAAAGCTCGTATCACAAGGAACCTACATGCAAAATATGAAGGCTCTATCTCAAACGGTATAAACGTTATAAAAAAACGTTATTTTTTATTTTAAGTAGGTCAAAGGTCAAGGTCCCAGGTCAAAATCTTGTGCATGAATGTAAAGCATTTGTCACAAGGAACATACATGCCAAATATGAAGGCTATATCACAAGTGGTTCATTAGCTATGACCAATGTTATTTTTTTCTTAAGTAGGTCAAAGGTCAAGGTCACAGGTCAAATATTTTGTGTGAATGTAAAGCTCTTGTGATAAGAAACCGACATGCAAAATATGAAGGCTCTATCTCAAACGGTTCAAAAGTTTAAGTAGATCAATGGTCAAGGTCACAGGTCAATTTTTTTGCATGAATGTAAAGCTTTTGTCACAAAACATACATGCCAAATATAAAGGCTGAATTAGTGGTTCATTAGATATGACCAATGCTAATTTTTTTCTTTTAAGTAGGTCAAAAGTCAAGGTCAAAGTCACAGGTCAAATTCTTTTGCATGAATATGAAGGTCTTGTCACAAGAACCATTCAGGCCAAATATGAATGTTCTATCTCAAACGGTTCAAAAGTTATGGCCAACATTAAAGTTGTCCACGAACAAACCAACAAACAAACAAACAGACAGGGCAAAAACAATATGTCCCCGCCATCGCTACCTGGTACATAAAAAGTAGGTCAAACGTCAAGGTCATAAGGCTAAAATACAACGCATCACCAGAAAGATCTTGTGACGAAGTATGCACATGTGAAATTATAAAAGTTCTATCACTTAACAATTGAAAATAACGTCCTATGTTAAAGTTTTTACAAAGGAGGTCAAAAATCTAGTTCAAGGTATCGGGTCAAAAATCATCAAATCACCAGTAAAGTCTTGTGGCAGGAATGCAGAGCTGAAATGTAAAATCCCAATCACCAAACATAAGTTATGGCTAAGTTTTTAAAAAGTAGGAGAAAGTAGAATCCCTTCCAACTTAAATCTTGTGCAGTGGAATCCCTAAGTTATCCGTCCCCACTTCATGTCTTGTGCAGTGGAATCCCTTAGATATCCTTGTGCAGTGAAATCCCTACGGTTAAGTCCTTAAAGAAAAATACAACAGTAAGTTGATCATATAATGACCAATGAAAAATAATCAAACAAGCAGTGTGTCACACGATTAGGACTTCATGATTTAAGAATCTTTTTTCAACTCTGTATTTGTTTGTTTGATTTGAGGTTTAATGTCCCCGTCAACACCGTTAAGGTCATTTTGGGGATGTTGCTTCAAATTTTGTTGGACTTTTACCAGACAGTGATGGAATGACATCTCCAGCCCTGCTGCCAAATGAAACCAATTGGGTTTATTAGCATGGACGGTCCGACTCTCACCGCATTGCCTGGGAAGGCTAAGATCCTCTAAGCGGTTTACCAGTACTTCTGTGCCGGTCAGTTACAGTTCTGCGTGGAAGCATCATGCAGCCCATATATATTTCTAAGCCCCGATGGGCGGGGGCCAGAACCTTAATTGTGTAGCCTGTACCAAACTCTTACACAGATTTCATGTCAAAAATGTTTTGATTCCCATCAGGAAGTGGATGGGGGACCATCGAAACATTGTCTATCCCCCCTGCTCGCTCAGCATCTCCAGAACCCACCAACAGACTCCCACCAAACCCTGGCCAAATATTCCATTCAGTGGGCTGACGAGCAGAATCAATAAATAAACAATGCCGACTCAAGGCCATGGCCACAGTTGAAGATCGCAAGTTTGAATCTTTGAATTTTGTGTCCGCTCCATCTCTTTCAGCTCTGGAAAGATTTTCAGTAAACTTTGGCCAAACATACCCCACCAGTCTGAATCCCTGATTCCTGTGCCTGCTCCACACCCCGTAGGCCTGCCATTGGCCTAATTGGGTGTGTGCAAAACCCCTAACTCAACCACGCCAACCCAAGGGGAAGCCAGAACTGAAGGTCATCATTTTGAGCATTGAATTTTCTACACACTATATCTCTTTTACCCCTGATTTCCACCAGCCCTGGTCAAACACCCGCCACAGTGAGAACCAGTAACACCATGAAACACGAGCTGAATGCCTTAGCTGAAGACTAGGAGTCCGAGTATTGAACTCCATGTTTTCTATCTATTTCACCCCTTGAATGATTTTCATTCAACTGTTGCCAAACACTTGCCCCGGTGAGAAGATCTGCAGAAACTGCATCTTATCCATGCAGACACATGATCATGGTCACAATTCAAGGTCAAGAACCAGATCCTCAAACTTTGCCTCCCCTCCATATCTCCGTACCCCCAGAAGTACCTTCATTCAACATTTGTCCAATAATGATCTGAATATGATGTTATGCTGAACACAGAGCTCTACCATGCAGACCCCAGGTTAAGGTCACAAAGGAAGGTCACAAACTCTAGCCCTGAATTTCCTGTCCACTCCACATCCACCGCCCCCCCCCCCCCCTGGAAAGATTATCAACAAACCTAGGTCAAATGAGGGCCTAATAAAAGATGAGCAGAACCTGCAACTCAAACACCAAGGTCCAAACTGTGATGGGGGACATAAGTGTCCCTCAGACTGCCCTTTTAAATTTTGTCCCTCAGACTGCCCTGTTCAATTTTGTAACTGTGCCAAACACATTTTTTCGAAATCTTAAATACGTTAAGGTATTTAGTCTCTTTTCAATAGAAAACACCAAATTAGCTTATTGAAGCGTATCAACAGAATATATTTTAGATCATTACATAAATATGAGTTGAAATGATTCGAAAGTAACTTGTAGCATGACTATCTGCCCACTTCCTAAAAGAATTTCACTTCCTAACAGAATTTATCTATACCTATTTCAATCATTTAATAACTATTCACAGACTTTCGGATGAGTCTTTAAACCGAGGTCCCGTCTCCGTATGACCTTAGCTGTTGGTGGGACGTAAAACTGAAACACTCACTCACTCACTCAATAACTATTCATTTATTTATTTATTTATTTACTAAGCTACTGATTTTTTTTACTTTATAAATATGTTTTTTAATATTTATTTACTTACGTTTTAGCTTATTTAGAATAATTAAATAAATAAAAGTATAATCCTTATTTATTAATTTATTTTTATTAATTTTTCAATTTTTATTTTATTCATTTATTTACTTTAATGTTAAGAAAACCAAACAGTCATTCTAGAAGTTCAAACTTTTCAAAAAATGAACAGGAAAGCAATCGAAAGGACAGTCTATCCCCCTGCCACAGCCCAACCCAGAATGCCCAAGCCAAGGGTTCCACTCATCCCACCTAGGCTATGATTTGAGCAAAGATCAATGACAATCCCTCCTTGGGCAAAAGGGATACAGAGCTGACAGGAAATCGAATGGCTCAACCGTATGACCCTCATCTGCAATCCTCACCCAGAGCCTGCATGACCGAGCTATGGGTTCAGCATATCATCCCACTCTGTCCAACACTAGACCAAAGACCAAAGAAAATCCTTCCAATGGTAAGGAGATATAGCGGAGAAATATATCTTGAGGCCCAAACTCCCAACCCCCAAACATTACCATGACCAAGTGCCAACACGGCCAAGTCCTAGGCCCCATATACAATTCCAATGAGGCAAACCTTTGACCAAAGTCCAATAAAAACCCACCAAGCGGCAAATAAGAAAGCGCCGACATGAAACCCAACGTCCAAACTCCGACCCCCAAGCATGACCACCACCCCAAGCCGCCACGGTGAGATAATCAGACCCACACACCAGTACACGGAGGCAAGTATTTGACCACAGCTTAATGAAAACTGCAAGGGGTAAAATAGATACAGTTACAGAAAATTCAAGGACCAAATTCATGATCCTCAATTGAGGCCTTCAACTTGAAGCTGATTCAGGTACCACACATCAACTCAATAAGGCCAACATTTGTCCAAAGTTCAATGAAAATCGTTGAAGGGGCAAAGGAGATATGGAACTGACACAAAGCCCAAAAACCCAAACAAGTGATGACCTTGACATTGGAGGTATTGACCTGGGTTTTGTGTGCAACACATTTCTGCAAAATAACTTATAAAAGTTCAGAGAGAAATAAGTCATTGACCGCACACAAAAAGGCCCTTTTTATCTTTGACCTCTAAGTATGGCGTTGACCTTTTAGGTAGAACATCGGTACATGATGGTTAACATTGCTGCCAAGTAATTTCATATTCCATCAAAGAATAATTAAGTTTTAACTGTGTCCCAAAAATCCCATTTTTTACCTTTGACCTCTAGGTATGACCTTGACAATGGAGGAATGGACCTCGGTCTTGCACATGTCTCATCGACTAATGATTGTGAACATTTCTGTAAGGTTACTTTGAAAACTCAAGCCAGAAATATAAAAGTTATTGACTGGACAAAAAAAAAAACTTTTTTGACATTTGACCTGGTAGTATGACCTTGACCTTAGAGGTATCGACCTGGGTCTAGCGCGCAACACGTCTCTGTTGGTTAACCTTTCTGCCAAATAATTTCACAATCCATCCAGGAATGAGAAAGTTATTGGTGGTACACAAAAAGGCCTTTCTTTACCTTTGACCTCTAAGTATGGCCTTGTACTTTGAGGTATGGCACCGTCTCACGATGGTTAATATTTCTGCCGAGTAATTTCACAATCCATCCAGGAATAAGAAGTTATTGACTGTACACAAAATAGGCCCCTTTTTATGACCTTTGACCTCTAGGTATGACCTTGACATTGATCTTACACACAATTCGTCGAATGTTTTTTTGTTTTTGTTTGATTTGAAGATTAACGTCCCCGGCAACACTGTTAAGGTCATTTTGGAGACGTTACTTCCAATTTTGTGGGACTTACCAGACATTGAGATGAAAAGACATCTGATGCCCTGCCCCCAATGACACCAATAGGGTTTATAAGCAATGACAGGCCGACTCGCACCGCATTGCCTGGGCAGGCTTAGATCCTCAAAGCGGTTTACCAGTACTCAAGTTTGGGTCGGTTTCAGCTCTGCGTGGATGGATGGATTGATGCAGCCCATCTATTTCTTCAAGCCCCAATAGCCGGGGCTAGATCATCTAATGAATGAACATTTCTGCAAAGTTACTTTAAAAAGTCCATCCAGAAATAAAAAATTGACTGGACACACAAAAAAAGACTTGACATTTGACCTGGTAGTATGACCTTGACCATAAGAGGTACTGACCTGGGTCTAACGCGCAACACATCGTCCCATGATGGTTAACATTTCTGCCAAGGAATTTCAGAATCCATCCAGGAATAAGAAGTTACTATCTGAACTCTAAAAGGCCCCTTTTTGACCTTAGACCTCTTAGTATGAACTTGACCTGTGAGGTACCAACATGGGTCATGCACTCATTGTCTTATTGTGGTTAACATTTCTACCATGTAAATTTAAAATCCATCTACAAATAAGTTATTGACCAAATATGAAAAAAGGTCCCTTTTTTGTCCTCTGACCTCTTAGTATGACCTTGACCTTTGAAGTACCAACCTGGATCATGCACGCAACACATCCGCTTATGGTGGTTAACATTTCTGCCAAGTAATTTCGAAATCCATCTACAAATAAGAAAGTTATTGACAGAACACAAAAAGGCCCCTTTTATTTAACTGTGACCTCTATGTATGACATTGACCTTTGAGGTACCAACCTGGGTCATGCACACAACACATTGTCTCATGGTTAACATTTCTGCCAAGTTATTTCAAAATCCATTTAAAAATTAGAAACTTACTGACCAAACACGAAAAAAGGCCCCCGTTTTACATTTGACCGTGGTATGAACTTGACCTTTGAGATACCGACCTGCGTCATGCGCGCCACACATCGTCTCGTGGTGGTTAATAGTTAATATTTATGCCAAGTAATTTCAATATCTATCTAAAAACAAGAGGGTCCAAAAGGCCCAAATTCGCTCACCTGAATGCAACTGTCTCTAGGACATTCTTTTTTTAGTTCTGGTGGCCATCTTGTTCTTCAGAGGGGAACATTCTTAGCTATTTAGGTAGGGTGTCACTTAGGTAACATTCCTGTCAAGTTTCAAACTGCCCAAGGGTTTAGGTTGAGTTCGCATTTGAAGAAAACTTACAATGTTTTTTTTTTTCTATTTTAACTCTAGTAGCACTATTGTTCATCGGAGCAGAATCATTTTAGCTATTTTGTTAGACGGTCATCTAAGCAACAATTGAGGTACCAGCATGGGTCATGCAAGAGACATCTCATTGTGGTTAACATTTCTGCCTGTAATTTCAAAATCCATCTACAAATAAGTTATTGACCAAACATGAAAGGCCTCTTTATGGACCTTCGACCTCTAAGTATGACCTTGACCTTTGAGGTACCCACCTGAATCATATGTGTGACACATCGTCTCATGGTAGGTAACATTCCAAAATCCATCAAAAAATAAGAAAGTGATTGATCGGACATGATTTGCGCATACATACAAACCGACAAACTTCCAGGGGAGATAACTCAAAAAGTATAAAAGAAAGAGCTAACGCTCTTGCACTCTGCGTGTCGTCTTATATAGATTAATACTTACATGACGTTTTGTGAAGACAGTGATAATGGTTTCCCAAGTTAGAGTGGACAAGATTTTTGATAGACGGACAGACAGAAGCCCGGGGAGAACAAAAGGTCGCTCTGAAAAAAATTTTTTGTGGGGAGACATAATAAATCTTAAACTCATGACACAGAAGTTATAACAAATCAAAAATACAACATGGCAAAACATTCTTGTAACAAGGAATGTACATGTGAAGCTAATTACCGCACAGTGCGCAGTGTTTTCAAAATCGTGTCAAAAATCAGTGGAAAATCTCCCTAATTAGCGCACTCTATGCGAAAAAATAGCTTCGGAGATAATGCATACTAATATTTAATGGGACAGAAAAGGATACTAAAACATTGCCTTCCCTGTTGAAGAAATAACGTTATTTTTTGTAGATTTACTGTGAGAGCTTCCAGGGAAGGGTTACTGTAAAGTGTGCGCTTATGTATTTCCTATTCGAAAATAGATTTGGTGTGCACTTATAGGAGCATGTGCGGTAATTAGGGCGAATACGGTAGTTATTTTAAAAGGTCAAATATCAAGAACAGGAAATTATGGTACCACTGGAAAGGTTTTTTGACAAGAAATCCACATGTGAGTTATGCAAGTTCCATCATTTACTAATAAAACATTATGGGCAATGCTATTTTAACACGATGTGTTTGTGAAACACGAACATGTGCCCGGGCAAGGTCATTTTTTATTCAAAGTTGCTCACAGTTCAAGGTCAAGGTCACAGGTCAAGACTTTTGTTTGTGTGGGAAGCCCTTGATACAAGGAACTTACATGTCAAATATGAAAGCTCTCTTAAACAGTTCAAAAGTTATGAACAAAAATATTTTTCTTTAAAGTAGGTCAAGGACACAGGTCAAATTTTTGTATGAATGTAGAGCTCTTGTCACAAGGAATCTTCATGCCAAATATATACGCTCTGTCTTAAACGGTTCAAAAGTTATGAACAATTTTATGTTTTCTTTTCAGTAGGTCAAAGGTCAAGGTCATGGTCCAAACATTTTGCATGAATGTAAAGCTCGTATCACAAGCAACCTACATGCAAAATATGAAGGCTCTATCTCAAACGGTATAAAAGTTATAAAAAACGTTATTTTTTATTTTAAGTAGGTCAAAGGTCAAGGTCCCAGGTCAAAATCTTGTGCATGAATGTAAAGCATTTGTCACAAGGAACATACATGCCAAATATGAAGGCTATATCACAAGTGGTTCATTAGCTATGACCAATGTTATTTTTTTCTTAAGTAGGTCAAATGTCAAGGTCACAGGTCATATATTTTGTGTGAATGTAAAGCTTTTGTGATAAGAAACCCACATGCAAAATATGAAGGCTCGATCTCAAACGGTTCAAAAGTTTAAGTAGGTCAATGGTCAAGGTCACAGGTCAATTTTTTTTGCATGGATGTAAAGCTTTTGTCACAAAACATATATGCCAAATATGAAAAGTAGAAGTAAAACAAAGATCAGGAATTGATACAATTAACTTACTCCATCCATAAAAGACACCAAAGGGAAAGAAATACAAACATTAAGCGACCAGACCATATTGGAAACCTAAACAAAGGAAGGCCATATGGACAGTTACTTTCCCACAAAATGGCCATATGGCCATCCAAAATTAAAAGACACAAGTGATACACACAGTAAGTAACAAACAACAACATAAATAAATCGCCACAGAAGAGCCGCCTTGGAACGGTCAGTGGAAGATTTCCACTGGGGGGCTTAAAATGAAAGCTGAATTAGTGGTTCATTAGATATGACCAATGCTATTTTTTTCTTTTAAGTAGGTCAAAAGTCAAGGTCAAAGTCACAGGTCAAATTCTTTTGCATGAATGTGAAGGTCTTGTCACAAGAACCGTTCAGGCTTAATATGAATGTTCTATCTCAAACGGTTCAAAAGTTATGGCCAACATTAAAATTGTCCACGAACAAACCAACAAACAAACAAACAGACAGGGCAAAAACAATATGTCCCCGCCATCGCTACCTGGTACATAAAAAGTAGGTCAAACATCAAGGTCATAAGGCTAAAATACAACGCATCACCAGAAAGATCTTGTGAACGAAGTATGCACATGTGAAATTATAAAAGTTCTATCACTTAACAATTGAAAATAACGCCCTATGTTAAAGTTTTGTAAAAGGAGGTCAAAAATCTAGTTCAAGGTATCGGGTCAAAAATCATCAAATCACCAGTAAAGTCTTGTGGCAGGAATGCAGAGCTGAAATGTAAAATCCCTATCACCAAACGTTAGTTATGGCTAATTTTTCAAAAGGTAGGAGAAAGTAGAATCCCTTCCAACTTAAATCTTGTGCAGTGGAATCCCTAAGTTATCCGTTCCCACTTCATGTCTTGTGCAGTGGAATCCCTTAGATATCCTTGTGCAGTGGAATCCCTACGGTTAAGTCCTTAAAGAAAAATACAACAGTAAGTTGATCATATAATGACCAATGAAAAATAATCAAACAAGCAGTGTGTCACACGATTAGGACTTCATGATTTAAGAATCTTTTTTTCAATTCTGTATTTGTTTGTTTGATTTGAGGTTTAATGTCCCCGTCAACACCGTTAAGGTCATTTTGGAGACGTTGCTTCAAATTTTGTTGGACTTTTACCAGACAAAGTGATGAAATGACATCTCCAGCCCTGCTGCCAAATGAAACCAATTGGGTTTATTAGCATGGACGGTCCGACTCTCACCGCATTGCCTAGGAAGGCTTAGATCCTCTAAGCGGTTTACCAGACCGAGTACTTCTGTGCCGGTCAGTTACAGTTCTGCGTGGAAGCATCATGCAGCCCATATATATTTCTAAGCCCCGATGGGCGGGGGCCAGAACCTTAATTTTGTAGCCTGTACCAAACTCTTACACAGATTTCTTGTCAAAAATGTTTTGATTCCCATCAGGAAGTGGATGGGGGACCATCGAAACACTGTCTATCCCCCCTGCTCGCTCAGCATCTCCAGAACCCTCCAACAGACTCCCACCAAACCCTGGCCAAATATTCCATTCAGTGGGCTGACGAGCAGAATCAATAAATAAACAATGCCGACTCAAGGCCATGGCCACAGTTGCAGATCGCAAGTTTGAATCTTTGAATTTTGTGTCCGCTCCATCTCTTTCAGCTCTGGAAAGATTTTCAGTAAACTTTGGCCAAACATACCCCACCAGTCTGAATCCCTGATTCCTGTGCCTGCTCCACACCCCGTAGGCCTGCCATTGGCCTAATTGGGTGTGTGCAAAACCCCTAACTCAACCACGCCAACCCAAGGGGAAGCCAGAACTGAAGGTCATCATTTTGAGCATTGAATTTTCTACACACTATATCTCTTTTACCCCTGATTTCCACCAGCCCTGGTCAAACACCCGCCACAGTGAGAACCAGTAACACCATGAAACACGAGCTGAATGCCTTAGCTGAAGACCAGGAGTCCGAGTACTGAACCCCATGTCTTCTATATATTTCACCCCTTGAATGATTTTCATTCAACTGTTGCAAAACACTTGCCCCGATGAGAAGATCTGCAGAAACTGCAACTCATCCATGCAGACACATGATCATGGTCACAATTCAAGGTCAAGAACCAGATCCTCAAACTTTGCCTCCCCTCCATATCTCCGTACCCCCAGAAATACCTTCATTCAACATTTGTCCAATAATGATCTGAATATGATGTTTTGCTGAACCCAGAGCTCTACCATGAAGACCCCAGGTTAAGATCACAAAGGAAGGTCACAAACTAGCCCTGAATTTCCTGTCCACTCCACATCCCCCGCCCCCCACCCCTGGAAAGATTATCAACAAACCTAGGTCAAATGAGGGCCTAATAAAAGATGAGCAGAACCTGCAACTCAAACACCAAGGGCCAAACTGTGATTGGGGACATAGCTGTCCCTCAGACTGCCCTTTTAAATTTTGTCCCTCAGACTGCCCTGTTCAATTTTGTAACTGTGCCAAACACATTTTTTCGAAATCTTAAATACGTTAAGGTATTTAGTCACTTTTCAATAGAAAACACCAAATTAGCTTATTGAAGCGTATCAATAGAATATATTTTAGATCATTACATAAATATGAGTTGAAATGATTCGAAAGTAACTTGTAGCATGACTATCTGCCCACTTCCTAACAGAATTTCACTTCCTAACAGAATTTATCTATACCTATTTCAATAATTTAATAACTATTCATTTATTTATTTATTTATTTATTTATTTATTTACTAAGCTACTGATTTTTTTACTTTATAAATATTTTTTTTTAATATTTATTTACTTACGTTTTAGCTTATTTAGAATAATTAAATAAATATAAATATAATCCTTAATTTTATTAATTTATTTTTATTATTTTTTCAATTTTTATTTTATTCATTTATTTACTTTAATGTTACGAAAACAAAACTGTCATTCTACAAGTTCACAAACTTATCAAAAAAAGAACAAGAAAGCAATCGAAAGGACAGTCATATCCCCCTGCCACAGCCCAACCCAGAATGCCCAAGCCAAGGGTTCCACTCATCCCACCTAGGCCATAATTTGAGCAAAGTTCAATGACAATCCCTCCATGGGCAAAAGGGATACAGAACTGACAGGAAATCGAAAGGCTCAACCGTATGACCCTCATCTGCAATCCTCACCCAGAGCCTGCATGACCGAGCTATGGGTTCAGCATATCATCCCACTCTGTCCAACCAAAGACCAATGAAAATCCTTCCAATGGCAAGGAGATATAGGGAAGAAATATATCTTGAGGCCCAAACTTCCAAACCCCAAACATGACCACGACCATGAGCCAACATGGCCAAGTCATATGCACAACATACCATCCAAATGAGGCAAACGTTCACCAAAATCGAACGAAAATCCACAAGGGGGCAAATGAGACAGCGCCTACATGAAAACCAACGTCCAAACTCTGACCCCCAACCATGACCATCACCCCAAGCCGCCACGGTGAGTTTACGAGACCCGCACACCAGTGCACGGAGGCAAATGTTTGACCAAAGCTCAATGAAAACTACTCTTGGGGTAAAAGAGATAATGTTAAATAAAATTCAAGGACCAAATTCATGATCCTCAACCGAGGCCTTCACCTTGAAGCTGAGTCAGGTACGACACATCTCAATTAGGCCAACACTTGTCCAAAGTTCAATGAAAATCCCTGAAGGGCGAAAGGAGATATGGAACGGACACAAACCCCAAAACCCAAACAAGTGACCCTTAACTATGAACCAGACCTTGAGTCTGCATAGCCCATCCACGAGCCCTACACACCAGCTCTCAGCCGGAACATTTGAACAAAGTCTTATGAAAATCCATCAAAGAGTCTAGGAGATACGAAGCAGACAAGAAGTGTTATATACTGACAGCAAAGGGCACTTTTATCATCCCGAACCAGTCTTGCCGAAGCGAATTAATGAACAAAACAACTAGAATTTGTTTTTCTACACACTTCTTTGTCTCCCCCTTTTTTGACTTCTAAGTATGACCTTGATATTGGAGGTATTGACCTGGGTCTTGTGTGCAACACATTTCTGCAAAATAACTTTAAAAAGTTCAGAGAAATAAGAAAATTATTTACAGTACACAAAAAAGCCCTTTTTTACATTTGACCTCTAAGTATGGCCCGGGCAATTGAGGTACAACACATCGTCTCATGACGGTTAACATTTCTGCCAAGTAATTTCACTCCATCAAAGAATAACAAAGTTATTGGCTGTACAAAAAAAAACCCTTTCTGACCTTTGATCTCTAGATATGACCTTGACATTGGAGGAATGGACCTTGGTCTTGCGCACGACCCATCATCTAATGAAGGTGAACATTTCTGCAAGGTTACTTCAAAGTCAATCCATAAATAAAAAACTTATTGACTGGACACAAAAAAATGAGATGAAATGACTTCTCAAGCCCTGCCGCCCAATGAAACCAATAGGGTTCATGAGCATGGACGGGCCGACTAGCACCGGATTGCCTGGGCAGGCTTAGATCCTCAAAGCTGTTTACCAGTACACCTGTGTGGGTCGGTTTCAGCTCTGTGTGGAAGCATCATGCAGCCCAATAATTTCTTCAATCCCCGATCGACGGGGATAGATCGTCTAATGAAGGTGAACATTTCTGCAAGGTTACTTTAAAAACTTCATCCAGAAATAAAAAAAAATATTGACTGGACACAAAAAAGACTTTTTGACATTTGATCTCGTATTATGACCTTGATCTTAGAGGTACCGACCTGGGTGTAGCGCGCAACACATCGTCTCATGATGGTCAATATTTCTGCCAAGTAATTCAACAATCCAACCAGTATTAAGAAAGTTATTGACTGAACACTAAAAAAGGCCCCTTTTTTACCTTTGACCTCTCAGTATGACCTTGTCCTTTGAGGTACCAACATGGGTCATGCAAGAGACATCGTCTCATTGTGGTTAACATTTCTGCCAAGTAATTTCAAAATCCATTTTAAAATAAGAAAGTTATTGATCTAACACCAAAAAAGGCCACTTTTATTTACCTTTGACCTCTATGTATGATTTTGACCTTTGAGGTACCAAACTGGGTCATGCGTGCAATGAATTGTCTAATGGAGGTTAACATTTTTGCCAAGCAATTTCAAAATCCATCTAAATATAAATAAGTAATTGACCAAACACAAAAAAGGCCGCTTATTTATCTTTGACCTCTATATATGACCTTGACCTTCGAGGTACCAACCTGAATCATGTGCTACACATCGTCTCATGGTAGTAAACATTTCTGCCAAGTAATGTTGAATTCTATCTAAAAATAGGTTATTGACAAAACACAAAAAGGCCCCCTTTTTACCTTTGACCACCAAGTATGATCTTGACCTTTGAGGTACCAACCTGTGTCATGCACGCAACACATCGTCTCATGGTTATCGTGTATCTCAAGTACTTTCAAAACCTATCTAAAAATTAGAAACTTATTGACCAAACACGAAAAAAAGACCCCTTTTTTACCTTTGACCGTGGTATGAACTTGACCTTTGAGGTACCGACCTGCGTCATGCGCGCCACACATCGTCTCGTGATGGTTAATAGTTAATATTTCTGCCAAGTAATTTCAAAATCCATCTAAAAACAAAAGGGTCCAAAAGTCCCCAATTCGCTCACCTGAATCTGAATGCAACTGTCTCTAGGACATTCTATTGTTAGCTCTGGTGGCCATCTTGTTCTTCAGAGGGGAACAATCTTAGCTATTTTGGTAGGGTGTCACTTAGGTAACATTCGTGTCAAGTTTCAAACTGCCCAAGGGTTTAGGTTGAGTTTGCATTTGAAGAAAACTTACAATGTTTTTTTTTTCTATTTTTAACTTTGGTAGCCATATTGTTCATCGGAGCAGGTTCATTTTAGCTATTTTGTTAGTGGGTCATCTAAGCAACAATTGACCTCTTAGTATGACCTTCACTTTTGATGTACCAGCATGGGTCATGCTAGAGACATCTCATTGTGGTTAACATTTCTGCCTGTAATTTCAAAATCCATCTACAAATAAAGCTATTGACCAAACATGAAAAACCCCTCTTTTGACCTTCGACCTCTAAGTATGACCTTGACCTTTGAGGTACCAACCTGAATCAAATGTGTGACACATCGTCTCATGGTAGGTAACATTTCAAATTCCATCAAAAAATAAGAAAGTGATTGATCGGACATGATTTGCGCATACATACATACCAACAAACTTCCAAGGGAGATAACTCAAAAAGTGTAAATGCAAGAGCTATAGTTCTTGCACTCTGCATGTCGTCTAAAATTGATAAATACTTATATGAAGTTTTGTGAAGACAGCGATAATAGTTTTCCAAGTTATATAGTGGACATGATTTTGTGACAGACGGACAGACAGACGCCCGTGGTAAAACAAAAGGTCTCTCTGAAAAAATTTTTTGGGGCAGACATAATAAATCTTAAACTCATGACACAGAAGTTATAACAAATCAAAAATACAACAAGGCAAAACATTCTTGTAACAAGGAATGTACATGTGAAATATGACAGCCTTATCACTTAATCAAGTCACTTAACGTACTCGCTCTAATTACCGCACAGTGCGCTTAGTTTTTTTTCAAAATCGTGTCAAAAATCACAGTGGACAATCTCCCTAATTAGCGCACTTAATGCGAAGAAATAGCTTCCGAGATGATGCATACTGATATTTAATGGGACAGAAAAGGATACGAAAGCATTGCCTTCCCTGTTGAAGAAATAAAGTTTTTTGTAGATTTACTGTGAGAGCTTCCAGAGGGAGGTTACTGTAAAGTGTGCGCTTATGTATTTCCTTTTCAAAAATAGCTTTGGTGTGCACTTATAGGAGCATGTACGGTAATTAGGGCGAATACGGTAGTTATTTTAAAAGCTCAAATATCAAGAATAGGAAATTATGGTACCACTGGAAAGGTCTTTTGACAAGAAATGCACACATGAGTTATGCAAGCTCCATCATTTACTATTAAAACATTTGTGAAACACGAACATGTGCCCGGGCATGGTAATTTTTTATTCAAAGTTGCTCACAGTTCAAGGTCAAGGTCACAGGTCAAGGCTTCTGTTTGTGTGGGAAGCTCTTGATACAAGGAACTTACATGCCAAATATGAAAGCTCTCTTAAACGGTTCAAAAGTTATGATCAAAAATATTTTGTTTAACGTAGATCAAGGTACCAGGTCAATTTTTTGCATGAATGTAAAGCTCTTGTCACTAGGAACCTGCATACTAAATTTAAACGCTCTAACTTAAACGGTTCAAAAGTTATGAACAATTTTATTTTGTCTTTTAAGTAGGTCAAAGGTTAAGGTCTTGGTCCACACATTTGCATGATTGTAAAGCTCCTATCACAAGGAAGTCACATGCCAAATATAACAGCTCTATCCCAAACGGTTCAAAAGTTATGACCAAAACGTTATTTTTTTAAGTAGGTCAAAGGTCAAATGTTTTGCACGAATGTAAAGCTTTTGTCACAAGGAGCCTACTGTGCTAAATATGAAGGCTGAATCTCAAGCGGTTCAAACGTTATGACAAATATGAACTTTTTCTTTTATGGAGGTCAAAGGTCAAGGTCACAGGACAAAATTTTTTGTGTGAATGTGAAGCTCTTTTCACAAGGAACCTAAATGCAAATATGAAGGCTCTATCTCAAACGGTATAAAAGTTATAAAAAATGTTATATTTTTATTTTAAGTGAGTCAAAGGTCAAGGTCACAGGTCAAAATCTTTTGCATGAATGTAAAGCATTTGTCACAAGGAACATACATGTCAAATATGAAGGCAATATCTCAAGTGGTTCATTAGCTATGACCAATGTCATTTTTTCTCAAGTAGGTCAAAGGTCAATCTTACAGGTCAATTTTTCGTGTGAATGTACAGCTCTTGTCATGAAGGCTCTATCTCAAACGGTTCAAAAGTTATGGCCAACGTTAAAGTTGTCCACGTACAAACCAACAAACAAACAGGGCAAAAACAATATGTCCCCGATATCGCTACCTTCGGACATAAAAGTATGTCAAACATTAAGGTCGTAAGGCTAAAATATATGGTATCACCAGAAAGATCTTGTGACGAAGTATGCACATGTGAAATTATAAAGGAGGTCAAAAATCTAGTTCAATGTATCAGGTCAAAAACCATCAAATCACCAGTAAGGTCTTGTGGCAGGAATGCAGAGCTGAAATGCAAAATCCCGATCACCAATCGTAAGTTATGGCTAAGTTTTTAAAAAGTAGGGAGAAAGTGGAATCCCTTCCAACTTAAATCTTGTGCAGTGGAATCCCTAAGTTATCCGTTCCCACTTCATGTCTTGTGCAGTGGAATCCCTAAGATATCCTTGTGCAGTGGAATCCCAAAGGTTAAGTCCTTAAAGAAAAATACAACAGTAAGTTGACCATATAATGACCAATGAAAAAGAATCAAACAAGCAGTGTGTCACACGATTAAGACTTCATGATTTAAGAATCTTTTTTTCAATTCTGTATTTGTTTGTTTGATTTGAGGTTTAATGTCTCCGTCAACACCGTAAAGGTCATTTTGTAGACGTTGCTTCCAATTTTGTGGGACTTTTACTAGACATAGTGATGAAATGACATCAAGCACTGCTGCCAAATTAAACCAATTGGGTTGCACTGATGAGTTAGGAGGCCTTCATGCGGACTGAACAAATTATTTGTCTAAATCGCGACGGAAGTAAGGGCGAGGATTGTGGCCACGTAAAATCGATTTAAGCCCCCCAGTGGAAATCTTCCACTGACCGTTCCAAGGCGGCTCTTCTGTGGCGATTTATTTATGTTGTTGTTTGTTACTTACTGTGTGTATCACTTGTGTCTTTTAATTTTGGATGGCCATATGGCCATTTTGTGGGAAAGTAACTGTCCATATGGCCTTCCTTTGTTTAGGTTTCCATTATGGTCTGGTCGCTTAATGTTTGTATTTCTTTCCCTTTGGTGTCTTTTATGGATGGAGTAAGTTAATTGTATCAATTCCTGATCTTTGTTTTACTTCTACTTTTTATAAGCATGGACGGTCCGACTCTCACCGCTTTGCCTGGGAAGGCTTAGATCCTCTAAGCGGTTTACCAGTACTTCTTTGCTGGTCAGTTACAGTACAGAGTGGAAGAATCATGCAGCCCATATATTTTTTCAAGCCCCTATGGGCGGGGGCCAGAACCTCAATTTTATAGCCTGTACCAAACTCTTACACAGATTTCATGTCAAAAATGTTTTGATTCCCATCAGGAAGTGGATGGGGGACCATCGAAACACTGTATAGGCCCACTGCTCGCTCAGCATCTCCAGAACCCTCCAACAGACTCCCACCAAACCATGGCCAAATATTCCCTTCAGTGGACTGACGAGCAGAATCAATAAATAAACAATGCCGACTCAAGGCCATGGCCACAGTTGAAGATCGCAAGTTTGAATCTTTGAATTTTGTGTCCGCTCCATCTCTTTCAGCTCTGGAAAGATTCATTAAACTTTGGCCAAACATACCCCACCAGTCTGAATCCCTGAATCCTGTGCCTGCTCCACACCCCGTAGGACTGCCATTGGCCTAATTGGGTGTGTGCAAAACCCCTAACTCAACCACGCCAACCTAAGGTGAAGCCACAACTGAAGGTCATCATTTCGAGCATTGACTTTTCTACACACTATTGTCTTTTTTACCCCTGATTCCCACCAGCCCTGGTCAAACACCCGCCACAGTGAGATATGAAGAACCGGTAACCACACCATGACACACTAGCTGAAGGCCATAGCTGAAGACCAGGAGTCTGAGCACTGAACCCCATGTCTGCTTATCTATTTCACCCCCTGAAAGATTTTCATTCAAGTCCGGCCAAACACTTGCCCCAGTGAGAAGATATGTAGAAACTGCAACTCATCCATGCAGACACATGATCATGGTCACAATTCAAGGTCAAGAACCAGATCCTCAAACTTTGCCTACCCCTCCATATCTCCCTACCCCCAGAAGTAACTTCATTCAACATAGGTCCAATAATGATCTGAATATGATGTTATGCTGATCCCAGAGCTCAACCATGCAGACCCCAGGTTACGATCACAAATGAAGGTCACAAACTCTAGCCATGAATTTCCTGTCCACTCCACATCCCCCGCCCCCCAGCCCAGGAAAGATTCTCAACAAACCTATGTCAAATGAGGGCCCAATAAAAGGTGAGCAGAACCTGCAACTCAAACACCAAGGGTCAAACGGTGTTTTGGGACATAGCTGTCCCGCAGACTGCCCTGTTCAATTTTGTAACTGTGCCAAACACAGTGTTTCGAAATCTTAAATACGTTTAGGTATTTAGTCACTTTTCAATACAAAACACCAAATTAGCTTATTGAAGAGTATCAATAGAATATATTTTAGATCATTACATAAATATGAGTTGAAGTGATTCAAAAGTAACTTGTAGCATGACTATTTGCCCACTTCCTAACAGAATTTCACTTCCTTACAGAATTTATCTATACCTATTTCAATCATTTAATAACTATTTATTTATTTATTTATTTATTTATTTACTAAGCTACTGACTTTTTACTTTATATTTTTTTTATATTTATATACTTACGTTTTAGCTTATTTAGAATAATTAAATAAATATAAGTATAATCCTTATTAATTCATTTTTTATTAATGTTTCAATTTTATTAATTTATTTACTTTAATGTTAAGAAAACAAAAGTCATTCTCCAAGTTCACAAACTTATCAAAAAATTGAACAAGAAAGCAATCGAAAGGACAGTCATATCCCCCCTGCCACAGCCCAACCCAGAAAGCCCAAGCCAAGGGTTTCACTCATCCCACCTAGGCCATAATTTGAGCAAAGTTCAATGACAATCCCTCCATGGGCAAAAGGGATACAGAGCTGACAGGAAATCCCAAGGCTCAACCGTATGACCCTCATCTGCAATCCTCACACCCAGAGCCTGCATGACAGAGCTATGGGTTCAGCATATCATCCCACTCTGTCCAACACTAGACCAAAGCCCAATGAAAATCCTTCCAATGGCAAGGAGATATAGGGAAGAAATATATCTTGAGGCCCAAACTTCCAAACCCCAAACATGAACACGACCAAGAGCCAACATGGCCAAGTCACAGGCCCCACATACCATCCCAATGAGGCAAACGTTCACCAAAATCGAACGAAAACCCACCAAGGGGCGAATGAGACAGCGCCTACATGAAACCCAACGTCCGAACTCCGACCCCCAACTATGACCACCACCCCAAGCCGCCATGGTGATGTATGTTTGTTTGTTTTGGGGTTTAACGGACCAGTCAACACTATTTAGGTCATTTTTGAGCCGGTCAGTTTACCTATCCACACTTTTTCTGGGCAAGCTTATCCGTAAGCGGTTAACCAGTACAGTGCACATTCTTTCGCAAGAAACCGACAACTGCCCTTCTTGAATCAGCGGAAGGGAGAGAATGACCGTAGAAAAGATTTCATGATCAATCTCCACAAAAGGACGTTGCCGACCCGGCAGGTATCGAACCCGCGTCTTCTTGATCACCAGTCAGACGCGCATCCGACTGAGCTACCGAGGCCAGCCCCGCCACGGTGAGATTACGAGACCCGCACTGCTCTTGGGGTAAAAGAGATAAAGTTAAATAAAATTCAAGGACCGAATTCATGATCCTCAACCGCGGCCTTCACCTTGAAGCTGAGTCAGGTACCACACATCTCAATTAGGCCAACACTAGTCCAAAGTTCAATGAAAATCCCTGAAGGGCCAAAGACGATATGGAACGGACACAAACCCCATAACCCAAACAAGTGACCCTTAACTATGAACCAGACCTTGAGTCGGCATAGTCCATTCATGATCCCTGCACACCAGCTCACAGCCGGAACATTTGAACAAAGTCTTATGAAAATCCATCAAAGAGTCTAGGAGATACAGAGCAGACAATAAGTGTTATATACTGATATAAATAAAAAGGCACTTTTATCATCCCGAATCAGTCTTGCCGAAGCGGATTGATAAAAAATAAAACTAGAATTTGTTTTTCTACAAGAAACACAAATCTATGTCTCCTTTTTTGGCTTCCAAGTATGACCTTGACACTGGAGGTATTGACCTGGGACTTGTGTGCAACACATTTCTGCAAAATAACTTTATAAAGTTCAGAGAAATAAAAAAAGTTATTTACAGTACACCAAAAAGCCCTTTTTTACATTTGACCTCTAAGTATGGCCTTGACCATTGAGGTACAACACATCGTCTCATGACGGTTAACATTTCTGCCAAGTAATTTCACTCCATCAAAGAATAACAAAGTTATTGGCTGTACACAAAAAGCCCCTTTTTGACCTTTGATCTCTAGATATGACATTGACATTGGAGGAACGGGCCTTGGTCTTGCGCACGACTCCTCATCTAATGAAGGTGAACATTTCTGCAAGGTTACTTTAAAGTCAATCCATAAATAAAAAACTTATTGACTGGACAAAAAAAATGAATGAGATGAAATGACATCTCAAGCCCTGCCGCCCAATGAAACCAATAGGGTTCATGAGCATGGACGGGCCGACTAGCACCGGATTGCCTGGGCAGGCTTAGATCCTCAAAGCTGTTTACCAGTACTCCTGTGTGGGTCGGTTTCAGCTCTGAGGAAGCATCATGCGGCCCATCTGTTTCTTCAAGCCCCGATCGACGGGGCTAGATCTTCTAATGAAGGTGAACATTTCTGCAAGGTTAAAACTCCATCCAGAAATAAAACAAGTTACTGACTGGACTAAAAAAAAAAGACCTCGTATTATGATCTTGATCTTAGATGTACTGACCTGGGTCTAGCGCGCAACACATCGACTCATGATGGTTAATATTTTTGCCAAGTAATTCCACAATCCAACCAGTATTAAAGTTATTGACTGAACACTAAATAAGGCCCCTTTTTTGACATTTTACCTCTTAGTATGACCTTGTCTTTAAGGTACCAACATGGGTCATGCAAGACACACATCGTCTCATTGTGGTTAACACTTCTGCCAAATAATTTCAAAATCCATTTTAAAATAATAAAATTATTGATATTACAAAAAAATGCCACTTTTATTTACCTTTGACCTCTATGTATGATCTTTACCTTTGAGGTACCAAACTGGGTCATGCGTGCAACAAATAGTCTAATAAAGGTTAACATTTTTGCCAAGCAATTTCAAAATCCATCTAAATATAAATAAGTTATTGACCAAACACAAAAAGGCCCCTTATTTATCTTTGACCTCTATATTTGACCTTGACCTTTGCGGTACCAACCTGAAACGTGTGCAACACATCGTCTCATGGTAGTAAACATTTCTGCCAAGTAATTTTGAATTCTATCTAAAACACAAAAAAGCCCCTTTTTACCTTTGACCTCCAAGTATGACCTTGACCGTTGAGGTTTCAACCCGTGTCGTGCACGCAAACACATCGTCTCATGGTTATCGTTTCTCCAAAGTAATTTCAACATCATCTAAAAATTAGAAACTTATTGACCAAATACGCAAAAAGGCCCCTTTTTACCTTTGACCTAAGTATGAACTTGACTTTTGAGGTACCGACCTGCGTCATGTGCGCCACACATCGTCTCGTGGTGGTTAATATATAATATTTCTGCCAAGTAATTTCAAAATCCATCTAAAAACATGAGGGTCCAAAAGGCCCCAATTCGCTCACCTGAATGCAACTGTCTCTAGGACATTCTATTTTAGCTCTGGTGGCCATCTTGTTCTTCAGAGGGGAACAACCTTAGCTATTTTGGTAGGGTGTCACTCAGGTAACATTCCTGTCAAGTTTCAAACTGCCCAAGGGTTTAATTCGAGTTCGCATTTGAAGAAAACTTACAATGTTTTTTCTATTTTTAACTCTGGTAGCCATATTGTTCATCGGAGCAGGATCATTTTAGCTATTTTTTTGTTATACGGTCATCTAACAACAATTGACCTCTTAGTATGACCTTGACTTTTGATGTACCAGCGTGGGTCATGTAAGAGACATCTCATTGTGGTTAACATTTCTTCCTATAATTTCAAAATCCATCCACAAATAAAGTTATTTACCAAACATGAACAGCCCCATTTTTGAGCTTCGACCTCTAAGTATGACCTTGACCTTTGAGGTACCAACCTGAATCATGTGTGATTTATCGTCTCAAGGTAGGTAACATTCCAAAATCCATCAAAAAATAAGAAAGTGATTGATCGGACATGATTTGCGCATACATACATACATACCGACAAACTTCCAAGGGAGATAACTCAAAAAGTGTAAATGCAAGAGCTATAGTTCTTGCACTCTGCATGTCGTCTAATATTGATTAATACTTATATGAAGTTTTGTGAAGATAGCGATAATGTTTTTCCAAGTTATAGAGTGCACATGATTTTGTGAAAGACGGACAGACAGACGCCCGGGGGAAAACAATAGGTCTCTGAAAAAAAGTTTTTGGGGGGAGACATAAATCTTAAACTCATGACACAGAAGTTATTATAACAAATCAAAAATTCAATAAGGCAAAACATTCATGTAACAAGAAACGTACACATGAAATATGACAGCCTTATCACTTAATCAAGTCACTTACCGTACTCGCCCTAATTACCGCAGAGTGCGCTTAGATTTTTCAAAATCCTGTCAAAAATCACGGTGGAAAATCTCCCTAATTAGCGCGCTTGATGCGAAAACAATAGCTTCCGAGATGATGCATCCTGATATTTAATGGGAGAGAAAAGGATACTAAAGCATTGCCTGCCCTGTTGAAGAAATAACGTTAAGGTTTTTGTACATTTACCGTGAGAGCTTCCAGGGGGAGATTACTGTGAAGTTTGCGCTTATGTATTTCCTTTTCAAAAATAGCTTTGTTGTGCACTTATAGGAGCATGTGCGGTAATTAGGGCAAATTCAGTAGTTATCTTAAAAGGTCAGATGTCACGAATAGGAAATTTTGGTACCACTGGAAAGGTCTTTTGACAAGAAATGCACACGTGAGTTATGCAAGCTCCATCATTTACTAATAAAACATAATGGGCAATGCTATTTTAACATGATGTGTATGCGAAACACGAACATGTGCCCGGGCATGGTCATTTTTTATTCAAAGTTGCTCACAGTTCAAGGTCAAGGTCACAGGTCAAGACTTTTGTTTGTGTGGGAAGCCCTTGATACAAGGAACTTGCCAAATATTAAAGCTTTCTTAAACGGTTCAAAAGTTATGAACAAAAATATTGTTTCTTTTAAGTAGGTCAAGGTCACAGGTCAAATTTTTTTGCATGAATGTAAAGCTCTTGTCACAAGGAACGTACATGCCAAATATAAACGCTCTATCTAAAACGGTTCAAAACTTATGAACAATTTTGTTTTTTTTCTTTTAAATAGGTCAAAGGTCAAGGACATGGTCCAAATATTTTGCATGAATGTAAAGCTCCTGTCACATGGAATCTACATGCCAAATATAAAGGCTCTATCCCAAACGGTTTAAAAGTTATGACCAAAAATGTTTATTTTTTAAGTAGGTCGAAGGTCAAATTTTTTGCATGAATGTAAAGCTCTTGTCACAAGGAACCTACTGTGCTAAATATGAAGGCTGAATCTCAAACGGTTCAAACGTTATGACAAATTTGAAGTTTTTCTTTTATGCAGGTCAAAGATCAAGGCTACAGGTCAAAATGTTTTGTGCGAATGTAAAGCTCTTGTCACAAGGAACCTGCATGCAAAATATGAAAGCTCTATCTCAAACGGTATAAAAATTATTAAAAAAACGTTATTTTTATTTTAAGTCGGTCAAAGGTCAAGGGCACAGATCAAAATATTTTGAATGAATGTAAACCATTTGTCACAAGGAACATACATGCCAAATAAGAAGGCTATATCTCAAGTGGTTCATTAGCTAAGACCAATGCTATTTTTTTCTTAAGTAGGTCAAAGGTCAAGGTCACAGGTCAATTTTTTGTGTGAATGTAAAGCTCTTGTCGCAAGAAACCTACATGCAAAATATGAAGGCTCTATCCCAAACGGTTCAAAAGTTATGACCGAAATGTTATGTTTTTATTTAAAGTAGGTCAATGGTCAAGGTCACAGGTCAATTTTTTGCATGAATGAAAAGCTTTGACACAAAAAACATACATGCCAAACATGAAGGCTGAATCTCAAGTGGTTAATTAGTTATGACCAAAGTTATTTTTGTCTTAAATAGGTCAAAGGTCAAGGGCAAAGGTCAAATTCATTTGCATGAATGTGAAGGTCTTGTCACAAGGAACATTCAGGCCAAATATGAATGTTCTATCTCAAACGGTTCAAAAGTTATGGCCAACGTTAAAGTTGTCCACTTACAAACCAACAAACAGACCGGGCAAAAACTATGTCCCCGCTATCGCTACCGGGGACATAAAAAGTAGGTCAAATATCAAGGTCATATGGCTAAAATATATGGTATCACCTGAAAGATCTTGTGACGAAGTATGCACTTGTAAAATTATAAAAGTTCTATCATTTAACAATTGAAAATAACGTCCTATGTTCAAGTTTTGAAAAAGGAGGTCAAAAATCTAGTTCAGTGTATCAGGTCAAAAATCATCAAATCACCAGTAAGGTCTTGTGGCAGGAATGCAGAGCTAAAATGTAAAATCCCTATCACCAATCGTAAGTTATGGCTAAGTTTTTAAAAAGTAGGAGAAAGTAGAATCCCTTCCAACTTAAATCTTGTGCAGAGGAATCCCTAAGTTATCCCCTCCCACTTCATGTCTTGTGCAGTGGAATCCCTAAGATATCCGTGTGCAGTGGAATCCCTAAGGTTAAGTCCTTAAACAAAAATACAACAGTAAGTTGATCATATAATGACCAATGAAAAAGAATCAAACAAGCAGCGTGTCACACGATTAAGACTTCATGATTTAAGAATCTTTTTTTCAATTTTGTGTTTGTTTGATCTGAGGTTGATTGTCCCCGTCAACACCGTAAAGGTCATTTTGGAGACGTTGCTTCCAATTTTGTAGGTCTTTTACCAGAAATAGTGATGAAATGACATCTCAAGCCCTGCTGCCAGATGAAACCAATTGGGTTTATAAGCATGGACGGTCTGACTCTCACCGCTTTGCCTGGGAAGGCTTAGATCCTCTAAGCGGTTTACCAGTACTTCTGTGCTGGTCAGTTACAGTACAGCGTGGAAGCATCATGCAGCCCAATTTTTTTAAGCCCCGATGGGCGGGTGCCAGAACCTCAATTTTGTAGCCTGTACCAAACTCTTACACAGATTTCATGTCAAAAATGTTTTGATTCCCATCAGGAAGTGGATAAGGGACCATCGAAACACTGTCTATCCCCACTGCTCGCTTAGCATCTCCAGAACCCTCCAACAGACTCCCACCAAACCCTGGCCAAATATTCCCTTCAGTGGGCTGACGAGCAGAACCAATAAATAAACAATGCCGACTCAAGGCCATGGCCACAGTTGAAGATCAAAAGTTTGAATCATTGAGTTTTGTGTCCGCTCCATCTCTTTCAGCTCTGAAAAGATTTTTAGTAAACTTTGGCCAAACATACTCCACCAGTCTAAATACCTGAATCCTGGGCCTGCTCCACAACCCGTAGGACTGCCATTGGCCTAATTGGGTGTGTGCTAAACCCCTAACTCAACCACGCCAACCCAAGGGGAAGCCACAACTGAAGGTCATCATTTTGAGCACTGAATTTTCTACACACTTTATTATCTCTTTTACCCCTGATTCCCACCAGCCCTGGTCAAAAACCCGCCACAGTGAGAACCAGTAACACCATGAAACACGAGCTGAAGGCCATAGCTGAAGACCAGGATTTCGAGCACTGAACCCAATGTCTGCTTATCTATTTCACCCCCTGAAAGATTTATATTCAACTCCGGCCAAACACTTGCCCCAGTGAGAAGATTTGCAGAAACTGCAACACATCCATGCAGACACATGATCATGGTCACTATTCAAGGTCAAGAACCAGATCCTCAAAGTTTGCCTCCCCTCCATATCTCCCTATCGCAGAAGGACCTTCATTCAACTTTGGTCCAATAATGATCTAAATATGATGTTATGCTGAACCCAGAGCTCAACCATGCTGCCCCCAGGTTAAGGTCACAAAGGAAGGTCACAAACTGTAGCCCGGAATTTCCTGTCCACTTCACATCCCCCGGCCCCCACCCCTGGAAAGATTATCAACAAACCTAGGTCAAATGAGGGCCCAATAAAAGATGAGCAGAACCTGCAACTCAAACACCAAGGGCCAAACTGTGTTGGGGGACATAGCTGTCCCTCAGACTACCCTGTTCAATTTTGTAACTGTGCCAAACACATTGTTTCGAAATCTTAAATACGTTTAGGTATTTAGTCACTTTTCAACAGAAAACTCCAAATTAGTTTAGCGAAGCGTATCAATAGAATATATTTTAGATCATTACATAAATATGAGTTGAAATCAGAATTTCACTTCCTAACATAATTTATCTATGCCTATTTCAATCATTTAATAACTATTTATTTATTTGTTTACTAAGCTTATTACTTTTTCAATTTTTATTTTATTCATTTATTTACTTTAATGTTAAGAAAACAAAACAGCCATTCTACAAGCCATTCCCCTGCCACAGCCCAACCCAGAATGCCCAATCCAAGAGTTTCACTCATCCCACCTTGGCCATAATTTGAGCAAAGTTCAATGACAATCCCTCCATGGGCAAAAGGGATACAGAGCTGACAGGAAATCCCAAGGCTCAACCGTATGACCCTCATCTGCAATCCTCAACCAGAGCCTGCATGACCGAGCTACGGGTTCAGCATATCATCCCACTCTGTCCAACACTAGACCAAAGCCCAATGAAAATCCTTCCAATGGCAAGGAGAAATAGGGAAGAAATATATCTTGAGGCCCAAACTTCCAAACCCCAAACATGACCACGACCAAGAGCCAACATGGCCAAGTCACAGGCCCCACATAACATCCAAGTGAGGCAAACGTTCACCAAAATCGAACGAAAACCCACCAGGGGGCAAATGAGACAGCGCCAACATGAAACCCAACGTCCAAACTCTGACGGGCCTCCGTGGCCTAGTGGTTAAGAGCGCTGACTCTTGATCATTAGGTCTCTCACCGCTGTGGTTCGAGCCTCGCTCGGGTCACATGTGAGACGCCAAGTTCTGCAACGGAAGGTCAGGAGGTTTTTCTCCGGGTACTCCGGTTTTCGCCCACCTCTGATTAACGATCGGCTCGATATGAGTGAAATAATCTTGAAAGGGCCGTACAACCAAAACAAAACAAAATAAAAAAAACGAAAAACGTCCAAACTCTTGACTCCCAACCATGACCACCACCCCAAGCCGCCAAAGTGGGATTACGAGACACCAGTACACGGACGCAAATATTTGACCAAAGCTCAAAGAAAACTGCTCTTGGGGTAAAAGAGATAAAGTTACATAAAATTCAAGGACCAAATTCATGATCCTCAACCGAGGCCTTCACCTTGAAGCTGAGTCAGGTACCACACATCTCAATTAGGCCAACATTTGTCCAAAGTACAATGAAAATCCCTGAAGGGCCAAAGGAGATATGGAACGGACACAAAACCCACAAGCCCAAACAGTGGACCCTTAACTAAGAACCAGGATTTGAGTCGGCATAGCCCATGCATGGGCCCTGCACACCAGCTCACAGCCGAAACATTTGAACAAAGTCTTATGAAAATCCATCAAAGAGTCTAGGAGATACGGAGCAGACAAGAAGTGTTATATACTGACAGCAAAGGAAACTTTTATCATCCCGAACCAGTCTTGCGGAAGCTGATTAATAAAAAAAACTGGGTCTTGTGTGCAACACATTTCTGCAAAATAACTATAAAAAGTTCAGAGAAATAATAAAGTTATTGACAGTACACAAAAAAGCCCTTTTTTACATTTGACCTCGAAGTATGGCCTTGACCATTGAGGTACAACACATCGTCTCATGACGGTTAACATTTCTGGCAAGTAATTTCACTCCATCAAAGAATAACGAAGTTATTGGCTGTATACAAAAAGCCCCTTTTTGACCTATGATCTCTAGGTATGAACTTGACATTGGAGAAATGGACCTTGGTCTTGCGCACGACTCATCTATTGAGGGTGAACATTTCTGCAAGGTTACTTTAAAGTCAATCCATAAATAAAATACTTATTCATAAAAAAATGAATGAGATGAAATGACATCTCAAGCCCTGCGGCGCAATGAAGCCAATAGGGTTCATGAGCACGGACGGGCCGACTAGCACCAGATTACCTGGGCAGGCTTAGATCCTCAGAGCTGTTTACCAGTTACCATGTGTGGGTCGGTTTCAGCTCTGTGTGGAAGCATCATGCAGCCCATCAATTTCTTCAAACCCCGATCGACGGGGCTAGATCGTCTAATGAAGGTGAACATTTCTGCAAGGTTACTTTAAAAACTCAATCCAGAAATTAAAATGTTATTGACTGGACACAACAAAAAAAAAACTTTTGACATTTAACCTCGCAGTATGACCTTGATCTTAGAGGTACCGAGCTGGGTTTAGCGCGCAACATCGTCTCATGATGGTTAATATTTCTGCCAAGTAATTCCACAATCCAACCAGTATTAGGAAAGTTATTGACTGAACACTAAAAAAGGTCAATTTTTTGAAATTTGACCTCTTATTATGACCTTGTCCTTTAATGTACCAACATGGGTCATGAAAGAGACACATTGTCTCATTGTGGTTAGTATTTCTGCCAAGTAATTTCAAAATCCATTTTAAACTGAGATAGTTATTGATCTAACACAAAAAAGGCCACTTTTATTTACCTTTGACCTCTATGTATGATCTTGACCTTTGAGGTACCAAACTGGGTCATGCGTGCAACAAATTGTCTAATGGAGGTTAACATTTTTGCCAAGTAATTTAAAATCCATCTAAATATCAATAAGATATTGACCAAACACCAAAAGGCCCCTTATTTATCTTTGACCTCTATATAAGACCTTGGCCTTTGAGGTACCAACCTGAATCATGTGCTCCACATCGTCTCATGGTAGTAAACATTTCTGCCAAGTAATTTCGAATTCTATCTAAAAAAAAATATTGACAAAACACAAAAAGGCCCCTTTTTACATTTGACCACGTATGACCTTGACTTTTGAGGTACCAACCTGTGTCATGCACGCAACACATCGTCTCGTGGTTATCATTTCTCCAAACTAATTTCAAACTCCATCTAAAAATTAGAAAGTTATTAACCAAACATGAAAAAATGCCCCTTCTTCACCTTTGACCTCTAAGTATGACCTTGACCTTTGAGGTACCGACCTGCGTCATGCCTCATGGTGGTTAATATTTCTGCCAAGTAATTTCATAATCCATCTAAAAAATAAGTTATTGACCGTACATACATACTGACAAACTTCCAAGAGAGATACCTGAAAAACTATGAATGCAAGAGTTATAGTTCTTGTGCTCTGCATGTCTAATATTGATTAATACGTATATGAAGCTTCGTGAAGATAGCATTAATGGTTTTCAAGTTATAGAGCTTTTCAAGTTAAAGAACCGACAAGATTTTATGACACAAGACAGATGGACAGACAGCCAGACGCCCGGGCGAAAAACAATATGCCTCCCGAAAAAAAAGTTCAGGAGAGACATAAGTCTTAAACTCATGACACAGAAGTTATTATAACATATCAACAAGGGCGCCATGATGGCATTGTTTCGCTCACCTGATCCACTGTAGCAATGTAAATGGTAGGTAATACAGTAAGGTGCCTTGTCAGAAGAAATATACATGCCAAATATGAAGGCTCTATCTCAAATGGTTCAAAAGTTATCATAAAGTAGGTCAAATGTCAAGGTCACAGATCAAACTTTTTGTATGGTTGTAAAGCCATTGTCACAAGGAATATACATGCCAAATATGAAGGCTCTATCTCAAATGCTTCAAAAATTATGTTAAAGTAGGTCAAAGGTCAAGGTCATAAAGCATTTTTTTGTGTTAGGGAAGACCTTTTCACAAGGAACATACATGCCAAATATGAAGGCACTGTCTCAAATGGTTCGTAAGTTATGATAAAGTAGGTCAAATGTCAAGGTAAAGGTCACATTTTATGTATGAATAGGAAACCCTTGTCGCAAGGAAACTACATGCCACATATGAAGGCTGTATCTCAAATGCGTAAAAAATTATAACAAAGAAGGTCAAAGGTCAAGGTAATGGGTCATTTTTTTAATGTTTGGGAAAACCTTGTCACAAGGAACATACATGCCAAACACGGAGGCTCTTTCTCATATGGTTCAAACGTTTTTTAAAGTAGGTCAGAGGTCAAGGTCACAGGTCAAAATTTTAATATGAGTGGGAAGCCCCTGTCACAAGGACCCTACATGCCAAATATGAACGTAATGACACTGCCCCACTCCACCCAGGTGTAAATGGGTAGCAGTGGTGTAAAAGCCACTGCCTGTCACGCGCGCGCGTGAAAACACCCGGAATGAGTGTTCGAGAGCGATTCAATAAGCTTGAAGCTTTCATCGCAATCGAACTAAAATAAATAAGTATAAACTAAATATGAAGGCTCTATCTCAAACGGTTCAAGAGTTATAACAAATAACCTACTGATCTACTTTTTGATTTGACATGACCCATTTTCGAACTTTACAGAGATATTGTACAGATGATCATTCCGAGCAAGTTTTATGATGATTGGACAAAAACTTTGGCCTCTTGGAGTGTTCACAACGTTTTTCTATGATCTGACCTGCCGACCTACCTTTTGAACCGAGATGAACCATATTCAAACCTGACCAAGCTATTGTCAAGGTAATCATTCTTAGCAAGTTTGATGATTATCAGACCAAACCTGGGGCCTCTTGTGTGTCCACAAGGTTTTTCTATGATGTGACCTACTTATTGACCACGCGTGACCCATATTCGAAATTAAATGAGATATTGTCAAATGATCATTCTGAGCAAGTTTGATTACGGACAGACCAAAACTGTGGCCTCGAGTGTTCACAACGTTTTTCTATAATTTGACCTGCTGACCTACTCTATGACCCGACATGACCCGTATTCAAACTTGACCCAGATGTTGTCAAGATGATCATTCTGAGAAAGTTTGGTGCTGATCGGACCAAATTGTGGTGTCTAGTGTGTTCACAAAGCTTTCTATAATTTGACCTACTGACCTACTTTATGACCCGACATGACCTATATTTGAACTTGACATAAACATTGTCAAGATGATCATTCTGAGCAAGATTGATGTCAATTAGACTAAAATTGCAGTCTCTAGAGTGCAAACAAGGTTTTTCTCTGATTTGACCTACTTTTTGATCACACATGACCCATATTCGAACGTGACCTAGATATTGTATAGATGATCATTCTGAGCAAGTCTGAGAAGCCTCCGTGGTGCAGTGGTTACGCTACTCGCCTTGTAAACCAGGGATCGCAGGATCGATCCCGGGCTTCTCCAGACTTTCGGATGAGTCTTTAAACCGAGGTCCCGTCTCCGTATGACCTTAGCTGTTGGTGGGACGTAAAACTAAAACTCACTCACTCACTCACTCTGAGCAAGTCTGATGATGATTCGACCAAAACTGGCCTCCAGAGTGCTAACCAGGTTTTTCTGTGGTTTGACCTACTGACCTACTTTTTGACCCAAAATAAGCCATATTAAAACTTGGCCGAGATATTATGAAGATGATCATCGTGAGCAAGTTTGAGGATAATTGGACCAAAATTGTGGCCTCTGGAGTGTTAACAAGGTTTTCCTTTGATTTGACCTGGTGACCTACTTTTTGAACCGACATGACCCATATTCGAACTTGACCGACATATTGGCATGATGATCATTCTGACCAAGTTTGATGATAATTGGATCAAAACTGTGGCCTCGAGTGTTAACAAGAAAAGTTTACGCACGCAAGACGCACGACGAACGACGACGCCGGACATCTCACAGTCACAAAAGCTCACAATGACCTTCGGTCAGGTGAGCTAAAAACACAACTAGCAAAACATTCTTGTGACAAGGAATGTACATGTGAAATATGACAGCCTTTTCACTTTAACAAGACACTTAGTCATTTTAAAAGGTCAAATGTTTTTGTTTGTTTGATTTGAGGTTTAACGTCCCCCACAACACTGTAACGGTCATTTGGAGACTGCTTCCAATTTTGTGGGACTTTTACCCACCACTGAGACACTGAGATGAAATGACACTCAAGCCCTGTCGCCCAATGAAACCAATAGGGTTTATAAGCATGGACGGTCTGACACTCAGACCGCTTTGCCTGGGCTGGCTTAGATACTCTAAGAGGTTTACCAGTACTCGTGTGAGGGTAAGATTCAGCTCTGCGTGGAAGCATCATGCAGCCCATATATTTCTTCATGGCCCGATGGGCAGGGGCCGAAAAGGTCAAATATCAAGGTCTAGGAAATTATGGTATCCCTGGAAAGGTCTTTTGACAAGAAATGCACACGTGAGTTATGCAAGTTCCATCATTTACCAATAAAAAGTTATGGCCAATGTTATTTTAAAAAGTAGGTCAAACAAAGGTCAGAATGTTGAAATTATGGTATCACCTGAAAGCTCTTGTGATGAAGTAAGCACATGTGAAATATAAAAGTCCCATCACTTAACAATTGAAAGTAACGTCCACTGTTAAAGTTTTGATAAAGGAGGTCAAAACACAATTTCAAGGTATCAGGTCAAAAACCATCAAATCACCAGAAAGGTCTTGTGGCAGGAATGCAGAGATGAAATGCAAAATTCCTTTCACCAATCGTAAGTTATGAAGTTTTTAAAAGTATGAGTGTGTGTGTGAATTCGGGTTTAACGTCGCTTTTAACAATTTTTCAGCCATATCACGACGGTGTCTGGTTGCGACAGGGAGCTCAATGCTCACTTTTATAGTGCTGCCTCACTGAAGTATCATGTCCCAGACACATTACATGATACCACACCCAGTCACATTATCCTGACACTGGGTCGACCAGTCCTAGCTCTACCCCGTAAATCTGAGTGCCAAGCGAGAGGCAGCTAGTACTATTTTAACGACTTTGGTATGTAGCGGCCCGGGATCGTACCCGTGACCTCCCGTTCCCCGGAACGGACACTCTACCAACTTAGCTATCGGGGCCAGTATAAGTAGAATCTCAATTTCAAATCTTGTGCAGTGGAATCCCTAAGTTATCCCTTCCCACTTCATGTCTTGTGCAGTGGAATCCTTAAGATATCCTTGTGCAGTGGAATCCCTAAGGTTAAGTCCTTAATGAAAAATGTAACAGCAAGTTGATCATATAATGAGCAATGGAAAAGAATCAAACAAACAGTGTGTCACACGATTAAGACTTCGTGATTTAAGAATCTTTTTACAGTTTTGTATTTGTTTGTTTGTTTGATTTGAGGTTTAATGTCCGCGTCACCAATGTAAAGGTCATTTTGGAGACGCTGCTTTCAATTTTGTGGGACTTTTACCCGACATTGAGATGCAATGACATCTCAAGCCCTGCCGCCAAATGAAACAAATTGGGTTTATAAGGATGGACTGTCCGACTCATCGCTTTGCCTGGGCAGGCTTAGATCCTCAAGCGGTTCACCAGTACTTCTGTGAGGGTCAATTTCAGCTCTGCGTGGAACCATCATGCAGCCCATATAATGATTTAAGCTCCAATGGGCGGGCACCAGAACTTCAATTTAGTAGCCTGTACCAAACTCTTACCCAGACTTAATGTCAAAAATGTTTTGATTCCCCATCAGGAAGCGGATGGGGGACCACAGAAACACTGTCTATATCCCAACTGCTCTCTCAGTATCTCCTGAACCCTCCAACAGACTCCCACCAAACCCTGGCAAAACATTCCCTTCAGTGGGCTGATGCGCAGAACCAATGAATAAACCATGCCGACTCAAGGCCATGGCAACAGTTGAAGATCAAAGTTTGATTTTGAATTTTGTGTCGCTCCATCTCTTTCAGCTGTGGAAAGATTTTCAGTAAACTTTGTCCAAACATATACCACCAGTCGGAATCCCTAAATCCTTTGCCTGCTCCACGCCCCGTTTGTTTGATTTGAGGTTTAACATCCCCGTCAACACTGTAAAGGTCATTTTGGAGACGTTGCTTCCAATTTTGTGGGACTTTTTTCCAACATTGAGATGAAATGACATCTCAGACCCTGTCGCCCAATGAAACCAATAGGGTTTATTAGCATGGAAAGTCCGCCGTGCACCGCGGTTTCTGAACAGGCTTAGATCCTCTAAGCGGTTTACCAGTACCAGTGTGCAGGCCGGATTCAGCTCTTCGTGGAAGCATCATGCAGCCCATATATATTACTCCAAGCCCATATGGGCGGGGGCCGCACAAAGGACAGCCACTGGCCTAATTGGATGTGTGCAAAAGCCATAACTCAACCACGCCAACCCAAGGTTTTTTGTTTGATTTGAGGTTTAACGTCCCCATCAGCACTGTAAAGGTCATTTTGGAGACGTTGCTTCCAATTTTGTGGGACTTTTACCCGACATTGAGATGAAATGACATCTCAAGCCCTGTCGCCCATGAAACCAATAGGGTTTATTAGCATGGACGTTCCGCCTCGCACCGCGGGTCCTGGACAGACTTAGATCCTCTAAGCGGTTTACCAGTACAAGTGTGCAGGCCGGATTCAGCTCTTCGTGGAAGCATCATGCAGCCCATATATTTCTTCAAGCCCCTATGGGCGGGGGCCGCACATAGGACAGCCACTGGCCTAATTGGGTGTGTGCAAAAGCCATAACTCAACCACGCCAACCCAAGGTGAAGCCCCAACTGAATGTCACACTTTTTTATATCTTTTACCCCTGATTACCACCAGCAATGGTCAAACACCCGTCATAGTGAGATGTGCAAAACCAATAACCACACCATGACAGCACGAGCTAAAGGCAATAGCTGAAGACCAGGAGTCCAAACACCATACCCCATGTCCGGTTATCTTTCATTCCCTGAAAGATTTTCATTCAACTCTGGCCAAACACTTGCCCCAGTGAGAAGATGTGCAAAAAATGCAACTCATCCATGCAGACACATGATCATGGTCACAATTGAAGGTCAAGAGCCAGATCCTCAAACGTTGCTTCCCCCCCCCCCCTCGATATCTCCCTACCCCCAGAATTACCCTCATTCAACTTTGGTCCAATAATGATCTGAATATAATGTTATGCTGAACCCAGAGCTCAACCATGCAGACCCCAGGTTAAGGTCACAAATGAAGGTCACAAACTCTGGCCCTGAATTTCCTGTCCACTCCACATCCCCCGCCCCCACCCATGGAAAGATTCTTAACAAACCTAGGTCAAATGAGGGCCCAATAAAAGATGAGCAGAACTCAAACACCAAGGGCCAAACTGTGTTGGGAGACATAGCTGTCCTCAGACTGCCCTGTTCAATTTTGTAACTGTGCTAAACACATTGTTTCGAAATAGTAAATACTTTTAGGTATTTAGTCACTTTTCAATAGAAAACACAAAATTAGCTAATTGAAGCGAATCAAAAGATTTGATGTTAACGTCCCCATCGACACTATAAAGGTCATTTATGAGACGTTGCTTCAAAATTTCTTGGACTGTTACCAGACATTGAGATGAAATGCCATCTCAAGCCCTATTGCCGAATGTACAAGCATGGACTGTCCGACTCGCACCTCTTTGCCTAGGCAGGCTTAGATCCTCTAAGTGGTTTACCAGTACTTGTGTGCAGTCAGATTCAGCTCTGCGAGGAAGCATCGTGCACCCAGTGGGCGGGGGCTGGCGTAACAATAGAATAAATTTTAGATCATTGAGTCAAAATGATTCAAAAGTAACTTGTAGCACGAATATCTGCCAACTTCCTAACAGAATTTATCTCTACTTATTTCAATCATTGAATAACTATTTATTTATTTATTAATTTACTAAGCTACTGATTTTTTACTTTAAATATTCTTATAACTATTTTTTATGTTTATTTATTTACTGAAGTTTTTACTTATTGAAAAAAAAAAACTTATTTATTAATTTATTTTTATTAATTTATTAATTATTTATTTTTTATTTTATTTATTTATTTATTTACTTTAATGTTAAGAAGTAAACAGAAACGCCATTCTACAAGTTCACAAAAATTGAACAAGAAAGCAATGCAAAGGAAAGCCATATTCCCCCTGCCACAGCCCAACTCAGATGGCCCAAGCCACTGGTTCCACTCATCATCCACTCTAGGCCATAATTTGAGCAAATTCAATAACAATCCCTCCATGGGCAAAAGGGATACAGAGCTGACAGGAAACCTCAAGGCTCAACTGTATGAACCTCATCTGCAATACTCACCCAGAGCCTGCCTGACCGAGCTACGGGTTCAGCATATCCCATTCCGTCCAACACTAGACCACAGCCCAATGAACATGCTTCCAATGGCAAGGAGATACAGCGAAGAAATATCTTGAGGACCCAACTCCAAACCCCCAAACATGACCATGACCAAGTGCCAACACGACCAAGTCACAGGCCCCGCACAGTGCACACCATCCCAATGAGGCAAACGTTCAACCAAAGTCAAATGTAAACCCACCAAGGGGCAAATGAGACAGCACCGACATGCAGTCCAACGTCCAAACGGACCCCCAAACCATGACCATCACCCCAAGCCGCCACGGTGAGATAACGAGACTCGCACACCAGAACACAGCGCAAATATTTGACTAAAGCTCAATGAAAACTGCTCAAAGGGTAAAAGAGATAGTTACTGAACATTCAAGGACCAAATACATGATCCTCAATTGAGGCCTTCACCTTGAAGCTGAGTCAGGTACCTCACAACTCAATAAAGCCAATATTTGTCCAGAGTTTAATGAAAATCCCTGAAGGGGCAAAGAAGATATGGAACGGACACTAAACACCAAAACCCCAACAAGTGACCCTCAACTATAAACCAGACCTTGAGTCAGCATAGCCCATCCATGGGCCCCGCACACCAGCTCACCACAGGAACGTTTGAACAAAGTCGTATGAAAATCCATCAAAGGGTCTAGGAGATACGGAGCAGACGAAGTGTTTTAGACTGGCAGCAAAGGGCACTTCTATCATCCCCAACCGTTCTTGCCGTAAGGGATTAATAAAAAAAATCTGTCTTTAACTCCTGACACAGAAGTTATTATAACAAATCCAAAACAATGTTTTTCTGATTACAATAAGCAGAGATACTAAGTAAAATCCATACAAGTTGTCGTGGCATTCCAAGACAAACTAGTGTAACGTAAATTGCGATGAAATTGTGTAATGATATTGTGACCTTATATTTAAAGTTTGAAGTTGATGCGTCTGACGGTTTGTAAGTTAAGAAAAAACAAACAAGAGCACCGCATGCAGGTGCCAACGCTTGGCTGCAGTTTCTTATAGTTTCTTATAGAAAACAAAAATTCTAAGTCGAAAAAGGGGATAACTGTGCCAAAAATATTTTGAGGGTTACCTCACCTATTGGTATGAGTTCCCCATTTCATAATGAACAACTAGTCCGTGTTTCAAGTAAATATGTTCAGTAATGACAGAGATATTACAAAATGTCCAAGTTTTTACACGACGACGCAGACTATACCAGAGCTTTGACAATACCTCGTTTTCTTCGAAAACAGCCGAGGTAAAAATGTTTTGGACAGACGGACGTACAGACGGATGGATGGATGGATGGATATTTTGTTTAAAGACGCTCAACCCTAATAGGGCATATAGCGTCTAAAAATAATTAGATATTAGATATAAAATTGCTATTGAAGTTTAAAAGTTAAAATATTAATGATTACAGTTTGTTAAAAAGTCCGATTTCTTTAAGAAAATTGATTAATTGATAAGATGGTATGTCGTTAAAAAGATCTTTCATTGTTGTAACGTTAAAATATTTTGAGCGTATATGATGAAATTCTACACATGAAATGAGAAAGTGTTCAACTGTAAACGGTTCGTTACAAGATATACAGAAAGGTGCTTGTTCGTTTATTAATATGTAGGAATGAGTGAGTCGTGTGTGTCCAATACGGCATCTTGTGAGTTTAGTCTGGTCTTTCCTATTATAATTCAAAAAGGTACATTTGGTATGAAAATTTGGTTGAATTTTATTTAATTTATTATTAATTTCTTTTTCCCAAATTGATTGACATTTATTTTTTATATATAGGTTTATGTTAGATTTCAAATCTGAAGAAGGAATTTTTAAATTGGTAATAGCTAACGATAATGCAGATTTGGCTTCCAAATCAGCTAACTCATTACCACGGATATTTACATGACTGGGAAGCCAGCAGAATATGATCTCCTTTAAGACGGAAAGATAGTGGTATTTTCTTTAAATTTGTTGAATCAATGGGTTTCTGTGCTGTTGATCTTTCAGAGCTTTTAGTACAGAAAGGGAATCGGAATAAATGATGAAATGTCTTTCAGGTTGATCTCGAATGTGATAGAGTGCGATATCAATTGCTTTTGCTTCAGCGGTAAAAATAGAGCTATTATCGGGTAGTCTAATGCTATCAGTGAAATTCGGACTAATGACAGAACAAGCAACTTTCTCATCTTGTTTCGAACCGTCAGTGTAAATGGAAATGTGATGTTTAAAATGTGATTTAATTTCTAAAAATTCATTTTTAAAAATATGTGACTCAACTTCGGATTTCTTATTTCTATGCAAGTCTAATACAATCTTTGGATTAGTTAATGTCCATGGTTCTTTCGATGATAAAGAAAATGATTGAATATTTTGGACATTAATATTGGCCTCTTTAAGTAAAGGTCGTATTCTTAGGCCAAGAGGTTTAATAGCGGAGGGTTTATTTTCGTAAAATCTTTCATAATTCGGGTTAAAAACACATTCATATGCTGAATTGCGTGGATTTGCAGCTAATTTGGTAGCATATTGAAGAGACAATTTTTCTCTTCTAACATAAAGTGATGGTTCATTAGATTCAGCATAGAGACTATCAACGGGTGAAGTGCGAAAGGCACCTAGTGCTAAACGTAAACCTTGATGATGTATAGTATCCAAAGATTTTAAATAAGATTTCCTAGCAGATCCATAGACTATGGAGCCATAGTCCAATTTGGAACGAATTAACGATCTATACAGATTTAAAAGAACAGTGCGATCTCCTCCCCAGTCGGAACTGGACAGGACTTTTAAAATATCAAGAGCTTTTAAACATTTAGCTTTCAAAGCTTTGATATGCGGAATAAAAGACAATTTGTTATCGAATAAAAGACCCAAAAACTTCGCCTCAGTGACGACTGGAATTTGACTGCCGTATATAGTAAGTACAGGATCTAAATGCAACTTTCGTATTTGGCAGAAATGAACACACTGAGTTTTTGTTTTAGAAAATTTAAAACCATTTTCTGTTGCCCAAGTTTCTATATTATTTAAACACCTTTGCAGTTTAAATTCAATGGTTTCCATATTTTTGGAACGATAAAAAATTCCAAAATCGTCAACAAAAAGCGAACAATCTGGGTCTTTTACACATTTAACTATATTATTAATTTTTATGCTGAACAAGGTTGGTGATAAAATACTACCTTGTGGTACACCTTGTTCTTGATCAAATGTGTCCGATAATGTATTTCCTATGCGAACATTAAATGTTCGATCGGACAAGAAATTTTGAACAAAAAGTGGCAATCGGCCTTTAAGGCCCAAGTTGTGTAAATCTTTCATGATGCCATATTTCCAAGTCGTATCATAGGCCTTTTCTAGGTCAAAGAATACAGCTACGACATGTTCTTTTTTGATAAAGGCATCACGTATAAATGATTCTAAGCGAATCAAATGATCATTAGTAGAGCTGTTTTTTCTAAAACCAGCTTGAAATTTAGTGATAAGCTGATTTGATTCTAAGAACCAAACCAGCCTATCATTAATCATTCTCTCCATTGTTTTACATAAGCAACTTGTCAAAGCAATAGGTCTGTAATTAGTGGCTTCAGTATGATCTTTATTAGGTTTCGGAATAGGAATAATGGTAGCTTTTCTCCAGTTTTCAGGGAATTTTCCAGTAATCCAAATATCATTTAGAATATTTAATAATGTTTCCAATGCCTTGTTGGGTAAATGTTTTAAAATTTGATAGTGTATGTCGTCAGGACCAACAGCAGTATCATGAGATTTATGGAGAGCATCTAATAATTCTTTAGTAGTGAAAGGTAAATTATATTTTTCATGATTTAATGAGGAAAAATTTAAATTCTTTTTCTCTTGTTCTTGTTTAATATTTTGGAAATTTTCTGAATAATTCGAGCTAGAGGAGTTTTTCTGAAAATTTTCCCCAAGGCATTGGAAATGTCTTTAGCCGTTGAACATATATTTCCGTTCGATTTGATATGGACATGTTTATTAGATTTGTTTTTGCCACTAATTTTTCGAATCATGTCCCATATTTTCTTAGTTGGTGTTCTGGTATTCAGTTTGGAGACGTATTGCTGCCAAGATGCTTTTTTGGCCGATTTTATCGTTTTGCGAGCTTTAGCTCGCATATGTTTGGCATGGATAAGATTTTCTTTTGTTGGTTGTTTATTGAATTTTCGTAATGCAGATTTTCTTTTATTGATTGAAGTTTTAACTTCATCATTAAACCAAGGTCTGTTTCTTTTTGAAAAAGTCGAGGATTTAGGAATACATTTTTCAGCAATATCAATCAATTCATCAGTAAAATCTTGTATATCACTTGCAGTTTTAAAAAGTTCAGGGTCGAGTTTTTCATCACATAATTGATTGAACTTTTCCCAATTTGCTTTATTCAAATTCCATCTGGGGTGACGATCCTCATGGGTCGATGCAATTTCTTCAATTACTATCGGAAAATGATCGCTCCCATGGAGATCGTCCACAACAGACCAATCAAAATCTAGATAAATATTTGGAGAGCAAATTGAAAGATCTAAAGCAAAATAATTTCTTGTGGGAGAATGAAGATATGTTGGTTGTTTATCGTTAAATAAACATAAATCATTTTCAGCAATAAAATTTTCTATGATTTCTCCTTTGCCATTTGTATCCGAGCAACCCCATAATTTGCTGTGACTATTAAAATCTCCTAATAATATATAAGGACTAGGTAATTGATTTGTTAAATTTTCTAAATCTTGTTTAGAAAAATTATAGTGTGGTGGAAGGTAGACAGAACAAATCGTTATGGATTTGGATAAAGTGACGTTTACAGCAACAGCTTGTAAATTAGTGTTTACATCTATTTTCCTATGAGGAACGTCAGATTTTACCAGGATTGATGTACCCCCTGATGCCTTCTGATTATCCGTTGTGATATGATTGTACATACTGTAACCTTTGAAATTAATATTATCTGTAGTTTTCAAAAAAGTTTCTTGGAGACAAATGACATTAGGAGAAAAAAGTGTAGTTAAAATTAAAAGTTCGTTAAAATTGGCTTTCAGTCCTCGACAATTCCATTGAATTATTGACTTCTTATCCATGGTTGAATGGAGAGAAGATTAAAACAAGGAATTTAATCCTTTATCTTTTATTATTAGGCTTTAAGAACGTGGAGGGATCATTGTCCAACTCCATGTCCTCAAGGGCGCCGTACTGATTAGCCAGTTTTACTGGATCAGCAGACGCCCCTTTACTGTTTGGGTTTGATCCTTTATGCTTTTCTTTGCCGTTTTTTTCTTTTTGATCCGCCGTCCCTGACGTGGATCGGGAGTGTGATCTGCTAGAATGTTTGCCGTTAGGTTGTGAACTGGTCTGTGAAGTTTGTCTAGATTCTGATCTTGAATGATGAGTAGAAGTAGGTTGTGACGATGTAGTAGGTTGTGATGATGTGGGTTTTGGTTTAACAGTAGAGGTAATTACTTTAGAATGGGGTTTAATTTCAAAATCTTTTTCATTAAATTGAGTGGAGGTTTCTTTTGTTTCAGGTTTGCTGGCAAGGGATTGGACAACTTTTGCGAATGTGTTTTCTGGTTTGTTTTGTTGTATTTTCTTTGCTTCCAAATAGGTGACGTTTTGTGTAACTTTAATTTTCATGATTTCTTTTTCCGTTTTCCAAACTTCACAGACATTGGATTTAGACAAATGATCTTTTCCGCAGTTCACACATTTTGGAGAGTTCTTGCAGTTGGTAGTATGATGGTCGGTACCACCACACTTCTCACAAACAGATCCGTCAGGGACGGTACAATCATTTTCATGGTGCCCAAACCTCTGACAATTGAAACAACGCAGAGGATTGGGCACGTAGATTTCGACCGGTATTATCCTGTAGAAGATCTTCAGCGATTTCGGCAAGGAAGTAGAGTTGAAAGTGAGTAGAAGTGTATTTGTATCAATCAGATTTCCGTCTTTTTTTACTTTAAATCTTTTACATGCCGTTACACCTTGTTCTTTTAGATATTCAATTATGCTGGCTTCCGATTCGTGCTTTAGCATTCTGTCACGGATAATTCCTTTGCAAGAGTTGAGTGTTTTATGTTCCGTGACAGAGACGTTCATATTAAAGAATTTGTTTACTTTCAGGAGGTTTTCGGTTTGTGATTTTCTGTTTGTTTCTATTAAAAGTGTGCCATTTTTTAGTTTTTTTACGTTTTTTGGTGTGCCAATCAATGATTCTATTTGCTTTTCAATAACGAACGGAGAAAGAGTTGTAACGGCTTTATCTTCCTTGCTCGAAATCACTAAAAATCGAGCGAAATTGTCATTTGCTTTGAAATTGAAAGTAGTCGGTTCCGGGTCGTCATCTGATAAATCTAAAAATGCTCTTTTCCTAGTGTTGGATCCCATGGTGAAAATTTATAATTCGATAGCTATGCGCCCCACCCTCCTTGGAGCCCTACAAGGGGACGTTTAATGGAAATGGATCTCCTATTTCCAACGCCAAGGCTACATGGCTATTATACTCGATGACAGGACCAGAGTCCTTTCGCTCCACTTCTGTTTTATGACTCCCAACTATGCACCCAGATTTTCATGAAAAAATGAGGAACAGTTGGGACCCATCCCCACCCATATTCTCTCCCTCACAGAAGTTTCTGCGGAATTTCCCCAGTACAAGCCCACCGATTGATCCATCAGCCGCCGCCCATCAAATAACACTCAAAGATAGAGGAAAAAGACAAATTACACCCGGTTTGTACCATAAAGATACGTAAAAAAGAAAGAAGGAAGATAAGGACAAGCTGTGCGATTCTAGAGCTTGGCACGACTGAGCCGATTGATTCAGGCCGGATCTAGCCCAAACCCCTCTTCTATCTGAAATATGGGCCAAAATGATGTGTTGAAAAGCTGGAGATCCCTGGGCTTTTCTCAATCATCAGGATCCCTTCTTCCAGCATACGAGACGCCACTCACGGCAAACAAGTGGCTCCTGTTTCAACAAGGAATTTCATCCCCATTCACTACAGAAGGAAAGTGGCCTGTATATTTTATTCCCTACAGACAAGGGAGGCCGAAAACGTTTGCTTAAATAAAAGCTTGGCTCTGAAAACAGGAGATCCTTTGCTAAATATGAGATCCACGATTATGGTAAGAAATTATTGAGATGATAAGTTTCAGAGAGAACAAAGGATTTTATAAACTAATAAAGAATAAAGCTGTGTTAGATGATGACGAACACTTCAGAACTTCGTGATAAGTATCCAATTCTGTTAACATTGATGTAACATAAAATAACTGGGGTAACATGAAATGACAAGTTACTTATCTAATAACGTATACAAAATGCATCTTTCATTGATGTGCAGAGTGAAGGAGCATGAAAAAGTGACACATACACAGTACAAACATATACAGATGAGGTTTCTTCTTTGTGGTGCGCGACCCACCAGCAATGATGATACACATACAAATGCAGCGTGGTAGTAACATGAGATAGGAAAGGTTTAAAAGGATAGATCTCGCGTAGTGAATTGTAAAAAATTTGGTAAGATGCATTTGAATAAATTGAATTACAAAATAATACCGGTCGAACGGACGATTGTTCTGTATGTTGGAGGCTTTTACCCAACTGCCACAGAACCTGAAGGCAGCCACCTATTTCGAGGCACCGGGTGGTCTCGGCAATGGGACTGTTTTCGGTGGGGTCTTACCACTCTGCCACACTCCCGAAGGCAGCCGCCATATTTCTACCCCCCGGACAGGCGCGGGGCACATACAGACGGGATGATTACTATAGGGCAGCCGCAAATAAATTTGCGGGGCCCAAATAACAAGAAAAGGATGGCTATATATTTAGTTTGCTTTTCATTATAGTAACAAATGATTTGTCAATGAAGGACTACTAACCCCTACAACCACTTTTCTGCAGGGATACTTAAATGTAAGCAAGTCAGTTTCATTATGCTCATACTAAATGATGCAGACGTAAATTTTGGATACACTTCTCTAGAGTATGAAATACAAACAGACTACCTGAATGATTATGCACTTCATGAATTTGTTTTCATGGAAAAGATATGCTTCCACTGCCACCAACCAAACAAGATATTTAAACCATTCTTAACTGTATGCCGTCTTGAAAACTGGGGCAATACTACAATCCTACATAAAATGGGAACCATTTATGTTTGATACAGCTGTAATATAAACCAATCAAGGAGAAGTGAATACCTACCCACAACACACCTCAAAACAACTGCAATCTTGCTAGGATAACACCTGGCTAATACAGGCACTTCTTGACCATCACCATGACCGTTATGTTTCCACAATTACCATCACATGATGACATGACCAAATATCCACATGACCATCCTGACCATCAGAACACCACATGACCATCATCTCCACAAGAGCATCAAAACACGGCAGGACCACATCACAACATCATATGACCATATCCATCCCCACAAGGCCACCACCATGAACATACGATCACTCAACATCATTGGACTATCATATCGCCACATGACCATCCCCATGATCATATATCACAAGAACAGCTCCATTACCACAGCACCAAACGACCATACAACAATTACAACCTGTGACCATGACCATTACCATCTGGTCATGTTATATGCCAGACTCTCACAGAATGATTGGCTATGCTGCACTAGAAAAAAGCAACAAAATGCATAAACAATCACTGCTCTAGATTTACAAGATAGTAAGAGACTTTGACAATAATCTGGTACCTACAATGGCACACAAAGGCTTGTTTCGAGCATGACATCAAATCAACACATTTGGTCGCAATAGGGCTGTCAGTTTACCATACCACTTTTCCCCAGAGTAAACTGAACATTCTTCTGCCATAAACTGACCAACTTCAATTCTTGAATAATCTTTACTGTCAAATGACCGAAGCAAACTTTTCAAGGATGGATGGATATTTTTATAGAATCTCAAGCCTCGTAGGGCATATAGGGTCTAAACCAAAATCTAGAATTTGTTTTTCTACAAAATCACAGATGTCACCCCACTTTTGACCTTTGAGGTACCAACCTGGGTCTTAATGATGATTAACATTACAACCAAGTATATTTGCTGGCCTTGGTGGCTCTAGTCGGATGCGCGTCTGACTGGTGATCAGGAGGACGCAGGTTCGATTCCCGCCAGCGTCAGCAACATTCTTTCGTGGAGATTGACCATGAAATAATGAGGTCGTTCCATCCTTTCCGCTGATTCAAGAAGGACAGTTGTCAGTTTCTGGCGAAAGAATATGCACTGTACTGGTTAACCGCTTATGTATAAGCCTGCCCAGAAAAAAAGTGTGGATAGGTAAACTGACCCGCCCAAGAATGACCTAAAATGGTGTTGACTGGGCTGTTAAACTCCAAAACAAACAAAACAAAGCAATTTTAAAATCCATCCAGGAAAAAGTTATTGACCAAACACAAAAAAGGCCGCTTTTTTACATTTGGCTTCTATGTGTGACCTTGATATTGGTGTTACGGACCTTGGTCTTACACACGACATTGTCTAATGAAGTTGAAAATTTTTGCGGGGTTACTTTAAAAAGCCTTTTTTACCACTGATCTCTAAGTATGACCTTGACATTTGAGGTACTGACCTGGTATTTGATTTGACGTTTAACATCCCCGTCAACACTATAGGTCTTTTTGGAGACATTGCATCCAACTTTGTGGGATTTTTACCAGACATTGAGATGAAATGACATCAAGCCCTGCCGCCCAACGAAACAAATAGAGTTTATTAGCATGGACGGGCCAACTCGCACTGCTTTGCCTGGGCAGGCTTAGATCCTCTAAGCAGTTTACCAGTACTCGTGTGTGGGTCGGTTTCAGCTCTGCGTGGAAGCATCATGCAGCACATATATTTCTTCAAACCCCAATGAGCGGGGGCCAAAGTACTGACCTGGTCCTTGCGAGCAACACTCTGATGATGGTTAAAGTTTCTGCCAAGTGTTTAGAATAAGAAAGTTATTGACCGTACAAGAAATATAGAGCCTTTTTGACCTTTGAACTTTTAAATATGAACGTGCCCTTAAGAAAAATAATATGGGCTTCTGACTACACATATCTGACTTCACTGCCATTCAATTTTTGAATTTTAACAAAAATATGATATGTAATCTGATTGGCTGATAGAGATAGGCGAGGCTAAGTTTAATATTCAGCAGGATAAGGGTTAATTGTTATTTGTAGTCTTTGTTCGTGTTCTTCAGATTCTTGTTCCATTATGGGATTTTGAAAATATATAGAGGATCTTACATGAGTGTTCATGTAGTATTGAATTTATTAAACGAGTTGAGGAAAAGGGATAAAATGCGAGGCTTTGCCGAGCATTTTATCCCTTTTCCTCAACGAGTTTAATAAATTGTTGGTATAGAGGATCTTACATGAGTGTTCATGTATTATTGAATTTATTAAACGAGTTGAGGAAAAGGGATAAAATGCGAGGCTTTGTCGAGCATTTTATCCCTTTTCCTCAACGAGTTTAATAAATTCAATAATACATAAGCACGAATGCAAGATTGTATTTATCATATGACATTTAAAACGCATTATATTCACGACTGTTTTCCAAAATTCAATATCCCGCCGTCAGTAAACGCGACGTCGTTAAGGACACCGTACATGTAACGTTACGGGACGTATCTAGCTAATTTGCATAGTTAATCCACTAGTGGATTATCGAAAATATTACATGGCGTAAGTACACTCTCATACGCGACGTCATATGATAAATTAGGGTCACTACTGACACCTAGCCAGCCGAGACTAGTTTCCAGTTCTGTTTTCCTTGGTTCAAAGTGTAACTTCTTAACTAATTCAGTAACTCGGCACAAAGCAGCGTATGTAAAATATATTGAAATTGCGTTTGTGAACCTTGTTTTCATGGTCCTTTTTCCACATAACATCCGGCCTTTAGAAGAACTGGTTTTAAATGTTCATAAAATACATACCTCATATGTACCGACAGCTCCATCAAGGGCAATGCACTCCCGACACTGCTAAACCATATTTTCCAAAGGCTTGCTACATCTAAAAAATTTTAAAGGGTCTGAAGAAGTTTACAAATGCCAGAAGAAAAGCGACTGGACTCCATTGCTCCATACAAAACTGCCTGACAACACAAGCTGTAGCAAAATCCATCAACATCACAAACAATCAATAAACAGTCATAAGCAGCTATCAAATGCATATTACACTGCCAAACCTACCAATAGACTCATTTGATCAAGCAATACCCAATCAAAAATCACAGCCCTTCTTCAGCACCAAGATCAGTTACAAAACTAACAAGGACACAGTTACAAGGAGCTTAGTTCAAGCAGGGATAAATGTCCCTTACTCATCACTACTGGCAGCAAATTTTAATGGTCATATGCTTTTTCTCCAAGCCAACCCACTTCAAACAAAGGCCACCATACACCTTCAGTGACTCGTGAACGCTTAAAGACATTTATATGAGCTATGTTACTGAAGTAACATCTTATAACAATGCTAGCAATAGGAAAAAAGGTAACCCAAACATTATCACTAATGTGTTTAGACATATGGCTAAATGGGACTGAGCAAATAAACTCATCCAAACAAGCAGGGTGTCACATGATCTAAGACTTCCTGATGTAAACTTTTTTTCAAATTTCGTATCTGCTTAAATCACTTCTAAAATGTCAATACTGCTTTTGTGAATAAATCACTGGATATCAGTTCACAAGTATTTGAAAAAAAAATAAGCCAATTATTTCCTAAACATAAATGAATATATTCTAGCACTATCAAGAGAATATATTTTGCCATCAGGTTTTAGATGACTAGATAAAAACAAGAGGACCATGATGGTCCTATATTGCTCACCTCAGCTAAGAGATTTACACATTGTCTTAATCTTGAAGTTTCCCTGGGTATATTTTAAGACTAATAGAACATATTTGTATAAATTTTTAGTTCAGGAATTTATGCCACACAATTATAATTTGAATATTCTTGTTAAAGTACACTAGATGTAGCTATGCACTTAATATGAATGGCCAGGGCATTATGGTTTCAGACAAGATTTTTAAATATTTTCTCTTTATAAGCCTATGTCAAATAAGTGGGCCCTGAGACGGGAACATTTGTGGCCTCAGGGCTATAATTTGAACAATCTTGATAGAGGTCCACTTGATGAAGCTTCATCCCAAATCTCAAAGACCTGGGCCTTCTGGTTTCAGACAAAGATTCTTAAAAGCAGTGGGCCCTGGTGCAGGGGCATTTTTGGCCACAGGGCAATAATTTGAACACTCTTAGTAGTTTTATACAAGAAGATTTGTTAATGTTTCTCTATATAAGCCTATGCAGAACCAGTAGGCCCCGTTGCGGGGGCATTTTTGTATTGAACTCTCTTGGTAGAGTTCCATTAGATGATATCAAAGGCCTTGGCCTTCTGGTTCCATATAAGAAGATTTAAGGTTTTCACTATATAAGCCTATGTAAATCCAGTAGAATTTTAAGGTTTGCCCAGTAGGTCCTGGTACAGGGGGGGGGGGGAGGGTATATTTTGATCCCAGCACTTTATTTGTACAATCTTGGTAGAGATCTAATAAATGAATCTTCATACCAAATATCATCGTCCCCGCCAATCAGGGCTTGGAGAAGTAGATTGGGCTGCATGGTGTTTCCATGCAGAGCTGAAACTGACCACACATGAGTACTGGTAAACTGCTTAGGACTAAGCCTGCCCAGGTAAAATGGTGGAAGTCATACCACCCAATGCATATGAGCCTTTTGGTTTCATTGGGCGACAGGACTTGAGATCTCATTTCATCTCTATGTCTGGTAAAAGTCCCACAAAATTGGAAGCAGGGTCTCCAAAATGACCTTAGTGTTGACGGGGACGTTAAAACTCAATTCAAACAAATCGTACCAAATATCAAAGACCTGGGCCTTCTGGTTTGAAAAGAGAAGATTTAAAAAAAAAAATTTTCCCTATATTAGCCTAAATAGATGTAAAACCAGTGGGCCCTGGTGCAGGGGCAGTTTTGGCCCCAGGGCAATAATTTGAACACTTGGTAGAGGACCACTAGATGATATCAAAGATCTGGGCCTTCTGGTTTCATACAAGAAGATTCGCTAAGGTTTCTCTATATAAGCCTATGCAGAACCAGTAGGCCCTGGTGCGGGGGGGGGGATTTTTGTCTTGAACACTCTTGATAGAGGTCCACTAGATGATATAAAAGACACGGGACTTCTGGTTCGATACAAGAAGAGTTTAAGGTTTGCCCTATATAAGCCTATGTAAAACCAGTAGGCCCTGGTGTGGGGGCTTTTTAGGCCATGGATTATAATTCGAACAATCTTGATAGAGGTCCACCTGATGAAGCTTCATCGCAAATCTCAAAGACCTGGGCCTTCCGGTTTCAGACATAGATTCTTAAAGGTTTTCCCTGTAAAAGGCTATGTAAGATCAGGGGGCCCTGGTGCAGGGGCATTTTTGGCCACAGGGCAATAATTTTAACACTCTTGGTAGTGGTCAACTACATGATATTAAAAACCTGGACCTTCTGGTTTTATACAAGAAGATTTGTTAATATTTTTCTATATAAGCCTATGCAGAACCAGTAGGCCCCGGTGCGGGGGACATTTTTGTATTGAACTCTTGGTAGAGGTCCACTAGATGATATCAAAGACCTTGGCCTTCTGGTTCCATATAAGAAGATTTTAAAGTTTTCACTATATAAGCCGATGTAAAAAGTATATAAGCATACGTAAAATCAGTAGGCCCTGGTGTGGGGGCATTTTTGGCCCAATGGTTATAATTTGACCAATCTTGATAGAGGTCCAATAGATGAAGCTTCATTCCAAATATCAAAGTCCTGGGACTTCTGGTTTAACACAAGGATTTTTGAAGGTTTTGCCTACATAAGACTGTAAAAATATCAGGCCCTTGTGTGAAAGCATTTTTGGCCCGAGGGCTTAAATTTGTAAAGTCTTGATAGAGGTCCACTAGACAAAGCCGATGTTCGTTCCTCGTTGTATAACAACTGCTTGTTTGACATCCCTGTACTTTAAGTAGACTAGGATGTTTTGTGGGCTTTTGTTGTACCTTCCTTCTATTCGAAGGAATCTTCTTCAGTAATTTTATTTATTTATTTAATAACCGGTATGAACATCGCTTTAGTTTTGACGGTATCACAACCTTATTATCCAAAATGAGTATTACAAATACATTTAAAATATCAATATCACCCCTTAGGTTACACTCTGCTTCTTCTGTACGGATTCCCCATTCTATTAAGAACTTTAATACTATGTTGCCTTCGGTATTGGTTAGACCCTTAAATTTGTCTTCTGTAACTTCAGTTAACCTCAAAGGAGCAGGCAATACCAATGTTTTTGGGAGTAGTCTTCGTTTAAGACTATCTCCTCTCAAATCGCCCATCCTTCGAAAATATACTAATCCGTGGAAAAGAAGTGGAATGTATCCCAGTATTTCCAAGTGCAATGCCAAGAGGTGCAGATGTTGTTCGCATTTAAGCACTGCGTCTACCGTTACTTCATCTGTAAACGGTAGACGCTTCTCTGTAGTTAACATGTCTGATTTGACATGACAGTCTACAGATTTAATTTATCTAATTACTTGACGTGCTACAAACTGTAATATGCAGTACGTCGGTCAAACTAACCGCATGCTTAAAACTAGATTGAACGAGCATTATCGTAGAATGAGTAAGCCTAAGAAAACTGACACTTTCTTGTACCGTCACTTTCGACGTACAGGTCATTCTGTAAATAACATTGTTATACAACCAGTGGAAAAACTTTATTACGATGCAAATTCTACATCTAGATTTAAAATAATCAAAAGACATGAAGCTGAACTGAAATGGATTAAATTTTTACAGACCCCTTTTCCACTGGGATTTAATGACAACATTTATCATGAGGGTAATATTTCCAGAATGCCGGACTTTGATATTTTCTCACTCCTGGAATGTCGAAAACGCAGAACTAGATCTCACGGCACCAGGAAAAATGGTAACTTTAAACGTAAAACACGTGCGTTTAAACGAAACAATACTAGACTGAAGTGACTGTCAATTATATTATTAAATCATGGACGCCACTCTATGCTTTCATTTTTAAGTTCATTACCCGTTTCTGTTTTACGTCTTCTGGACACCGAGGCGAATAAATTCTACGATAGTTCTCATCAGTTATATGATGCGGCTCTCTTAACTAGAGGCTATACTCAGCATACTCTCCGTCCTTACATTGACTCTGAAATTAATCATAAACGCCATTTCTTCAAAATATCCTTCATTAATAAGGGTATGGATTTTATAGATTTGCCCAGTATCTTCCGTGAGAGATCGGTGCTTTCTTCCATTCCTGCTTATTTTCAAAATACTGAAACACCTATAATTTGCTATAAATATAACAAACCTGTTAGGTCTATCATTTTTAATTTCAATAAACTTGTTTCAGATCTTGATATTGATACTAATACTCCTGATTCATGTGATTGTAGGAGCTCAAAGTATTGCTATCCTGCTGCTGGTCATGTAATTACTGGCAATTTGAAAATTATTCCTGATTCTAGGATAAGGAATATTATTTCTAAAGGACCGAAATATCGGTTTCCTTCTAAAATTGATTTCAGTAAATGTAGAGATGAAATCGCTGCTTCCTTGAATGAATTCGGTAATCGATGGTGTAAGCGAGAGTATGTTGAGCATAAAGCCCTTAAGGACTGGAAACTTAGCATTTTAAAACTAGTGAATAAACGCATTTCTTTCTATTCTCAAAATACTAACTTATTACCTCCTAAGCCCAGGGCGTCTTTGCGTAATCTTAAACTAGGTATTCAAGAATTTCATAAGAAGTTTGTTTTGGCCCCTGCAGACAAGGCCGCTAACAACGTCGTCGTTGTGTGACGGCTCCACTATGTTAACACGCTTAAGCAGGAGCTTGGTGGTACTAAGGCCTATGAACTTCAGCCTTTAGCTGAAGAGAGAGCTATAGTAGATAAACATGTTTGTCTTTCAGCCACCAAGTTTGCTGTGTGTGTTAACGAAGGCCAAGACAAGCTTCCTACGCTATACTGGTTACCAAAACTTCATAAAAAACCTTACAAAGCACGGTTTATTGCAAATTCTAGCTCTTGCACTACCACTGAACTTTCTAAATTATTAACTTCCTGTCTTACTGCTATTAAAACGCATGTAATTAAATATTGTGATAAAGTCTTTGAAAGATCAGGAAGAAATCTGTTTTGGTCTATAAAAAATTCGAATGAGGTTTTAAATAAATTGAAATCTAGACATTTTCGTGCTTCTAGTCTGTCTACCTACGATTTTTCCACTCTTTACACTACACTTCCTCATAATCTTATAAAAGAAAAGCTTAATGATTTAATTGAATGGGCTTTTCACAGAGAAGATTCTCTCTATCTTGCATGTAATGTCAGAAATGCATTTTTCACTTCTAAAGAGCATAAGAATTATACACTTTGGTCATGTCAGAAAGTGTGTGATGCCCTCACCTTTCTACTTGACAATATTTATATTAGATTCGGTACTAAGTTATTTAGACAAATTGTGGGTATTCCGATGGGTACTAATTGCGCACCTCTTGTGGCTGATCTGTTCTTGTATTGTTATGAAAGAGACTTCATTTTGTCGCTTTCCATTGATAACCAATCTGAAATTATTGAAGCTTTTAGCTCTACTTCTAGATATTTAGATGATTTATTAAATATTGATAATACCTATTTTGATGGTTTGATCAGTCAGATTTACCCCCTAGAACTTCAGTTAAATAAAGCAAATTCTTCTGATACCGAGGCCCCGTTTTTGGATTTACATCTATCTATTGTAGATGGATTTGTTTCGTGCAAAATTTATGATAAACGCGATGACTTTGATTTTGATATTGTAAATTTTCCTTTTTTGGATGGTGATGTTCCTCGTGCGCCATCCTATGGCGTTTATATTTCGCAATTAATTCGATTTGCTAGAGTGTGTAGTCATGTAACTGACTTCAACACTCGTAATAAATTATTAACGGCTAAACTCCTTAATCAGGGTTATCGGTACCATAAACTACGCAAAGCCTTTTCAAAATTTTATAGACGCCATTCTGATTTAATTTCAAAATTCAATATTGGACTTAAATCTCTTCTGCTGCAAGGTCTATCGGAACCCGAATTTTATGGTGACTTAGCATATAAATTCAGAAAAATATATAACTTCAGCACCCAATTTCGTAAAATCATTCTTCGATATAAAAAGATTGGGTACAACATGGATATTATACGACAGACTGCATGCATGGTAGTTAACCCAATCACGGTTGGCAACTTTGCTTCCCTCTTTAATTGCACGCCGGTGGGTCAGGCCTCAGATTCTATGACGGCTCCAACGTAAAGGCTTATTGAAAATTAGAGAGATAATGTCGGTTGGTGCCTGATACTCTGTCTCTGGTCGGGCTCATCGGAGTCTAACTGTTGGTTTTCTTTTGCTCCAGCATTTCAGTGGTTTCTTGCTGTCGAGTCCTCACCGTTGTCTCACCTCTGTGGTTCTTTGATTTTTGTGTTCACGGAGATGTTGCACTGATGAGTTAGGAGGCCTTCATGCGGACTGAACAAATTATTTGTCTAAATCGCGACGGAAGTAAGGGCGAGGATTGTGGCCACGTAAAATCGATTTAAGCCCCCCAGTGGAAACATTCCACTGACCGTTCCAAGGCGGCTCTTCTGTGGCGATTTATTTATGTTGTTGTTTGTTACTTACCGTGTGTATCGCTTGTGTCTTTTGGTTTTAGATGGCCATATGGCCATTTTGTGGGAAAGTAACTGTCCTTATGGCCTTCCTTTGTTTAGGTTTCCATTATGGTCTGGTCGCTTAATGTTTGTATTTCTTTCCCTTTTGTGTCTTTTATGGGTGGAGTAAGTTAATTGTATCAATTCCTGATCTTTGTTTTACTTCTACTTTTCATATCAAATATCAAACATCTGGGCCTTCTGGTTTCCGACAAAGATTTTTAAAGGTTTTCCCTATATAAATCTATGTAAATACAGTAGGTCCTGGTACGGGATGGGGGTATATTTTGATCCCAGTACTTTATTTGAACAATCTTGGTAGAGATCTAATAAATGAATCTTCATACCAAATATCATCACCCCCGCCAATCAAGGCTTGGAGAAGTAGATTGGGCTGCATGGTGCTTCCATGCAGAGCTGAAACTGACCAGACATGAGTACTGGTAAACTGCTTAGGACTAAGCCTGCCCAGGTAAAGTGGTGCGAGTCATACCACCCAATGCATATAAGCCTTTTGGTTTCATTGTGCGACAGGACTTGTGATGTCATTTCGTCTCAATGTCTGGTAAAAGTCCCACAAAATTGGAAGCAGGGTCTCCAAAATGACCTTAGTGTTGTCGGGGACGTTTAACCTCAATTCAAACAAATCGTACAAAATATCAAAGACCTGGACCTTCTGGTTTGAAAAGAGAAGATTTTGAAAAGTTTTCCCTATATTAGCCTATATAGATGTAAAACCAGTGGGCCCTGGTGCAGGGGCATTTTTTGCCCCAGGGCAATAATTTGAACACTCTTGGTAGAGGTCCACTAGATGATATCAAAGATCTGGGCCTTCTGGTTTCATACAAGATTTGCCAAGGTTTCTCTATATAAGCCTATGCAGAACCAGTAGGCCCCGGTGCGGGGGGCATTTTTGTCTTGAACACTCTTGATAGAGGTCCACTAGGTGATATCAAAGACATGGGACTTCTGGTTCCATACAATAACATTTTAAGGTTTGCCCTATATAAGCCTATGTAACACCAGTAGGCTCTGGTGTGGGGGCATTTTTAGCCCAAGGATTATAATTTGAACAATCTTGATAGAGGTCCACCTGATGTAGCTTCATCCCAAATCTCAAAAACCTGGGCCTTCTGGTTTCAGACAAAGATTCTTAAAGGTTTTCCCTATAAAAGCCTAGTATGTAAAATCAGTGGGCCCTGGTGCAGGGGCATTTTTGGCCACAGGGCAATAATTTTAACACTCTTGGCAGAGGTCAACTACACGATATTAAAGACCAGGGCATTCTGGTTTTAAACAAGAAGATTTGTTAATGTTTCTCTAAATAAGCCTATCCAGAAGCAGTAGGCCCCGGTGCGGGGGGGCATTTTTGTATTGAACTCTCTTGGAAGAGGTCCACTAGATGATATCAAAGACCTTGGCCTTCTGGTTCCATATAAGAAGATTTTAAGGTTTTCACTATATAAGCTTAAGTAAAAAACTATAAGCCTATGTAAAATCAGTAGGCCCTGGTGTGGGGGCATTTTTGGCCCAATGGTTATAATTTGAAAAATCTTGATAGAGGTCCACTAGATGAAGCTAAATACCAAATATCAAAGTCCTGGGCCTTCTGGTTGAACACAAGGATTTTTATAGGTTTCGCCTGTATAAGACTAAAAATATAAGGCCCTAGTCTGAAAGCATTTTTGGCCCAAGGGCTTTAATTTGTAAAGTTTTGATAGAGGTCCAATAGACAAAGCTTCATATCAAATATCAAAGACCTGGGCCTTCTGGTTTCAGACAAAGATTTTTAAAGGTTTTCCCTGTATAAGTCTATGTAAATCCAGTAGGTCCTGGTACGGGGTGGGGGTATATTTTGATCCCAGTACTTTATTTGAACAATCTTGGTAGAGATCTAATAAATGAATCTTCATACCAAATATCATCGCCCCCGCCAATCAGGGCTTGGAGAAGTAGATTTGGCTGCATGGTGCTTCCATGCTGAGCTGAAACTGACCACAGATGAGTACTGGTAAACTGCTTAGGACTAAGCCTGCCCAGGAAAAGTGGTGCGAGTCACACCAACCAATGCATATAAGTCTTTTGGTTTCATTGGGCGACAGGGCTTGAGAAGTCATTTCATCTTAATGTCACGTAAAAGCCCCACAAAAGTGGAAGCAGGGTCTCCAAAATGACCTTAGTTTTCCCTATATTAGCCTATATAGATGTAAAACCAGTGGGCCCTGGTGCAGGGGCATTTTTGGCACCAGGGCAATAATTTGAACACTCTTGGTAGAGTACCACTAGATGATATCAAAGATCGGGGCCTTCTGGTTTCATACAAGAAAATTCGCCAAGGTTTCTCTATATAAGCCTATGCAGAACCAGTAGGCCCCGGTGCGGGGGGCATTTTTGTCTTGAACACTCTTGATAGAGGTCCACTAGGTGATATCAAAGACATGGGACTTCTGGTTCCATACAACAACATTTTACGGTTTGCACTATATAAGCCTATGTAAAACCAGTAGGCTCTGGTGTGTGGGCCTTTTTAGCCCAAGGATTATAATTTGAACAATCTTGATAGAGGTCCACTTGATGAAGCTTCATCCCAAATCTCAAAGACCTGGGCCTTCAGGTTTCAGACAAAGATTCTTAAAGGTTTTCCCTATAAAATCCTATGTAAAATCAGTGGGCCCTGGTGCAGGGGCATTTTGGCCAGAGGGCAATAATTTTAACACTCTTGGTAGAGGTCAACTACACGATATTAAAGACCTGGGTCTTCTGGTTTTATAGAAGAAGATTTGTTAATGTTTCTCAATATAAGCCTATCCAGAACCAGTAGGCCCCGGTGCGGGGGGCATTTTTGTATTGAACTCTTGGTAGAGGTCCACTAGATGATATCAAAGACCTTGGCCTTCTGGTTCCATATAAGAAGATTTTTAGGTTTTATCTATATAAGCTTAAGTAAAAAACTATATAAGCCTATGTAAAATCAGTAGGCCATGGTGTGGGGGCATTTTTGGCCCAATGGTTATAATTTGAACAATCTTGATAGAGGTCCACTAGATGAAGCTTCATACCAAATATCAAAGTCTTGGGCCTTCTGGTTGAACACACGGATTTTTATAGATTTTGCCTGTATAAGACTGTAAAAATATAAGGCCCTAGTGTGAAAGCATTTTTGGCCCAAGGGCTTTAATTTGTTAAGTCTTGATAGAGGTCCACTAGACAAAGCTTCATACCAAATATCAAAGACCTGGGACTTCTGGTTTCAGACAACGATTTTTCAAGGTTTTCCCTATATAAGTCTATGTAAATCCAGTACGTCCTGGTACAGGGGGGGGGGGAGGGTATATTTTGATCCCAGTACTTTATATGTACAATCTTGGTAGAGATCTAATAAATGAATCTTCATACCAAATATCATCGCCCCCGCAAATCAGGGCTTGAAGAAGTAGATTGGGCTGCATGGTACTTCCATGCAGAGCTGAAACTGACCACACATGAGTACTGGTAAACTGCTTAGGACTAAGCCTGCCCAGGTAAAATGGTGCGAGTCATACCACCCAATGCATATAAGCCTTTTGGTTTCATTGTGCGACAGGACTTGAGATGTCATTTCATCTCAATATCTGGTAAAAGTCCCACAAAGGTGGAAGCAGGGTCTCCAAAATGACCTTAGTGTTGACGGGGACGTTAAACCTCAATTCAAACAAATCGTATCAAATATCAAAGACCTGGACCTTCTGGTTTGAAAAGAGAAGATTTTGAAAAGTTTTCCCTATATTAGCCTATATAGATGTAAAACCAGTGGGCCCTGGTGCAGGGGCATTTTTGGCCCCAGGGCAATAATTTGAACACTTGGTAGAGTACCACTAGATTATATCAAAGATCAGGGCCTTCTGGTTTCATACAAGAAGATTCGCTAAGGTTTCTCTATATAAGCCTATGCAGAACCAGTAGGTTCCGGTGCGGGGGGGGGGATTTTTGTCTTGAACACTCTTGATAGAGGTTCACTAGATGATATAAAAGACACGGGACTTCTGGTTCCATACACGAAGATTTTAAGGTTTGCCCTATATAAGCCTATGTAAAACCAGTAGGCCCTGGTGGCGGGGCATTTTTAGCCCAAGGATTATAATGCGAACAATCTTGATAGAGGTCCACTTGATGAAGCTTCATCGGAAATCTCAAGGACCTGGGCCTTCCGGTTTCAGACAAAGATTCTTAAAGGTTTTCCCTGTAAAAGCCTATGTAAGATCAGTGGGCCCTGGTGCAGGGGCATTTTTGGCCACAGGGCAATAATTTTAACACTCTTGGTAGTGGTCAACTACATGCTATTAAATACCTGGGCCTTCTGGTTTTATACAAGAAGATTTGTTAATATTTTTCTATATAAGCCTATGCAGAACCAGTAGGCCCCGGTGCGGGGGGCATTTTTGTATTGAACTCTCTTGGTAGAGGTCCACTAGATGATATCAAAGACCTTGGCCTTCTGGTTCCACATAAGAGGATTTTAAGGTTTTCACTATATAAGCCTATGTAAAAACTATATTAACATATGTAAAATCAGTAGGCCCTGGTGTGGGGGCATTTTTGGCTCAATGACTATAATTTGAATAATCTTGATAGAGGTCCACTAGATGAAGCTTTATTCCAAATATCAAAGTCCTGGGACTTTGGGTTTAACACAAGGATTTTTAAAGGTTTTGCCTGTATAAGACTTAAAATATAAGGCCCTTGTGTGAAAGCATTTTTGGCCCAAGGGCTTAAATTTGTAAAGTCTTGATAGAGGTCCACTAGACAGAGCTTCATATCAAATATCAAAATTCTGGGCCTTCTGGTTTCAGACAAAGATTTTTAAAGGTTTTCCCTATATAAATCTGTGTAAATCCAGTAGGTCCTGGTATGGGATGGGGGTATATTTTGATCCCAGTACTTTATTTGAACAATCTTGGTAGAGATCTAACAAATGAATCTTCATACCAAATATCATCACCCCCGACAATCAGGGCTTGAAGAAGTAGATTGGGCTGCATGGTGCTTCCATGCAGAGCTGAAACTGACCACACATGAGTACTGGTAAACTGCTTAGGACTAAGCCAGACCAGGTAAAGTATTGCGAGTCATACCACCCAATGCATATAAGCCTTTTGGTTTCATTGGGCGACAGGGCTTGAGATGTCATTTCGTCTCAATGTCTGGTAAAAGTCCCACAAAATTGGAAGCAGGGTCTCCAAAATGACCTTAGTGTTGACGGGGACGTTTGACCTCAATTCAAACAAATCGTACCAAATATCAAAGACCTGGACTTCTGGTTTGAAAAGAGAAGATTTTGAAAAGTTTTCCCTATATTAGCCTATATAGATGTAAAACCAGTGGGCCCTGGTGCAGGGACATTTTTTGCCCCAGTGCAATAAATTGGACGCTCTTGGTAGAGGTCCACTAGATGATATCAAAGATCTGGGCCTTCTGGTTTCATACAAGATTTGCTAAGGTTTCTCCATATAAGCCTATGCAGAACCAGTAGGCCCCGGTGCGGGGGGCATTTTTGTCTTGAACACTCTTGATAGAGGTCCACTAGATGATATCAAAGACACGGGACTTCTGGTTCCATACAAGAAGATTTTAAGGTTTGCCCTATATAAGCCTATGTAAAACCAGTAGGCCCTGGTGTGGGGGTATTTTTAGCCTAAGGATTATATTTTTAACAATCTTGATAGAGGTCCACTAGATGAAGCTTCATACCAAATATCAAAGTCCTTGGCCTTCAGGTTTCAGACAAAGATTTTTAACGAGTTCTATTGTATAAGAGACCGTAAAACTATAAGACCCTAGTGTGTAAGCATTTTTGGTCCAAGGACTTTAATTTGTAAAATCTTGACAGAGATTCACTAGATGAAGCTTCATACCAAATAGCAAAGACCAGGGTCTTCTGGTTTCAGACAAAGATTTTTAAAGATTTTCCCTAAATACATGTAAGCCTATGTAAAACCAGTAAGTCCTGGTGCGGGGGCATATTTAAATCCAAACACCTATTTGAACAATCTTGGTAGAGGTCAAATAGATGAAGCTTCATACCAAATATCATCGCCCCCCGCCAATCGGGGCTTAGAGAAATAGATTGGGCTGCATGGTGCTTCCACGCAGAGCTGAAACTGACCAGACATGAGTACTGGTAAACTGCTTAGGACTAAGCCTGCCCAGGTAAAGTGGTGTGATTCAGACCACCCAATGCATATAAGCCTTTTGGTTTCATTGGGTGGCAGGGCTTTTGATGTCATTTCATCTCAATGTCTGGTACATATCCCACAAAAGTGGAAGCAGGGTCTCCAAAAGGACCTAATTAGTGTTGACGGGGATGTTAAACCTAAATTCAAAGAAACAAACAAATCATACCAACTATCAAAGACCTGGACCTTCTGGTTTGAAACGAGAAGATTTTGAAAGGTTTTCCCTATACATGTATTTGCCTATATAGAGGTCAAACCAGTGGGCCCTGGTGCAGGGGCATTTTTGGCTCCAGGGCAATAATTTGAACACTAGAGACTAGAGGTCCACTAGATGATATCAAAGATCTGGACCTTCTGGTTTCATACAAGAATATTTGCTAAGGTTTCTCTATATAAGCATATGCAGAACCAGTAGGTCCCGGTGTGTGTGTGTGTGTGGGGGGGGGCATTTTTGTCCTTAACACTCTTGGAAGAGGTCCACTAGATGATATCAAAGACCTGGGACGTCTGGTTCCACACGAAGATTTTAAGGTGTTCCCTATATACCGGTAAGCCTATGTAAAACCAGTAGGCCCTGGTGTGGGGGCATTTTTGGCCGAGGCTTATAATTTGAACAATCTTGATAGAGGTCCACTAGATGAAGCTTCATACCAAATATCAAAGTCCTGGGCATTCTGGTTTCAGACAAAGATTTTTAAAGGTGTTTCCTGTATAAGACTGTAAAGCTATAAGGCCCTAGTGTGTAAGCATTTTTGGTTTTCAATTTGAAAAATCTTGGTAGAAGTCCACTAGAAGCTTCTTATCAAATATTAAAGACCTGGGCCTTATAGTTTCAGACGAAGATTTCTTTTAAGTTTTTTTTTAAATTTTCCCCTTTTGGTGGCCATGGCAAACAGACTTCTGCATAGAATGGAATACTTTGAACAAGTCAGAGAGGACTACCCAAAGATCATTTCAGTCAAGTTTGGTCAAAATCTGTTGAGCGGTTTAGGAGGTGAACTCTTTAAGAAATTGTGGACGGACGGAAGTACGGACGGAAGGAGACCGATCACAATATCGGTAGCTCCCCCTGAGCCTTTGGTAGAGACGAGCTAAATAAACAAGTATAAAAATTCAGAGGTTTGTAGCATGACATTCCTGTCTTCAAAGCTGAATTATTTATTTTATCTATGTTTATTATCAATTAATTTATTTATTTATTTAGATGTATTTATCTGTATTTATGGATTATAAATTCATATATTAACTTTATGATTGGATTTATTAATTTATGTATATGACTGCTTTTTTATAATATGTTATTTATTATTGTTTTCATTTTTTACCAATCAACCTAACTTATATATTTTTTTTTATTTATTTGTTTACTTTTTTCATTTAACTCTTGATATTTATTTTTTTTACTTATTCAATAATTATTTACTTATTTAATTTTTTATAGTTATCGGAAAACAAGAAAGACATGCTACAAGTTCATAATGTAACTGAAAAGAACCCAATCAGAGAAAAAAACTGAAGTCTTGCACACATGAGACAGTTGAAAATTCATAATTCATTAATTCATGCTCTGCCAATAAAAACTGCTAGAGACACGCAGGAAACGCCTATACAATATACAACTGGCATTCCAGTTGGCCCAGTTAGCACCAAACAATCTAGATGGATTGACAGGATAGCTACAATCTTATAGTGTCAGGATTGCTGCAAATTATCCTTGACCTTGGAGGTACCGACCTTGGTCTTACGCACATATCTTGATGGTTAACATCTCTGCAAAGTAATTTCAAATCCATCCAGGAATTAAGTAACTGTTATTGACTGGACACTGAAAAGGGTCTAAATACCTTTGACCTCTAAGTTAGACATTAACCTTGGCAGTACAGACCTGATCGTCTCATGATGGTTAACATTTCTGTCAAGTAATTGCAAAATCCATCCACAAATAAGAAAATAATTGACAGTTTTGGACACTTTTTTAACTTACTTTTTTTCTATAAAAAACATGACAAGCTTCTTCATCTTACTTTCAGCCATGGTCAGCAGAGTGTTTCAGATGCCACAAGATGCACAGCATCCCAATTCCAAGACATCAATCCAACCTGCCACCCACAATGAGCTACTGCAGTGTCGGGATAGCAAACCCTTCTCTTCTCAAAACTATGCCAAGGACCTCACCATATCTTGACCAATACTGAAAAATAATGAGTAAACAATTAACCATGTTAATTTGCTGCTTTGTTTGATTTGATGTTTAATGTCCCATCGACACTGTATAGGTCATTTATGAGACACTGCTTCCAATTCTGTGTAACCCTAAGTAAATCATATCCAAACTAGAAATGTCTGTGCGTATTACTTCATAGAAAGTTATTGACGGTGTTTAAGTGTTGGACCCTTTTTCACATTTGACCTTTAAGTATGACCTTGACCTTGGTAAGCACCTTGGTGTTGTGTGAGGTGGACTTGTCTTATGATGGCCAACAGTTCTGTCAAGTAATTTCAAAATCCATCCAGAAATAAGAAAGTTATTGACTAAGTTTGACACTTTTTTGATATTTGACCTTTTGAAGTATGACCTCGACCATGAAGGTGCGGACCTGGGTTTTGCACATGACATAGTCTCATGATGGTTAATATTTCTACAAAGTAATTTCAAAATCCATCCAGAAATAATGTCATTGTTGGGTCCTTTTTTTTAAATTTGACCTCTTAGTATGACTTTGACCTTGGAGGTTCGGACTTACACATCGTTTCATGATGGTTAATATTTCTACAAAGTAACTTAAAAATTCATCCAGAACCTGGTAAATCCAATCAATTATCAAGTCCGTTGTTATTTTGGTTTTACGGCCCTTTGAAAGTATTGTTCATGTGTATTAAGAAGCAAAAGGTAAATCAGAGGTAGGTTGGCAAAATAGGAGTACCCCAAAACAAAAATCAGACCTTCCATTGCAGTTCTTTTTGTCTTTTGTGACGCAGCAATGCTCAAAATTGGAGGAGACAAAATGAGACATCAACAAAATATGCTCTTGAAATCTGACAGTTTCAATCTTTGTGTAACCATGGTAATGAGTTTCACTTGTTTAAATGATCAGCAATGTCCACTGGAATATGAATAACATCTGGTCACAAGTAGAATAAACTTCGCCTGTGACCCAGTGTTGTTCCTACTTCAATGATGTTAAAATACAGTTTGACACTTAAGTTTGTACTGTCCTCCATTAATTATTTTAACAGACATTATCTAGTTAACAGAAACAATATATTCATCATTTTTCTAATACCGGTAAACAGCAGGACCGCGAACAGCACTGATAATGTCAATGTCAATGTAACCATTGTTCAATCAAATTTGAGAATCTATGCTTTATTTTAATGACACATCACCTAAGGGTAAGGTTCTGGCATTCATTAAAGAATACACAATGTTCCGTGTATGTTCCAATGCTCTGAGATTTAAACAGCAAAATTCAAACAGTTTCATTTGTCCTACACCACTATCAGGGATGTAGGATGTTCAGCACTGATTTTTATCTCCAGTTAAACCAAATGCAAAATAGAAGGCAATGATCAGTAACCCACAAGTTCCCATCAGAGACACCATACGGAAAGAAACACAAATATGAAACAACTAGACCCTAATGGATACATCAATAGTGGAAAGCAAAAAAAAAGGACAGTTACTTTCCCACAAAATGGCTATCCAAAACAAAATAATATAAGTGATACACACACTCGTAGACAAACCTAACAAAAATAAGCCGTGACCGAAGAACCCCCTTGGAATAGTCAATGAAGCAAAGGCTGATCTGAGGCCTTTTTGCACACAAATTTGATTGTTCTGGCTAATTGTTTTGTTTTGTCTGTTTGACTCGATGTTTGTATGCACCATTTGAAATATGCATTTTCCTACTCTACGTTTTCATTATCAAATATAATTGCTTAAACCCATATTCTGTTGAAGCCAAGTAACCTCTACTCTTCTTCCAAACAATGAGATCAACACTTAGTTTGAGCATTTGAATATCAAGAATTTTGTATGGAAGTTGGATGTTTTATTTAACCCATTGCAAGCTAGTGGACTCTTCCATTGCTATATTTTGGAAAAGTCAATTTGTCAAATAAGGGGTGGCAGGCCTATTTTTTTTTCAGATTAATTCTTTTATTTCGGCGGAAAATTCTGTGAGTAAATAGTGCAGGCCCTGATCAGACGCCGCGTTCTGCGGCGTCTGATCTGGGCCTGCACTGTTTGCCAAGGCACGCCTTTAGGGATTTTCTGGGCCGTATGCAAAGGGTCAACAGAGTTGTGTGTGGCAAATGTTATTATTAAACTTTGTTTAATATTTAACAATGTGCTTAACTGTCAGGTTTCACTCAAACTTATATTTGGATGTAACATGGTAGGTGCTTTAACCCTTATCTTGCTGAATATTCATTTAAGCCACACCCATTTCTGTCTATCAACCAACCAAATTACTTGATGTAATTTATTGCCACAAATTCATCACTGAATGCCAAACAGTGTAGTTCCTGATCAGATGGCTTCTTCAGATCTACACTGTTTGCAAAGATAGGGGCTGTCGTGAACAGCAAGATAAGGGTTAAATATCTTTTTTATTTATCAGGAATAGTACTAGCAAGATAGTGACCCCCGCCCATTGGGGTTGAGCATGTTGAAGAACTATTTGGGCTGCATGATACTTTCACGCAGAGCTTTATCTGACTCGCACACAAGTACTGGTAAACCTATTAGAGAATCTAAGCCTGCCCAGGCAAAGCGGTGTGAGTGTCGGACCATCCATGCTTATACATCCTATTGGTTTCATTGGGCGACAGGGCTTGAGATGTCATTTCATCTCAATGTCGGGTAAAACTCCCACAAAATTGGAAGCAACATCTCTAAAATGACCTTTTCAGTGTTGACGGGGTTGTTAAACCTGAAATCAAACAAACAAATAACAGCAACAGATTAAGATTTTACATACCAAAGCTGCAGATGCGCCACTTCCTTATCTATGGCTTAATAAGCCAGTAAATAACAAGAGATACAGGCTAGCATGTGCCATTGTAACCCGTAAGAACTCCGACCAGACTATGTGCAGTCACATTTGATTCCTTACTGGTAACCTACAGTGAAGACTCCGATCAGACTGCATGGCTGTGCAGCATGATCAAAGTCTTCACTGGTATTGACCAGTGACGACTCAATAAACCTGCGCATCTGCACAGACATCCTGTCTGCATTGGTCGCACATGCCAACAAGTATTTTTTTACCTGCACTGGGCAAAAAGCCCAAGATCAAATGCTGACTGTCGGCACAGCTGAATGACCACAATGCACAGCAACCAGTCCTGACGAATGCCTGTAAATAGAGACAAAAACATTAATGTTGAACATCAATATTCTGAAGGGGAATGGGATCACAATGCAGAATTTCCCCGCCATTTTTAAAAAGGCAGACCATGTTTAAGGACTTCCTGTTCGCTTTTTTATAACTGTCCCATTGAAAAGGGGGTCTGCTCTTGAAAGAAAAACTTCTGCCCCTCAGAGCAAATTGTTTCCTTAAGGAGTAGACCGCTATTGGCATGCGAGATGAATATACTGTTGCAGCAGTTGCCTCCCCTGAAGGTGTATCTATTCCACTAACTAGATTCAAGACAAGGCAATACAGAGGACCCTCCCGTGTGTGTTCCTTAAGAATCACTATACCATGGGCCAGTTGTTCAAAACTAACGACGTTAGTTAACTCATCTTGCTGTTAACGACAACCCTTACCTTTGCAAACAGTGTAGATTCAGATCAGATGGCTTCTAAAGAAGATCTACAAGTCTCTGTAAAACATGTAGGCCCCAGTGCGGGGGCATTTTTGGGCCCAGGAATCTAGGTAGAGGTCCCCCTAGAGATGAAGCGGCATGCCAAATATCAAAGACCTGGGCATTTCAGTTTCAGTGAAGATTTTATTTAAGTTTTCCGTAAAAAATATCTATTTTTGGCTCCTGTGACCTAGATGTGCAACGAACTGGAGTCATTTGAACAACTTTGAATGGGGACCACCTAAAGTAATTCCTGTGAATAAAAATCAAAAAAGAGTTCCTTTAAGAGCAATGAAAATATTCATAAGAAAGAAGATGGGTCATACTACGTAGTTTCGGCTAATAAAGCCTCATCAGTGACCCTTTAATGATCCGGCAACGAAAGCCAAAGGAAGCATACTGCAATTTTGCGAATTTCGAATAGGCAGTCGATTCAAAGACTGATATAAATCAAAATGAGGTCCAAATAATTAAAAACCTGTCTAGAATTTGAGTCTAAACTCATAATTTATTTCTGATTTCTCAGAATATTCACGCTGATCTCAAAGGACCAAAAGTAAAATATAAACTGCACTATGGTTGATGTACGGGGAGACGTTTTACGGCCGCCACACGATCAGTGGTTTAGTTGATGTTTGAAGAAATAGTTTATAAAAATGCACCGACGCACGACAGACGGAAAGTGATCCCAAAAGCTCACCTCGTCACTACATTAGGTGAGCTAAAACAACTGTATGCTTTTTCGTACAAGTAATCTATAAAATTTTATTTGGGCTTTCATCTTATATCTTTATTTCTGAAACCGTTTATTATAATAGTGTTATTAAGGTGGAGATTTGCAGTCAAACTTTAAAAGCTCAACAACTTTGGAATCAATTCTTTCTAGACATACTACACTGTGCCAATGAAGGTTACTGCTAGAAAGCATAAAGAGATACATATGGACATCTTTTCTATAATGAAAATGTATGCTGTGTTTACTATTAAAATCCCCTCATTGAGGCTATTCTAATGAGTATTCCCAGCATACATTTGCAAGATAAATGATAAAGATCTCCAAAATCATTTGTAGAGGATTCCCCTAGGGGCACAAGAATAGGTTCATCTCAACCATGATAAATGGCTTTAGTTTTTGTTTGTTTGATTTGAGGTTAAATGTCCCCTTCAACACTATAGGTCATTTTGGAGAAGTTGCTTCCTAATTTGTGGGACTTTTATCCGACATTGAGATGTAATGACATCTCAAGCACTGTTGCTCAATGGAACCAATAGAGTTTATAAGCATGCAAGGTCCAACTCACACTGCTTTGACAATGATCAATCTCCGCCTCATGACCAATCTCCGCCTCATAACCAATCTCCACCTCATCATGACCTATTTCCGCCTCATCATGACCAATCTCTGCCTCATGACCAATCTCCGCCTCATCATGACCAATCTCCGCCTCATGACCAATCTCTGCCTCATCATGACCGATCTCCGCCTCATCATGACCAATCTCCGCCTCATCATGACCAATCTCCGCCTCATCATGACCAATCTCCGCCTCATCATGACCAATCTCCGCCTCATCATGACCAATCTCCGCCTCATCATGACCAATCTCCGCCTCATCATGACCAATCTCCGCCTCATCATGACCAATCTCGGACTCTTCAAGACTAAACTCTGACAACTCCAACTCTTCATGAACGATCTCCAACTCTTCATGAACAATCTCCAACTCTTCATGAACAATCTCCAACTCTTCATAAACAATCTCCAACTCTTCATAAACAATCTCCAACTCTTCATGAACAGTCTCGAACTCTTTATGAACGATCTCGAACTCTTCATGAACGATCTCCAACTCTTCATGAACGATCTCCAACTCTTCATGAACGATCTCCAACTCTTCATGAACGATCTCCAACTCTTCATGAACGATCTCCAACTCTTCATGAACGATCTCAACTCTTCATGAACATTCTCCAACTCCACAAGACCAATCTCCGACTCTTTCTGACTAATCTCATCTTCCATGACGATGGCTTGTACCCTCGGTAACTCGGTCCTGAAAGTTAAACAGTTACCAATAAAGCAGAAGAAAATTGACAGCCCAGACTATTATTAATCCTTATTCTGCTGCACACAATAAGCCCTAATATTGCAAACAGTGTAGCTTCAGATCAGATTGCTGAATGATCTACACTTTGCCATTCAGAATGAGAATCTTTATACATTATGTCAAGTAATTTGATTGGTTAAGTCAGCAAAGGGCAAGGTAAAATTTATTCAGAAGGATAAGCATTTAGGTTTCAGAAGGATACGGATTGTGTTGCTCTTTATCACAAAACCAAAACTGATGTAAAGAGATATTTTATCACTGTCAATGTATTACATGTACAAAACAGTTCAACCTCAACACTTCAAACTGAAGTGAAGTTTACTGAAATATTACAAAATAGTTCAACCACAACACTTCAAACTGAAGTGAAGTTAACTGAAATATTACAACAGTTCAACCTAAACACTTCAAACTGAAATGAAGTTTACTGAAATATTTCAAAATATTTTTTTTTTTTATTCACAGACTAGATATAAGAACTGTATATCATAGAAACCATTACATGTATATTAAATGTTCAAAGAGCCATAACTAAAAAAATATTCAAACAGACTTAAGGTCCTTGTGTTCAACATGTAATCTGATGTTGCTTGGCGTCCGATCAAATTGCCAGATTTAGAAAGGGCTTGGCCCATTCTGTACCCAAAACCCCACAACGGGAAACTGGCAAACAGGTCAGGACCAGATCAGATGTGTCTCACGGCGTTGGATCAGATCCTACACTGTTTGCAAAAAGTTGAGCCGTTTTCCAAATAATGTTTAAAGAAAAAACAACCCGACACCCCTCAATTTTGAAATGGACTTGTGCTATATAACAGATGGAAGATTCCATTTGGTACAAAAGGGTTGGATGTATGACTAGGATCACTTAATGTTCATGAGTCAGTTAAAACTTATGGATCTATGTTCTGCATATCATAGCGATATAGATGGGAAAAATGTTTTAAGAAAAGAAAGCAGTCTGAGGGATAGCCAAATCTCCCGCCACACTTTGTATCAAGGCTCAACCTTGTGCTCTTCACTTATGACTATCACCTCGAGTTGGCATGGTTTATTTGAGAGTACTGCACATCAGCTCACCGAGGGGGTATGCATGTATTTCACAAAAGTTTAATGAAAATCCTTCCAGGGGTAAAGGAGATATGGAATCGACACTTAATCCAAAGTTTCAAACTCTTGACTTTCAGATGTGACCTTGACCTTAGTCGCCGGAGTTCATTTATTGGTTCTGCACATCAGCTCACTGAGACAAATAATTAACCAAAGTTAATGAAAATCTATAAAAGGTTTCAGGAGATTTGGAGTGGTCAAAGTGTTACGGACATAGGGACAGATGGACGAATGGATGGAGAGACTGACGGACTAAGGTCATTCCTATAATCCCAGCTGCGCTTCGCGGTGTGGGATTAAAAATATCTAAACAGTTTTCTAATTACAGAACTTTAAAGATAAAAATGATCAGCTGTAGCATATGAATTCTTGAGCAATAAATCAGTTTGTCTATCAGTTGTAATTAGACTAAACCTCATGCTTGACACTCACGATTCGTTCTACTTTAAAACTGACCTCAAACCTGATTTATTACTCAGTTCACTACTTGAGCTGATCTATTACTTATTTCTAACCTTTATTCTGCTGTTAACAACAACCCCCACCTTTGCAAACAGTGTAGATCTAAGGCCCTAAGGTGTACCTTTTGGCAAATAGTCTGCATCTTTAGGCAAAGTTTTTGAGAAAAAACAAGCGGGTTATGATAGCCCTGGATCGCTCACCTGATCCATATTGTACAAATGAAATTGTAGGTAACATATGGTAGAGTAGAGGGTTTGAGCAATTTTGGTTGACCCAAGGAGGTTTTTGTAATTCTAGCCATCTTGTTCATCCAAGCACAATGGGTTGATCAATTTTGGAAGAGGGTCATCCAAGGAATATTCCTGTGACATCACGTGAACAAGTCCGTGAAATGAAGACCCCTAAAGCCCACTCCATATAGATAAAACTGGGGTTTAAGGGGGTATACATTTTTTTTATTAATTTTTCTACTCCAAGACATAGGTTGTGGGTACTCATTAGAACAGCCTCAATGAGGCAGTTCTTACCAGCACCAACAACCTATGTTTTGAACACTGATAAGAAAAATATCATTGATTTACAATTTTGGAGATATGAAAATTGCACTATGTCACACCGGTGTGTTATCATAATGAAATCAGTTTGAATTCCATCAGCTGGTTAAGCAGTAGAAGTTACACATGTATTTAAAAGTTTTTTTTTCTATTATTAGCTCTAGCGGCCACCTTTTTCATCCCAGCAGAATTGTTTGAACAATTTTAAAAGAGGGTCACCCATGAGACATTCCTGTGAAATTATATCGAAATCCATCTACTGGTTAAGGGACAGAAGTCGTTTAAAGTGTTTTTTTTTCTCTATTTTTAGCCCTGGTGGCCATCTTGTTCATCCCAGCAGAGCAATTTAGAGTAGAGGGTCCAACAAGGATCATTCCTTTGCAGTTATTTCAAAATCCATCCAATAGTTTTTTTTTCTCCTATTACTGCTACTCGCTCACATCTGAGCATTACGAGCAGGATTTCCTGGGTGGTAACCAGTACTTTCTGTTTTCTTTTTGTTTTTTTTTTTTTTTAGTTAAGAGAAGACTTGAAAAATTTTATATTTTTAGCTCTGGTGGCCATCTTGTTCATCCGAGCAGGACAGTATGAGCAATTTTGATAGAGACCCCCACGAAACATTCCTGTGAAAGTATTTTGAAATCCATTCACTAGTTAAGGAGAAGAAGTCATTTAAAGGTTTTTCTATTTTTAGCTCTGTTGGCCATCTTGTTCATCCGAGTGGAACGGTTTGAGCAATTTTGGTAGAGTCTCCCAAGGAACCTTCCTGAGTTTTTTTTTCAAAATCCATGAGCTGGTTAAGGAGGAGAAGTCGTTTAAAGGTTTTTTTCTATTTTTAGCTCTGGTGGCCATCTCATTACGATAACACACCCGTGCGATATAGTGCAATTTTTACATCTCCAAAATGGCTACTTTTCTGACGAAAATCTGATATTTTTCTTATTTATACTGCAAACATAGGTTGTGTGTACTCGTTAGAACCGCCTTTTTGAGGCGGTTCTAACGAGTACCCACAACCTATTTCTTGGAGCAGAAATAAGAAAAATATTGTTTACCCCCGTAAACTCCAGTTTTCTCTTTATAAAGTTGGGTGTAAGGGGGTGTTCATTTCACGGACTTGTTCACGTGATGTTCATCCGAGCGTAACCATTTGAGAATCAGAATTGTTACTGGTGACACGTCAAATGACATTCATACACCAGGATGAATTTGAGCAATTTTGGTAGAGGGTCACCCAGGGAACATTCCTGTGAAATATTTTGAAATCCATTTACTTGTTAAGGAGAAGAAGTCATATTTAATTTAAGCTATGACGGCCATCTTATTCAGCCGAGCGGAACAACTTGAGCAATTCTGGTAGAGGGTCACCCAAGGAACATTCCTCTGAAATTATTCCAAAATCTGTCCAGCAGTTTTGGAGAACAAGTCGTTTAAAGCAAAAGTTGACGACGGACGCACGCACGGACGGACAAAGACCGATCACAAAAGCTCACCTTGGAAGTGCTCACGTGAGCTAAAAAGTCCTTTTCACTATTTAGAGGAACCGTTTTTGGGGGTATGCTTACATTTGCAGATATTTTTTGGGTTAGCAGGCCAGTCTTATAAGTGGATTTTTTTTTGGGGGGGGGAGGGGGGGGGGGGGGTAGTTGAGTGAGATACTGTCAATCTTTGGGTCTAACTGTTGGGTCCCAGCCTATGTAGCAGGAACAATTCAGAAAACCCATTACCGGGGAGGCTGAACGCCAGATGCTGGGTTCAACTCTGGGTGCCAAACTGATATATCGAGAGATCAGAATCAGAATTGCTGGTGACACGTCAAATGAGATTCATACACCCAACACCTGGACATAAGCTTGGCCACATTTACGGTGTATGAATGTCAATCTAGTCATGTTGACATATGACCAGTAAGTCTCGACCTTCACTTATGAACTTGGAGACATTGCTTAGAATTGTGTATGAATTTTACCTGACATTGAGGGGAAATGACATCTCAAGCCCTGTCGCCTAATAAATCCATTTTATTAGGAGCGCTTTGGTACAGTGGTAGCGCATCGGATTTGTGATCATGAGGTTGCAGGTTCGAGCCCCACGCTGACCAAAGTGTTGTGCCCTTGAGCAAGGCACTTCATCCACATTGCTTAAAAAAGTACTGGTTACCACCCAGGAAATCCTGCTGATAATGCTCAGATGTGAGCGAGTAGCAGTAATAGGAGAAAAAAAAGAGAAATAGGGTTATAAGCATTTTTTAACGTCTCCGTCGGACCGACTCGCAAAGCTAGTGTGCGGTCGGTTTCGGCTCTGCGTGAAAGCATCATGCATCACATCTATTTCTTCAAGCCCCGATGGGCGGGGGCCAGACTAACACAAGTCCTGGTGTATGAATGTCATTTACAAAGTAACAATGCTGATTCTGAGAGGAGCAAGTTTTAACATCTTCGCGCAGAATTTCAGTCTTACCAAAGCGACCAGTAACTCCAACGAAGAAAAAATTTCTGGTGGCAAAAATAGCATAAATGTGTATACGTCTATCTTCTTTGGGGCTCTTTGGAAAAGTGAAAGTTAAAATACACCGCCTATAACTCGGTCTATTACACGTTCAGCGATTGGTCAATCTTCAATTCCGACATCGTTCGGAAACAGCCGACAACAAGACATATTTACTGTCTTATGGAACAAAGAAAGAAAAAAGAAGTCTCTAATCCAAGGTTGGGTATTTTCCGCCAAGCTTCAAGATGTTAACCATGACATGCCAATCACGACAATTGTCGTCTGCTTTGTCGTCCGTCCTTTACTTTAAAAAGTCATTTGTTTTGCAAACAGTGTGGTCCCAGATCAGACGGAGAAGTCTGATCTGGGCCCACACCGTTTGCCTGTAAGCAAAAATATTTTTTTAAAAACATTGCAAAAAAACAACAAAAAACAGCAGACAACACAGCTTAAGCAGACGACATTTTTAGATGTAGTCGAAGTTCAGTGGCTCGAACACCTTTGGGACCTCGAAAATCTGTTTGAGACAGGGGCAGTTCGAGTCACTGAGGGTTACTGCCAGGAGGCATAAATAGATCCTTTTTGACATCTTTTCTGTGTTCTATAATGAAAATGTATGTTGTGTGTACTCATTAGAATCGCCTAATCGAGGCGATTATAATGAGTACACACAGCATACATTTGCAAGTAAAAATGCGAAAATCACTTATTTTATCCCCACTATTTCTTATGTACAGGATTTCTCGAGGGGCTCAGTAATGGGTTCGACTCAGCCATGGTAAACGAGCCATCGGTGTTCGAGCCATCGAAGTTCTACTGTAGTTAACTTTACCTTCCTGTACTCGTAGCAAACAATGTAGACCGTGATTAGACGTTGTTTTCATGGGCTTCTGACCCTTAAATGTTTGTTATGTTTGTTTTTTTTTTTTAGGTTTAACGTCCCCGTAAACGCTGTAAAGGTCATTTTGGAGACGTTGCTTCCAATTTTGTGGGACTTTTACCCGACATTGAGATGAAATGACATCTCAAGCCGTATAAGCATGGACGGGCCGGGCCGACTCAATTTTGTGGGACTTTTACCCGACATTGAGATGAAATGACATCTCAAGCCGTATAAGCATGGACGGGCCGGGCCGACTTGCACCGCTTTGCCTGGACAGGCTTAGATCCACTATTTCAGCTCTGCGTGAAAGCATCATGCAGCCGATATATTTCTTCAAGCCCCGATGGGCGGGGGCCGCGACCCTTAAATGCCTGTACCGTAAGCAAACGATGTAGATCCTGTTCAGACACCGCGTTCTGCCGAATATGATCTGGGTTTAAACTGTTTGCCAAACCGAAACTATGTTTAGACCCCGCCCATCGGGGCCTGGAGAAAAAGATTGGGCTGCACGGTGCTTCCGCGCAAAGCTGAAACCGACCGAAAGTGAATACTGGTGGGTTTAACGTCCCTGTCAAAACTATTTAGGTCATTTTGGAGACGTTGCTTCCAATTTTGTGGGACTCTTACCCGACACTAAATGACATCCCATGGACGGCCCGACTCACAGAGCTTTGCCTTGGCAAACTTAGACCTTCAAAGCGGTTTATCAGTACTCATGTACGGTCGCTTCCAGATGCAGACCAGTCCCGATGGGCGGGGGTCAATAAGTTATACCTGGAATTTCCTACAAATCAGTGACAATCACGTGGACTTTAACATTGAAGAGCAGCGAGCCCTTTATTGATATAAAAAGAAAGAAAGAAAGAAAGAAAGAAAGAAAGAAAGAAAGAAAGAAAGAAAGAAAGAAAGAAAGAAAGAAAGAAAGAAAGAAAGAAAGAAAGAAAAGCAAAAAGATCAGTACTTGGCAAATTAAGGCGAGGGCAACCATCACGAAAACACGCCTTTATGGTTTTGACCCCCTTGAACCCCACTTTTATATAGTAAAACTGGGGTTTCCGAGGGTATACCTTATTTTTCTAAAATATAGATTGTGGGTACTCGTTAGAACCGCCTCGACGAGGCGGTTCTAACTAGTGTCCACAATCTATTTTTTGAGCAGAAATAAGAAAAATATCACAATTTTTCACCCTAAAATTTTCATTTTTTCGGCGATAAAGGTGGCAATGTATTTGTATAGGCGTGTTTTCGTAATGTCAAAAAAAGGGAGCCAGTAAACACTCTTGTGTGTTTGTTGTGGTTTTACGTTCCCGTCAACGCTGTTGATTGAGGTTATTTTTGAGACGTTGTCTCTTTCATTTCAATGATCTAAATAGTGTTGACTAGGACGTAAAACCTCACTTCAAACAAACATATGTTGAAACGCGTTCTGAATGCGCCTCTGCGAAGCTACGAAGTAGGTATACATCACATATTTGATTCTGGTGGTGCAGCGATCATTTTTTTTTTTCATGGAAATGACATAGAAATGGGATGTCGACAAGGCAGAAGGCACCGCGCAAACTGTATGGTTTGATTCTCAATATGTTCATCGTCTTTGTTTTATCAAAGTCAGCAGGCAATCGTGTCAAATCAACGTCGATGCAACGTTGCTCCGACGTAGATGTGACTTTCTATAAATGCCAGCAATGCATCGAGGGTGTTGTGACGTTACGTTACAAGCACGTCGACCCGATGTCCGATTAACGGCATGTGCCAGCTGGGATAATTGTGTGTGTGTGTGTGTGTGTGTGTTTTTTTTTTTTTTTTTTTTTTTTTGAATTGAGGTTTAACGCCCCATCAACATTATTAATGTGATTTTGGAGACGTTGCTTCCACTTTAGTGGGATTTTTACTGGACATTGAGATGAAATGACATCTCAAGCCCTACCGCCCAATGAAACGAAAAGGCCTTTATGCATTGGACGTTCTGACTCATATTACTTTGCCTTTTCTAAGCGGTTTACCAGAACTCATGTGTGACCAGTTTCAGCTCTGTGTGGAAGCACCATGCAGCCCAATCTATTTCTTCAAGACCCGATCGGGCGAGATTGTGTGTGTGCGAAAGTGTATGGTAGCTCGATAGGTGACCATAACTCACACCAACAAAGCATGCACATAAGCAAACTAAAAAGCCAGATCCGAGCCAAATTATCCAATTATGTAAACCTAGAGACATAAACAATGAACGAACCCCTAAGGAACGCATGCATGGATATAGTCTTTCAAAATGCAGTGAGACTTGACTGCACTTTTAATTTTGGACTCGTCCGTATTTTAGGTAAATCGCCTTTAGATGCGATTTTACGTTGAGCGATATAGATTTTGTGAAATTCGTAGTGCATCACATTAACCACCTGGCAACGACGTCTACATAATGCCGTTGTCAAAAACTGATTTATATTTTTAAAATATGTATATTGAAAACGATATCCGAAACCTGCTTCCCCTAAAACATGGAATTGTTTTGTCACGCTTAAACTATGAACTCTCAAAGGTCGTTGATAAACTATTGAAATAGCTGATGTTTACTCAGGCTGCGAGATTAGTTTTTTGTTTGTTTGTTAGTTTGTTTTTTACTTTTTCATTTTTGGTTTTATGTACCTTTCAAAATTATTTCACTTATTTCGAGCTAATTGCTAAGCTGAGGTGAGCGAAAACCGGAGTACCAGGAGAAAAACAATGATTAAAAAAATACAACCAAACCACCTGCACATCCTCATACTTTGGAAAACACACACACACACACACACACACACACGGTTTTACTAGGACGGTTTGACCGGCCCCGATAGCTCAGTTGGTAGAGTGTCCGCTCCGGGGAACGGGAGGACACGAGTTCGATCCCGGGACGCGACATACCAAAGTCGTTAACAACGGTACTAGCTGCTCCTCGCTTGGCACTCAGATTTACGGGGTAGAGCTAGGACTGGTCGACCCAGTGTCAGGATAATGTGACTGGGTGTGGTATCATGTAATGTGTCTGGGACATGATACTTCAGTGAGGCAGCACTATAAAAGTGAGCATTGAGCTCCCTGTCGCAACCGGACACCGTCGTGATATGACTGAAAAATTGTTCGAAGCGACGTGTGTGTGTGAATTCGGGTTTAACGTCGCTTTCAACAATTTTTCAGTCATATCAGACACATTACATGATACCACATCCAGTCACATTATCCTGACACTGGATCGAGCAGTCCTAGCTCTACCCCGTAAATCTGAGTGCCAAGCGAGGAGCAGCTAGTACCATTTTTAACGACTTTGGTATGTCGCGGCCCGGGATCGAACCCGAGACCTCCCGTTCCCGGGAGCGGACACTCTACCAACTGAGCTATCGGGGCCGGTCTCGAAGCGGCGTTAAACCCGAATTCACACACACACTAGGACGGTTTGAGCAGCGTCAATATTGTTTGCCTACATGCAAATACGTTTGAAATCTTTGAAGTTGTATATAAAGCAGACGACATCAACAGTCGCGTCTTAAAGGTTATAGTGACAGCACTGATTTGTCCGGTCCCGCCCATCGGGGCTTGAAGAAATAGATGGGCTGCAGGATGCTTTCATGCAGAGCTGAATCCGACCGCACTCGAGTACTGGCAAACCGCTTAGAGGTTCTATGCCTGTCCAGGCCGGGTTCTTTCCATATTTTTTTTACCCCTGAAAGGATTTTCATTTATGTTTGGTCAAATAATGGCCAAAATGAGATGTAGGCTCTGGAAAAATGATCCTAGACGATGATCATTAGAAAAATGATCCTCATCACTGATCCCATAACCTGCCAATCACGACAATTGTCGTCTGCTTTGTCGTCTGTCCGTTACTTTAAAAGTCATTTTTCGCAAACAGTGTGGACCAGATCCGACTGCTCCTGTAGGTACAGGAGCAGTCTGATCTGGGCCCACACTGTTTGCCTGTAAGGAAAAAATAATTTTTAAAACATTTGCCAACAAAATCAGCAGACGACATATGCAGACGACATTTTCAGATGTAGTTTTTCTCTTCATCTTAAATGTTAACATTTCCTTTAGCCTTTACCATTCTGTAATCTAAGCAAACAATGTAGACCCTGACCAGACGTTGTTTTTTTAATGGGCTTCTGACCCTTAAATGCCTGTACTGTAAGCAAACAATGTAAATCCTGATCAGACACAGCATTCTGCGGCATCTGATCTGGGTTTAAAACTGCTTGCCAAATCCAACCCATAATTCCACTAGAAATAAGTTATTGGTGGGTTTAACGTTCCCGTCCACACTATTTAGGTCATTTTGGAGACGTTGCTTCCAATTCTGTGGGACTTTTACCAGACATTGAAATGAAATGACATTCAAATGAAACATGCATAGACCGTCCGACTCATTGCACTTTGCCTGGGAAAACTTAGACCTTCAAAGCGGTTTTCCAGTATTCATGTGCGGTCGGTTTCAGCTCTGCGTGGACTCATCAGTAGTATAGGGCGACCGCATCAAGCAGACCGGTCCCGATGGGCGGGGGTCAATAAGTTACCTGGATTTTCTACAAATTAGTGATAATCACGTGGACTTTAGCATTGAGGAACAGCGAGCCCTTTATTGATAAAGAAAAAAAAAAGACAGAAAAAGCTCAGGACTTTGCATGGAATACTTTGAAAATAATGGCGAGAGCAACTTAAGAAAAACACTCTAGTGTGTTTGTTGAGGTTTTACGTTCCCGTCAACACTGTTGAGCGGCCCCCGCCCCCCGGAGGGGTGGGGGGGCTTGAAAAAATAAATGGGTTACATGATGCTTCCACACAGGGCTAAAACCGACCGCACACGAGTACTGGTAAACCGCTTAGAGGATCTAAGCCTTCCCAGGTAAAGCGGTGCGAGTTGGACCGTCCATGTTGGTTTCATTGGGCGACTGGGAAACAGTCCCACAAAATTGGAAGCAGCGTACCAAAATGTCCTATACAGTGTTGGCGAGGGCGTTAAACCTCAGATCAAACAAACAAAAGCAAACACTGTTGAGGTTAAACACTTTTACTTTTTAAACGTTGTGTCGTTTCATTTCAATGACTTAAATAATGTTGACAGGTTAAACCTCAATTCAAACAAACAACTAGAATTTGTTTTTCTACAAAAACACAGATGTCTCCCCCGTTTTTGACGTCTAAGTATGACCTTGACATTGGAGGTATTGAGCTGGGTCTTGTGTGCAACACATCATCTAATGAAGATGAACATTTCTGCAAAGTAACTTTAAAAATGTTCACAGAGAAATAAAAAAAGTTATTGGCCGTACACAAAAAAGCCCTTTTCCCTATGACCACTAAGTATGGCCTTGACCTTTGAGATACAACACATCGTCTCATGATGGTCAACATTTCTGCCAAAATAATTTCATAATCCATCAAAGAATAAGGAAGTTATTGACTGTCCCTTTTTTTTACCTTTGACCTCTAGGTATGACCTTGACATTGGAGGTATGGACCTTGGTCTTGCACATGACTCATGGTCTAATGACGGTGAACATTTCTGCATGGTTACTTTATAAAGTCCATCCAGAAATAAAAAAGTTATTGACTGGACACAAAAAAACAAACAAAAAAAAAACAAACTTCTTTTTACCTCTGACCTCTTAGTATGACCTTGATCTTGGAGGTACTGACCTGGGTCTAGTGTGCACCACATCGTCTTATGATGGTTAACATTTCTGCCAAGTAATTTTACAATCTATCCAGGAATAAGAAAATTGTTAACTGAACACTAAAAAAGGCCCCTTTCAGGCCTTTGACCTCTTAGTACGACCTTGACATTTGAGGTACCAACTGGGGTCATGCACGCAACACATCGTCTCATGGCGGTTAACATTTCTGCCAAGTAATTTTAAAATCAATCAAAAAATAATAAAGTTATTGACAGAAAACAAAAAGGCCCCTTTTAACCTTTAACCTCTATGTATGACCTTGACCTTTCAGAAACCAAACTGGGTCATGCATGCAGCAAATCATCTCATGGTGGTTAACATTTCTGCCAAGCAATTTTAAAATCCATCTAAAAATAAGAAAGCTATTGACCAAACACGAAAAAAGGCCCCTTTTTGACTTTTGACCTCTATGTATGACCTTGACATTTGAGGTACCAAACTGAATCATGCATGCAACATATCGTCTCATGATAGTCAACATTTTTGCCAAGTAACTTCAAATTCTATCTAAAATAAGCAAGTTATTGACAAAACCCGAAAAAAGGCCCCTTTTTACCATTGACCTCTAAGCGTGACCTTGACCTAAGAGGTATCAACCTGGGTCATGCACGCAACACATTGTCTTATATTGGTTATTATTTCTGTCAAGTGATTTCAAAATCCATCTCAAAATAAGAAAGTTATTGACCAAACACGAAAAAAGGCACCTTTTTGACCTTTGACCTCTAAGTATGACCTTGACCTTTGAGGTACCGACCTGCCTCATGCGTACCACACATCGTCGCATGGTTGTTAATATTTCTGCCAAGTAATTTTAAAATCCATATGAAAATAAGAAAGTTATTAACCAAACACGAAAAAAGGCCCCTTTTTGACATTTGACCTCTAAATATGACCTTGACCTTTGAGGTACCGACCTGCCTCATGCGCACCACACATCGTCTCATGGTTGTTAATATTTCTGCCAAGTAATCTGAAAATAAGAAAGTTATTGACCGGACAAGATTTGCCCACACATATATACACACCGACAGACTTCCAAGGGAGATAATTCAAAAAGTATAAATGCGAGATTTATAGTTCTTGCGCACTGCACGTTGTCTATTGCCGATTATTATTTATATGAAATTTCGTGAAGATAGCTCGAACGGTTTTCAAGTTATAGAGCGGACACGAATGTGTGACAGACGGACAGACTGACAGACGGACAGACAAACGCCCGGGGGAAAAACAATATGTCTCTCCGAAAAAAAAAAAAAAAAAAAATCGGGGGAGGCATAAATACTGATCCGCGTTCTGAATGCGCCTCCGCGAAGCTACGAAGTAGGGATGCATAACATGTTTGGTTCTGGTAAGTGCCAACGATCATTTTTTTTGGCCACATACATAAGAATGACATAGAAATGGTGCCGATGAGGCAGTACCTATGAAAGCACATGCAGAGGCGGCGAAGACACCGCACAGACTATGTGGCTTGATTCTCAATGTGTTATTCGTCTTTGCGTTATCTAACTCAGCAGGCAACGTGGCAAATCAACGTCGGTGCAACGCCATGCACCGTAGATGTGACGGTCTATAAATGTCATGACAATGCATCGAAGTTGGTGTGACGTTGTGGTAATGCCATGACGATACACCAACGTCTATCCGACGTCCCATTAACCTTAGTGCCAGCTGGGATGATTGTTGTGTGTGCGAATATATGGGATAGCCCAAATCGGTGACCATAACTCACACCAACAAACACATAACTCATCCCAACAAAGCGAACGAGCCAAATTATCCGATCATGTAAACCTAGAGATTGGTTAAACAATGAACGAACCACCGAGGCACGCACGCACGGATAGCTAAAGCTGACGCTTACTCAGGTTGCGAGGTTTATTTTTTTTCTTTTTTGGTTTTACGACCCTTTCAAGATTATTTCACTAATTTCACTTATTTAGGTCATTTTTGGGGCGTTGCTTTTAATTATGGGGGACTTTTACCCGACATTGAGATGAAATGACTTCTTTAGCCCTGTCACCCAATGAACATATAAGGCTTATATGCATTGGACCGTCTGACTCATTCCACTTTGCCTGGGACCGGCCCCGATAGCTCAGTGGGTAAAGTGTCCGCTCCGGGGAACGGGGGTCACGGGTTCGATCCCGGGCCGCGATATACCAAAGTCGTTAAGAATGGTACTAGCTGCTCCTCGCTTGGCACTCAGATTTACAGGGTAGAGCTGGGACTGGTCGACCCAGTGTCAGGATAATGTGACGGGGTGTGGTATCATGTAATGTGTCTGATATATGATACTTCAGTGAGGCAGCACTATAAAAGTGAGCATTGAGCTCCCTGTCGCAACCAGACACCGTCGTGATATGACTGAAAAATTGTTGAAAGCTACGTTAAACCCGAATTCACACACACACACCACTTTGCCTGGGAAAGCTTAGTCCGTCTAAGCGGTTTACCAGTACTCATGTAGTGTCAGTTTCAGCTCTGCGCGGAAGCATCATGCAGCAAACTGTACTTCTTCAAGCCCCGATGGGCGGGGGCGAACCTCATACTATGGAACACACACACACACACGCACGCACGAGCGCGCACGCACGAACACACGCACAGGGTTTCAATAGGAACAGTTTGATCAGTATCCACACGTTTACCTGCGTGCAAAAAAGGTTTGAAGTTATATTTAAAGCAGACGACATATACAGTCGCATCTTATGACAGTCCTGAACTGCGACTTATACTGTTCCGTAGACTATCATCAAACGCCGCGATCTGGGTCTACACCATTTGTCAAACCCAGCATATGATTTCTTTCCATATCCAGACTTACCTGGGTGTGCACTGTTTGCCTAGACGGTGGCCTAGACCTGCATGCCCATCCCCCCCCCTTACACACACACACACACACACACACACACACACACACACACACACACACACACACACAAAAGGATCATTTCTATATGAATTTTCGGGTTTTCGTGGATCATTTCTATGTGAGAGGAACAGCTGAATTAATCCATTTTGTTCGGGCCTCCGTGGCCTAATGGGTAAGAGCGCTGACTCTCCATTATAATGTGTGGCCACATGTGAGAACGCAAAGTTCTGCAATGGAAGTTCGGATGATTTTTCTCCTCAGCGTGTTCTATTTTTATGACCCCCGCCAAGATGTGAGGAGGGTCACATAGTTGTCCGTATTTACGTAAGTCTGCACGCCACCCTTTGTAGTTTTGGTCTTGTCTCCGCAACTCCTTGTACATTATTTGATGTAAACCACACAGTTCAGACATGCATTGAAAATATGCATAAAGTAAACAGGATTCTGATCCAGACCTCGTTGCAAACTTATGTCGCCTTGAACGACAAACATTTTGGCCATATGTGAAGCAGATGATGTTAAATAGTACTGTGCGTTTCTCCGCAACCCCTCCTACAGTAATTTGGCGTAAAACATTTAAACTTGCTACACAGTTTAGTCATGCATTGTACATGTGCATAAAGGAAACGGGATTCTGATCCAGTCCCTTAGTGCAGAATCACGTTCCGTTGAATGTCTAAAACCATTTTGGCTATATGACTAGTATTTGGAGGATAAATAGTACTGTTCATGTCTCCACAACTCCTACAGTATTTGATGCAGAACATAGAAACTTGCAACACAGTTCAGATATGCATTGAACAAGTGCATAAATGAAACTTAATTCAGATCGCGCCGCTTTTTGCAGAATTATGTCCACTTGAACGACTTAAACAGTTTGGCCATATGTTTCTCGGAGAATGTTGCAGTATTTAGTTTAATTAGAAAGTGTGCCTGTCATGTTGGTAATTTCTGATGTATGAAGAATTGGTATCGCCGAAAAAGATGAAAATTTTAAGTTGAACAATTATAATTTCTTTGTCAACGTCGCTCTGCCAAGTAAACATGTGATAGTACCAAATACGAATCCGTTAAGAATCATGGAGACCAAAATAACATTTTCAGCTGCTGTGATCAGACCAGCCTTGACATCTAAATATATAGGTTGTTCCAATTCAAACTGAAACAACAACTTCAACCTTAAAACATTGAAACTTCGATTGATCGAACACCGTTGGTGTTTTTACCATAGGTAATTCAAATTTGTTTTTGAGCCCCAAGAGTATTCATTCGAAAGATTCAGGATAATTTATGGATAATTTATGGATATTTCCTGAAACCATCTTGGAAATGTACTCAGTAGAATCGCACCACTACTAAGTACACAAACTACATCTCAATATCATGGTAAAACGAAACAGAGTAAGCGAGTCAAAAGTTGACCCATATGCATTATCGACCACCTGTCTGGTTTAATTGGTTTTATGAGAAAACTAATTGACTCCTGGAAGAAGTTGTACCTGGTATATATGTTTCGTCATAATAACGTCACGAATAGCCGATGAACGTTCTCCATCGGATAGTGTATAGCGATTGATGGGCAAAAATTCTCGGGTGACCAGAGTTCCATTTGCCCCAAAAACCGTGATTTTACGAGCAAAGATAAGGAGGTGAGTATACTGCATTCCTCGGTTGTTGGATAAATTCCAATATTTTGATCGCCATTTGAGGTTTTTATTAGGTAAACGACGATTGCCTATAATGTTACAAGTGTTTTAAGTGCCAAACTGCAGCAGCAGCGATATCGCAGGGGGTCGATAACAGCAGAGCAAAGGTCGCGACTCTTTAATTATCGACCCCACCCAACCTAAATGTTATCATGTAGTGTAGATACCCTATTTTGCCTTTAATCCGTGAATGACACATATATTCATTTGTAAGGGAAATGTTTGTTTGTGCATGGTTCTATCTCGGCTATGGACGGATGTGTGAGAGGACAGCGCACAAGGCCAATGTAATATTGCATAAGCCATGCTGTATGCGTGTTTGGTAGGTTAATTCTACCGTAGGGCAGTACAGTGAAGGGTATAGCTGTAGTTTGAAAATACGTTGGTGATGGTGTGGGTGTTGTGGATAGGATAGACTCGCGTGGGGAAAGGTATTCCTTTGTTGGGCGTACGTAGGCTGGTGTAGGGCAGACATATAACACCTGTATTTGTTTGATTGCCCGTTTAACCATCCAACAACCAAACTAACTGACAAGCTAACTACCTTACTAAATGACTAACAAACTATTTTCTATTTTAGTTAATTGTACCACTTTGACTAAATATTAGAATTAGATATGACAGAACAATAATTGTTTAGGGGTGCGCTTTGGTCAAAAGACAGACATTCAAAAGTCGTGTCATAATTATTTGGACTAAAATAGTTCAGTAGATCAACACTAAATTCTTCTTTTTTTCAATATAAAATGAACAACCAACCTCTTGGTCAAAACGGAAGTGAAGGCAATTGTCAGGAATCAATACAGAACCCCATACCTCCCATCCAAGTTCGCAAATGAACAGAAACACCGACATGAAACAACTTCACCATAATTAAAATGTCACAAGCAGAAAGCAAAAAGGGCGTACAGTATCTTTCCCACAAATTTATCAAATAGCTGTCCTTCCCACAAAATGGCCAAGCGGCTATCCAAACTAAAAACAGACAAGATAATGACAGAAAATACATGCAAAGGCAAACTAACAATAATAAAGAGAAATAATAAACCGCATCACAGGTACCGCCTTGGAACGGCCAGTATTTTTTACTGGGGTTTATGAGGCCACAATCCCTGCCTAGGCTCTGTCGATCCGCTTAAAGATTGCTCACTCAGCAGTGTAAAATATCAAAGAACATAAAAAATTAAACAGATACAACGATGATATAACGATGAGGAGCCGTACGTTGCTTCTGTTGAATCCATCTCTTGAATACATCTGTTTTTAGCTGGTGTGTGTTCAGACTCTTGTGTCACACTCACTTAACCTTTCATACTTCTGTTGCAGGCTTCAGTCATAACGTTTCTATTTAATCAGAATACAACAGATGAACAATTTACATGTTCAATAGCTTTAAAGAATTTGATCCGTCTAAATATTGATGACTCGTTCTATGAGTTCAATTGCACTGATGGTCACATGGAAATGCCCACTTAATCTCGTGGGTTGTCATTTCTCAGGCATTTAAATGGTTTTATCAAAGATCAACAGTAGCTTCTTTTTATTACTCTCAATTTGCTGTGTAGTCCATACAATAAAATGTCCAGTAAATCCATTTTACCGGTATTCTTAATTTCTGCTGAAAGCTGGTTTGTGGGGCAAATTAGACTGTTTCAACAGAACGATTCTAAGTAGTACATGTACCGACGATCAACTGATGCTTTAAGCAGAAATGGGAAACTCTCTGTAAAATCTAATCAAAATTGACAATATTATGATTGATATTTAAGTACAATGTAAAACCAGTAGCTGATTTGTTGAAACTGAAGATATACTTTCAAGAGCTGTTGTATTTAGTATTAGTGTATGAAGGACCAACAGTCAATGGTATGCATGGATCCTGGTATGAACAATCTATCTAACGATTAGAAAAATGTTCCTGGTAGGCATATAAAGTCTTTTGCCTTTGTTTAGAGTGTAAGGGTGTTATTCTGTAAAAACACTTAAAGGGGTCGATAACTGTCCCCATAGGTCGATAATAAGAGACTTGGGTACCTTCATGTAACCAAAAAAAAAATATACCAGACGCTTTGTGATACGGCTTTCGATTGGCTAGTTATAACCAATGAAAATTCTAGTTTGATAAGAGTTTAAGTCAGATAGTTTAAATCCTAATTCAATTACATCCTTAAATGGTCGGTAATACCCGAAGTTACTCTATATCATTTAGAGATACCCATTATGGCTCGTGAACTGGCGCCATAATAAACCACCAGTATGTCTTACTGCCCCTTTTCTGGAACAAAGTTTTACGGTTACATAGAGGATCTTACATGAGTGTTCATGTATTATTGAATTTATTTAACGAGTTGAGGAAAAGGGATAAAATGCGAGGCTATGCAGAGCATTTTATCCCTTTTCCTCAACGAGTTTAATAAATTCAATAATACATGAGCACGAATGCCAGTTTCTATTTATCATATGACATTTAAAACGCATTTTATTCACGATTGTTTACTAAAATTTCAATATTCCGCCGTTTGTAAACGCAACGTCGTTAAGGGCGTCGTACATGTAACGTTACGGGACGTATCTAGCTATTGGCATATTTAATCCACTAGTGGATTATCGAAAATATTACATGGCGTAATGACACTCTCAGACGCGACGTCATATGATAAAAAGGCATCTGTGCTATTGTGGATCAGGTTAAAACAAACCAAACCGACGGATCAACGATGACGAGATTGTTTATTGCGTCGATGCCTTTACTTTCGAAATGAAGGAAAGTTTTGCTAAAAATCGAAGCTAAACCTTCACTTTTGGACTCCTTTCTGACATAACAATCTACAATAAGTCGATTTGCAAACCCAAAATATAAGTAGAGGCTATGATCAGCAATCGATGCAATTAACCCACAGCTCCCATCAGAGACACCAAAGGGAAAGAAACACAAACAAGAAGCAACAGACCCCATCGGAAACACGAACAGTGGAAAGCCAAAAGGACAACCACTTTCCCACAAAATGACAAAAGGCTATCCATAATAAAATAACATAAGCGACACAAACACCCAAAGACAAACCATAAATAAAAAAAATAAACCGCGACGGAAGAACCGCCTTTGAACGGTCAAACCTCAGAAAAAGGAATGTTAACATACATAAGTGGTCATTTCATATGGCATTCATAAAACGAATTTCCAGAGAGTTTCATACATTTAAAAGAAATGATCACGAGTGTATAGCAGATCTTACATTATAGTCCATGTATTTTTGAATTTTTAAACGCGTTGAGAAAAAAGTATAAAATGCGAGGCTTCGCTGAGCATTTTATCCCTTTTCCTCAAGCCGAGCATTTTATCCCTTTTCCTAAACGAGTTTAATACATACACGAATGCAACTTTATATTTAATATATGCCATTTGAAACGGGCCTCCGTGGCCTAGTGGATAAGAGCGCTGACTCTTAGTCATTAGGTCTCTCACCGCCGTAGGTTCGAGCCTCGCTCGGGCCACGTGTGAGACGCCAAGTTCTGCAACGGAAGGTCAGGTGGTTTTTCTCCGGGTACTCCGGTTTTCGCCCACCTCTGATTAACGATCGGCTCGATATGAGTGAAATAATCTTGAAAGGGCCGTAAAACCCAAACCAAAAAAAAAAAAAAAAAATGCCATTTGAAACACATTTTATTCGCGTTTTGTTTTAAAAATGTCAATATTGCGCCAATACATGTAGCAAACGCAACGTCGTTAAGGCCGTTTTAAGTGTAAAATTTAACTAACGTGCATATTTCATCTACTCGTGGATTAAGAAGTGTCCGTGGTGTAGTGGTTATGGTATTCGCCTTGTAAACCAGGTGTCGCAGAATCGATCCCGGGCTTCTCCAGACTTTCGGATGAGTTTTTTAAACCGAGGTCCCGTCTCCGTATGACCCTAGCCGTTGATGAGACGTAAAACTCAAACACCCACTCACACACTACAAATGGATTCCGGAATTTATTACATGGCATTGTTATACTCTCCGACCCTTTTCATACAATAAAAATGAAATGACCACGAGTGTAATATTCTGTTTATTCTATACAATTTTAGTCGAACTTTTCTATCACAGAAATTCAAAAGACTTTCAACAGAAAACTGAGTTGACGTTATGGCGTCATGAAGTAACACTGAAATCATTTGTTAGTACACGTATTGTCATATAATGTGTCATCCGCTTAAGCAATGTCAGTTCCTAGTGAATGAATGTCATTTGACGTGTCACCAGTAAACTTTAACCCTTATCTTGCTATTCACGACAACCCCTATCTTTGCAAACAGTGTAGATCCAGATCAGACGGCTTCTGAACAGGCCATCTGATCAGGGTCTACACTGTCTGACATTCAGCTTATGAATTTGTAGACATAAACTAAATCAAGTATTCTGATTGGTTCTAAGTCAGAAATGGGTGTGGCTAAAATGAATATTCAGCAAGATAAGGGTTAAGATTCAGATGCAGAATAGTAACCTCAGCTGAGGGCACTATCAAGATTTACGGACTGCCCAAGGACCAGGGTCAGGATCGTCAGTTTGATATGGGGGTCCAGGCCCTGGCCCGGGGGCAGACCATAAACCTTGATAATGCGCGAAGCTTAGTTTCCTATCGCTTTTTTACTGCAAAACATACGGCAATGAAAGTGGCGTATGTTGTTGCAAGACTGGTTTCCTGCAATTAAACGGAGCGACAACCAGAAACAAAAACCAGTGAATAAATCCAGACTGTCCATTGAAAATTTTCGATTACCTCAGCAGGCACTATAAAAAGGGATTTGGAACCCTCCAATTCACGTGTTAGAGTGTCCGCTGTGTATCTGCCGTAGATTAGCTCCACTTCTAGATATTTGGATAATTCATTAAATATTGACAATACCTATTTCGATGGTTTGATCAGTCAAATTTACCCCCATAAAGCAAATGCTTCTGATACCGAAGCCCCGTATTTGGATTTCCATCTGTCTGTTGTGGATGGGTTAGTTTCTTGCAAAATTTATTATAAACGTGATGATTTTGATTTTGAGATTGTAAACTTTCTTTTTTTGGATGGTGATGTTCCACGTGCGCCATCCTATGGCATTTATATTTCACAATTAATTCGATTTGCCGGAGTGTGTAGTCATGTAACTGACTTCAACACTCGTTATAAATTGTTAACGGCTTAACTTCTTAATCAGGGTTATCGTTACCATAAACTACGCAAAGCCTTTTCAAAATTTTGTAGGCGTCATTCTGATTTAATTCCAAAATTCAATAATGGACCTAAATCTCTTCTGCAACAAGGTCTTTTATGGTGACTTAGTATATAAATTTAAAATATATAACCGCAATGACTTCAGCACCCAATTTCGTAAAATCATTCTTCGATATAAAAAGACTGCATGCATGGTAGTTAACCCAATCACGATTGACAACTTTGCTACCATCTTTAATTGCACGCCGGTGGTCAGGCCTCAGATTCTAAACGTAAAGGTTTATGTTGGTTGGTACCTGATGTCTGTCTCTGGTCGGGCCCATTTGTTTTCTTTTGCTCCAGCATTTCTGTTGTTTCTTGCTGTCGAGTCCTCACCGTTGTTTCATCTCTGTGGTTGTTTGATGTTTGTGTTCACGGAGATGTTGCACTGATGAGTTAGGAGGCATTCATGCGGTCTGAACAAATTAATTGTTATAATCGCGACGGAAGTAAGGGCTAGGATTGTGGCCAAGTAAAATCGATTTAAGCCCCCCAGTGGAATTCCTTTCCGCTGACCGTTCCAATGCGGTTCTTCTGTCGCGGTTTATATTTGTTATGGTTTGTCTTTGGGTGTTTGTGTCGCTTATATCATTGTATTTTGGATAGCCGTTGCCATTTTGAGTGAAAGTAACTGTTTTTTTTTTTCTTTGCTTTCCGCTGTTGGTGTTTCCGTTGGGGCCTGTTTCTTCAGGTTTGTGTTTCTTTCCGTTTGGTGTCTCTGATGGGAGCTGTGGATTAATTGTATCGATTCCTGATCATTGCCTCTACTTCTATTTTGCACGTGATGCGTTTCTAACTAGTGAAAGAAATCGTGTGTCATTTATGATATGCACTAATAAATAATATTGACGTTAATCCATGATATGATGAAACAAATGAATATGTGTCTGCTGCTATGTAGATTGTTTCTACCAAAGTTTACCCGCAGTGAACGTTATAACGTTATAAAACAAAATACAGAGGACCTTCGTTATTACGAAACTATTTGTTCCCTATTATTGTGCCGTTATAAAAATTATCGTCATAAAGAATTCCAATTAGGATTATGATAATAAAATCATTTTCCCCATTATTAATCAAATTTGTCGGTCAGTTGTAAGTAGACGCGCTCCTGGTTTGATCTACTTTACAACTGACCTCCAAACTCTGATTTATTACTCAATAAATCACAGTTAGAGATAAGTCTATCTGCAGCTGAAAGTTTAATGGACTATTTTTACATGGTAGTAATTAGAACGTTCTTTGACGATGTACCACATCCACTGTGGACACTACATCTGTATAGTCCAACATTTTCTTGGCGTATCATTGTTATAACAAGAGTATGTCCATTTTCAAACACCTCGACGTTGGCTGGGAAGGTGTGTCCTACAACCTAAAATGAATGATAGAACGCTATGTAAGCAAAATAATTCGACCTACTATTTAGTAAAAAAACATAGGGGTAACTCACTTCAAAAAATGTCATTTTGGAAGGTAAATCGACTGTAAGCCCTTCGAGTGACCTCCTCAAATCGCAGTTTAAGAGACGCTTATTCCAATTCTAATTCTCTTATTCAGTTGTTTTGTTAGAAAATAAACTGTGCTATTTGCTACGAACGGTAAGTACCATGAGTTGCGGACAAACAAATACAAGCCAGTGAAAATAGAAGTTACGTAATGATGTCGGGCGTAAAAGTATGGAACCCTGGAGGGACTTCTAACTTCATCACTTCTGACTTCTTACTTCCTACTTCTAACTTCTAACTTCCCACTTCTTACTTCCGACTTCCGACTTCTAACTTCCGACTTCTGACTTCCGACTTCTAACTTCTGACTTCTAACTTCCGACTTCTAACTTCCGACTTCCGATTTCTGACTTTCGACTTCGACCTTCCGACTTCTAACTTCCGACTTCTGACTTCCGACTTCTAACTTCCGACTTCTAACTTTACCACTTCTAACTTCTAACTTCATGACTTCTAACTTCTAACTTCATGACTTCTTACTTTTAACTTCTAACTTCATGACTTCTTACTTCTAACTTCATGACTTCTTACTTCTAACTTCCGACTTCTAACTTCCGACTTCTGACTTCCCACTTCAAACATGAAGTAAGTAATAAGTCATGAAATTAGAAGTTAGAAGTAGGAAGTTAGAAGTCGGAAGTTGGAAGTCGGAAGTTAGAAGTAGGAAGTTGGAAGTCAGAAGTCATGAAGTAAGAAGTAAGAAATCATGAAGTTGGAAGTAAGAACTCGGAAGTTAGAAATTAGAAGTAAGAAGTAAGAAGTGGGAAGTTAGAAGTAAGAAGTCATGAAGTTAGAAGTTAGAAGTAAGAAGTCATGAAGTTAGAAGTCAGAAGTGGTGAAGTTAGAAGTCCCTCCAAGGCTTCCATAAAAAAGTGTATATCGCGCAAGTTTTAGACATTTTGCAGTCAAACGTTTTGGTTATAAATTCCCAAGTACACTGTATATGGGCCCCGTCAAGCGATTTTGGTACTTATCGCCTATGCGAGCAGCGAAGGTTCAGGCGAGCCTTAGGCATCCGCGCAGTCTCGCCAGAACCTTTGCTGCTCGCTTATACAAGCAGTGAATCAAGAGGAACCTTCAGACAGAAAGCCATATCCCTGGCCCCTCTGAATGGCTGGCCATGCGCAGTTAAAATTTGCCATGACGGAATGCTCGAAGACACAAATTCGCTTGGCGGGGCTCATATAGGGAAACCTGAGTTGTCGTTTGGGGAGGTTAATCGGCGGTTTTACGGTCGGAAAATTTGTTGCATAAGTGTCTTTATATTAATTTTGTATTAGAGTGCCGGTTGATAAAATGTAGAAAATGCTTTCCTTAATTTATGATACCGATAGGCCTGTTAAAAAGCTTAGCAGTAAGAAGTTTATTCCGATTTTTAAAATGTCAATATGAGATGAAGCTCTAGCGAAACGAATAGTTTGAGAAATATATATAGTAGTCGCAGATAAGAATGACTAGGCGGAGCTATTCACGTGTTGGCAATACAAGTCCACAAGAAGATTAGGTAGAGTGCCTTCCACAGGCTTTCTTTGTATCACAGTTAAAATTCACAAAATGCGGTGACTTGGTTTACCTTTTTGTTAATAGAACATCCAAAAAGCAGGCACAAACGATAGCTCCTCCTCAATCTTACCTGCGACTACTATACTCCATATGAAAGAGAAAAGGGGATATCCCCGTCTAAGAACAGAACGGGAAATTTACAATATTAAAGCCAAAATCATCCCGTTTGTCGTATGACTTGGTTGAGATTACACCATTAGAGACCGACAGATCGTAATCTAAAAGTGTTGCTGTCGTATCAACAGGGCATATCAGAAACAGTTTAATAGAGATTTGGTTTATGCATTTCGAAATATGGTGAAGGAATCAATACAAAAAAATAGACGCCACACAAGAATGAGGCGCAATATAAGTGTTTTGCGACAGACAGCTTCCCTAGTTTTAAACCCAGTCATACTTGTTGAGTATGCCTCTTTCTTGCACCCCAGACAAGTAAATCCGTGATTTTACCCTGGGATAGAAATTTATGTTCTGACCCTGGTGTTCCGACCCCAAATCGAATATAATTGCGTGTTTGATAAATGCACTGGTCGATTACAACCTCATGTGCGGTGGCGTCATGCGTGACAAAACTAAACATTCCTGTTGTGTCATCACAAAATGGCGGACGTCGGTAACCGAAGTGACAGCAGCATTTAAAATTCGCAATAGAAATGGAAGGTATGCAAGAAAAAGAATCCAATATGGGTGTGAGGGGTGGATAGAAAAATACGTCCCTCGGGATCACTGTCCGGCATCACTTGGCAAGCCTCGTGATGCCGGACAGTGTCCCGCGGGACGGATTTTTCAATCCACCCCTCACACCCATATAAGATTCTTATATTCTGTCACTTCACAACGGGTGTCATTTCTCTGACTCGATGACGGCCGGTGGCTGATTTGTCTTTGGCTTGACTCTCTGTGGTCTACCTGATAGTTTTCCGTAGCTCCAGCTGACGTGGTGTTGAACAAGCTACGAGCCCTCATCTTTAATTCACCACAGTTATCCGGAGCTATCTGTATTAAGAAATTCAGCTGTGGGCTATGCTCAACAGAAGATGCACCACATTATCGTCGGCCGAAAAGAGCAACATCTGCCAAGATGGCTGTTAGAGTGAAAAAAATAGTTGCTACCGATGCACGATACACCACTAGGCAAATAGCTAGTATGGTTGGCATCTCATTGGAAGCAGCTCATACAATTCTGAAACGGGATTTGAAAATGAGAAAGATCTGTGCTAGATGGATTCCCCATTTGTTGACAGATGAGCAGAAAAAGACACGCGTTCAGTGCTCCAAGACGCTGCTTAAAACGTTTCCAAATTACAATACACGGTCTTTCGCTAATGTCGTCACAGGTGACGAGACATGGGTTCACTTTTTTGAGCCAAAACGAAAGATTCAGAACAAAATATGGGCAACAAAGTATTGCAAAAGATCATGCATTGCAAAGCAGACCATGAGCATCAAGAAGGTAATTTATGCCATATTATTTTCAAATCTGGGCCCTGCTATTCAGGTTGCTGTGCCTAAAGGCAAATCTGTAAATGCGATATTTTACAAGAATAAAGTTCTTCATAAATTGAAGAAATATTTCAATGAACGAGGACCCGACACTGGTTTGGCCCATGTCAGATTGCTACATGACAATGCGTCATCGCACAAGGCGTTCATTGTGCAAGACTATCTGAAGCAGGAAAGGTTGTTGAACTCCTCCATCCCCCGTATTCCCCTGACCTTGCCCCGTGTGATTTTTTTTTGTTCCCGCGGCTGAAAAAATACCTTTCTGGTAGAAAATTTGTACAGCGCAAACACCTCGGTTCTGCATTATTCCAGTGCCTTCATAGTATACCTCGAAAAGACTCCCAAAATGCATTCAATGATTGGATCAGAAGACTGAAAGTTTGTATACCTGTAAAAGGGGAATACTTTGAGGGGACAAAATAAATTTATTATCGAAATCTATCAAGGAATCATTTTTATGTGCTTAGTTGCATTCATATTTGAACAGTCCTCTTAACAGCAGAAGAGGCAATGGTCAGGAATCTATACAATTAACCCACAGCTCCTATCAGAGACACCAAAGGGAAAGAAACACAAAAACGAAGCAACAGATCCAACGGAAACAGCAATAGCGGAAAGCCAAAAGGACAGTCACTTTCCCACAAAATGGCCAAAAGGCTATCCAAAATAAAATAATATAACCGACACAAACACCCAAAGACAAACCATTACATAAATAAACCGCGACAGAAGAACCGCCTGGGAACAGTCAGTGGAAATGAATTTCACCGGGGGGCTTAAACGATTTTACATGGCCACAATCCTCGCCCTTACTTCCGTCGCGATTAACACAAATAATTTGTTCAGTCCGCTTAAAGACCTCATAACTCATCAGTGCAACATCTCTGTGAACACGAAGAACCTAGAATGACTGTTGGAACAATATAGTAGATTCGAACTTCTCAGTACTTCTCGCTACTGACGGTCCTAAGGCTATGATTCTTACGTTGTTTACTTTAAATGTAGTTTTGTAGCTTTGTCGGATTTTCGAACGGAGCTCTTCATGCTGTTTGTGCTTTTTGTTGTGTATTATTATTATTATTATTATCATTATTATTATCATTTGTGCCTGTTGCACTTGATCTGCTCTTGTGGGGAAGAGTGTGCTGGTTGCTGTGCTGTTTGTGACTCGCTTTTTTTCATTGTTTCCCTCATTGTTAGTTACATTTCCTGTTGGAGCCATTGGTAGGGTGTAATCTTTGACTGTGGCTTATCATTGTTTCCCTCATTGTTAGTTACACTTCCTTTTGGTGTCATCGGTAGGCTGTAATCTTTGACTGTGGCTTTTCATTGTTTCCCTCATTGTTAGTTACACGTCCTTTTGGTGTCATTGATAGGCTGTAATCTTTGACTGTGGCTTTTCATTGTTTCCCTCATTGTCAGTTACACTTCCTGTTGGTGTTATCGATAGGCTGTAATCTTTCACTGTGGCTTTTCATTGTTTCCCTCATTGTTAGTTACACTTCCTTTTGGTGTCAATAATAGGCTGTACTCTTTGACTGTGGATTTTCATTGTTTCCCTCATTGTCAGTTTCACTTCCTTTTGATGTCATTGGTAGACTTTAATCTTTGACTGTTGTTTTTCCTGGGCATCTGTTTCTATATTTTCCAAGTTAACCCTTTCTGTTGTTTCGAGTCAGGCGTAGCAGAAAGAAAAAGCAAACAAGCCTTTAGAAAAATTTAACAAAATTTATTTACAAGTTAACTTTAACCTGCAGAAGTAATAAAATTAAATGTACTTAGCTCTGAATGAAATATCCTGAATGAATCTATTTTCCTTGATCCCACAGAATTCACAGTCCAAAATGAAAAGTAATATCCTTTAACAATCCAACACAGAATATAGAAATAACTTTTCTTCAAAGCCCAAACTTGAAACTCCAAAGTCTGACTCAATGAGAATATTCAAGCTCTTTTATAGACCCTAAGATTTCTCTTGAATGTTCCACAGGGCTGTGGAATAAGATTAGGTAATTTTCTAAAAATAATGCCACCCCGAACTTTCTAGAAGATTCTAAAATACTTTTCCTTGTAAACATGTTGTTTACAAAAATGTAATTGATCTGTGACTCAGTTTTCGAGAATCTTCTATAATTAACAAGATATTTATAGCACTATTAGGTCACAGTGGGGTGCAAGTGGGAATCAGAAAAATAAATTATTTTGCATAACACTGTACCAAATGGAATCTTCCTCCTTATATATAGTAGGAGTCCATTTCAAAATTTAGGGGATGTCAGGTTGTGTTTTCTTCAAACTTGATTAGGAAAATGGCTAAACTTTAAGCAAACAGTGGAAGTCCCGATCAGACGCCGCGTTCTGTTCTGCGGCGTCTGATCTGAGCCTGCACTGTTTGCCAGGGTTTGTGGTACTGGATTGGTTAAGGAGAGTTACTTACCCACAAAATGGCCAAATGACTCTCCAAAATAATAAAATTTAAACAATACATGCAAAGACGAACTATGATAATAATAAACCACAACAGAAGAACCGCATTTCAACAGCATGTGATTTATTTCTACTCTGCATTGGGTGTGTTATGGGGCGTGTCTGTGTGTGGGTGTGTGGGTGGGTGGGGGGTTTTGTCGCCACAATTATAGCAATTGGTTCTGTCGTGGTTTAGAAAGGTAAAACATAAAATCAAACGAATACAGAGACGGACAATGAGGTATTGCCAACATGAAATAACTGGAAATATGGAGAAAAAGAAAACCAACAGTTGGGTTCCGGTGGGCTCGAACAGATTTCGGGGAGCCCGACCGGAGACGGAGCTTCAGGCACCAGCCGACATTACCTAAAAGGTTTGTAAGTTGTATTTCTGATAATAATGAAAACTGCTGGGTAGAAATAATGAAAACTGCTGGGTAGAAAGTTGTAGCATAATTTGCCTATTTTTTTACATTGTAGATGAAACAAGCGGCCTTCGGCACAATACAAAACTAATCATTTTACTATACCTTTGGGCCTTCCCAGATGATCTGTTCGAAGTAACCGGTGGCGTTGCAGTGAAGAATGACAGTGTCTCCAATACTGACGTTGGCGTCTGGGGAAATATCCGCAATATTCGGAGGACTGCCTGAGGAATAAATTAAGGACTAACTGTATTAAAAATTATCATATGGGAAGGTAAATTGGAGGTTTTAAACTTTCGTTTTACAGTGACGTGTCAGCGGAGCCGTAAAATGTAATTTGCGACCGTAAAACCGACGATTTACCTCCCCAAGTGACAATTTTCATTGCCGTTATCCCCATTCTAATGCACTTGTTCCCTTGTTTTGTTAAAACTTGAACCATTTTGCACATAACGGCAACCGCCGTGCGCTGCGTTAAAGGAACTTGCAGCCATTGAAAAGCGACATTACGTGATGACGTCGGGTTTCTGATAGTATATTATCGCGGAATATACTACCGCTAATTTTGGACGTCGCGTTTCATATGAAAGTGCATTAGAATATCGCATCTTGTGAACAAGTCCTTGTAAAAACTATTTTACACGGAGAAAACTTGGATTCACAGGGGTAAACATTTTTATTGTTATTTAGCTCAAAACCATTGATGTTAGAACTATCTCAAATAGCATACAAGCAACTTTTATTTAATATTTCAAGATTACGATTACACCTACCCCCCTACCCCGTGTGATATAGTGGGCTGTTTCATATCACCAAAAGAACTGCAATTCTGATGACTATTTGTGAAAATTTTATTTTTGTGCTCCAAACATAGGTTGCGTGTGCTCGTTAGAACCGCTTCATGGAGGCGGTTCTGACCAACACCTGCAATCAATATTTTGGAGCAGAAATAAGTAAGGTAATTTATGCCCCTGGAGACTCATGTTTTCTTTATACAAAGTGGGATTTAGAGAGGTGTTCATTTCACGGACATTCTAACTTGATGATGACTAGTCTGCGCCAAGCGAAATTTGGTTTCAAGCTAGCTGTACAATACATGTAACTGTGCGCTATACGGATGACCCACAGACGTAGTGTTTCTTTCTTCAGACTGACAAGATGTGCTGGCGGCACGCTGACATGCTTGTGTGAGTCATTGCCTTCCCAATGGCTCGTAGATCCCATTGGGACACTATTTATTACCAACCAGTGTGAAAGCAAATCAATGTTTTACATGTAGCACATTTCAGCCAGCGCCAATTGAAATCAGCGCAATGTTATCAAATCCTCCTCGAAAACACGCCTATATAACTTTGGCTCACTAAAACCCCACTTTGATGAGCAAAGTGAAGTTGGTTTGTTTTTCGTTTTTCGTTTTTCGATATTCACTTTATGGTGAAAAAAGGTGAAGTTGGTTTGTTTTTCGTTTTTCGATATTCACTTTATGGCGAAGATAGGTGAAGTTAGTTTGTTTTTCGTTATTCGTTTTTCGTTATTCGATTTGAAGCCGCATATCGTAATTTAACATTCGAAATCCTATTTTTTGAAATTCGAATAGGGACCGAATATCGCGTTTTGACATTCGAAATCCTATTTTGACGTTCGGATTGGGGAAGAATAACGTATTTTGATATTCAAAATCCTATTTTGACATTCGGATTGGGGCAGGATATCGTATTTTGATATTCAAAATCCTATTTTGACATTCGAATTGGGACCGAATATCGTATTTTGATATTCAAAATCCTATTTTGACATTCGAATTGGGGCAGAATATAGTATTTTGATATTCAAAATCCTATTTTGACATTCGAATTGGCCCCGAATATCGTATTTTGATATTCAAAATCCTATTTTGACATTCGAATTGGGACTGAATATCGTATTTTGATATTCAAAATCCTATTTTGACATTCGGATTGGGGCAGAATATAGTATTTTGATATTCAAAATCCTATTTTGACGTTCGGATTGGGGCAGAATATAGTATTTTGATATTCAAAATCCTATTTTGACATTCGAATTGGCCTCGAATATCGTATTTTGATATTCAAAATCCTATTTTGACATTCGAATTGGGACTGAATATAGTATTTTGATATTCAAAATCCTATTTTGACATCCGAAATGGCTCCGAATATCGTATTTTGATATTCAAAATCCTATTTTGACATTCGAATGGGACCGAATATCGTACTTTGATATTCAAAATCCTATTTTGACATTCGAATTGGGGCAGAATATAGTATTTTGATATTCAAAATCCTATTTTGACATTCGTATTGGGACCGAATATCGCATTTTGATATTCAAAATCCTATTTTGACATTCCAATTGGGGCAGAATATAGTATTTTGATATTCAAAATCCTATTTTGACATTCGAAATGGCCCCGAATATCGTATTTTGATATTCAAAATCCTATTTTGACATTCGAATTGGGACCGAATATCGTATTTTGATATTCAAAATCATACTTTGACATTCGAATAGGGGCAGAATATAGTATTTTGATATTCAAAATCCTATTTTGACATTCGAAATGGCTCCGAATATTGTATTTTGATATTCAAAATCCTATTTTGACATTCGAATTGGGACCGAATATCGTACTTTGATATTCAAAATCCTATTTTGACATTCGAATCGGGGCAGAATATAGTATTTTGATATTCAAAATCCTATTTTGACATTCGTATTGGGACCGAATATCGCATTTTGATATTCAAAATCCTATTTTGACATTCGAATTGGGGCAGAATATAGTATTTTGATATTCAAAATCCTATTTTGACATTCGAAATGGCCCCGAATATCTTATTTTGATATTCAAAATCTATTTTGACATTCGAATTGGGACGGAATATCGTATTTTGATATTCAAAATCCTATTTTGACATTCGAATTGGGGCAGAATATAGTATTTTGTTATTCAAAATCCTATTTTGACATTCGAATTGGCCCCCAAATATCGTATTTTGATATTCAAATCCCTATTTTGACATTCGAATTGGGGCAGAATATAGTATTTTGATATTCAAAATACTATTTTGACATTCGGATTGGGGCAGAATATAGTATTTTGATATTCAAAATCCTATTTTGACATTCGGATTGGGGCAGAATATAGTATTTTGATATTCAAAATCCTATTTTGACAATCGGATTTGGGCAGTATATCGTATTTTGATATTCAAAATCCTATTTTGACATTCGAATTGGGACCGAATATCGTATTTTGATATTCAAAATCCTATTTTGACATTCGAAATGGCCCCGAATATCGTATTTTGATATTCAAAATCCTATTTTGACATTCGAATTGGGACCGAATATCGTATTTTGATATTCAAAATCCTATTTTGACATTCGAATTGGGGCAGAATATCGTATTTTGATATTCAAAATCCTATTTGACATTCGAATTGGCCTCGAATATCGTATTTTGATATTCAAAATCCTATTTTGACATTCGAATTGTGGCAGAATATAGTATTTTGAAATTAAAAATCCTATTTTGACATTCGAATTGGGACCGAATATCGTATTTTGATATACATTCGAATTGGGGCAGAATATCGTATTTTCATATTCAAATTCCTATTTTGACATTCGAATTGGGGCAGAATATAGTATTTTGATACTCAAAATCCTATTTTAACATTCGAATTGGCCTCGAATATCGTATTTTGATATTCAAAATCCTATTTTGACATTCGAATTGGGACTGAATATCGTATTTTGATATTCAAAATCCTATTTTGACATTCGGATTGGGGCAGAATATAGTATTTTGATATTCAAAATCCTATTTTTACGTTCGGATTTGGGCAGAATATAGTATTTTGATATTCAAAATCCTATTTTGACATTCGAATTGGCCCCGAATATCGTATTTTGATATTCAAAATTCTATTTTGACATTCGAATTGGGGCAGAATATAGTATTTTGATATTCAAAGTAGAAGTAAAACAAAGATCAGGAATTGATACAATTAACTTACTCCACCCATAAAAGACACCAAAGGGAAAGAAATACAAACATTAAGCGACCAGACCATAATGGAAACCCAAACAAAGGAATGCCATAAGGACAGTTACTTTCCCACAAAATGGCCATATGGCCATCCAAAACCAAAAGACACAAGTGATACACACAGTAAGTAACAAACAACAACATAAATAAATCGCCACAGAAGAGCCGCCTTGGAACGGTCAGTGGAAGATTTCCACTGGGGGGCTTAAATCGATTTTACGTGGCCACAATCCTCGCCCTTACTTCCGTCGCGATTTAGACAAATAATTTGTTCAGTCCGCATGAAGGCCTCCTAACTCATCAGTGCAACATCTCCGTGAACACAAAAATCAAAGAACCACAGAGGTGAGACAACGGTGAGGACTCGACAGCAAGAAACCACTGAAATGCTGGAGCAAAAGAAAACCAACAGTTAGACTCCGACGAGCCCGACCAGAGACAGAGCACCAGGCACCAACCAACATTACCTTGAATTAGATCTCTCCAACTCCCAATAAGCCCTCACGCCGGAGCCGCCACAGAATCTGAGGCCCGACCCACCGGCGTGCAACCAAAGAGGGAAGCAAAGCCGCCAACCGCGACAGGGCCAACCACCACGCACGCAGCCCGTCGTATAATATCCATGTTGCACCCAATCTTTTTATATCGAAGAATGATTTTACGAAATTGGGTGCTGAAGTCATTGCGGTTACACACCCTTCTGAATTTATACGCTAAGTCACCACAAAATTCGGGCTCCAACAGACCCTGCTGCAGAAGAGACTTAAGTCCAACATTGAATTCCGAAATCAAATCAGAATGGCGTCTATAAAATTTTGAAAAGGCTTTGCGTAGTTTATGGTACCGATAACCCTGATTAAGGAGCCCAGCCGTTAATAATTTATTACGAGTGTTGAAGTCAGTTACATGACTACACACTCTAGCAAATCGAATTAATTGCGAAATATAAACGCCATAGGACGGCGCACGAGGAACACCACCATCCAAAAAAGGAAAACCCACAATCCCAAAATCAAAGTCATCGCGTCTATCATAAATTTTGCACGAAACAAATCCATCTACAATAGACAGATGTAAATCCAAAAACGGGGCCTCGGTATCAGAAGAATTTGCTTCACCCAACCGAAGTTCAAGGGGGCAAATCTGACCGATCAAACCATCAAAATAGGTATTATCAATATTTAATAAATCATCTAAATATCTAGAAGTAGAGCTAAAAGCTTCAATAATTTCAGATTGGTTATCAATGGAAAGCCCTATTTTGACATTCGGATTGGGGCAGAATATCGTATTTTGATATTCAAAATCCTATTTTGACATTCGAATTGGGACCGAATATCGTATTTTGATATTCAAAATCCTATTTTGACATTCGAATTGGGGCAGAATATAGTATTCCCCGAATATCGTATTTTGATATTCAAAATCCTATTTTGACATTCGAATTGGGACCGAATATCGTACTTTGATATTCAAAATCCTATTTTGACATTCGAATTGGGGCAGAATATAGTATTTTGATGTTCAAAATCCTATTTTGACATTCGAATTGGGACCGAATATCGTATTTTGATATTCAAAATCCTATTTTGACATTCGAATTGGGACCAAATATCGTATTTTGATATTCAAAATCCTATTTTGACATTCCAATTGGGGCAGAATATAGTATTTTGATATTCAAAATCCTATTTTGACATTCGAAATGGCCCCGAATATCGTATTTTGATATTCAAAATCCTATTTTGACATTCGAATTGGGACCGAATATCGTATTTTGATATTCAAAATCCTATTTTTACATTCGAATTGGGGCAGAATATAGTATTTTGATATTCAAAATCCTATTTTGACATTCGAAATGGCCCCGAATATCGTATTTTGATATTCAAAATCCTATTTTGACATTCGAATTGGGACCGAATATCGTATTTTGATATTCAAAATCCTATTTTGACATTCGAATTTGGGCAGAATATCGTATTTTGATATTCAAAATCCTATTTTGACATTCGAATTGGGACCGAATATCGTATTTTGATATTCAAATTCCTATTTTGACATTCGAATTGGGGCGGAATATAGTGTTTTGATATTCAAAATCCTATTTTGACATTCGAATTGGCCTCGAATATCGTATTTTGATATTCAAAATCCTATTTTGACATTCGAATTGGGACTGAATATCGTACTTCACACCTGTGATTTAATAGTAGTGCTCGCTCGATGATTTAGGTTTGGTTTTGCATTAAAGTCTACAGTGATACAAAATACATGATCAAGAAATGCGACTATGATTTGCCACTTTTCTAATCTATATAGATCTACTTCGAAGTCCCAGAACCGTGCATAAGAGTGTAAACAGGTAGTATGGTGTATGAAAGTATAAGTATATCGATGTACCAAAAACAAATGGGCATACACACAGACTGCAGCTGTCAACGTCTACTAAAAATGTGTTTAAACTGCTGTTGGAAGAGCAAAAGGTGAGTACCCGCATCCGATTTCTTGACCATGTATTTTTAGCCCACCTGAGCCGAAGGCTCATCGTTGAGCTTATCATATGGCAAGGCAAAATGTATGTCTGTGGGTCTGTGTGTGTGTGTGTGTGTGTGTGTGTGTGTGTGTGTGCACATTTTCAAACGTCTTCACCTCTGGAACCGCTGGGCCGATTGAAGTCAAATTTCATGTGGAGGCTCCTTGGGATGGGGGAACATGACCAAGACCTCTTCTTTTCATGGAAGAGGTCAAAACCTCTTCAAACTATTCTTCTTCGGAACCGCTGGGCTGATTTTCTTGAAACTCGGTATGTAGCATCTGGGACATGGGCCCATCATAAATTATATAAATTGTGACTTTAGGATGACCTTGACCTATTTTACGCCAAGGTCAAATTTGGTAACACGGGCATTTGTGTGGGAAAAAGTCAAAATGACAATTATCATGCAAACCGTTCAAAATAACACCACTAAACCATATATTGTCTTGTTCCTTATGATGAGGCGCATTTTGGGACCCTGGGGCCCTAGGGGGCATGCCCCACCCCCTTTTTGCACAAAACATTTAATATCTTGGAAATGGTTAAGATCCCCACCCATAAACCATTATTATATATTCGTGTTCCTTATGATAAGGCGCATTCAGTGACATGGACATTTGGACCCTGGGGTACCGGGGGTGCCGGGGGGGGGGGGGCATGCCCCACTCCCTTTTTTTGCATAAAATGCTTAATATGTCAGAAAGTGTTACGGTTTTCACCCATTAACCATATATATTCTTGTTCCTTATGATAATGCGCATTCAGTGACATGGACCTTTGGACCCAAGGGGTACCCGGGTCCCGGGGGACATGCACCACCTCCTTAATAGCATTAAATGCTTAATAGGGAAACGATTAAGATCTCGACCATAAACTATATATATTCTTGTTCCTTATGATAAGGTGTTTCAGTGAAATGGACCTTTGGACCCCGAGGTCCCCAGGTGTGTGGGGGGGGGGGGGGGCATGCCCCACCCCCTTTATTGCATGACACTTCATGAAATGTTTTATATCTCAGAAACCGTAAAGATCCCCACCCCTTAACCATATATATTCCTGGTCCTTATGACAAAATGGCATTCAGTTACACTGACCTGGGGTTCTTCTTGACCAAAGGTCACATATTAAAGTCTTTGAAGACTTCCTTAGAAGTCAGGTGAGCGCTTCAGGACCAATGTTCCTCTGGTTATACATGTTATATATATTCAGTCGAGAGACTTACGGTTTTCCATGCACCCACATTAGTTATGGTCCGCCATCACACTTCCGTGTTTCAATTTTTCTCGCTTAATCTGGCAAATTTGAACGCTAACATCATCTGATACTATTTGCTTATACTAATGATACATTTTTGGGACATTCTGCAGAGAATTATGATACAATCAGTTTACCTGTGGCAATTTGAAACAGAAACAGAAAACTGTCAAAAAAAGGTGACTTTGTAGCTTTTGTTTGAAGCCAGAAAATGAGCTTAAATTTTCTATTCCAAAATAAGTGAGACGAACAAAATGTTCAACAAAGATTGCCCTTACTCCTAAGCCATAAATTGTGTCTGTTACGCGGAATTTTCCATGCGTTACGCGCAAGAAAAGTTGTGCATTTTTTCGGTTTTATTATGGTCTACCGTCACATAAAGCATCATAAAGGCTATGGATCTCCGTCACACCGGAAGCACTTGCCATTTTCTGGAAAACTTTGTCATAAGAACGTTATGGTTAATTGTAAAGTGCATAGTGGTTGAACGTTACGGCTAGCCATGACAAAAGCGTTATGGATTTGCGTAAGTCCTCCCACTGATATTTATGCGCGTACATTTTTGGATATATCCGTCCAGCATGTTTATCCAAAGCTGTGTTATATTAACCCAATTAAGCCGCATGTATTCTTCCATCCCTATCATTCAGACGAGTCAACTGTTCCAAAAAGGGGTGTCGGGTTGATTTTATCTTGATTATGTTACCTAAAAGATATTTCGTTTGTGCAAACTGTGTACTAGACCCTGATGAGATGCCGCATCATGCCCTGGACCCTTTTTATAGGACGCAAGGCTTTAAAAAACCGTGTTACATGTATAGGGAGGTTATGACGCATGCTATTCTATGTCTTTTGGTTTTATTCAATAAATTATAGTATGAAATCCTTTTAACATTCGATAGTTATGCACCATTGGGGACTTCCTTTATGACAATTCGAAAGTTTCCTTTTATTAGCTTTACCGTAGGTAAAGCTTATCTCACAGGGGTCTGTCCGGCGCCCTACCTTCCTCCCGTCTTTCATTCCGTATCGCATCTCCTCCGAGACCACTGGTCGGATTTCTTTGAAACTTGTCTGGGATATGACCCTCAAGGTCTAGTTGTGCAGCGCCGAATTTGGTTCCGATTTTGATTTTGGTTATAACGTAAGTGCTGTTAAACAGTCTGCATGCATCGTGTTTGACCCAAGTGACGGTAAATCATTATGCTTTCCTCTTTAATTGCACGTCGGTGGCCCGGGGTTCAAACTCCATGATGGCGCATGCATAAAGCTATTCATTAGTTAGTCTGAGTCGGAATTTCAAAATACTATATTCTGCCCCAATCCGAATGTCAAAATAGGATTTTGAATATCAAAATACGATATTCGGTCCGAATTCGAATGTCAAAATAGGATTTTGAATATCAAAATACGATATTTGGTCCGAATTCGAATGTCAAAATAGGATTTTGAATATAAAAATACGATATTCTTCCCAAATCCGAATGTCAAAATAGGATTTTGAATATAAAAATACGATATTTTTCCAATTCGAATGTCAAAATAGAATTTTGAATATCAAAATACGATATTCGGTTCCAATTCGAATGTCAAAATTGGATTTTGAATATCAAAATACGATATTCGGTCCCAATTCGAATGTCAAAATAGGATTTTGAATATCAAACTACGATATTCTGCCCCAATCCGAGTGTCAAAATAGGATTTTGAGTATCCAAATACGATATTCGTTCCCAATTCGAATGTCAAAATAGGCTTTTGAATATCAAAATACGATATTCTGCCCCAATTCGAATGTCAAAATAGGCTTTTGAATATCCAAATACGATATTCTGCCACAATCCGAATGTCAAAATAAGATTTTGAATATCAAAATACGATATTCGGTCCCAATTCGAATGTCAAAATAGGATTTTTAATATCAAAATACGATATTCGGGGCCAATTCGAATGTAAAAATAGGATTTTGAATATCAAAATACGATATTCGGTACCAATTCGAATGTCAAAATAGGATTTTGAATATCAAAATACGATATTCGGGGACAATTCGAATGTCAAAATTGGATTTTGAATATCAAAATCCTATATTCTGCCCCAATTAGAATGTCAAAATAGGATTTTGAATATCAAAATACGATATTCGGTCCCAATTCGAATGTCAAAATAGGATTTTGAATATCAAAATACGATATTTGGGGCCATTTCGAATGTCAAAATAGGATTTTGAATATCAAAATACTATATTCTGCCCCAATTCGAATGTCAAAATACGAATTTGAATATCAAAATACGATATTCGGTCCCAATTCGAATGTCAAAATAGGATTTTGAATATCGAAATACGATATTCGGGGCCAAGTCGAATGTCAAAATAGGATTTTGAATATCAAAATACTATATTCTGCCCCAATCCGAATGTCAAAATAGGATTTTGAATATCAAAATACGATATTCAGTCCCAATTCGAATGTCAAAATAGGATTTTGAATATCAAAATACGATATTCGGGGCCAATTCGAATGTCAAAATGGGATTTTGAATATCAAAATACTATATTCTGCCCCAATCCGAACGTCAAAATAGGATTTTGAATATCAAAATACTATATTCTGCCCCAATCCGACTGTCAAAATAGGATTTTGAATATCAAAATACGATATTCGGTCCCAAATTCGAATGTCAAAATAGGATTTTGAATCAAAATACGATATTCGGGCCATTTCGAATGTCAAAATAGGATTTTAAATATCAAAATACTATATTCTGCCCCCATTCGAATGTCAAAATAGGATTTTGAATATCAAAATACGATATTCGGTCCCAATTCGAATGTCAAAATAGGGATTTTGAATATCAAAATGCGATATTCTGCCCCAATCCGAATGTCAAAATAGGATTTTGAATATCAAAATACTATATTCTGCCCACATCCGAATGTCAAAATAGGATTTTGAATATCAAAATACGATATTCAGTCCCAATTCGAATGTCAAAACAGGAATTTGAATAACAAAATACAATATTCTGCCCCAATTCGAATGTCAAAATAGGCTTTTGAATATCAAAATACGATATTCTGCCACAATCCGAATGTCAAAATAGGATTTTGAATATCAAAATACGATATTCGGTCCCAATTCGAATGTCACAATAGGATTTTGAATATCAAAATACGATATTCGGGGCCAATTCGAATGTCAAAATAGGATTTTGAATATCAAAATACGATATTCGGTCCCAATTCGAATGTCAAAATAGGATTTTGAATATCAAAATACGATATTCGGGGCCAAGTCGAATGTCAAAATAGGATTTTGAATATCAAAATACTATATTCTGCCCCAATCCGAATGTCAAAATAGGATTTTGAATATCAAAATACTATATTCTGCCCCAATCCGAATGTCAAAATAGGATTTTGAATATCAAAATACGATATTCAGTCCCAATTCGAATGTCAAAATAGGATTTTGAATATCAAAATACGATATTCGGGGCCAATTCGAATGTCAAAATAGGATTTTGAATATCAAAATACTATATTCTGCCCCAATCCGAACGTCAAAATAGGATTTTGATCTTCAAAATACTATATTCTGCCCCAATCCGACTGTCAAAATAGGATTTTGAATATCAAAATACGATATTCGGTCCCAAATTCGAATGTCAAAATAGGATTTTGAATCAAAATACGATATTCGGTCCCAATTCGAATGTCAAAATAGGATTTTAAATATCAAAATACTATATTCTGCCCCAATTCGAATGTCAAAATAGGATTTTGAATATCAAAATACGATATTCGGTCCCAATTCGAATGTCAAAATAGGGATTTTGAATATCAAAATGCGATATTCTGCCCCAATCCGAAAGTCAAAATAGGATTTTGAATATCAAAAAACTATATTCTGCCCACATTCGAATGTCAGCATAGGATTTTGAATATCAAAATACTATATTCTGCCACAATCCGAATGCGAAAATAGGATTTTGAATATCAAAATACGATATTCAGTCCCAATTCGAATGTCAAAATAGGATTTTGAATATCGAAATACGATATTCGGGGCCAATTCGAATGTCAAAATAGGATTTTGAATATCAAAATACTATATTCTGCCCCAATCCGAACGTCAAAATAGCATTTTGAATATCAAAATACTATATTCTGCCCCAATCCGACTGTCAAAATAGGATTTTGAATATCAAAATACGATATTCAGTCCCAATTCGAATGTCAAAACAGGAATTTGAATATCAAAATACGATATTCGGGGCCAATTCGAATGTCAAAATAGGATTTTGAATATCAAAATACGATATTCGGTCCCAATTCGAATGTCAAAATAGGATTTTGAATATCAAAATACGATATTTGGGGCCATTTCGAATGTCAAAATAGGATTTTGAATATCAAAATACTATATTCTGCCCCAATTCGAATGTCAAAATAGAATTTTGAATATCAAAATACGATATTCTGCCCCAATCCGAATGTCAAAATAGGATTTTGAATATCAAAAAACGATATTCAGTCCCAATTCGAATGTCAAAATAGGATTTTGAATATCAAAATACGATAATCGGGGCCAATTCGAATGTCAAAATAGGATTTTGAATATCAAACTACTATATTCTGCCCCAATCCGACTGTCAAAATAGGATTTTGAATATCAAAGTACGATATTCAGTCCCTATTCGAATGTCAAAATAGGATTTTAAATATCAAAATACGATATTCGGGGCCAATCCGAATGTCAAAATAGGATTTTGAATATCAAAATACTATATTCTGCCCAAATTCGAATGTAAAAATAGGATTTTGAATATCAAAATACGATATTCGGTCTCAATTCGAATGTCAAAATAGGATTTTAAATATCAAAATACAATATTCTGCCCCAATCTTAATGTCAAAATAGGATTTTGAATATCAAAATACTATATTCTGCGGCAATTTGAATGTCAAAATAGGATTTTGGATATCAAAATACGATATTCGGTCCCAATTCGAATGTCAAAATAGGATTTTGAATATCAAAATACGATATTCGGGGCCATTTCGAAAGTCAAAATAGGATTTCAAATATCAAAATACTATATTCTGCCCCAATTCGAATGTCAAAATAGGATTTTGAATATCAAAATACGATATTCGGTCCCAATTCGAATGTCAAAATAGGATTTTGAATATCAAAATGCGATATTCTGCCCCAATCCGAATGTCAAAATAGGATTTTGAATATCAAAATACTATATTCTGCCCCAATCCGAATGTAAAAATAGGATTTTGAATATCAAAATACTATATTCTGCCCCAATCCGAATGTCAAAATAGGATTTTGAATATCAAAATACGATATTCAGTCCCAATTCGAATGTCAAAATAGGATTTTGAATATCGAAATACGATATTCGTGGCCAATTCGAATGTCAAAATAGGATTTTGAATATCAAAATACTATATTCTGCCCCAATTCGAATGTCAAAATAGGATTTTGAATATCAAAATACGATATTCGGTCCCAATTCGAATGTCAAAATAGGATTTTGAATATCAAAATACGATATTTGGGGCCATTTCGAATGTCAAAATAGGATTTTGAATATCAAATTACTATATTCTGCCCCAATTCGAATGTCAAAATAGGATTTTGAATATCAAATTTCGATATTCGGTCCCAATTCGAATGTCAAAATAGGATTTTGAATATCAAAATACGATATTCTGCCCCAATCCGAATGTCAAAATAGGATTTTGAATATCAAAATACTATATTCTGCCCCAATCCGAATGTCAAAATAGGATTTTTAATATCAAAATACGATATTCAGTCCCAATTCGAATGTCAAAATAGGATTTTGAATATCAAAATACGATGTTCGGGGCCAATTCGAATGTCAAAATAGGATTTTGAATATCAAATTACTATATTCTACCCCAATCCGAACGTCAAAACAGGATTTTGAATATCAAAATACTATATTCTGCCCCAGTCCGACTGTCAAAATAGGATTTTGAATATCAAAATACGATATTCATTCCAATTTCGAATGTCAAAATAGGATTTTAAATATCAAAATAGGATATTCGGGGCCAATTCGCATGTCAGAGGAATGTCAAAATAGGATTTTGAATATCAAAATACTATATTCTGCCCAAATTCGAATGTCATAATAGGATTTTGAATATCAAAATACGATATTCGGTCCCAATTCGAATGTCAAAATAGGATTTTAAATATCAAAATACGATATTCTGCCCCAATCTGAATGTCAAAATAGGATTTTGAATATCAAAATACTATATTCTGCCCCAATTCGAATGTCAAAATAGGATTTTGAATATCAAAATACTATATTCTGCCCCAATTCGAATGTCAAAAAAGGATTTTGAATATCAAAATACGATATTCGGTCCCGATTCGAATGTCAAAATAGGATTTTGAATATCAAAATACGATATCCTGCCCCAATCCGAATGTCAAAATAGGATTTTGAATATCAAAATACGATATTCTTCCCCAATCCGAATGTCAAAATAGGATTTCGAATGTCAAAATGCGATATTCGGTCCCTACTCGAATTTCAAAAAATAGGATTTCGAATGTTAAAATACGATATGCGGCCTCAAATCGAATAACGAAAAACGAATAACGAAAAACAAACTAACTTCACCTATCTTCGCCATAAAGTGAATATCGAAAAACGAAAAACGAAAAACAAACCAACTTCACCGTTCTTCACCAGAAAGTGAATATCGAAAAACGAAAAACAAACCAACTTCACCTTGCTACTTTGATGGATATAAAGTAAAACTGGGTTTATAGAAAAACAGCATATGTATTATTTTTCTTATTTCTGGCCAAACACATAGATTCTGGGAATCCTTTATAACCGCCTCGACGACGCAGTTCTAACGAATTCCCACAGTCTATAACGAATTTGAGCATAACCATGCAAACAAATCAGATTGATCAAGTTCAATATATTTGCATAGACGTGTTATCGTAATGTGCTGTCACATTGCATTTATAAGTGCCTAGGATTGTGTTATGATGCAATATGGTGGCATCGTGAATACTGTGAGTTCTATTGCATTTGCGAACGTAACGCGACGTCTAATTAGCTATCGTTTAAATGTGCGATATACTATCGGAAAACCGCCGTCATAATGCAGCGTCGCTTCTCAATTGGGCTAGATGTATTCAAAACTGTCATTTGGGGAGGTTAATCGACGGTTTTACGATCGGACATTGTGTTTTGCGGCAACGTGTGAGTTATCCCCCAAAAATGCCTCTTTTCAGTTGCATTACGAAAACACGCCTATACACATACATTGTCCACTTTATCGCCAAAAAAAAAAAAGGACGAAACATTGTGATCTCTTTCTTATTTCTGCTCAAACTATAGATGGTTGGTACTCGTTAGAGTCGCCACATTGAGGCGGTTCTAATAAGTGTCCAGAATCTATATCTTAAAGCAGAAATAAGAAAAAAAAATAAGGTTTACCCCTTTAAACCCCAGTTTTACTAAAGCTTTAGATAAGTAAAGTGGGATTCAAGGGGGTCAAAATTATATAGGCATGTTTTCGTGATGTTTCGATGAAAAGTGTGTTATTTTGCCCAAATCGGCAATCCAAACCAAAAAACAGCCAACGAAAAGCGACGTAAGATGATCACGTATGATTTCCGACAGTTTGTTTAATTGAATTGAGGTTTAACGTCCAGGTCAACACCACTTAGATACTTTTTGAAACGTTGGACTTTTACCCGATTCCGAAAGTAATTCGCAGGATATACCGTCGGAAACTTTGGATGCTATCCAATCAGACGTCCTGTTATATATGCAAGTGCGTTAGAATGATTAACATTTTGTTCGATGTCCCTGATACAGCTTACTATTTGGGACAAAAAATCTACAATACATGCAATTTAACCTTACGAAGACGAACACGAGTGAGGGAGTGTTTGAGTTGTACGTCCAACCAACAGCTATGATCATACGGAGACGGGACCTCGGTTTAATGACTCATCCGAAAGTCTGGAGAAACCCGGGATAGATCCTGCGATCCCTGGTTTACAAGGCGAGTAGCGTAACCACTACACCACGGAGGCTTCTTCGAAGACGAACAAGTGCATTTAACTGATGATTGCTGTACTGAACATGGAACATTTAAATACTTTTCGACTTTACGGTCGCAATTTTGTTTGTTTGTTTTTGTTTGATTTGAGGTTTTAACGTCCCCGTCAACACTGTAAAGGTCATTTTGGAGACGTTGCTTCCAATTTTGTGGGACTTTTACCCGACATTGAGATGAAATGACATCTCAAGCCCTGTCGCCCAATGAAACCAATAGGGTTTATTAGCATGGACGGTCCGCCTCGCACCACGGTTCCTGGACAGGCTTAGATCCTCTAAGCGGTTTACCAGTACTAGTGTGCGGGCCGGATTCAGCTCTGCGTGGAAGCATCATGCAGCCCATACATTTCTTCAAGCTCCTATGGGCGGGGGCTTCGGTCGCAATTTACTTTTTATAATACAGTCATACTGATATCATGCCACCAGTTAATTGGACCTGGAGAAAATCTGCAGAAGTTGGTATCTCACATGTGGCCTAAGCGAAAAAAAAGTTGTGTCATTTTAATGGACGGTATGCGGGAGACCACTACAGATGTACCTTGGTAAACAGTGCAGGCCCAAATCAGACGCCGCAGAACGCGGCGTCTGATCAGGGCTTACACTATTTGCTAACAGACTTTTCCATGAAAGAAAAGAATATAAACGGAAAAAATAGGCCGGACACCCCTAATAAATCAAATGGACTTGTCCAACATATAGCATTTATCATATGACGTCGCGTCTGAGAGTGTAATAACGCCGTGTAATATTTTCGATAATCCACTAGTGGATTAAATATGCAAATTAGCTAGATACGTCCCGTAACGTTACATGTACGACGTTCTCAACGGCGTCGCGTTTACTAATGGCGGAAAATTGACATTTTTGTAAACAATCGTGAATAAAATGCGTTTTAAATGTCATATGATAAATAGAATCTTGCATTCGTGCTCATGTATTATTGAATTTATTAAACGAGTTGAGGAAAAGAGATAAAATGCTCGGCATAGCCTCGAATTTTATCCCTTTTCCTCAACTCGTTTAATAAATTCAATAATACATGAACTCATGTAAGATCCTCTAAATCACTAATTAATTAAACTCGTCGAGGAAAAGGGATAAAATGTTCGGCAAAGCCTCGCATTCTATCCCTTTTCCTCAACTCGGTTAATAAATTCAACAATACATGAACACTCATGTAATATCCTCTATATCAATAATTTATTAAACTCGTTGATGAAAAGGGATAAAATGCTCGGCAAAGCCTCGCATTTTATCACTTTTCCTCAACTCGTTTGATAAATTCAATAATACATGAACACTCATGTAAGATCCTCTAAATCAGTAATTTATTAAACTCGTCGAGGAAAAGGGATAAAATGCTCGGCAAAGCCTCACATTTTATCCCTTTTCCTCAACTCGTTTAATAAATTCAATAATACATGAACACTCATGTAAGATCCTCTATATCAATAATTTATTAAACTCGTTGAAGAAAGGGATAAAATGCTCGGCAAAGCCTCGCATTTTATCCCTTTTCCTCAACTCTTTTAATAAATTCAATAATACATGAACACTCATGTAAGATCCTCTATATTAATAATTTATTAAACTCGTTGATGAAAAGGGATAAAATGCTCGGCAAAGCCTCGCATTTTATCCCTTTTCCTCCACTCGTTTGATAAATTCAATAATACATGAACACTCATGTAAGATCCTCTAAATCAGTAATTTATTAAACTCGTCGAGGAAAAGGGATAAAATGCTCGGCAAAGCCTCACATTTTATCCCTTTTCCTCAACTCGTTTAATAAATTCAATAATACATGAACACTCATGTAAGATCCTCTATATCAATAATTTATTAAGCTCGTTGAAGAAAAGGGATAAAATGCTCGGCAAAGCCTCGCATTTTATCCCTTTTCCTCAACTCGTTTAATAAATTCAACAATACATGAACACTCATGTAAGAACCTCTAAATCAGTAATTTATTAAACTCGTCGAGGAAAAGGGATAAAATGCTCGGCAAAGCCTCGCATTTTATCCCTTTTCCTCAACTCGTTTAATAGATTCAATAATACATGAACACTCATGTAAGATCCTCTATACCAATAATTTATTAAACTAGTTGAAGAAAAGGGATAAAATGCTCGGCAAAGCCTCACACTTTATCCCTTTTCCTCAACTCTTTTAATAAATTCAATAATACATGAACACTCATGTAAGATCCTCTATATCAATAATTTATTAAACTCGTTGATGAAAAGGGATAAAATGCTCGGCAAAGCCTCGCATTTTATCCCTTTTCCTCAACTCGTTTAATAAATTCAATAATACATGAACACTCATGTAAGATCCTATATAACAGGTTGAGGGGTGGTAGACGTACATGTACCTGAACAACAAGGCCCATAGTAGCACATTTTTGAGTCGTCTGATATCCCAGGACAAAGGCTTCCACCATTCATAGCAGTAGGTGAATCACACTGTCTAATTGAAGACAAATATAACATAACATAAGATAAGCTACGATAACATAACATAACAAAACATAACATAATTTATTCGGATTTTAATAAGATACATGGAGGATCTTACATGAGTGCTCACGAATACTGAATTTATTGAATGAGTTGAGGTAAAGGGATAAAATGCGAGGCTTTGCCGAGCATTTTATCCATTTTCCTCAACGAGTTTAATAAATTCTTGGTTTAGAGGATCTTACATGAGTGTTACTGTATTATTGAATTTATTAAACGAGTTGAGGAAAGGGATAAAATGTGAGGCTTTAATACATGAGCACGAACGCAAGATTCTATTTATCATATGACATTTAAAACGCATTTTATTCACGATTGTTTACAAAAATATCAATATTCCGCCATTAGTAAACGCTGCGTCGTTAAGGACGTCGTACATGTTACGGGACGTATCTAGCTAATTTGCATATTTAATCCACTAGTGGATTATCGAATTTGTTACATGACGTTATTTGATTCTCAGATGCGACGTCATATGATAAATATGAATATACACTATGCCAAAGAATCAGTTATACACTTAAAGTTGAATATGTCAAGATGCATTGTTTCATCACACACAGACAATAACGCATTTATATAAATGAATTTTGAACAATACCGAGGGTCAGTATCATTTACAATGTATCTGTGTACGATAAACCTATATTGCGTGAGTCTATTTTTCACATTTTTCTCATCGTTTCCTTTTTATCTGCTTTAAACATAATTTGTACGTGCTTCCTGGAACAGCTTCAGTGAGGCGGCTCTAACGGTTACCCACAAATGATCATAACGTAAACACGCCCATACAAATACATTCTAAACTTTACCGCCGAAAAACGAAAATTTTAAGGTTGAAAATTGTGATATTTTTCTTATATCTACTCAAAATCATCCAGGCGGTTCTAACGAGTACCCACTATCTGTATTTAAAAGCCGAAATAAGAAAAATAAGGTTTACCCTCTGTAAACCCAAGTTTTACGTATAAAAACGGAGTTCAAGCGGGTAAAAATATATATAGGCGTGTTTTCTTGATGATGCTCTTGAACAAATATTAGGGAAATAATGTATTGCAAGAAAATGATTGCAATTTTCTGAGATTAATTTAAGCATTACGATAACAAGCCCTTCCGACCAAGTGCATTTTTCACATCTTCAATATCGCTACTTTTATGACGAAAACCATTGATATTTTTCTAATTTATACTGCAAACATATTCTCGGTGCTCGTTAGAACCGCGTGTGTGTGTGTGCGTATTCGGGGTTAACGTCGCTTTCAACAATTTGTCAGTCATATCACGACGGTGTCTGGTTGCGACAGGAAGCTCAATGCTCACTTTTATAGTGCTGCCACACTGAAGTATCATGCCCAGACACATTACATGATACCGCACCCAGTCACATTATCCTGACACTGGGTCGACCAGTCATAGCTCTACCCCGTAAATCTGAGTGCCAAGCGAGGAGCAGCTAGTACCATTTTTAACGACTTTGGTATGTCGCGGCCCGTGACCCCCCGTTCCCCGGAGCGGACACTCTACCAACTGAGCTATCGGGGCCGGTTTTTAGAACCGCGTGAATAAGTCGGTTCTAACAAGTAACCAGCTATGTATGCCTTGTGGAAAATAAGAACAATAATCTATATCAGCGACACAACCATCACGAAAACAGGCCTATATAATTCTTCCTCCCTTGATCCCCAATTTTAGTAAAACTGGGTTGTACAGGGGAGAACCTTATCTTTCTTATTTCTGTTTTAACCCTTATCTTGCTGAATATACATTTAAGCCACACCCGTTTTTGTCTATCAACTAATCAAATTACTTGATGTAATTTATTGCTACAAATTCATAAACTAAATGCATAACAGTGTAGATCCTGATCAGATGGCTTCTTTAGAAGCCACCTGTTCTGGATCTACACTGTTTTCAAAGATGGGGGTTGTCGTGAGCAGCAAGATAAGGACTAAAATATAGATCGTTGGTATTCATTAGAACCGCCTCGGTGTATTCATGACTAGGGCTTGTTTAAAGTGATAAACCAATCTGTCCCACCTGAATCGATGTTGTACACCACTTTTACCACAAGAAAACGTGCACTGGCTCCATGGTCCCCAATTTCCCCACCCACCATTGACAGGCAATGAGTCTGAAAAATGAAAGAGTATCAGAGTACAATACCGATCTGATACATCGTCCATTGATGAGATAAGGAGAGTTAAATGAGAATGCCTTGGATAAAGGATGAGAATATCCATAATTTGAACAGGGTTTAGAAATTATTCTTATCTTAGACTAGACTTTTTTTTCATCTCAACAACCTAATACCACCCTGGTGTGCGCTATATGCAAGGTATGCTGAACATAGCGATGGCAAAAAGTGCAATTGAATATTTGTATTTAATGCATTTAAGCTCTAAAATAATCACAGTTTCCATTTGTTGCCAGCCTTTTCATTTCCAGTTTATCTCGACTTCTGAGTTGTTTCCTTCTATTCACCAAACGCTATTAATAGCACCAAACTATATATTATTATTTGCATTGGAAACACAGTAACAAACACGGCAGATGTTCCCGTTAGCACTTATGAAAACACGCCTATTTAAATATATTGAAACTTTTGCAAAACCAAAAATTGAAAATTTTCATATAAAAAGTCATGGGTTTCATATTTCTGCTGTAAACATAGATTGTGGGAACCCGTTAAAACCGCCTCGTTGCAAGAAAATGAAAAGGATTCATCATACTTGAATCAGGATAGTTTCCTAATGGCGTGAGCATCCCTCGGGATGGAAACATCTAAATGTACTCGTATATCGAATAGATACTCATGAGAGATATTTATGTCCAATCTCGCAAATCACGAACATCATGATCTAGATAGCTGGTATATAAGACTCTTCAATAAGTATGGGGCTCTATACAGGCGTTATTCACATATCATAATATTTACTTTTAAAGTGTAAAGCCTAATATTAACCTATAGAAAACAATGTTGTTAATACTTCCATGAACGCATCGAGTCACATGATTACCAGTGACGACAAGAGACGACAGTCTAAACCATGGTTCTATACGATCTGATTGGGCGTTGCCGACGTCAGCGCTGCTCCGCTGTTTGTAAGAAAAAACCGCGCGAAAATGTTTTTCAGCTTTAAAAGTTTAACCCTTAAAAGCATGTTTTATCGCCCAGGGATGAGGAGAAAATAATGTAAATATAAGAAATAAACACTTATTTATTCTGCTGTTCATGAAAAGTAGAAGTAAAACAAAGATCAGGAATTGATACAATTAACTTACTCCACCCATAAAAGACACCAAAGGGAAAGAAATACAAACATTAAGCGACCAGACCATAATGGAAACCTAAACAAAGGAAGGCCATAAGGACAGTTACTTTCCCACAAAATGGCCATATGGCCATCCAAAACCAAAAGACACAAGTGATACACACAGTAAGTAACAAACAACAACATAAATAAATCGCCACAGAAGAGCCGCCTTGGAACGGTCAGTGGAAGATTTCCACTGGGGGGCTTAAATCGATTTTACGTGGCCACAATCCTCGCCCTTACTTCCGTCGCGATTTAGACAAATAATTTGTTCAGTCCGCATGAAGGCCTCCTAACTCATCAGTGCAACATCTCCGTGAACACAAAAATCAAAGAACCACAGAGGTGAGACAACGGTGAGGACTCGACAGCAAGAAACCACTGAAATGCTGGAGCAAAAGAAAACCAACAGTTAGACTCCGATGAGCCCGACCAGAGACAGAGCATCAGGCACCAACCGACATTATCTCTCTAATTTTCAATAAGCCTTTACGTTGGAGCCGTCATAGAATCTGAGGCCTGACCCACCGGCGTGCAATTAAAGAGGGAAGCAAAGTTGCCAACCGTGATTGGGTTAACTACCATGCATGCAGTCTGTCGTATAATATCCATGTTGTACCCAATCTTTTTATATCGAAGAATGATTTTACGAAATTGGGTGCTGAAGTCATTGCGGTTATATATTTTTCTGAATTTATATGCTAAGTCACCATAAAATTCGGGTTCCGATAGACCTTGTTGCAGAAGAGATTTAAGTCCAATATTGAATTTTGAAATTAAATCAGAATGGCGTCTATAAAATTTTGAAAAGGCTTTGCGTAGTTTATGGTACCGATAACCCTGATTAAGGAGTTTAGCCGTTAATAATTTATTACGAGTGTTGAAGTCAGTTACATGACTACACACTCTAGCAAATCGAATTAATTGCGAAATATAAACGCCATAGGATGGCGCACGAGGAACATCACCATCCAAAAAAGGAAAATTTACAATCTCAAAATCAAAGCCACCGCGTTTATCATAAATTTTGCACGAAACAAATCCATCTACAATAGACAGATGTAAATCCAAAAACGGGGCCTCGGTATCAGAAGAATCTGCTTTATTTAACTGAAGTTCTAGGGGGTAAATCTGACTGAAAGTATGATCAACAAAGGGTCGCTAGTTAAGTTTACATGAACCACTTCGGGGTTCATTTACTTTCCAGGCGACCCACTGCGTTCATACTTTCATGAACAGCAGACAAAAAAAATCCATTTTGCACGACAGAACAGAATATGACATGCAAGCAGGTCAGCTTACTTACATGTGTTGCAAGTAGCGCACATCAAGGTGGGGTATTGAATCCGGGTTAACAGTTATCTTTCCCCACTGAACACTAATGACGGATTCTATTTATCCGACAGGGGTACCTTCAATGAAGTATGGACACCATCAGGTTACGTGCAAACTAAGTAAGTCCCGAAGGTAAATTTCTTTCATACTTACATTTACTTAATTTTTCATCTATAATGTAAAGAAAAAATCTGGTTAGATGGGTAAAATGAAAGAAGAAAACAATTGCGCACAATTTTCCTGTTAACAGCTGAAGACTCAAACTGACGTCATAACGTCTTCATCGTCCAATCATAAAGGAGAGAGCGGTGGTTTATTTTGACGTCACTTAATGATCATGTGACGTCGCATGAGTCACTGTATTCATAGAGGTATGAATAAGCAGGCGTTAAAATAGTAAACTGCATCTACTACAATGCATTGGGAATGTATGAAAAGCTTACCGACACAAGTCGTTGTATTGCACGAGCCTACATCGACTTTTCCTCCAGAACACGTGGTTTGCTTTGTTACTGGATCTATGTCTGTGCAGATGCGGACTCGAAATCTACTTCCGCTACCGCAGCTAACCGTACACTCAGACCAGGGAAGCCACGTTGACCAGCCTGAAACAATCTAATGATATCACATTGAAAATTGGGAGTCGACTCTAACGCCTTGTCATTAGTTATAGATTCATAGTTATTTCATTTAAAAATACGAAACGACGATGCTATTGGACTCAATTGCTCTTGATTATTATAATCTTCCGTTAAATAATATTCTCAAAGAGACGCTGCTTCCCATCTTGTGGGACTTCTACCCGACATTACAACTACATTCCTTGTGCAGTGGTTATGCTACTCGCCTTGTAAACCAGGGGTCACAGGATCGATCCCGGGCTTCTCCAGACTTGGATGAGACTTTGTACCGAGGCCATGTCACTGTATGACCTTAGCTGTTGGTGAGACACAAATCTCAAACATCACTCACTCTACCCGACAAAAGGATGACCGGACATCTCAATCCCTACCACACAAAAAATAGCGTAGAACATGCAGGGGCGGCCCGTTTCGCACTACTTTGCTATGGTCGCTTAAATTATTTTATTTTGGATATCCTATTGGCCATTTTGTGGGAAAGTAACTGTCCTTTCGGCTCTCCGCTATTGATGTTTCCATTAGGGTCTGTTGTTTCATGTTTGTGTTTCTTTCCCATTGGTGTCTCTGATGGGCGCTGTGGGTTAATTGTATCGATTCCTGATAATTGCCTCCACTTCTATTTAAGATCTTTTGAGCGGTTTATTCATATGTTCGGTTGGTTTCAGCTGCCGGAAGCACCATTTTTTTTTCTTCAAGTCCCGAGTGATCTTACTTAAAAATCTGTAAATAACAGATTGATGACACTCTATAGAACTGTATCAATGGGTTCTAATCAGTACCTATAATCTATATTTTCAGCAGACAAAAATAGTCGAATATTTTATGACATTAAAATGTTTTTAAAAATGTTCTTTGTATACAAATAGTTTTATTAATCTACCGATTGTATACTAGTGGACTCTTGCATTGCTTTATGTTGCTCAAGTCCATTTGTCGTTAAATGGGTGTCAGGCCTATTTGTTCATTTTTATTCCATTTTGACTAAACATCCTGTTATATGTTTCAAACACAGCCGACCCTGATCAGACGCCGCATTCTGGGCCTGTGCTGCTTGCCAGGCTAACCTTTTAGGGGTTTAGGTTTAACGCATGTACCTGTAGGCTTGTGTGTCGTAGTCGTCGCTATTGTTGTAGACGGTGGTGTATAGGAACACTCTTGATCATTACAGACGTCTGACGAACAACACTCCATACATAGGGTCGTTGACACTGACCATCGCTTTTGTTCAGACGATATGTCTAAACTTTTAAGCTCTGCGTAATGGCTCAGTCTTTTGCCAACAATCATGGAGTTGGTGATTAATGAACTTTGTGGACATGCCTAAAAGTAAATGGAAGGAGAAATTAAATGTATTGCAAAACCGCAGACTTCGGCAATTGTAAACAGTTTTTGTTAATCTGTTCTTTCAATCTTCTTTCTCTTCATACTGGCCTGTCAAATTTTTCGGTGACTAGAAAAACTGGAAGCCATCAACTTAGTATGCAATGCAGTAACAATTACTAATATCACTCAAGACACACTGGGTTTACTGACTCGTGATTAACTGTCCTTTGGTGTCTCTGATGGGAGGTGGGGTAGTTGTATTGATTCCTGATCATTGTCTTCACTTCTATTTTATGCAGTTGGGCGAGGATTATATACCAGAATTTCTTACTAATTTCATATCCTTTATTTTTATAAGATAATAATGATTGTGCTTCTTATGACTTTTGTTTTCTTCGAATCGTTACACGTCCCCTGCAGTAAACTATTGGGACGAAATGCTGTCCATATCTCGATGATTATATTGCCTCATGCAACGTCAAATGATCAGGTAGTGACGTCCAAAATAAAACATGATTCTCTCCTTCGGCCGAGTGTACTAAAATTTTGCTCGTGACCCAATGTTCATCATTCTTCAATAGGCCTTAAATAAATTCAATTCCTTTCTTAATTTTAATTATTGGTGTGCGCTTATCACAGCATAATTAAGCGCTAAATACGGCGAAAACGGCGACCCGTCCTTACGACAACAAATCCGTGTGCATTTTAACGGATATTTATTAATGAAAATTTGTAACAACTGTTTAAATTCCATATTCACCAGAAATAAAATTGTGGTATTCGTTGGAACAGCCTCTTTGAAACGGCGCTACCATAGTCTAAGAGCAGTGAATGGAACATTAACGTATACCCCTGTAAACCAAGTGGGGTATACAGGGGTATTCACCACACGGTTTTAGCATGTGCCGCAATCCAAACATAGAGAAAAGTAAATATAACCACACAACTAGTAGTTCAGCAATAATGTTGTTTGCAACGAAAACCAAAGGCGCACCGAAAGCTTTGTCGCACTGTGTCTAACTTTCTATCATGTGCTTCTGAACAAGTTGTCAGCGTGGGCACAATTGATTGGCTGAAACGTTCACATAACTGACGTAATGCTTATAGAAGTGAAGGCATTGATTCGATACAATTAACCCACAACTCCCATCAGAGACACCAATGGAAAATAAACGCAACCATTAAATAACTAGACATTAATGGAAACATCAGTAACAGAAAACCAAAAGGACAGTTTCACTTCCCACCAAGTGGCCAAACGTCTATCCAAAACAAAAACGATATAGGCGATACACACACTCAAAGATAAACCATAACCAAAAGTAAACCGCGACATTTTAATATATGCAGCGCAAGTTTGGCATTGCAGTGGAATAGATCTTTAGACAATCGTAGCTCCGCCCCGAAGTTTTGTGTGAAGCGGATTTTATCGGTTTCCAATATTCTAAATATGGATGACGGTTGTTTGTATTTTGACAATCATGTCACTTCCGACGCGCATTCTTGTTCGCCGTGTTATTCTGTTGTGATGTATTCGCAGCCGACGACAGATGTCACATTGCTAAACTGTTAGCTGTGCGGTTGTAAATTGTTAACTCCACGTTTCTTATACAAAGCGGTATTCACAATTGCACTGGCAAGAATAGAAACATATGGGTTGATGGCGGAGCCTGGTTCAATTGAGAAAAAGAGGGGGTAAAAAGTACCACAAATAAAAAATATACCTGTTTTAGAACACATGAGCCGAAAAAAGATATGTTCCTCATGCTTTCACCGTGACCAATTCTGCTGAGCTGGCATACCTAAAAGATGTAAATAAATGATATAAAATACATCATAGACAAATGAAAAGGCCATGCTACAGTAAACAATATCAACATGGTCATTGTGACGGACAAAGGCTCAGATCAGCCTGCACATTTGATAGCTCGGGACACAGATATCCCTAGATTTAGGCCAATGCCTACTCATACAGAGCATAGCGAAGAATCTGGTCAGCCAGCGTCGATGCACGTGTAATCATCTACTCCCATTACGGCCACTACACAGAAAAAAAACAGTATTGGAATGATGTACAAAATGCCATGAAAACTTTTTGCAGAATATCGCTCTCAGACGGCGAATGTGATCCCATGTTCCCCGTCAAGAATCAAAAGAACTAATGATGTAAACAAACATTATATACAGAAACATGTAGATGTATGTAGTCATCCATACAGTTGCTAGTTGGGCCTTGGTGGCTCAGTCGGACTGGTGTTCAGGCGGTTGCGGGTCCGACCTCTGATAAGTTCAGAAACATTCTTTCTTAGAGACTGTTTTATAAGATCAGTCTCTCCCTTTCGCTGATTCAAGAAGAACAGCTGTTGATTTCTAGTTTCTAGCGTAAGAATGCGCACTATACTTGTCAACAGCTTATGCATAAGCATGCCCAGGGTATGTCTGGTCAGGTTAACTGCCCGACTCCATAATACCCTAATAGTGTTTCTCCAAAGCGAAAACCCATACGTTCCAAAACATTGACTCCTAAAGCCAAACAATCATAAAACTGCATGTTACTGGATTTTTTTTCATGTTCACATCACGTGAACAAATCCGTGAAATAAAGAGCACCCAAAACCTATGTTTGGAGCAGAAATAAGGAAAATATCACAAATTTCCATCAGAAAAAAATACCTTTTTGGGGGTTTGAAATATAAGAATTTGATACGGGGTTATGTTGTAGATGGGCGTTTCCAACCCGAGGGATGACCGTGCTGAGCGGAACCGAGGCTACGCCGAGGTTCCGCTCATTCCAACCCGAGGGATGACCGTGCTGAGCGGAACCGAGGCTACGCCGAGGTTCCACTCAGCATGGTCATTCCGAGGGTTGGAAACGCCCATCTACAACAGAACCCCATATTGGATTATGTTTCTTGCACAACACCTCCCAAACATTTCCTTTTTATTTTGTAGCAAATAGCAGAACTATAGATATTATTTCTTTTCTTCTTTTTAAGATTTCATTCAAAATGAAAATTCAAAATTCTGTATTCAGTGTCCTTTAACAATGAATGAATCAAATAATTATCATTCTTATTGATTTTTTTTATTTCTTTTTTTTTTTTGTCGGTTAGTTTTGACAGCTCGCACATGTATATTGTTTACAACATAAAAGTAGTGCGGAAGTGGTTCCGGCAGTTGAATAGAATTGAAGCGCACTTAGGTTAGTTGCCTGGGTCGGAACATCAGGGTCATAACATAAATTTCTATCCCAGATTTCCTTGTCTGAAAATGCAAGAAAATGCACTATAACACACTGATGTGTTATCGTAATGACCTACCTCATCACGCTGACATAACTTCGCTTGATTACAGCCCTGTGGCGTTTCCTCATCTGTGCATGTATAACAAACCGGCCCTCGTGGCTTTCCAAATTCTGAAAATACAGATACAGACAATCAGCAATAATTCCGTAAGTTTTTTCTCACCAAAGGCTGCAATGTATGTGGTAGCCTCGGGACCAAATATGTCCCTCCGACTTGGCATTTAATGTCGACTATAGGACTAAGGCAAACGCTTGCGACGGACAAACACATATACGAACAAAGGAAGGGACGAAAAACTGAATTCTATTATCTTGCCATGTTTATTAACATTACGAAAGAAAGAAAATAATAATTTAATTATTTAATAGATGTGCCGATTCCTAAGAAGAAGCCCCAGATCAGTCTGTGCGCAGGATGAATGGACACTAGCTCAATGCTTCTTGAGCAGAAGAGACAGCATGATACCAAGTCCGTGAAACAAAGACCCCACTTCAACCCAACTCTATATGGAGTGTACCGGCCCCCGCCCATCGGGGCTTGAAAAAATAGATGGGCTGCATGATGCTTCCATGCAGAGCCGAAACTGACCGTTCCTGTATGAGCTGTCTGATCTGTGTCAACACTGTTTCCTCAGGATAAGTTAATCACGTTTGTGTGAAACCAAATATTTAGGTTAAATAAGAAATATATCGAATGCACAATTAGCGCTGGTGTGTGAAAAACTGCGCCAAAGAGCTATTCCAAAAGCGCCGTTTTTGCACTCACTAACAGGCGATGGAGTGATCCGGGACGTTGACGTTTTGGTAAACATTTTAATCATCACGAATGCACGCATATCCTTGAACCCAATTTTTATATAGTTAAACTGGTGTTTAAAAGGATAAACCTAATTTTTCTTATTTCTGCTCTAAAATGTAGATCGTGGGTTGTACCAATAATCTATATTTTGCGCAGAAGTAAGAACATATCACAATTTTTCATCTTAAAATTTTAGCTTTTTCGGCAGTAAAGTTTACATTGTTTTTGTATAAGGGTGTTTTCGTTATGCAACGAGTGGAGTCTTCCACATCCATGACGAAAACACGCCTATATAATTTTGCCCCCATCGAATCCCACTTTTATATAGTAAAACTGGGGTTTGCAGGGGTGAACCTTAATTTTTCTTATTTCTGCTCTAAAATATAGATTGTGGGTACTCGTACAAGGCGGTTCTAGAGAGTACCAACAATCTATTTTTTTGAGCAGAAATAAGAAAAATATCACAATTTTTCATCTTAAATTTTTCATTTTTTCGGCGATAAAGGTTGCGATGTATTTGTTTAGGCGTGTTTCCGTAATGTCATAAATTACCCTAAAAATACAATAACCACACTGTGAACCCGTTTACAATTCAGGAGTGGGGTTTACAACGGTAAAAAACAAAACAACAAAAAAAAAACGTTACATATACTGGCTTAAACTGTAGAGGAGCACATTCTTTCCTTAATGGCTGAGCTTTTTGTTTTCAGAAACCCTCAATTTATAGAAAAACCAATATGAAATTCGGGACGGTTACGAGAGGCGAAGGTGCCGTTTGTCTTACGCCACCATGGGCGTTCAACTGATATTGGCTTGTATGATGCTTCCACGCAGAGCTGAATCTGTTTTGGATGGCATGTTGGCCGTTTTGTGGGAAAGCAACTGTCCTTTTGGCTTTCCGCTATTGATGTTTCCATTAGGGTCTGTTGTTTCATGTTTGTGTTTCTTTCGCTTTGGTCTCTCTGATGGGAGCTGTGGATTGATTGTATCGGCTTCTGATCGTTGCATCCGTTGCATATTGTGCAGCTGGGGAAGACCTGCTGTCTTTGCAGCAGGTAAGAGTAGAGGGAGGGGGAATGATTTTTTTCTTCTGTTTCTTCACAGCCATTCATTTTCCTCCTTCTCACATGTCCATCTCTTTCATCTCCTCTACTATATCTTCTTTTCTCCTCTCTCTCCCCCCCACCCCCGTCCTTTCTCTAGGAAGCGACACAAAGTGACCCACAATGGTTTACATGTCGTTAAATTACAATAAAATAAAAAACGACCGGAAATATCACCTGCAAGAAGGCGGGAAAAGGACGAGATGTAGTCATACCCTTGTGATATTATATTAATTTGAATACAAACCTACCTTGAATACCACAACCCTCCATGTTACATAGAGTCCCGTTGCAGAATTTGGAACAGGTCACCAGACTACTTGATGAAGCAGAGGCAGACACCTACCAAGATAATGAGAGAAAAGTCCATTACGCAGATGACGTGCAGATACTTAATCTTTTCACCGTCTGATACATATACATTACGAAAATAGGCTTATACAAATACCTCCGAAAAAATGAAAAAAATTAGATGAACACCGTGATATTTTTCTTTTTTTTCCGCTCAAAATATAGATTTGGGGCACTCGTTAGCACCACCTCGTTGAGGCGGTTCTAACGCACTCGTTAGAACCGCCTCGTTGAGGCGGTTCTACCGAGTACATACAACCTATATTTTAATGAAAAATGAAGTTTACTACTGTACTATACAATGGTGAAAAACTACGCCCAATTAGTCTACATGTAACTACATGTAAGTGGGATACGCGTCCGACTATTTGGTTCGTTGCCTGCCGGAACAGCTACATTTGTTCATGGAGGCTGATCATGATTTTGCAGATTTAAACTTGAAAAGGAAAGGCGAGGTTAGGTAATTTAAAACTGACCGGCTCGATATGGCCTAGTTAAAAGGTCCGTTGACTAAAAACATTAAGTGAACTGGAAGTTATTCTTTCACCATCATATACATGTGTACGAGAACGCGATAGCTTCTAAGTAACTGTTGAACACATAAATGTTAGAAGAAAGTAAATTGAGTTAAAAGACTTTACGTTTATTTATTTATTTGTTTTCTTGTCATTTATACTAACGTTTGTGGCTGTAACTGCCATAATAATGCCAGGAAGTCAACGTCAAAAGACGGCTGGCGGTGGCGCCAACTCCGTTGCTACATTTGACATGGAAATGCTCCAGCAACAACTTTTTGACTTGTCAAAAGATGAAAATGGTTTTGCAAGCATGATAACTCTCATTAATGAGTCTAAGAAAGCTATACTTAACCAGGAAGATCGAACAACAGTCAATCAGGTCGCCATTCTGATACCATTCATCATGCTCAACAAGAGCACCACTGACGACGTCAACAAACTTAAAGTTTCCGTTGAAAAAAAACACCACAAATTTGAGAGTCATGGCTTATCATCATGATAAGCTTGAGCAATACACTCGGAGAGACAATTTAAAATTGTTCAACTTCCCAGAATGCCCAAATGATGACCTGGGTGACAAATTCGTTGAGCTGGGGCGGTGCTTGGTGTAACTATTTCAGAGACGGACATCAACACCATTCATAAGCTGCCAGGTCGTAGCCGATCTGGAACTATGTCAGTTATAGTTCGCTTCAACAATCGCAAAATAAGAAATGACCTCCTCTACTCTTAGAAGGCGGTTCTGAATACACCTGAATGTCCCTTCCGAGGGGTGTTCATACAAGAGGACCTCACCCAACCACGTTCCAAGCTACTGAAATTTATCAAGGCTTATGATAACTGCGAGAAGGCCAAGACCAGTGAGGGACGTATCCGCGTGACACTGAAGGAGGATCGAGGTGCAGGGAAATCTGTAATCGTTGAAAACCCAGATGATCTCTTTAAAATTGGTTTTGACTCTGTTGATATAACACAGTTTGGATACCCAGATATGTAGAGCCGAGATGAAAGTTATGTTTCTTTTGACCACGATTTAATATCACCTGATTTGTCATATTCCCAACCATCTAATGATGGAAATAATCACTCTGTTTTGTCAGCTGGTACTATAATCCCTGATCTGTCAGATCCACAACCATCAATTGATGGAAATAATCAGTCTTTTTTGTCAGATGATACTGAGATATATTCTGAGGGAGAAACAGTGATATATTCTCATAATAAATATTTAAATATTTTGTCCATCAATGTTGGGGGTTTATAAAAGAGGATTGATTGCCCTGAATTTGAAAAGTAGAAGTAAAACAAAGATCAGGAATTGATACAATTAACTTACTCCACCCATAAAAGACACCAAAGGGAAAGAAATACAAACATTAAGCGACCAGACCATAATGGAAACCTAAACAAAGGAAGGCCATAAGGACAGTTACTTTCCCACAAAATGGCCATATGGCCATCCAAAATTAAAAGACACAAGTGATACACACAGTAAGTAACAAACAACAACATAAATAAATCGCCACAGAAGAGCCGCCTTGGAACGGTCAGTGGAAGATTTCCACTGGGGGGCTTAAATCGATTTTACGGAATTTGAGGCTTTTTTATCTAAGTATGCCATTGTCTGTCTACAGGAAACACATTTTGATATTTATGATTCAGTCAGTTTAAAGGGATTTATTTTGCTTCCTACAATAGTTAGAACCGGTGCTAAATGCAAATCAGGTGGGATTGCGATCTTGGTCAGAGATTACATTTATGACACCATAAAATTGTTCAGAATAGTGGTGAATATTTCTATTGGTTCACCTGTTCACTTTGTCCAGATGTATTGTTTTGTGCATTGTACATTCCGCCAGAAGGCAGCAGTTATAGTGACTTAGCCATTTTTAATACATTAGAATCGGATCTACTTGAACTCAGCCAAGACCCGAATTATGTTTACTTGGCGATTTTAACTCGCGAACTGACAATTTAAGTGATTTGGCACCATATGATGAACACTTGGCAGACTTTTCATTTAATGATAAACAAAATGCAGAACTGTGTGAGTTAAATATAGGAGATCTGGGTTTTCCAACTGAAAGACCTAATTCTGACACACACTTGAATAACTATGGAAAGCGTTTCTACAAGTTTGTAAGTCTTTCAATTTATGTATTGAAAACGGTCGATTGGGCAGCGACATATTTCTTGGCAACAAAACCTGCAAAGGTTGCTCTGTCATAGATTATGCCATTTTATCTCCACTACTCTTTACTTCAGTCAAAGATTTTGAAGTACTACCCTTTGAACCCTTCATAAGTGATGCTCATTGTGGCATTTATATCTCTCTTACACGTTCTAGTCAAAAGTTTGAACAGTCAAAAGATAATAATGAAAACGGCTTGAATGAAATCATTCAACGGCGTAAAATCATTCTTCGATATAAAAAGATTGGGTACAACATGGATGTTATACGACAGACTGCATGCATGGTAGTTAACCAAATCACGGTTGGCAACTTTGCTTCCCTCTTTAATTGCACGCCGGTGGGTCAGGCCCCAGATTCTATGACGGCTCCAACGTAAAGGCTTATTTAGAATTAGAGAGATCTAATTCAAGGTAATGTTGGTTGGTGCCTGATGCTCTGTCTCTGGTAGGGCCCATCGGAGTCTAACTGTTGTTTTTCTTTTGCTCCAACATTTCAGTGGTTTCTTGCTGTCGAGTCCTCACCGTTGTCTCACCTCTGTGGTTCTTTTGATTTTTGTGTTCACGGAGATGTTGCACTGATGAGTTAGGAGGCCTTTATGCAGACTGAACAACTTATTTGTCTAAATCGCGACGGAAGTAAGGGCGAGGATTGTGGCCACGTAAAATCGATTTAAGCCCCCCAATGGAATTCTTTCCACTGACCGTTCCAAGGCGGTTCTTCTGTGGCGGTTTATCTATGGTGTTGTTTGTTCCCTACTGTGTGTTTCACTTGTGTCTTTTTATTTTGACTGGCCATGTGGCCATTTTGTGGGAAAGTAACTGTCCTTATGGCCTTCCTTTGTTTAGGTTTCCATTATGGTCTGGTCGCTTAATGTTTGTGTTTCTTTCCCTTTGGTGTCTTTGATGGGTGGAGTAAGTTAATTGTATCGATTCCTGATCTTTGTTTTACTTCTACTTTGAATACTAAAGCTATATGGAAGCAGGCAAATAGTCATATTTTCTTGGATCATTTAAACATAAATGATATACATGTACCTGATTTTACTGACAGACTTGCTTCGCTATCCATGAATGAAATCACTAAAGATAGTATTGAGGCCTTAGTTTCAGAATGCTCATCATTTTTGTTTAATGCAGCTGATGCTGCTGGTATGATTACACAAAAATTTATTAAAAGCAATCCCAATAATAAGTGCAGGCCTTGTAAATCCACTAAAAAACCTTGGTTCAATGATGAATGTCACAGGCTTAGGCTGCAATATATACGTGCCAAGAACCATAGGAGAAGGGTTAACGATGTGGAAAACTATCAATTTTTACAAAATGCAAGTAAAGCATATAAAATGTATAAATAAACACTGCAGCGACTATTAAAAAGATTTTATCAAAAAACTAAACTCTCTTAAAAACACAGACCCAAAATCTTTCTGGAATTTGCTAAACAAATCTGATAAGCACAGTGTTAACATTATTCAAAAGATATCCCTTGACACATTTGCTGAACATTTTAAAAAAACTTAACACTGTCCAGAATGTTGTATCAGACATGGTGCCGGAAGTGGATCTCTCTATTATCCCGGAATTTAATATGGAATTGAATGCTGAGAAAACTGAACAAGAAGTATTAAGAAGTATAACTAAATTGAAGTTGAACAAAGCATGTGCCTCTGATTTAATTTTAAATGAGTTCCTGAGGTGTTCTAAATCAAAGATGTTATCGGCATTTACTAAATTATTTAATGTGGTTTTTGCTTCCGGCTTCATTCCTGATAAATGGTCTGAAGGAATCATCTCCCCTATTTATAAGAACAAAGGTGACAAGGCAAGTCCAGACAATTACAGAGGAATTACAATACTGAGCTGCTTTGGTAAACTATTCACTGCATTCTTAAATAATAGGCTAAATAAATATCTTGAAGACATGAATTTACTAAATGAAGAACGGGCTGGCTTCCGTAAAAATTATAGCACTGCTGATCGCATCTTTAATCTAAAGTGTTTGATTGATCTGTATTTGTTTAGAGGTAAAAAACTGTATTGCGCTTTCATTGACTACACAAAAAGCATTTGATTCTGTTAATAGAATATATCTATGGCAGAAACTGCTAAGTCATAATATTGATGGTAAAATGTTTAAAATCATTCACAATATGTATGCAAATGCTAAATCTTGTGTTATGCTTGGGCATTTAAAATCTGCTATGTTTTCAAGTAATGTTGGTGTTAGACAAGGCGAGAACCTGTCCCCTATTTTGTTTTCAATATTTCTAAATGATTTAACAGAATTCATTTCTCATGCATATGATGGTTTGACTAATGTAATTGACATGGCAAAGATTCTCTTAATCGATGATGATATTGAGGTTTATATTGTTATATGCTGATGATACTGTGATTTTTGCTGAGTCTGATACTGAACTGCAAGCTGATTTAAATGCAATGTATTTGTATTGCAAATCATGGGATCTTGAGGTCAATCCATCCAAGATTAAAATCACCATATTTTCAAACAGGAAAGTGCATCAGAATCATAATTTTACATATAATGGCCAGGAATTAGAAATTGAGGATAACTTTGTTTATTTGGGGGCAATGTTTGTCTATAATGGTCGATTTCACAAACATAATCAAAGATTAGTAGACCAGGCGCGTGAAGCCTTGTTGGCTGGGCTAAGAAAATCTAGGAAATTGCATTTGCCTATTGATATACAGACCAGCTACCGGTAATAACCCATTTGTTTCGTTTCGCGGAGAAACCGCCTAACGCGAAATCCGCTATTTTCTCCGCAAAACAGCGAGAAAAGATAAAATGAGCGAGAAATTTCTCACTGAAATTCTCCCGGTTTCGCAGAGAAAATTCTCGGAGATTCTCGGAGAAAATTTGACCGATTGCTTTCATTGAAAATGAAATTACCCGCGTTTCGCGGAGAAAAAAATACAACTAGGTTTACGTGAAATTTTCGGCTAATTATTATTTCTTCGTTTGTTTGGCGTTGTTTTTGTAAACGAAGGCAAATGGTAGTCATTGTTAAATCATAATCAAATATTCTTTCATGCTACACAATTTCATTTTAGTTATTTATTTCTCCTTTGTATAATACCTTTTTAAAAGTCTCATGACAACTTTTATTCACATCATGAAAATACGCCTATTTATTCCTTACCCGCTTGTACCCCACTTTTAACCTGGGATTACAGGTGTATACATTATTTATCTAATTTCTGCTCACATAGATTGTGGGTACTCGTTAGAACCGCCTAAAGTGTACCCAAAATCTTGAGCAGAAATATGAAAAAATGCCAGAATTTTTATCCGAAAATTTTCCATTTTTTGTGGTAAAATTTTACAATAAATTTGAATAGGAGAGTTCTCATAATGAGTCGTACATGTAGGTTATTAACACCATAATGATGTGTGACATTTACCAAAAGCTCAGCTTGATGAAATAGATGGGCTGCATGATGCTTCCACGAAGAGCTGAAACCGACCCGCATGTGAGTACTGGTAAACCGCTTCCAGGATCTAAGCCTGCCCAGGCAAAGTGGTGCGAGTCGGACCGTCAATGCTTATAAATCCTGTTGGTTTCATGGGGTGGCAGGGCTTGAGATGTCATTTCCTCTTAATGTCAGGTAAAAGTCCCACAAAATTGGAAGCGACGTCTCCAAAATGACCTTTACATTGTTGACGGGGAGGTAAACCCTCAAACAAACAAAACCAAAAGCTCAGATTCGCCTCATTTATTTATGATTACAAACTTTCAAATTGCTACAGCAAGCGGTGCTTTGAATGCATAGTTAGTGACCAGTTTAAGAGGAACACATGAATTCCACCGCAGGCTAGGTCTATGTCGCGGACGAACGGACGAAAAACCAGACACCTATATCGCACCATGCTTCATGAAGGCGCGTGAAATAGGACATGCTACTTTGCATTCGCACGCATTATTTGCGCTACCAAGTCTCCTTCCCCGATCCCTCACCCACCATTAGGACACGGGGGCCAGTTACCTTCGGGGTGTACAGTAGACTTAACAAGATACCCAGGTTGCATGTCTGTACAAACTTCGCTGATTATCTTGGATAATTTTGTAGTTCTGCTCCAAGTTAGAGATCAGACTTATATGCAGCCTTGGAATGCTTGCCGCGCAATTTCCCCATATTAACCCTTTTTGTACCAAACGGAATCTTCCTCCTTACATATAGCATGAGTCCATGTCAAACTTTAGGGGTTTCAGGTTGTGTTTTCTTCAAAATTTATTAGGAAAATGGCTGAACTTTTTGCAAACAGTGTAGGCCCTAATCAGACGCCTCGTTCTGTGGCGTCTGATCTGGACCTGCACTGTTTGCCACGGTACCCGTTTAGGGTTTCCTGTCTGAAATGGGTTTAATGTCTGAGCAAAACTGAATTGTAAAGGCAAGAAACACAAGCGGGCCTCTGTGGCCTACTCTTAAACATTAGATCTCTCACTTGGGCTACATGTGAGCTTAAGTGTAAGCATCAGTGATGTTTAATTATTTGCAGTGTAAGAAAAAGATCAACCAAAATGTAGAGTGAGATCAGCGCCCACACACACACATGTACAAGCAAGATCCCCTTATTATATACATTGAGTTTGATTTTTCTAAAGTATTTACTTGAGAAAAAATAAAGTATTCCCAATATGGTGAACCGATAGAAAATCAACAGTTTTCAATCTATGAAGCGTTTACACAACAGTAAAAAAAGGAACACAGAAAACATTCATCATCTTCATATTGCGTAAGTGCATAAGATGCAAATCATTATGATTCCAACCTGATCAAAATCATACTTTACGATCGCTAGAGTTGTCGATCTGTGTACAAAGAACATGCATTTCGTCATATGCTTCAAACTTTGTGTACCAAATTTTAATGCACGAAAACAATACATGCACATGAACAAATATACATGTAGGTATAGGCAGATTTCGCGGAGAAACAGCGTGAACGACTTCACCTGTACTAATTGGCTTTCTCCGAGAGAAAGCGATGTTCGCGGAGAAATTTCGCAGCGTTTCGCGGAGAAATTAACCGCTTTGAAACGCGAATTTTTTTTCTTCTCGGAGAAATTTCTCGCTTGTTCTCCGAACAAAACAAAAGCCTATTACCGCGGAGAAAAATAAAATATGGGTTATTACCGGTAGCTGGTCTGTACAGTTACAACGTTTTGACTGTACAATAAGCCCTATTTTACTGTATGGCTCAGAGGTGTCTGGTTTTGAGAAGTGTGATATACTTGAAGACTTCTGTATTCAGTTTTATAAGATGATTATGAAAGCTAAAAAGACCACTCCAAATCTCATATTATACGGTGAACTTGGTAGATATCCCATTAATATTGTAATTAAATCAAGGATGATTAGCTTTTGGCAGAGAATAGTCAATGCAAATTCTGACAAAAATTCAAGTAAACTTTATAAAATAATGTTAGTTATGCATGAGAGAGGCTTTTTCTATTCTAAATGGCTTACATATATCAAAATGACCTTAGAGGAATGTGGATTAAGTGAAGTATTTCTTAGTCAAGTAGTCCCACTTATCATTGCTAAGGTTACTAAGGCTAAACTTATAGAAAACTACAAGCAGTCATGGAAAGAGTCAGTCTTTGCTTCTCCTAAATGTATAAATTTTAGAATATTCAAGCAAGTTTGTCAGTATGAAAATTATTTGTCTGCTTTACCAGAGGATCTTGCATTGCCTTTTTTTCCATTTTAGATCCCTGAATCATAAAATGCCCATTGAATGGGTAAGGTTTATAGGCATAGAAAGAGACGATAGAATCTGTCAGTTATGTCCTCTTCATAAACTTGGAGATGAATACCATTATATGTTGGAATGCACTTATTTTGATGACCTGAGAAAATTATACTTGCCAAGAGACCTGATCGCTAGACCAAATACTCTGAAATTTGAAAAAACTTATGTGCTTAAAAGATAGTGATGTTCAAGTACTGTTCAAAGTGGCAAAATTTTGCAAGGTGGTACTCAATACATTTCAGGAGATCTTCAGGACAATTTTACTCAACAATGACATAAAATTGCATGAATAAGTACAATCATGGATTATTCCACTAACTATTCTTCTAACCCCGTCACCTAATATTATATTTTGTGACATGGTCACATATTATTATTAATTGACTCTTGTCCTGTTGGGCCCGGACATGCCGTATCTTTCAAACATTGTGGATCCGGATCAGGTGGCTTCCGAGGAAGCTTTCTGATGGGGATCTTCATGGTTTGTCACACAGTTTGTGAGTTTGTTGCAATAATTTGCATCAAGTAATTTGATTGGTTAATAACCAGTGGTAGGGGCGGTGTGTTTGGATGTTTGGCGGGACATGGGTTAATGGACGATCTGGGGATGCGGGCCTGGAGGATTCTTCGTCTTACCCGCCATGACCTAGGGCAAATAAAATTTGGCGAATTTCAGTGGAACTGTACAGGGTTTATAACCCATCCCCTAAAGCCGTAAAGGTATTGCTCACCATGGCGCGTGGACATGTGGGGTTTTCCGGTCCAGGGTTGTGATCGCTGGTCCTGCTTGCACTGGTTGGTTCTCGTCGGCATCATATTTGTATGTTGGGGGGATGGCTAGTTTGAGTGGCCGGGGGTTGCAGATCTTTGTTTTGTGGTACCGAAGACTTTTCAAGAAATCATTACTTAACACACTCATGTGACATGGAGAATGTTTTCCTTCCCCAAAATAACTACTTTCTGTGATGAAAATACGTGATACTTTTTCTTATTTGTGCTGCGGGCATGGGTTGTGGGTGCTCATGGGAACCGCCTCGTTGAGATGGTTCTAATGGGTATCCCCGACCTGTGTCTTGGGGTGGGATGGGAGGAGTGTTATATGCCCTCGTAGGCCCCAGTTTTCTCTATATTGAGTGGGTTTTGTGGGGAGGGGGTTGTGGTGTTCATTTCACGGACTTGTTCACGTGATGTATTCAGGAATATTGGTTCTTTACACAGTGTGCATTCAAAATTGACATTACCAGAAAGTGGTTTGACTAAGTATTATCATGCACATTTTTCTTGTCAAATGACATATTGATCTAGTCAGTGACATATTAATGTTTGATCTTCGGGGTTGTATTCTCTGGTGATGTTTGCAGTGGTTGGGCTCCAGTTTGTATCACGGTTGTGTGCTCTATAGGCTGACTACTGCAAACAATTTGCTCTTCATTGCCAAAGTTTGCAACTTTCCTCAGATGTTTGTTTTGTGTTTAATTTGTTGAACGTTTTGACTTTTGCTCCAGTAGGAGTAACAGTCGATAATAAAATCTTGAAAATCTTGAAATCTTGATTACCAGGAAGTACAGGTGAATTGACAGAAAAATTATGTTTTGGAGTGCAAAAGGCATGTTTGTTAAAGTTAACTACGTGTCAGAGCAAGTAAACAAAACTTTACATATGCAACTACTCGAAAAAGTGCTGAAACATGGAAAGTGTGAGTATTCCGCCAGTCTTCGCCTGTTGAACTTGAATCCTGTTTTTAATTTGTGATCTTTCAAGAACTTGGCATTTAATATGTGCACACAATAGTTCAAAATTAAAACTAGACAACAATAATTTATCACTCTGCGGACCTGCTCCAGAGGAGCCCCAGAATGTTAATGATAAGTGTAAATAAAATAATCAGATACCAGCATAACAAGTATTGGCTTACCTATAAAATTTGCCAGTTTTTTTTTATTGTTACTAACAGTTGTCATGTGACAGTTAAAGAATCATATTTCAACAAATAATTTGGGGACTGAAAAGCAGAGGCTATGTCATTCACTTGTGTAGATCTGCTTTGATCCAGATTTTACGTTTGGGGTTTTGCATATGGCATGGTGGGGTCTTTCGTCCTAGCTCGGTGGTTTCTTCCACCATGAAGTCCACATTATGCCAAATGTAGTGCCTTCAAATTCATTGGAGCCTTCATTGTAAACAAAGAATTATAACTAAAGTTTGAAACTCTAACAGGAAAGAATTTGCTCCTAAGGAGCAAATTCTTTCCTTTTAGTAGTGAAAGTGCTGTGGAACAGTACATGTGTTGTGACTTTGAGCAAGATGCTTTTTACACAATACTTTTTTTTGTTTCTACCCAAAAAGAAATCCTAAAATACCTGCGAGGCGGAATTACAGAACACGCCGACTGAGAGCAAGATCCCTCTCCAGGAGGGCTCTTTTGATAAAAAAATAAAACGAGAGAAAGAAAGATAAAAATGGCATGGAAGTTGTCTCTCTAGTGAAGCAATGACAAATAGACTGCTTACACAGAGTTGATGGTTGTCAGTGAGAATCTGAATCTGTAAAATGATCCCATAGCTAAGGCATTCAAGTGACTTACTTCTATCCACAAAAGTGACTGCTCAAGATATATAAATTAAACATGAATTCATTTAAAATTCTTAGTTAGAAATTAATATCCTGCTCTGTCTTCCACCTCCCCGTGGTGAGCAGGGGGCAACGGATATATGCCTTCCATTAAATTTGGAAGGTACTTATTTGGCTAACGGAAGCTACAGAAAATTATTCACTTTTGCAATATAAATAGAATATTGCATTTTAATGGAAAGGGCATTCAAATGAATTATATATGTGCTAATGTGCAGCTTCAAATTGTAAGATAATAAGCCTTATCCTGCTTAATAGATAAATGAAGCCAAACTCAGTTGCTGATTATCAAACAATCAAACTACTTGATATAATTAATTCATTCAAATCTCAAACTTCATATCAAAAAGTGAAGATTCTGATCAGATGGATCATTCATAAGCCATCCTAACTAGATCTACATTGTTTACAAAGGTAGGATTTGTTCTTTAAAATAGCAGGACATGGACTCCTGCTATATATAATGTAGAAGATTCCATTTGGTACAAAAAGGGTTAAACTTGTTAAATTTTGCTTTTTGGGCAAGGTGGTATCCACATTACGTTATAACACCCCAGTGTGACAGGCTATCCTTTGTGTCTCAAAATATGGCATTATTTCTGTCTAAGTTTTGGGATTATCATTCTTATCTATGCTACAAACATGGTAGATTGTTGTACATAATGACCTTATTGTAGATTTTTAATACCATAGAAATCCTAAAAAAATGAACATTTTGAAGACATGCTTTTGCAAGGTTGGCTAGTTATGGGGAATGGAAACACCTTCACGTGAGGCAACTCCTGCAAAAGTATTTATGTCTCCCATTTCAATAGGGGTCAACTCTTAAAGGAAAGAATTTGCAAATTAGTTTTGTCTAAAAGTGCCAAACATTGTAGGCCCTGGTCAGACAGGAGCAGTTTGATCTGGGTCTGCAGTGTTTGCTTAGGCCTGTTTATCCCTATACGGCTTCCCTAATCTGTGTTTTGAGCAGCACTAAGAAAATAATCCATACCCTTGCAACCCCCAATTCTCTATATAAAAAAAAGATAGTCATGGATTAAAACAATATAAGGTTTGTAATGAATAACAGACAAAACTTGGGCATTAAATTTGGACAAATGAAGATAAATTCAACAAATATGCTGCATTTTGAGATTCCAAGCTTAAGAATTAATGCTCACCAAGGCTCAAGAAAAACACAACTACTGAACTCATTTAATAAATTAATTATCCATCTGTTATAACCTTAAATTGAAAGAACACAAAAGTCAACTTACTTCATGCTGTGGTTATAGATCTCAAGACATGTTAAAATATATATATGTAGGTGGGTGGGGTAATCTTACAAAACTGATATAGAATTATGCGTCTGTCTGACACAGTTTCATGGCAGACAATAAGATTATCAAACCATATGTTACATCTACGCCAGTGATGTAATTCAATGTCAATGAGGAAGTAAAAAGTATTGAAGTAACTATTTGACAAGAAATTCCCATGTTTATGTGGAATTTCCACTTTTTACAAGCCATCATGAAATTGTGTATGTCAGTATGACCAATAGACCATGAGTGAAAGCTGTGCTGTTTTAAAGGTTTATGCTCTTAGGTTGTCATATGCCAAAAACTGCACTTAATTTAACTTCTTGAAGCTGACACATTCTTAGTAGTAAATAAATAGACTTTTGTGAAATATGTGGGTGGGGTACTCTAAACCCCTGAATAGCTGATTTCTGTGGCAGTGCTAGGAATAAATACTGTAAATGACCTTAAATAAGATTTATTTTTGCATGTTTTCAATACTTGATTTCAAAATTGTACACGCATATAGTATGCACATGATGAAAGTGTTCCCCTATGTATATTTCTGATTAAAATCTTTTTTCTTTTCTTTTGGGGTATATGTAAATTTGGAAAAATATATGAGAAAGTAATCCATATACCTGTTATTTTCTCTGTCTGGTATTAACCCACATACCTTCTTGCATGATATAGTAGTTTTTGACAGTAGTCTAAGGAGTATTTTTTTTTACAGATAAGATTTTGTTAAAAAATATGTGCAGTGAAATAGGTAAATTATCAGAGGCTGAATTCTTTGCCATAACATTGATATTTTATTTTTATCCTTTTGTGGGTATAGATTTGACAGTTTCTCATTATGAGTAAATATTATGAAGATTCCTTTTGAAATATTGATAATTACCAAACTGTTCTGTTGCCCAGTGATTTAGAAATCAGATACCAGGAGTGTAATGTCTCTTCCAAAAGTGTGTAACTTTTAACACTCAAAATATGCTGTATGTCCTTACTTTGGTGACCTAGTATCTTGAAAAATAATCCACGTACCATCGATTTTCTTTTCATATTTCAAAAGCACAAAGTGCAAATATTCTAAATGACAAGTTTCATCAAAATCTATGGATAGCAAATTTTGGGTCAAGTGTACCCATTCTCCTTAAGTGTTTTGGAATCGAAATAGATTAGCTTTAGTTCCGTGATGTATTATGTGATAAATTACTCAATAAATCACTGCTATTATTGATCTCGTTCTTAAATCAAATCTAGGAATTGGGATTATGGTATTGAAACTTGTCAGTGGACGCGTCGCCGTCAAACAAAAATCCTAACCCGGAATTTCCCAGCAGACTAGTCTAACACAGCATGCTTATACAGGCAGTAGAAAGGAACTGTGATTTAATCTGCATCAAATCACATGGCGGAATAGCTTTACTCGAAAAGCCGCGGTTGTATGGCGTCACCCACAAAATCATTGGAGTTAGACGGTGAAAGTCATTTTACAAAAGACAAAAATACATGTGTTGTAGTAAATACTTTTTGCGGAATTTCTTCTAATAGTGGCGAAAGGTTGAGATAATTTGAAGCCAACAACAAAAGTGCTCATATTTCAATGTGTTAGAAAGGAAAAAAAATCGTTTCTAATGAGCGATTTTTTAAATATAAATCAGTCTGTCGGCGAGTTTTAAATAGTCTAATCAATCGCGCTACGGTCTCGTGTCCTCCAAACTGTGATTTTTGTACTCAGCGATTCCCTGCAAGAGCTCATTAATTTTTTAATTAACACGCCCCTATTTAAAATGACAGTCATGAAGGTAGTCATTTACCTGTTGCCGTTTGCAGCCTAGATTCCAGACTGTAGCTGTACTTGTGTGACTTCGAAGCTCCTTCTCTATGTAACACTCCTGAGAAAATAGTGAAAAAAATAGAAGTGGATGCAATGATCAGGAATCGATACAATTAACCCACAGCTCCCATCAGATACACCCAAGGGAAAGAAACACAGACATGAAACAACAGACCCTAATGGAAACATCAACAGCGGAAAGCCAAAAGGAAAGTTACTTTCCAACACAATGGCCAACTGGCTATCCAAAACAAAATAATATCAGTGACACAAACACTCAAAGTCAAGCCATAACAAAAATAAACCGCGACAGGAGAACCGCCTCGGAACGGTCAGTGAATCGAACTCCACTGGGGGGGGGGGGGGGGGGCTTAAAACGATTTTACTGGGCCACAGTCCTCGCCCTTACTTTCGTCGCGGATTAGACAAACACTTTGTTCAGTCCGCATGAAGGCCTTCTAACTCATCAGTGCAACTTCTCCGTGAACACAAAAAATCAAACAACCACAGAGATGAAAGAACGGTGAGGACTCGACAGCAAGAAACCACTTTAATGCTGGAGCAATATTATAGAATGAACAAAAAAAAAAAAAAAAAAAAAAAAAAAAACACCTAGACAAATGTGCAGGGCCAAACAAAAAAGGATCTTCGAAATAGCTTCCTCTTACCAGTGTTTCTCATGGAATAATAATTAAGAAACAAATCAGCTCTAGCAGTGATTTATTGAGTTTGTGGGTCAGTTATAAAGTAGATAAGATCACGAGTGATCGCAAATTGTTATTAATTACTCGACAAATCACACACAAGAGCTGATCTATTTGTTTGTTTGATTGATTGATTAGAGGTTTAACGTCCCATTCAACACTGTAAAGGTCATTTTGGAGACGTTGCTTCCAATTTTGTGGAACTTTTACCCGACATTGAGATGAAATGACATCTCAAGCCCTGCCGCCCATGAAACCAATAGGGCTTATAAGCATGGACGTTCCGACTCGCAGCGCTTTGCCTGGGCAGGCTTAAATCCTCGAAGTGGTTTACCAGTTCACTTGTGCGGTCGGTTTCAGCTCTGCGTGGAAGCATCATGCAGCCCATCTGTTTCTTCAAGCCCCGATGGACGGGGGCCGAGCTGATCTATTTCGCTTCTAACATGTATGTACTATACATCGACTTTTGTTGTTTCATCACGTGAACAAGTCCGTGAAATGAAGACCCACCCCACTATACTCCACTTTAAATAGAGAAAACTGGGATTGAATCGGGTATTCATTATTTTTCTTTTTTCTTTTTTGCTGAAGGACATAGGTTGCAGGTACTCGTCGGAACCGCCGCAATGAGGCGGTTCTAACGAGCACACACAATCTTTATCTGCAGTATTTATAAGAAAAATATCACGGGTTTTCATCAGAAAAATGGCAATTTTGGAGAAGTGAAAAAATGCACTATGTCACACGGGTGTGTTATCTTAATGTCTTTACATTGTCAAAGGTTGTACGAGTGGTGTCATGAAACGTCGGCTTTCATTGACGTCACTCGGCACACTACTTCGACTAGTGATTTGTTGCATGATAAATCACAGTTCCTTTCCATTGCCTATATAGGCGCTGTATGTTGCAATGTACAGCAATCATAGAACAAGATAAGGTGGACAAAGGACAATATTTGTTAACTTTCCTTAAAATGCTGTTGTACGAGTATTAACCCTTATCTTGCTGTTCACGACAACCCTTATCTTAGCAAACAATGTAGATCCAGATCAGATGGCTTCTGAAGAAGCCATCTGAACAGGATCTACATTGTCCAGATCAGATGGCTTCTGAAGAAGCCATCTGATCAGGATCTACATTGTCTGGCATTCAGTTAATGAATTTGTAGCAATAAATTGCATCAAGTAATTTGATTGGTTGACAGACAGAAATTGGTGTGGCTTAAATGAATATTCAGCAAGATAAGGGTTAAAATAATGTACCCATAGAAACATTTTGTGACAATTAGTGACTGATTTTTTTGTGTGACTTTTCCGCGTTGAACCGCAAATGTGCAACTAACGGTACAAATGAATACCCACAGCAGAGGTTTATTTGGAGAACTAAAGAAAATAACCGGTGCTTCAGCTGAAGTGCACGACCCGCCGGATGCTTTTAGCTTTATGAGTGTTACCATATATGGGTATGGCGACCATTTTGGTCATGTGACCTGGACCTAAAACGGTTCCCTCAATAAATGCGCCTTATCGTAAGAAGCAAAAATATATCTTATACTTGAGTACTGTATTCTGAATCGTTTGCAGGATAAAATACATTCTCACTTTTCCAATACAAAAGCATATGTGTCAAAGTTTGACCTAGGCACAAAGAAGGTCAATGTCAACCCAGGGTCACCATTTTAGCAATTTATGATGGGCCTACGTCCCAGATGCTATTTATCAAGTTTCGTGGAAATCTGCCCAGTGGTTCTGGAGAAGAATATTTTTGAATGGTTATTACCATATATGGCTTGGCGGCCATTTTGGTCATGTGACCTGGACCCCATGAGCAAATTTTGGTTTCCCTCATCCCATAGAGGCTCCATATGAAATTTGACTGCAATTGGCCAAACGGTTTCCGAGGAGAAGCAGTTCGAAAATTTTCACATTTTTCGCCTCGGCGAGGCTATACTAAATGGAATTTAATATTTCGCAAGTTCATTGGTTAGATCTCATTAATATCTATCAGTATGCCAAAAATTGTTTAAATATTCCAAGCGGTTAAGTCACTATCCCCATTTTTCACAAACGGGTTACGGACGGACAGAAAGCCAGACCATATATGGCTTTGCGGCCATTCTGGTCATGTGACCTGGACCCCATGAGCAAATTTTGGTTTCCCCCATCCCATAGAGGCTCCATGTGAAATTTGACTTCAATCGGCCCAACGGTTTCCGAAAAGAAGCAGTTCGAAAATTTTCACATTTTTCGCCTCGGCGAGGCTATACTAAATGGAATGTAATATTTCGCAAGTTCATTGGTTAGATCTCATTGGTATCTCTCAGTATGCCACAAATTGTTTAAATATTCCTAGCGGTTAAGTCACTATCACCAATTTTCACAAGCGGGTTACGGATTTTTCGCCTCGGCGAGGCTATACTAAATGGAATGTAATATTTCGCAAGTTCATTGGTTAGATCTCATTGATATATATCAGTATGCCAAAAATTGTTTAAATATTCCAAGCGGTTAAGTCACAATCACCAATTTTCACAAAGGGGTTATGGATGGACAGACAGACAGACCATATATGGCTTGGCGGCCTTTTGGTCATGTGACCTGGACCTCAGTAGCGAATTTTGGTTTCCCCCATCCCATAGAGGCTCCATATGAAATTTGACTTCAATCGGCCCAACGGTTTCCGAGGAGAAGCAGTTCGAAAATTTTCACATTTTTCGCCTCGGCGAGGCTATACTAAATGGGATGTAATATTTCGCAAGTTCATTGGTTAGATCTCATTGATATCTATGAGTATGCCAAAAATTGTTTAAATATTCCAAGCGGTTAAGTCACTAACACCAATTTTCACAAACGGGTTACGGACGGACAGAAAGAAAGACCATATATGGCTTGGCGGCCATTTTGGTCAAGTGACCTGGACCCCATGTGCAAAGTTTGGTTTCCCCCATCCCATAGAGGCTCCATATGAAATTTGACTTCAATCGGTCCAACGGTTTCCGAGGAGAAGCAGTTCGAAAATTTTCACATTTTTCGCCTCGGCGAGGCTATACTAAATGGAATGTAAAATTTCGCAAGTGCATTGGTTAGATCTTATTTATATCTATCAGTATTCCAAAAATTGTTGAAATATGCCAAGCGGTTAAGTCACTATCACCAATTTTCACGGGTTACGGATTTTTCGCCTCGGCGAGGCTATACTAAATGGAATGTAATATTTCGCAAGTTCACTGGTTAGATCTCATTGATATCTATCAGTATGCCAAAAATTGTTTAAATATTCCAAGCGGTTAAGTCACTATCACCAATTTTCACAAACGGGTTACGGACGGACAGACAGACAGACCATATATGGCTTGGCGTCCATTTTGGTCATGTGACCTGGACCCCATGAGCAAATTTATTTTGCTTTCCCCCATCCCATAGAGGCTCCATATGAAATTTGACTTCAATCGGTCCAACGGTTTCCGAGGAGAAGCAGTTCGAAAATTTTCACATTTTTCGCCTCGGCGAGGCTATACTAAATGGAATGTTATATTTCGCAAGTTCATTGGTTAGATCTCATTGATATCTATCAGTATGCCAAAAATTGTTTAAATATTCCAAGCGGTTAAGTCACTATCACCTATTTTTACAAACGGGTTACGGACGGACTGACAGACTGACCGAATTACAGAATGACACGGTGATTTTAGGGCACTCTTAGAAAATCAACCGACTTCAGTCGGTCGTTTTTTCTGCGGGTCGTGCAATCAAAGCTGTCGCAAAATACACATTTTTACTGTTGCTGTTACACTAGCTGCTATTACCTCGAGTATAAGTATAAATCGAAAAACTGATGGCGGGGTCAAACATCCGTACACATACCAAGACTATTCCAGGAAATCGTACCACTTCTTAATGTCTGTCTATGCTCAACCTGGCACACATAAATGCACATAGGACATGTATGTTGCTATATACCGGTTTATACCGGTACAAAATGTTACCAAAAGTAATTATTGTACCTCGCCATCTGCACATCTGGCCACAGAATGGCAGTCAATAACTCGGCTGATCCTCTGACAGTTGTAGCAAGTTAGTCCATAACGCTTTGCTGCAAAAGAGAGAGGGCATTATCACAAAAATATACTAGAGAGGAAAAGAAACGTTACACTTGAGCTTACACAAGAAAAAACTTACAATAAGGTCTGAGAGACCAGCGACTAGCGATAGGAAGGAATAACTGGAGTTTACAGGGATGCACCACATAACGAAAACACGCCTGAACATTTTACCACCAAAGCAAATGAACATTTTCAGAGATAGAAATGCTGATAGTTTATGCTCAAAACAAAGATTATGGGTACCCGTCGAAGCGGTACCAACAGGTACCAATAATGTACGTTTTTAAGCAGAAAAATGCATACCCCTCAAACCCCAGATTTACTATACGAAAATGGGGTTAAAGGGGGTCAAAATTACATAGCTGTGTTTTCGCGATGATTGTTTCCTTGTTTTTGTTCTCGGAAATGCTGTGAATTACGAGTGTTCGTTAGAGCTACCCGATTGTAGCCAGATAAAGAATATTTCAGAAAGCAAAGCCAGACGAAGACTATTTCGAGAAGATTTTAAAACATTTTAGCCAGATAGTGACAATTACGAGAAGATTTTAAAATACGTATGCTTAGCGAGATAAAAAAGGACTATCTGAAGAAGCAATGTTTGCGCGTGCATTGTGCTTTTTTCATTTCCAGTGTAAACTCTAATGAAAACATGCAGAAAACAATGTAGTACATACTTCCATGAACGCATCGAGTCACATTATTCTCAGAGACTTCAAGTGACTCCAGGCTAAACCATAATTTTCTAGGGGCGTTGATGATGTCAACGATGTTCCACTCTTTGTAGCTTTGTAGAAAAATAGCGTGTAAATGTTTTTTTTTTCCGCTTTGAAACTTTGCCCTATAAGCATTTTGTTGCCTAGTAATGAGGGGCAAATAATGTAAATATAAAAAAGTAAACTTAATTTTTCTGCTTTTAATGAAAGTATGAACGACAGCGGGTCGCTAGCAAAATTTACATGAACCTCTTCGGGGTTCTTTTACTTTGCAAGTGACCCACTGCATTCATACTTTCATGAACAGCAGAACACCGGCCCCGATAGCTGAGTTGGTAGAGTGTCCGCTCCGGGGAACGGGAGGTCACGGGTTCTATCCCGGGCCGCGACATACCAAAGTAGTTAAGAATGGTGCTAGCTGCTCCTCGCTTGGCACTCAGATTTACGGGATAGAGCTAGGACTGGTCGACTCAGTGTCAGGATAATGTGACTGGGTGTGGTATCATGTAATGTGTCTGGGACATGATACTTCAGTGAGGCAGCACTATTAAAGTGAGCATTGAGCTCCCTGTCGCAACCAGACACCGTCGTGATATGACTGAAACATTGTTGAAAGCGACGTTAAACCCGAACTCACACACACACACATGAACAGCAGAAAAATAAAATTCATTTCTTAAGTGAATGTGATTAGCTCTGTCCTGGTGAATACGACAGTCCCACCTTTACAGTGTTGATCCAGATCAGGGATAGGATCATCTGATAGGATCTACACTGTGAGTCATTTAATCTGTGTATGACATGAACGTTCAATATTGATCAATTTGATTGACTGACCGTCAGAAATGGGTGTAGCAAAATGAATGTATTCAGCAGGACAGGGTTAAAAGTTTACCGTAGCTCCCGGGTTCCACAGTCAAAGGAATAAGAATGACAAGCACTATAGTGTAAACTCGATCTGAAATGACCAAAAGGGACTCGCAATAAGGAAAACGCATGTTGTCAGATAAAGGTTATAGAGGATCTTACATGAGTGTTCATGCATTATTGAAGTTATTAAACGAGTTGGGAAAAAGGTATAGAATGCGAGGGTTAAACACGATTAAACAGCACGTTCACCGGTCCATAAATACATGTAGATACCTTTGTAAATCCCAGTTTACATGGGAAAAGTGGATTACATTACGCAAACACGCCTATACAAATACATTGCCACCTTTATCGCCGAAAAAAAAGAAAATTGTATGATGAAAAATTGTGATATTTTTCTTATTTCTGCTCAAATAAGAAAAATAAGTTTACCCCGAGAAACCCCAATTTTACTTTAATATGAAATTAGGCACTGCCTAGTCACGGGCATGGTTATTACTATGTCCATTTCAACAATCAATCAACACTATTGTCAGGGATTTTCGATTTAAAATTTACAAAAAAAATTCTTTCTACAAAATCATTTGTACAAAAATGAATAAAGTGGATAGTGATTGGACAACACTCTGAAGCAATTAAACAGATCGGTTGATAACTCATGGGAATCTTAATCTCTGTATTATAGTTATAAATCTTATTTAATGCTCGGCTTAAAGTTACTAAAATACCACCCACCCCCCACCAACACAGTACACTTCAAAATATGACTTTGAGCAATCAATGTTTTAAACATTAAAGTGCTATAACTCTGCTGAAAATGAATTGATGTAAACAAAATAGAGGTCCAGTAGATGAAGCTCAATACCAAATATCAAAGACCTAGGCCTTGTGGTTTCACAGCAAAAGATTTTTAAAGATTTTCCAATATAAGTCTATGTAAAACCAAAGGGTCTCGGGGCGGGGGCATTTTTGGCCCCGGGGCTAGAATTTGAACAATCTTAGTAGAGGTCCAATAGGTGAAATTTCACACCAAAGACGTAGGCCTTGTGGTTTCACAGAAGAAGATTTTTAAAGATTTCTCCAATATAAGTCTATGTAATACAAAAGGGCCCCAGGCGGGGGCATTTTGGTCTCAGGTCTATAATTTGAACAATCTTGGAAGAGGTCCACTAGATGAAGCTTTATACCAAATATCGAAGGCCTAGGCCTTGTGTTGTTTCAGAGAAGACGATTTTTCAAGATTTTCCCTATATAAGTCTATGTAAAACCCAAGGGCCCCAGAGCGGAGGCATTTTTTGCCTCAGGGCTATAAGTTGAACAATCTTGGTAGAGGTCCACAAGATGAAGCTTCAAACCAAATATCAAAGACCCTGGGCTTTGCAGTTTCAGACAAGAAGATTTTTAATGATTTTCCCTTTATAACCCTATGTCAAACCAAAGGTCCATGGGGCAGGGGCATTTTTGGCCCCAGCACTATAATTTGAATAATCTTGGTAGGGGTCCACTAGATGAAGCTTCATACAAAATAGCAAAGACCTGGGCCTTGCGGTTTCAGAGAAGAAATTGTTTTAAAGAGTTTCCCTATATAAGGCCATGTAAAACCAAATGGCTCTGGGGCGGGGACATTTTTGGTCCCAGCACTTTAATTTGAACAATATTGGTAGGGGTCCACTAGTAGAAGATTCATACCAAATAGCAAAGACCTGGGCCTTGCGGTTTCAGAGAAGAATATTTTTAAAGAATTTCCCTATATAAGCCCTTGTAAAACCAAAGGGCCCCGGGGCGGGGGCATTTTGAACCTAGCACTTTTACTTGAACAATTGTGGTAGGGGTCCACTAGATGAAGCTTCATACCAAATAGCAAAGACTTGGGCCTTGCGGTTTCAGAGAAGAAGATTTTTAATGATTTTCCCTATATAAGCCCATGTAAAACCAAAGGGCCCCAGGGCGGGGGATTTTGAGCCCCAGCACTATAACTTGAACAATCTTGGTAGGGGTCCACTAGATGAAGCTTCATACCAAATAGCAAAGACTTGGGCCTTATGGTTTCAGAGAAGGAGATTTTTTAAGTTTATGGTGAAAAAAGTCTATTTTTGGCTCCTGTGACCTTGATGTGCAACAGACCGGAACCATTTGAACAACTTTGAAAGGGGACCACCTAAGGATCATTCCTGTGAAGTTTGGTCAACATACGAGCAGTGGTTTAGGAGGAGATGTTGTTTGAAATAATTGTTGACGCACGCACGGTGGACAAAAAGGGATCCCAAAAGCTCACCACGTCACTTTCGATACAAATTCGATGCATGTTTTTTTTTTACCATAAAAGAAGTGTTTCTTTGAGCTTGCAAATATATTTATAAAACATGCATCGAATTTGCCATCCATTATACTCATTTGCCACAGTTTTCGTTCATGATTAGACAATCATCTATTTATAGACAAAACAGCTGATCTGACAACAATGAAACAGTCCCAATTAGGCTATATCTTGGCAACATAAATTCATACTCAAGGTGAACCACTCAAAGCTTCTTTGGAAACTCCATCAGTACGGGTCAGAGGAAACGTCCTCCGCTGCATTCGTGCCTTCCTTGGTAACTGCTCGCAGACTGTGGTCCTTGATGGTGAGGAATCAGAATCTGTACCAGTGACTTCAGGTGTCCCACAGGGCTCTGTCGTGGGTCCGATTCTGTTCTTATATACATCAATGACCCACCAGATGAGCTAACCGCAAAAATACGTCTGAAAGGGAGCTTTCCACTAAATGTTTTTCATAGGTGACAATAGTAACATTTTACCTGCTCCAGCAAAAACTACACATACAAAAAATTTCAAACCTTGCTGGTTTATAGAGCCATCCTAGCCCAACAAGTTAATGAGAAAAAATCCACAAGCTAATCGGCTCATTTTTAAGTTACAGTCAACCATGTTTGTTTAACTGCAAGAACGGACTAAATAAAACCAATATTTTTAAAGTAGGGGTCACCATATAAAATCAGCAAAACTTTCTTTGAGCTTGCAGATATATTTATAAAACGTGCATCCCCATTTTCCCATATTTTCTCAATATCTGAATTGCAAATACTTTCTGGCATCATGTATGAGTTCAGATCCCATGGACAGTAAATGTGTCTGTTAGCCAAGTCATCTACATCTACCAGCCATGTGTTTGGCTCTGCATCTGTCTAAATCTGGCTGTCCATGAACATATCCAAATCAAATTAGCTGCCTTAAGGGTACACAAGAAGCATGTCAAAGAAACACTTCTTTAACTGACACTGCTTACAAATGACATGCAACCAGTGTCTTTCATGGATGTGACCTGGTCCCAAGTCAGGCTCTAACTGCTGTCTTCTTCATCCAGATAATGAGTCTGCTGTACGAAAGGATATCAATTTTTGATTATTTGAAAAAGATTATTAAAGATGTTATGGATACCCGTGGAATGCTATGTTGTGACTGTTCCACCAAGAACCCACAACATTTCTTTTTAGCTCACCTGTCACGTAGTGACAAGGTGAGCTTTTGTGATCACTTTTCATCCGTCGTCCATGCGTGCGTCTGCTGTACGAAAGGCTATCAATCGAATTTGCCAATCATTATACTCATTTGCCACAGTTTTCGTTCATGATTAGACCATCATCTATTAATAGATAATCAGCTGATTGTGACAACAATGAAACAGTCCCAATTAAGCCATATCTTGCCAACATAAATTCATTCTCAAGGTGAACCACTCAAAGCTTCTTTGGAAACTCCGTCAGTATGGGTCAGAGGAAACGCCCTTCGCTGGTTTTGTTCCTTCCTTGGTAACTCAGGCAGTTTGCCTAACATCATCAGTTTAATAGTGTTTAAGTCGACCTGTCATGTAAGCCCCTTTCTGTACAGAATGTCCCCAAAAAGAATATCAAACTGGCAAACAGTGCATGCAGTCCCAATTCAGATGTCGCAGAATGCAGATCTGATCATGGCCTTCACTGTTGATCGAATTTCGATGGCAAGTTCATATGGTGTTAGGATCTATCTATCTCTCTACTGGATGTAAGTCTATGGTCGGGATCTGTAAATAATTTCATGTTGTGAGGTACAAATAAATGGCAAAAAGTGCACTGTCAGTCGGATAACTGTGTAGGCTTTCATCCTACAAACCTTGTGTGTACAAAATGTACACCTGCGAGTAATGGTCAAATGTGACCGATCACAAGATGGATAGATACATGTAGATAGATACATAGATATATCAGTGGTTAGTGCACTTGCCTCTGACGCTAGAGGCCCCGGTTTGATTCCTGGTGGCAGTGATTATTTCTGGATACGAACACGCTCCATTGGCATCATCTGCTGGGTGAATGGCAAAAAGTGCAACGTCGTTTGGATAGCTGTGTAAGATTTAATCCTACAAACATTGTGTGTACTAAATGTTCACCTGCGAGTAATGGTCAAATGTGACCGATCACAGGATGGATGGATGGATAGATACATGTAGATAGATACATAGATAGATCAGTGGTTAGTGCACTTGCCTCTGACGCAAGAGGCCCCGGTTTGATTCCTGGTGGCAGTGATTATTTCTGGATACGAACACGCTCCATTGGCATCATCTGCTGGGTGAATGGCAAAAAGTGCACCGTCGTTTGGATAACTGTGTAAGCTTTAATCCTACAAACCTTGTGTGTACTAAATGTACACCTGCGAGTAATGTTCAAATGTGACCGATCACAGGATAGAAAGATAGATAGATCAGTGGTTAGTGCACTTGCCGCTGGCCTGCTGGCTGAATGGCAAACATTGCACTGTCGTTTGGATAGATAGATATCTAACACCATATGAACTTGCCAGGCAATTTGTCGTGATGTATGATCTGAATCAGGATCAGTTTAGGAAATACCAGTGTGTGTGTTTTACAAGATACAAGATCAAATGCACCCAAATCTGTGAAGTAGCTGCATAGTCGTTGGAATGAAGAATTTTTTACAGAAACAGCTTTTTACAAATACTTCCCCGTTTGAACAAACTAGCCTTTCAATTTCTTCCTATCAAAGTATCAGAGTATAAGCGTACAAATCGGCAAAAGCCCAAAATGAACTGTCAAAACAATTGTTGACTGGACAAACGCGCAGACGGAAGGTAAACAAAACACTGATTCTCATTTTTGTGGAATCTTTAACGTTTACGCCTAAATAATTCTGATAAGCGCCTGAATAACATTGATCAATGAATTAGAACCAGTCATGCATTTTTTGAACAAACGCCGGGAAAATGAATTTTATTTTTTAAAAGCGCATTTATTTGTCAAAAAAGGATACGTTATAGTTCTTGAAATTTAGAAAGATCTTGAACATTTACGGAAATAGAAAAAAATCCGACCAAAAATGTAAGCGTTTCTCGCCAGTTTTCAGTTCGCGAGATCTCGTAACTTTGTGACGGATCAGCTGAGAGAGATGGGCTGGTGAAATGCACGCGCACGTTAACTATAGGCGTGCACGCCTTGTCCATGCCCGTATAAAAGTGGGGTTCAAGGGGGTCAAAATTATATAGGCGTGTTTTCGTGATGAACTGATGATAACGTTATTTCGGTTATTGTTGTTCAAAACCGTTGATTGTGGGTCCTCGTTAAAACCTCCTCGAGTACCCGCAATCTATGTTTGATGTAGAAATAAGATACATAAAGCATGTTTTCGTCAGTTTGTTTGATTGATTTGAGGTTTAACGTCCCCGTCAACACTGTATATTTCAGTTTGGAGACGTTGCTTCCAATTTTAAAGGACTTTTACCCGACCTTGAGATGAAATGACATCCCAAGCCCTGCCGCCAATGAAACCAATAGGGTTTGTATGAATGGAGGGTCCGACTCGGACCACTTTGCCTGGGCAGGCTTAGGTCCTCTAAGCGGTATACCAGTAATCATGTGCGGTCGGTTTCAGCTCTGCGTGGAAGCATTATGTAACCCAATCTATTTCTTCCAGCCCCGATGGGCGGCGTCCCGAATATAAGACAAATGACAGATTTGGGACCATGGAAGTAACTTCTTTGTCATATAATGTTGCAGAATCCGACTTTATCATATGACGTCGCGTCTGAGAGTGTAATAACGCCATGTAATATTTTCGATAATCCACTAGTGGATTAACTATGCAAATTAGCTAGATACGTCCCGTAACGTTACATGTACGACGTCCTTAACGACGTCGCGTTTACTAACAGCGGAATATTGACATTTTTGTAAACAATCGTGAATAAAATGCGTTTTAAATGTCATATGATAAATAGAATTTTGCATTCGTGCTCATGTATTACTGAATTTATTAAACTCGTTGAGGAAAAGGGATAAAATGCTCGGCAAAGCTTCGCATTTATCCCTTTTCCTCAACTCGTTTAAACCGGCCCCGACAGCTAAGTCGGTAGAGTGTCCGCTCCGGGGAATGGGAGGTCAAGGGTTCGATCCCGGGCCGCGACATACCAAAGTCGTTAAAAATGGTACTAGCTGCTCCTCGCTTGGCACTCAGATTTACGGGGTAGAGCTAGGACTGGTCGACCCAGTGTCAGGATAATGTGACTGGTGTGGTATCATGTAATGTGTCTGGGACATGATACTTCAGTGAGGCAGCACTAAAAAAGTGAGCATTGAGCTCCCTGTCGCAACCAGACGTCGTGATATGACTGAAAAATTGTTGAAAGCGACGTTAAACCCGAATTCATACACACACACAACTCGTTTAATAAATTCAATAATACATGAACACTCATGTAAGATCCTCTATTTATTTCATAGCGCTGTTTACAGTGGGTGTTCATTACTCGGACTTGTATACGGGTTGTTCATAAATTAAAGGAAATATACCTGCCGAAAATAGCTTCATATCACTGCCAAATTGGATCCGTTCATAGAACTATACCTGCAAAAACGTTTCATATCAGTATTTCCTAATTGCCAAAATCTACCATATAGGTTTATAGTTCACTTCTTTAGTTATAAACTTTAACCCTTTGACCAACAATAGGATTTTCCATCTTTTGGCTTTGGCCAGGCCCACTTGCAATAAGAGGCGTTTTAGACTTAATTTATTCGTTTCATGTTTAATAAATAATGCCGTACTAAACTCAAACAGTATTGACGCCGATCTGACACCGTGTTCTATAACGTACGAACAGGAAATTCATTGTTCGCCAATCTCATTTTTGGACGCTAGGAATGTATTGGTTTAAGGAATATACAAGCCTCCAGGGGAGGAAACTTTTTTTTAAGAAATACTTTGTCTCCCATATTGACTGGCTCCTTATAGGAAACAATTCACAATGTTACCAAATCCGTGTAGCGGACACCCCTCTAAACCCTTTTATATTGCTCCCACAGAATTAGTTACATAGGAGCAGCCCGTGCAGTGAACACCCCTCAAAAGTGGAGCGTGGTAGCTCAGTAGTTAGTGCACTTGCCATTGATGCTAGATGCCCTAGGTTCCTTTCCCTGCAGCGGTAATAAAATTGCGGTGTCAAAACATGCTCCACTGGCATCATTTGCAGAGATGAATGCCACAAGTGCACCGTCCTTCGGATCGGGACGGTAACTGGAGGACCCCAGTGCAGGCAGAAGCATCCCCAGTGCAGGCAGAAGTATCCCCTGTGCAGGTTATAAATCCCTACCGTAATTACATGGTTACTGTGCAGGCTTTCATACTGCAAACCTTGAGTGTTTGTAATGTACACATTCCAGTAATGGACAAATGTGACCGATTGCATTATCAGTAGAAAGAAAGAAAAAAAAAAAACACTTTGTATAGAGAAAACTGGGATTTACCGGGGTAAAGAATGTTGTTCCGATTTCTGCTCCAAGAGATAGATTGTGGGTACACGTTAAAACCGCCTCAATGGGGCGGATCTAACGAGTAATTGAGGCGGTTCTAACGAGTACCCAAAACCTATCTTTGGAGTATGAATAAGAAACATACCACACATTTTGTCAGAAAATGACCATTTTGGAAGTATGAAAGAATGCACTATATCACACGGTTGTGTTACGCTTATAGTGCTTCTACATAATTTGCTCGATAGCAGCAGGGTCTTTCCTCACAGTCGTCGCCCAATTTGACAGAGGTTGAATATTATCAGAAACCACACATAAAGATACGAACGTTGTACCTTTGCAAAACCTCGACGGGAAACCTGTAAACTACATCAATTCACCTTAAGCCAAAAGTGGAATGTTAACATAACTGATAAGATAAAAGCAACCCTCTTAGATTACAATGACCTGAACAAGAACTCCGTGTTACTGTATTTGTTTGATTTCATCACGAAAACACGCCTATATAATTTTGACCCCCTTGAACCACACTTTTATATAGTAAAACCGGGGTTTCCGGGGGATACCTTATTTTTCAAATTGTGCCCACAATCTATATTTTGAGCAGAAATAAGAAAAATATCATAATTTTTCATCAAAAAATTTTCATTTTTTCGGCGATAAAGGTGGCAATGTATTTGTATAGGCGTGTTTCCGTAATGTGATGTTTAACGTCCCCGACAACACTATAAAGGTCACTTTGGAGACGTTGTTTCCAATTTCGTGGGACTTTTACCCGACATTGAGATCGAATGACATCCCAAGCCCTGTTGCCCAATGAAACCAATAGAGTTTATAAGCATTGAGGGTCCGACTCGCACCTCTTTGCCTGGAGAGGCTTAGATCCTCTAAGAGGTTTACCAGTACTCGTATCATGCAGTCCATTTATTTCTTCAAGCCCCAATGGGCGGGGGCTGCCGTGTTACTGTAATGTGCATCCTTGTTTATATGTTTGTTCATTTGTGTTGTAATTTGATTTAACGTTCACTTTAGCATCATTTAGGTCATTTTGGAGACGTTGCGCCCGATTGTGTCGTACTTTTACGCGACATTGAGATGAAACGTCATCTCAAGCCCTACCGTCCAAAGAAACCGCAGTGTATAAGGGACGGTCCTACTTGCACCACTGGGCAGGCTAAGACCTTCTAAGCTGTTTAGTGGAAAATAAACATTCGGTCGGTTTGAGTTCAGCGCGGAAGCACTATGCATCCCAACATGATTTTCCAAGCACCATGTGCGGGGCGTAATGAGCATCTTATGTTATAGGAGAAAAGAAGGGTTAACAATCGTATACGGAATTTGTAATCTACTTTTGATTCTAAACGTTACGAAAACACACATATACAAATACATTGTAAACTTTACCACCGAAAAATCGAATATTTTGAAATGAAAATGTGTAATATTTTCTTATTTCTGCTCAAAATATAGATTGTGGGTATGCGTTACAACCGCCTCATCGAGGCGGTTCAAACGAGTACCCATAATCTATATTTCTCAAAATATAGATTTTGGGTATACGTTAGAACCGCCTCATTGAGGAGGTTTTAACGAGTACCCACAATCTTTATTTCAAAGCAGAAATAAAATAAAATATGGTTTGTTCCTGTAAACCCCAGTTTTGCTATAAAAAGTGGGGTTCAATGGGCACAGAATTATTTAGGCGTGTTTTCGTGATGAGTAAAGATAACGAGTGCTCGTAGAACCCCCTCATTTCTAACGAGAACCCGCAATCTAAGCTTTAAGCAAACATCAGATAATTATTCTCACGAAAGCCGTTATCGGTACCTCAGTCGGATGCGTGTCTGACAGGTTTTCAGGAGGACGCGGGTTCGATACTTCCGTAGAACATATTTATCAGTCTTCTTCCCTGAATTTATTTAGTTTTTATTTTCTCGGAGATGATGCAATATTGAGGTTGAAGGCCTTCATGAAGACTGAACAAATAACGTGCAAACAATGGCATAACCACGCATTACGAAAACACGCCTATTCAAATACAATGGAACATTTATCACCGAAAAATGAAACTTTTAAGATGAAAATTTGTGATATTTTTCTTAATTCTGCTCAAAATATAGAGCGATGAGGCGGTTCTAACGAGTACCCCCAATCTATATTTTAGAGCGGAAATAAGAAAAATAAGGTTAACCACTGCAAAGTATAAGTGGATGCAATGATCATGAATCGATACAATTAACCTACAGCTCCCATCAGAGACACCAAAGGGAAAGAAACACAAACACAAAACAACAGACCCTAATGGAATCATCAATAGCGGAAAGCCAAAATGACAGTTACTTTCCCACAAAATGGCCAATAGGCTATCCAAAATAAAATAATATAACCGACACAAACACCCAAAGATAAACCATATCAAAAATAATCCGCGACAGAAGAACCGCCTTGGATACGATATAAAAGTAGGGTTCAAAGGTTCAAAATTATATAGGTGTGTTTTCGTGATGGCTGCGTGTAATGGCCCCGTTAAATCGATTAAAGCCCCTTTTCAAAAAATTACTGACCGTCCCAAGGCTGTGCTTCTGTTGTAAATCAATATTGTCATATGTATGTCTTCCATGTTATTCTGGTTATAATTTCATTTTATCTTTAGTTTTCTTTATTATTATTAATTTTTTGGTCATTTTGAGGCAAAGAAACAGCTGTCCTTTTAACTTTCTTCTTCTAACGTTAACTGTAAGCGCAATGGTTTTCACTTCTTTACTGAAGTCCTAGCATTCAATGAATTACCCTTGTATAGAAATTTCAATCATAACGACTTTGCTTTATGTTGTGTGCGTCTTTAATACCCGTTGGTGTCTTTGACGGACGGTTTATTAACTATCATAAACTTCGCAAAACAGTAGAGAAAGCAATGATCTGGACTCGGTAATATTAACCCACAGCTCCCATCAGAGACACCAAAGGGAAAAAAAGCACCAACATGAAACAACTAGACCCTAATGGAAACATCAATGGTGGAAAGCCAAAAGGACGCCCTGTCTCTGGCTCGGCCCATCGGAGTCAAAATGTTGGTTTTCTTTTGCTGCAGTATTTCAGTTATTTCTTGCTGTTGAGTCACCGATGTTTCATCTCTGTGGTTGTTTGATTTTCGTGTTCTCGGAGATGTTGCACTGGTGAGTTAGGAAGCCTTCGTAGACTGAACAAATTATATGATTAAATAGCGACAAAAGTAAGGGCGAGGATTGCGGCCGCGTAAAATAAATTTAAGACCCCACACCACCCCACCCCCAAACTTCCGTTCCTACTATCATCCCAAAAGTGTATGAGGAGTTGTCATTTATACGTTTTGTTTTTTTTTCTATTTTCTATATTGAGCTCTGGTGGCCATGTCCCATTCTAGCTAGTTTGGTAGAGGGTCATCTCAGCAATATCCCCGTGAAGACAAATTAAATTGAACCAAGGTATAAGAGAACTGTCACTTAATGGGCATTGATACACCGTCAGGGGAGTCAACTCCTGCAAAAGTACTTCTGTATCCCATGCCAATAGGGGTCAACTGCTAAAGGAAAGAATTTTGTTTTCTTTTAAAGAAAACCCCTTTTTCAGTGCGACAGCGCTTATAGAAAGGCGAACAGGAAGTCCCGAAAGTTGTCTCTATTTGAAAATTGGCGCAAAAATCTGTCAGGTGTTTCCATTATCCTAAATGGATTTTTTTCTCTTCTTTCTGCTCTCAAGGCTTTCTTGTTTATTGGGTTTGGTCCAAACGTGCAGCAGACGTTGACATTTAAGGCTTTTTTCACAGGGAATTGTTTATTTGTCGATACTCTACATTTGGAAAAGGAAAGCCTGAGCAACAATTCTTTGATGTTTTGTTGAAATCTTTACATACACATATATAAGGTTGTTATTAAAAGATTTTTTCTATATTTAGCCCTGGTGGCCATCCTTTTCATTTGAGAGGAACAAAATTGGGTATTATGGTAGGAAGCCATCTAGGCAATATTCCCATGAATTTGGAATCAAATCGGACCATGGTTTTATGAAAAGTTGCCATTTAAAGCAAATTGTTGATAGCTTTCTATATTAGTTCTGGTGACCATTTTGCTTATCTGAAAGAATCGTAGTTATTGTGGTAATGGAGCACCTATAAACAACATTTTAATTGAAAATGACTTAACAGCATAGCAGTAGTTGTCGTTTCAAGATACTTCTCTCTTCAGCTCTGGGGGCCATCTTGTTCATCAAACCGGAACCGTTTTTGCTGTTTTTGGTTGACTGTTACCTGACCAACATTCGTTTAAAATTTGATTGGACTGACTAGATAGGAGGAGTTGCCGTTATAATATTTGTTTTCTGTTTTTAGCTCTGCTGGTCACGTTGCTCACTGGAGTGGAACTATTTAAGCTTTTAAGTAGAAGTTCGCCCAAGCAAGATTCCTGCAACTTTTTACAGTAAATTGGGCCCAAGAGTTTGGAGAAGTGGGCATTTAAAGCAATCTGTTGATATTTTTCTGTTTTGGCTCCGGCAGCCATTACGCAAACACGCCTATACAAATACATTGCCATCTTTATCGCCCAAAAATGAAAATTTTATGGTGAAAAATTGTGATATTTTTCTTATTTCTGCTCAAAATATAGATTGTGGGCACTCGTAAGAACCGCCTTATCGAGGCGGTTCTAACGAGTACCCACAATCTAATTTGTAGAACAGAAATAAGAATAATAAGGTCTACCCCCGGAAACCCAAGTTTTACTATGTAAAAGTGGGGTTCAAGGGGGTCAAAATTATATAGGCGTGTTTTCGTGATGAGCCTTTTTCCTCATTGGAGCGAAACCATTCTAGCTTTGTTTATTAGATCATCTGAGATACCGTCGTATGATTAAATTTAATGAAATTGACCGGAATGTGTAGGAGGAGGTGTAGTTTAAAGATTTTTATGCTTTTAGTCCTGGTGGCCATTTTGCTCTTTGAAGCGGAATGATTTGGGAGCGACCCATGCAATATTTTTGTGAAGTTTGAATCAAATTGGCCCAAAGGTTTAGGATGAGTTAGCATTTAAAGCAAATTGTTGATGCCAAAAGACGACGCACGATGGACGACGGATATTGACCGTTCACTTCGAGCTAAATCAATGAATGAAAAGTTCAACAGAGATGGACAAAATGCTCAACACAGGTTAACGTTAGAGCAATGTTCAACACAAATCAAGCAATTTTTCAACACAGATATGAGAACAGTTAAACACAGATAAGTGGAACGTTAACACAGATCAATGAAATGTTCAATAATGATCAATGGAATATCAACAGAATCCACACGTGCCTTTACACCCAATCTTGGTTGCCATGGTGATATTGTGACAGATGATTGATGTTCCTAGTTGGCATATATCAGATCGTATTTTGTCTGCGCAGACTGGTGAGGTGGACGCTGAAAATGTATAATAGTAGAACTTAAATCGCAAACCACAATACAGACGACATAGAGGATATTTGATTTTTTCAGTGTAAGATCGAATTTTATTTCATCGAATGAACACCAAAACTGTTATTTTCACGAGTGGCGTAGCCACGAGTGAAAATAACAGTTTTGGAGTTCATGAGTGAATTAAAATTTGATATTGCACTGAAAAAATCAAATTTTCTGTTTCTTACATGCTTCAAAAGGCAATATTTAGCGTCTTTAATGGTGTCGCTCACATTCGGAGAAAAGTATCTTTGTTCCTGTTCGTTTCGCGTCAATTTAGTGGTGTCCATCGTGTTTAGTAGGTATACTATTGGGTGTAAACTGAAAGTTTGCACCTGAGAAATGGCCTGGGATGGTATTATTATGAATGATTAATGAAATAATTGAGAGAGTAGTTTTCCAAAGAAGTTGCTGGCAAGTCTAACGTCGCGCGACAAAAGACGTGACGTCAGCGTCATAAATGACGTCAGTAACGTCCCCGTCACACATGAACGGGCTATGCGTCAATTAGAACACATTTCGGTATTGTTCAGTTATCTGACAAAGATAAAATTGAAATTAGAGTTAGATTTGAAGAAAAAAGTAGTCCCAAACAGTGAAAAATAAAAAATCGTATTTTCACTGTTTGAAACAGTGAAAATATCGATTTATATTTCACCGATAAATCTCTATCATTCATTGAAAAGCATGTAAGAAAATATTATTCTGTCACTGACTGGGTGTTTAAACAATAGTCTAAATAATTACCTCTCGGTGATGTGGATGAGCTGAGGCACTACTGCCCGAGGCCGAAGGCTCGTCCACAATATCGAGTGGACATTTTTTGACAATTGTCTAGACAGCTTTCGTTGCATGCAACAGATAAATTCCCAGTCCAACACACATACATGCTATTCATTTTTATGGGTAATTTCTTTTGTGATCTGTATCGCACTGGAAATCAAATCATACATGAAATCAACTGGCGGTAGTGTGCTAGTCTCATCATTACGAAAACATGCTTATATAATTCTGACCCCCTTGAACCCCACATTTATAGAGTAAAACTGGGGTTTTACAGGGGTAAACCTTATTTTTCTATTTCAGCTCTAAAATATGGAATGTACTCGTCAGAACCGTCTCTTTCCAATCGGAGTCAACACTATTAAAGTTACTTCGGAGACGTTGCTTCCAATTTTGTGGGACTTTTACCCACAAATGACATCTCAGTCCATGCCGCCCAATTAAACCAATAGGGTACATCAGCATGGACGGGTCGACTTGCTGCAATTGTCCTGGGCAGGCTTAGGTGTTCTAAGCGGAGTACCATCCAGCAACACCTAGGAGTGCACCAAAGTAAAGTAAATCCATTAACCCTTATGTTGCTGAATATTCATTTAAGCCACACCCATTTCTGTCTATCAACCAATCAAATTACTTGATGAAATTTATTGCTACCAATTCATAAACTGAAAGCCATCTGATCTGGATCTACACTTTTTGCAAAGAAAGGGGTTGTCGTGAACAGCAAGATAAGAGTTAACAGCTGATCAGTAATTTAATAAGCCAGGCCTATATTCTGGTGATAGCAGCTACCGCAAAAGCCAGCCACCTACATGTTCTACAAAAGGATGTAGGCGGTGTTTATTTCAAAATGGTGCCTGGCTTTTACATTCTGTAAATTGCAGAAGCTTTATAAATGAAATTAAATTACTTCGAACCTCTTCATAAACAAACTTGTTCTGCAAGGTGGCATATCTCGATACTATACACATTAAAACAAAATTATTGTCTCATAAGCCTTTATTAATTTAATATGCTGAATGAAATAACTGGAAAGTGCTGAATAATTCAAACTAGATAGAATCTTTGAACCTAGATCATGTGTTATAAACAAAACAAACGTGACTTCAGCACCCAATTTTTCGATATAAAATCATTGGGCACAACAAAAAAGTTATGCGACAGACTGAATGAATGAATGGTAGTTAACCCATTCACGGTTGACAACTTTGCGTCTCTCTTTAATTGCACAACGGTAGGTCAGGCCTCAGATTTTAGGACGGTTCCAGCGTAAAGGTTTTCTTTTGCTCCAGCAAATCTGCTGTTGTATGCTTTCGAGTCCTCAACCTTGTTTCATCTCTTCAGTTTTTTTGATTTGTATGTTCTCGGAGATGTTACACTGGTGAGTTAGGAAGCCTTCATGCGGACTAATCAAAATTAGTGTATACCGCGACAGAGGTAAGGGGGAGCAGTAGAGGTAAGGTTGTTGTTTGTTACTTACTGTGTGTATCACTTGTGCCTTTTTATTTTGGATGGCCATATGGCCATTTTGTGGGAAAGTAACTGTCCTTATGGCCATCCTTTGTTTAGGTCTCCATTATGGCTGGTCGCTTCATGAGCGGTTTCTGTCCCTTTGGTGTCTTTGGTGGGTGGAGTAAGTTAATTGTATCGATTCCTGATCTTTGTTTTACTTCTACTTTACTGAGAATTAGAGAGAAATTAATTTTATGTAATGTTGGTTGGTGCCTGATGCTCTGTCTCTTGTCGGGCCCATCGGCGTCTAACTGTTGGTTTTCTGTGATTGATTAAAATCTTTTGACCCAACAAAAAGTGTGTTTATTTCAGTGGTGTCTTGCTGTCGAGCCCTTGCCGTTGTCTCATCTCTTTGGTTGTTTGATTTTTGTGTTAACGGAGATGTTGCAATGATGAGTAGGGAGGCCTACATGCGGACTGAACAAATTATTTATCTAGTTCGCAACGTCAGTGGGGGGGGGGGGGCGAGGATTGTGGCCACTTGGGGTTGATTTAAGCCCTACAGTGGAATTAGTTTCACTAGCCGTCCTATGGCGGTTCTTCTGTCGTGGTTTGTTTTTGTTATAGCTTGTCTTTGAGTGTGTGTATCGTTTGTCTTTTTCTTTTGCTTTTGGCTAACCAATCGGCCGTTTTGTTGGAACGTAATTATCCATTTGGCTTTCCAGTGTTGGTGTTTCCGTTAGGGTCTAGTTGTTTTAATGTTTGTGTTTTTCCTTCGATGTCTCTGATGGCGGTTGTGGGTTAATTGCATCCAATCCTGATCATTGCCTTCACTTCTTGTTTCCACTTGTAAGATGGAAAGCTAAGTAAAAGCATACACTTGTAAGATGGCAAGTTTAGTAAAAACAGATAAGTAGTTGAGGTCGTAGTACCAAAGCGTTAATCCAAAATCATTAAGCCACAGACAAATGGCAAATATTAATGTTCAGACCAACAGACATGGACTAAAGAAGAGTGTAATCAGGCGTCCTAGGATGATAAGCATTACTTGGTAATCAAGCTTCGCCCACCATGCCTATCAGGAGTAAATGCCGAGAAGGGTACGTCCCAGATTTTGGAATTCTTCCTATGGCTTTCCATTGGCAAACACATCAGAAATAATTCTGGAAATGGCCACATTGTATGGATCAACAAGATCCGTATAATAAATAATTCTTAGAGTCGCTCCGAAAGAAAAAAAATATTATTCATATTCCATGACAAAAGAACTTACATGCACATTATAGGAAGCTTATGCTGTCTTAGTTCTAGAGATAGGAGATATGCCTTTTGGCCCAACGGTGTTTTATCCTAATTTATTTTATGACGTCGCGTCTGAGAATGTCATAAAACGCCATGTTATAAATTCCGTCACCCACTAGTGGATTAATTATGCATATTAGTTAGATACGCCCCATGATGTTACGCGTACAACGTCCTTAACTACGTCGTGTTTACTAATGGCGGAATGTTGACATTTTAGTAAACAAATCGTGCATAAAATGCGTTTTAAATGTCATATAATGAATATAATCTTGCATTCGTGCTCATGTATTATTTAAGTTATTCAAACCGTTCAGGAAAAGGGAAGCATCTCATTTTATCCATTTTCCTCAACACGTTTAATAAATAGAATAATGCATAAGCACTTATGTAATGGAAGTGATTCTTACAATCACGTGAACAAGTCCGTGAAATGAACTTTACGATAACACACTCGTGCGACATTATTAACATCTCCAAAATGGCTACTTTTTCTGGTGCAAATCCGTGATATTTTCCTTATTTACACTGCAACCATGGGATGTGGTTGCTCGTTAGAGCCGCCTCATTGAGGGGGTTCTAACGAGTACCCACAACCTATTTCTTGAAGTAAAAATAAGAATAATAATGTTTACCACCGAAAACCCCAGTTTTCTCTTTACATAGTGGGGTGTACATGTAAGGGGGTGTTTATTTCACGGAGCCGCCTTAACCCCACTCTGTATTGAGATGGGGTTGACGGGGGTATACGTTATTTCTCTTATTTCTGCTCCAAGGCATATGTTGTGGGTATTTGTTAAAACCGACTCCCTGAGGCGGTTCTAACGTGCAGCCTAAACTTATGTTTTGAGCATTATTAAGTATCAGGGATTTCAATCAGAAAAGTAGCCATTTTGTGAAAAATGCACTCTGTCGCATGGCTGTGTTATCGTAATGCGAACTAAAGTAAGTATCAAGAACACAGCTTACGTGGTTCAGTGGTAGAACTAGTAGTCATGCAGTCTCTATTACACAGTGCAGTTTCACAGCACAAGAAGCACTTGTCTGAAGATGGTGCAGATCTTCGACCGATCAGAGATGCGTGGTAACTGTCACAAGCCTGGGAATACAACATATTTTAATCACAACGTATGTAGCGTAGCGTTACAAATTTAAGACACAATATCCTGCGATATACCGTCGAAAACCCGACGACATGATGTAATGTCACTTTCATTGGGCATCATATGGTTTTGCGCAGCACACAGCGCTTGTCCCTTTGAGCAAAACACATTAAGTATGATTTATACATTTAGGTAATGAATCGGCGGTTTTTCCGTAGCAAATTCCGCTTTATGGCTCCGCTGGGGGGGGGGGGGGGGGGGGGTCATCATGAAATAAAATTACCGACCGCAAAACCGCCGATTAACCTCCACAAATATAGATTGAACTCCGCATTATTATCACGAAAACACGCCTATGTTACTTTTCCCTCTTGTACCCCACTTTTATAAAGTAAAACTGGGGTTTCCGCCCAAATTTATTTGCGGGTGCCCTATAGTAATCAACCTGTATGTCCGTCTGTCCATCCGTCCGTCCGTCCGTCCACATTTTTGTTTTTTTCTTAATAACTTACAAACCGTCAGGCGCATGAACTTCAAACTTTCAATATAAGGTCCCAACATTATTACACAATTTCTTGGCAAGTTACGTAACTCTAGCTACAATACTGTCAGAGTTATGGCCCTTTGAAAAACTAAAAAAAAAATGTCCACATTTTTCATGTTTTTTCTGAATAGCTTACAAACCGTCAAACTTATCAACTTCAACTTTTAAATATATGGTCTCATGATAATTACACAATTCTATGACAAGTGAGGTAACTGTAGCTTCAATACTCTCAGAGTTATGGTCCATTGAAAAACTAAAAAAATCAGATTTTTTCGACTTTTTATTTCATCTTTGTTTTAAAACCGCTATAGATATTCAAATGAAACTTCCTAGTTATTGAGAGTTGCCCTATAGTAATGCACGGTCTGTCCAGCCATCCGTCCATCCATCCATCCATCCATCCATCCATCCATCCATCCATCCATCCGTCTGTCTGTCCATCTCACCGTCTGTCCATCAACATTTTTTTATGTTTTTCTTTAGAACTTACAAACCTTCAAGCGCATCATTTGCAACCTATACACGTCAGATCACAACAACATTAAACAATTTCATGGCAATTACTTAACTCTAGCTATAATACTCTGAGAGTTATTGTCTTTTGAAAAACAAAAAATAGCTTTTTTCGTCTTTTGTTTTCATCTTCATTTCAAAACCAACATAGATACCCAAATAAAAATGAAGCTGAAGTAATTGACAGTTGCCGTCTAGCCATACCCGTTTGTTTTTTTTTATTCATAACTTACAACCGTCAAATGCATCAACTTCAAACTTTAAATAAAAGGCCACAATATCATTACACAATTACATGGCAAGTAACGTAACTCTAGCTACAATACTCAAAGAGTTATGACCCTTTGAAAAAAAAAATCGACTCCTCTGGTGGCACTGCCGGGGCCCTAGTCAGCCTTTTGTATAAAACTGCTTTAAAATAAAGATTGTGAGTACTTGTTAGAACCATCTCGATGAGGCGGTTCTAACGTGTGCCCTCAATGTTTATTTTGTACAGACATACGAAGAATATGAAAATTGTTCATTTTATAATATTTAAGTTTGTTTTTGTGGTAAATTTTATATTGTAGTTGCGTAATTCGATTTTGATAGTTCATGCTGCAATATAATGGAAGTCAAAATTACTTTTTGTTGTAAGTTTTACAAAAACGCCTGTACTTTTAAGCAAACAAAGTAGACTCTGATCAGACTCTGAGTTAAGCGGTGTTTGATTTTCGTGAAGACTGTTTGAAATGTCGCTCAATTGATTCAATACTGAACCAAAGTACTGCTAGCACTTGCGGGTATTTTGTTGTTTGAATTGTTGTTTAACGTCCCCATCAACACAAATGAGGTCTTTTTGGAGACGTCGCTTCCAATTCTGTGGGACTTTTACTCGACACCAAGAAGAAATGACATCTCAAGCCCTGTCAACCAAAGACACCAAAAAGGCTTTGAGTCTGGCTCACACCACTTTGCCTGGACAGGCTTAGTCCTTCTAAGCGGTTTACCAGTACTCATGTGTGGTCAGTTTCAGCTCGGCGTGGAATCCCCGATGGGCGGGGGCGTCAATTCCGGATTGATTGTCTCTTGTGTAGCCAGGGTATATGGTGCTGCACGCGGACTTAGACTGTTTCGCTTCACCCTAACAATCCTTTATTTTAACCAAACACTGAAGACCAAGACTAGATGTCACGTTCCGCGGCACCCGGCCGGCTTCTATACTGTTTGTATATTTCCCAGCACAAGGGTCCATGTCTGCTTTTACAGATAACCTTCTTCTCACAACTATCTTTATGTAATGTCTGATTCTGGTTCACACAGATCGCCAATGTCCCAGCACAAGGACCAAGTCCTAGTTTCACAGATAACATTGTTCTCACAACTATCTACAGGTAATGTCTGATTCTAATTTACACTGTTTGCCAATGTCCCATCACTTGAGCCTTGTCCTGGTTTTACAGATAACCTTGTTCTCACAACTATCTACATGTATTGTCTGATTCTGGTTCACACTGTTTGCCAATGTCCCATTACTTGAGACTAGTCCTGGTTTTACAGATAACCTTGCTCTCACAACTATCGGGGCTTGAAGAAACAGATGGGCTGCATGATGCTTCCACGCAGAGCTGAAACCGACCACATCCGACTACTGGTAAACCGCTTACAGGAACTAAGCCTGCCCAGGTGCGAGTCGGAACGTCCATGCTTATAAACCCTATTGTTTCATTGGGCCGCAGGGCTTGAGATGTTATTTCATCTCAATGTCGGGTAAAAGCCTCACACAATCGGAAGCATCGTCTCCAAAATGACGTATACAGTGTTGACGGGAACGTTTAACCTCGAATCAAACAAACAAAAGATAACCCTCTTACGCAACACTCTGAGCTCACTGGGATAAGAATAGAGCGACTAATTTATATAAATTACCCTTACCTGGATTTCCTACAGATCAGCGATAGTCATGTGGATAACAACAAAATAATCAAAGTACTGAAAGTACTGAGGAAAGTTGGTTTATGAGGAATAATTATTATATAACAATGTTAGTCGTAGATCAAGCAGTTATCTAGATATTTTGTTGAAAAAAATATGGAGACTAACTTCCCATATCACAGGTCCTGGTGTATGAATGACATTTGACGTGTCACCAGTAACAATTCTGATGCTGGTTCTGATTTGACAAGGTCCAAGTGGGTTAAAAAATTCGACAAAGAAAAAATGATTCATCGATTGTTTTGAGTTTAACGACAGGTCAGCCCTAGTGGATCATTTTGTCTTCTCCAAGAGAAAGGGGAAAAGACATAGAAGAGACAGTAGAGGAGATGATTTGTTTGTTTGTTTGTTTGATTTGAGGTTTAACGTCCCCCGTCGACACTGTAAAGGTCATTTTGGAGACGTTGCTTCCAATTTTCGGGACTTTTACCCGACATTGAGATGAAATGAAATCTCAAGCCCTGCCGCCCAATGAAACCAACAGGGTTCATAAGCATTGACGGGCCGACTCGCACCGCTTTGCCTGGGCGGGCTTTGATCCTCTAAGCAGTTTACCAGTACTCGTGTGCGGGTCGGTTTCAGCTCTGCGTGGAAGCATCATGCAGCCCATATATTTCTTCAAGCCCCGATGGGCAGGGCCGTTGTAGAGAAGATGAAAGTGAGAGACAGAGGAGAAAGAGGAAAATGAATGGAAGTGTAGAAACAGAAGAAAAATCAACACTCCCTCACTCTACCGTTACCTGCTGCAAGGACAGCAGGTGCTGCCCAACTGTAATAGTCAATATCAGCTGGACTCTCCAGTGACACATTGCCTCACTCAACTACCCGCACGAAGAAAATACGGCAGAAAGAAAGATAAACGTGCCTGCCAATTTCATCATGGTCCAACCATAAATTTCTAAATTAGCTCAGTACATGTCTGCTAATAATCTTACAGAGAAGTTCTCCTAGCGGGCACATGATGTCTTTTAACAACGTCGCATCAACGTCGCATTGATACGACGATGCACATACGTTGTGCAGCCGCTTGGAGCTATGTTCCTTCGGGCGTCGGGACATAAAAAGGAGAATAACTTGACAAAAAAGATCATTTTTAAACCATTTGATTTAGACATAATAACTCTGGTCAGACGCCGCGTTTACCCAAGGCGAATTAAAATACGTTTATTCCCACCTGTACGGGGTCCTAAAATCATTAACCCATAAATGTCAATTGTTTCAATCTGTGACATTTGGAAACAGTTAAGACAGATTAGAGGCCACAGAATGTTGCGTCTGATCGGTATCTTCATATTTGACAAAGTACGGAACACGATTGAAACAACACTTATTTTGTAATATTAGAGCTCTCGAAAGCAGGCGAATTGTAGGTCAGTAAAGGGTTGTGATTAGCTAGCCCTTTTAACCCTGTAGACCGGTGCAGACGCCGAGGTAGAAATACACTGTATCTATGCAAACCTTGTAGATCCTGACAAGACGGCACGTAGCTAGAACGTCTTGTCAGAATCTACATGTACACTGTTTGTCATCCCGTCAGTGAACTAATCAGAAATCCTTCTCTATAAGAATATATTTAAAGCGAGGAGAGTCCTATTTAGAAACTCAGGGATGAAAGAGTAAAACATAAATATCACCGAAAAGCGCGTAGGAAAATAGTTCCAGAGTACTGTTTTCTTTTCAGAATTCGTCTTTCTGTGCCAATTTATATTCAATCCGTATACAGTCTCGAAAACTGAACTATTTTGAAAGACGATCCATGCGGGGCCGGCCTGCATAATTAATTTTCAAGAGCCTCAAGAGTTCATTTGGACTATTTTATGCAGCGAACGAACAGCGGAAGTGGAGCAACGCGGTCCAGTACCGGAAGTAGAAATGTAATGACAAAGAAACTTGATTTAAAAAATCAACTTTCAAAAAGCTACTGTGCTTCGTAACTATATGTATGAGTCAGATGGGTCGACTGACACTTGAAACAACCGAACCAAAAAGGAAAAGCAACATTACCTGCTTTAAAATACATCCCCAGAGAATAAGTGCATTTCCTGAATGCGCGTCTACAGCACGTGAGTACATGCAAACCTGTTAAATAAATGAACAGCTTATAGGAATAAGGAACATAACACATAAGCAGCAACATCAGTAATAATGATAATACTAATGATAATAATAATAATAATAATAATAATGATAATACTAATACAACGTCGCTGACCTTCAGTGGATAAAGTTCGAGCAATAAAAATGATGTAACCACACTCAGCGACCGTATTGCGTCAAAAGAATGTTGCATAAACGTCGATGCTTGATGTAACGTTTGTCGTTACATCGACGTTGACACGGCATTGCAACGCCGTCCGTTTCCTAAAGGACATTTTTCTAATTTACTTCATTCGAAATGATCACTCGCCTTAGATCATCTATGAATTATTATTGATATCATCATCATCATCCTCATCATAATCCTCATCATAATCATGATCGTCATCGTCGTCGTCGTCATCATCATTTTTACGATCATCATGATAAAATTATTATTATTATTATTATTATTATTATAATTATTATTATTATTATTATCATTATTATTACAGTGAGATAATATCTGCGAGTGAGTATGATGAGAGAGAGAGAGAGAGAGAGAGAGAGAGAGAGAGAGAGAGAGAGAGAGAGAGAGAGAGAGAGAGACACACACCATGGTTTTAACAGGTCTGTGCAATAAACACTAGAGAGTATAAATCGAACTGATCACTTGCCTTAGATCATAAATGATCATCAATGAATGGTCATTGATATCATTATCATCATCACCATGATAATTTTGTTATTATTATTATTATTATTATTACTATTATTATTATTAATATTAGTAGTAGTAGTATTTTTATTATTATAGTGTCAGAGTTAATATCTGCGAATGAAAATGATGAGAGAGAGAGAGAGAGAGAGAGAGAGAGAGAGAGAGAGAGAGAGAGAGAGAGAGAGAGAGAGAGACAACATGGTTTTAACAGGTCTGTGCAATAAACACTCTTGTAAAGTAGAAGTAAAACAAAGATCAGGAATTGATACAATTAACTTACGTCACCCATAAAAGACACCAAAGGGAAAGAAATACAAACATTAAGCGACCAGACCATAATGGAAACCTAAACAAAGGAAGGCCATAAGGACAGTTACTTTCCCACAAAATGGCCATATGGCCATCCAAAATTAAAAGACACAAGTGATACACACAGTAAGTAACAAACAACAACATAAATAAATCGCCACAGAAGAGCCGCCTTGGAACGGTCAGTGGAAGATTTCCACTGGGGGGCTTAAATCGATTTTACGTGGCCACAATCCTCGCCCTTACTTCCGTCGCGATGTAGACAAATAATTTGTTCAGTCCGCATGAAGGCCTCCTAACTCGTCAGTGCAACATCTCCGTGAACACAAAAATCAAAGAACCACAGAGGTGAGACAACGGTGAGGACTCGACAGCAAGAAACCACTGAAATGCTGGAGCAAAAGAAAACCATCAGTTAGACTCCGATGAGCCCGACCAGAGACAGAGCATCAGGCACCAACCAACATTATCTCTCTAATTCTCAATAAGCCTTTACGTTGGAGCCGTCATAGAATCTGAGGCCTGACCCACCGGCGTGCAATTAAAGAGGGAAGCAAAGTTGCCAACCGTGATTGGGTTAACTACCATGCATGCAGTCTGTCGTATAATATCCATGTTGTACCCAATCTTTTTATATCGAAGAATGATTTTACGAAATTGGGTGCTGAAGTCATTGCGGTTATATATTTTTCTGAATTTATATACTAAGTCACCATAAAATTCGTGTTCCGATAGACCTTGTTGCAGAAGAGATTTAAGTCCAATATTGAATTTTGAAATTAAATCAGAATGGCGTCTATAAAATTTTGAAAAGGCTTTGCGTAGTTTATGGTACCGATAACCCTGGTTAAGGAGTTTAGCCGTTAATAATTTATTACGAGTGTTGAAGTCAGTTACATGACTACACACTCTAGCAAATCGAATTAATTGCGAAATATAAACGCCATAGGATGGCGCACGAGGAACATCACCATCCAAAAAAGGAAAAATCAAAGTCATCGCGTTTATCATAAATTTTGCACGAAACAAATCCATCTACAATAGATAGATGTAAATCCAAAAACGGGGCCTCGGTATCAGAAGAATTTGCTTTATTTAACTGAAGTTCTAGGGGGTAAATCTGTGCTTTTTTGCAGAGTTAAATGGATTTACCGGGGTATACCATATTTCCCTTATTACTGCTCAAAACATAGATTATGGGTGCTCGTTAGAACCGCCTTACGGTTCTAACGAATACCCATAATATATGTTGAGACTAGAAAAACGAAACATGTATTCAATTTGCATCTGAAAAAAAACGCTAGCTCTGGCAATATGAAAGACGCCATTAAAGCAACGGATGAGTCATCATGATGAATACAAATTGTTCGCACAACTCAGACCGTGTAACTTATTTAATTACCAGCACAATTCTTGAACTGCATCGTATACCATTACTAGCAAAACGCGTGATGCACAACTCCTGACATGTAACTTATTTCATTACTAGCTCAACTCGTGACGTGTCACTTACTTCATTACTGCCACAACTCGTAACGTGTTACGTAATCATTACCAGCACAACTCGTTATGTGTAATTTTCTTCATTACCAGCACAACTCGTAACTTACATCATAAATAGCACTATTCGTGACGTGTAACTTACTTCGTTACTGGCACAACCCGTGACGTGTTACTTGCTTCATTACTAGCGCAACTCACGACGTGTAACTTACTTTATGACCAGCGCAACTTGTGGCGTATAACTTACATCATTCCTAGCCCAGACCGTGACGTGTATCATGTGTCGTTACCTGCGCAACTCGTGACGTGTAACTTACATCAGTACTAGCGGAACTCGTGACATATAACTTGCTTCATTACTGGCGTAACTGGCGACGTGTAACTTGCTTCATTACTAGCGCAACTCTTGACGTGTAACTTAGATCATTCCTAGCGGAACTCGTGACCTGTTACTTGCTTAATTACTGGTGCAACTCGCGACGTGTAACTTGCTTCATTACTAGTTTAACACGTGAAGTGTAGTTCACATCATTTTAGCGCAACTCGTGACGTGTAACTTATATTGTTACTAGCGAAACTCATGACATGTAACTTGTTTAATTACTAGCGCAACTGGTGACGTGTAACTTACATAATTTCTAGCATAACCTGTGACCGGAAACTTGCATCATTACTTGCACAACTCGTGAGGGATAACTTGCTTCACTAGTAGCACAATTCGTGACGTGAAACTTGCTCCATTACTAGCACAACTTATGACGTGCGCATTGCTTCGTTACTAATGTAACTTGTGACGTATAACTTACATCAATACTATGACGTGCACCTTGCTTTGTTACTAGCGCAATTTGTGACGTATAACTTACGTCAGTACTAGCGCAGCTCGTGACGTGTAACTAAGGTTACCAGCGTAACTCGTAACGAGTAACTTACATCATTTTAGCGGAACTCGTGGCATGTAACTTACATCATTACTAGCGGAACTCGTGACATGTAACTTGCTTCATTACTAGCGGAACTCGTGACATGTAACTTGCTACCTCGCTGGCACAATTCGTGACGTATAAATTGCTTTCGTTACTAGCGCAACTCTTGACGTGTAGCTTACATCATTTTAGCGCACCTCGTGGCGTGTAACTTACATCATTTCTAGCGGAACTCATGACATGTAACTTGCGTCATTACCAGAGCAACTGGTGACGTGTAATTTACATCCGTTCAAGCCTAACCTGTGACGTGAAACTTGAATCATTACTAGCACAAATTGTGACGTATTACTTGCTTCAATAATAGCGCAATTCGTGACGTGTAATTTGCTTCATTACTGGCACAACTCGTGACGTGTAGCTTACATCATTTTAGCGCACCTCGTGGCGTGTAACTTACATCATTTCTAGCGGAACTCATGAATTGTAACTTGCGTCATTACCTAAGCAACTGGTGACATGTAATTTACATCAGTTCAAGTCTAACCTGTGACGTGAAACTTGAATCATTACTAACACAACTTATGACGTATCACTTGCTTCACTAATAGCGCAATTCGAGACGTGTAATTTGCTTCATTACTAGCACAACTCGCTACGTATAACTTACTTCATTACGAGCATAACTTATGGCGTGTACCTTGCTTCGTTACTAGCGCAACTCGTGACGTGTTACTTGCTTCATTACGAGCGCAAATCCTGGTGCAACTTTCTTCATTTCTAGCACATCTCGCGACGTGTAACGTAGCTTCTTCATTACTAGCACATCTCGTGACGTGTCACTTACTTCATTACGTCACTACAACTGGTGTTTGAGAATGTGTGGTGGCCGTAAAAAGTATCCCTGCCCTACATCAAAATGTAGTTTATATTTTCTTGTCCGTTGGGATCTCACTGATGAGGCCTAATTGGCCGAAACTAGCTATTCGTGCCCGGAAAACATGTACACTTCATATTTTTCAGTTCTGTGGTGTATTCTTTGCTTCCGAAGGATAACCCTTTTATAGAACATATTAAACTAGCACAACTCGTGACGTATTACTTACTTGATTACTCGGACAAGTCGCGATGTTTGTACAGTTGTAATTAACATCAAAACTTGTACAATGATAGCACCTGGATCCCGTTGCCTTTGTAATCCCTGTTGAAACAAAAAGGGACATTAATACAGTTATAAGGTAACCCTTTCAATGATACAGCGAAAATTCGAGCGAACACGGAAGCGATTTCCGGTTAGGAATTACATGTGTGTTGTCATAGAATGAAATAGTAATTGTGTGATTTCTCAGCTTCAAATGCAATAAAATCAGTGATCATTGGAGTAAAGTAGAGACAAAGGTGTTGACGCATATATATATATATATATATATATATATATATATATATATATATATATATATATATATATATATATAGAAATTGGTCATGATATGGGGTGGTCGTGTCTAAACCGAGATAAGTGGCGCAAAATTTTAACCGAGATATGAGGCATATATACTATATATATATATAAAGCCCCACATTGCAATTTATATATGTCGCCCCACAAACATAATGTTCACGAAAATGTAAATCCTTCGTTTTATGTGTTTTGTTTAGTTCCATTACGCAAGCCAGACATCGTTGATCTCTATATCTATACATTTTTTTACCTAGCTAAGTGGTAGAAAATGTTAACCCAGATATGAGGCATATATATATTAAACGTATATAGAGCCCCACAATACCAACCCAGATATGAGGCATGTATATATTATACATATATAAAGCCCCACAATACCCTTTATATATGTCGCCCCACAAACATTACGTTCATGAAAAATACAAAAAAATCCTTGTTTTTATTCGTCTTCTCTAGTGCCATACATCCGCGAATTTCGTAAACGTGTATGCCTCTACGTTACGTGGTTCGAAGTAAAGCCTCAGTCTCACCGCTACGTAGTGAGGGCTATGCTTTACTACATGTACATTAATTTTGCGCCGTTTTGTAGGGAAGCGATACCAAGCAATAACTACAAAAAAAAAACCTGAAACGTAATAAAACGTAGAATAAAACGTAGCAAATATATTAAGGCGTAGGAAACCGATTGTTATGCGTATTATCGCGCTATACTGCTTTTTACGTTTTTATACGTATTGACGTTTTAGTGCGTTTCTTTTCGTACGGGTTTTTGCAAGGTATACGCTACGCTAATAATTTTAAAGCAAACGCAGTTGGGTCACACATTTAGCCATATACATGTATAACCGTGTGCACTACGCTCGAAATAGCAATTTTGTGGGAAAGTTACTGTCCTGTTGGCTATCCGCTAGATTTCATGATCAATCTTACCGAAAGAATGTTGCCGACCCCAGCAGGTATCGAACCCGCGTCCTCCTGATCAGCAGTCAGACGTGCGTACGACTGAGCTATAGAGGCCGGCGAATACTTTTGTATCACAAAAATTAATCCTGCCCGCGCCCATCAGGCCTGACGAAATAGATGGGCTGCATGATGCTTCAAAGCAGAGCTGAAACCGACCCGTAAACGAGTACTGGTAAGCGGCTTAGATAATCTAAGCCTGCCCAGGCAATGCGGTGCGAGTCGGACCGTCCATGCTTAGACACATTATGGGTTTCATTGGGTGGCACGGCTTGAGATGTCATTTCATCTCAATGTCGGGTAAAAGTCCCACAAAATTGGACGCAAGGTCTCCAAAATGACCTTTACAGTGTTGACGGGGACGTTAAACCTCAGATCAAACAAACAAAATCTCAACAATTAAATTCAATTTTTGGTCGATTGTTTGTCAAACGACCCAAAGTTATAATGGGCATTAGGTTTTCTTTGCTAAAGTCCACGTGGTTTTAACAAATTTATAGGAAAATAGCCGCGTTGAGGTCAGAGTATTGCGTCAGAGTGTTATCTATAGAATTTGGACTGGAATCAAGTGTTGTGTTTGACAACCAGTGTAGACACAGATCAGACGCCGTTGAACGCGATGTCTGATCATGGTCTACCGTGTTTGCTTACGTACGCGAAATCGTATCAGGATCTATACAAATATCTTACAATGCAGGTCTGTAAAAGTTAGTGTTGACGGGGACGTTGAACTTTAAATCAAACAAGTAAAACTGTAATGTCAACAGTTTACTTACCGTTCAGGATCATTTTCCAACCTAGACTCAGATACAAGTGCTTCAGTGCTTTGATTTATAAAAGCTTGATATTTTTCATTATTTCGGCTGCAAATGTAGATTGCGGGTGCTCGTTAGAATCATCCGCAATGGTTTAGTGGTAGTTTTTTACGAATGTAGGAAAAAAAGTCACAGCGGGGAAAAAGTTTGGGAAAAACAGTCACGGAAAAACAAGTCACAAAATTTGTTTGTATAATGTTTTCATTAGTGTTATGTGAGTAGCTTACTGAAAAGCATGATTCAAAATTAAGTGTTGACAGCGACGAACAACTACAGGCAACGGAGTATTCCATCCTTGTTGATCCCTTAGTGTCTTCACATTTCTGTGTTACGCCCGTGCCACTGCTAAAATGTCATCTTTCATGTCAGATATAACATAAGTTAGATGGAAACTTTTGACAGTCTTTGTTATTTTAGCCTAAATATAGACTATGGGTCGTTGTTAGGACAGCCTCAATGGGGTGGTGCAATCTATGTTTTTGAACCGAAAATAAGGCATATAATGACTGTAATGTGTTATATGAGGTTCTTATTGATAAGTTCGAATCCAGAATATTGGCAATGACTAACGAGGACTGACCACGGAGTTTCCCATCTTTTAAGACACTTAAGAGTCTTGACATTACAATTACATAACGAAAACAGGCCTATATCATTTTGACCCCCCTTGAACCCCACTTTTATATAGTAAAACTGGGGTTTACAGGGGTAAACCTTATTTTTCTAATTCCTGCTCTATAGATTGTGGGTACTCGATAGAACCGCCTCGATGAGGCGGTGCTAACGAGTGCCCACAATCTATATTTTGAGAAGAAATAAGAAAAATATTACAATTTTTCATCTTGAACTTTTTATTTTTTCGGCGATAAAGGTGGCAATGTATTTGTATAGGCGTGTTTGCGTAATGATACGCCCGTGAGATTAAACTTAGCTAGAAGTAGCACTTTTCGGATGAACGCATTTTTTCTTATTTCTGTCACAAATATACATCGTGGGTGCTGAATCGAACCGGCTCAGTTAGATGCTTCTAACAGGTACCCACAATCTATATTTATAAGCAAAAATGAGGACTGTAATGGACAATCCGTAAACCCCATTTTTCTATATATAGGTTTGGGTTTACCGGGGTATACGCAACAAATTAGGTAGACAGGACCAATATTCACACCTTTGAGCAAGTTATATAAACACTGAACCAATTGACAATAACCAACCATCTTTAACATGGCATCAGAAAAATCGATTAATGTACAATCTTTTATTAGTGGATTTTTTTTCTATATTTTTTATTTGTGGATTTTTTTCCGTGATTTATTTTCCCTGTGACCAGTTTTTACTACCTCATATTAACTTGCCTGTGCATCGAATAACCTTGTAAAAATGATCTTATTTTAATCAAACATTATTTGCGAAATTAAATTTTCTTTTGTAGTTTTATATATTTATTATTTTCATTTTTTTTATTTATTTATTTTTTTTTATATTTATTTGCATTTTCTACACTTATTACACCCAGCAAAGACACATATCAGCCTAAACATCTGGGTTGTCTGATCGGAGTCCTCACTAGGTGCACGAAGAAACAATGGGTCCTACTAAGCATGCCCAAGGAAATTGGTGTGAGTCAGACCGTCCAGTGCATATTAGCCTTTTGGTTTCATTTGGCGGCAGGGCTTGAGCTTTGTCGGGTAAAAGTCCTACAACATTGAAAGGAACGTCTCCAAAATGACCCTTTTAGAGTTTACGGGGACGTTCAATCTCAATTCAGTAAAAAAAAATAAACAAAATAAAAAAAAAAAAAAACTACCCATAATGCGCATCGCGAATGTAGACCTTGCTGTGTTCAGGCTGATTAGTGATGATTATCGTCGATAAAGCAGGTGTCAGTTACGTAATCGTGTGTATAACGAGCGTTGCTGAGGTTTTGACACTCTACCGCAAACGTGTCATGCTATAATTCTTTCCTATCAATCGACCTTTTGTGTATTTTGAGTTTTCCGTCCCATCAACAGCTAAGGTCATACAGAGACAAGACTATTCCGAACGTATCGAACACGCGACGCAGACAATTACCTTTGTACTAAGGCATTAAACTGTATATAACAATGCAAAATGCTTCTTGTTTTGTTTTTTTTCTTGTTGTTGTTGTTTTTTGTTTCATAAACCTGATGCATTTGTTTTGGCTAAAGCATTTATCCAAAGCAAATACATGAGTGAGCACACACATTCAATGATGTTTTAACTTTCATTCTGTTCTTACTGATTTTGTTTTATTGTTTTAATTTTCTTGTCTTCTTTTCTGGTTTTAATCCTCGTAAATATCGGACAGGAAATGTCCCTTCTTGTGTCGGGGATGGCGATGCTGTTCGGAAAGAAAGGTACTGGAAAAGGCTAATGGAAATAAAGTCACAGATAAAACTTAAAAAAAAGTCACAAATAGAAAAAATAGAAATCATCCATTTCCAAAATATATAATGAGTAAATAAAAGTAATGTCAACACCTGCAAACCCGACATTTCCCGGTGTCAAACCCTTTGGCCTAAAGATACCAAGAAAACCTGAATTGGAAATTGTTGCCTATTTATCACTGTTTATTCACTCTGCTGCATCTTCTTACAAACTTTTTTAAAAATACTTTTTTTTGGCAAACAGTAAACATTGTAGACCCAGATCAGATTGCTTCACGAAGAGGAGCAAAATATGAAAAAATACGAATACCCCCTGTAAGCCCTACTTTTTATGCCCCCGCCTTTCGAAAAATGGTGGAAGGGAATATAGCATTGCCACTGTCCGTCAGTCCGTTCGTCCGTCCGAAACTTAAAAAGGCGAAGTTGGTTGGTTGATTTGTGGTTTAACGTCCCCGTCAACACTGTAAAGGTCATTTTGGAGACGTTGCTTTCGATTTTGTGGGACTTTTACCCGACATTGAGATGAAATGGCATCTCAAGACCTGTCGCCCAATGAAACGAATAGGGTTTATCAGCATGGACGGTCCGCATCGCACCGCGCTTCCTGGACAGGCTTAGATCCTCTAAGCGGTTAACCAGTAGTAGTGTGCGGGCCGAATTCAGCTCTGCGTGGAAGCATCATGCATCCAATAGATTTCTTCAAGCCCCTTTGGGCGGGGGCCGGCTTAAACGAAGTCAATAACTTATTTTGGGATGGATTTTGAAATTATTTTGTAGAATTGTTAATTATTATGAGACGATGTGTCACGTGCAAGACCCAGGTCAGTACCGCCAAGGTCAAGGACATACTTAGAGGTCAAAGTTCCAAAAAGGGTCCGAAACCTAAACGCAGTCAATAACTTTCTTATTCTGGATGGATTTTGAAATTACTTGGCAGAAATGTTGGGCATCATGAAACAATCTGTCTGACACAAAACCAAGGTCCTTACCGCCAAGATCAATGTCATACTTAGAGGTCAAATGTGGAAAAAAGGGTCCAAAACTTAAACACCGTCAATAACTTTCTATGGATTAATACGAACATAGGCATATTTTCACGCGGGGGCATCCGTGTCCTTTGGACGCATTTCTAGTTTCTTCATAAAATGGGGGTTAGAGGGGTGTTCATTGCTCGGACTTGTTAACATTATGAATGGTTGTAATTATCACCAACAATTCTAAGAAAAACAAGATAAAAACCATTTCTGTGACTTTTCTTCTATTATTTATTTCCTACTCAAACCTGTGACTTTTTTCCGTTACTTTTTTCTTGTGCCTTTCGCTCCTTTATTCCTTCCTGCTGCATAATAAACGTAGATTGTCGCTGCATATACATGAGCTGTGAAAAGCGGGATTTTCAAATTACAACATGACGGTTCATCATCATCGTCGTCCTCGTGGCCGTTATGGTCGTCGTCATCATCATAATGCTATATGACGACATTCCACAAAAAGCAGTCTCACTTAAATCCATGTTTCAGATATATCAGGAACAGATTACCTCAGAACTATAACGCAGCCAGAATTGTTGCTCTTGTTCACACTTGATTTGTAAACTGTATCCAGTTCACGTACTGACAAACCCACTTTATGTAGGCAAAGTGAGTTTTGCAATGTTATATATTTTTATTCATGCTGCTGTCACACATACATCCGAGTCAACACTATTTAGGTCATTTCGGAGACGTTGTTTCCGATTATGTGGAAATTTTTAACATCCAAAAGAAACCGCAGGGGTTTAAGGCTCGGCCAGATTCGCACCAATATGTCTGGGCAGGCTTTGACCTTCTACGCGGTTTACGAAAACTCGAATGTTCAGTCGGTTTCAGCTCTGAGCAGTCCAGTCTTAATCTATTTCTTCCAGCTCCAATGGGTGGGGTGAGGACACATTAGATACTATGTTTTGAGCAGAAATAAGAACGAAGTATGTTAACGTAGTGCGAGTATCGCAGGCGACGATATTTTGACACAGACGTTTAAACTACGAGGGTAGGCTGAAAAGTTCTGAGCCTGACCAAGAAGCAGGCATCGAACAGCCATGAAATTTTGTATTCATTAAATCCAAACCTTTATTACTTGATTTGACTCAAATGAGTTCAAATTTACCTGCAATAACGTAGAAATTCTAGACTTTTGAAAATTGATACTAGCACGTTTTTGAGGAAATGGACAAAATCTGGCATCGTGGTGTTACAAGTACCTCCATAAAAATGGGTTAGCTCCTAAGGGCATTCATGCCGATATGGTTGCTACATTAGGGGATGATGCTCCTTCGTATGCAACCGTGAAAAGGTGGGCAGCAAATTTTAAGATGGCAAGGACAGCATTGAAGATGATGACTGGTGTGGACGACCCACAACGGCAACAACTGAGGAAACCATCAGCCAAGTGCACAGGGCCGTGATGGATGACAGGCGTTTAACTGTGAATCAGTTAGCTAACACTGTTGGCATCTCCCGTGAACGAGTAGAGAACATTCTACACAGTGAATTAGGAATGTCGAAGGTTTCCGCCAGATGGGTGCCACGGCTTTTGACGCCTGACCAAAAGTTGACCAGACTGAACCTGTCACAAGCCAACTTGGCTATTTTTGAAGCAGACCAAGATGGTTTTCTTGACCGTTTTGTCACTCAGGATGAGTGTTGGGTTCATCACTTTGAGCCACAGACCAAAAGACAATCCATGCAATGGAAGCACTCTGGCTCGCCCCCTCCAAGGAAGGCAAAGGTCGTCACCTCTGCAGGGAAGGTGATGGCATCAGTGTTCTTGGATGCCAAGGGCATAATATTCATAGATTACTTTCAAAAGGGCAGAACAATTAATGGGGAGTATTATGCAGATCTGCTAAAACAATTGCGAAAAGCAATTAAGGCTAAACGACCCGGAAAATTGACATAAGGGGTCTTGTTCCATCAGGACAATGCGCCTGCTCATAAATCGGTTGTCGCAATGGCTGCTGCGCATGACTGTGGCTTCACACTTGTCGATCACCCTCCGTATTCACCTGATCTAGCTCCATCAGATTATTTCCTGTTTCCAAACATGAAAAAGCACTTGGCTTGGCAGCATTATCGGTCAGGCGAGGAGGTGATAGCTTCTGTGGAGGAGTTTTTCAGGGACCAAGATGAGACCTTCTATACCACTGGGATCCAAGGACTCCAGCATCGCTGGAGGAAGTGTGTGGACAGGAAGGGAGACTATGTTGAAAAATAAGGCACTTTCAGCATGGACAAACCATTGGATCTTGGTCAGGCTCAGAACTTTTCAGCCTACCCTCGTATCAAGTACCAAGTCCGTGTAATAACTTCTCTTGTAGACCCCACTTCATATGAAAACTAGGTCTCACACAGATGCATTTTTTCATTATTTAATTCGATAACACAAACGTATGTTAAAAAGAGGATATTACACGAGTGGTCATTTCATATGAAATTTATAAACGAGCCTTTGGCGAGTTTCATACATTTCATATAAAATGACCGCTCATGTAAGGTTCTTTTTATCATATGGACACTTTAAATTGGATTTCATCGCCCTTAAATTTGACAAAAAAAATCCACATAAATGCATGGCTGACATGGACGTCGTCCTGGCGTTACCGCTAAAGTGTTGTTTCACGTGTGGTCATACGAATTTTATTACACGACGTTATCCACTGCTTATCAACTTCGTCATAGGATAAAAAGAGGATCTTACATGAATGTTCATGTATTATTGAATTTATTAAATGAATTGAGAAAAGGGATAAAATGCGAGGTTTGCCGAGCATTTATCCCTTTTCCTCAACGAGTTTAAAGAATTCAGTAATACATGAGCACGAATGCACGCTTCTTTTTATCATATGTCATTTAAAACGCATTTTATTCACGATTGTTTTACAAAGATATGAATATTCCGCTATTAGTAAACGCGACGTCGTTAAGGACGTCGTACATGCAACGTAACGGGGCTCATCTTACTAATTTGCATATTTACTCCTAATCCACTAGTGGATTACGGAATTTATTACATGGCGTTATTACACTCTTAGACGCGACGTCATATGATAAATACAGATCATTCATTCTCCTATTCGAAATACAGAATTTATAAACCTCTGGGGGTAAACCAATCCGATAAAAAAACGAGTGCGAAGCACGAGTTTCTTTACCGGATTGTTTTACCTCCAGAGGTTTAAACATCCCAGATTTTAAAACAGGAAAAATGAATAATATGTATTTTACATGCACTTCCATAGACTTTTAGGACAGTTTGGATCTTGAATTTTGGATCTGAATTCCCGTTCAATTGACTGTTTACAGCTCAGGTTAACGGTTCAATCAGCATAGTGTTACAGAAGCTGGGAGGGAAAAAACTGGATGGGCGCAATTATGAAAGCGCTTTATACAGTTTTGAACCAGAAGAAGCAAAGCCCCCGCCCATCGGGATTTGAAGAAATAGATTGGCTGCATGATGCTTCCACGCAGAGCTAAAACCAATCCGCCTAGGAGTACTGGTAAGCCGCTTTGAGGATCTAAGCCTGCCCGGGCAAAGTGCTGCGAGTGTCGGACAGTCCATGCTTGTAAACCCTATTAGTTTCATAGGGCGGCAGGGCTTGAGATGTCATTTCATCTCAATGTCGGGAAAAAGTCCCACAAAGTTTGAAGCAACGTCTCATAAATGACCTTTAAAGTGTTGACGGAGACGTTAAACCTCCAACCAAACATATAAAAAAGGGGTTTAGTAATACAACAAATTAATTGTGAGATCAAACATCCTATTCAATGACCATATCCCTGTTTTCTTTTTTCAGCGTTGCAACCGACTCAAACGCCACGTATTATGAACGTATGTTGATATCGTTTCAGACGTCATTGCAATGACGCAATGAATAACGTCGACGGGACTGAAACTTTCCCGCGTTTGTATATACCGATTTCACCGCAAAAGCGGTATCTTGTATCTTTCATATAAAGTAGTTCCAGCTAAAGGGCTCAGAGGAAATATTTCTGCTTAGCAAAGTTAAGTCATCATGGTAGAAATCATAGTATAGGGCCAATCTCTCTGTTATGCATGTAATATACTGATTTATCATTATTTGGCGTTGCGTTTAAGAATGCAAGGTACCTAAAAGTTTCCAAGACTTTTTCTAGACTGTCTGTGTCCTACCTGGTCGTAAACTGCAACAACAGGTTTTCACAAGGGTTTTCTTTATTAATTATGTTAACTAGTCCGTGAAATGAATACCCTCTAAACCCGACTTTATGTAGAGGAAACGGGGCTTTACAGGGGTATACACTATCTTGCTTATTTCTGCTCCAAGACATAGGTTGTGGGTATTCGTTACAATCGCCTCAATGAGGCGGTTCTAACGAGCATCACAACCTGTGTTCTGAGTATAATTAAGGCGTAACTATACCACATGTAGTGACACAGAGGCCTTTCTGATATTTAATCTTCATCAGTTCATCAGTGTGTCTCAGCCCCAAAGTTCTGAAACCGAAACGGATGATGGACAAGACCCGGCAAACACAGCACCCCCCCCCCCCACCCTTTGAGCACACACCGACCAACGTACCTCATGAGACAGGTCAACTGGAGGCATCATGCAAGAGACGCCTACCCTAGGACATATAGGCGTCCCCCACCGAGCCAACATCAGCAACTCCACGAAGTCCGGGGCATCAGGAAGGAGATGTCCAAAGTAGCGAGACTTGCAAAAAAAAAGATATAACAAAAAGTGGCAACCAAATCCGTTAAGATACATGTCTCACCTGTCAAGTCTTAGTTTTAGAAAAAAATGGAATTTTATTCTGCCAAAAAGAAATAAAAGTATAACAATAATATAGTTATTTAAATCAGTATTTGAGTTCTGACGTCAGCAACGCATTCAATCTCAGCACTAAGGAACTGATACAGAGCTGATGATACCATCGGGGACGAACGAATCATCCACCAGCAGAGATACCGACCCGCTGGTTGCAATTAAGGCGTAATAAGAAACATATAACAAATAAAGTAGCCTTTTTAGAGGAATGAAAGAATGCACTAGCTCACACGTGTACATTATCGTAATGGATTGACTGCGCTTTCTTGAAGTCTTCAACTTCTGCAAAAAGGTTTGGTCACATGATAATGAATACCTTGTTTGGTTTGGTTTGGAATGCATTCGAGGCTGCCAGTTTATCCAATATTGAAGTTTTATTTTAGAAATAAAGGTAATGGTTGATTTGTAAACACTCGTACAGTAACACCAAACCAAATTGCACATGCCTCTTTTTCTATAGTATGTGTTCAACAACCGATCAGTCTCATACGGAACCCTGGAAGGGACAAGCAATTTATTTAATATGTTGTGTGCACACGATATAATCTTGTTTGCACAACATAGATCTTGTGTGGACAACATAAAATATTGTGCACACAACTTATTATCTTGTTCGCACAAGATATTATCTTGTATTCTAACATGACGTTAACGTTTTTCCCATTGAACCCAGTGGAAACGTCAGCGTTTGCAAATACGCAATAATTCACGTCGTCAACGTGGTGCGTGCAATTTGGCGTCATCGTGACGTTGCATGTAAACATTTCCTTCTGTCGACATCCGCTGCAAAATAGTCCCCAAGATAACGCTTTGTTACTACTGTATTTCAGTTTAGCATCATGTTAGAATCAAAATAATTTCCACGCACCCGGTGTGTTATCGTGATTAACACACGGTGTTGTCGGGCAGATGCGAATATTTATTCACTCCGGCTTCGCCGTCGTGAATTAATATTTCGCAATCTGCCCTCCAACACCGTGTGTTAATCACGATAACACATGGTACGTGGAGATTATTTCTTAAATCACACGTTATTATCTTGTTCGCCTATTATCTTGTTTCACAACATAGATCTTGTGCAAAAAAACATAATATCTAGTGCGTTCAAGAAATTATCTTGTTCGCACAACTTAATATCTTGTGTGGACAACATACTATCGCACAAGATATTATCTTGCGCTCACAAGTTATTAAATTGTTCGCATATTATCTTGTTTGCACAACATAGATCTTGTGCAGACAACATAATATCTCGTGCGTACAAGATATTGTCTTGTTCGCACAACTTAGTTAGCACAATTTAATCAGGCGCATAAGATACTATGTTGTTCGCACAAGATCTATGTTGTGTAAACAAGATAATATACTGTGCGAACAAGATAGTATACTGTGCGCACATGATATTTAGTTGTGCGAATAACATATAACATATGTCTCTTCCCAGGTTACGTAGTCTGAGGTACTAGTCCATACATATAATTGGAAACTTAAATACAATAAAATTTGACAAAACAAAATGGAGGAAAATGAGCAATAAGTGTAAGACTTAAGTAGTTGCCCAATATTCGCATCAATATCTAGAAAAAAAAAATATATATATAGCTTGGATCACCTTGGCAAAATAGCCTCTAACCCTTATCCTGCGGAAAATGACAACCTCTATTTTGAAAACAGTGCATTATCCAGATCAGATGGCTTTCGAAGTTGCCATCTGATCAAGATCTCCAGGTACCCATACAACACATAGCAAAGCCTTTTCGGACTACATGAATGCACTGGCTGATCTGAGCTGCATACACTCAAAAACATTTTCACATAGCGCAGTCCGAAACGTTCCTGTCAACACTATTTAGGTTATTTTGGAGGGGCTGCTTCCTATTTTGGGGGTCTTTTACCAGACATTGTGATGGAATTACATCTCAAGCCCTGCCACCCAGTGAAACCTACATGGTTTTTATTGATGGAACAGTCCGACTCACACAACTTTGCCTTAGACCTTCTAAGAGGTTTACCAGTACTCATGTGTGGTCGGGTTCAGCTCTGCGTGGAAGCATCATGCAGCCCAATCTATTTCTCGAAGCCCCGATGTGCGGGGACCAAGTCCGAATACGTAAAAAAGTGCGGATTTCGTTAACTAGTATAAATGGCACAAAATATGAAACCAGTGACCCAGCAGACTGCCGTGTTCATTTCTTAAAGATCCATGCAAGGCAAATCCTTGTTGATCCGATTTTGAAAAGAGCAAAGTTTGTTTGTGCTGAGATTTTACGTCCCCGTCAACACTATTTAGATAATTTTGGAGACGTTGCTTCTGATTGTGAAGGACTTTTACCCGTCAATAGATAAAATGACATCTCAAGCCCTGCCACCAAATGCTACCAAAATGGTTTATATGTAAAGACGGTCCGACTCCTACCACTTAGTGGTTTACCAGTACGGTCTGTTTAAGCTCGACGTGGAAGCACCGTGCAGCCCAATCTATTTCTCCAAGCCTCGATGGGTGGGGACGTAAATTAAGAGTAGCAGTAGCAGTGGTAGTTGTAGGAGTAGCCGCAGCAGCAGCCCTACCACTCAAAGAAACCGCTGGGGTTTAAAGAGCGGTCTGACTCGCACCACTTTTTCTGGGCAGGCTTAGTCGTGAGCCGTTTTTCAGCAGTTTCAGCTCTGCGCGGAAGCAACAGCAGCCGAATCTAATAAAGAACATGGTGAACGATACATTGATTTTTATGAGTGCTGACGCAGATCAACACAGAAAACTCGCGTAAAATACATTATAAACCTAAGTTTGTTATAGGGTAAAGTAGGTCTCTTGCCAAGAACTGTTTCCCCCCCCCCCCCCCCCCCCACCAAAAAAAAAAAAAAATAAACAAACAAAAAAACTGCACTTCGATATGATAACACCCTTATGAAACGTAAATCGGAGTTTACAAGTGTTAACTTGTCAAAACCTTTACATAAGGAAGAGTAGAACGTTTGTGGTGTTTTTGCCTTCTTTAAAGGAGAAGTGACGCCTTAAAGTCCCCATCGAATGAGGGTGACGGTTTTTAAATGCTATTCGCACCATCGTTTAATACACTGAAAAAATGCCTCAATAATAAATTGAAGGTAAGGCTAATTTGTTTTAATGATATCTTTGTCATATAATTTGGCCATTAAGTAAAGGAACTTAATTCCTTCCAAAATGTTTTGAATACCCAGGTGGGCTAAAATAGACGCTGTTTCATTCCTTCCTGGTATATCTGCTTCATCTCTCTAAACACCACATTACATAGAGCAAACTGGGATTTATAGGGGTATTCACTATTTTGCTTATTTCGGCTCCAGGACATAGGTTGTGGGTACTCGTTATAGCCGCCTCAATGAGGCGGTTCTAGCGAGCACGCACAACCCATGTTTTCGAGTTAAAATAAGAAAACAAGAGCTGTCACTGTTAGCGACCAATGCCCCCCGTGGGGACAATTTTTATGTCGGTTAAAGTTTTTGTGACGGACAGACAAACAGACAGACAGGGCAAAAACTATATGCCCCCGAGAATCTCATTCGTGGGGGGGGGGGGGTGCAAAAATATCACAAATTTCCCTCAGAAATATTAACATTTTAGAGAAATGAAAGAGAGCTCTTCTATTTCACACAGATGTGTTATCGTTATGTCTGAACAATTAGCAATGTGCATTCCTACAATAATTACACTTTGAGCGGATATGAGTAAAACTGAATATCGTTTGTTTGTTTGATTTGAGGTTTAACGTCCCCGTCAACACTGTATAGGTCATTTTGAAGACGTTACTTCCAATTGTGTGGGATTTCACCCGACCGTACGTTGAGATGATAGACATCTCAAGCCCTGTCTCCCAATGAAGCCAATAGGGTTTATACGCGCTTTGCCTGGGCAGGCTTAGATCCTCTAAGCGGTTTTCCAGTATTAATGTGCAGTCAGTTAACGCTCTGCGTGGAAGCATCATGCAGTCCATCTATTTCTTCAAGTCCGGATGGGCGGGGGTCGAAATTGAATATCGTGAAAAATAACTAAATAATGCATTTCAACCAATGAAAGTCTTACAGACCCGGTACTCAATTATAAGCATGTTAGTTAAATGACCCTACTGTCCAGCGGAGGATCACTACTGGTGAGATTAGACCATAGATAATTTGACCAGCCAATGCTAGTGTTAGGAAAAGCAGCATAAACTCCTTAGGTTGGAGACGATTTATGATCGGAGAAAAGCAATCGTTAAAAGCCTTTATTGAGTGTGCAAATTGTATGGCTATTGAAATTGATAATGCTTAATTTTCATTGTAAACAATATCTCAGCAGTTATTGTGTACCCATAAGTTTGGAGTGGTCCATTTCCAATTATAGGGGTGTCAGGCTTTTTTTGTGTGTAGAAAGTTTAACAAAAATGTAAGTACGTTAAGCAAAGAGTGTAGACTGAGATCAGACGCCACGTGATCTGGTTCCACACTGTTTGCAAATGACCCAAAAATGACCACTAGTCATACATGCGTTAAAGTTTTATTTTTCTTCCAAAATTTCTAGTTTAAGGAGAGTAGTTAAATTGTTGCGGAAAGTGTTCATTTGCTTTCCGAAAAGTTCATAAAAACTGAACAGTCATAGAGTGGTCAAGAATATTCTTACCACTTTTATACCAAGAATGTATATACGGGGGTGTGCATGTTTTTCAGTTTGCAGAAACATAAGTAAGGCGATTCTGACAATATCCGAACAGTTCTAAAGGTGATCTTAATGATTAAATTTTGCTACAGAATAGAACAGAATATATTTTATTTGGTACTGTAGGTCTCCGGACCATAATACAACATATACACACAAACCGACCACATAGTTACTTTGTTTACGGAAAAGTGACTCAAAATGAGTTGAAAATGAGATTCGCCTTAGTTAATTAAGTTCTTTTTTGTGGGAGTAGGGGTGCGTTACGGCCCTTCAAGATTATTTTAAATAATAATAAAAAACATAAATAACAAGAATTTCACCACAGGCTATGTTCAGTCTGAGATAGTAGTTCTTGAGAAGTGGACTTGAACATTTGGGTTAGCGCAAATGTTGAGGGATTGTCCAACGGACGAACGAACGGACGGAAAACCGGTCTCCTTTGTCGCGCCCTGCCAATAGCAGGTGCTTGAGAAAAAAAAAAGAAAGAAAAGTTTAAGTTCAATTTCATAGATTTGCACTGCCATCACGAACATGCCTATATAAATTTGACCCCCTTAACCAATTTTTTTTATATATTAAAACTGAGGTTTACAGGGGTAAATATTCTTTTTCTAATTTCTTAGATTGTGGATACTCCTTAGAACTGCCTCGTCGATGCGGTTCTAACGAGTACCCACAATCTATGTTTTGAGACGAAATATCGGATTTTTTTTTTATCTGAAAATGTTCATTTTTGGTGGCTAAACTGTCAATATATTTGAATAGGCGCGTTTTCGTAATGCTAAGAAGCGTGACATAGTGCTCAGGCACATACAAAGTCTTACAGTCAGGAGAAGAAACTAATAAATAAAGGCTTTTACACATGCAACCTTGTACAGTGAAGACTGTACCATTGATGAGTGACGAATTATGTTTTTTTTTTGTTTTGTTTTTTTTTGTTCATAATAAGTGCAATGCAGTTTGCTTAAAATTGTACATCTTTAAAATATATTGAAAATAAGAATATTTTTATATGAAATATAACAAGATGTGGCATTCCTCCGAATGTAAGTCAAAATAATAAATAAATTCTTTTGCTTGCAGAACTGCGCGTACCCATGTTACAATGCGTGTCTGTAATTAATCATGGGCGTAGTGTTTATGCATCACAGTTGATTTTATTGCACAGGTACTCAGAATTGACCATTAGTTAAAGGCATTTATTCTGTAACAGTAAAACACACGGTGTGTTCATAATTGTTTTATTGCCCCCTGTGATATACTGACTATAGCAGATCAAAGGCGGCCCTTAAAAGGGTGATTAGTAGCTCTTGTTGAATCCCGACTGAGGCACTTAAGAGGAAAATCAATAATGTACACCAGTCAACAGTAAGTAATTTATTGATTTTCCCCAAGGAGGCCCCTTACCTGTTGAAGACAGAGGACTGCTCTTGAGTCAGCTCTGAGGGCTACATTATATTATGTAATGAAATGATAGTCCTCAATAATCAAGAATAAATGCCTTTAATTTTATTGGTCAGCTAGTTCCGTGCCAAAGCCCCCCACCCAGTATTTTTTTTTTTCTAACTGACAGTTCCAAGGCGGTTCTTCTGTTTTTGTTTTGTTATTATTATGATTATATTGTTATTATTATTGTCTGGAGACCCCACGACCCTTGGTTTGTGAGGCCACTACACCACGGTGTCTTCTGAACACCCTAATCTGTAAAGCCACAATTTATATGAAAAACGGGGTGTCAATATATCACCCCTTATTCTGTCTGATATTTAAGCCCCCGCCCATAGGGGCTTGAAGAAATATATGGGCTGCATGATGCTTCCACGCAGAGCTGAATCCGGCCCGCACACTAGTACTGGTAAACCGCTTGGAGGATCTAAGCCTGTCCAGGAACCGCGGTGCGAGGCGGACCGTCCATGCTAATAAACCCTATTGGTTTCATTGGGCGACAGGGCTTGAGATGTCATTTCATCTCCATGTCGGGTAAAAGTCCCACAAAATTGGAAGCAACGTCTCCAAAATGACCTTTACAGTGTTGACGGGAACGTTAAACCTCAAATTAAACTGTCTGATATTTAATTGTACGAATTTAAAGTGCTTTACAGACTTAGGTATACACCCCGTATTTTATATCCTTTGTAAATCCACGAGTTTAGAGAAATTAACGAGCAAAAGTTGTTGGACTGTTATCTAGTCCATCAACAACAACAACGACAATAAAATATGACAAGATCGTGAGTTTACAGTTATGATCTGAATAGACCTATACAATATTCTAACATTAAAAATATCCACGGAAAATATTAGGGACGATTGTTTTTTTTTTTTGTTTTTTTTTTTTTCATAATTAGTGGATTGCATTAAAGGTGAATGATAGCAAAACTTGAATAAAATTGGTCCTTCTATTATATTTAGCAACTGGTTCCATCAAACAGATTGCAAGCTCAAAAATGTCAAAGTCAGAAATAAAACTCTTCCCATCAAATTAAAAAAATGAGGAATGCGTCATCGAATATATATATGTATTTACAAGATATGAGGTGTCGATATACAACCAAGTTAAGTGGTATTTTAACCGAAATATCAGGCGCATATATTGCATATATAAAGCCCCGCAATGTCATTTGTATATGGCATCCACCGTTTGGCACAGCGATTTCTTTGCTATCTCCAAAAATAGTTACATTTCTAACGAAAATGTGTGATATTCTTCTTCTTCTTATATTCCAAACATATGTTGTGGTTGCTCGTACGGCGATTATAACGAGTTTTTGTTTGTCTGATTTGAGGTTTAACGTCCCCCGTCAACACTGTACACGTCATTTTTGAGACGTTCATCACTTGAACAAGTCCGTGATATAAAGACGCCCCCAACCCCACTTCATATAGGGAAAACGGGGGTTTATGGGGTTAAACATTATTTTCCTTATTTCTGCTCCAAGACAGGTTGTGGGTACTCGTTAGAACCGGCTCGATGGGGCGGTTCTAACAAGCACCCAAAACCTATGTTTGGAGTATAAATAAGAAAAATGTCACAAATTTTCATCAGAAAAAAATTGCCTTTTCGAGATTTGAAAATGCAATTTAGCACACGGATGTGTTATCGTTTTGTGGGACTTTTACCCGACATTGAGATGAAATTACATCTCAAGCCCTGTCGCACAATAAAACCAATAGAGTTTAAAAACATGGGCGGTCCGACACGCACCGCTTTGCCTGGGCAGGCTTAGATCCTCTAGGCTGTTTACCAGTACTCATGTGCGGCCAGTTTCAGCTCTGCGTGGAAGCATCATGCAGCCCATCTATTTCTTCAAGCCCCGATGGGCGGGGGCAGGATTATAACGAGTATCCACAACTTATGATAAAGAAACATAATGTATATACCTAATGTATATAATGTATATATGTATATAATGTATACCCCTTAATTTTCACTACAGAATGAGATATAAAGGGGTGTCCATTACACGGTCCTGTTATCATGCTGAGCTTTTGGTTCATAAAATCCACAAGTTCTGCGTTTTCTATGTATTTCCTATAATTCTGCACACAAGACCTACGTCGGTGAACATACAGCTACTACAGACTGCTACAACTTATACACTTATACAAAATATATACTGATTCTTTTTTTTTTTTTTTTTTTTTCATTATTATTATTGGTTCAAAATTTGCCAAAAAACCAAGCCATTTGGTCCCCCATTTATCACTTTATCAGTGGCGTTATTTTCTTTGTTTTTGTTTGTTTGTTTAATATTATTATTGTTTTTGTTTTACGGCCCTTTCAAGATAATTTAACTTACATCGAGCCGATCGTTACTCAGAGGTGGGCGAAAAACCGAGTTCCAGGAGAAAAAACTCCACATTACCTTCGGTTGCAGAACTTGGCGTCTAACATGTGACCCGAGCCAGGCTCGAACCACAGCGGTGAGAGTCCTAATGATTAAGAGTCATTATCCACTGTGACGTTATGACAGATGTCGGCCCCCGCCCATAGGGGCTTGAAGAATATATGGGCTGCATGATGCTTCCACGCAGAGCTGAATCGATCCGGCCCGCACACTAGTACTGGTAAACCGCTTAGAGGATCTAAGCCTGCAAAGGAACCGCGGTGCGAGGCGGGACCGTCTATGCTAATAAACCCTATTGGTTTCATTGGGCGACAGGGCTTGAGATGTCATTTCATCTCAATGTCGGGTAAAAGTCCCACACAATTGGAAGCAACGTCTCCAAAATGACCTTTACAGTGTTGACGGGAACATTAAACCTCAAATCAAACAAACGTTATGACAGATGTGTGTCTTGCGTTGAGGTTTACAAGTACATTGGGTAGTTTCATTATATTTTCGTAAGTATGTCATTTATGTAATAAATGACGCATACAAATTATTGTATATAGAAAGTAAAATCGACATGACAATCTATATCCACCAAACTGATGGTGCAAAAGAACTTGCATTTACATCTTTGAATACGCCTTCGCCTTAAACCAGAAAGGTGGGGCGTACAAACCGCCACTAAAGATAAAAAAATTCGGTGGCTCTTACATGATGAAAAAATAAAAAAATAAATAATACACAACAAACTCAGTGAGTAAAATGTAACAAGTATATGGGTGCTCGTTTGAAATATCGATATCCTAATCAGGAAAATAAGGTTTTTTCTACGCAACCCTCTTTGTATTTAAAGTGGAGTTTACAACGGGCCTCCATGGCCTATTTGTTAAGAGCGCTGACTCTTAATCATGAAGTCTCTCACCGCTGTGGTTCGAGCCTACTCGGGTGGAAATGCGAAGTTCTGCAACGGAAGGTCAGGTGGTGTTTCTCCGGGTACTACCGTTTTCACCCACTTCTGATTAACAATCAGCTCGAAATAAGTGAAAATATCTTGAACGGGCCGTAAAACCAACGCAAAAAGTGGGGATTACAAGACCGTTCATAACAAGCGATTCTAACGAATAACCAGTGCTTCAGCTGAAGTGCACGACCCGCCCGATGCTTTTAGCTTTATGAGTGTTACCATATATGGGTATGGCGGCCATTTTGGTCATGTGACCGGGACATAAAACGGTTCCCCCAATAAATGCGCCTTATCGTAAGGAGCAAAAATATATCTTATACTTTGGTACTGTATTCTGAATCGTTTGCAGGATAAAATCCAACACAAAAGCATATGTGTCAAAGTTTGACCTAGGCACAAAGAAGGTCAAGGTCAACCCAGGGACACCATTTTAGCAATTTATGATGGAACTACGTACAAGATGCTATTTATCAAGTTTCGTGGAAATCTGCACAGTGGTTCTGGAGAAGACTATTTTTGAAGGGTTTTTACCAAATATTGCTTGGCGGCCATTTTGGTCATGTGACCTGGACCCCATGAGGAAATTTTGTTTTGGTTTCCCCCATCCCGTAGAGGCTCCATATGAAATTTGACTTCAATCGGCCCAACGATTTCCGAGGAGAAGCAGTTCGAAAATTTTCACATTTTTCGCCTCGGCGAGGCTGTACTAAATGGAAAGTAATATTTCGCAAGTTCATTGATAAGATCTCATTGATATTTATCAGTATGCCAAAAATTGTTTAAATATTCCAAGCGGTTAAGTCACTTTCACCAATTTTCTCAAACGGGTTACGGACGGACAGATAGACAGACCATATTTGGCTTGGCAGCCATTTTGGTCATGTGTCCTGGACCCCATGAGCAATTTTTGGTTTCCCCCATCCCATAGAGGTTCCATATAAAATTTGATTTCAATCGGCCCAACGGTTTCCGAGGAGAAGCAGTTCGAAAATTTTCACATTTTTCGCCTCGGCGAAGCTATACTAAATGGAATTTAATATTACGCAAGTTCATTGGTTAGATCTCATTGATATCTATCAGTATGCCAAAAATTGTTTAAATATTCCAAGCGGTTAAGTCACTATCAACAATTTTCACAAACGGGTTACGGACGGACAGACAGACAAACCATATATGGATTGGCGGCCATTTTGGTCATGTGACCTTGACCCCATGAGCAAATTTTGGTTTCCCCCATCCCATAGAGGCTCCATATGAAATTTGACTTCAATCGGTCCAACGGTTTCCGAGGAGAAGCAGTTCAAAAATGTTCGAAAATTTTCACATTTTTCGCCTCGACGAGGCTATACTAAATGGAATGTAATATTTCGTAAGTTTATTGGTTAGATCTCATTGATATCTATCAGTATGCCAAAAATTGTTTAAATATTCCAAGCGGTTAAGTCACTATCACCAATTTTCACAAATGGGTTACGGACGGACCCAAAGAAGGTCAAGGTCAACCCAGGGTCACCATTTTAGCAATTTATGATAGGCCTACATCCCAGATGCTATTTATCAAGTTTCGTGGAAATCTGCCCAGTGGTTCTGGAGAAGACTATTTTTGAAGGGTTTTTACCATATATGGCTTGGCGGCCATTTTGGTCATGTGACCTGGACCCATGAGCAAATTTTGGTTTTCCTATCCCATAGAGGCTCCATATGAAATTTGACTTCAATCGGCCCAACGGTTTCCGAGGAGAAGTAGTTCGAAAATTTTCACATTTTTCGCCCCGGCGAGGCTATACTAAATGGAATGTAATATTTCGCAAGTTCATTGGTTAGATCTCATTGATATCTATCAGTATGCCAAAAATTGTTTAAATATTCCAAGCGGTTAAGTCACTATCACCAATTTTCACTTACGGGTTACGGACGGACAGACAGACAAACCATATATGGCTTGGCGGCCATTTTGGTCATGTGACCTTGACCCCATGAGCAAATTTTGGTTTCCCCCATCCCATAGAGGCTCCATATGAAATTTGACTTCAATCGGCCCAACGGTTTCCGAGGAGAAGCAGTTCAAAAATGTTCGAAAATTTTCACATTTTTCGCCTCGGCGAGGCTATACTAAATGGAATGTAATATTTCGTAAGTTCATTGGTTAGATCTCATTGATATCTATCAGTATGCCAAAAATTGTTTAAATATTCCAAGCGGTTAAGTCACTATCACCAATTTTCACAAACGGGTTACGGACGGACAGACAGAATGACAGACTGACAGACTGACAGAATGACACGGTGATTTTAGGGCACTCTTAGAAAAAAACCGACTTCAGTCGGTTGCTTTTTCTGCGGGTCGTGCAATAACCATTATACAGGGAATAGCGTGGCTTACAAAGATCTACAGTGTTGACTGTGCTTCTGCTCCGAGTCACAGACTGTGGGTAAACCAAGTAAACCTCACTTTCAACAGAAAAGATTGAGTTTACCAGGTAGTTCCACATTTCTGCTCAAAATAGTAACTGTGGCTGTCAGTTAATTAAACTAAGACACTAATCACAATTTTTCGCTAGATCTGGGACCAAGTAAATGTAAATTAGGTCCTTGGCTAGATGTGTGTCTTTTTCAGAGCCTTAAAAGGGTAACAGTGTCTGAAATTAATGATATGCTCGTAACACTCAGAAACATTAAAACGTCACGACTTTTCGCCTGAAAAATGACATTCATCCCAAACAAGCCTATATAATGTTGGGCCCCTTAAACCCCACTTTTATGTAGTGTACATTATTTTTCTTATTTGCGCTCAAAACATAGAATATTGGTACTCATTGGAACCGCCTTGGCACGGCAGTTCTAAAGAGTACCCACAATGTCTGTTTTAGCACAAATGTGAAAAATATCAGAATTTTGTATTTGGAAATTTTAAGATTTGGTATTAAAATCTCAATATATTTGAAGGCCCCCGCCCATCGGGGCTTGAAGAAATAGAAAGGTGCCATAATGCTTCCACGCAGAGCTGAAACCGACCGCACACGAGTACTGGTAAACCGCTTTGACGATCTAAGCCTGCCCAGGCAAAGCGGTGTGAGTCGGTCTGTCCATGCTTATAAACCCTACTGGTTTCATTGGGCGACAGGACTTGAGATATCATTTCATCTCAATGTCGGATAAATGGCGCACAAAATTGGAAGCAACGTCTCCAAAATGACCTATACTGTGTTGACGGGGACGTTAAACCTCAAATCAAACAAACAACCAAACAATATATTTGAATAGGCGTGTTTTGAAGACAAAAACTTTCATGTGTGTGTGTGTGTGAATTCGGGTTTAACGTCGCTTTCAACAATTTTTCAGTCATATCACGACGGTGTCTGGTTGCGACAGGGAGCTCAATGCTCACTTTTATAGTGCTGCCTCACTGAAGTATCATGTCCCAGACACATTACATGATACCACACCCAGTCACATTATCCTGACACTGGGTCGACCAGTCCTAGCTCTACCCCGTAAATCTGAGTGCCAAGCGAGGAGCAGCTAGTACCATTTTTAACGACTTTGGTATGTCGCGGCCCGGGATCGAACCCGACCAAAACTTTCATCATGTTTACAAGTCCATATAATGAGCATTCTTGTAAGCCCACCTTCTATAGGGAAATGTCTGTTTTAATGAGTACAATGGTTTCCGTCTTAATATTTAGTGCGTGGGTAGTCATTAGAACCGCCTCAACGAGGCGGTACATGTACATGAACAAAGGCACACCTAAAGTCTATATCTAGAAAAGAAAAAAGAATAAAAACAGAAAGAAAATGAAAAAAATTATTTGAAGAGATATGAAATACAATATTACAGTAGTGGTTTGCATCTGTAAATTTGCTTCTATTCAGATTTTATTAGACATCTGATATTTGTCGGTTATGTAGTTTTCACGCAGCGATAACGTCTCCCAAATGGCAATTAAGCCACGTTTACCGTAATCTGACCCCCTTCCAACCTGCAAATATGTTACATGTATAAATAATAATGACCTGAGAGTAGCATTCCGAACTTTGTCCAAAATACCGCAAAATTCGAGAAGTACATGACGTATGTTTGTGAGACAACAAAAAATATTTATGATAGACTGCATCGTAATTCTACGGTTATTCTTCTTCAGTCTGTTTGATTTGTTTTGTTTGATTAGAGGTTACCGTCTCGGTCAACACTATAAAGGTCATTTTGGAGACGTTGCTCCCCATTTTGTGGGATTTTTACCTGACATTGAGATGAAATGACATCTCAAGCCCTGCCGCCCAATGAAACCAATAGGGTTAATAAGCATGGACGGGCCGATTCGCCCCGCTTTGCCTGGGTAGGCTTAGTTCCTCTAAGCGGTTTACCACAACTCGTGTGCGGGTCGGTTTAAGCTCTATGTTGAAGCATCATGCAGCCCATATACTTGTTCGCACCCCTATGGGCGGGGCCGATTCTTCAGTCCAGATTCCCGACGTTTATAAGCATTAGGCTTAAACATTGAGTGCACAACGTGCTTCTTCTTCTTCTTCTTCTTCTTCTTCTTCTTCTTCTTCTTCTTCTTCTTCTTCTTCTTCTTCTTCTTCTTCTTCACCCGCTTTTGAAGTCAAATTACTAAACGCACTGGATGGTCGATTGTCCCTGCGTTTAGGCAGGAAAAGGGATCCTAAGCTTGAACCCAATTCGCTAAACCCTTAATTCGATCAGAGGAGATTCTGATGAACCGCCGTATTCGATTGCGACTGATCCCAGCTTTTGTGAGAATAGTTCCCACCCTGGTCTTACAGTGTTTCTAGCTTAAGATTTTAGAGAATTTAATTTTATGTAATGCTTGTTGGTGCCTGATGCTCTGTCTCTGGTCGGGCCCATCGGAGTCTAAATGTAGTTTTTCTTTTGCTCCAGCATTTCAGTTTCTTCTTGCTGTTGAGTACGCAACGTTGTTTCATCTTTGTGGTTGTTCTCGGAGATGTTGCACTGATGCGTTAGGTGGCATTCATGCGGATTGTTCAATCGCATTGCGGGCGCGTAAAATCGATTTAAGGCCCAGCGGTGCGTCTGTTTTGTTCTTGTACTTCATCGGCATGTGTATGTCGCTGGTGTAGTTTTGGTTTTGGATAGCTGATTGCCCTTGTTCACAGCCGGCCAACCGGAGTTCGTCCGTTGGTTAATATTTCAGTTGTTCTGTTCTGTATTTGACTAATGCTGTGGTCACAAAGATCGGCCGGTATCCGGGGATAGGGGGTAATCGTGAGTACACCGCTGGTTTTGGCTTTTTTTTTTTTTTGACATCGGACAACACCGGTCAAAAAATTTGTCATACATCATTTACATAAATGGCACCGTCCGGAGGCCGTGCGGAGGCCGTCCGAAAACCGCCTCGTAATCGTACGGCATCTGTTTCCAAAGAGAAATCTTTTGGGGGCCGGCGAGGCAGTGAATACCGACCGAACATCTAATACTAATCGGCAGATTATCCTATGATGTCCGAGTGATAACCGGCCTATTCACCGGACATCGTACGAATATCGCCGAGTATCCTACGGACAACGAACGATGCTTGTACCAGGCCTGGCCGAATGTCGGGCGATTGCCGGGCGGTGTGATGGAAACGCGCTATAATGATGTACACGGCGACTGATGGGGGTTTATATATTCCGCCCGATGTCCGGTTCTAGCCGGCCGGTGACCGGACGATGTTTGTAACATATCTGGTCCACACCGGTTCAAGCCGATCGGACATCGATGGGTTACTTTCCAATGTGTAAACAGACATCGGCCGGATATCGGCCCATGTCCGGTCCCAAAAATTTCTCCTCTGAGGCTACATACACCGGCCGAATACCCCTCGATTCCCGACCGGATATCGGACGATACTTCAACGATGTGTGAAGGATATGTGGCCAATTATGAAAATGTACGGGACACCGGAGAAATTTTAACTTCGAGTTAAAACTCTTCGGGCACCTCTCCGATGCTGCCTGAGAGCCCCGCCACCGGCCGGCCATGTCTGGAGTCCGGCCGGGGACCAGGCCAAAATGGCTAAAAATCAATCCGGGTGTACACCCTAAGCCTAATCGGAAGGGATTGTGACCAAAGCATAAACCATGACAGAAGTAAGGGCGAGGATTGCGGCATTTAAGCCCCGCAGTGGCATTCTGTTCACTGACCGTTCCCATGCGGTTCTTCTGTCGCGGTTTACTTTTTGTTATGGTTTGTCTTTGAGTGTGTGTTTTGCATGCATTTTTTTTTTTTTTTTTTGGTTAGCCAATTGGCTATTTTGTGGGAAAGTGACTGTCCTTTTTGCTTTCCGCTATTGGTGTTTCCATTAGGGTCTAGTTATTTCATGTTTTTTGTTGTTTTTTTTTTATTTTTCAAGGGATCTGTGGGTTAATTGCATCGATTCCGGATCACTGCCTTCACTTCTATTTAATAGAAGCCTCCGTGGTGCAGTGGTTACGCTACTCGCCTTGTAAACCAGGGATCGCAGGATCCATCCCGGGCTTCTCCAGACTTTCGAATGAGTGTTCAAAACCGAGGTCCCGTCTCCGTATGACCTTAGCTGTTGGTGGGACGTAAAACTCAAACACTCACTCACTTCTATTTATTAATGATTGTTTTGATTGCAGTTAGTACAGTCCTGGAATTTCATTTTGGAATGGTCTAAAAATTAAAATTCAGTTTTTGAAATAGATGTCGGTATGTCTATGGTTGTTTGAAATCGATGACAATATTCCTACACAAAATATACAATCTTCCGTTTTAAATTATCCGTTTTGATTCCAGTCCATGTTATATCTTGCCTCTCGGAACAGCAAGAAAAGTTTTCCCTACGGGCCTCCGTGGCCTAGTGGATAAGAGCGCTGACTCTTAGTCATTAGGTCTCTCACCGCCGTAGGTTCGAGCCTCGCTCAGGCCACGTGTGAGACGCCAAGTTCTGCAACGGAAGGTCAGGTGGTTTTTCTCCGGGTACTCCGGTTTTCGCCCCCCTCTGATTAACGATCGGCTCGATATGAGTGAATAATCTTGAAAGGGCCGTAAAACCCAAACCAAAAAAAAAAAGTAATCCCTTACAACCCTGAAACCCGGTCCAGATACTTATGCAAACAGTGTAAATCCTGACGTGATGGCTCTGAGCAGTCTAATCGGGATATATATTGCGTACCATAAAATGGGCGTACCCATCCAACTTCATTGATGGAAGAGTGCACTCCTGAATCTCACGGGTGGGCGGATTTGAGGGTAAAGAAATCAAAGCATTGCCGCAGCACTGTTTGACCGATTGACTCAGAGCGCTGGTTGTGTAAAATGGCCGTGGACTTGGACTTTTTCGGTATACCCTTCGGTTCTTGTTCCTAATGCAGACAGCGTAGACCCTGATCAGACGCCACATTATGTGACGTCTGATCTGGTCTACACTGTTTGCCAAACCAAACACATGATTACAGTCCAGATTTTACAGATAACTCTCTTACATGTACGCAGCCATCTGACGTCATAGTGGAACACATAACACGGCTTGTTTTATGTCGATTGGATTGTCAATCGACCCTAAGTTGCTAAGCCGAAAAGCTTTTCCGTGCTAAAGTACACGTGGCTATCACAGTCTTGTCGGAATAACTATTTTATCGAAATTATTCGCAGTGAGATCAGAGTGTTGCGTAAGATAGTTATATTGGAATCAAAGGTTTGGCTTGGCAAAAAATGTAGACCAAGACCAGACGCCACAGAACGCGGCATTTGATCAAGATATACACTAATTGCTTAAAGCAACATATTTTTAAGGTTAAAATAAACATTGACCCAAAATTATTATAAGCATAGAGCAAGTTACTATTACTGATTTGAAAGAAATCCAATTAACCTATTTATAGACTAAGGTATTACTAATTAAATGCATAAGAACACAGAACACATGTTTGTTTTTTTTCTTTTCATTGTTTAACTGCAGTTCTGTTCCGAAGTTAGCAGACATATGTGCGAGCTTTTACGTCTCTTACCAGACTGAAATATCATGCGGGTAGAAGTTGTATGGATACTAATGCCTAGAAGGGACATGCGATGTGCGAACAAGATAATATCTTCTACGCACAACTTAATATCTCGAGCGCACAAGATCTTGTGCGGACAGCATTATATTTTGTGAACACAACTTATTAGCTTGTTTGTACAAGATAATATCTTTAATCACGGTCTTTGGTTCCTCGGGGCTTTTAAACAATAAACATTGAAAATCGGTGTTTTCTCGGGGTTTAAGTATGGATTTCTTCGTTCATACGCATTATAGGGTTGAAATATCGCTTTATGGTCGAATATCAAAATTGCAATGTGTCCGAATCATTTTGTCCCCTAAAGGGTTTCCTGGGAGGTTCTTCTGTCGTGGTTTATTAAAGTCAGTATAGTTCGTTTTTGAATAAAAAAAAACAATCCTGGTTGATAGTTATATCCCGATTGTGTGCCGCGGTTGATATTCGTATGTGGTAACATTTTTCACCATCACCTTCTCATACGCGATCTTCGTAAAATATATTATAAAACAGATATTAATCTACGTATAAAAAGGGAGAAGGCAGTCAACTCTTATTTTTCTTTTTACTAAAAATATGTGTTTTGAATTGATACGGGATGACTAAAATCAACCCTTACATAACGATGCAAGTGAATATAAAATGTGAGGTGAGAAGAGTTGGATATTTTAGTTAAAGTCTTAAAACAGTGAACTACTTTTGCTTTATATCATCCTGAAACGGTGGATCTACAATTTATATAAGATACGGGGTGTTTCAATTTCACCATTTTATACCCCAATCACAAAGTGGGGAGGGGCATATAGGCCGTAGTTTGCCCTTGTCCGTATTATATACGTGCGTACGTACGTACGTCGGTACGTCACATTTTGTAGTAATATTCCTGCCTCCGCAACTCCTCCTACAGTATTTGATGCAGGGCATTGAAACTTGCAACACTTTTAAGACACATTGGACATGTGCATAAAGGAAACAGGATCCCGATCCAGCCCCTTATTTTTAGAATTATGTTCCCTTGAAAAACTCAATCATTTTGTAGACTGGGAGGTTAAATAGTAAAGTTCGTGTCTCCGCAACTCCCCCTACAGTATTTGATGCAGGGCATTGGAACTTGCAACACAGTTCAGACATGCATTGAACATGTGCATAAAAGAAACAGGATTCTAATCTCCGCATAATTGCTGAATTATGTCCCCTAGAACGACAATTATTTTGGCCATATCAGGATGTTAAATATATTGTGCTGTTCGTGTCCCCACGACTCCACCTACAGTATTTGATGCAGGACACTGAAACTTGTAACACAGTTCAGACATGCAATGAACATGTGCATAAAGGAAAGCCTGGGAAGGCTTTGTTCTTGCAAGTCATGTGATGTGTGGGGTTTATGTTCAAAAACATCTAAGGTCATACGGAGACTGGATCTCGGTTTAAAGTCTCGTAAAATGTTAATGCAAATTTAGATTGGACGACATGGCATGTTTGTTTCTTTTTGGATATCAATAGCCTAGACAACACTATCCAGGATCCGAGGTTATAATTTTTTTATCTCACCTGAGCATGAAATTGGTCCTGCTCACAAATTTTAAAATGCCAACAATGTTGGCATTTTAAACAAATTTTAAAATGCCAACAATGTTGGCATTTGAAAATTTGTGAGCAGGACACGTGTCATTCTCTGCTATCTGAGAAAGGAAAATCGCTCAACTTCTTAGTATTTTAATTGTTATGAGCACCACAAGTTTCATGCTCAGCTGAGTTATAAGCATAAAAAAATTTTATAACCTGGGGGCCAGGTCACCTTCTTCCTGAGCAGGCTTTTGTCATACTGTACATACATTATATATATTTCATAGTCGTTTAGGTGTGCTGATGAAGCGTAAAGTAGCTAGTCTACCCCTCCCCCGCCCTCACACACACAAAAAAATAATAATCATAAAATAAAATAAAATAAAAATGAAAACTTCACATATTTCAGTTCTATGGTATTTTGTTTGTTTCGGTTGAGCTTTAACCTCCCAACACTAGTTAGGTCTTTTTGAGACGCTCTTCCAATTTCGTAGGACTCACCGAATATTGGGATGAAATGACTTCTCGAGCCCTGCTGCCCAAACAGACTGTTCACATGCAACGTCAAAACTTATTTTCTCTGAGAAATAGTAATAAAAAGAAAGAAAATAAAATATATTTGAAACTGACGCCGGCAAACGTCCTGATTGGCAGTTAAAGGGGATAAACCAACATTTGAAACCTCATATTTCTTTCCCGTAAATTCGTACAGTAAAGGACAGATGAATTGGCATGCCATTTGAAATTATACCCTTTAATATTAAAGAGGAAGACAGCATTTGAAAAATCTTGCCCGCCCGCTAAGGTGTAGTCACCCACATACTATGTTTGAGACCAAAAATAAGGAAAATAAGGTATTGGTATTCCCATGCAAACTCTCCTTGTACTTAAAGTGGGGTTAACAACGGGCCCCATAGTCGTTGGGGTAAAAGCGATAACTCCTAATGTCGGAGTCTCATAACTCTGCGGTTCGATCCTAACTCGGGTCACGTGAAATGCCAACGGAAGGTCAGGTGGTGTTTCTACGGGTACTCCGGTTTTTGCCCACTTCTGATAAACGATGGCTTCGCAATAAATGAAATATATTGAAAGGGCCATAAAACCAAATCAAACACAAGTGGGATTTATAAGGTCATTCAAAACTGAGGCAATTCTTACGCGTACATACAACCATTATATAGGGAATAACGGAGTTTACGAAGATCTACAGTATTGCTTGTATTTCTGTCGATAAACCCCATCATGTAGATAAAGTTGGATTTACCAGGGCTTTATAAAGGCCTCAAAGGGCAGCAGTGTCTCAAATGGATGACTTATTCGTTACCCTAGACAAATGTGAAATTATCAGAAAATTTGTATCTGAAAATTTTTATTTTGCGTGGAAAAATATTTGGACAAGCCTGCTTTCGTTATGGTAGAAAAAAAATGAAGCTTTACTTTCCTGAAGAAGCCCAAAGCTCTCATCGTCTTTACAAGCCCATACGATGAACTATCTTATAAACACCACTATATATAAGTAAATCTTTCGATAAAATGGGTATCAATAGTATCCGTTTCGTTCTAAAAATATTGAGCGTGGGTAGTTGTTAGAACCGCCTCATTGAGGCAAACGTCTATATCCAGAAAAGAAAAATAAAACTAAAGCGATTCGTTTGAAGAGATATGAAATGCAACATCATAGCTACGAATGTCGTTATGGATTGCATTGGTATCCAGAACAGATTTCCTTTATACGGATGTGCGATAGAGATTAATGGATTAGTTGTCTTATACTTAGGTTCTTTTCTGATATCGGTCGGTAGTGCAGTTCTCAGCTACATGTAATGATCAGGTGCAGCGATAACGTCTCCCAAATGGCAATTATCCCATCAGTTACCTACAAATAAGTTACAATGACATGATCTGAGATTACCATGAAATCCGAGAAGTGCATATGTTTGCGATGCTACAAAAAATGCTGTGTTTTCTTCTTCTTTTTCTTTTTCTTCTTCTTCTTCTTCTTCTTCTTCTTCTTCTTCTTCTTCTGCTTAGAAGCCTCCGTGGTGCAGTGGTTACGCTACTCGCCTTGTAAACCAGGGATCGCAGGATCGATCCCGGGCTTCTCTAGACTTTCGGATGAGTCTTTAAACCGAGGTCCCGTCTCCGTATGACCTTAGCTGTTGGTGGGACGTAAAACTAAAACTCACTCACTCACACTCTTCTTCTTCTTCATTTAAAGTCAAATTACTTAACGCACTGGTTGGTCGATTGTCCCCGAGTTTAGCAAGGGCTTGAACCCTTTTCGTTGAACCCTTCTAAAGCTTTACTTTATGCGAACATATTAGAACCTGATCAGCCGCCGCATTCGACTGATCCCGAGCAATTATTCCCGGTCGTTCAGTGTTTCTAGCTTAGACATTCTCGCAGAGAGAGAGAGAGAGAGAGAGAGAGAGAGAGAGAGAGAGAGAGAGAGAGAGAGAGAGAGAGAGAACGTAAACGAGTGCGTATAAATGGCCTTGTTTATCCCACTGTATACTGAGTATTGTGAGTACTCAATGAGATGGTTTCAACTTGGCGAGCACCCACAATATATGCTAGGAACATAAATAAGTATTATCCCACTGTATACTGAGTACAAGAGGATATATTTTCTATTTCTACCAATTGTTAATTGTGAGTACTCAGTAAGGCGGCTCATACAAGCAGGTCCAGCACCTACAACTTTTGTTAGAGTAAAAGGAAAGTATCTCAATATTTCACCAGAAAAACGTTTTTGAACTATGCAGGATTTGTTATCGTTACAAGAGAGAGAGCGAGAGAGAGAAAGAGAGCATGAGAGAGAACATGTCCGTGTAGTAAGTACCTCTCTAAACACCCCTTCATATAGTGAAAACTGGGGTATACAAGGATATGCATCATTATGAAGCGATTATAACGAGCATATAATCTATGTTTGGAGAAAAAAAGAAAAATATCGCGCTTTTTATCAGAAAAGTCACCATTTGCGAGTGATTAAAGAATGCACTACGTCGCACGGATGTATTATCGTAAGAGAGAGAGAGAGAGAGAGAGAGAGAGAGAGAGAGAGAGAGAGAGAGAGAGAGAGAGAGAGAGAGAGAGAGAGAGAGAGAGAGTTTGCTTTATATCCCGTAGTTATGTGTTAGAAATGTCAATACTAGAACTAGAAGCATCAGCTAAAATGAAAGATGGAATTTACAAGTGAAAATGTTATTTCCCTTCTTTGTTCCAAGCGATGATCTCAACCGTGAGGCGTCACTTTTGCAGATACTAAGAGCAAAATTACAGAAATGTAACAATTATGTTCAAATTTTGACAAGCTTTAAATCCCCATCAGTTCACCCGACAGTTCTGCGAGTGCTTTGATTATGCGGGGAATAAGGTAGGTTGCATTACGCTAATAGTTCGGTCTTCGAGACCGTTTATAGATATATGGGTCTGATAAAAGTGTATATATGTGGGTCTGGTATAAGTGTACATGTTTTGATTTGATTGTTTGTTGATTTGAGGTAAAACGTCCCCGTCAACACCGTAAAGGTCATTTTGGAGACATTGCTTCCAATTTAGTGGGACTTTTACCGACATTGAAAAGAAATGACATTTCAAGCCCTGTCGCCCAATGAAACCAATAGGGTTTATAAGCATGGACGGTCCGACTCGTACGCAACGCTTTGCCCGGGCAGGCTTAGACCCCCAAGCGGCGGTTCACCAGTACTCGTGCGCGGGTCGGAATCAGCTCTGCGTGGAAGCATCATGCAGCCCATATATTTCTTCAAGCTCCGAGGGGCGCGAGGAGGGGGGGGGGGGGGGGGGGGCAAGTGTACATTTCAATTTACAATTAAACTAAGTACAAAGCGAATGTGGATGACATGTCACGCCGACGGCCCATCATGCAGACACGCCTATAAAATTTTGATCCCCTTAAACCCCACTTTTATATACTCAAACTAAGTTTACAGTGGTATACATTATTTGACACGGCCCCCGCCCATCGGGGCTTGAAGAGATAGATGGGCTGCACGATGCTTCCACGCAGAGCTGAAACTGACCCGCACATGGGTACTGGCAAACCGCTTAGAGGATCTAAGCCTGCCCAGGTAAAGTGGTGCGAGTCGGACCGTCCATGCTTATAAACCCTATTGGTTTCATTGGACGACAGGGCTTGAGACGTCATTTCATCTCAATGTCGGGTAAAAGTCCCACAAAATTGGAAGCAACGTCTCCAAAATGACCTATACAGTGTTGACGGGGACGTTAAACCACAAATCAAACAAAACAAACATTATTTTACACATTGTGAGGAATCGCAGGATTTTATCTGAAACAAAATGGTGGTTAAATTTTGCCAATGTATTTAAATATTAGGCGTGTGTTCGTTGTGTCTATTTTTATAATTCCCCTTAATAGTTAGTAAAGTTCGAGTGAGCCTGCACATAAATTTAACATTTCGATTAAAAAAAAAACACAAAAAACAAAAACAAAAAAAAACGTTTACTTCGTTATTTTTATCTATAGCCTTGCTTTTACGGTCCTTTCATGACTATTTCATTTTTTCTACCCGAATCTTCATCAAAGGTGGGCGAAAACCGGATGCCTGGAGAAAAACAACCTTAACTTCCGATACAGAACTGCCCCCCCCCCCCCCCCCCTCAACTGCCCCTGTCATGGACTACAATGGTACCGTTCATACCTGTACAACCACCATTGTTAGATTATTTAGAAGATTCATTATGTATTTCCTTATTTCAAATGTGTATCCTCGTTAGAACCGCCTCATTTAGTACCCAAAACCTACGCTTCAGAGCACAAACAAGGAAACTCACAGGCCATATAAAGATTTAAGTGGTTTTAGAATTGAAGAAAGATAATAATCAGATATGAAATCGAAATAAACGCAGGGTAAATGTAATTATTTTGAGTAAAATTTAACCCATTTGTACCAGAAACCCCAAAACGGTTATCCTGGCAAACAGTGCAGGCCCAGATCAGACATCACAGAACGCGGCGTCTGATCAGGGCCTCCGCAGTTTGCTTAAAGTTCAGTCATTTTCAAAATATTTTTTGAAGAAAACACAACCTGTCACCCCTAAATTTTGAAATGGACTCCTGCTATATATAAGGAGGAAGATTCCATTGGGTACTAAAAGGGGCTTAAGCAAATAATAATTATGATCGATGTAACGGTCTATTTCCCTGTTCTTGTTTTCATTTTTCGGAGACACTGTAATATTTTAAGGTAGGATGACAAGTTCTGCAACGGATTGGCAAGTATTTTTTTCTCCAATACTCCGGTTTGCGGCCAACTCCAATTAATGATCAGCTCAAACAAGTCAAATAGTATAAAAATGCCGAAAATCCAAAACCACCACAAAAGTTGTAAACGCACTGCATAATTACGTTTCGAAGGAGAACATTTTCCAAACTGTTATCTTTTGCTGCGCAATGTGGCCGTCAGAACAAGAAATCGATACCACCCACAGCTAAATGAGTTTTGTTGTCGGGTGTTATATATACTACAGGTACGTTTACGAGGTGATATATATTCTTATCTTGAAGTTAAATACGCTCTTGTGCTAACCGACACAAGGGAGACTACCGTGAAACCCCATATATATATAATCGCTACAAAACCGTGTTGCTAGCCAACAACCTAGGGAAAGTAAACTCGATGCCCTGAATCCACTACAGGGCATGAGAAAATGCGGGGTGGTATGAACACCCCGCAATTTTTTCACACCCCACAAAAAAGGTTTTATATAGAAAAACACCCCGTATCTGGCAACTTTCTTAGTATATATATATATATATATATATATATATATATATATATATATATATATATATATATATATATATATATATATATATATATATATATATATATATATATATATATATACGTTGTTTATTCTATTTTGTGGGATACATGTACATACATGAATAAAGATGATGATGACGTACAGTAAAATTCCTATACCTACCGACATTCCGTATGACGGTAAAAGTCGCTATAACGGCAATTTCAATGGAATGACTTCTTAGCTAAAGGCTTTGCCTCGGTTCACAACGGCGTAGGCTTCCAAAAAAATGCAAAATGGCAGTATATTTCCTCTGGCTTTCGTTGTCGGATCACTACAGGGTCACTGATGAGGCTTTATTAGCCGAAACTACGTAGTATGACCCATTTTCTTTCTTACGAATGTTTTCATTGCTCTTAAAGGAACTCATTTTTGTCGCGCCTGCTATTAGCATGGCGCGATATAGGCGCCCGGTTTTCCGTCCGTTCGTCCGTTCGTTCGTCCGTTCGTCAAGGCGTCAACATTTGCGACCACCCTAGCGTTCACCCTAATGGTCAAGTTTGTTTCTCAAGAACTATAAGAGCTTCATTAATGATACTTGGTACAAACTTGTGTCTGGGGATGACAACTTACTTCCGAGCATCCATATTTAACCTTGACCTACATTTCATGGTTCACTGACTTTGTAAAATATTGCGACCACCCTAGCGTTCACCCTAATGGTCAAGTTTATTTCTCAAGAACTATTAGAGCTTCATTAATGATACTTCATACAAACTTGTGTCTGGGGATGGCAACTTCAATGCAAGCATCCATATTTGACCTTGACCTACATTTCATGGTTCACTGATTTTGTAAAATATTGCGACCACCCTAGCGTTCACCTTACTGGTCAAGTTAATTTCTCAAGAACCATAAGAGCTTCATTAATGATACTTGGTACAAACTTACATCTCGGGATGGCAACTTAAATGCAAGCATCCATATTTGACCTTGACCTACATTTCATGGTTCACTGACTTTGTAAAATATTGCCACCACCCTAGCATTCACCCTAATGGTTAAGTTCATTTCTCAAGAATTATTTGAACTTCATTAATGATACTTAGTATAAGCCTTTTATGCAAGCATCTATGTTTGATCTTGGCCTAGATGTCATGGTTCGGTGACTTTGCGCCCCCACAGGCGCGACATAGCCTTCGGCGGAATTATTGTTGATTTTTATTTCCCTCGGGTTGAAATGCACAAATTGAGTCCATTGCCATTAAAGATTCTTGTACTCTAATACTACCGAGGTGATTCTAACAAATATCTATAACATTTGTTTCTTGGAGTATTAACTGGGAAAAGGCCTTTTATTACCTATCAAACTCCTAGTTGAGATTCTTTATAAAGGCAAATTCTTTATAACGCCACGAGATTAGGGAACAAATACTGTCGTTATTACGAGAGTCCTCTATATTAAGTCCACGTTTTGGACTGTTCTTCAAGACGACTTTTGAAGGTCCCAGAGGTGGTCACTCTAAAGGAAACAGTGTATAGAAAACGCGAAGAGAGAGCAGCACAATCATTTTAAATGTGCTTTCAAAAGAAGAATTAAACTTAATTTCAGAAAACGTTTAGTTTTCCAGGTTATCAAATCACAAACGTGTTGTTCACCTTTGACCCCTGTATTTTGCATATTATGCGTCTTTCAGATTGCAGACAACAAGGGTCATCGCGGTTCCCTGCATAAACATATCGGGCCTCCCAAAACTGCGTGCGTGATTACATCCGAAATGCGTGTTCGAGGGCGATTCTTGAAGCTTTTAATCGCAATCAAACTAAATAAACTAGTATATATTAAAATTGCTTTCACTGACGAGGCCTAATTGGCAGCTAGTCTTGCACACAACTCTACAGCTTTGAATTCTGTTCTGTAGTCCGTGTTTCCAAAAGACCGTATTTTGTAAACAAACTATTGAACATAGAGACATGTGAACAATCAACCAGTCAGCCAGCCAGCCAAACAGACAGACAGGCAGACGGACACACAGGCAGACAAACTGACAAACAGATAAACAGTCAGACAGGCAGACAGCCAGACAGACGCACAGAGAGAGATGCTTACCAAAACAAAGCGCCACTATGATGATGCAGCTGTAGGTTGAGTATGCTGCGAAAAAAGGAATATTTAGAACAAATTACAGTTGGAATTTGAACGTTGAAGGTGTGTGTGTATGTTTGTGTGCATGTGTGTGTGTGCTTGTATACATGCACGTATGTATGATGCCGGGATTCCTCCAGTTTCATTTCGAGTGAAGTTCAGTATGTGAACTAATGGGATTCGAAGAAGTAGACGCATCGGGTTACATTACATGTACGGTAAGAAGAGTCCTAGGCCTATATACAGTAAAATGCCTGTATTAAGAGCACCTTTGTGACTGTCTTTAAGACCACTTTTAAACAGTCCCAAAGGTGGTCCCTGATTAGAGGACATTGTATGTAGAAAACACGAAGAATGTATACGAGGACTGTTCAAATATGAATGCAAGTAGAACGTTTTCTCATGCACTAATGCGAAAATCACCTGGAAATAAATATCACAGCGTAGAAAAACATTTTACCTATACATTGATACCAAACCTGTTAAAATCCGTCCACTTTAGCCATGTATATCGTTCGATAAACACTGTCTACTTTTGTATACTAATACAAAACATGGTTGGAAGAAGGTCAGAGTACGCCGTTGAAATACGGTCCTATATTAAGAATCGTTGTATTCTTGGTATACGGTGCAAAGACATTTTTTATGAAATATGTTCGGTTTATGGGCATAATGAAATGTCTTTTCCGACAGTTTTTCGTTGGAGTAAGAAATTCAGCTATGGGCTAGGCTCAACAGAAGATGCACAACATGGTCGTCGGCCGAAAAGAGCAACGTCTGCCAAGATGGTTGCTAGAGTGAAAGAAATAGTTGCTACCGGTGCACGATACACCACTAGGCAAATAGCTAGTATGGTTGGCATCTCATTAGGAGCAGCTCATACAATTCTGAAACGGGATTTGAAAATGAGAAAGATCTGTGCTAGATGGATTCCCCATCTGTTGACAGATCGGCAGAAAAAGACACGCGTTCAGTGCGCCAAAAAGTTGCTTAAAAAGTTTCCAAATTACAATGCACGGTCTTTGGCTAATGTCGTCACAGGTGACGAAACATGGGTTCACTTTTTTGAGCCAAAACGAAAGATTCAGAACAAAATATGGGCAACAAAGTATTGCAAAAGACCATGCATTGCAAAGCGGACCATGAGCGCCAAGAAGGTAATGTATGCCATATTCTATTCAAATCAGGGCCCTGCTATTCAGGTTGCTGTGCCTAAAGGCAAATCTGTAAATGCGAAGTTTTACAAGAATAAAAGTCTTCGAAAATTGAAGTAATATTTAAAAGAACAAAAAAACCCGCAACTGGTTTGGCCAATGTCAGATTGGTACATGACAATGCGTCATCGTAGAAGGCTTTCATTGTGCAAGACTATCTGAAGCAGGAAAAGGTTATTGAACTCCCTCATCCCCCGTTTTCCCCTGACCTTGCCCCGTGTGACTTTTTTTGTTCCCGCGGCTGAAAAATACCTTTCTGGTCGAAAATTTGTACAGCGCAAACACCTCGGTTCTGCAATATTCCAGTGCCTTCATAGTATACCTCGAAAAGACTACCAAAATGCATTCAATGATTGGACGAGAAGACTGAAAGTTTGTATATCTGTTAATGGGGAATACTTTGAGGGGACAAAATAAATTTTCCATCGAAATCTATCACGGAATCATTTCAATGTGCTTAGTTGGATTCATATTTAAACAGTCCTCGTAACTGCACCCTTCTAAATACGCTTTCTTTAAAGCAGAATTATCATTACTTTTAGGTGGTCTTAAAAGCGGAATTTCACAGAACATTGTTTGAAGACCACCTTTTTGAATGGAAACAGATTTATTTCTTACCTGGCCAAGCCTCTGTTGTGGAAGACATGGGGAAAAACAGACGATTTAAAGTTTTTGTTTAAGAAATAGATCGGCTCTAACTGTGATTTGTTGTGTAATAAATCACAGTTTGGAGGTCAGTTGTAAAGTAGACAAATCACGAGCGCGTAGCGCGCGTGATTTGTCTACTTACAACTGACCGACAAACTGTGATTTATTACCTTACAAATCACTAGCTAGAGCTGATCTATTTCGATTCTAACACGCTGAAACTTGGCAATAATGCTGTTGTTTCCTTCAAATTCTCACAAATTTTCGCCATTGTTAGAAGAAATCCCGCTAAAATTATCGACTGAAACACATGCATTTGTATCCTTTTCTAACGTTTTCGATGCGAGAAAATGACGCTACACCGTCCAACGTCAAGGAAATCGACTAGTGACGTCATAACTTTGCAGATTTTTATGACGTCACTCGTCACGCTCTTCCTTGCCGTGATTTGTTGTAGAATAAAACACAGTTATTTTCCATTGCCTATATAGGCGCGCTGTGTTAGAATTGTATTTAAAGGAAATATGTTCATGTAGTCTAAATAACGGAATTTCACTGTGTTGGCCCTGTTCATGCAGCAGCATTTGAATGTTTTATTAAGGGGAATGGGAACTCCTAGCAGATGTTTCCACCATTTTTCAAAGGGAGATGACTTTCGGGACTTTCTTTTCGCCTTTCTGCAGGCACAGCCCTATTGAAAAAGGGGTCTACTCTTGAAGGAAAGAACTTGCTCTTCAGGAGCAAATTCTTTGCTTTAAGAGCTAACCCCTATTGGCAAGGGAGACAAAAATAATTTTGCAGGAGTTGCCTCCCATGCAGGAGTACCCATTCCGCTTAATGAAAAAACATAGATCGTGGGAGCTCGTTAGAACCGCCTCGTCAAGGCTGTTCTAACTATTACCAACACTCCTCGTCTTAAGCGGAAGGGAAAATAATGGTTGCCCTTATAACCCCTTTTTTCTGTGTACAAATAAAGTGGTTCATTGCACGAACTTGTAGCGGGGTGTTGTGTATTCGTGAAAGTGAATGCCCTTGCCATGGGCTGATCGGGTCTCAACTGGCCGTATGTGACTCGAGTCTCGAGTGACAGTTTTGTGTACGCATTCCAGCATAGAGACAGACAGACAGACGGACGGACGGACGGAAGGAGGTTCGGACGGACGGACGGAGAGATAGAGAGAAAGAGACAGACAGAGAGAGAGACAGAGAAGGTAGACATACAGGAAGAAAGAGACAGAGAGAAAGTACTCACAAGTCGACATAGTCAGTGTCAGGGCTATTGCACCTTTGTCTATAGAGATAAGATGAACTCACATCACGTGAAAGTCTATCTTGGGATTTTACAACAAGGTAAGAAAACAAACGGCCCTCCTCAGCTACACAGACAGGCTAGACTATTAAACAGACACAAAATAGATAGTACTCTATTTCAGGATTCAAGAAGGGTAGTTGTCAATTTCTGGCGAAAAAATGTGCACTGTACTGGTTAACTGTTTACGTATATGCCTGCCCAGGAAATTAAAGTGTAGCTACATAGGTAAACATACAGGCTAAAAATGACCAAAATAGTGTTGACTGGGCCGTTAAACTCCAATACAAACAAACTGTACTTCAGCATCGAACACAAAGGGGCTGATCAGCACCTTTATTGTTCGCAAATGTCAAAATAAGTTTTTCTGATGACGTGGCTTTGATAATGGAAATATTTTGATGGCTACTCTATCCAAAATATTATAAAATGTGTGTCACAAATTGTTAAGGATGAACCAATAGGGCCTGTACATCTAACCAAGTACATGTTTAGTGCACGTATTGCCATATAGAGAAATGATCAAAATGTAAATAAAACAAGAAAATCGCAGTTTTACAATACCATTGGTAATAATGATGATAAAAATACAAGAAAAATGAAAAGAAATAGAATATACATCATTACATGTATAACAATAATGATTATGGAAAACAACTAATAAAACATGTATGCTAATAACATAACAGTAATAGCAAAGAAGAAGAAGATGAGAAGAAGATGAAAAGAGAAGAAAAAGAAAGTTTAATTTTGTAGAAAAATAGTTTATATTGTACCAAATTATAAATTAGGTATGCCTGATGTGGAAACTTGGCCCATGCCCACTTCCATAGGGACTTGCAGAAAAACAAAACAAAAACAAAAAAACTACATGTATATGATGCTTCCGTGAATAGCTGAAACCAGCCGAGGTTTTGAGTAGTGATAAGCCGTTTAGAAAATTGTATCATGCCAAGGAATATAAGAATCTTATATGGGTGTGAGGTGTGGATTCAAAAATCCGTCCCGAGGTACACTGTCCGGCATCACGAGGCATCACGAGGCTTGCCGAGTGATGCCGGACAGTGATCCCGAGGGACGGATTTTTCTATCCACCCCTGACACCCATATAGGATTATTTTTCTTTCACACCTTCCATTTCTTAGCTCGGATTGTAATGCTGCAGTCACTTCGACTACCGACGTCCGCCATATTGTGATGACACTACAGGAATGTTTAGTGACGACACGTAACGCGCATAACGTCAACCTTAACTACGGCGCATATGAGGTCGTATTCAACCAGTGCATTTATCAAACACGCGATTATATTCGATTTTGGGTCGGAAAACCATGGTCAGAACATAAATTTCTATCCCAGGGTAAAATCACGGATTTGCTTGTCTGATGTGCAAGAATATAAGAATCTTATATGAGTGTGAGGGGTGGATGGAAAAATCCGTCCCGAGGGTCACTGTCCGGACAGTGATCCCGAGGGACGGATTTTTCTTTCCATCCCTCACACCCATATACGATTCTTTTTCATGTAAACCTTCCATTTCTATTGCGAATTTTTAATGCTGCTGTCACATCGGTTACCGACGTCCGCCATTTTGTGATGACACAACATGAATGTTTAGTGACGTCACGCATGACGACGCCGCGCATGAGGTTGTAATCAACCAGTGCATTTACATGTATCAAACACGCGATTATATTCGATTTGGGGCGGAACACCAGGGTCAGAACATAAATTTCTATCCCAGGGTAGAATCACGGATTTGCTTGTCTGGTGTGCAAGAATATAAGAATCTTACTTGGGTGTGAGGGGTGGATGGAAAAATCCGCCCCGAGGGTCACTGTCCGGCATCACGAGGCTTGCCGATGATGCCGGACAGTAATCCCGAGGGACGGATTTTTCTATCCACCTCTCACACCCATATTGGATTATTTTTCTTGCATACCTTCCATTTCTTACCGCGGACTTTTAATGCTGCAGTCACTTCGGTTACCAAAGTCCGCCATATTGTGTTTACACTGAAGGATTGTTTAGTGACGTCACGTAACTTGTTGTAACGTCAACCTTAACTACGGCGCATATGGGGTCGAAATCAACCAGTACATTTACCAAACACGCGATTACATTCGATTTTAGGTCGGAACCATCTGAACATTCATTTCTATCCCAAGGTAAAATCACGGATTTTCTTGTCTGGTGTGCAAGAAAAGTCTTGCCAGTCGGACGATTCCTTAAACCCTAGTGGTTTCTTTGGGTGGTAGGGCTTGAGATGTCATTTCATATCAATTTCGGGTAAAAATCCTACAAAGTTGAAGCTATATCTCCAAAATGATCTACTACTGTTGACGGGGAGGTAAAACCAAATCACAAATAAATAAACAAATATCTACAGGAGACCGGTATTTACAACCGTCCGTTGGGTACGAGGACTGTTCAAATATGAATGCAAGTAGAACGTTTTCTCATGCACTAATGCGAAAATCACCTGGAAATAAATATCACAGCGTAGAAAAACATTTTATCTATACATTGATAACAAACCTGTTAAAATCCGTCCATTTTAGCCATGTATATCGTTCGATAAACACTGTCTACTCTTGTATACTAATACAAAACATGGTTGGAAGAAGGTCAGAGTACGCCGTTGAAATACGGTCCTATATTAAGAATCGTTGTATTCTTGGTATACGGTGCAAAGACATTTTTTATGAAATATGTTCGGTTTATGGGCATAATGAAATGTCTTTTCCGACAGTTTTTCGTTGGTGTAAGAAATTCAGCTGTGGGCTAGGCTCAACAGAAGATGCACCGCATGATCGTCGGCCGAAAAGAGCAACATCTGCCAAGATGGTTGCTAGAGTGAAAGAAATAGTTGCTACCGATGCACGATACACCACTAGGCAAATAGCTAGTATGGTTGGCATCTCATTAGGAGCAGCTTATATAATTCTGAAACGAGATTTGAAAATGAGAAAGATCTGTGCTATATGGATTCCCCATCTGTTGACAGATGAGCAGAAAAAGACACGCGTTCAGTGCGCCAAGAAGTTGCTTAAAAAGTTTCCAAATTACAATGCACGGCCTTTCGCTAATGTCGTCACAGGTGACGAGACATGGGTTCACTTTTTTGAGCCAAAACGAAAGATTCAGAACAAAATATGGGCAACAAAGTATTGCAAAAGACCATGCATTGCAAAGCGGACCATGGGCGTCAAGAAGGTAACGTATGCCATATTCTTTTCAAATCAGGGCCCTGTTATTCAGGTTGCTGTGCCTGAAGGCAAATCTGTAAATGCGAAGTTTTACAAGAATAAAGTTCTTCGAAAATTGAAGAAATATTTCAAAGAACGAAGACCCGCAACTGGTTGGCCAAGGTCAGATTGGTACATGACAATGCGTCATCGCACAAGGCGTTCATTGTGCAAGCAGGGAAAGGTTGTTGAACTCCCTCACCGCCCCCATCCCCGTATTCCCCTGACCTTGCCTCGTGTGACTTTTTTTGTTCCCGCGGCTTAAAAATACCTTTCTGGTCGAAAATGTGTACAGCGCAAACACCTCGGTTCTGCAATATTCCAGTGCCTTCATAGTATACCTCGAAAAGACTACCAAAATGCATTCAATGATTGGATCAGAAGACTGAAAGTTTGTATATCTGTTAAAGGGGAATTCTCCGAGGGGACAAAATAAATTTTTCATCGACATCTATCACGGAATCATTTTTATGTGCTTAGTTGCATTCATATTTGAACAGTCCTCGTATGTGAACGTCATGCCTGGAATATAAGCAATCACAGACTACCCTGGCACAACGATAAGTCCGTGAAACAAAGACACCTCTGAACCCCACTTTACAATATAGACCAAGAAGCCTCCGTGGTCGAGTGGTTACGCTACTCACCTTGTAAACCAGGGGTCGCAGGTTCGATCCCGGGCTTCTCCAGACTTTCGGATGAGTCTTTAAATCGAGGTCCCGTCTCCGTATGACCTTAGCTGTTGGTGGGACGTAAAACTGAAACACTCACTCACTTTACAATATAGACAAAAACAGGGTTTACGGGGGTCTCCATTATCTGCCTTATTTTTACACACAAAATACATATATTGTGGGTACTCGTTAGAACCGCCCCATTTAGCACCCCCAATATATGTTAAGAGCGGAAAGAAGAAAGCTGTTATCATTTTAACCTAACATTTGTCACTTCTGACACCATGTTGGACGCCATTATTTCACAAGACATGTTTTCCCTATGGAAACCGCCATATCCCTTTGAATACTTCGCATGATGCCAAAATAAACCGAAAACGCATCATGTGAACAAACCCGTGGAACGAATTACCCACTGAACCCAACTTTATATATAGAAAACTGGTGTTTACGCGGGTAAACATTATTTTTCTTATTTCTACTCCAATGAGGCGGTTCTAACAAGCGCCCACAACATATGTTTGCAGTACAAATAAGATAAATATCTCGGATTTTCATCAGAAAAGTAGCCATATTGGAGGAGCGAAAAAATCCACTAAGTCGCACGGGTGTGTTATCCACTTGTGGCTGGGATTTCCTTGTCGCGGCATCAGTCCCATCTGAGATCCTATTTGTCTGGCAGCAGATGGATGTGAGGGTTGTAGGCCGAAATGGCCGAAACTAGCTAGTCTGGCCAAGAAAACATGTAAACTCTATATTTTTCAGTTCTGTGGTGTATTCCTTGCTTCCAAATGATAACCCTTTCTAGAATATATTATGAGTAAGCCAGGACACTTTTTCTACTTCTTGAATTTTTTAATGGCAATTTCTTTACACCATCATACATTGCCTGCTGCTGGGGTGAAGTCCAGAAGACCAAAGTCAGGGTTTGCACTATGACCTCTGTATAGCCATCCACCAAGAAACGGGATTGTCGAAAAGGACGACCAGTCTTGTTGAATTAGATACTGCAAATTCAATGTTTATGTGCATCCACTCGAATAATTGTAGTTTAGAATTGAACTAAGAAAAAAAACTGCAGTTTATAACTGAAATAAGACAAAACATGCTTTGAAACAACGCGATATCATTGCATCCTCCTTGCCAAAATAGTACATGAATAATGCATTGAAAATCGGGTCACTTGATATGACACTTTATGTGATATATCTGTTCTTATGTTAAGTTTACCCTAACGTTATTTTAGCTAAGTATAACTTTTTAAAGTTTGAGCTGTTGCTTTCAAATGTCGTCTGTTTACATCAAAGGCATTTATTTATTTTTCTTTAACTTGTTTGAAACTAGTATTAGTAAGATATCACATAATCAGCCTCACCGAGGCATGTTTATTACGCTGACGTGACAAAATTAACAATTGATTGATTGTTGTTATTTTCAGTCGAAGTTCTGCTGCGTTACATTTGGCTGCGGGTGCCGTACGATTTATTTGTCTACGATTTTCCGTACAATTTTTAGAAAGGGGTCTGCCTTAAAACAGTAATGATGCGTAATGTAGCGTAATGATGTGTAATGTAGCGTAATGGTGCGTAATGTAGCGTAAAGATGAACAATTTATGCCTGAAAATGACCACCTATCTTTGTTACAGACTTGTTACTCCAAAATGTCTAAAAGAAGACGGACTGATCTGCGAACGGAAGATTTTCGCTACGAAAGGGAAGGTTTTTTTTTTTTTTTTTTTTTTTTTAGATAATTTGATGTCGAATGAGATACCATCCCAATTAATAAGCGACCTGTGATGTTAGCCTATAGATAATATATTATCCATAGTTTCCAGCTGGCACCGCACAAGGGCGAACGTATTTGTTTTGTTCATGATAAATGCACAAGGATTATCTCCAGTATGAATAGTTTAGTCTTCAATTTGACTGACGTCGCTCTTGTGTCGCATGGAGGTCTGACTAGGTCTTGTTGCTGATATGAAGCAGACCATTTCTTAGCCTCTCGCTTTGCCTGGGCAGGCTTAGATCATCTTAGCAGTTTACCAGTACTCGTGTGCGGTCAGTTTCAGCTCTGCATGGAAGCATTAAGCAGCAAATCTATTTCTTCAAGTCCCGATGGGCGGGGGCCGATTTTCATCAGAGAGAAAACTCGGGTTTATGGGGGTGGGGGTATACATTATTATGTTTTTGCCTCAAGACAAACTATATTTTCAGCAGAAAAGTAGAGTTGGGAGATGTAAAAAAGAAATCTATATATCGCAAGGGTACATTATCTTAATGAGATTGAAAGAAAGAGACAAAGAAAGAAAGAAAGAAATATTGAAAGAAATTCACGTAAACAACTCCGTGATTTGATCACCCCTTTAAAACCTTTCCAAGACATAGGTTGTGGGTACTCGTAAGAACCACCTCACTGAGGTGGTTCTAACGAGCGCACACAACCTATCTTTGCAGGATGAAAAAGAAAACAGATCTTCCTCAGAAAAGTAGCCAGTTTGGAGATGTCAACGAGGTGACTGGTGAAATCACTGCTTGAACATGTTCGTCTCAAATGTCATATTTTCAAGTCCATGTAATGAAACCCCTGTAAACCCCACTTCATAGGCAAAAAACTAGGGTTTAACCATTTTTGTACCAAATGGAATCTTCCTCCTTACATAAGTAGGAGCCCATTTCAAAATTTAGAAGTGACGGGTTGTTTTCTCAAAATTTATTTGGAAAAAAACTTTTAAAAAAACAGTGGAGGCCCTGATCAGACAGTGTTCTGGGCCTGCACCGTTTGCCAAAAGGTTTTGGGGTTAAAGGATACCAGCAAACAGTGGAGGCCCTGATCAGACAGTGTTCTGGGCCTGCACCGTTTGCCAAAAGGTTTTGGAGTTAAAGGATACCAGCAAACAGTGGAGGCCCTGATCAGACAGTATTCTGGGCATGCACTGTTTGCCAAAATGTTTTGGGGTTAAAGGATACCAGCAAACAGTGGAGGCCCTGATCAGACAGTGTTCTGGGCACACACTGTTTGCCAAAAGGTTTTGGGGTTAAAGGATACCAGCAAACAGTGGAGGCCCTGATCGGACAGTGTTCTGGGCCTGCACTGTTTGCCAATAGGTTTTGGGGTTAAAGGATACCAGCAAACAGTGGAGGCCCTAATCAGACAGTGTTCTGGGCCTGCACTGTTTGCCAATAGGTTTTGGGGTTAAAGGATACCAGCAAACAGTGGAGGCCCTGATCAGACAGTGTTCTGGGCATGCACTGTTTGCCAATAGGTTTTGGGGTTAAAGGATACCAGCAAACAGTGGAGGCCCTGATCAGACGGTGTTCTGGGCATGCACTGTTTGCCAATAGGTTTTGGGGTTAAAGGATACCAGCAAACAGTGGAGGCCCTGATCAGACAGTGTTCTGGGCCTGCACTGTTTGCCATTAGGGATACCGTAAAAATCCTCTAACTCTGACACTGAGAAATTCCTGTAATTATCCAAAATTAAAAAAAAAATCTTTCACAATCCAGCAAGGAGCCCAAAAGGTACAGAGAATGGCAAAAAGTGTAGACCCTGTTCAGACTTCCCCATTCAGGAACATTCTGATCTGGGTCTGCACTGTTTGCTTAGATTGATCTGCTCCAATATGATCTTCTTAGTTTAATCAAACCAAATTAATCAAACTAAATAAATACAAATGAACGGACTTCAACGTGTGAACTTTATAATTCGGCATGTGTCTTTAATGATAATAGTGTATAATGTCTTGTCTGCTTTAATTGATATGCCGTTAATACACAATGGCATTCTGTTAAACAATGGATACCTGCCCGTCTCACTTCAGGTGTGAAAAGCATGTTAATATAAATCAGCACGAGCACCTTTAATCGTGCGCCCAATTAAAGAAGGTGCGAAAATCATTTAATAGAGAAAGAAGGAAAGAAGAAAAAAAGAAAATTAAAATGAACTGAAAGATAAATTGGACTTATCGTCATTTTGGAATGAATATGACATAACTTATGATTGTATTCTTTGAACAATATTTTGTGTTCTTTCCCTTACATTGCAAGTATAGATCTTGATAATAAGCCAAAACTAATACATTAATCGCTAAGTTGTTAAAACTGATAAGATGTGGGGTTTAAATAGGTCCCCTATGCATTATTTTCATGGTTATACTCCAATCATACGTTGTGGTACAGTTTGAGCCGCCTCGATGATACGAGTACGCATTTACAATCTATGTTTGGAATAGAAATACGAAATTTTTTCATATATTACATAGGAATGTTATCACATCGGGTTATTAAGTCCGTGTAATGAACATTCCTCTAAACCACACTTGATGCAGAGAAAAAATCGGGTTTACGGGGGTTTTCATTATTTTGGCGAAAAAAGTTAATGTGAGCCATTTTAGCACACTGATGTGTTATGGAGTAACAACGATATATAAAAACTTCAACAACAAAAAACGAGGCGGTTCTAATGAGCGCACACAACTTATACCAAGACATAGCTTGTGGGTACTCGGTTAGAACCGTCTCAACGAGGTGATTCTAACGAGCGCACACAACTTATGCCAATATATAGGTTATAGGTACTCGTTAGAACCGTCTCAACGAGGCGATTCTAAACTCTACTAGTTTATCTCCACCGTGGATCGCGGAAACCTCACTTGGAGTTGGACTATTGACTCTGGGTATCAGGATGCGGGGAAAAAACTTTATCTGTTCTGGAGTAAATATAAATTCATAAAATAGGCTACATTACGCATCATTATGCTTTTTCAGGCATCATTACGCTACATTACGCATCATTACGCCACATTACGCATCATTACGCCACATTACGCATCATTACTGTATTTAGGTACATCGTTTAGAAAGTGTAGGAGACTACCGTCTATGATTTATGTGGTTACATTGTACATTATATACGGACATCGTGCGGGTTTACGGGTTTTCGGTGACAAGCCGCACGGACATCGTGCGATATCTGCAGCTCCGTGCGCAATCGCATGGAGCCCGGGCGGTGTCCGTACGGATGTCGCAGGGAGATTGTACGATAACAGAACAATCTTCGTGTAGTTTTGGGCTCATTTTGTGTTCCAAGCGTGTACAGCTTCACGTTTCGTTGAGTCGGTCATCAATATGTCCCCCTTGTCTTCTTCTTACTCTTCCAAGAGAGCCAGGGCTGCAATTGTCGTCTGCTCCCTTCTTGGGTCCCTGGACATATCGGCCCATAACAAAATCGGCCCATGACAAAATCGGCCCATAACAAAATCGGCCCATACAAAATCGGCCCATAGCAATTTCGATCCACAATTTTAATGCGGTATAATTATTATGTTTGCATACGATTGATTTGCTTGCACTGCCAATTAAATCAGTAGCATGTAAGTCGAAAATGGGATAAAAAGAAAAATATGTTCAGTTTGAGAAATTAATATTCTTTCCTCTAATGATAAAAAAAACACATCGTGTTAACAAGTCCGAGAAAATAATACCGCCCTTAACCCCATTTTATATAGGAAATTTGGGTTTTAAGGGGTATATGTTATTATGCTTATTTCTGATCCAAGACATATGTTGTGGGCACTCGATAGAACCGGCATGCTCGGAGTATAAATAAAACAAATACCATTTTTTTGTGTAGGAAAAGTAGTCATTTTGGAGAAAATGAAAGAATGCACTATGTCGCACGGGTGTGTTTTCGTAATAGATGTATAAGAAAGAAAATCCACATTGGCACAGTTTAGTGGTGCTTTGTGCCGGGTGTGGAATGTGTCCCCCTAGTCACTGGCCTGTGTTTTTTTACTTTTAACTATACTAACACTCACCTAGCAATGAACAAATTCATTTCACCTGCCATACTTCTCTTTTATTTCAACTAACCTCCTTCAGTACTTGATATACTGGAACCCCTTCTGAAAGTCCTCCTCGGAGGTTAAGAAGTATTGGCAGATAGATAGATAGAAAATGCACTCTTAAGAATTTTCTGAAAATGCTTAAGGGTATGTGATATTTGATTGTTTTCACTGCAGGCAATGGTTAGAAAACTGGCATCAAGCATTGTTCACAGTCACATTGGGCTTATGAAATTTTTAAGGGTTTCGTTCAACACTTCCATTTACGTAATGGAACACGCTATGAATAAGAGGCGCATTGAATAGTTTTCACCAGAAAATCTTCAACTGTTTTACACGAATCACGCATAGGTTTTCGTGCATTAACATTTGCTGGGTCCCGAGGAAGCCGTTTGAACATTAGGCCGATTGAAACACAAAGTGAATGAGAAAGCAAGGGCCCAGCAATTTCTACAATTCACCCAGCATAGGCAGACCAGCTTGCTCAGCCGCACAGTATGGTCATGATCGCTGGAGGCGTGGGAAAGCTTTGGCTACTTCACGGGCCCAGCATACACAGCTCAACTTGCTAATTTATGATCGCTGGAGGCATGAGGTAGCTTTGGCTACTTTATGATTCATAATTACACACAAATCAGACTGTGCGGATGCACAGGCTGATGTGAGTCTTTCGTTGGGCCCCGGCGCTAGGCACATATATAGCTGTCGATGCACCCTGTCCAATAACATTCATAAAACGGAACCGAATGCAAGAAACAAAGAAAGAATTAAAGACCTTCATTAGGAGACATAGACTTATGGGTGATTGGCACGTGCCCCAATAATGACTGAGGTTTGAGTAAAGTGATAATCGTTCTGTTTGTTGCTTTAAGGCACGTGTCGATAAAGGCAGATTATTAATCATTTTGCATACCGACATGTGCCAACAATATAAGCAAATAAGCAATGACCCAAAGTTCATAAATATACATTTTTTTGCTAAATAAACACACCCTCTTTTATATTATTTTTATTTCTTATCTTCCATCACAAAGTTTGCATTGCGAGAAAACACATCTGAGGGAGGTAATTATTGAAAATAATGATACGGATGCCGAGCGGTGAAAATAAATTGTATATACATGTATTTTATCATAAATAAACTATATCTTACATTTTTTTTTAATTTTGGCTGATAATTGACCCCTATAACAGCCTTTTAATTATTTATGGGCCGAAATTGCTATGGGCCGATTTTGTCATGGGCCGATTTTGACATGGGCCGATTTTGTTATGGGCCGAAATGACCCGGAACCCCTTCTTGTAGACTGCCTCAGTTGATACCGCAAATGTGCTACTCTGAGCCTGAGAGGCAGAATGAGACCCATCTTCGTTTTCAGTGATAACTCTTGAAATAAATGAACTATTGGAAATTACAAATTTATACCCATCTGGAAATGAAAATCATTCACACAGCAACCAAAAATCCGTACGGTCCCGTAAGATTGTCGCAAGATGAGGGCGGTATGACCGCACGATGTCCGTGCGATTTTCAGACACCGTCCGGGCACCGTGCAGCAACATTGTGATATCTGCGCTGGCACATTACGGTCATCCTAAGAGCCTACGATCATCGTACGATTGTTTTAGCCCTAAATTCCAGCAAAAATCTTGCGGTGACCGTAAGAACATTGCGGTTTCAGTGCGATGCCCTTGCGGTGATCGTGCGAATCTTTCTATGGGTTACGGGACTGCGATTTTTAAAATTTGTCAAAGTGCGGAGTTACACGAAATCGTAAAAGATGCGGGCCCGAGCGACGTCCCAGGAACCCGTAAATATTACGATAATCGTAAAGCTTCCCTGCGATTGCTCACGTGATCAACACTGACAATGTGAATTTAACTGTGCACTTGTAGAGCATCCTTTTAGCCCCATTTTATATGGAGAAAATTGGGGTTTACAGGGGCGGAGTTGGGGTATAGATTATTGTTTCGCATTTCTGTTCCAAGACATAGGTTTTGGGTACTCGTTAAAACTGCCTCACTGAGGCGGTTCTAACGAGTACCCACAACCTAAGTCTACATATTAAATGGGGTTTAGAGGGATGATCATTACACGAGATGTTTACCTGATATGAAAGACGCCTTTATAGTACATAGATATGTTATATGTAGCGAATGAATGTACAGTCGAACTCCAGTAACTCGAATGCCATTGGGGCCTCGAGAATTGCTTCGGGATAGGAGTTGTTCGAACTCATCAAGAAAACACGCCTATATAATTTTCACCCCCTTGGACCCCACTTTTATATAGTAAACTTTGGTTTAAGGGGGTATACATTATTTTTCTTATTTCTGCTCAAAAACATAGATTGAAGGTACTCGATAGAACCGCCTCGTCGAGGCGGTTCTATCTAGTCCCCACAATGCTTGTTTTGAGCAGAAATAAGAAAAAATATCACAATTTTTCATCTTAAAATTTTCATTTTTTCGGCGATAAAAGTGGCAATGTATTTGTATAGGCGTGTTTGCGTAATGGCTGCCGGAGCCAAAACAGAAAAATATCAACAGATTGCTTTAAATGCCCACTACTCCAAACTCTTGGGCCCAATTTACTTTAAAAAGTTGCAGGAATCTTGCTTGGGCGAACTTCTACTAAAAAGCTTATGGATGGTCCTTTGCTATAGTATGCTTCCTTTAGTAATCTATATATCTGTGAATTTCCATCCATATATTCCATTTGATAAAAGAAAACATTTAATGGGAATTGTTAGTGGCCAAACCTCTGTCAAATTTTAACATTTTTCCAATTAACTATCCCAAACCGGCGTCCTAAGGCAGCATGTAAAATTCAAATGAAATTGGTCCAGTGGTTTAACAGAAAATGAATTCTAATATGTCAATGGACCAGAAATACAAGTGACCTTTGGCCAAGGTCACAGAATGATTTTGACCGTAAGCATTCATAGACATTCATTTCTTACCTATTCGCATATCAAAGACCACAATAATTAAAAAAATGCATTGATTTACCTATTTCGCACTGTAATTGGCCCAGTGGTTTCAAAGACAATGTATTTTGAAATATAAATGGACCTGCAATCCAAATGACCTTATGCCAAGGTCATCAAATGACCTTTACCTTTAGCATTCATCTTGTATCTATTTTCCTGACACAGACCGAAAAAAAATGCATTTGTCAACTTTTTTACCACAAGAATAAACGCCAAAAGAACCTATTTGAGTTTGACGTAAAATAGGTCACGGTCAACCTAGTGTCAACATTGAAGCAAACTTGCTTGTACTCAGTCACCCAATGCTACATACTAAGTTTCAGAACAATCGGTCCGTTGCTTCTGGAAAAGAAGTGTTTAAGGTTTTTTACCATGTTCTGGCCTTGCGGCCATCTTTGTCAAGTGACCTGGAACATTTGAATACATTTTAATTGCCTTATTGTCCTAAATTTAAATGAAATTGGCCCAGTGGTGTGAGAGAAAATGTATTCTAATACGTCAATGGACCTGCAATACAAGTGACCTTGGGCAAAGGTCACGGAATGACCTTGACCATAACCATTCAAAGACATTCATTGTTTACTTATTCTCATATCATAGCCAAACTATTTTTCGAAAAATGCATTAATTTACCTGTTTCCCCTTGAAAAGCCTGAGGATCCAAATCTGACCTTGATATAACGTAGGTCACCATCACTCTAGGGTTTTCAGTTTTTCAAATTTGGAAGTACTCAGTCTCCCGATGCTCCGTACCAAGTTTGGAGACAATTGGCCTACTGGTTCTGGAGAAGATTTTTTAAGGTTTTTACCATATTTGGGCATGGTGGTCAGCTTGGTCATGTGACCTGGAACATTTGAATACATTTTTGTTCCCTTACTACTGCATGTAAATTTTATATGAAATTGGCCCAGCGGTTTTAGAGAAAATGTATTCTAATATGTCAATGGACCTGCAATACAAAGGACCTTGGGCCAAGATCACCAAATGATCATGCCCTTAAGCATTCATAGACATTCATGTTTTTTTACCTATTCTGATATCATAGACATCAATATTTTCGAAAAATGTATTGATTTACTTATTTCCCATTAATAAGCATATGGAGCCAAATGTGACCTTGGTGTAAAATAATTCATGATCAATCTACGGTCATCATTTTTGCAAATTAGGTACACGTTGTACTCAGTACTCATGTACCCAATGTTACATATCAAGTTTCAAGACAGTGGGTCCAGTGGTTTTGAAGAAGAACATTTTTTTTAGGTTTTTACATTATTTGGGTACGGCAGTCATTTCGATCATGTAACCTGGACCATCCGAATAAATTTTATGTTCCTAAACGTCCTAAGGCTGTGTCTAGAATTTAAATAAAATTGGCCCAGTGGTGTAAGAGAAAATGTATTCCAATATGTCAACGGACTTGCAATACAAGTGGCCTTGATCATAAGAATTCATAGACATTGATCTTTTACCTGTTCTCATATCACAGACCACATTTTTTTAATGCATTGATTTACCTATTTCCCATTGAAAAGCCCATTAGGCTGACCTTGCCGTATAATAGGTGAAGGTCAACCTAAGGTTGCAAAGTTTTGCAAATCTGGTAGTACTCGATCACATGATGCTACATACTAAGTTTCATGACAATTGGCCTAGTGGTTCTGGGGAAGAAGATTTTTTAAGGTTTTTACCATATTCGGGCATGGCAGCCATCTTGGTCATGTGATCTGGAAAATTTGAATAAATTTTGTTCCCTTACTGTCCTTAGGCTGCATGTAAAATTTAAATGAAAATGACCAAATGGTGTCTGAAAAATGTATTGTATTATGTCAACGGACCAGCAATACAAGTAACCTTGGGCCAAGGTCACCGAATTCATAAACATTCATTTCTTACATAGTCTCATGTTATAGACCACACTATTTAACGAAAACAAATGCATTGATTTACCTATTTCCCATTGAAAAGCCTAAGGAGCCATATTTGATTTTGGCGTAAAATAGGCCAAAGTCAACCTGCGATCATCATTTTTGCAAACTTGCCAGTACTCAGTCACCTTATGTTACATACCAAGTTTCAAGACAATTGGCCCAGTGGTTCTCAAGCAGAAGGTTTCCTTAGTGTCCTAAGGCTGCATATGTAATTTAAATGAAATTGGTCAAATGGTGTCAGAGAAAATGGTGTCAGAGAAAATGTATTCTAATATGTCAATGGGATTGCAATACAAGTGACCTAGGGCTAAGGTCACCGAATGGCCTTGACCCTAAGCATTCATAGACATTCATTTTTTACCTATTCTCATATCACAGACCACAGTATGTTTTTGAAAAATGCATTAATTTCCCTATTACCCAATGAAAAGCCTATGTTGCCAAGCTGGACCTTGGAGTAAAATAGGTCAAAGTCAACATACGGTCATAATATTTGCAAACTTGGTAGTACGCAGTCCCCCGATACTATAATCCGAGTTTCAAGACAATATGCCCAGTGGTTATTGAGGAGAAGATTTTTATGGTGTTTACCATATTTGGGCATGGCGGCTATCTTGGCCATGCGACCTGGACCGTACATGCAAACTTTTGTTCCCCAATTGCCAGGGGTTTGCATATGAAATTAAATTGAAATTGACTCGGTGGTTTCAGAGAAGACGTCTTTTGAAAATGGTGGACGACGAACGACGGCCAAAGAACGACGGACGACGGAGGCTTACCATCCTATAAGCTCCCCAGAGCCTTCGGCTCAGGAGAACTAAAACAAAAACGAAACAAAACAATTCAAAAAAAAAAAAAAAAAAAAAAATGTGTGGCTTTTGAGGGGGATTGGGCGGGGAGGGGGGATTCTCTAGGAACACTAGTGCAAGAAGTTTGTAAATCAGGAAGATGAATATCTCTTCAGAAAATTATATTTCTCTCCAGAAAGTGGGACCACTTCAGAAAGTGGGATTTCCCTCCAGAAAGTGGGAAATAAAACGGTAATTATTACACGGACTTGTGAACGTGATTATATTCAGAAGTCATATTTCGTGTGACATTTATTAAATGAGCCTAAGGCGAGTTTCATATATTTCATACGACACGACCACGCGATTAAAGACACATTTTTCGATTACATAACATCCTAATGACCGTTTATTAAAAAAATCCAGCATTGAGATAAAATACACTTGGGGTATTCAGGCTGTCATACAGGTAGGGGACCAAGAGAGGGTAATAAATTACCCAGGGATATGACTTTGACAAATGACATCTATTCATTTACACCTAAGTCCTTATTTTGATTTGCATGGAAGAAACAACAGCACTTTTTCCGATTTTATATTTAGCAGCCATTATTTATAATCATTACAAAAAATGCCAATTCAAATATATTGGTAAAATTTTTTCCACCCAAAATGATTTTTTTTTTCAGATAAAATCCTGATAACTTTATTATTTCTGCTCTAAACATATATTGTGGGTACTCATTAGAACCACCTCGGCGAAGCGGTTCAGACGAGTACCCACAATTTGTTTTTACAGTGTGACTGCTCGTAAGAACTGCTTCCATGAGGCGGTTCTAACGAGGACACACAATATATGTTTTTGAGGAAAAAGGAACATCCCCTAAACCCCACTTTCTATAGAGAAAATTTGGGTTTAGGGGGTATACATTATTTTCCATATTTCTGCTCCAAGTCATAGGTTGCGGGTGCTCGTTAGAATCGTCTCATTGAGTCATAGGTTGTGGGTACTCGTTTGAACCGCCTCAATGAGGCGGCTCTAACGAGCACCACAACCTATATTTGCAATATAAATAAGGAAAATAAATTTAATTGCCTTTGTTATTTTAATTTTAAACTTGAAGAGGTGAAAAATAAAATCTAAAAATAAAATTTTTTTTTTCTCTCTTTTCTGATATGATTGTGTCTAAAACAAAGAAAATTTTATAGTTCCATCTTGACTGAAACTATAAATATAAAAAAAATAAAATAAATAAAGGTAAATTGATTGATTAAATTTTGAGATTAATCAATTCAATTACCTTGTTTGTTTACTTCTTTGCACTTTTGAGTAAAAGAAACAATGGATATTAGTGTTTTTCTTTACTTTATTTTAAAATAAAAAAGAAGTTGTTGGAAACAATCTCAGTAAATTATACTATCACTCAAGTACCCTTATTGAGCCCCCTATTAAACAAGAAATCTGCTCAGAATCACCTCATAATCACTTAGATAAGATAAGCCTTTGATGTGCACTATGGTCCGAAGGAAATGTTTATTGAAGATAATTAGACAGGCCACCCCTTTTATATAAGGTAAAAAAATGTGTCTTTAAGATTGTTTATTTTATATTAATTACATGTACCAAAATCGGATTTTATTGACGCAGAGTTCAAAAGAATTTCAAAAGAAAATATAGGGTTGCCGCGGACATTACGCACCAGTAAATAAGTGTTATTATTATTCCTCACGTGACTTTCTCATACAAAACTCCCATAGGTCTGAGGGTGATATTTTTACTATCATATGCGCGGAATGGGATGTGCGTACGGTTCGGTTCTTCTGTCTAGCTGGAGAAAATGCGTCTAAACCAAAAATTGTAACAAAGTCGAGAACTTTGGTACCAAAATGTTTCTTTTTATTTAATTATTAAGAAAACGCATACCCACACTTAAGGATTTTGCTCAGAAATAACGAAGTTATAAGCGTTTGAACTTCTGAATTTCTGTTTCACCACCAAACGTCGCTTATGCAGAAAGCCGACGTTATCCGATAATTTGGAACGTCATTGCGTCAAAAGTCACTTGTGAGCAGTCCGGTGTCTTTTCATTAGAAATCCCTTACCATAATTATTAGTTTTGTTCGATATAATAAAATAAATATTACATTCCTGAGAGGGTGAGAGTGAAAAATGTCACCCTTCTTAATATGAATATCAACCTCGGCTGCGCCTCGGTTGATATTCATATTCCTCAGGATGCGCCTCGTTTTATATTCATTTTCCTCAGGACGACATTTTTCAATATCACCCTCTCAGGAATGCAATATTTATATATTATTACACGTGTGGTCATATTTGTTATGGCATAGCGTTACCCACTAAATAGCAGTGCCATTTTACGTTTTCTTAACGAATACTTATACGAGTATGGAAACCAGATGTAATATCTAAGCGTATGTCTAGGTAAAGCTTTATTCCAAAACCCGAACAACATCAAACGAGGTCTTCAACAAAATCCACACGTATGTCTACAACCGGCGTTTGTTGCCAGGGTGATGCTTTTACAAATTATCCGTCTTGCAGCCTGACATGTTTGATGATTCATTGCGTCAACACATGACGTCGTTGTTGATGGCACTGAAAAAATGTCACATTAACGACGTCAAAAAAACCTGATTTCACAAGCTGCGAAAAACAAATTTCTTCCAGATGTGTGCTGTTTGTACCCATTTGAATCATCTCATAGAGGAAGGCAAAATGCTTAAGCACCCCCGCCACACACACACACACACACACACACACACTGAAATACTTTTACTGACCGTTCCAAGACGGTTCTTCTGTCGTCGTTTATTATTGCTATAACTCGTATTTTCACGTACTGTATATATTACATACAAATATCTTTTATGTTGAATTATGGGAAACTAAGTGTCGTTTTGGCTCTCCGCTAGTGATGTTTTCGTTAGGATTTAGTTATTTCATGTTCCTGTTTCTTTCCCTTTGGTGTCTTTGATGGGAGGTGTCGATTCCTGATCATTACTATTTTATCTTTTATAAGATCGAAATGGTATCCAAACATCGTCCTACATGTACCTATCTAGGAAGCTTGGTGGGATACGTGTCGGACCACTGCGCAGAAGGTCGCGGGTTGGACATCTACCGCGGTCGGCAGCATTATTTCGGGGAGATTGATCAGGAAATCTTTCCATTCTCTCCTTTCCATTGGATCAAGTAGGACTGTTGTCTGTGTCTCACTAAAACACTGTACTGGTTAACCGCATACATGTATGTATACACCTGTTAGATAAACTAATCCGCTCTATATGGCCTAGATAGTGTTGACTGGGCCGTTTAACGCCAATCATTATGATTTACTCTAGAACTATCCCAAAAGCAGATTTTTATTTTGTTTTGTTCGCCTCGGAGTTTAACGGCCCAGTCAACACTAGGTCATATCGAGCCATCCACACTTTTCCTGGGCAGGCTTATGGGTAAGCGGCTAACCAGTATAGTGCACATTCTTTCCCCAGAAACTGACAACTATCCTTAGTCAGTAACATATTTTTATCACCAAACATTGTGTGAGACACTGGCATCCTTTAACAAGTCCGTTTAAAAACGAGTTTGTGAGTGAGTGAGTGTTTGTGTTTTACGTCTCACCAACAGCTACGGCCATACAGAGACGAGGCCTCGGTCCAAAGACTGATCCGAAAGTCTGGAGAAGACCGGGATCGATCCTGCGACCCCTGGTTTACATGACGAGTAAGCATAACCACTAGACCACGGAGGCGTCTAATTCCGTTTAATGAACATTCATTGTAAACTCTACCTTATATGGAAAATGTGAGGTTTATGTAGTGAAATCTCCCCGGTACCGTACATCGAGACGTACCAGGACCGGTAGTTACCGGGAATTAGTGTTAGAAGGAAGGGAGACAATCAAGTGAGAACTTCCGCCCGGGATTTTCATGAGTTTATGATAGTGCCTGGCTGAAAGAGCAGTGGTATTTGTAAGTCCCTGTCCCTCCAACCTTCCTCCTAATACAAGGGCATCTTTATATTTTATGCGGGTTTTTTTTATAAAACACTTTAATGGCGACGAGATAAACACCCTTATTTGTAGTTCAGTAAACAATTATTTTTCGTCTTTTCCCTGGTGACTTCTTGTCCGTGTCTAGCAAACACAAAGAGGGGAAAGGATGCCAGTACTTCAAATAATTGTTTAAATATAAGTCAAGTGATATTCACTAACTGCAAAAAAGTGCTAAAGTGCTCTTGAGATTTCTGACCCATAAATTATAAATTTATTCAGTTTTTGGTCAGCCAGTAAATTACTTAGGTGGAATTGTTTATGCTGACGTAAACGGAGGCCAGTTTTACAGGGCAATTTTCAATAAACATTCTAGCGTCTTGTAGACCTAAATGAATCTTACAGTAACTGCTCAAAATACCCTACCCACCCCCTTTGATCAGACGTGTCGCGTCTTGTAGACTTTCAGGTGCATCGTGCAGGGAGAAAGCGGGTTGACAAGTGATTACAGGCCAGCAAAAGAAAAGGCTAGTTGCTTTGTAAGTAGCTTACCTTCTTACAGTTACAATTAACTATTAAAGTATCACTTGTACATCATGAGTGTCAATGTAAATACAGCATCTGTGGAGGAACTGAAGAGGATTCCAGGAGTTGGTGACAAATTAGCCAAACTGATCATACAGTTCAGAAAGGCCTACAAAGTGGTCAAAAAGGAGGCACTCAACCTAGCACTCCGAGAAAGCCAATCAGCTGAAGTCCTTAGTATTATAGACTTCTCAGAGCCACAGACATCAGATGCATTTGATACAGATGACCTTGGTCTACCATCTGTTCCAAAAACAGACATATGGGAGCCACTGAGAACCTTTGCCAATGCACAGGCTGCAGTGGAACTACCAAGTTTGCCATCACCAATGAGTGCAGACAGATGGGAGCCCTTGACAACCGCCATTGATGCAACATCATCGGGGGAGCCAGATAGCTTAGCTATGTAAGCCAAGCCAAGGTTACAGCCAACTGAGCCAGGGACTACTGCTACGTTAGCAACAGGAAGTCATACAGGGTTCTCAGAGGCAGAGATTTGCGCTATGTTAGCCGAATCTCAAGTTCCTAGCTCAAGGTTCAGTCACCCGGAAGCATTCGCCATGTTAGCGATAGGTGAAAGGGCTAGGTCAGACAATTTAAATATAGCTGCTTCAGAGGGAATGCTACTTAAAGCTTCAAGTAAAGATCAATCTTCCAAGACACAGAGGGAGAAGTCAGCTGGAGAGGCATTGTTGACAGCAACAATAAAATCTTCTAGATCTGAATTACAGACACAGATGTCAACAGAGGAGACTTCAGGGTCTTGTAGATCCAGGTCTCCAAGTCCAGCAGCTAGCAGACCAGAAAGTCCCAGATCAAGGTCAAGGTCAGAAAGCTCAAAGCAGCTGACAGACAATGAAGAAGTTAATGGGTCTTGTAGATCCAAACACCAGTCTCCTAGGCCTTCAAGGTCAAGAGAATCAGAACAAGTTTCTGGGTCTTCTAGAGCCAAACACAGGCTCCACAGATCATCAAGGTCATCTTCAAGGTCATCATCAAGGTCAAATTCTAGACCTTCTTATAAAAGACATAAGAAAGAATTAAGATCTTGGAAAAAGAATAGCTCAAAATCAAAAGTGCATAAATCTAGACATTCATCAAGTTCAAGGTCACCATCCATGTCTCCTATAAGGTCAAAGTCTCACAAATCCAAAAGGAAGCTCAAATCACAGACAAAAAGGTCATCAAGGTCAAGAACACCTTCCAGAACACATGAAAGTTCAAGGTCACATGTGAGACATGAAAAGTTAAAGTCAAAATCAAGGAGGCATAAGAAGTCAAGGTCAAGTTCTGAAGAAAAGTGATAGGTCAAGGTCAGACTCCAGATCTCCTTCAAGATCAAAGTCACATAGATCTAGGAGAAAGTCAAGGTCAAATAAGTATAAGACAAGATCAAGAAGGCATTATATATCATCTTCAGACTCTGACACTGATACCTCATTACATCGACATTCAAAGAGGCATGGAGATCCACGTAAACATCCAAAAACTTTGCGCTTTGATGGAAAAAACAAACTGGCTGTCTTTCAAAAAGAAATTTGACAGTTACCGTAGAGTTATGAAATGGTCAGAAACTGAAAGTAAAGACTATTTGATGTGACGTCTTGATGATAAAGCGCTAGATTTCTTCACAGTAGCGGTTTCTGATTTTGAGAAATATTCTTATCGTAGGATGATGAAAAATCTAGAAACCAGATTTGGTGTCAAAGAGTTGACCGAAACATCTAAAGCTAAATTTCATCAAGCCTACCAGCGACCAGATGAAAGTTTAGAGGATTGGGCAGACCGTGTGACGACATTGGCAACAGCAGCTTTTATAAATATGCCAGAAGATCACATGAAACAGGAGGCAATTGCCAGATTTTGCCAAGGTTGCAGTGACAAGGATGCAGCTAAACATGCTTGTTTCAAACACCCACGCAGCATAGAAGAGGCATTAGATTTGATCAAGTATCAACAATATATTTCCCAGGCTGTTGATGGTAAGAAGCCAAAAAGAGGAAATGATGCTTCAATAAATGCTGTAAAAGCTCTGTCTGGAAGTAGAATAGAACGGCTATTAGAGGCAGTGCTGGACAACCTTTCAAGCAAGCTGAAAGTTAGTTCGCAGTCTTCATCAGATGAAGAAAAACATGGGTCAAGTGCAGAAAGAAAGAAGAGTTCAATCAATAGCTTCTTCTGCAGACAGTATGGCCACAGGAAGAAAGACTGCAAGATTTATCAGGCATGGCTCTGCAAACAGAAGACAAAATCTGGAAGTGGTTCAAGTAGCTAGTACAACTGAAGACAGCTGAAGATCCGGATGTTCATCAAGAAGTAAATACTTGGACTTGTAGTTCAAGTCAGCCGGATGACTCCATAGATCCATGAGATTACTTGGACTTGTAGTTCAAGACAGCCGGACGAATCCGTTATTCTTCAAGATTAAAGCTTGGACTTGTAGTTCAAGACAGCCAGATGACTCCATAGATCCATGGGAATACTTGGACTTGTAGTTCAAGACAGCCGGACGAATCCATTATTCTTCAAGATGAAAGCTTGGACTTGTAGTTCAAGACAGCTGGATGACACCATAGATCCATGGGATTACTTGGACTTGTAGTTTAAGACAGCCGGACGAATCCATTATTCTTCAAGATTAAAGCTTGGACTTGTAGTTCAAGACAGCCGGATGACTCCATAGATCCATGAGATTACTTGGACTTGTCGGAGTCTAACTGTTGGTTTTCTTTTGCTCCAGCATTTCAGTGGTTTCTTGCTGTCGAGTCCTCACCGTTGTCGCACCTCTGTGGTTCTTTGATTTTTGTGTTCACGGAGATGTTGCACTGATGAGTTTGGAGGCCTTCATGCGGACTGAACAAATTATTTGTCTAAATCGCGACGGAAGTAAGGGCGAGGATTGTGGCCACGTAAAATCGATTTAAGCCCCCCAGTGGAAATCTTCCACTGACCGTTCCAAGGCGGCTCTTCTGTGGCGATTTATTTATGTTGTTGTTTGTTACTTACTGTGTGTATCACTTGTGTCTTTTGGTTTTGGATGGCCATATGGCCATTTTGTGGGAAAGTAACTGTCCTTATGGCCTTCCTTTGTTTAGGTTTCCATTATGGTCTGGTCGCTTAATGTTTGTATTTCTTTCCCTTTGGTGTCTTTTATGGGTGGAGTAAGTTAATTGTATCAATTCCTGATCTTTGTTTTACTTCTACTTTGTAGTTCAAGACAGTCGGATGAATCCATTATTCTCCAAGATGAAAGCTTGGACTTGTAGTTCAAGACAGCTGGATGACTCCATAGATCCATGAGATTACATGGACTTGTAGTTCAAGACAGCTGGACAAATCCATTAATCTTCAAGATTAAAGCTTGGACTTGTAGTTCAAGACAGCCGGATGACTCCATAGATCCATGAGATTACTTGGACTTGTAGTTCAAGACAGTCGGATGAATCCATTATTCTTCAAGATGAAAGCTTGGACTGGTAGTTCAAGACAGCCGGATGACTCCATAGATCCATGAAATTATTTGGAGTTGTAGTTCAGGAAAGTCAACAAGAAGAAATCACTTGGGCCTGTAGTCTGGGACAGTGGATATTCTTCAAGAAATCACCTGGGCTTGTAGTTCAGGACAGTCTAGAAATCACCTTGGCTTGTAGTTCAGGACAGTCTAGAAATCACCTGGGCTTGTAGTTCAGGACAGTCAAGAAGTCACCTGGGCTTGTAGTTCAGGACAGTCAACAAGAAGAAATCACTTGGGCTTGTTGTCTGAGACGGTCGACATTCTTCAAGAAATCACCTGGGCTTGTAGTTCAGGCTAGTCTTCATCTTCAAGAAATCACATGGGCTTGTAGTCCAGTCGTCAAGAAGATGTAACCATTCTCCTGGGGTGATACGTCTTGTAGTCTATCACCTAGGGACCTGGGCTTGTAGTTCAGGACAGTCTTCAAGAAGAAATCACCTGGGCTTGTAGTTCAGGACAGTCTTCAAGGAGAAATCACTTGGGCTTGTAGCTCAAGACAGTTATCACTCACAAAGAAGTTACCTGGGCTTGTAGTTCAGGACAGTCTTCAAGAAGAAATCACTCGGGCTTGTAGTCTGAGAAAGTCGTCGTTCTTCAAGAAATCACCTGGGCTTGTAGTTCAGGACAGTCTTCAAGAAGAAATCACTCGGGCTTGTAGTCTGAGAAAGTCGTCGTTCTTCAAGAAATCACCTGGGCTTGTAGTTCAGGACAGTCTTCAAGAACAAATCACTCGGGCTTGTAGTCTGAGAAAGTCGTCGTTCTTCAAGAAATCACCTGGGCTTGTAGTTCAGCACAGTCTTCAAGAAGAAATCACTCGGGCTTGTAGTCTGAGAAAGTCGTCGTTCTTCAAGAAATCACCTGGGCTTGTAGTTCAGGACAGTCTTCAAGAAGAAATCACTCGGGCTTGTAGTCTGAGAAAGTCGTCGTTCTTCAAGAAATCACCTGGGCTTGTAGTTCAGGACAGTCTTCAAGAAGAAATCACTCGGGCTTGTAGTCTGAGAAAGTCGTCGTTCTTCAAGAAATCACCTGGGCTTGTAGTTCAGGACAGTCTTCAAGAAGAAATCACTCGGGCTTGTAGTCTGAGAAAGTCGTCGTTCTTCAAGAAATCACCTGGGCTTGTAGTTCAGGACAGTCTTCAAGAAGAAATCACTCGGGCTTGTAGTCTGAGAAAGTCGTTGTTCTTCAAGAAATCACCTGGGCTTGTAGTTCAGGACAGTCTTCAAGAAGAAATCACTCGGGCTTGTAGTCTGAGAAAGTCGTCGTTCATCAAGAAATCACCTGGGCTTGTAGTTCAGGACAGTCCTCAAGAAGAAATCACTCGGGCTTGTAGTCTGAGAAAGTCGTCGTTCTTCAAGAAATCACCTGGGCTTGTAGTTCAGGACAGTCTTCAAGAAGAAATCACTCGGGCTTGTAGTCTGAGAAAGTCGTCGTTCTTCAAGAAATCAGCTGGGCTTGTAGTTCAGGACAGTCTTCAAGAAGAAATCACTCGGGCTTGTAGTCTGAGAAAGTCGTCGTTCTTCAAGAAATCACCTGGGCTTGTAGTTCAGGACAGTCTTCATGAAGAAATCACTCGGGCTTGTAGTCTGAGAAAGTCGTCGTTCTTCAAGAAATCACCTGGGCTTGTAGTTCAGGACAGTCTTCAAGAAGAAATCACTCGGGCTTGTAGTCTGAGAAAGTCGTTGTTCTTCAAGAAATCACCTGGGCTTGTAGTTCAGGACAGTCTTCAAGAACAAAATCACTCGGGCTTGTAGTCTGAGAAAGTCGTCGTTCATCAAGAAATCACCTGGGCTTGTAGTTCAGGACAGTCTTCAAGAAGAAATCACTCGGGCTTGTAGTCTGAGAAAGTCGTCGTTCTTCAAGAAATCACCTGGGCTTGTAGTTCAGGACAGTCTTCAAGAAGAAATCACTCGGGCTTGTAGTCTGAGAAAGTCGTCGTTCTTCAAGAAATCACCTGGGCTTGTAGTTCAGGACAGTCTTCAAGAAGAAATCACTTGGGCTTGTAGTCTGAGACAGTCGACATTCTTCAAGAAATCACCTGGGCTTGTAGTTCAGGACAGTCTTCATCTACGAAAAATCACCTGGGCTTGTAGTTCAGGACAGTCAACAAGAAGAAATCACCTGGGCTTGTAGTTCAGGACAGTCAACAAGAAGAAATCACTTGGGCTTGTAGTCTGAGACAGTCGACATTCTTCAAGAAATCACCTGGGCTTGTAGTTCAGGTCAGTCTAGAAATCACCTGGGCTTGTAGTTCAGGACAGTCAAGAAATCACCTGGGCTTGTAGTTCAGGACAGTCAACAAGAAGAAATCACTTGGGCTTGTAGTCTGAGACAGTCGACAGTCTTCAAGAAATCACCTGGGCTTGTAGTTCAGGCTAGTCTTCATCTTCAAGAAATCACCTGGGCTTGTAGTCCAGTCGTCAAGAAGATGTTACCATTCTCCTGGGGTGATACGTCTTGTAGTCTATCACCTAGGGACCTGGGCTTGTAGTTCAGGACAGTCTTCAAGAAGAAATCACCTGGGCTTGTAGTTCAGGACAGTCTTCAAGGAGAAATCACTTGGGTTTGTAGCTCAAGACAGTTATCGCTCACAAAGAAATCACATGGGCTTGTAGCTCAAGACAGTCATAACTCACCAAGGAATCACTTGGGCTTGTAGCTCAAGACAGTGTCCATCGACAAGATACCACTTGGACTTGTAGTTCAAGACAGTTTCCTGGTAAGATGTGCTACACCAAAGAGGTAAGGTTTTTGTGGCGGCCTGTGGCTGTCATATCTCTTTTCAGATATCCCCACTATGGATGAAGGCTTTCATCATAAAGTTTGGGGGAGTGTAGTGAAATCTCCCCGGTACCGTACATCGAGAAGTACCAGGACCGGTAGTTACCGGGAATTAGTGTTAGAAGGAAGGGAGACAATCAAGTGAGAACTTCCGCCCGGGATTTTCATGAGTTTATGATAGTGCCTGGCTGAAAGAGCAGTGGTATTTGTAAGTCCCTGTCAACCTTCCTCCTAATACAAGGGCATCTTTATATTTTATGCGGGTTTTTTTATAAAACACTTTATTTATAAGGCTATATATAGACGATATTACATGAGTTTAATGTATTATTGAATTTGTTAACAGGTTTAGGATAAAAGATAAAATGAGCCCCGCCAAGCGAATTTGTGTCTTCGAGCATCCCGTCATGACAAATTTTAACTGCGCATGCCCAGCCATTCAGAGGGACCAGGGATATGGCTTTCTGTCTGAAGGTTCCTCTTGATTCACTGCTTGTATGAGCGAGCAGCGAAGGTTCTGGCGAGACTGCGCGGATGCGCATGCTCGCCTGAACCTTCGCTGCTCGCATACGCGATAAGTACCAAAATCGCTTGACGGGGCCCAATGCGAGGCTTGAGCGAGCAGTTCATGCCTTTTCCTCAACGAGTCTAATAAATTATTGATTTAGAAGACCTTACATGAGCGTTAATGAATTACTGAATTTATTAAACGAGTTGAGGAAAAGGGATAAAATGCAAGGCTTCGCCGAGCATTTAACCCTTTCCTCAACGAGTATAATAGATGATATATTGAAAGCATCTTACATGAGTATTCATGTATTATTGAATTTATTAAACGAGTTGAGGAAAAGGGATACAATGCGAGCTTTCGACGAGCATTTTATCCTTTTTTCTCAGCGAGTTTAATTAAAAGTCACTATTTCGCCACTAGTAAACGCGACGACGTTATAGTCGTCGTACTAGTAACCTTTCGGGACGTTTGTAAGGGGTTTACATTTTTATCCATTAGTGCATTACTGAGTTTAATACATGGCGTTATTACATTTTCGAAAGAGACGTCATATGATAAAAAGAATTCGGTGTTACTACTCAAACGTATATATGTAGAGATTGCAGTCACTTTTAAAAACGCCTCGATATGGCGCTTCTAAGGAGCACCCTAGGAGCCTCCGTAGTGTAGTGGTTACGCTACTCGCCTTGCAAACCAGGGATCGTAGGATCGATCCCGGGCTTCTCCAGACTTTCGGATGTGTCTTTAAACCGAGGTCCCGTCTCCGTATGACCTTAGCTGTTGGTGGGACGTAACACTCAAACACTCACTCACTCTACGGAGCACCCTTAATGTATATTTGCTGCACTCTAGCTTAAAGAGTAGTTATTTTATTAAAATTCTTTCAGTTGATGGCTGACTACATGTAGCAGCGGTTGGACTCGATTATACTTTAGCGATTATCCGCTTCAATTAAACTGTTTGAAAGAATATTTAAAAAGTTGTTCTCATCAAGTGTTTTTGGACCAAACAGATCTGGAATGTTGCAGACAAGAAGTATTTACATGGTGTACATTTTAAAATTGCTAACTTAAAGGTAGTAGTTTAAGTCGTGGTACCGAAGCGTTAATCCAAAATCATTAATCCATAGACAAATGGAAAATATCAATGTTCAGACCAACAGGCATGGACTCAAAAAGAGTGTAATAAGGCGTGTGAATATAGGGATCAACCATGGTTTTTCATTCATTAACATTCGCCGGGTCCAGAGGAAGCTGTTTGAACATGAGGCTAGGCCGAATGTTCAAACATCTTCCGAGGGATCCGACAAATGTTAATGCAATGAAATAACCATGGATGATCGTTGTTCTTGCATAACTTACGATTCCGACAACAAATTGTAACGAAAACGCCCAAAAGCTCCATATAAATTCCATATAAACTCTTCAAATGCGACAGGCAAACCAAAATGTCGGCCAGTTCAGAATGCTGTTTACAATGACGTTGTCATGCAGTGACGTCATCATAGAACCCTAAAACCCTACTTTCATGGCGATAACGTTACGTCGCTCAAATTAAAGTAAACAAAGCAACGCGCGTCTTGTGATATCAAAATCTCAAATCTATGTTCAAACAGCACGCGAATTTCATGATTTGAACATGGTTTTTGCTGTTTGAGCACGGCTTTCCGTCCATTTGACAATGGCTTCAAACAGCCATGTACAAGAATAGCAGTGAATAGCAAACAAAAAGTGGGCTTGGCATAGAGATGGTCAATCAGGAATATGTTCTATAGTATAAAATCCATTAGTTCATCAATTGTTTGTTTGTTTGATTTGAGGTTTAACGTCCCCGTGAACAATGTATAGGTCAGTTTGGAGGCGTTGCATCAAACAGCCATGTACAAGAATAGCAGTGAATAGCAAACAAAAAGTGGGCTTGACATAGAGATGGTCAATCAGGAATATGTTCTATAGTATAAAATCCATTAGTTCATCAATTGTTTGTTTGTTTGATTTGAGGTTTAACGTCCCCGTCAACAATGTATAGGCCAGTTTGGAGACGTTGCTTCAAATTGTGTGGGACTTGCACCCGACATTGAGATGAAATGACATCTCCATCCCTGTCGCCCAAAGAAACCAAGTGGGTTTATAAGCATGAACGGTCCGACTTGCACAACTTTGCCTGGGCAGGCTTAGATCCTCTAAGCGTTTTACCACTACTCGTGTCGGTTTCAGCTCTGCGTGGAAGCATCTTGCATCCAATCTATTTCTTCAAGCCCCGATGGGCGGGCCCGTGTTCCTCAATTGGGCCCCGTCAAGCGATTTTGGTACTTATCGCCTATGCGAGCAGCGAAGGTTCAGGCGAGCCTGCGCATCCAGTGTGATATTTACCTTATTTTTACTGCAAACCTAGGTTAATGGGGCTTGTTAGAACCGCCTCAATGAGGCGGTTATATCGAGTACCCAAAATATATGTTTTGGGGAGAAATAAGAAAAAAAATGTATACCCCTATAAACCTCAGTTTTACTATATGGAATTGAGCTTGGTAAACATTATTTCTCTTATTTCCGCTCCAAGATATAGTTCGTGGGTACTCGTTTGGAACCGCCTCGACGAGGCGGTTCAAACGAGTACCTACAAACTATATTCAGACCAGGAATTATGAAATTATATGAGCCTTTATCTGATATGAAAGATGATATAAAAGAGGCCATTGTGGATATCCTTACGCAAACACGCCTATTCTTAGATCTATATTTTAGAGCCGAAATAAGAAAAATAAGGTATACCCCCGGAAACCCCAGTTTTACTATATAAAGTGGAGTTCAAGGGGGTCAAAATTATATAGGCGTGTTTTCGTGATGAGTAATGAAAATATATAAACTTTTATCGATATGAAAGATGATATAAAAGAGGCCATTGTGGATATGTTGAACATTACTTACCAGAAGGTGTTGACGTCAGTGCTACTGTATTGTTACAATTGGCATTGCAGAGATTGGTATCACAACACTTGAAACAACTTAGTGCTGCTCGCTTCCCCACTAGGCCAAGGGCTGCTTTCACTCGCTGACACGCCTTTCAAATACACGAACAGAAAACGTGACATCACGAAATCACGCCTATATAATTTTGACCCCCTTGAACCCCAATTTTATATAGTACAACTGAGGTTTCCGGAGGTATACCTTATTTTTCTTATTTCTTGTCTAAAATATAGATTGTGGGTACACGTTAGAACCGCCTCGATGAGGCGGTTCTAACGAGTGCCCACAATCTATATTTAGAGCAGAAATAAGAAAAATATCACACTTTTTCATCATAAAATTTTTATATTTTCGGCGATAAAGGTGGCAATGTATTTGTGTAGGCGTGTTTGCTTAATGCTTTAAAAATTCTGATATCTTTAGAATCCCACGGTCTTGTGACAAAATGTCTCGCCTTGCTTCTGATGTACATTTCATTTATGCTGCTCTTTTATCTACACGCTCCCCCCCCCCATCAACACATTCATATGCCACAGATGCCACCCCGCACACAAACATAAATATCAGTCGAATCCATTACGAAAACATGTCTATACCAATACATTGTAATCTTTATCGCCGAAAAAAAGAAAATTTTTTGCTGAAAAAAATGTGATATTTTTCTTATTTCTGCTCAAAACATAGTTTGTGGATACTCGTTAGAACCGCCTCATCTAGGCGGTTCTAATGAATATCCACAATCTTTATTTTTGAGCAGAAATAAGAAAAATAATTTGTACCCCTGCAAACCCCAGTTTTATTATATAAAAGTGAGGTTTAATGGGGTCAAATTTATATAGGCGTGTTTTCGTGATGGAAAACGTGAAATCACGAAAACACGCCTATATAATTTTGACCCCCTTGAACCCCACTTTTAAATACTAAAACTGAGGTATCCGGGGTATACCTTATTTTTCTTATTTCTGCTTTTAACCATATATTGTGGGTACTCGTAAGAACCGCCTCGATGAGGCGGTTCTAACGAGTGCCCACAAACCATAGATTGTGGGTACTCGCTAGAACCGCCTCGATGAGGCTGTTCTAACGAGTGCCCACAATCTATATTTAGAGCAGAAATAAGAAAAATATCACACTTTTTCATCATAAAATTTTGATATTTTCGGCGATAAAGGTGGCAATGTATTTGTATAGGCGTGTTTGCGTAATGCTTTAAAGATTCTGATATCCTTAGGATACCCCGGTCTTGTGACAAAATGGCTCGCCTTGTTTCTGATGTATACATTTTTATTTATGCTGCTCTTTTATCTACATCCCCCCCACACTCAACACATACACATGCCACAGATGCCATCCCGCACCCATACATACATACATACATATCAGTCGAATCACCGTAAAACACCAGTTAAGGTAATCCGTGGTTTTAGCCTGGGATAGAAATTCTGTTCTGACCCTTCGTGTTCTTACCCAGGGATAGTGTAAAAATCGAATATTCTCGCGTGTTTGATAAATGCACTGGTTAAATACAACCTCATATGCGCCGTCGTTAAGACTGACATCAAAGTACGTTACGTGACGTCACTAAACATCACTGTAGTGTCACCACAATATGGCGGACGTCGGCAACTGCAGTGACAGCAGTATTAAAAGTCCACGCTAACAAATGGAAGGTATACAAGAAAACGAATCCTACACGGGTGTAGGGGAGGTGGATAACATAATACGTCCCTCGGAATCACAGTCCGGCATCACTCGACAAGCCTCAAACTAATGGGCAAATGTCGGCCCATCAACGATACCATCACGTCACCAAGTCCGTGAAACGAACAACCCCTTAAATCCCAAGCGGATCGATGTAAGAACCGCGGTCACTAATCTGTGACTAAAGTAAGACCGAACTCTATGTGGTTCGTGGGAAACGCCAGGTTAGTTTCCATAGTTCAACCGACGAGGATGGATTGGTTCGAGCCATGGTTGACTGGTTCCAAGTTTTCTTAAGCGCTGCAGAACACTAGAACCAGTAATTGCTTTCGTAGGCATTGATTGGTTGTTATAATGAGGTAGGGGGAAGGTATAATAAAAAAAAAACAACAAAACTAAATTAAACGTGATCGAACTTCCTCCCCACTTTATATAGAGTAAACCGGGTTATTTGAGCGTGATAGCTCAGTGGTTAGTGCACTTGCCTCTGATGCTAGAGGTCTCGGGTTCGATCCCCGGCAGCGGCGATAAAATTTCGGTGTCCGAACACGCTTCATTGGCATCATTTGCAGGGATGAATGTCATAAAGTGCAACATCCTTCGGATCGGGACGGTAACTGGAGGCCCCCTGTGCAGGGAGAACCATCACCTGTGCAGGTTAAAGATCCCTACCGTAATTACATGATTACTGTGTAGGCTTTCATCCTGCAAAGCCTGGAGTGTATGTAATATACATCTGCGGTAATGGTCAAATGAGACCGACACAGTATCAGAAGATAGATAGATAGATAGATAGATAGATAGATAGATAGATAGATAGATAGATAGATAGATAGATAGATAGATAGATAGACAGACAGATAGATAGATAGATAGATAGATAGATAGATAGATAGATAGATAGATAGATAGATAGATAGATAGATAGATAGATAGATAGATAGATAGATAGATACACTATCTTTTCTTATTTCTGCCACAATACGTAGGTTGTGGTTACTCAATGTGGCAATTCTAACGAGAGCCATCAAACCTATGTTTGCAGTATAAATAAGAAAAATATTACTGATTTTCATGAGAAAAGTAGTCATTTTTGAAATGTGAAAAATACCACTATGTCGCACGGGTGTGTTATTGTAATTGACGTGGCAGTTAGGGGATAACTGTATTCAAAATTGTCATTTGGGGAGGTAAATCGGCGGTTTTACGGTCGGAAATTTCGTTTTACGGCGACGCGTCAGCGGAGCCATAAAACGCAATTTGCGACCGTAAAACCGACGATTTACCTCGGAACCCCAAATGAAAATTTTGCAATACAGTTGTCCCCATTCTAATGGACTTATTCGGTTGTTTTTAGCACACCTGTCACGTAGTGACGAGGTGAGCTTTTGTGATCACTTTTTGTCCGTCGTGCGTGCGTCCGTGTGTCCGTCCGTGCGTCATTGCGTCAGTGCGTCCGTAAACATTTTCAAATAAGTATATCTCTAATACCCAATGGTCAATCTTGATCAAATTTCATATTGACCTTTACGTTGACCTTCCTCAAGGTCAAATACTTGTAAAAATTTGTCTGACAACGCATGCGGGGGTATAATTGGCGCCCGTTAGGCGGCAGCTCTAGTTAGTATATAGCAATGTCAAGTGGTCTCCTACACTAATGATTTTCTGGTACACAGGTGAGCGATATAGGGCCATTGGGCCCTCTTATTTTTAAACTGTACTATTTGGCACAAAACGACAAACGCTGTGAGCTGCGTAAAATCAAATCCCAGCCAATGAAAAGCGACGTTACGTGATGACGTCGGGTTTCCGACAGTATATCGCAGAATATGCTGTCGCAAATTTTTAACGTTATCCCATCAGACGTCGCGTTACATACGCATGTGCATTAGATTGTCGTAGCAATGTCGGCCAACATTGGACGCTGGAATTATGCTGGTTTTATTTGTTCTATCTATATTATGTAAGGTGTACTTTGTTTCTAGAGGACTTTTGCCCTTCCGATTAATCCAAAAGGGTGGTAGTCAGTTTTTCTGTTTGAGGTTTAACGTCCCCGTCAGCACTGTATAAGTCATTTTGGAGACGTTGCTTCCTATTTCGTGGGACTTTTACCCGACATTGAGATGAAATGACATCTCAAGCGCTGTCACCCAAAGAAACCAATAGGGTTTATAAGCATGGACGGTCTGCCTCACACCACTTTGCCTTGGCAGGCTTATATACACTAAGCGGTTTACCAGTACTCGTGTGCAGTCGGTTTCAACTCTTCGCGGAAGCATCATTCAGCCCATCTATTTCTTCTAGCCCCGATGGGCGGGGGCCGTCAGTTTTTCTGTTAACTTCCGTCTAAAATTAAGACTAAATCTGCTATTTAAAGCTTATTGAGAAGGTTTCAGTTATCATTTCTTTGTGTTTTCTACACACAGTGTGTCCTGATAAAAGACCACATTTGAGACTGTTTAAAAGTGGTTTTAAAGACCACTTTTTAACAGTCCCAAAGGTGGTCGAAATATAAGACATTTACTGTACATGTATTTCCATACGTCCCCGCCTATCGGGGCTTCAAGAAATAGATGGACTGCATCATGCTTCCACGCAGAGCTGAAACCAACGGCACGTGAGTATTGGTAAACCACTTAGAGGTTCTAAGCAAGCCCAGAAAAAGTGGTGCGAGTTGGACCGTCCATGCATATAAACCCTATCGGTTTCTTTGGGCAACGGGGCTTGAGAAGTCATTTCATCTCAGTGCCGGGTCAAAGTCCCACACAATTGGAAGCAACGTCTCCAAAATGACCTATACAGTGCTGACGGGGACGTTAAACCTCATATCACACAAACAAAACATTTATTTCCATGAACAGTGTGGTTATGTAAGCTTACCGTCTTAAAATGACCCAATATAGTGTTGACCTGGGTTGGGGGAGGCAAAGTATATACTTATAGAGATATAATATTTTTCGTAACCTACCAATTTGGAATAACATCCAGATTGCAGACTATATCTATTTGCTGGTGGGTATGCTAAACTCACTTCGCACACCTGCAAAGTTAAGGATACACCTAGGTTAAACGATATCTCAAAATTGTCTGCCTGGAGCATTTATGCTGTACGGCCCCCGCCCATCGGGGCTTGATGCTTCCACGCAGAGCTGAAACCGACCGTACACGAGTACTAGTGAACCGCTTTGAGGATCTAAGCCTGCCCAGGCAAGTTGACCGTCCATGCTTATAAACCCTGTTGATTTCATCAGGGAACAGGGATTGAGATGTCATTGCACCTCAATGTTGGGTAAAAGTCCCACAAAACTGGAAGCAACGTCTCCAAAATGGTCTATACAGTTGGCGGGGATAGTAAATCTCAAATCAAAAGAAAAAAAAATAATAATAAAAATGTCGGTACTTTGATTGGACCCTCACTCGAAGACAATAAACTTAAAGTAGTGCTTCGACTACGATCGATATAAAGTTTTAGAGTTCGCTGAGGTTTGGAGCATCCGAGAATCCGAGACCTAAATCGGAAAGGGTACTAGGCCAGGCGGCCCAGTCAGTTCCTTTGGTTTTGTTTATGTTGAGGTTTCACGTCTCCGTCAACACTGTTTAGGTTATTTGGGGGACGCTGCTTCCAATTTTGTGGGACTTTTTCCCGACATTGAGATGAAAAAACATCTCAAGCCCTGTCGCCCAATGAAACCATATGCATTGGACGGGCTTACTCACACCACTTTGCCTGAGTAGTCTTTGTCATTCTAAATGGTTTACCAGTAAACATATCTGGTAAGTTTCAGCAGAATAATAAATCGTAGTTTGTAGATCAGTTGTAAAGTAGACAAATCACGACCTGTGATTTATTACCCAACAAATCACTGCCTAGAACTAATCTATTTCGATTCTAACATGTCACGCTGATAATCGGCAATTATGTTGTTGTTTCCATTAAATTCCCACAATGTTTAAAGAAACCCCGCAAAAAATATTGACTGTATGTAATACATGCATTTATGTCCTTTTGTAAGGTTTTAGATACAAGATCACCGTCAATCGTCAAGGAACCTACAGAGTGACATCAAGAAATGACAACATTTAATGACGACACGCGTCACGCTTTTCCACCCCGTGTTCCTTTCCATTGCATATATAGGCGCGCTGTGTTAGATTTTTTAGACAGGGGTCGTTCGAGTCACTGTGAGTTAGGCAAACTGTTAGTTCATGAAGCATATTATCGTTCTAAAGGTATCATGTTACAAGACCGTGTAATAAATTGCCCTCTAAACTCCACTTTATATAGAAAAACCGGGATTTGCAGGGGTATGCATTGGTTTCTTATTTCTGCTCGAACACATAGATTGTGGGTACTCGTAAGAACCGACTCAATGAGGCGGTTCTAACGAGCACCCCAAACCAAATTGCTCAAATTGCTCTTAAAATTTCAATATTACAATCTTAATATTATTTAGCTTAATTTTATCAAATGATACATTTTACATGTTCTTAATGGAAAACGCTAAACTAATTCAACTTATATTTGTTAATAAAAAAATGTCATTTTATAAGTTTAGTATTCCTGGACCAATGTGATATTTGTTGATTGTATATATATGTATATATTAGGTTATGTTTTAGATAGAGGACCATATGTTAGATTAGTAATTGTACTAAATATGTTATCCTCTTAAAATAAAGACATTATTATTATTATGTTTGGAGCATAAATAAGAAAGAAAAATCACAAATTTTCATCAGAAAAGTAACCATTTTGGCGATAGGAAAGATTGCACTGGCATCACGAAAACACGCCTATATAATTTTGACCCCCTTGAACCCCACTTTTATATAGTAAAACTGGGGTTACCGGGGTATACCCTATTTTTCTTATTTCTGCTCTAAAATATAGATTGTGGGTACTCGTTAGAACCGCCTCGATGAGGCGGTTCTTAAGGGTGCCCACAATTTATATTTTGAGTTAGAAACGCCTCGATAAGGCGATTATAACGAGTGCTCACAATCTATATTTTAGGCATTAATAAGAAAAATATCACAATTTTTCTTCTTAAAATTTTCATTTTGTACGGCAATAAAAGTGGCAATGTATTTGTATAGGCGTGTTTGCGTAATGGTGTGTTAGCGAAATGGTATGGTGTGCGTACTCAACGAGGCAAATTAATTCTAATTAGTACATACAATGAACATTTTCAAGATAAAAAAATCCATGACTTATTCTAAAAATGCCATTGTTTTGACATGCTAGTCGTTTCAAATGCTGGGGATGCCAGAGCCTTTTTGGAGGTCGGCTTAGCCTCGGTTCCGATATTCTCGGGCGTCCCTCAGATTGAAAACGCCTGTACCAATTGATGATAATCTAACTTGGTTTGATATCCAACATTACGGTAACACATGACTTTCTGATGACAATGCATGTTTTTTTTTTTCCTTATATAGATTGTGGATACTTGTTAGAACCGCCTCAATGAGCAAAAATAAGAGAAAACATGAACACACCTGTAAACTCCATTTGGGTCCCGTCAATCGATTTTGGTACTTATCGCCTAGGCGAGCAGCGAAGGTTCAGGCGAGCCTGCGCATCCGCGCAGTCTCACCAGAATCTTCGCTGCTCGCTCATACAAGCAGTGAATCAAGAGGAACCTTCATACAGAAAGCCATATCCCTGGCCCCTCTGAATGGCTGGGCATGCGCAATTAAAATTTTTCACGACTAGTCAACCTGATGTCTTACATCATCTCTGCTACAAGTAGTAGTCTGGGTACATCCAACACGTGAGTCGTACAGACTGCAACTGTAACACTCTAGGCCGAGCACCGCTGGAAACCCTTGTAAAACAAACAAACAAAAACACTTATTACCGGTATGTTACATGTATCTATGCAATGTACACTGCACAATAATCAAATAACACAATGTTGATTGTTGATTTCAACAATTAAATTATTGAAAAACGTGAAATAGATGTGGAGGCAATGATCAGGAATCGATACAACTAACCCTCAGCTCCCAGCAGAGACACCAAAAGGGAAAGAAACACAAACATGAAACAACAGACCTAATGGAAACATCAATAGCGACAGTTACTTTCCCACAAAATGGTCAATAGGCTATCCAAAATAAAATAAAATACAAGCGACACAAACACCTAAAAACAAACCACAACAAAAACAACCGCGACAGAAGAAAAACCTGCATAATTGTGTATATTTTTCAACACCTTTGTTTGCATGAAGAGAATGTTCTTTTTTTTTTTTCTTCTTCAAAACTTACATCATGACTAAATTTTGGAATTATTGAAATTTTTATTTTGTATCCGAAATACATAAATACCTCTAAATATATACATTGCAAGTTATATAAACCATTAACAAGTCCTTGCAGCAAAAAAAACAAAAACAAAAAACAAACAAAAAAAAAAAAAAAAAAAAAAAAACATTATAAACATTGTAAACCCCGTATTATATCGAAAAAGTTTGATTAACAAGGGTATACATTTACGTCAAAAGGCATGGAAAAAAAAAATACACTTGACATATAATGAGCCGCATCAAACGAAAATGTACCTTCGGATATGTATCAGCGAATACTCGGATCAGCCTACGTACCTACTCAGTCTAAGCATAGTCTAGCCCGACTGCGATAACACACTCGCGTGTAGGCCCCCACCCATCGGAGCTTGGAGAAATGCTTTAAGCTGCAAGGTGCTTCCGCACAGAGCTTAAACCGACTGAACTTAAAATCCTGCCCAGGCAAAGTGGTGCATTTCGGACCGTCCCTGGATATAAACCCTAGCGGCTGCTTTTGGTGATAGGGCTTGAGAAGTAATTTCATCTCAGTGTCGGGTATAAGTCCCGCACAATCGGAAACAATGTCTCCAAAATTACCTGAATATTGTTGATGGGGATGCAAAACCTCAAAACAAACAAACAAACAAACAAACAAACAAACAAACAAACAAACACATTCATGTGTCACAACGCATTCTTTCATATATTGTTTTCTTTTCTTACCAAAACTGAACTTTTCTCTATACTCCAAGCATAGGTTGTGTCTGTTCATTAGAAACGCCATTATTGAGACAGTTCTAATGAGTACCAACAACCTATACTTGGAGCAGAAATAAGAAATATAACGTATGCCCCTGTAAAATCCTAGTCTCCTCTGTCTACGTGCTGTTTTTTGGACTAGTCATGACTAAACTGTAAAGTTGACTTTTCATATACGGCTTTACGTTTGTTTGTTTGTTTTGTTTGAATTGGGGTTAACGTCCCTGGCAACACTATTTAGGTCGTTTTGGAGACGTTGCGTCCAATGTTGTTGGACTTTTACCAGACACTACGTAGAAATGACATCTCAAGCCCTGTCGTCCTATGAAACCAGAAGGCTTTAGGTTCACTGGCATCCATATACATGCTGTGCACAGGCGGATAAAAAGGTTCGATTCAAGATCAATCACGGGGGTGGGAGGGTGAGGGGTTGAGCTCGGACATTATGTGGAGCCTAAGATCGTAGCTTATAATACGTTCCATTTTTCTGTGGTTTGGCAAATAATTCGGGGTATTAGAAAACCTTTTCTTATCATTGTCCTGTAGTGCAATATTTTTAAGCCTTTGAACCCACAAAAATGAAAGTCTCATCATCAGACGTGTACGCCAAGTTCTGCAAATGGCAGGGCAAGTGTTTTTCTCGGAGTACTCCGGTTTTCATCCCCTATGCTTAACGATCGACTGGTTATGAGTGAAATTAATCTTGAAAGGGCCGTAAAACCCAAATACTACTACTACTACTAATAATAATAATGATAATAATAATAATAATAAATAGAGGTTATTATATGGTTAAGGTGTGCCTCTAATTTATATTGGCACCGGTATGTCAAATTGGCCCGAGGGCTTTAGCCCAAGGGCCAATATGACTTCCGGTGCCAATATGACATAGAGGCACACCTTCACCATATCATAACCTCTTTATTACATCATTTATATAGCATACTTAAATTGCAACGTGAAATTATATAACTTTTCGCAGCAAATTACGTCGCAAGTGACGTCGAAACTGTAAGTTTCAAAACAAAAACAAATCGCCATTTTAAATACAGAATTTCTGCAGTACAAAGAATGCTTTTCAAGGTATTTTCCTGAATGTTTTGTGCTTATTTGTAGACCATTTTAATTTTAAAGGCTCTTAGTGTCATTCATCAAGCTACTGCATAATCGATTCCGTGTGTAGCAGTCGGTCGCGGTGGTTGTTTACGTTAAAATACAAGAACATTCTTGGGGACATTTTTCCCTCCCACAGATTTCTTCCGCACAATTTCCAGCTCCTCATAAGTGAAGGGAGCTGTTCGTTTAAGGTTGTTGGCAAGACCTTATTGTTTCAAATGTTGGGACATCCCTGCTGTGCTCGAAAGCAACGTCCTTAACAATGCTTCCCAATCGTGAGTGAACTTCTTTTAAACATATTTTTTTTTTTCATTTTTCATGCTTGCCACGAAATATCAGACTTTTCTCAAAATCTATTGTTATCACTGTCTTCTATCGCTCTGTCTAGGTCCAGAAGTCGGGTTGACATTGCTTCAAGTGATTTCTCTGCGGCCATTTTGAAGCTTATGGAGTACGGCATTAAACGTTCTATTGCTATAGTAATCGAGTGGAGCAGTGCCAATATGGAAAGGCAGTGCCAAAAATCCATATAATATGGATTTTTGGCCCCGTCACGTGACTGTGCCATCAAAATAGCGAAAAAATGAGCCTGTATTGAAATATTCTAATGTAATTTTCCTATAGTAGGTATGTAATAAATAATAAATATTGTAATCTGACGTGTGTTTTACATGTAGTTCTGTAAAATAGCTTACCACCGGAGCTTGAACCAACAATGATAACTAAAATAAGTGTGGCAGCTGAAAGAAAAAATATATGCAAAAAAATAGTATTAACTCTTTTTGTACCAAATGCAGGAGTTCATTTCAAAATATAGGGGGGGGGGGGGGTCAGGTTGTGTTTTCATCAAAATTTATTTGGAAAATGCCTGGATATTTAGCAAACTGTGGAGGCCCTGATCAGACGACACGTTCTGCGGTGTCTGATCTGGGCCTGCAATGTTTGCCAGGGTAACCGTTTTGGTGTTTCTGGTACTAAATGGGTTAAGAATCTCCATATAATACAAAAATCTAGTGCCGCACTCGATGACTAAGTCTGGTTTGCGTCTGGCTGGTAATCAGGAGCTCGAAGGTGCGATCCCCGGGCAGATTGTTTTCGACGTTAAACGGGTAACTGCTCTCCTTAAATCCGCAAAATAGGGTAGTTAGATAAAAACAGAACAAAAAACAAACAACATTAAATGATGTGTGTGTGTGTGAATTCGGGTTTAACGTCGCTTTCAACAATTTTTCAGTCATATCACGACGGTGTCTGGTTGCGACAGGGAGCTCAATGCTCACGTTTATAGTGCTGCCTCACTGAAGTATCATGTCCCAGACACATTACATGATACCACACCCAGTCACATTATCCTGACACTGGGTCGACCAGTCCTAGCTCTTCCCCGCAAATCTGAGTGCCAAGCGAGGAGCAGCTAGTACCATTTTTAACGACTTTGGTATGTCGCGGCCCGGGGTCGAACCCGTGACATCCCGTTCCACAGAGCAGACACTCTACCAACTGAGCTATCGGGGCCGGTAGAACATTAAATGATAAAACAATACTAAAGAATGTAACCGAGATTAGCGGAGATCGAACTCCCGACTGTCCTATCTACGGGCCCGGCTATGTAAACATGGACAATATTTTGTCGACATCGCTGAGAATCCTCACCCAGATCTTCCAGAAACCTAGCTACGTACCTCAGTATGGGTTAAGCCACCGGAAAATATCGAGCGACGAAAATACCACACGGGCCGCGAAGATACCTGAACACAAACACAGATTCGAGTTAAGTGAAACTTCGATAACTCGAATACGGATATAGAGAATCTTACATGAGTGTTCATGTATTATTGAATTTATTAAACTAGTTGAGGAAAAGGGATAAAATGCGAGGCTTTGCCGAGCATTTTATCCCTTTTCCTCAACGAGTTTAATAAATTCAATAATACATGAGCACGAATGCAAGATTCTATTTATCATATGACATTTAAAACGCATTTTATTCACGATTGTTTGCAAAAATACCAATATTCCGCCATTAGTTCACGCGACGTCGTTAAGGACGTCGTACATGTAACGTTATGGGACGTATCTAGCTAATTTGCATATTTAATCCACTAGTGGATTATCGAAAATAATACATGGCGTTATTACACTCCCAGACGCGACGTCATATGATAAAGTTCGTTATCGTTTACACCATGGCTAATTCGAATTCACTCTTGGGTCCCTAGAGAATTGTTCCTATAGTTCCAGAAACCCATGTGATTAGGTCAATTTAGGGAGGCTTGTTGCATTTTAACTTTAAAATGTATATTGAGGCGATTCTAATGAGTACACACAACATACATTTATTTAAAAAAGGGCGTAAATATATCCTTAGGCGATCCCCATTATGTCTCAACTAGCAGTATCAGTAATCTCAATAACTCGAACTAACCCTATTTATAACAAAATTTTATGATCCGGTATCGAAGTTCGACTGTACGTAAATTTCCTGACAGCATTAAGAAGACGACCCCTATAGTGCACATATAATACTGATAAGACTGCGCGGATCAGGGTCTTCATTCGGCGATAATGCCGTGCCTGTCTGTATGTAGAAGCTTTGTATCAACGACTATCCATATTTCGTAGTGCAGAGTGAAGACTCTGACCAGACAGCCCACGCGCATGTTGATCTGAGTCCTCGTTTGGCGCACGGACTCGAGTCATTATAGTAACAATACACATTCCCTATCCGCATGAGGAGGCCATCCGTTACGAAAACACGACTATACAAGTACATTGTAAACTATATCGCCGAAAATATATAAAGAGGTAATATTGTGATATATTTTCTTATTTCTGCTGAAAATATGGATTCCGGGTACTCGTTACAACCGGCTCATCGCCGAATCTATATTTTGGAGCAGAAATAAGAAAAATAAGATTTACTCCTGTAAACCCCAGTTTTACTATATATAAGTGGAATTCAAGGGGGTCATAATTATATAGGCGTGTTTTCGTGATGTATATATTGCAAAATGAAGTCTCTGATCAAACAGCGTGAATGTGCAGGCTGATCTGAGTCTTCGCTTAGCTCGCATGCTCAGTGTAGCGGGTCCATCGAGCACCCATGATACATGTTTACAGACACTAAAATGAGAGTCTATCAAGGGACACAAGAAATGGGAGTCTATCACGGGAAGAAGTGAAAAAAGGGGCGTCAATGAAACCACTTTATCGGGAGGTCTGAAAATCGGAAAATATCCAAACCCGGAAATTAACCAGAAATAATTTTCAAAAACTTGAGATTAAACAAAGTAACGTTACCTTTCGACATCTGGCCGTCTTCAGTATGTTAGGTAGAATGTTGTTTTGTCATTTACACAAGGGAGTCAACTGTTGCTGTCTAGTTATCTGCCCAGGCCCTGGAAAAGGGGACTTTATTATTATAGTAAGGTATTGCTCAACTGGAGGAAAGTCTGTATTTTGACAGTATATTCGTATTGATGAGAGAAAATAAAACATGTTTATATTTTTTTTGGAACAGTAGTTCTTTCCCCTGAATGTATTCCATTCCCATTAATTGCTGAAAAGTATGTATTTGCGGACATCGAGGTCAACTAAGCCAGACCAAGAGAAAAGAGAACTTACGGCAGGCGAGCAGCAAAGGCCCTGGCGAGACTGCGCACGCGCAGTCTCGCCAGGGCCTTTACTGTGCATACCCAGTCACGCCAGGGCCTTTACCTTTACTGAGCATGCGCAGTATCGCAAGGGCCTTTACTGCGCTTGCGCAGACTCACCAGAGCCAAAACTGTGCATGCGTAGTCTCGCCAGAGACTTTACTGCTTGCAGACATGTAGTGGAAACATTGAGGGGCTTTGTACAAGAAGCCATGTTGTTGATCCATCTGGCTGCCGGCGCAGGCTCGGCTGAACCTCGTCTGGTTGCAAATGCGATGTATCCTTTTATAAAGGGCTGGCTAAAATGCTATCGCAGCAGATAAGATGCTTCAGGCTGAGCCGATCCAGAGAAAATAGCTACTTGCGTTGTTTTCGTTTGTTGAGGTTTATTTTATAACGTTCCCATCAGCACTATTGAGGTCAATTTTGAGATGTTGCTTCAAATTTTGTGGACTTTTACCCGACATTGAGATGAATTGACATCTCAATCCCTGCCGCCTTATGAAACCAAAATGCACGGAGGGGCTGACTCGCACCACGTTGCCTCGGCAGGCTAAGTTTACCAATGCTTACGTGCGGTCTGTTTAAGCTCTGCATGGAAGCATCATTTCTCCAAGCCCCGATGGGCGGGGGCAAGGATACTTGCGTTGTCCGACTTATATTCTACAAATGAACGTGCACAGCTTACTAGTGGGGCAAGACACACGCGGCATCTTGCGTGAAAGTATCGCAAAGGCTCTGGCGAGAATGCGCTTTATAATTGCACAGGTTCGCCCGAGACTTTAGCCGTATATTTTTGTAAAGTATCATTTTCTCATGGGCTGGCTAAAGTAAATGATCTCGCACCCCCATCGGGGTTTGACGAAATAGTTATTGTCAATATATAATAAACAGAAGTGGAGGCAATGATCAGGGATCGATACAATTAACCCACAGCTCCCATCAGAGGCACTCAATGGGAAAGAAACACAAACACGTAACAACAGACCCTAATGGAAACATCAATAGCGGAAAGCCAAAAGGACTCATTAGGTCTCTCACCGCTATGGTTCGAGCCTCGCTCGGGTCATATGTGAGACGCCAAGTTCTGCAACGGAAGGTCAGGTGGTTTTTCTCCGGGTACTCCGGTTTTCGCCCACCTCTGATTAACGATCGGCTCTGTATGAGTGAAATAATCTTGAAAGGGCCGTAAAACCGAAACCAAAACAAAAAAAGCAAAAAAGCCAAAAGGACTGTTACTTACCCACAAAATGGCCAATTGGCTATCCAAAATAAAATAATGTAAGCGACACAAACACCCAAAGACAAACCATAACGAAAATAAACCGCGGCAGAAGAACCGCGACAATATTTAATAAACCATCCAAATATCTAGAAGTCGAGCTAAATTCTGCAATGTACGGAACCCGGGAATGGACATGATTTTTTTTTTATTATTTTATAAATTGTGCGCACAAGATAATATCTTGTGCGCACAAGATATTATCTTGTCCGCACAAGACAAGATATTAAGATAATATCTTGTGCGGACAAGATATTATCTTGTTCGGACAAGATATTATCTTGTGCGGACAAGATATTATCTTGTGCGCACAAGATATTATATTGTGCGGACTACATATTATCTTGTGCAGACAAGATATTATCTTGTCCGCACAAGATTTTAAGTTGTGCGAACAAGATATAATCTTGGCCGCACAAGATAATATCTTGTCTGCACAACATAGATCTTGTCCGAACAAGATATTATCTTGTGCGGACAAGATATTATCTTGTTAGCACAAGATAATATGTTGTGCGAACAAGATAATATTTTGTCCGCACAAGATAATATCTTGTTCACACAACTTCCCAAGATCTATGTTGTGCAAAGAAGATAATATCTTGTGCGAACAAGATATTATGTTGTCCTCACAAGATAATATGTTGTGCTAACAAGATAATATCTTGTCCGCACAAGAAACTAGACAAAGTGCCCAGTGGGGCACGTATACCCCCGGCCCGTGCCAGCCCCTTTTAATGGAAACAAGTAGTCATACTGGTTGTTGCTACCAAATTTTAAGTCTCTATGTACAGTAGTTATTTAGAAATCTTTGACACAAAATAATAAAAAAATATACACTATTAAACAGCAAGAACTACAAAGGGAAATAACTCTAAAAGGCCTGACCCCTTGGCCCTTATTTTCTTTACCACAATACAACTAGTCATACTGATCATGTTTGCAAAATTTCAAGTTTCTATGTACAGTAGTTATTGAGAAATCTTTGACACAAAATAAAAATATACACTATTAAACAGCAAGAACTACAAAGGGAAATAACTCTAAAAGGCCTGACCCCTTGGCCCTTATTTTCTGTCCCACAATACAAGTAGTCATACTGATCATGTGTGCAAAATTTCAAGTTTCTATGTGAAGCAGTTCCTGAGATATCTTTGACAAAAAATAATTGTTTACGGACACACAGACAGACAGACAGACATACAGACAGACAGACAGACGGAAAAGACAAAAACAATATACCCCCATTGAATACTTCTTATGCCGGGGGTATAATAAAAATATACACTATTAAACAGCAAGAACTACAAAGGGAAATAACTCTAAAAGGCGTGACCCCTTGGCCCTTATTTTCTTTCCCACAATACAACTAGTCATACTGATCATGTTTGCAAAATTTCAAGTTTCTATGTACAGTAGTTATTGAGAAATCTTTGACACAAAATAAAAATATACACTATTAAACAGCAAGAACTACAAAGGGAAATAACTCTAAATGGCCTGACCCCTTGGCCCTTATTTTCTTTCCCACAATACAAGTAGTCATACTGATCATGTTTGAAGAACTACAAAGGGAAATAACTCTAAAAGGCGTGACCCCTTGGCCCTTATTTTCTTTCCCACAATACAACTAGTCATACTGATCATGTTTGCAAAATTTCAAGTTTCTATGTACAGTAGTTATTGAGAAATCTTTGACACAAAATAAAAATATACACTATTAAACAGCAAGAACTACAAAGGAAAATAACTCTAAAAGGCCTGACCCCTTGGCCCTTATTTTCTTTCCCACAATACAAGTAGTCATACTGATCATGTGTGCAAAATTTCAAGTTTCTATGTACAGTAGTTATTTAGAAATCTTTGACACAAAATAAAAATATACACTATTAAACAGCAAGAACTACAAAAGGGAAATAACTCTAAAAGGCGTGTCCCCTTGGCCCTTATTTTCTTTCCCACATTACAACTAGTCATACTGATCATGTTTGCAAAATTTCAAGTTTCTATGTACAGTAGTTATTGAGAAATCTTTGACACAAAATAAAAATATACACTATTAAACAGCAAGAACTACAAAGGAAAATAACTCTAAAAGGCCTGACCCCTTGGCCCTTATTTTCTCTCCCACAATACAAGTAGTCATACTGATCATGTTTGCAAAATTTCAAGTTTCTATGTACAGTAGTTATTGAGAAATCTTTGACACAAAATAAAAAATATACACTATTAAACAGCAAGAACTACAAAGGGAAATAACTCTAAAAGGCCTGACCCCTTGGCCCTTATTTTCTTTCCCACAATACAAGTAGTCATACTGATCATGTGTGCAAAATTTCAAGTTTCTATGTGAAGCAGTTCCTGAGATATCTTTGACACAAAATAATTGTTTACGGACAGACAGACAGACAGACGGAAAAGACAAAAACTATATGACCCCATTGCATACTTCGTATGCTGGGGGTATAATTACCTTGTTCGCACAACTTATAAAAAATAGAAAATCATGTCCCTTCCCGGGTTCCGTAGCAATGAGTATAGATTGGTTTTCAACGCGAAGGGAGATCATGAAGTGCCTATCATAACAAAACATGAACAGATCAGCCACACGGGTTGCACAATTCGGACCCATCGGAATACCGACAATTTGTCGAAATAGCTTAGCACCACATCGTATGTAAATATAGTCAAGTAGGAAGGTGAGAGCTTCATACACTTTCTGACATGACCAACTGTGCGATCACGCAATCGGTAAAGAAAATCTTTGAACCAGTTTTTTCCCGCACTTCCTAAGCTTTGGATAGAGTTTGACATAATGTCCGCCGCCAAGGCAATGAAAACATAGCTTCTACCGTTTTGCATTGTTTCGTCCCTCCGTTTGAATTTTCAGTGTAAATTTTCGCCATCTCCAGATCGCATGTCGCACTTCACAAGCTTGACACGGTGCGTTCACCGTACTGCGGCCATTTTGAGATTCACCAAACAACGTTGTTTTGTTTCGGTTTCTAGGCAACGATTGTGCTGGCTCATTGCCTTTGGGCCCATACATCGTTTCTAATGCAATCGTTTGAAACTCCGCCTCTTGTATTACCCGTTTTCGTAAAGCTGCTACTGTTCAGTAATACTGTTTTCAAACGCCTATCTATGGTATCGCAGAAGCATCGACGTTGATATTTTTGTTTGTAGTTTGTATAAAGCGAATTATCATACATTTAGTATAAAATACTTATTTTTTTAATATGCGATACGAACGTGACACCAATGCACGTATCACGCTTGCACGTGCTGCCATATCGCATGGGCTTTATCATACCCCCAAAAAATCCGTATCACAACCCTTTATCGCACCCCTAAGCCTTTTTCATACCTCTGACGTCACCCTATTCGGAACACGCGCGTTCTTCCTTTTGCGGCATATCGAAGATAATGAGATTCTAATTGTAACTTTGGTATTAGGCAGATGCAATTAATACAATTTATTTTGAACATTTTTTTTTAAAAGTGAAATGTATGATAAATAGATTATGATATGGCATTTTTCATATCATACCCCATATCAGCCCTCGGGCCTTCTCGGTATGATATGAAAAATGCCATATGATAATCTCTATATATCACCAAGTTCACGAGCTTCTTTCAAGTTGATAATAGCTATCGGTATCAGGGCCCAGGATTACAATGCGTACTTAAATTTTAAGTACCTACTTAAACTAAGTATTTACTTAACTGGCGTTTAAAGTGAACTACAAAGAAATTCGTTCGTTTAAGTCGATACTTAAACAAAGAAAATACCTAAATATTTAAGGTAACCCAGGTAGGTACCTTAACTTTTAAGATTTGACCTTGACACATGAATGTATATATCAATAACGGCAACCCTTATGCCTTTTATTTGTTCGAGATCATCAGTGATGCTCGGTAGCTCAAACGGTAGAATGTTTTCTTGAAATGCGAGATGTCCCGGGTTCGAGCCCCGATCCCCCATTTTTTTTCCTCCCTGTGGGGCAAGTCATATAGGTGCTGGGCTGTATTTCTCCTTTGATGTATCAAAGTGTGCGACGAACAGAGCTGTGTAAAAACTTCCTTTTACATAATACTGTTTATCATATGACGTTATTGATAAGCAGTGGATAATGTCGTGTAAAAAAATCGTATGACCACACGGGTAATAACACTTTGGCGGGATTACGTAACGTCATGACGACGTCCATGTCAACCATGCATTTTCTGTGAAGCAAAGTGTAAAATTTGATGGCGATAAAATCTAATTTCAAGTGGCAATATGATAAACAGAATCTTGCACTCGTGGTCACTTCATATGAATTTTATGAAACTCGCCAAAGGCTCGTTTTCATTTCATATGAAATGACCACTCGTGTAAGACCCTCTATATAATACTGGTGACAGGGCAATAATTAATTGTTTTGTGCGGGAAGGTTATTATACGTGAGAGGGGATCCTAAATGACTTAGTTTTTTTTTTCAGTGTGTGTGTGTGTGTGTGTGTGTGTGTGTGCGTGTGTGTGTGTGTGTGTATGCGGGGGGGGGGGGGGTGTCGGGGCATATCACTTTTGTCGGTTAGTTAAAAACTGATCCTCTGGCACATCGGGTCCATGTTCCTTCGCTTATGCCCTGCTAGGTTTACGCATACACTGTTCACAACCTTCATATGCCGTCTTTATATTCATTGTCATGAAATAGTATGACGCCACGTGCATTTATGAAATGACTTGTTTTTCTGCTGTTCATGAAAGTATAGGGGCTTGAAGAAATATATGGGCTGCATGATGCTTCCACGCAGAGCTGAATCCGGCCCGCACACTAGTACTGGTAAACCGCTTAGAGGATCTAAGCCTGTCCAGGAACAGCAGTGCGAGGCGGATCGTCCATGCTAATAAACCCTATTGGTTTCATTGGGCAACAGGGCTTGAGATGTCATTTCATCTTAATGTCGGGTAAAAGTCCCACAAATTCGGAAGCAACGTCTCCAAAAATGACCTTTACAGTGTTGACGGGGACGTTAAACCTCAAATCAAACAAACAATCATGAAAGTATAAACGAACCGGGTCTCCTGCAAAGTAAATGAACTCTGAAGGGGTTCATATAAACTTTGCTAGCGACCCGCTGTCGTTCATACCTTCGTGAACATCCGAAAAAATATTTCTTATATTAACATTCTTTTTACTCATCACTCGGCGAAAAAATTCTTATAAGGCAAACTGTTAAAGCTGAAAAACATTTACACGCTGTTTTTTCTACAAAGCGCGGAACAGCATTGCCGTCGTCCACGCCCATTGAGATCATAGAGAACCATGGTTAAGGGTGTAGACTTGCGACACTTGACGTTATTGAAAACCATGTGATTCGATGCGTTCATGGAAGTATGAACAGGCGTATAGGTTTACAATAGGTTTTACACTTGAAATGTAAATATTAACTATTTTGGCGTGAACAACTGTAACGTATGTCAACGATGTACATTTGTTGGGCAAATGTTCAAAGTAAAGGCAATAAAATCCTATTTAAAATCCAATTCGAAGGCCCGTTTCGTAACTTTCATATGAAAGGACCATTTGTGCAAGATTCTCGATATCAAAATTAATGAAATACAAAGAAGTTTGTTTTTGATTGATTGATTGATTGATTGATTGATTGATTGATTGATTGATTGATTGATTGATTTGAGATTTAACGTCCTCGCAACACTATTTAGGTTTGATTTTGAAGTGTTGATTCCAATTTTGTCGGGAAATGTTGAACTTTTTCCTTCATTCGCCGGAAATTACCGAGTTGAATATCGATTTCCGTAGGAAATCGGCAGTTAAAGTTACCTGTATATTTTGAAGGTTTTTTATATTAAAATTATGAAGGAAAAAAAATCTTAACTCCTCGTATCTTATTTATCCTTAGCACTAGAAAAAAGTCACTGTTATCCTCATGTAAGAAAATTATTCAGTTTTTATTTGGTGTACTTCAAAGTGATGAATAATTAATTCTTATTGCTATCATCTGCAATTTAATGTCATGCCTATATGCTCCATAGACGGCAATGTATTTTTTAAAAAAAAACGTTCAGATTTCCATGTTTGGTTGCCAATATTAAATAGAAATGATTTGTTTGGAATTAAGTCACTGTTATATACTGTTAGACAGTTGTTCAAAGTTTACGATGATATAAAGTTTATTTCTACTGAAAAATGATAAATTGCTTCCCCGAGAGCTTAAAAATCGTTTATAAGCTGTTTTTCAGTACTGCAATTCATGATGCGAAAATCGCTAAGTCCACATTATATGTACTAGAAATCGTATCAAACCTATAAAGCTTTTTTGTATTAATTTTGTAATTAATATTAATAAACAACATACGGATAATATACTTGATACAGTGGTTATATTTCTCGGATTTCTTTCATTTATTTTGTCTCAGTTTTGTTACATTTATGTTTTCATTCATGATTATGAATGGGCGGCAAATATGTCAAAAGGACAAAAATTGTCGAAATCATTAACTGTGAAATGGCGATTAAATGGCGATTAAAACCACCATGAAAAGTTAATTGGCAGTCTGAAGCCAGTGATTGATTTTGTTTGTTTGTATTGGAGTTTAACGGCCCAGTCAACACTATTTAGGTCAGTTTTGAGCCGGTCAGTTTACCTGTCCACACTTTTCCTATGCAAGCTTATACGTAAGCGGTTAACCAGTACAGTGCACATTCGCCTCATCGAGGGGGTTCAAACGAGCACCAACAATCTATGTTTTGTGCAGAACAAAACACTCTTTGCTATTCTGTTAATTTCTGTTAATGAGTTTCAACTCTGCCTGTCCGCACAGTTACTTTGCAAACAGTGTTGAGCATGGTGCGACTGCTCAGGATGAGCCGTCTTTTCTCCAGATCTACATTGTTTCCATTCTGTTGATGACTTTGACTAAACCGCCGTCAATAAAAATGGAATTGTCTAAATTCACATTACGAAATCACGCCTATACTGACAAATATTACCACAAAAAAAAATGTTTAGATAGAAAATTCTGCTATTTTTCATACTTTTGTTCCAAAAATAGATTAAAGGAACTCGTCAGAGCCGCCTCGATGAGGCAGTTCTAACGAGTATCCACAATCTTTGTTTTGATCAAAAATAAGAAAAAATAATGTATACTACTGTAAACCCCAGTTTTACTGTATAAAACTTATTTATCTTCACTGCAACTGGTGCCGTGTCGTGTGGCGGCCGTAAAAAGTCTCCCCGTACATCCATCATAGTGCAGATTATATTTTCTGGTCCTTTTGGATCATTGGGTTCATTTAGAATCATTTTGAAAATAGAGTTCTGCTTAAGCCGGTGCTAGAGGGCGTGGCCGGTGTTGCACATTTCAGCACTGGTCATGAACAGACTCAATAAAACCGAGTCTGCTATTTTCGTTTATTTGGTGTATTCTTTGCTTCCAAAGGATCTAACTATTCAGAACTTATTTAAGGAGTCACAATAATAAAGGTGTGTTTTTGTGATGAGAGCTGGATCAATCAATCAAATATTTTATTCTCTCAATCCATCATACATAATGGCAATATAAGGCGATACAAACAATTGTTATAATAATTCAGAGATGAAAGAATCTACTATAGTAGAAACCGTCCTCTGTCCGAATTTTCCTCTGTTACCCGACATTGAGATGAAATTACATCTCAAGCCCTGTCGCCCAATGAAACCAAACAGATTTATATGCATGGACGGCCCGACTTGCACCACTTTGCCTTGGCAGGCTTAGACCTTCTAAGCGGTTACTGGAGGTCGCGTGTGGTCGTTGTGTACTGGTTGGGTGAGGCGAAGGTGACGCGTATCTTGCGTCACTGGGGCGTCCAGCTGATTGTGACAAGGCCTGCTTTCCTAGCAGCAGGTAGTGGTAGAGGGGAATGTTATTATTTTTTCTGTTTCTGCACACCCAAGCCTTTGCCTCTTCTCCCTGCCTGGAAATGCTCAATAAAAATGAGTTTGAGGCGTTCCACCTCCCTTTGTGAGTAATTAAGTGTGTTTGTGAGTGAGTGAGCGCTTTATGTCTCACCTCACTAATAAAAAGACGGGGAAATCCAAGATCGAATGTACAGTGATTTTATATCCCTTTTTTTTTTTTTTTTGTTACTCAGACTGGAGCTACGGTTTTCTCCGTGTTGTCTGTATGATGTTTGATCGTGTCCTTAATGACTATATCAGCTACATACATGTAATGATGACATCCGAAAACAATCCGTAGCTGGGGTAAAGTGTCAGAGTCTTCCCTGTTCTTCACAATAGCGCAGAATATGTTTATTTTCTTAATTATCGACTCTACCAGATTGTTTTGAATATTATCCAATTCGACTAACGGCATGAGAAGGGTTGAATCATGGACAGACTCCATAAAACCGATTCCGCCCCTGCCCCTCGGGGCTTGAAGAAACAGATTGAACTGCATGGTGCTTCCATGCAGAGCTGCAACTGACCACTCATAACGTAAACACGCCTATACAAATACATTATAAATTTTATCTCCAAAAAAGGAAATTTTTAAGATGAAAAATTGTGGTATTTTTCTTATATCTGCTCAAAATATAGACTTTTGGCATACGTTAGGCGGTTATTACCGGTACCCACATTCTACATTTTAGAGCGGAAATAAGTAAAAAGAAAAAGGTCGACCCCCCCCCCCCCACCCCAAACCCCATTTTTGCAAAATAAAGTGGGGTTCAAGGGGGTCAGAATTATATAAGCGTATTTTCCCGATGCCTTAGCACTTGTAAACAGCTTGGAAGGACTAAGCCTGCCCAGGCAAAGTTTAAGCCTTTTGGTTTCATTGGGCGACAGGGCTTGAGGTTTCATTTTATCTCAGAGTCGGTAAACCTCCGACAAAATTGGAAGCAACGTCTCCAAAATGACCTGCATAGTGTTGACAGGGACGTTAAACCTCAATTCAAATAAGACTCCATAAAACCGAGCTTTGCATATTCAAATATTGTATGAGTTCTTGTTTCTGAAGGGACCCCATAGAAACAGCATTTTGAATATGTCGTGGTCATGGTGGTGCTACTTTGTGACCAATGTTTGCCCGCACAATTTGAGATCGAGTGTGATCCTTCAATTACACAGGTTTTATAGTATATAAAACATGTTTCATGGTTTATGCAGTGAAATGGAAACTAAACCATCATATTTTCTATTGTCTCCATCCATTCAAGCAGAAGCAGAGATTTTTGACAGATTGCGGGAAATTTGTGGGCCGCCTACATCAATGTGTAATTGAAACTTACGTGCTAATCTTCGTGAATATTTCCGTCAAAATTACGACTTCATCCGAAGTTAAATACTTAGCTAAGTAAATGAAATAGGTGGCTTTCGAATGCACTTTTTAAGGAAATACTTTACTAAGATAAGAACTCCTCCTTAAATGGTTTAGTCGACCTTAACTTAAGTAACGATTGTAATCCTGGGCCCAGGTCTGCAAATTTTTCAAGATCTTCGACATTCCCGTATCTTATTTGCTTGAAATTGTTCAAGTCATCCAAGAATATAGCGATCCGTCGTATCTTGTCCCCATACCTGCGTTGAAACCGCTTTTTCGCTGCTTCATATGCTCAAAATTACGACAACACGCCTATACAAATGCATTGTAAATTTTTTTCCACCGACAAATGAAACATCAGATGAAAAAGTGTGTTATTGTTTTCTTATTTCTGCTCAAAACATAGAAACACAGATTGTGGATACTCGTTAGAACCGCCTCAGAGAGGAGGTTCTAACGAGTATCCACAATCTATGTTTATGAGCAGAAATAAGAGAAATATCACACATTTCTGCTCAAAACAGAGATTGTGGATACTCGTTAGAACCGCCTCTGCGAGGCGGTTCTAACGAGTACAACAATCTATGTTTTTGAGCAGAAATAAGAAAAATAATGTATACCCCTGCAAACCCCAGTTTTACTGTATGAAAATTATATATTGTTTCGTGATGCGTTGCTGAATCGATCGCCTGGGATACATGTTCCGACAAGTACTGGCGTAATTGCAGCAACTTATAGTCTGGTGTAGCGCGTGGGGGGGGGGGGGGGGGGGTGTGAATGGGGTTATCAGTATTTAATAAACAGAAGTGGAGGCAATGACCAGGAATAGATTGGTCATTGCAGGAATGAAATGTTTTCCAGCATTGTCTCCACTTCTATTTTAGTAGGTTTTTGTATCACCTTGAATTACTGGAGTCTGTACGCGCATTAGCTGTCGCTACAAGATCTTCTCTATGGATTGAGTCTCCAAGTTACACGCATGTGCTGATTCAAACGTTGCATTGTGTGAAACTAGTCGCGATAAACTAGCCAGCCTCTTAGTAATGTCCCAGTTTGACTGGTCACAGTGGGCCAGGCGCCCTCAAAGTTCGTATTTTGAACATTTATACCCATAAGCAGGTAGGTATTTTGTCTAAATGCGTGATTTGCTTGATAATTCTCGCGTGTTTGCAAATTGACAGGAATGTTCGCATTCGAGATAACACTTCTAACTTCTTTTCTGTCTGATGACTGTTCTGCTGCATTGTATAGAGGATCTTACATGAGTTATCATGTATTACTGAATTTATTAAACGAGTTGAGGAAAAGGGATAAAATGCGAGGTTTTGCCGAGCATTTTATACCTTTTCCTCAACGAGTTTAATAAATTCAATAATACATGAGCACGAATGCAAGATTCTATTTATCCGGTCCCCGCCCATAGGGGCTTGAAGAAATATGTGGGCTGCATGGTGCTTCCACGCAGAGCTGAATCCGGCCCGCACACTAGTACTGGTAAACCGCTTAGAGGATCTAAGCCTGTCCAGGAACCGCGGGGGGAGGTGGACCGTCCATGCTTAAAAAACCCTATTGGTTTCATTGGGCGACAGGGCTTTAGATGTCATTTCATCTCAATGTCGGGTAAAAGTCCCACAAAATTGGAAGCAACGTCTCCGAAATGACTTTCACAGTGTTGACGGGGACGTTAGACCTCAAATCAAACAAACAAACATCTATTTATCATATGACATTTAAAAGACATTTTATTCAGGATTGTTTTAAAAAATGACAATATTCCGCCGTTAGTAAATCGACGTCGTTAAGGACGTCGTACATGTAACGTTACGGGACGAATCTAGCTAATTTGCATATTTAATCCACTATTGGATTATCGAAAATATTACATGGCGTTATTACACTCTGAGACGCGACGTCATATGATAAAAACACCTTTATGTCTGCTATAGTTTCTGAAAGGTTAAGCTTTACAAGCATATCAATCGATAGAATCTCGATTGTTCATCTTGACGCGACTGAACGTAATCATTGGCTGCTTCAAAGGCGGACCTGTGTTATTCGTCAATTTTTCCATTTTGTTCTGCATCTCATCAATTTTGATCTAAAACCCAGAAAAGTTCGTTAAAACCACCATGACAATCTCCGCATACGAATCCATTTTTCGGCAGGTATCATTGACCTGCTTGCCATCACGAAAACACGTCTATATAATTTTGACCCCCTTGAACCCAACTTTTATATAGTAAAACTGGGGTTTCCTGGGGTATACCTTATTTTTCTTATTTCTGCTCTAAAATATAGATTGTGGGTACTCATTAGAACCACCTGGATGAGGCGGTTCTAACGAGTACCCACAATCTATATTTTGAGCAGCAATGAAAAAAAATATCACAATTTTTCATCATAAAATTTTCCTTTTTTCGGCGGTAAAGGTGGCAATGTATTTGTATAGGTGTGTTTGCGTAATGCGACTTGATAGCTCTTGCTGCTCTAATAACGAGACCAATTCATTTTTGACTCGACTTAAATTCGACTTTGTTCCGTTTTTGCTCTCCTTATATTCATCTTCTAACGTCCACTAATGCATTCCGACCGTCCGTATTTTCCGTTGACGCCATACTGAATAGGATTCGATTTTCACTGATTATTGTATGTGTAAACCACGCTCTGCTTCAAGTTTTGCTTTGCTTGTTTGATTTGAGGTTTTACGTTCCTGTCAATACTGTATATGTTATTTCAAAAACGCTGCTTCCAATTATATGGGACTTTTACCCGACATTAAGAAGACATGACATCTCAAGAACTGTCGCTCAATGAAACCATTAGGGTTTATAAGCATGGACAGTCCAACTCGCACCGCTTTGCCTGGGCAGGCTTAAATCCTCTACGCGATTTACCAGTACTTATGTGCGGCCGGGTTCAGCTCTGCGTGGAATCATCATGTAGTCGATCTTTTTCTACATACCCCCGGATGGGCGTGGGCCGACATCTTCTTCAGGAAAAAATCGTCTAAATAATTTTGACCCCCTTGAACCCCACTTTATATAGTAAAACTGGGGTTTAAAGGGGCAGACCATATTTTTCTTATTTCTGCTCTGAACTATAGATTGTGGGTACGCCTTGATGAGGCGATTCTAACGTGTACCAACGATCTATGTTTTATTTTGAGCAGAATTTGTCTTCATAAAATTTGCCTTTTTAGGCGATAAAATTAACAATGTACGTGTTTGAAAATTGCGTGTTTTAGTAATGTTCAATTGCACGCCGGTTGATCGGGGTTCAGACTCCATGATGGCTTTGGCTTAAAGAGCAATTGCAAAGAAATTAAAAAATTCTCAGTATGAAGCAGGGTGAAAGCAGACACAAGGAGGGTCATTTAATTGAAAACCGCTCAAAAAAAATCCATTCGTTCCAACGTTATGCTTATTTATATACGGTGCACACCTATTTTCCTCTAAGAGTAACCTCCCTTGAATTTTGCTTGATTTTAACCCGCAATGCATTATTCTGTGATGTCATAGTGGCTTTAAACTTTTTAAAAATAATTTTAAACCACCATAGTTTTCATTTTACAGTTGCCTGATACAGTTTTTCATGCCCTTTGATTACTGTGTTTCCTGTTCATAATTTAGGATAGAAATGAGAAATTTGATTTCGAAATCCAAGCTTAAATTTACAATTAAAGTATTTTTTTTTAAATGTTTAAAACTACCATTTAATTCAAGATTTCTTTCAAACTAGTAAATGTAAATGTTTCTACATGCCTTTTGAACAGATCAGTAAGTTTTGTATGTTATATCATCCACTTACAAATACAGGAACTTAGAATTTAAATAATTTTAAAAAATATTTAAAGTTTGAATTCAAGGTTTGAAATTGAAAATATGAGAAAAATGGTTAAGCATACCAGTTGATATTAGTTTCAATAATTCAAATAGGTGGTTATATAGTTCCTAAGGGCTATAAAACACAAGGTATTTCATATTTAAAAAGTTAAAAAAAATAATGTGCATCTATGACATCATAGAATACCTCATGAGTATTAATGAGGCAGTCTGAAGCTGCTCTGTTTCCATGAAATATTTCACACTTCAAATTGTAATATCTTGGAAACTAATAATAATTAATTTGATGCGGTTTTCGCCCTTCGATTCCTTTTATCAATGTCTTCTTTAATTTAATGGATTTGGATATGACCTTTAAAGCTATTTATTAGTTGGTCAGAGCCGGAAATTTTATGTGTGTTACTTGGTGGTCCGACGGGATTTAGTCGTTGGGTTTCTTTTGCCCAAGATTTCCTGTGGCTTTGCTGCGGATGGCTCAGCGAGTTTTACTGTCGAGTCCTCATCCTTGTGTCAACCTGGCTTTAATTGTGATTTCTTTGTTTACCAAGTTGGTTCATTGATGTGTTAGAAAACCTTTACGCTGACAAAACATTGGTTAAACCACAGTAAAAATGAGGGTGAGGGTTAGGATCCCGTAAACCTATCATAAACCCACCAGTAGTTTTACTGACCGTTCCAAGTCGGTGCTTTTGATGTGGTTCTTCATGTTTTGTGTAGGTGGTCCTGATTCTTTCCCTAATCATATATGTTATTACATTGATGATTCTGATTCTTCCGCCTTGTTTATTCAATTTTATTTACGTTTGTCCTTCCAGTTTAATGTTTGTCATGTTGGTGATTCTGATTCTTCCCCCAATCATGTACATTGCTCCTAGTTAGTTTTGTCTAGATATTCTGATTCACCACCTGTTTGGAATAGCGCTGCTGACTCGGTTTACCTGTTGTCCGTTTTGTTTACTGTCGTCACTCCATGTTTCCATTTTAGGAAAACATGTCCGTGTGAAATAATGGCGTCCAACATGGTGTCAGAAATGACAAATATATGGAAAAATGTAACATCTTTCTTATTTCTGCTTTCAACATAGATCGTAGGTGTTTGTAAGAACCGCCTCATTGAGGCGGTTCTAACGAGAACCCACAAAACCGCCTCATACAGGCGGTTCTAACGAGTACCCACAATCTATGTTTTTGAACAAAAATAAGGCAGATAATGTTTACCCACTTACACCCCACTTTTCCCTGTATAAAGTGGGGTTTAGAGGGGTCTTCGTTTCACGGACTTGTTATCGTGATGGACTTCTTTCCCTAGTGATACATGTATTTGCGGATGGTTTTTGGATCTGATTATTTCAGTTCCTGATCACTTCTCTTTTTAATTCTTTTTATAAAGTGGGGTTTAGAGGGGTGTTCATTTCACGGACGTTTTAACATGTCACCTAATATTGCGCTGCCATCACGAAAACAAGCCTATATAATTTTGCCCCCCACCCCCAACCTTTAACCCCACTTTTATATAGCAAAACTGAAGTTTACAGGGGTAAACCTTATTTTTGAAAGTTGATTTATAAAATCAAGTTTCTTTGTCATTACATTTCTACTTCCGGTACTGGACCGCGTTACTCCGCTTCCGCTGTTCGTTCGCTGCATAAAATAGTCCAAAGGAACTCTTGAAAACTAATTTTGCAGGCATGGAACGTCTTTCGAAATATTTCATTTTCAAGATTTTATACGGATTGAATATAAATTGGCACAAAAAGACATATTCTAAACAGAAAACAATACTCTAGGACATTTTCCTACGTGCTTTCCGATGATATTTATGTCAAGTTTACTCTTTCATCCCTGAGTTACTGAACAGGACACTTCTCGCTTGAAATATATTCTTATAGAAAGGAATTTCTGATGATTTCACTGACATGATGGCAATTAAACAGTGTACATGTACATTCTGGCGAGACCTGCTAGCTACGTGCCGTCTTATCAGGATCTACAAGGTTTGTCTAGATACAATGTATTTTTACCTCGGCGTCTGCACTGGTCTACAGGGTTAAAGGGGTTAGTTCGCTTCTCTGTGATTATCAGTTACCGACTAAACAAACCATAACTGGCCGACATCAAAAACAGTTATTCACCTGCTTTCGAGAGCTCTAATTACAAAAGATGAATTGTGTTGTAAGCTGTGAGTTTAACATCAAGTTCCGTATTTTTAGCAAATAGTGAAAACACCGATCGCACGACACATTCTGTGGCCTCTAATCTGTCTTAACTGTTTCCGAATGTTCCAGTATTGAAACAATTGGCATTTATGGGTTAATGTATTTATTTGGAATAAACGTATTTTAATTCGCCCTTCGTAGTCGAAGTTCGGTAAACGCGGCGTCTGATCAGGGTTATAATGTATAAATCAAATGGTTTAAAAATTATCTTTTTTTTTTTCGTCCAAGTTATTCTTCTTTTTATATCCCGACGCCCGAAGGAACATAGCTCCAAGCGGCTGCACAACGTATGTGCATCGTCGTATCAATGCAACGTTGATGCGACGTTGCTAAGACGTGATGTGCCCGCTAGGAGAACTTGCCAGTCTGTAAGATTATTTTTCTTATTTCTGCTCTAAAATATAGATTGTGAGTACTCATTAGAACCGCCTCAATGAGGCGGTTCTAACGTGTACCCACAATTTGTATTTTAGAGCAGAAATAAGAAAAATATCGGAACCGCCTCAACGTGTACCCACAATTTATATTTTAGAGCAGAAATAAGAAAAATATCACATTTTTGCCTTAAAATTTGCATTTTTTTCGGTGGTTAGATTTACATTGTATTTGTATCGGCTTGTTTTCATAATGTAAGCAAGGGGGGGGCTACCAGTGCTTCATAATAATAATAAAAATAAAATATTAAATGGAATTCTTTCAAACAAGAGGCATTTTTGTAAACGCATTCACAGGATTATCCTTTGGGAAACCATTTGTAAACCATCATTCTGTCAGAATTGCTCAGAGTGGAACAAGATGGTCACTAGTACTCAAAATAGAAACACATTAAAAAGACAACTTTCTCTAAAAGGAAACAATTTCATAGGAATGTTCCATGGGTGGCCCTCTAACAAAGCTGCTGAAAATACTTTTGCTTCACTGGGCAGGATGGCCACCAGAGCTAATAATAATAATAATAATAATAATAATAATAATAATAATAATAATAATAAAAATAATAATAATATTAAATCTTATAATGATTTCTACAGCTGGACTGAGTTTGAAATAATTTCACAACAAGAGCACCGCATGCGGGTGCCAACGCTCGTCTGCAGTTTCTTTTAGAAAACCAAAGTTCTAAGTCAAACAAGAGCAATCAAATTGCAAGATGGAGTTATAAAACTTGTAGGGAATGTAGCTCTTGTGATGGTGAGTATGTGTATGAAGTTACATGAAGGTAGGCCAAATACTTTTGGAAATATGGTCAAGGTTAAGGTTTTCGGTTAAATTTTCGAAAAATAGGTCAAAGTTCAAAGGTCAAGGTCACAGATCAAAAAGTGTGGTATCACTGAAAAGGTCTTGTCCCAAGGAACATTCATGTGAAGTTTGAAGGCTCTGTTGTGAATAGTATTAAAATGAGAGCAAAAAATGTGTTTCAGAAAAAAATTGGAAAAGGGGAGATAATTCAGCCAAAATCAACAATGTTGTTATGGTCCTTGGTCAAAATGTAGCTCTTGTGATGATGAGTGTGTGTATGAAGTTTCATGAGGCTAGGTTTAATACTTTTTAAGTTATAGCCAAGGTTAAGTTTTTTGGAACGACGACGCAAGACGCAAGACGACAACGACAACGCAGACGCCGGAGTGATGACAATAGCTCGAAAGTTTTTTTTCAAAAAACAGACGAGCTAAAAATGTCACCGGCAACCAAATGCTCAAATCCTCCACTCCACCTCATATTAACTTACGTTGTATTTGTACAATATGGATCGGGTGAGCGATTCAGGGCTATCACGGTCCTCTGAGGTTTACAAGTATATACATTTTCTTCTTTTTTGTCCTGCTCAAAAACTTAGACTGGGGGTACACGTTGGAACTGCTTCGCCCAGAAATATGAAAATAATAATACTACTACTAATAATAATAATAATAAAAAATGAAAAAAAAAAAAATAATAATAATAAATAAATGAAAAATAAACACACATTAATTGTTATATCTGGAAATTTAAATGCATTTTATTTATTTATTTATCACCTTTACAAATATATTGCAAATGTTACCGCCAAACAGTGGAAATTTTAATCTAAAAAAAAGGTGTTTTTTTTTTTCTTATTTCCGCTTAAAATAAAGATTGTGGGTTCTCGTTAGAACGCCTCACCGAATGGTTCTAACAGGTACTAGCAATACAGATATGAACCCGTAAGAATCGCCTCGCCGATGTGGTCTTCACGACTACCAACAATCTATATTTTGGAGCAAAAATAAGGAAAATACGGTTTACCCCTGTAAACCCCAGTTTACTATATTAAAACGGGTTTGAGGAGGGGAGGAGGGGGTGCAAAATTATATAGGCGTGCTTTTGTTATGTTTTTTGTGTGTGTGTGTGTGTGGGGGGGGGGGGGGGGGGTAAAATTTTCAAAATAGAATAGGCATGTTTTCGTATTTCAATAAACAGTGTGTGTGTGTGAATTCGGGTTTAACGTCGCTTTCAACAATTTTTCAGTCATATCACGACGGTGTCTGGTTGCGACAGGGAGCTCAATGCTCACTTTTATAGTGCTGCCTCACTGAAGTATCATGTCCCAGACACATTACATAATACAACACCCAGTCACATTATCCTGACACTGGATCGACCAGTCCTAGCTCTACCCCATAAATCTGAGTGCCAAGCGAGGAGCAGCTAGTACCATTTTTAACGACTTTGGTATGTCGCGGCCCGGGATCGAACCCGTGACCTCCCGTTCCCCGGAGCGGACACTCTACCAACTGAGCTATCGGGGCCGGTGGTTAATGGTGATAAAAGTCATGCTAACAAGTTACATTAAATATCATTTATCATCACGCTAACGAGTCCTTCAGATGAATTCCCCTCCCCATAAACCCCACTTTATAGAGAGAATATTGGGGTTTAAGGGGGTATACACTATTTTTCTTATTTCTGTTCCTAGGTTGTGGGTTCTCTTTAAAACCACCTCAATAAGGCGGTTCTAACAAGCACCAACAACCTACATTTAAAGTATAAATAAGAAAAATATCACATATTTTCATGAGATATAGCCGTTTTGAAAATGTGAAAAGAAATGAACTATGCATCATCGTATCATCAGGAAAACACGCCTATATAATTCTGACCCCGTTGAACCCCACTTTTATATAGTAAAACTGGGGTTTACAGGGGTAAATATTATTTTTCTTATTTCTGCTGGATTGTTAGTACTCGTTAGAATCGCCTCGTTGAGGCGGTTCTAACGAGTACCCACAATCTATATTTTGAGCAGAAAGAAAAAAATATCACAGTTGTTCATCTTAAAATTTTCAATTTTCGGTGGTAAAATTCACAGTGTATTTGTATAGGCTTGTTTTCGTAATGCTGAGAGGCGAAAATGGAGTTTACAATGCTATGCCTCAGTGAGGTTGTGCTAAAGAAAAAACACAAGCTATGCATCACGAAAAGTGCCTATACAAATGCATTGTAGATATAACCACCGAAAAAAAAAAAAAAAAAAAAAAAAAAACATTTTTAGTTGAAAAATTGTTTCTTTTTTTTTTCTCACAGTGGCGAAAGACTAGGCCTAAAATGTAGCTGTGTTCCCCTAACATGCTGAAAAAATTGGGGTCAGTAGGTTCATTAAACTTATTTATTTTTGTCAACTTTTTATTTGATGGAAAAAGATCAAAAACCTTTAAAAGGGCTTAATTTCAGCCATATTACCAGAAAACAGTCAAATAATGAGGTGTAGAGCATTAAGGAAGCAAACGAACAGGGTGTTAAGTATCAGTTTTGTTTTTTGACAGTTTTATGATAGTGTATCAAACGTGCTAGAATATAAGAATCTTATATGGGTGTGAGGGGTGGATGGAAAAATCCGTCCCGAGAGACACTGCCCGGCATCACGAGGCTTGCCGAGTGATGCCGGACAGTGATCCCGAGGAACGGATTTTTCTGTCCACTCCTCACACCCATATTGGATTCTTTTTCTTGCATACTTTCCATTTCTTAGCGCGGAGTTTTCATGCTGCAGTCACTTCGGTTACCAACGTCCGCCATATTGTGCTGACACTGCAGGAATGTTTAGTGACGTCACGTAACGTGCTGTGACGTCAACCTTAACGACGGCGCATGCGAGGTCGTAATCAACCAGTGCATTTATCAAACACACGATTATATTCGATTTTGGGTCGGAACACCAGGGTCAGAACATAAATTTCTATCCCAGGGTAAAATCACGGATTTCCTTGTCTGGTGTGCACGAAAATATTAAGTGCGGTAGCTAAGAAAATCTTTTTTTCTGGATGACTATAAAAACTGCAGGGTCGGCAGAGAGAATCAGGGTAGGTCGGGTTAGCGGAAAGACAGCTTTTTTAGGCCTTGACATCACGAAAACACGCCTATATACTTTTAACCCCCTTGAACCCCACTTTAATATAGTATAAATTGGGTTTACAGGGGTGAACCTTATTTTTCTTATTTGTGCTCTAAACTAGAGATTGTGGGTACCCGTTAGAACCGCCTCGATCAGGCGGTTCTAACGAATACCCACAATCTATATTTTTAGCAGAAATATAAAACAAATATTGCAATTTTCATCTAAAATTTTCGATTTTTCGGAGGAAAAATTTACAATGTATTAGTATAGGCGTGTTTTCGTAATGAAGAATTTGAAGGACACAATAAAATATTTGTCTATTTGCAGTGTTTAGGAACTCTAATGAGTTATTTGTTTGAGTATTAAATCAAGTTTTTTCGACCAGTTGTAAGTTTTGTTTCTTTTTAGTTTAACGGCCAGTCTACACTATTTAGGTAATTTCGAGCCGGTCAGTTTACTTATCCACACATTTCCTTGGCAGGTGTATACGTAAGCGGTAAATGAGTACAGTTAACATTCTTCAGCCAGAAACTGACAACTGATCTTCTTGAATCATCCGAAGGGAGAAATGACCGTAGAAAAGATTTCATGATTTATCTCCACGAAAGAATGTTGCTGTCGCGGGCAGTTATCCAACCCGAGTCGCACTGATCAGCAGTCAGGCGTGCATCCGCAGTAGCTAGCGCGATTGGTCTGAGTTCTAAGTAGACAAGTCATTCGCGCTGTTCTCTTTAATTTATCTGAAGCCTCCGTGGTGTAGCGGTTGCGCTACTTGCCTTGTAAACCAGGGGTCGCAGGATCGATCCTGGGCTTCTCCAACTTTCGGATGAGTCTTTAAACCGAGGTCCCGTCTCCGTATGGCCTTAGCTGTTGGTGGGACGTAAAACTGAAACAGTCACCCACTCTTTATTTTATTTTTACAGATGACCTCCAAACTGTATTTCTAAACATACATGTGTACTAGCTGCTCCTCGCTTGGCACTCAAATTTACGGGGTAGAGCTAGGACTGGTCGACCAAGTGTCAGGATATGTGTGTGTGTGTGAATTCGGGTTTAACGTCGCTTTCAACAATTTTTCAGTCATATCACGACGGAGTCTGGTTGCGACAGGGAGCTCAATGCTCACGTTTATAGTGCTGCCTCACTGAAGTATCATGTCCCAGACACATTACATGATACCACACCCAGTCACATTATCCTGACACTGGATCGACCAGTCCTAGCTCTACCCCGTAAATCTGAGTGCCAAACGAGGAGCAGCTAGTACCATTTTTAACGACTTTGGTAAGTGTCAGGATAATGTGACTGGGTGTGGTATCATGTAATGTGTCTGGGACATGATACTTCAGTGAGGCAGCACTATAAAAGTGAGCATTGAGCTCCCTTTCGCAACCAGACACCGTCGTGATATGACTGAAAAATTGTTGAAAGCGACGTTAAACCCGAATTCACACACACACACACACACATTTCTAAACATACATGTATTAAACGGTTATCTTATCGTAAACACGCATGTAGAAATGCAATCCGAAACCACGCATATACAAATACATTGCAAACTTTACCGCCGAAAAAAAAGGTTTTTTTTTAAGATGAAAAAATGTGCTATTTTTCTTATTTCTGCTCAAAATATAGATTGTGGGTACTCGTTAGACCCGCCTCATTGTTCTGCTCAAAATATAGATTGTGGGAACTCGTTAGAACCGCCTCAATGAGGCGGTTCTATCGAGTACCAACAATCCATATTTTAAAGCAGAAATTTGCCCTGTAAACTCCAGTTTTACTATATAAAAATGGGGTTCTACGGAGTCAAAATTATATTGGTGTCTTTTTGTAAATTTTACAACTTAAGTAAGTGAACATTTTCAGATGACAAAATATCTGATGTTTTCATATTCCATCCTGTAGAAATGCATTACATGCCTATACATACATTGCAAACTTTAACGCCGAAAAAAAGACATTTTTAAGATGAAAAAATTTATATATTTTTTCTTTATTTCTGTCCAAAATAATTTAGAGCAGAAATAAGAAACATAAGATTTACCCCTGTTTGTTAGTTTGTTTTATTTGAGGTTTAACGTCACCGTCAACACTGTATAGGTTAATTTGGAAACGTTGCTGCCAATTTTGTGGGACCTTTTCCCGACATTGATATGAAATGACAACTCAAGTCATGTCGCCCAATGAAACCAATAGGGTTTATAAGCATTGACGGTCTGACTCGAACCGCTTTGCCTGGGCAGGCTTAGATCCTCTAAGCGTTTTATCAGTACCGTGTGCGGGTCGGTTTCAACTCTGCGTGGACGCATCATACAGCCCGTCTATTTCTTCAAGCCCCGGTGGGCGGGGGCCAAAAATTTACCCCTGTAAATTCATGTATTACTATATAAACTTAGGGTTCAAGGGGCCAAAATTATATAGGTGTATTTTCGTGATGGTATTGTAAATTTTACCACCAAAGAAAGTAAACATCTTCAGATAAACACACAAGAGGCCCATGGGCCACTATGCTCACCAGAGCTCAGGTGGGCACTGCCCAATTGCAGCCATGTATTTTAACATGATATCATTTTAATCTGCCAAATGAACCCCCATATCAAAATGAGCACCCATGTGGACTCAGTATATGAAACATTAGGCCTTTTATGAAGTAGAGGGGGTGGGGCATGGACCCAATGGAGCCCTGGTTGGTGTCACTAAATGTGTCTTATCACAAAGAACAAGAATATATATGGTTTAGCAGTGGGGATCTGCATGGCTGGAGATATAAGTGGAGGGGTTGGAGCATGCCCTGTCGTTCCCAGGAAAGCCCAAGATTGTTGTCCCTAAATGTGTCTTATCATAAGGACCAAGTATATATATGGTTTAGGGGTGGGAATCTGAACGGTATCCAAGATATCCTTTCATGAAGTGGAAAGGAGAGGACTGGCCCCTGCGGACACCCCTACAGTAGGTATGCTAATAATAAGGAACAAGAACATATATGAATATGGGGTGGGGATTTGAATGGTTTCTGAAATATATTGCCTTTGATGAAGTGGAAGGGCGGGGCACATTGCCTCAGCACAAAGAGACCCCCAAGTTGGTGTGACTGAATGAGTCTTATCATAAGGAACAAGAATATATATGGTTTAGGGGTGGGGATCTGAACTATTTCTGAGATATGTGGCTTTTAATGAAGTCAAGCGGTGGAGCAAGGCCCGGGCATGCCCCGGGGACTCACAAGCTGGTGTTAATGAATGTGCCTTATCATAAGGAAGATGAATATATATGGTTTAGGAGTGGGGCTCTGAACAGTTTCTGAGATAAAAGGCATTTTGTGAAGTGCAGGGGTGGGGCAAGGCCCAGGGAGACCCCCAGGTTGGTGTCAATGAATGTGTCTTATCATAAGGTACAAGAATATATATGGTTTAGGGGTGGAGATCTGTAAGGTTTCCGAGATATTGTGATATTATGAAATGGAGGGGGTGGGGCATGGCCCCAGCACATCCCTGGGGACCCCCAGGTTGGTGTCACTGAATGTGTCTCATCAAAATGAACAAGAACATATATAGTTTAGGGGTAGGGATCTGAACAGTTTCTGAGATATATGGCACTTTGTGAGGTGAAGGGGTGGGGCATGGCTCCGCCGCACCCCGGAAGACCCCCAATTTGGGGTCAATGAATGTGTCTTATGATAAGGAGCAAGAATATATATGGTTTAGGGGTGGGGATCTGTAAGGTTTCCGAGATATTGGGCCTTTTATGAAATGGAGGGGCGGGACATGGCCCCGGCGCATCCCGGGGGACCCCCAGTTTGATGTCACTGAATGGGTCTTATCATAAGGAACAAGAGTATATAGGGTTCAGGGGTGGGGATCTGAATCGTTTCGAGATATTGGGCCTTTTATGAAGTGGAGGGGGTGGGGCATGGCGACGGCGCATCCCGGAGGACCTCCAGGTTGGTGTCAATGAATGCGTCTTATCAATAGAAACAAGAATATATATGGTTTAGGGGTGGGGATCTGTACGGTTTCTGAGATATAAGGCATTTTATGAAGTACTGGGGGGGGGGGGGGGGCGCATGGCCCCGGCACAACCTACTGGACCCCCAGGTTGACATAAAAGCATATGGCTGAGAGAAGTTTGCTAAAGGAACATTTCTATGCAAGTTTTGTCAAAATATCTGCAAAGGCTTTGTAGTTAATGCCATTTTTCAATTTTCCCCATTATAAGTCTATGGAAAATCTATGTTGCCATAGCAACCAAACTAAAGAGCCGAATTTCATAAAAAACACAAAACCTGTAAAGGCAAATATGGTGAATATTTCCATAAACTCTCAGCCTCATAGAGCATACGGTTTCTGAGGAGATGATTTTTTAAGTATTTTTTTTCTATTTTTTCATTTTGGTTTCCATGGCAACCAATACAAATGAGCAGTAGGCCTAAAATCATATGGCAGATAGTAGATTGCCTAAGGAATATTTCTATGAAAGTTTTGTCAAAATATCTGCAGCGGCTTAGCAGTAAATGCCATTTTTCAATTTTCCCCATTATAAGTCTATGGAAACTCTAAGTTGCCATAGCAACCAAACTAATAAGCCGAATTTCATAAAAAACACAAACTTTCAATCCCCCAACCCAAGGATGCTACAGATGAAATTTGGGCCCAATGGGCCTAGCGGCTTCAGAGAAGATGTCGTTTAAAAGTGTTGACGTCACACGACGCAGACGCAGACGACGCAGACGCCGACGGACAACTGCCTATCCTATAAGCTCCCCCGTAGCCTTCGGCTCTGGTGAGCTAAAAATCTGACGTTTTTCATATTCCTTATCAGAACATAAGATTCCGGGTACTTATCAAGTATCACAGTCTATATTTTTGAGCCGAAATAAGAAAAAATAAATGAAAAAAAAAAAAAAAAAAAAAAAAAAATACATCACGGTAACAAGTGTGTGAAACGATGATCCCGCAAAACTCCCATTTATATAGAGAAAATGGGTTAACGGGGGTATACATGTGCTGCCTTATTTTGCTCAAAACATAGATTATGAGTACTCGTTGAGGCGGTTCTAACGAGCACCCACAATCGATGTTGAAATCAGAAATAACAAAGATGTAAAAGATTTTACGTAATATTTGTCGATTCTGACAACATGTTGTGCGTCATTATTTCACATGGACATGCTTTCCTAATGAGACGTGTATCTCTGTAAACCCCGGTTTTTATTACATGAAAACTGGGTTTGAGGGGGATCAAAATTAATTAGTTGTGGTGAGGTGGTCTCGCTGACGAGAAACTCTGGGGGGAGAGAAATGTGGCTAAAAATAAGTCGGCTCGCTGACGAGAAACTCTGATGGGAGAGAAAAAATAGTTTCTTTATGTAGCTACACAAATCCTTGTTAGTCGGTTTACTCAAATATTTATTTAGTTTTTCTGTTTCTGCTCTCGCCACTTCGCCAAGATATTTTTATCCCTTTTAACCCATCATCAGTTAAAGATTACCATAACTCACCCGTGCGACATAGTGCATTTTTTTCACATCTCAAAAATGGCTACTTTTCTGACGAAAATCGATAATATTTTTCTTATTTATAAAGCAAACATAGGTTGTGGGTGCTCGTTAGAACCGCCTCATTGAGGCGGTTCTAACGAGTACCCACAACCTATGTCTAGGAGCAGAAATAAGGAAAATAATGTAGACCCCCGTAAACCCCTGTTTTCTCTATATAATGTGGGGTGTAAGGGGGTGTTCATTTCACGGACTTGTTCACGTGATGGAAATGTTGGTGCGGGCTGTGAGAGAGAGGGGGTGGATTTTGATTTCTAAGTTGTTGTATATATATATATATATTTTTTTTTTGGTCAATTGCCAATTTGATGTCTGGTATTTACCATTATGTTGATGTTACCCCTTTAAAACGCGCATTTTAACCCATCATCAGTAACAGAAATGGTAAGACGGGGTTGGGGTCGGGGAGGGGTACACGCATTCGATCTTTCCAAACATCATGATTGTAGCCTAACTTAAGAATGAGAAACGCTTGCTAGAATCCAGGCCCCTTTGACTAAACATTGACTAAATATATGTTTCCTTTATCACACTAACACTGTGTGCGCATGTGTGTGTGTGCGTGTGTGTGAATTCGGGTTAAACGTCGCTTTCAACAATTTTTCAGTCATAACACGACGGTGTCTGGTTGCGACAGGGAGCTCAATGCTCACTTTTACAGTGCTGCCTCACTGAAGTATCATGTCCCAGACAGACTACATGATACCACACCCAGTCACATTATCTTGACACTGGGTCGACCGTCCTAGCTCTACCCCGTAAATCTGAGTGCCAAGCGAGGAGCAGCTAGTACCATTCTTAACGACTTGGGTATGTCGCGGCCCGGGATCGAACCCGTGACCTCCCGTTCCCCGGAGCGGACACTCTACCAACTGAGCTAACGGGGCCGGTCTCACTAACACTGTATTTGCGAAAGTAATAAGCGATTACGTTTGGTTGTTATAGGCAGCCAGATAGCGAATTTAGATCGGCGTACACAAAATTTAGTTTCGAAAGTTTGGTGAATAAACATTGAACTTTGACTGGAGACAATTTTGAATTAACTAATTATTTTTACGTGAGAACTAGTTCGAAAAATGGGATGTCAAGAGAGGCACTTTAAGTTTTGATTGTAAAACTTGCGATTTTAACCCCATCACGTGAACAAGTCCGTGAAATGAAGACCCCACCCCCTAAACCCCACCTAATATAGAGGAAACCTGTGTTTACGGGAGAAAACATTATTTGCTCCAAGACAAAGGTTGTGGGTACTCGTTAGACCCGCCACAATGAGGCGGTTCTAACGAGTACCCACAACCTATGTTTGCAGTATGAATAAGAAAAATATTACGGATTTTCATCAGAAAAGTAGCCACAAAGTGGGTCTAAGTGGGTATTCATTTCACGAACTTGTCCACGTGATGCATTATTAATATTCATGAAAATGTTCACTTTGTAGATTCCTTTCGTTATGTGCATGTTATGTTTGTGTCCTTGTTACAGCGAAGTTGGCTCAGTTACATTACAAACACATTCATTTGCTATTTTAAGAAATAGATCAGCTCTAACAGTGATTAATTGAGTCATAACTCACTGTTTCTCCGCGGCAATGAATCTCAGTTTGGAGGTCAGTTGTTAAGACGAAATCACGTGAACATAGGGCGATCCATTTGTCTTCTTACAAGATATATATAGATTATGCTCCAACGGCGATATATTCATTGTCCGTATAGACATACCTCACTTTCTTCCGCTATATCATCAATTGGAGCATATATTATTATACCACAATTTTCCGACGGCGATACAAACTATATCGCCGACTTGAGCATAAAAAAATTAAATTATCGCCCTCTCAATAACACCTGAATCATCCTCAACACTCTATCATACTCAATCTTGCAATTTCCTGCTTAAAAGGTTTTATAGAGTTAAAATATCTCTGTTTTTCTCTAAAATTCTTTCCACCACACTTATCACAGATTTGATATTTTGCTGTAGTACCTTTACCACATTGCAAACATTTCACTACTTTACTTTTGTTATGTTTTATAATAAAATTATGAGCCTTGCAGTATATAGAATGCTTTACTGATTTGTTTTTACATGGTTTATTTGAACCTAACGGCAACATAGCACATATATTTTGCATCTTTGCTTTTTCTATATCCATTTTTATTATTAAATTTTAAAAAAAATTTTATAGTTTAAAAGAAAACAAAAAATGAGTTCTGTAGAGAGACTAATACAATTGCATAGTGAAGGAAGAATCAGTGATGAGGCTTTAGACAAGGGTCTTAAATCCTTAGATATTGAGAAACAGAAGAGTGATGCACCACAACAAACTTCTGCATTAGATAATCTGCGTAAAAGACGTAGAAATAAAAAGATAAGAAAACGACAGCAACAAAATGCTGTTAAAACAAGTGAAAAAATTAATGATGAAGATACTAAAGAAGAGAAAAATGCTCTGAAACTGGTTGATAAACCATTATGCAATTACTTCAAAGCGTATGAAATAGATGCTCATAAATATAAAGACCCAAATATTTTGTTTAATGATAAAAAATCTGTCATTATAGATAAAATTAATGAAAACATTAAAGAATACAATGGTATTAAATTTTCAATTGGGTTATCTATAAAGTTTTTTAAAGATGAACTTAATGGTGAAAGAAAAGAAGTTATCGGTGCATCACATGGAGAACAATGTGCAGTTCTTAATGAAAATAATTTAGATGAAAACTATAACAAACAAACAGCTTATATACAAACATGGATTGAAAAATTCACAAATACCGCAACAGGTTTAGAAATTGACCATTGTATCAAACTCTATATTAACATAGCAAAATATGAACCACTCAAAGGTTCTTCATATATTCCTCTTCCAAAAGTAATAGCAAACAAACAAGCAATAATTAATATGAAAAACAATGATAATAGATGTTTAGAATGGTCATTGAAATCTGCTTTATATCCAGCAAAGAATAACTTAAATAATGTATAATAGAGAGACAATTTAGAGTTACTTAATAGTAATTCCGTGGTACAAGCAAGGTTTGTGGAACTAAAAACGTATCAGGACTTGATATCTCTTAGTAAAGGAGGGAAATATTTGATTATGGCCAGTAATTTTGGACATTTTGAGGATCATGGAGCGCGGCGTGGCGAGAGTAATCGGTTTTCGCGACTAGCTGACGGAGCCGACGACGACAAGGGGGAACATTGGACTCGAGTAGAACGAAGTAAGAGGCAACGTAGGTCGACAGGTGGAACTTATAATCAGACTAGCACCTACGAAAGTCAATTTAAGTTGTCGAAAGCGGACTTTAGGGCGCTACCTACTGATGACAAACTTGTTACACTTTTCGAACTTATGACCAATGTTGGTAGTTTTCACGGTCGACTAGGTCAGGTTGAAAACAAGATCAATGGTATACAAAGCCAAGTTAGTCAAAATGAATCTAGAATAAAGCTTCTAGAATACAAAAGTATAGATGCTGAAACGAGGAGCCGTAGGCATAACCTGTTATTCCGAGGGTTCAATGAAATACTTGGTGAAGACTGCGAAGCTAGAGTAAAATCAATGCTATCTGAAAATATGAATATAAACGACGATATGTTCGTTCAGAGAGCCCATAGGCTAGGTCAGCTACGTAGACCTAGATTCAATAGATTCACGGACAACCAAAAACCCCAAGGCCCTAGACCTATCATTGTATGTTTTCGGGATTACTCAGATGTGGAAAAAATAATAGCAAACAGTAATAAACTGCATGGGACTGACTATGGTGTTAGCAGGGACTACCCGAAAGAGATTGTCGCGGCTCGCTCTCAGTTGTGGCCAAGGTACAAAGCGGAAAGGGGAAAAACTCTTACGTCTAAAGTGTCAATAAGATTCCCAGCAAAACTTGTGATTAACGGCCGTGTGGTAGAGGATAAATTCCCTGACTGGTTTTCGGTTTTACGTGGATCTCGCCACAACCAATATACCGAGAATCTTGATAGCACAGAAAGCACAGAAATGCAAGAAAACCCTATAAATATCTTAGCTAAAGTACCCGAAGTTACTCAGTTAAATGAACCTAACCCTGACATGAGTGCTCAGTGTGAAACCGATGCGAGTGGAAAGTCCAAGCCTGGGGAACAGAGTGAAACCGATGAGGACGACCGCGATATATCTATGCAGATGGAAAACGACAGTACGGAAGCTACAGATAGTATTCAAAGTGGCGTCGCTTCCCAATATGATGCTGCGATGTCCGTCTTAGAAAGACTTTCACAAACGGTAAACCCAAAGGAGCCAATGCCTGACGCTCCACCTGTGCGCGATAAATCCCCACAAGGAGGTGACTCCGATACCAGTGACTCTCGTCCAAAGTAGGGACTCAGGGGGGTAGATAAAACTTCTTCTGTGAACATCAAAAACATTGACAATCGTTATGAAAATCACAATAAGAATATAAACCAGCCCCAACCTACATTCAGTCATAAGTTTAACCCTAATAACACTATTCAATATCCTATAATATCAATTGGTAGCCTCAACGTATGTGGGCTGAAACGAAAAATTCTGTATCCTGATTTCATAGACTTGATACAAAGCTTTGATATCCTCTGTCTCTCGGAGACAAAATTGCTAGACACGGACGTTATTTCCTGCCAAGATTTTACATTTTTCAGTCACCCGAGGAAGCAAAAATCCTACCGAAGATCCGGAGGTACGGGTTTTTTCGTTCGAAACTGTATAGCTAAGTTTGTATCTGCAGTAGAGTCTAAATCAGAGTATATCGCATGGCTCAAGATCTCAAAACAGTATCTTGGCACCGATCAGGATATGATGATTGCGACAGTGTATATCCCACCCCAGCAATCAAGGTTCTTTAATGAGGACGAATTCGATCTGTTCGAGCAGGAAATAGCTTCAGTGCGAAGTAATTATGATTACATGTATCTCCTCGGGGATTATAATGCTCAAACTGCCACTATGGTGGACTATACTGTCCTTGACCCCTTTCTGTCTGAGTTTTTCAACTTTGATCAGGCTACAATGGAACATATGGATCAGAAAGGTGTTTTGGAAAAGTACGGTTTGCAAATTTCCAGATCTTCGAAAGATACTAAAAAGAACAATCATGGTTTTAAAATTATTGAGCTTTGCAAAAATAATAATCTCTCAATCTTGAATGGCAGATTTGGTGAGGATAAAAATGTTGGAGAAATGACGTTCCGTGGTTTGTCGGTAATTGATTACGTCATAACCTCTAGTCAAGGCATTAAGTTTGCACAAAATTTCAAAATTACAGAAGTCGATAGCCTGTTTTCAGACGGACACGCCTTACTAAAACTTGACTTACGGACAGTACATACTGCACTGAATCAGCCCTCTTATCAGCAGCACGATGGCCCGATTAAAACAATTAGACCTACTGAATATGAATGCTTTAAAAACGGTATAGACGCGTCAAAACTGCTTGACATTAACACACTCATCAACAATGCAGAACGTGCGTGTACACCTGAAACGGTTAATTTAATTGTTCGACAGATCTGTGACTTTTTCCGAGAAGGCGCAAACATAGTGAAAGAAAACCGGAAGCCAAAAACTAATTTTGTCAAACGGTCAACGGATAAACCTTGGTTTGGCGCATCATGTAAGTCGGCCCGCAGAAAGTATTTTCTTGCTAAACGCGCTAACAGACTACTTCGAACGGAACGCAGCCGACATTCACTAATACAAATGAGTAAAGCGTATAAACGAACGTTGAATAAGTGTATTAATAATTATAAGAATTCTCGACAAAATGTATTGCGCCAAATGCAGGCTAGGGAACCTAAAAAATACTGGAATTTTCTCAACTCTTTAAAAACTAAAAATACAACCGAAACACCGTCCGTCGACATGTTTTATGACTTTTTCAAAGAGGTATACTCCCCTGACAATGACCAAAATAACGATGACGTACCAGTTAACTTTAATCTCGAACACTCTAATGAAATTCTAAACCGTCCGTTTTCCGCAGAAGAGATTTCGATATGTATCTCAAAACTGAAGAATTCTAAATCACCGGGGCACGACGACATATTAAATGAGTACATCAAATTATCGGCTGATATGATGACCCCTATCTATGTTTCGCTTTTTAATATCATTCTTAAAACTGGATTTATTCCACAAGACTGGGCCATTGGTAAAATAAGACCCATCTATAAAAACAAGGGCGAAGTGACCGATCCCAACAATTACCGCCCTATTACAATATTGAGCTGTCTCAATAAACTATTTACCGCCGTCTTAAATGAAAGGCTTACAAATTTCCTAGAGGATAATAACATGTTAAACGAAAACCAAGCCGGATTCAGAAAATCATATGCAACAACAGATCACGTTTTTAGCCTATATGCTCTTATTGAAATTATGAAATTTGAAAAGAAAAAGTTGTTCTGCTCTTTTGTAGACTTTTCAAAGGCTTTTGATTCTGTTTGGCGTTCTGCACTGTGGGGAAAACTACTTGGTCATGAAATTAATGGAAATTTTCTTAGGGTACTACATAATATTTACCTGAACGCAAAATCATTTATCTCTGTAAATAATCAAGAATCAGGGTTTCTTATTAATAACTGCGGGCTCAGACAAGGAGATAATATTTCACCAATTCTTTTCTCAATGTATCTCAATGACCTAGAAACATTTCTCAGATGTGATGCCCACATAGATGCCGGTATAAATGGTGTCCCAATTAACATAGACTCCACTGAATTCCCCGTCTATTTGACACTCTTTGTCATGCTGTATGCAGATGACACCATTCTAATATCAGAAGATGCTGAATCATTTCAAGCATGCTTGAACTCGTTTTACAAATACTGTCAGGACTGGAAATTGACTGTAAATGAATCAAAGACTAAAATTATTATATTTGGAGCAAGAAGAACTGATCACTTTAATTTCAAATTCGGAAGTTCAACCCTTGAAATCGTAGATAAATATAAATACCTCGGAACCATTTTTTCTAAATCAGGCAGTTTTTTGAACGCCAGGAAACATGTAACAGCTCAAGCTAAAAAGGCTATGTATCTATTGAATTTAAGAATCGGGAATCTGGATCTACCCATTGATTTACAGCTAAAGTTATTTGATAATACCATTCTCCCTATACTGACACATGGGTGTGAAATCTTTGGATTCGAAGACTGCAACATGTTAGAAGTTATTCAGAATCAATTTTTACGCTCTCTTACATATTCTCGTAAAAGTACTCCGTTATACATGCTTTTTGGGGAATTTGGTAGATACCCATTAGAAGTCGTAATTAAGAGTAGAATAGTCGGTTTTTGGAACAGACTGCTATCCGGTAAACAATCCAAATTGTCTTACATTCTCTACAAAAAACTTACTGAAACTCCGAGTCTAAACTGTAAATGGGTACTTAAAGTCAAACAAATACTTGATGAGTGTGGTATGTCGGAAACTTGGGCCCTGCAGACACCAAACTCCCATATATCAAAAATCGTTTCAGTAAGATTAAAAGATCAGTTCTTACAGAAATGGAATTCTAGCTTAAATAACTCTACTAAAGGTCGTAATTACGGAATATTCAAGGAATCTATTCAGCTTGAAGACTATTTACTAAAACTTCCGCCAAGATATTATATCCAACTTGCTAAATTCAGAACTGCTAATCATAGATTCCCTTGTGAAGTTTTAAGATGGCAAAATGTAGAAACTAGCGAGAGACAATGTCATTTGTGTAACAAACGGGACGTTGGTGATGAGATGCACTATCTGCTCATCTGTCCTCACTTTTCCAAGGAAAGGAGTAAATTTATAAAACCCTATTACTTTTCACGTCCAAATATACTAAAATTCAAGCAACTTCTCAACACTAAAAATGGTTCTGACCTGAGAAATCTCTGTCTATTCATAGAAGTGCTTATGAAAGCCGCTGCAATGCGTAACTACTAAATTCCGTTATCTGTTATTATACTTGCGATTATGATTTCATAGCCGGCCTCGTCGATTCAGTCGGACACGCGACTGACTGGTAGTCAGGAGGTCGCGGATTCGATGCATGCCGGGTCGGCAATATTCTTTCGAGGGAATTGGTCGAGGAATCCTTTCTACGGCCATTATCTCCCCCTTGCTGGCTCGGGAGGGGTAGCTGTCAGTCTCTAGCGAAAGAATACATGCTGCACTGGTTAACCGCTTGCGTTTATAAGTCTGTCAAGGAAAAGTGTGGGCGGTTGAACTGAACTGATCGGCTCGACACAACCTAAATATTGTTGGCTGGCCGGTTAAACTTCAAAACAAACATATTGTGACCCCTTCCCGTTGCCCCTAGGTCAACGTGCACAGGGACGCTGATAGCTTGCCTTCCCCTCCCCCATGCCCCACCTGTGACCACCCTAAACGGGACCGAGTACATCGCAGGGAATCTAAAAACTTACTCCTGTTTCTCCCTTCCTCTAGATTAAATCCTCTCCGAAATTTCACAGAAACATAATGACGGCATCCTTATTCAATTCCGCTCAAGGTTACTAAACTACTCATTCACGCTTTCCACGTGAATGTCCTAATGATACAGTCTTACTTGACAGGTGTTTTGACAAACGTAATCAGGCTAAAGAAAGTATTTTTAGATATTTTGCATGACCTTAAAATTGGACAATATATATGCAGGTCAAACCGTACTTTTCACATATATGCATTTCACTTTACCTTACAGCCTTTTTTCTGCTTTCTTTCTTGGGCATACAGACCTGTGCAAAGCGCGTTGACTCGGATCATAATGCCCCCAAAGGACCATGTCGTCTGTTTTCTTGATACAGTGGGATGCTTTGTAAACCTTATTTGGTAGATTTGACTCAGTCTTTTTTGTGTTTTCTGCATGCAATGTCCAGGAACTACCTTTGGGTCTGTTCAAAAGTGGTCTTGAAGACCACTTTTGAACAGTCCCATAGGCGGTCTTAATATAGGAGTTTTGCTGTATTTACATTTCCAGTGTACAGGGAAATGCAAACCTATAGAAAACAATGAAGTTCATACCTCCACACATTATTTTCACTGACGTCAAGTGACGACGGGCTAAACCATGGTTTCCTACGGGCGTTGGTGACGTCAACGCTGCTCCGCTCTTTGTAGTAAAAACAGTGTGCAAATGTTTTTCGGCTTCAAAAGTTTGCCCTATAAGCACTTTTTTGCCCAGCGATGAGGGGCAACGAATGTAATTATAAAAAATAAACTTAATTTTTCTGTCTTTTCGTGAGGGTATGAACGACTACGGGTCGCTAGCAAAGTTTACATGGTTCTTGTGCTTTGCGCGCGACCCGCTGCGTTCGTACTTTCATTAACAGCAAAATATTTGTTTGGTATTAAGAACGATAACCCCCCCCCCACACACACACACACACACACATACACACCCCGTCCCCCGTCATCCCTCAACACCAACTATCGTCCTATCAGTTCAGCGGGCGCGCGGTGCCATGGCACTACTGAGTCGGAGTCAACCCAACATTGCAACGTTGAGTTGACGTTGCATCAGCGGTGCCCATTTAGGCGTTGTGCCTGCTGAAGTTTCTCTAGTTAGGACAATATTTCCCATGGTTATATCCGATTATTTAAATGCTTTTTATGTAACCTGTGAAAATGTATTGCCATGTTTTGATACTTCTATTGAAATGCAGCTCGATGTCATGTATATGACCGGAGTTTTCTCAATAAAGTGTATTGTATTGTATTGTATATAGTTATAAAAAATGTCCTAATCTGAATATGGAAGGAATTGACATTCCCACACCAATCTCACAAATACCAAAAGTTGAGAAACAAAACAATATAGCAATCAATGTTTATGGATATACAATCACAAAAAAGACAGAGAAACTTACTGTATTTCCATATCATATTTCAAATCAATCAAATGATAAAGAAAGAATTAACCTGCTTTTGATAACAGAAGTTGAAGAGGAAATTGATGATAATGAAGAAGGAGAAATAGATGAAAATTATAATCCAGATGAAAAACCACAAAAGGAAACAAAATATCACTACTGTTGGATTAAAAGCCTAAATAGATTACTTCGTAATCAGAATAACAAACACGGAGCTGCTTACTTTTGTGAAAGATGTCTTCACGGTTTTTCAAGAGAAGATTTACTAACCGAACATAAAGAAGACTGTGATGGCATAAATAAATCTCCAATGCGAATAGAAATGCCATCAAAAGGTCTTATCAAGTTTAAAAACCATCAAAATCAAATGCCCGTTCCATATGTTATCTATGCTGACTTTGAAGCACAAATCAAACCCAAATCACAACAAAAAGGAGATAAATCAGAAATAACAAGCGAACACGAAGCGTGTGGATTTGGATATCAAGTTGTTAGATATGATGGTAAAGCAGACAAACCAGTAATATACAGAGGTGAAGATGTTGCAGAGGTTTTTCTAAATCATTTAAAATGTGAAGTGAATAACATCAACAACATCTTTAGACATCCTAAACCATTAATAATGCCAACAGAACAGAACATACAAGATTATGAAAATGCTTCCCATTGTTGGATATGTGAAAAAGAAATTAATAATGAAAAGAATCCAAAAGTAAAAGACCACTGTCATTTCACAGGAGAATATAGAGGACCAGCACACAAATCCTGTAATCTCAAACTTGCAATCAAACCAAATAAAACCAAAATTCCAGTTATCTTCCACAACTTAAAAGGTTATGATAGCCATCTAATAATGCAGAAAATACACAAAGCAAGTGGAAACATTACTTGTATTGCAAATAATTCAGAGAAATTCATCTCATTCAGTATTGGACAACTGAAATTCTTAGACAGTTTTCAATTTATGGCTTCCTCTCTTGAAAAGTTGGTAGATGGAGCAATTGGTGTAAAGACAGAATGTGAAAAATGTAAAGGTACAGAAGAAATAAACATCAATGAAAATTGGTTATTAACAGCGAAATGTAAAAAATGTCACAATACAAGATATAAAAAACTCAACAAATCAGACTTACCATTAACTGTAAAACATACAACTAACTCACATCTTCTTGCTCGTAAAGGTATCTATCCATATGAATACATTGATAGTTTTGATAGATTTGATGAAACACAACTACCACCCATAGACAAATTCTACAGCAGTCTTACAGATGAAAGTATCAAACAAAAAGACTATGAACACGCTCAAAAAGTATGGAAACAATTTAACTGTAAAACACTTGGTGATTATCATGATTTATATCTCAAAACAGATGTTCTCTTACTTGCAGATGTTTTTCAAAAGTTTAGAGAAACCTGTATGAATAACTATAAACTTGACCCTCTACATTACTACACTGCACCTGGTCTATCTTGGGATGCTCTTCTAAAATACACAAAAATAGAATTACAACTTCTATCAGATTTGGATATGCATCTTTTCATTGAAAAAGGAATGAGAGGTGGAATAAGTATGGTTTCTAAAAGACACGCAAAAGCAAACAATAAATATGTCGCAGATTATAATCCAGATGAAGAAGACAATTACATAATGTATTTAGATGCAAATAATTTATATGGTCATTCAATGAGCCAACCACTTCCATATGGTGGTTTCAAATGGATAACTAATAAAGATTTAATAGATGGAGAACTTCAACCACTAAAAAAAGGTAGAGGAAGAATATATGAAGTAGATTTAGAATATCCCAAACATTTACATAAACTACATAACGACTATCCACTTGCACCTGAAAAATTAGCAATTAAAAAAGAATGGTTATCCGACTATCAAAATGAACTAATTGAAAATAGTATGTTAAAAACAGAAAAACTTGTCCCCAATCTAATGGATAAGAAGAAATATGTAGTACATTACAAGAACTTGAGACTATACAAACAACTTGGTATGAAAATAACAAAAATACACAGAATATTAGAATTTGATGAGAAACCTTGGATGGAACCTTACATACGTCTGAATACAGAATTACGTAAAAAAGCAAAGACTACATTTGAAAAAGATTTCTTTAAACTTATGAACAACTCAGTATTTGGCAAAACAATGGAAAACATACGTAAAAGAGTTGATATTAAATTAGTCAAAACAGATGGCAGTGAAAATGAAAAAATCCGCAAGATAATAGCCAAACCAAACTTCAATCGTAGAGTAAAGTTCTCTGATGAGTTATCTGCCATTCAAGTGAATAAAACAAGATTATCTCTAAATAAACCAATATATGTTGGCTTCTGTGTTTTAGATTTATCAAAACATCTTATGTATGATTGGTATTATAATACATTGAAAAAGAAGTATGGTGATAACTGCACCTTGTTATACACCGACACAGACAGTTTATTAGTAGATATCAAAACCAAAGATGCTTACAAAGATATGTCTGAAATGAAAGATGAATACGATTTCTCTGATTATCCAAAAGAACATCCACTATACGATGAAACAAACAAGAAGGTCATAGGTAAGATGAAGGATGAATGTGATGGTGTTTCAATATCAGAATATATTGGTCTTCGTCCTAAATTATATTCAGTATTAAGAGCAGATGAAAAAGTCATCAAAAAAGCGAAAGGAACAAAAAAATATGTAATCAAAAAACAAATCAATTTTGAAAACTACAGAGATGCATTATTCAACAAAAAGAAATACACACACTCAATGAACATGCTACGCTCAATGCATCACAACATATATGGATTAAAAGTAAATAAGACTACACTTTCTCCTTTAGACACAAAAAGATACATAGCACCAGATGGAATCACGACATACGCGTATGGGTATCAGCCGGAACAATAAGTAATTCCTCTTTGACAAACCCTCTCTTAGGTGCAGGAGATTTCAAATAATAAACTCTTATTCCCTGCGTTATAATATGATAGTCAATCTTAAGAATATCAACAGACCATACTGGGTCAGTAGCCCTTCTCTTTCCACCACCTTCTAATTCTCCAGGTTGATACAAATATCTAACATTTACATAAGGACAAATTTCAGCATCAACTTTTCTTGTTATAATTGGAGGAGGTTTTTTCGTCTCCTTATTTAATGCTTTAATAACATCAGATAATCTCTTAACCCATTCTCTGTTTCTTTTTTTAGTATCAATCTCTTTAGCATACTGATAACCAAACAATCTTTCTGCTAAGGTTCTATTAAATCTTTCTACTATTCCTTGGTCTCTGTGTATTTCTTTTCTACCTCTTCTTATTTTGGTATTATGCTTTTCCATCAAAGTTGAAACGGAACTCATAAATTCTCTACCAGGATCAACTTGCAATAGTTTAGGATACTTCAAATGTCTTTTATAAATCTTCTCAAAAGCATTTGCAACTTCTTTACTATCTTTCGACGTCAAAGGTTCGGCTTCTTTATATCTTGTTCCAATATCAACCACTGTTAATGCATACTTGTATGTTTTTCTACCAATAGTATCGTGAGGTAAAAACAACAAATCAGCTTGATGAACTTCATTCTCTGCAGACACATCAAATTTAGGTCTTATTATTTTCTTAGGTGCAGGTAAATATATTTGCCATACTGCTTGTTTCTTTAAGAACTCTAATGCTTGTTTCTGACTAACCTTTGCTTCTTTTGCTAACTTACCAACAGCTGAGTGTCCTTTCCAGAAACCTTTTGGACTATAGTATATCTTCTCCATTTATTTTTATTTAAGAAAAAAATATTTATATATAAAAAGATGTCAAAGAACGCACAAACGCAAAATATAGCACAATTGCTTGATGATGACTATACACCTACAAAAGAAGAGTTTGAAGAGCTGTTAAAGGAACAAAGTCAATTTGACACAAAGAAATGGACTGATTTAGAAATCAACAACATTTATACAATCACCGACTACAGAGAAATTAACACAGACAATGGTGTGAGTGTAATTTTAACTCTCAAAGACAATGGTGAAGTATGGAGTCCTGCACATCTCACAAAGAAGATAGAAGGTAAAGAACCACCATTTTATGTAAGACCACTTGGTTTGAAACCATGTAAGAATAATAAAAAAAATAAATATCATGCTTATGATTTAGTTTTTCCAAAGAAAGATTATGTCAAAAAATATTTTTTTTTTACCTACATCAACTTCCAAGCAACAAATCCTGTCAATGCCATACCACCAACAACAAATGCAATCTCTCTATTTTTCTGGTCTTCTGATGGAGTGTAAAAATCACTCAATGTAGGTTTTGGTGGTAATGGTGTGGATAAATTATCTGGCAATTGTTTTCCTGTAATATAATAATATTGTTTCATAGCAGTGTCAGCATCACTGAACTCATCCACAGCATGATGTTCCTTCTTCAGTTGCTCATTAATAAAATCCAATCTTTCTGTTCTCTTCTCATTCCACGCAGTTGTTGCTGATTCTAATTGTTCCATCGCCTTATCATGTCTTTTTCTCTCTTTATCACTATTACTACCCATATGTGAAAATAAATAATTACTACCTGAAAAGGCTAAGGCGTTTGTAATTGCTCCTCCAACCATTAATGCTACTGCACTTGCCATTTTTATATAATGGAAAAAAAAAATATTAAAATTACTTCATAATATCCGCAGGAATAATACCTTGCTTAACAAGCATATCCTTTGTTGCCATTGCAAGTAATATATCAATGGACAACATACCAATATCTGTCATATTAAAATCTACTTTTGGTGCTGGTCTTTTCAATAGTTTTCTTCCTAATTCTGAATATCCAACAGTTAATACAGTTTCCACTCCGGCATGATATAACATGTTTGCAATTTGTTTTCCGTCTATTGAGGTTGTCATTTTTTTTAATGAGAATATTATTTTTTTAAATTAATTAAATTCAAATGGGTCAATTTCTTTTTGTTGTATAATAGGTGCAGGTTGTTGCATCATAGGTTGTTGTGGTACAACTTGTTTAGACTTGTACATATACAATCCTATTCCAACAACTCCAATTGTTATACATAATGGTATATAATTTTTGTATATATTTATATTCTGTGAATTGTTTGTTTGCACATCATCATCATCTCTTGTTATAGATTTTAATTCCATGTTTTCTTTCTTTATAGTTTCAGCCTCCTTTCTTCTTAATTCTGCATTTCTTTTTCTTGCTTCTGCACCTTTCTTACCAGCAGATACTCGTCTTGGGTCTTTTGTTTTAACAGTTTCATTAACTTCGCTCATCTTTTTCTAAGGAAATATTTTCTTTTTTATTAAAATCAATATGTCTTGCTGTTGTTAGCATTGCAGTTAATGGAGCAAGATACATTCCATATCTATAGTACAATTCACAACATGAACTTGTCAAAGCGTGATTGATAAAAGGGTCTTCCTCTAAGTCTTGTATCAGTTTAGGTGGATTAACAACATTGAAATACTTTGATACACCCATCACGTATAAGCTAATGAAAGAATTACCCAATGTCTTAGTCATACTTGCTCCCAATCTTGCTTCATATCTGCAGTAAAGTTTGTTTATTTGTTCTGCTGTCATTGTATCAATGTCTGATAGTTGTAAGTCTTTACCAAGATACTGCTTACTACCACCACCAGCAACAATGGCTGATAATCGCTCACGTTTTGTTTCTTGTTCATTATTTTCTACATAAGTGCTTTCACATTCAATGTCTTGTAATAATTCTTCAGCATTCATTTTTATTTTATGTAATTTATTTTTTATTTTTAAAAAATAAAACATCGCATATCCGACTATTAATAAGATTGCAGTGTTTGTTATGATTATTGATAAGATTGCAGTGATTGATAATATTTCTAACAGCATTGTTTTTTAGTATTGCTATTTTACTTAAAACATTACTTAAGATTTGCTATAGCATTACTTAAGATTTGCTATAGCATTGCATAAACATTACTTAATCATTGCTAAAAAAAATAATCAATCAACCAACCAATAACCAGTAGGCTGGTCAGTCTTCAAAATTAACTTACGATGCTTCTTTTTTTTCAGTTCTTCTTTTATTCTCTGTCGTTCTTCCAAAGTAGGAATAACATCATTCTCTCTTAAACAATTTTCAAAACTATCTCTATCTTTTGTGTAGAACATGCATAGCCATTTTGTTTGTTCTCTTAAATCTTTTAACACAGAATTATATCTCTGCGAAATAACCCACACTGATTGTTCTGCATGCCTACCAGAAAATGCTAATTCTGATAACATATCTTTTTTCTTTGTTAGTTCTTTCGTTGCACTGCAATCATCAATAATGTAGAGAGTAGAATGACCAGCATATTTATTAAAGAACATTCTTAGTAGTTCTTGTAATTTCTCTTCATCATTAATAATAGGATTAACAATTATAAGATTCTTTGTTTTAGGTTTCCTGACATCACCAATCCACTCACGATTTTTATAAGCCTTGTTCCATTGAATGGTTGGGCAAAGTATAACAATATGTTTAAATACTTGACGATATTCCTCTTCCAAAAGGTCAAGGACAAACTCTGTTTTCCCGCATCCAGTTTGACCACATATAATAGCACAATGAGGATATTTTGGTAGTTCCATTTTTATTTGTAAAAAAATATTAATAACTGACTTCTTTAAATCTACCATCTTCAAAGTTGATTTGTGCATCTTGTATAACAAACAAATAAAGATTGATTGGTTCATCTGCTCCTGCTTCTTTCGTTATTTGTATTGTGATACCTTCTGATGCATTTTCAATTCTTCTTCCAGAACCATGAAGTGTATTATCATCAGTTGAACGTAAATCCAACCATAAAGCATACCTGTTCGTTAGATATTTCTCTATTGTTGTATCAGTAAAATATAAATCTTTAATGACCATACTTGTTTCTTTGTTTCTTTTTGAATTCAAAGCAAAGAATTTATTTATTTCGTCCCAGTGTTGGTGGGACTTCATTCCTTGACTATACAATTGATTCGGAATCCCTTCTATTGTCATTTCCACTTTTGTAATTTCTGGATTATAATATTCTTCTGTGCTGGCCCTTTCAGGATCTTCGAATAGCATAAGAATTCCTTTCATACTTCTTGCAGGAACATTTAGATTGATATTCCATAGTGTATCAGATTTGTTTTTAGGTATTTTTCTGTGTCTTAGTATTCTGTCATACAAAATAACCATTTTACCATCAACTTGCTGTCTTATTTGTCTTGCTAATTCAGTATCAGAAACAATATCAAATTCCAAACAAATATTTTTGATTGTATAAGATGAAGTTGCATCGCCTGATTTAATTACTTTATTATAATCATTGAATGTAAGTTCATATTCAAGTCTATCTCCTAATCCAGCTTGATAAAAAGGCATATGGGTTTCCAATAATTCAAAATCAAGTGGGATGCAAAACCTGTTTCCATATGCTTTTGCGATGGCTTGATCTTCTTTATCTGCTGTTGCGTTTCCTGCACCCACTCTATGTTTCAACATGTTCTCTTTGCCAATGCCTTGGTATGCCATATTTACACGTTCTGTAATAGTCTTCCATAAATCAATATAACAATGATAGATGTCGCTGTCATCAATTGACATGATTTCATTTCCACTAATTCTAATTGTTGTTTTCTTAATTATTGCTCTTCCTATGTTTTGAAATATAGTTGCATTTGCATCTTTAGAGTTTAGTTCAATTTCAAATGCTAATCTGACTGTTCCGGGAACAATAACATCATTACCACTTAGATTAGGAAATCTCACTAACAATTGTTGATTTTGGTCAATAGTTGAAGGGTTATTTGTTATTACTACACTTTGGCGGATGCCTCTCACACCTCGTGGTTCTCTTAATTTTCTGTAAGGGTTTAGTTTATCTCCGTAAGCTGACATGTTTTTATTAAAAGATAAAAAATATTTTTAAATAATAAATAAATAATGGCTGAATTTGAAAATCCTGAGTATGACAGGGAGGATTATGATGAAGAAGCAGAAACATCTTTTACAGATGAAGAGCAGTTTCAGAGAACATTAAATAGTCAGTTTGCTGGTTTGAATGATTTAACCGGTGATGATTGGAAAACTCTGCGTAATAGCATAGGTAAACAAATGATAGATAGATTTTACGAAAGGAATGAAGAACCTACACGCAAAGTCAAAGGTTTGTCTCTCAAGAAGGATAAGTTTGGAAGACCAATGTTATATACTAAAGATGAAGCTGGTGATGATGTTGCATTAACATGGTATAAATCTAACAACCCTGATGAAATAGCAACATTTTTATCATTTAATACTTTGCAAAGGAAATATGGTGTTGATTTTGTTAGGAATGTATTAGGTGTAGATGATTTTAAACCTTCTGCTACAAGACTTAAAGAAGGTAGAAAAGCATTCACACAATTACTTCAAACGAGAACTCAAATAACACAAACAGAAGAAGAAATACCTTTACAAGATATATCATCACAAGAACAAACTCAAGAACTATTAAATACAACAGTTGATGTAGAAACTGCTGTGAAAACATTGGAGACATCATTTACTAATGAACAAGAAACACAAACAGATTGGACAAAAAGAGAGATTGATGGAATAGCAAATGCAATGACAACAGTCAAAGAAGAGATAGCAAATGAATTGGCAAAACTGAATGAAACAAATAAAGACTTAGCAAAAGAAAATACAAAATTAGAACAAGCCAAAGCAGACAATGATGAATTTCAAATAGAGAGGATAAGTAGTCGAATCAAAGAGTTAGAAAGTGAGAGAAGTGCAAGATTGGAAGTTATTAATGTTAATAAAGATAAACTACGTAGTCAGGTAAATAGAATCAAAGAGACTATAAACAAAGTATTAAAAGAAGACACTACATTGGGTGAAAGAATTAGAACATTATTCAGAGAACAAGGCATTACAATTGTTAGTATTTTAACCGCTTTTGGAATGATTATTGGAGTTATTGTTGAGGCTGTTATTCCTACTGGTGGTGGTACTACTTCAACCCCTCCTTCTCCACCAAAAGGTGGTGTTAAAGATTGGGTTAAGAAACAATTATCAAATCTTGGTAAATTACTTTCTACCCTTGCAGGAAAAGTAGCTACTGCATTACCAGGTGTTATTGGTTCTATTGTGTCTTGGTTGTTGTCTTCTGCGGGTAAAGTTGTTGGTTGGTTTGGAGAACATTTATGGGCATTAGTTGTATTGGTTGCTGGATTGTTATATGCATCTGCGAGAGCGTTTATAAGAAAAAAAAGAACTTAATAAATTTCATACATAATTAATAGTCCAATTACTATACTTCCTACTATTAATGCTGTTTTGTTGTCTTCATGTTGTATGGCTTCTTTTTTTTCTGGTAGAGATTGATGAGATTGTGGTAGAGATTTATTTGTTGGTGTGCCTTGTAGAGATTGTGGTAGAGATTTCTTTGTAGTAGATTGGTTAGCAAGTTTGTGATGATTAAACCAATCTGCTATTCTAGCATCGGAGGTACCAGCACCATCAACCCAACTTTTTGACAGATTGTGTTTCTTTGCATAATCAACTGCTTGTTGATGATAATCTGGTAGAGATTTCTTTGTTTGTGTGCCTTGTATAGTTGCAGGTTGTGTAGCAGATGCAACAAGTTTAACATTTACATCACTATTGAAACCAAGTGTTTGATTTTCTGTTGCAATTACAATTTTATTATTATATCCAGCGATAGTGCCAACTTGTAAAACCATATCACTGGGAGACATATATAATCCAATACCATAAACAAAATCTACTTTACTTCTTGCATATTTGAGTGTGTTTTGATATCTTTGTATTTGACTTGGTAAATCAACTGGACTATTAATAGCATCTTCAATGTTAGCAAGAAATTGTTTCTGAGCATCAAATCCTGTGCCTATTTTTAGAATTTCTACACGTGTTTGAGATTGTGCTGCTAATAGTGCCCATACAAACATTCTAATACTTTCGTTAATTCGTTCAATACCTGTTTTTGTTAATCCTTCTGATTTGTCTAATATAAACATTGTCCAGGCGTCACTTATATCTACTGTATGTTCTATTTTATCATTTGGATTAAAGAATGGACCTTCACTTCGATGTTCTTGTCTATATTTTCCACTTGGTTTAAAATATTGTGTGTAACTCCCTAGACCACTGCATTTAGAACTACTTTCTAATTTTTGACGCCAATCTGTATTAGGTGAAACATTGAATTCATTGCATAACTTTTGATAGGTTGCTTTGTCGTATGGGTTTTTGTAATAACAAAATGATTCATCTGTTGGTAAAGGTGTTTTAAGTTCTTTCAAAATACGAGCAATACAATAATAAACATGAAATGTATATACTGTTTTAGTTAGTCCTGAAGTGTTTTGCAAATGGTCTTGATAACTTACTCCACATCCTGCAGTGGCACACCAAACAGCAAAATTTAATTGACATTGCCACCAGTCAAATGATGAATGAAGCCATGTATTCCACGGTTCATTGGTGTGTAATGTTGGATTTTGATAGTTTTGAAATAAGTCGGGAAACTTTACTGGAAAATGGTCGTCTTTATTAACATAAATCGTTTGTTTTATAAGTTCAATATTCTTTTCGGTATATTTAGTATTGGGGTTATATGATGCATTGGGATTGTACTTGAATTCTTTAGGTATCATTTTTATTATTGATTATATATAAAAAATAAAAATGTATCATACAATTTCGAATATTGACAAGACAATAAACTTGCAACAATACATTGATAACAGAGATGGGAATAAACGTATTGGTTTGAAATCTATAACATATGGTGTTGGATGGTATAATGTTGTTGATGAATATTTGCAGAAGACTAAAGAGAGACCTCATAAGATTATAGATGGTTATTATAGTTTCCAACAAATAGCAGATTTATTTCAAAGTAATAATATTACATTATCTGTAAATGAAACAAATGGAATTGCTTCTTTAATTACACCGGATGAATTGAAGATAAGCAAGGGCTTAAAACAAATGTTGGGGTTTGGAAATAAGCGAAAGTTTGCTGTTAATGAAACTCATTATGGTGAGAGAGCTGTAGATTTTGCTGTTTATAAATCATTGTATGTTCATTTGGAACAGATTAATACTTCAAATAATTATTTAGATGGTATGCCGAGTACTGTGTTGGCTGTTGTTCCAGTGGAAAATAAAGAGTTTGGAGAGATAACAACAGTGAGATTTGAGCATCCAGAATATAAGTGTTTGGTGAATGATGCTATAGCAGAATTGAAATTAGAAATCAGGGATGAAAATAACAACAAGGTAATTAATCATCTACCAATTAATTGCGTTTTGGAAATTATATAATTATAATAAAAAAATGAGTATATTTGGTGCTAAGAGAAAACACGTAGATGCATTGGGGCTGAAACAAGAAATATTTAATATGAGAAGTCAAGCATTTACACAACTAAATACATTGAATGATAGACATACAGGACTTCAAGATAGATTTCGGGATATGTATGTCAATCATCGGTTGTTATACAATAAAGTTGAAAATATGTCAGACAAAAAATTGATAAGCATCTGTGCAGAGAGTAAAGGATCATTGCAGGAGAATGAAGTGTTTAGTTTTGGTAATGGTGGTAGAGAGGTAGGTTGTGGATATGTGATGAACTTTCCAGGTCAAATATTGGGTGTGGGGTTATCGAGTAAAAGAAGAAAAGGTGATGTATCTGTTGTTGTTTCTATAAATGGAAATCCACAAGCAGGATATGGTATATTATTGAATAATATTTTAAGGAAACACGATAACTTTGATACACCGTTAAAGGTTGAAGCTGGTGATGCAATTGATTTTGTTTGCCAGACTAATAATGCTACATGTGTTAATACTGTGGCTTCGATGATAATTGAATTATTTATTGAATAAAAAAAAAATATATGTTATCAAGAAAAAAATGAAACAACCTACTGCACCATTATATCCTGAATTGCCTGTTGAAGATGGGCAGAACTATAGATTACAGAAGATATCTGAGATAGAGAAGACGTTAATTAATGAGAGAGATGTGAGAAAAGCATTGTATAAAAAGTATAAACGAGGTATAAATATTACCGACGGTGTTGATACAGGTTTGATATCAACAAGTGTTATTTTGGCAGGTGTTGGATTGGCTGTTCCAATTATGTTGCCTTTAGAGATTGGTGCTGTTGTGTGTGGGAGTTTGGGTGTGTGTGTTAAACTAATTAGGCGTAAAATGACTTCAAAAGCACAGAAACATTATGAGATTAAAACTATTGCTGATAGTAAGTTGAATAGTATAAAGGATTTGATTTCTAAGGCTTTGACAGACGGACAGATATCTGAGAATGAATTTAAACTTGTGTTGGATGAGTTGGACAAATATAATAAACTCAAAGACAATATACATTCAAAACAAACAGGATTGAGTGAAAGTGAGAGAAAGAAACTTATTGAGGAAGGTAAGGCTCAAGCGAAGAATGAAATGAAAAAAAAAAGATAGAAAATGCTTGATTTTATTCAATAAAATTACAATAGTAAATGACCCACCACCGAAATATGAAAGTTAATATTTTTTTTTTTTGCTTCACTTCCGACCTACAATGTTGAAAATTTATAAGAATGTGCATTTTGTATGTTGAAACATATGTACAAAGTTTGGTGGTAATTGGTTGAACCAATGTTATTTTACAACAATTCAAAGACTTGCAGGAAATTCCAAAATGATGCTAGAACTTTGAAATTTTGTGATAATATGTATATATGCAACCCAAATACATATGCAAAAACTGGGACAAATCGGTTGATGGGATTCCACTTTCAGGAAGACTCAAAGACTTTCTGAAATTCCAAAAGTTGTCATAGGAACTTGGAATTTTAATATGTTATACAGCCTTAAAGTCTTGTTATATGTGCAAAATCTGGTGGTCATTGGATTATGTAAAGGCACTTTCAGGAGGGGTTAAAGTTTTTGCCCCAAAGTGGAATTTTCAAAATTCTTTTTAATATGTTTCTATATAGTGTCTATCTGCGACTTTTGTCGGAGCAGATTTTTAATATCACCTCTAATTATTGTTATCTGAACACTGACTGAGACGCATCACACCTTGTGATAAGGGTTTATCAGTTGTTGACCTATGCGATATCGTTTTGGGGTACACAGCTTATATATAGTTATGTACAAATGCAAGTTTGTACAAAAGCTTCATTCGAAGGTATCGCCAATAGATTCAGACCAGAATACTCTACCCCTCACCAAGCTATTCTCACCACAGGCTCTCAGGTAGAGATTTTCTTTAGTCTCATCTCATGAATCTGTTTTTCAGACCTTATAGTCAACATTTTTAGAAAATCATACATTTTTTACCGCCAATTGTTCAAGCCCCACCTCCCCCACGAAAAAAAAAAAAATAGCAAAAGCCGCATCTGTTACAGCACTTTTTAACCACCCGGCACTGGGCAGAATTCTTTACACACACCCCAGCACCGGGTAGTGGCTGCCAGCCCCCTTTCTTAAGAACTCCTGCCTGTAGGCTCACGACAAGCTCTCCGCCCCAGGGTCACCTTTAACCCCATATTCCCAGCCTAGCCGAAACGAACAGCTAGACCGGTCTGAGGTAAGGTGAGCACAATGCATTGTGAATGGTGACTTCAACAGGGAGAATTCTATTTGTGCGCGCGCAACCCATCAAAGTCACCCTTCACAAATGCATGGCATCGAGCAAGCCATTTACCCTTAAACAGACAGGTGAGCGTCATACTCAGAGACCAGACAAACCATGCTGTAACAGACACGACCAATTACTATAAAAAATCGAAATGTATATATACTAACACTTTTTACAAATCACAAACTTATGGTTTTAAAATTTGCATATTTTCAAGGGAATCAATCCAGATATAAACGGGGAGATATTTACCCTTAAACAGACAGATGAACGTCATACGAAGGGACAGACAACCGTTCATTAACAGACACAACCAAATATTTAATGTGAGCCTCTAATATTCCAATCACTTTTGAAAATTATTGAAAAAAATGCATTAAAAAATTTGCATATTTTCAAGGGAAGCAATCCAGTTTAATCTAAAAATAAAAAGGGATTTCCAGGAAAAACTAAAAATAGAAAATAGATATGGGGATTCCTAGAAAGCTAAAAATAGATATGGGGGATTCCTAGAAAGCTTAAACTATGGGGATTCCTAGAAAGCTAAAATAGTTATGGAGGATTCCTAGAAAGCTAAAAATAGATATGGGGATTTTTATGAAAAATGGTTGAGGCGGGAAATTTAAATTTTACAATGGATATCCCGGCGGTGGTTCATACTCAGAAAAACTGCTACAGCAGTTGAACACGTACTTTTTATGTTCTTTTGAATGACAGCAAGAGCCTCTTGCCTCCCCTGTTCTATTAGCTGTTTTTTTTTGGTCACTGTTTATCTCTGACTTTTTTTCTTTGATGTCATGTTTTAAAGTGATATATTTATCTAGCTCACACAAAACCATTGTTGTTTTGTTCTGCGGTAAAATATATATGTGGTAAGATGTGTCTATATATAGATAGTACTGGTTTTTGGGTATGTCGCCGTTGGAAGTCGGCGATATAGTTTGTATCGCCGTCGGAAAATTGTGGTATAATAATATATGCTCCAATTGATGATATAGCGGAAGAAAGTGAGGTATGTCTATACGGACAATGAATATATCGCCGTTGGAGCATAATCTATATATATACAAGTGACCGACAAACTGTGATTTATAACTCAAACGATACTCAGTAACTCAAACAGCTCATTACGATAACGCACACCCACCTGTGGGACATAGTGCATTTTTAATAACTCAAAAATGGCTACTTTTCTGATGAAAATCCGTGAAATGGTCTTCTCATTTATACTGCAAACAAAGGGTGCGGGTGCTCGTTAGAACCGCCTCATTAAGGCGGTTCTAACGAGTACCCACAACCTATGTCTTGGAGCAGTAATAAGAAAAATAATGTTTATCCCTGTAAACCCCAGTTTTCTCTATATAAAGTGGGGTTCAGTAGGGGGTTAATTTCACAGACTTGTTCACGTGATGTTGTCCATTTCGGTTCCAGCACACTAGAAATAGACACTTATTAGCTCCTCTAACCGAAGGCCGGCGGGGCTTACGTTATGGCCCTGTGTCCATCGTGCGTCACATTCTCATGGCTGTTTTTGCAGGATTGATACTTAGGTGGCTATTTTTAGCCACAGAAAAGACTCTAATGTGTCTAGCGGAACAAATCCCATTGAATTACATTGATTCTGTCCATTTACATAGCCACCTAACCCTTTCTTCTCCATAACAGATTGTTGGATATAAGCCTGCGCAGGCAAAGTAGTGCGGGTTGGAACGTCCATGCATATAAGCCCTAATAGTTTCTTTGGGCAGTAGGGCTTGAGACGTCATTTCATCTCAATGTCGGGTATAAGTCCAATAAAATTGGAAGCAACGTCTCCAAAGCGACCTGATTCCTGATCTTTGTTTTACTTCTACTTTACTATAAAGAGTTGACGGGGACGTTAAACCTCAAATCAATCAAACAAACAAACAAAACTAGTTCAAATTATAACCATTTGTTCAAAAATAGCCTCGCTTAAGGACCCACATGTTTTACATAGACTAGCATAGGGTAAACCTTTATACAGCCTTGGAAGCCATCTGACTGAAAGGCCAGAAGATACGGGTTTGAGACCCAATCCGGCCACGCAGTTTTATGGAAAGTAATATTGAAATATTATCTACCATCATTCTCCCCCTTCTTCTGGTTCAAAAAGGGCAGCTGTCATTTACTGGAGATTGTATGTGTTAATCTAATGGATTGAAAAAGCCAAAAAAAAATAAAAATAAAAATATCTGCCAAGCACCACCACATTCCTTCCAGGGCACTCTTTAAAATCAAGGCCGTCATCCAAAAAACATTGTTTTTTTTTATGAATATACTAGAGACATTGACACTGAGCGGAGCGAATTATGGCCCTCTGGGCCCTCTTGTTAAAATGTTTCACATTGTGTTATTGGCTTACCACCACTGAGTTCAGGAATAACTATTGCACTACTCCTGGCATCAGCATTGGCGTCTTAATAGTCATTTGAATTAGGGGATAACTGTATTCAACATTGTGATTTGGGGAGGTAAATTGGAGGTTTTACGGTCGGAAATTTCGTTTTACGGCGACGCGATTTACCTTCCAAAATAACAATTTAGCAAAACAGTTATCCCATTCTAATGTCCTTATACGGTTGTTTTGTTAAAAAGTGTAATATTTTTGCACAAAACGGCTAGCACTGTGAACTGGTTAAAACCAAATGCCAGCGAATGACAGCAACGTTACACGATGACGTCGGGTTTCCGACAGTATATCGCAGCAGAATATACTGTCGCAAATTTTTGGCGTTACCCATCAAATGTCGCGTTACATACGCAAGTGCTTAAGAATAAGCGTTAACATCAAAATTTACTTACGTTAAAGGTTTTTGAGAGCTCATAACTTCCTAACTATAAGATGGATTTTATTAATTTTGTATGATGATAGATATAGGTCCAAAGTTTTATTTAGCAATATCCACACTCGTGACCTCAAGGTGAAGATTATTGACCTAGAATATTTTATATTCATGTTTTTGTCCACATTTATGTTAAATTCTTCCAAGAGCACACATTTTCCTAACAGTACAATGGATTTGGTTCATATTTAGCATGATGACTGATTATTTATTACCGAATGGGCCACGCCCCGGGACCCCTTAGCTCCCATAGACTCATAATGGAAAAAAAAACTTCAAAAATCTTCTCTAAAACCACATGGCCCAGAGCTTAGATATTTAGCATGTAGCAACGGCAAGTGGTCACCTACATAAATCCTGCCAATCATGCCCCTGGGGTCCAAATGGGCCACGCCCCGGGGCCCCTTAGCTCCCATAGACTCATAATGGAAAAAAGCTTCAACAATCTTCTTCTCTGAAACAACAACGCACATAGCTTAGATATTTAACATGTAGCAACGGCAAGTGGTCTCCTACATAAATCCTGCCAATCATGCCCCCGGGGTCCAGATGGGCCACACCCCGGACCCCTTAGCTCCCATAGTCTCATATTGGAAAAAAAGCTTCAATAATCTTCTTCTCTGAAACCACAGGGCCAAGAGCTTAGATATTTAACATGTAGCAACGGCAAGTGGTCACATATATAAATCCTGCCAATCATGCTCCTGGGGTCCAAATGGGCCCCGCCCCGGGTCCCCTTAGCTCCCATAAACTCAAATGGAAAAACGCTTCAGATATCTTCGTCGTTGAAAGCACATGACCCAGAGCTTAGATATTTATCATGTAGCAATGGCAAGTGGTCACCTACATAATTCCTGCCAATCATGCCCCTGGGGTCCAAACGGGCCACGCCCCGTGGCCTCTTAGCTCCCATAGACTCATAATGGAAAAAGCTTCAAAAATCTTCTTCTCTGAAACCACAGAGCAAAGAGCTTAGATATTTAGCATGTAGCAACGACGAGTGGTCACCTAAATAAATCCTGCCAATCATGCCCCTGGGGACCAAATGGGCCTCGCCCCCGGGCCCCTTAGCTCACATAGACTCTTTATGGAAAAAAAAATCTTTAAATATTTTCTTCTCTGAAACCACAGGGTCCAGAGCTTAGATATTTAGCATGTAGCAACGGCAAGTAGTCAGCTACATAAATCCTGCCAATCATGCCCCTGGGTGCAAGGCCTCGCATTCTATCCCTTTTCCTCAACTCGTTTAATATATTCAATAATACATGATCGCTCATGTAAGAACCTCTACGTAGTTGTTCATCGGTTGAACCATTTGAAACTCTTGGCGGGGTCATTTTGGCTCCAAGGATATCATTTCAAACTCTTGGTAGAGGTCCACTTCATTTAGCTTCATACCAAATATCAAAAACTGGCGCCGTCTGGATTTTTAAAGGTGCTCCCTATATATGTATATGTAAAATATGTGTGGCCCGGGAAAGGGTCACTTTTGGCCCCAACGCAATAATTTGAACAATCTTGGTAGAGGTCCACTGGATGAAGCTTCATACCAAATATCAAAGACCTGTTCCTTCTGGTTTCTGACAAGAAGATTTTAAAGGTATATATTAGTCTATGTAAAACATGTAGGCCCCAGGGCGGGGCCATTTCTGGCCCAAAGTCTATAATTAGAACAAGTTTGGTATATAACCACGACATGAAGCGTTATACAACATATCAAAACCCTGGCCTTCTGGTTTAGATTTTGAACTGTTTCCCTTAGACTATATAAAGCATGCGGGCCTGTGTGGCCCCGGGCCGAGGCATTTTTGGCCCTATGGCTATAACTTGAACAATCTTGATAGAGGTACACCAGATGAAGCCTAATACCAAATATCAAAGACCTGGGCCTTAAGGTTTCAGTGAAGAAGTTTTCAGTTAAAAATTCTATTATTTGGCTCCTCCCTGCTAGCATTCTACATAAATCTACAGCGGGCCGTTAGCGGCCCGTCAGCTACCCTGACGGGCCGCTAACGGCCCGCTGTAGATTTATGTAGAATGCTTACTGGGCTGTAACCTAAATGTACCATTTGAACAGCTTTGAAAGGGAACCAACTAAGGATCATTCGTGTGAAGTTTGGTCAAAATCCAAATATAGAGGATCTTACACGAGTGGTCATTTCATATGAAATTTATGAAACGAGCCTTCGGCTCCAAATATAGAGGATCTTACACGAGTGGTCATTTCATATGAAATTTATGAAACGAGCCTTCGGCGAGTTTCATAAATTTCATATGAAATGACCACGAGTGTAAGATTCTCTTTATCATATGACTACTTTAAATTGGATTTAATCGCCTTTTAATTTGACAAGTTTTCTACGAAAAATGCATTGTTGACATGGACGTCGTCATGACGTTACTTAATCCCGCCAAAGTGTTATTACACGTGTGGTCATATGATTTTTATTACACGACGTTATCCACTGCTTATCAACGACGTCATATGATAAAGTGGTTTAGGAGATGTCGTTTGAAGAAATAGTTTACCACAGACGCACGATGGACGGAAGTGATCACAAAAGCTTATCTTGTCACTACGTGCAAAAGCTCACCTTGTCACTTAGTGACAAGTGAGCTAAAAATACCTTCCTGGGCACAGTATGCTTAGACATTTTATTCGTATCATACCAAGAGGATATGATAGTACTATATCGCTCAAAACGCTAAAAGATTTACACACTGGTAAAGATCTGCTAGATGAAGCTTCATACAAAATATCAAAGACCTTGGCCTTTCGGTTTTAGACATGAAGGTTTTTAAATGTTTATTAAAGGTTGTCCTTATATACGTCTATGTTAAGCATGTGGCGTGGTCATTTTTGGCCCCAGGGCTATAATTTTAACAATCTTGGCTGAGGACCACTAGATAAATGTGTGTAACAAATATCACAGGTCTGAGCCCTTCCTGGTTTCAAAGGAGAAGATTTAAAAGGTTTCCGTATCACTATACAAGTCTAATTTTTAGACCCAGAGCTATGATATGAAATATCTTGGTAGATGTTTATTAGACCCAGCTGTGTTTGCCAAATATCCAAGGTTTTGACCTTCCGGTTTCAGACAAGAAGGGTTTTAAAGGTTTTCCCTATAAACGTCTATGTCAAACAAGTGGGCCCTGGGATGGGGGCATTTTTGACCCACAGGGGTATAATTTGAACAATTGGCAGAGTTCCTCTAAACAAAGCTTTGATAGAGGCCAATAGATGAAGCAACATATACAATATCATAGACATGGGCCTTCCAGTTTTAGGCAAGAAGATCGTTAATGATTTTCCTGTCTAAGTCAATTCATAAGGTGTGGGCCCAGGGCGCGGTATTTTAAGCCCCAGGGCTATAATTTGAACAATCATCTAAAAGGTTCAACAGATAAAGGTGTGTACCAAATGTCAAAGGCCCGGACCTTCTGGTTTCAGACAAGATTTTTGATGTTGTTCCGTATATGTCATTATAAAATTCGGACAACTTATTAGCTTGTTCACACAACATGATATCTTGTGCGCACAACGTATAATCTTATTCGCACAACATACTATCTTGTTCACCCAACTTAACATCTTCTTCGCACAACATATTAAAAATAAAAGTGAATGTCCCTTGCCGGGTTCCGTAGTATTATCCTAATGTGTAGATTAATTGTTTTATTTTCTAATGAAGAAATAGATCAGCTCCAACTGTGATTTGTTGAGTAATTAATCACAGTTTGGAGGTCAGTTGTAAAGTAGACAAATCACGAGCGCGTAGCGCGCGTGATTGGTCTACTTTCAACTGACCGACAAACTGTGATTTATTACCTAACAAATCAGTGGCTAGTGCTAATCTATTTCGATTCTAAAGGCTGAAAATCGGCAATAATACTGTTGTTTCCTTCAAAATCTCACAACTTTTCGCCATTGTTAGAAGAAATCCCGCTAGAATTATCGACTGAAACACATGCATTTATATCCTTTTCTAACGTTTTCGATGCGAGAATATGATGTTACACCATCTAACGTCAAGGAAATCGACAAGTGAGGTCATAAATTAGCAGTTTCTAATGACGTCACTCGTCACGCTCTTCCTTGCCGTGATTTGTTGAAGAATAAAACACAGTTATTTTCCATTGCCTATATAGGCGCGCTGTGTTTGAATCGATTATTATTGTATGCAAGGGACCGATGATCGGTTGAATAATGCTCATGAAACTGCCAGACATGTTTATACATGTACATGTATGTGCAAGTTTTTTTTATACACTTGTGTTCAGTTACCCCTAAATATTTGTACATATTAAATGCCCTAGTTTTGGCTGTATGTAACACATTACTTGAAAACGTTAACTGTATATAATTATGCCCTACATACTTCCTATGCAAAAAAGGAATGGGTACAATTCCGGATTTGTTCTGCGCATAGTAGGAATTCCGTCTTTCTTGCGCAAAGTGAGAATTCCTACCTTTGCGCAATACAATTCCGGAATCGTCCCTGCGCAAAGTGAGAATCGAGACAAAATAGAAGTGAAGACAATGATCAGGAATTGATACGATTAACAGAGACGCCAAAGGGAAAGAAACACAAACATGAAATAACTAGACCTAATGGAAACATCAATAGCGGAAAGCCAAAAGGACAGTTACATGTACTTTTCCACGAAATGGCCGATTGGCTATCCAAAACAAAAATGTATAAGCGATACACATTCAAATACAAACCATAACAAAAATAAACCGCGACAGAAGAACCGCCTTGGAACGGTAAGTAGGGGTGGGGGGCTTATTTTTTTACCCATTTTACGCGGCCCAGTCCCAAAACTTACTATCGTCGCGATTTAGACAAATAATTTGTTCAGTCCGCATGAAGGCTTCCTTACTCACCAGTGCAACATCTCATAGAACACAAAAATCAAACAATCACAGAGATGAAATAACGGTGAGGACTCGACAGCAAGAAACAACCGAAATGCTGGAGAATTATTTTACCATTACGAAAACACGCCTATACAAATGCGTTGTAAACTTTACCGCCGATAAAAAAAAAACGAACAATTTAAGATGAAAAATTGTGATATATATCGAGTCGGTTCTAACGAATACCAAGAATCTATATTTTAGAGCCGAAAAAGAAAATAAGGTTTACCCCCTGTAAACACCAGTTTTGTTGTATAAAACTGGGGTTCAAGGGGGGGGGGGGGGTCAAAATTATATAGGCGTGTTTTGGTGATGGTATTTTGCCAATTATCAACCGCAAACCACACATTTCCAAGACCACTGTATATGACAAATGTAAAGAAAAACCGTGCAAAATACTCAATTTATCAATCGATAATGCCCCAAAATCACTTATTAGGAACTGACAAGGGCTATAACTCTGTCTACGGTTGACGATTCTTGCCCATAACAGTCTCAATATACTTCCTTAAGTGTTTAATACATCTGCAAAAGTTCATGAAGATATTCCCTACCGCAATGGAAAAAAAACTGGTCAAAAACATTTTTCCCATCCAATAAGGGCAGGCAACACAAGATCAAGGATAGCCAGTGTAATGTCCTTGGCCACAATATGCTTCATTTGGTGGTATACCATTTAATGGAAAGTGTTAATGGTTATACACCTATATCAAATGTTGACAAATTTTAAACCATTATGATAACAAATCCATGCGAAATAATGAATTCTTTCGTATCTCCAAAATGGTGATTTTTCTCATGAAAAATTGTGATATCTTTTTTCTTATTTTTACTCCAAACATAGGTTGTGGCGGTTCTAACAAATACACACAACCTATGTCTCAGAAAAGAAATAAGAAAAATAATGTATACTCCTGTAAACCCCAGTTTTCTGTATATAAAGTGGGGTTTAGACGGGTGTTCATTTCACAGACTTGTCCATGTGATGATTACAATCCAAAACCACACATCCCAGATACCAACGTAGATGCAAAGTTTGAACAAAATCCGTGGAGAAAATGCTCAAGTTATCGATAGGAAACGAAAAAACAACAACAAAAAACACTTATTTGGAAATGAAAAGGGCCATAACTCTGTCAAATAGCGACAGGCTTTGCCCATTATCAATCCTATATCCGGTATAAATGTGGATGCAAAAACATATCCGTGAAAAATACTCAAATTATCGATCGGCATCGCGTGAACAAGTCCGTGAAATAAAGACCCCCTAAACCCCACTTTATATAGAGAAAACTGGGGTTTACGGGGGGGGGGGGGTTAAATATTATTTTCCTTATTTCTGCCCCAAGGCATAGATTGTGGGTAGTCGTTAGAACCGACTCAATGAGGCAGTTCTTTTTTCCGCTGTAAAATTTACAATGTAATTAAATAGGCATGTTCTCGTAATGGGAAATGATGCGGACGGACGTACATACGGACGGACACCGGAAGGTATATCATATTCTTGCACACCAGACAAGAAAATCCATGATTTTACCCTGGGATAGAAATTTATGTTCTGACCCTGGTGTTCCGACCCAAAATCGATTATAATCGCGTGTTTGATAAATGCACTGGTTGATTACAACCTCATATGTGTCGTCGTTAAGGTTGACGTCATGCACGTTACGTGAAGTCACTAAACATTCCTGTAGTGTCGTCACAATATGGCGGACGTTGGTAACCGAAGTGACTGCAGCATTAAAAATTCGCAATAGAAATGGAAGGTATGCACGATAAAGAATCCAATATGGGTGTGAGGGGTGGATAGAAAAATCCGTCCCTCGGGATCACTGTCCGGCATCATTCGGCAAGCCTCGTGATGCCGGACAGTGTCCCTCGGGACGGAATTTTTCAATCCACCCCTAACACCCATATAAGATTCTTATAATGCACCACCACTGTGGCGGGGTATACAGTACTACGTGTGTTCACCAAACCCAGGATACTTTGGTCGTAACACATCTTTTGTTCACACGATTTTGTGATTTATATGTTCTTGCAATTTCATAGCTTCTGTTGATGCGTTTTCTGGATCCTCCCCACTGAATCCGAGGATGGTTCAAAGATTAAATTTTGTGAGGGTACAACTTACACGGGTTATGATACACCATAAAGCGGTTAGTCAGCCCAATGTGAGTACAGCAAACACGGATATAATTTTCGTGAATTGAGACCAAAATTATGAAAACACGCCTCTACAAATACATTGTAAACTTAACCGCCGAAAAACTAAAATTATAAGATGAAAAAATGTGATAATTTTCCTATTTCTGTTCAAAATATAGATTGTGGATACTCGTTAGACCCGCCGCATCGAGGCGGTTCTAACAGGTACCCTCAATCTCTATTTTAAAGCAGAAATAAGCAAAGTAAGGTTGAGCTATTAGCTATTAGGATAACCACTCCTTGTGAGTTAAATTGCGATTATCTTATATGATAACCACTCCACTTGAAATAAATTGCGTTAAGCTAATATGATAACAACTCCATGTGAGATATAGTGCGTTAAGCTACTAGAAGAACCCCTCCATGTGACAAAAAGAGCGTTAAGCTACTTTGATAACCACGCCATGTGAGATAAAAAGCGTTAAGCCATTTGGACAACCCATTCAAGTGAGATGAAGAGTGTTAAGCTATTAGAATAACCCCTCCATGTCAGATAAAGGGCGTAATGCTATTTAGATAACCCCTCCATAAAGGGATAAAAGCGTTAAGCTATTATGCTAACGCCTCCGTGTGAGATAAAGAGCTTTAAACTGTTAGGATAAGCCCTCCCGTTGAGATAAAGGGCGTTAAGCTATTAGGATAACCCCTCGTTTATGAGATGAAAAGCGTTCAGTTATTAAGATACATTTGTATCCCTGTATGCGAGATAAAGAGAGTAAAGCTATATGGATAACCCCTCCATGTTAGAAAAAGGTGTTAAGCTATTAAGATAACCAATTTATGTACTATAAAGAGCGTTAAACAAATAGGATAACCCCTCCATGTAAGATATAGATCGTTAAGCTATTTGGATAACCCCTCTATGTGAGATAAAAGGTTAGGTTATTAGGATTACCCATTCATGTGAGAGAAAAGGCGTTAAGCTATTATGATAAACTCTATGTGAGCTAAAAAGCATTAAGTTATTACTTTTCCCCATCCATTTTAGATACAACGCGTTAAGCTATTAGTATAACACAACCATTTTATTTGGATAACGCTCCATGTGAGATAAAGAGCGTAAAACCATTAGGATAACCCCTCCATGTAAGATACAAATCGCTGAGCTATTATGATAATCAAACCATGAGAGATACGGAAATTTAAGTTATTAGGATAACCCCTCCATGTGAGATTAAGAACGTTAATTTATTAGGATATCCTCTTCCTGTAAGATAAAGAGTGTTAAGCTGTTTGGATAACCACTCCATGTTAGATAAAGAACGTTAGGATATCCCTCCATATGGGATAAAGGGCGTTTAGCTATGACGATAATCCCTGCATGTGAGATGGTAAAAACATTACGAAAACACGCCTATACAAATACATTGCCACCTTTATCGCCGAAAAATGAAAATTTTATGATGAAAAATGTGATATTTTTTCTTATTTCTGCTCAAAATATAGATTGTGAGCACTCGTTAGAACCGCCTCATAGAGGCGGTTCAAACGAGTACCCACAATCTATATTTAAGAGCAGAAATAAGAAAAAAAAGGTATTCCCCGGCAACCCCAGTTTTACTATATGAAAAAGGAGTTCATGGGGGTCAAAATTATATAGGCGTGTTTTCGTGATGATGTATCGGTTAGCTATTAGGATAAACCCTCATATAAGAGATAAACGTATCTTTCATGTCACAAAGAGGTCATTTTGGCGAAAATATACGATGTTTTGTCATATGTCTGCTTCAAATGTAGATTACTGGTGGCAGCGTGGTAGCTCAGTGATATGTGCACTTGTCTCTGACGCTAGAGGACCCCGGTACTAATACCTGCAGCGGTAATAAAATGGCGGTGTCTAAACATGCTTTGCTGGCAACATTGTAGGGATAAATGCCACAAAGAGCATCTTCATTCGGATCGGGATGATGACTGGAGTTCCCCCTTAGGCAGTTAGAACCTTTCCCTCTGCAGGTTTTAGGTCCCTACCGTAATTACATGAATGCTGTGTAGGCTTTCAATCTGCTGACCTCGAGTGTACGTAATGTACACCTGCGAGTAAAATAGGACCGATCGCAGAAAGAAGGAAAAAGGCAGGAATATTCATTACCCAAAACACTCCTGTTCAAATAAAATGGAATATTTTTCAACCAAAATAATGAAAATATTTAGATAAAAATGTCGATATGTTTCATATTTCTGCTCCAAACATAGAATCTAGGAACTCACGAATACCCACAATCTATTTTTATGAGCAGAAATAGGAAAATAGTGTATGCCCCTGTAAACCCAATTCTACTATATATTACATATACCATTCCTAGGTGTCCTCATTAACTAAGATATTTAACAATAACTTTTGTCTGCCTGTGCAATCAAATTTATTTCCATGCTTAGTAAGTTCGATTGAATTGAGGTTTAACGTCCCCGTCAACACTATTTAGGATATTTTGGATGTGTTGCTTCCAATTTGGTGGGACTTTTACCCGACATTGAGCAGAAATGACATCTCAAGCTCTGTCGCCTAATGAATCAAATAGGGTTAATAAGCATGGACGGTCCGACTCTCACCGCTTTGCCTGGACTGGCTTAGATCCTCTTAGCGGTTTAAGAGTACTCGTGTGCGGTCGGTTTCAGCTCTGCGTGGAAGCATCATGCAGCCCATCTATTATTTCAAGTTCCGATGGGCGGGGCCGAGAAAATTGATGATGTCCATGGCAGAAACAATCAGAAAAAATATTCACATCTTCCCAAAACGAGGTGATTAAATACTTAATTAAGTCAACAATGCATACCATATTGCAAAACATGGAAATGGTTGGTAAAAGAAAAACAAACATACAGCAACGATTCGGTTATTAGCCGACATACACAAGACCCGCCATTCTATAGAACAAGCATATGCATGTAAGCTTTTATAGCTTTAACCCTTATCTTGCTGAATATTCATTTAAGCCACACCCATTTCTGTCTATCAACCAATCAAATTGCTTGATGTTATTTATTGCTACAAATTCATAAACTGAATGTCAAACAGTGTAGATCCTGATCAGATGGCTTCTTCAGAAGCCATCTGATCTGGATCTACACTGTTTGCAAAGATAGGGGTTGTCGTGAACAGCAAGATAAGGGTTAACAGCAGTTACTGGTAAGGTAATAACCAGAATGGAATAATTCTGCAAGCCAACTGGCAATAGCGATTTTAACGCAAAACCGCTTTCGTTAGCCATCTCTATACCGACAGCCGTTGCTAAACGACAATTCTCGTCATAACAACAATGTTAATGTAATGAATTCTTCCTCAAGGCATATCCTCGCTTCCGATTGGGGCGGTTATCCATAGACTCGAAACACATCGTTGAGGCGATTCTAACAAATGTCTACAACATGTTTCTAGGATTAATTATAGAGAAAATACTCTTTGTTTCATATCATATTCTAAATTTGCATTACGCAACACGCCTATACAAATACATTGTCACCTTTTTCGCCAAAAAAAAAAATTTATGATGAAAAATTTTGATTTTTTTCTTCTTTCTGCTCAAAATATAGATTGTGGGCACTCGTTAGAACCGCCTCATCGAGGCGGCTCTAACGAGTACCCACAATCTATATTTTAGAGCAGAAATAAGAAAAATAAGACATTACCCCGGAAAACCTCAGTTTTACTACATGTATATAAAAGTGGGGTTCAAGGGGGTCAAAATTATATAGGCGTGTTTTCGTGATGGATTCTTTAAAACATCAAATTCTTTATAACGGCACAATATTAGGGAACAAATTCTGGCGTTATAACAAGGATCCGCTGTATATCCACCACGTTAAGAATTCCATCACGAAAACACACCTACATGTAAATCTAATTTTAACCTACCCTCCCCCTAACATCCCACTTTTATATAGCCTCGCATTTTATCCCTTTTCCTCAACTCGTTTAAGAAATTCAATAATACATGAACACTCATGTAAGATCCTCTGTATCAATAATTTATTAAACTCGTTGAGGAAAAAGGATAAACTGCTCGGTACAGCCTCGCATTTTATATCTTTTCCTCAATTCGTTTATGAAATTCAATAATACATGATCCTCTATATCAATACTATATTAAACTCGTCGAGGAAAAAGGATAAAATGGTCGCAAAGCCTCGCATTTTATCTCTTTTCCTCAACTCGTTAGATAAATTCAATAATACATGAGCACTCAAAAACGCAAGAATCATATTTATCATATGACATTTAAAAACGCATTTTATGCACGATTGTTTAAAAAAAAAAAAAATGTCAGTCTTCCGCATAAGCAAACGCGACATCGTTTGTAACGTTACGGGACGTATCTATCTAATTTGCATATTTTATCCACTAGCGGATTACGGAATTTATTACATATAGATTATTCATTCTCCTAGTTGAAATATGGGATTTATAAACCGAGGGAGGTAAAACAATCCGATAAAGAAACGAGTGCGAAGCACGAGTTTCTTTAACGGATTGTTTTACCTCCCGAGGTTTATAAATCCCATATTTCAAATAGGAGAAATGTATAATCTGTATATTACATGCACTTCCATAGACTTTTAGGAGAGTTTGGATCTTGAATTTTGGATCTGAATGCCCGTTCAGTTGACTGTTTACAGCTCATGTAAACGGTTCAATCAGCGAAGTGTTACAGAATCTGGGTGGAAGAACAACTGGATGGGCGCCATTTTGAAAGCGCTTTCTACAGTTTTGAACAAAAATAGAAGAAACAAAGTGTTTCAGTGATAAAACAAGTAAAACGTTAGATTAAATAAAGCAAAACTTACATCCTAATCAATGGTCATATCCATGTTTTCTTTTGTTTCAGCGTCGCATCCAACTCAAACGTCACGCATTCTGAACGTCTGTTGATATTTCTTAGACGCCATTACAATGACGCCATGAATAACGTCGCCGTGATTGAAACTTTCCCGCGTTTGAATAGAACAATTTCACTGCAAAGCGGTATCTCGTATCTTGTACATAAAGTAGTTCCAGCTGAAGGGATTTATTTCCCCGGCTAAGAGGAAATATTTCTTTTTAGCAAAAAGGAAAATACCAAGTTTATGTCTGATAGAAATCATGGTATTTCTCTGTAATGCATGTAATATATGACGTTATTACACTCTCAGACGCGACTTCATATGATAAAACTGCTTATATATATACGAAAAGTGTAAACAGGTAAACTGACCACTGGGTCGTTAAACTAAAAACTGGCAATATAAACAGAATGTAAATGCATTAACTAGACGAAGCGTAATATTTTTTTATTTAATCACTGGAATTTACAAGGTTTATTTCTAGCCTTGGTGACATACATGTAATATCAGGGTGCTGGGTTGGGTGAACAGATCCTAATTTCCCTTATGTACAGACGCAGGTAGAAGGCGTTAAAGATAACCTTATACATCATTTCCACCACCGATCAATATTTTTGGTTTGGTTTTACGGCCCTTTCAAGATTATTTCACTCATATCGAGCCGATCGTTAATCAGAGGTGGGCGAAAACCGGAGTACCCGGAGAAAAAACACCTGACCTTCCGCTGCAGAACTTGGCGTCTCACATGTCCACCGATCAATATTGTTTTGTTGATCGCATATTTTTGTCACCAACTCTGCATAGTTGTTCACATACACTTTTGTATTGTCATCCTGAAAATAAATCAAAGCACTGAGAGTACTGGTAAGTGCATCGGGAAAACATGCTCATATAATTTTGATCCCCTTGAAACCCACTTTTATATAGTAAAACTGGGGTTTACTGGGGTAAACTTTATTTTTCTATTTTTGCTCTAAAACTTAGATCGTGGGTACTCGTTAGAATCGCCTCGATGGGGCGGTTCTAACTTATACCCACAATCTATATTTTGAGCAGAAATAAGAAAAATATTACAATTTTGCATTTCAAAATTTTCATTTTTTCGGCGGTATAAGTTTCAATGTATTTGTATAGGCGCATTTTCGTAATGAGCTTGTCTGTGAGTGTAGGCTGGGAAAACAGTCCTTGACTCATACTTACACTGTTTCGTTTAACCCTTAAATCCAAGTTTTTAAGCAAAAAAATTAAACCCTGTTGCGATGTCGCGATCTGCGGCGTCTGATCTGGGTTTATTTTCACTGTTTGCCAGTTTTGCACGAGTTTGATTCCAGGTCAGATTGGAATAGGCCTAAAAAAATAGATGTATTTCCGCTAACCCGACCGACCCTGATTTTCCGTGCCAACCATGCAATTTTTGTGGTCTTCCGGAAAAAAAAATATATTTTCTTACCTACGTACCTTAATATTTTCTAGCACTTTCGATAAAATATCTTAAACTGCCCCCCCCCCCCCCGAAAAAAAGGGGAGCATAACTAGTACTTAAAATCCTGTTATTTTGCGTCCTTGATGCTCTTAACCTCATTAGTTGAATGTTTTCTGGTAATATGGCTGGAATTAAGGCTTTTAAAGATTTTTGCTCTTCTTCCATCAAATAAAAAGATGGCAAAAATAACTAGATGACGCAGTCGATGGTATACTATCGCAAATACCCGTTTTTTTCTATGAATAACACTAAAGATATGACAAAGTCATACTTTTTGGACTTTGACCTTGGGGCCATGTATACCAGTGTCATCTACATCCCATGTACTAGCCACAGGCAAAGTTTAAAAAGTGTACCTTAACCGGTTTCAGAGGAGATCCATTCCAAAGAAACGTGACGGACTTACGTACACACACACACATACATACATACATACATACATACATACAGACCCACGGACTGACAGACACTCGACTCTGACACGAAAACAATATGCTCGATTTTTCTTCGAAAAAGCGGGTATAAATAGTTTAATCGCCCTACCGACCCTAATTTGTTTCGGCATGTTAGCGGAAACAGCTATTTTTAGGCCGTATTCACTCGTAAGTTATTTGCTCTTTGATATCTCATACACATTTAATGGGGGAAAAAGTCACAATGGCGGCTATATTTTTGATTTGATTGTCATCAAACGTGTAAAAGTTCGAATTTTGGCCAGAGACATTAGGACAACACATCCGTGTGACATTATCACGTAAACACGACTATATAATTCTGACCCCCTTGAACCCAACTTTTATATGGTGCAACTGGGGTTTACAGGGGTAAACTTTATTTTTCTTATTTCTGCTCTAAAATATGAAGTGTGGGTACTCGCAAGAACCGCCTCGAGGAGGCGGTTCTAACGAGTGCCGGTAATTTATATTTTTAGCACAAATAAGACAAATATCATAAATTTTCATCTTAAGGTTTTCATTTTTCGGCGATAAAAGATACAATGTATTCGCATAGGCGTGTTTTCGTAATGTATTGCGTCCTGACATATCTCCCCAACGTCTTTTAATTTTCTTCCTATTTTTCTGGTAAAAGTTCGTGCTATTTTACTTATTTTTACTCAAACCAGAGGTGGTGGGTGCTCGCTAGAACAGCCCCATTGAAGCGGTTCTATCGAGTACCCAAAACCTTTGTCAGAACCGCCTAATTGAGACGGTATTAACGAGTACCCAAAACCTACATGCATGTCTTGGAGCAGAAATATGAAAAATATTTATACCCCTGTTAACCCAGTTTTCTCTATATAAAGTAGGGTTTAGAGGGGTGTTCATTACACGGACGTATTATTCATCACGAGATACTTACTTACCCGTTAGTCCGCAATAGATTTATAACGGGGGTGGGGGGGGGGGGGGAGGGGGGGAGGGGGGGATGTTACCGGCCCGATAAATTTTTGATAGAATCTTCATCAGAACTAACGAGGACAGGCATGAAATCTTTGAATTTGGACCTAGTTTCGGCTAGTGACATGAGAGTTACCAACCCTTATGAAAATGTTGTTTAGATGATTGCAATTTCATGTTTTGATGGAATCGTCATCAAACTTGCAGGATATGGGGACATATATAAAACCTTGGACAAGTTTGATTTTTGGACAGGTAGGACCTTTCATAACGTGAACAATTCCGTGAAATAAAGACCCCCTAAACCCAAATTTATATAGTGAAAACTGCGGTTGACGGGGGTAAACATTATTTTCCTTATTTCTGCTCCAAAACATATGTTGTGGGTACTCATTAGAACCGCCTCAGGTTCTAACGAACACAAAAAACCTATAGTTGGAATATAAATAAGAACAATATCAAAAATTTTCATCAGAAAAAATACCTTTTTTTTTGAGATTTGAAAAATGCACTATATCACACGGATGTGTTATCGTAATGCAAAATTATGTAACTATCTGCCCTTTAGCCTCACATAGACACAACATTGGAAAGTGTTGTGTGACCGATAGCGACTTCTGTTGTTATCTATTCTCTATCAAACTTGTAGATAACGAAGACATGCAAAAATCTCGAAAAAAAAGTTGAATTTCGGCCTAGTTTGGACTACTTGCACGGGAGCTACCCGCCCTGGAGGGCCCCATAGACCATTACGGAAACACGCCTATACACATACACTGTAACCTTTATCGCTGAAAAAAATGAAATTTGTAAGATGAAAAATTGTGATATTTTTCTTACTTCTGTTCAAAATATAGTTGCGGTTCTAACGAGTACCCACAATCTTTATTTATGAGCAGAAATAAGAAAAATAAGGTTTACCCCCGCAAACCCAAGTTTTACTATATAAAAGTGGGGTTAAAAAGGGGTCAAAATTATATAGGCGTGTTTTCCTGATGCTTAGGAAAATGTTGTCCGGATGACACCGTTTTGATTTTGATAAAATCCTCATCATACTTACCATCACGAAAGCATGTCTATATAATTTTGACCCCTTTGAACCCCACTTTTATACATTAAAAATGGGGTTTACAGGGGTGAACCTTATTTTTCTTATTTCTTCTCTAAAATATAGATTGTGGGTTCTCGTTAGAACCGCCTCGATGAGGCGGATCTAACGGGTACACACAATCTATATTCTGAGCAAAAATAAGAAAATGTCATAATTTTACCTCTTTAAATTTTCATTTTGTTTTTTCGGCGGTCAAGTTTACAATGTTTATGTATAGGCGTGTTTTCGTAATGCTTTTGATTTGGACAGCCTTAAAATCTCGGACAATCTCGGACAATTTCGGACAAGCTCGGACAATTTCGAGTTTGGGTTGGATCGGACTACTCACACGGGAGTTACTTGCCCAATAGTCCCCCATAGACATATAATGGGAAATCTTTTTCTTGCACACCAGACAAGGAATTCCGTGATGTTACCCTGGGATAGAAATTTATGTTCTGACCCTGGTGTTCCGACCCAGGCAACTAACATAATGCGCTTCAATTCTATTCAACTGCCGGAACTACTTCCGAACTACTTTTTATTTTGTAAACAATATACATGTGCGAGCTGTCAAAACTAACCGGAGGTGTTGTGCAAGAAAAAGAATCCAATATGGGGAGGGATGACCGTGCTGAGTGGAACCTCGGCGTAGCCTGGGTTCCGCTCAGCACGGTCATCCCGAGGGTTGGAAACGCCCATCTACAACAGAACCCCATATAAGATTCTTATAGTCCGGGACATTACGATAACATATCCGTGTGATATAGTACATTTTTCAAACCACAAAAAGGGTATTTAGTCTGATGAAAATTTGTTATACTTTTCTTATTTATACTCCAAACAAAGGTTTTGGGTGCTCGTTAGAACCGCCTCATTGAGGCGGTTCTAACGAGTACCCAAAACCTATGTCTTGGAGCAGAAATAAGGAAAATAATGTTTACCCCGTAAACACCAGTTTTCTCCTATATAAAGTTGGGTTTAGGTGGGGGGGTCTTAATTTCACGGACTTGTTCACGTGATAGAGAAAGTGATTATATTTTATTGTATTCTGACCAAACTTACAGGTTATGAGGGCCGCTATAATCTCTTGGACAACTTCGAATTTAGGACAGTTCGGTTTTGGTCGCATGAGTGCGGCTTGCCCTTTATTGAACTCCTATAAACTTCAAATAGGGAAACTGTTGCAGCTAACGGGGACAGGCATGACATCTCAGAAAAGTTCAATTTTGACCTAGTTTCAACTATTGGCTTGAGCGTTACCTGTATTTGAGGGCTTCATAGACTTATAGATTTATATTGAGAGGCTTGTTACCAATCGGAGTCTAACTGTTGGTTTTCTTTTGCACCAGCATTTCTTTTGTTTCTTGCTGTCGAGTCCTCACCGTTGTTTCATCTCTGTGGCTGTTTGATTGCTGTGTTCACGGAGATGTTGCACTGATGAGTTAGGAGGCCTTCATGCGGACTGAACAAATTACGCGACGGAAGTAAGGACGAGGATTGTTGTCACGCAACCCCCCCCCCCCCCAGTGGATTTCGTTTCCGCTGACCGTTCCAAGGCGGTACTTCTGTCGCGGTTTATTTTTGTTATGGTTTGTCTTTGGGTGCTTGTGTCTCTTATATTATTTTATTTTGGATTGCCTTTTGGCCATTTTGGGGGAAAGTAACAATTCTTTTGGCTTTCCGCTATTGATGTTTCAATTAGTGTTTGTCGTTTCATGTTTGTGTTTCTTTCCCTTTGGTGTCTCTGATGGTATCTGTGGGTTAATTGTATCGATTCCTGATCAGTGCCTCCACTTCTATTTAGGAAAAATGTTGTCCGGATGATTGCAGTTGCCTTTTTGGATGGAAACTTCATTAGACTTGCAGGTTATGGGCACAGCTATAACATATTGGGCACGTTTGATTTAAGAAATAGATCAGCTCTAACTGTAATTTGTTGAGTAATAAATCACAGTTTGGAGGTCAGTTGTAAAGTAGATCAAATCACGAGCGCGCGTGATTTGTCTTCTTACAACTGACCGACAAACTGTGATTTATTACTCAACAAATCACAAACTTGAGCTGTTCTATTTCGATTCTAACAGGCTGAAAATCGGCAATAATGCTGTTGTTTCCTTAAAAAATATCACATCTTTTCGCCATTGTTAGAAGAAATCCCGCTAAAATTATCCACTGAAACACATGCATTTATATCCTATTCTAACATTTTCAATGCGAGAAAATGACGTTTCACCGTCTAACGTCAAGGAGATCGACTATTGACGTCATAAATTTGCAGTTTTTAATGACGTCACTCGTCGCGCTCTTCCTTGGCGTGATTTGTTGTAGAACAAAACATTTCCCATTGCCTATATAGGCGCGCTGTGTTAGAATTACTATTCAAATGAATTACTTGCACTTTAATCTCTCTTAATTGGGTAACCTTTTTATTTTTTATTTATTCTTGTATGTTCAAAGGAGACAAGTTTGTGATTTCTTGTTTGCAAAGGGGAGACAAGATTGTTACTTCTTGTCTGTAAAAGGGAAACACTTTCATTTCGTCTTGATTGTACAAAGGAAACTATTTATGTATTCTTGTTTGTACAAAGGAGACCCGTTTGTTACTTCCTGTTTTGATTGTACACGAGTAACATTTTTTTTTGTATATTCTTGATTGTACAAGGGAATCATTTTAGTTACTTTTTGTTTGAACCAACAACACGCCTACATAATTTTGACCCCCTTGAACCCCACTTTTATACAGTAAAACTGGGGTTTACAGGGGTAAACCTAATTTTTCTTATTTTTGCTCTAAAATATAGAGTGTGGTTACCCGTTAGAACCGCCTCGATGAGACGATTATAACGTATATCCACAATCTATATTTTGAGCAAGAAAATGTGAGCAGAAATAAAAAAAAATATCACATTTTTTCATCTTAAAATGTTCGGTTTTTTGGCAGTAAAGTTTACAATGTGTTTGTATATGCGTGTTTTCGTAATTCCAGCCTAGCTACACTCAGAGACAATCGAACAACCTGTATAGAAAGTGGGTACCCGATAGAACCGCCTTGATGATGCGGTTCTACCGAGTACCCACAATCTATGTTTTGAGTTTTACCCTAAAATATAGATTGTGGATACTCGTTATAACCGCCTCGATGAGGCGGTTCTAACGAGTACCCACAATCTATATTTTGAGCACAAATAAGAAAAATATCACAATGTTTCATTTTAAAATTTTAATTTTTTCGGCAATAAAGGTTACAATGTATTTGTAAAGGCATGTTTTTCGTAATGGGAGACATTTTTGTTAATTCTGATTTGAACAAGGGTAACTTTCTTTTGTGTGTTTCTTCTTGATTGTACAAGGATGAGAATTTTATTTATTCTTGTTTTGTTTGTTTGTATAGAAGTTTTACGGCCCAGTCAACATTTATTTTAGGCTATTTTCGAGCCGGTCAGTTTACCTATCCACACTTTCCTAGGCAGACTTATACGTAAGCGGTTAACCAGCACAGTGCCTTTTCTTTCGCCAGAAACTGAAAACTGCCTTTCTTGAATCAGCGGAATGGAGATAATGACCGTAGAAAATATTTCATGATCAATCTCCGCGAAAGAATGTTGCCGACCCGGTAGGTATCGAACCCGCGTCCTCCTGGTCACCAGGCAGACGCGCATCCGACTGAGCTATCGATGTCGGCTATTTATTCTTGTATGTACAAAGGCGAAAGATAGTGATTTCTTGTTTGCACAAGGGAGACTAGATTGTTACTGTTTGTCTGTACAAGGGAAACCAGTTTTATTTCTTCTTGATTGTACAGCGGAAACAATTTCGTTTATTCCTGTTTGTACAAAGGAGACCGTTGTGGCCTCAAGCCTCTGTCGAGCCACATTTGAGAAGTCAAGTTCAGCAGTGGAAGGACAGGTGGTTTTTCTCAGGGTACTCCGGATTTCGCCCACCTCAGGTAAGCCATCAGCTCGAAATAAGTAAAATAATCTTGATAGAGTCGTACATGTAAAACGAAAAAAAAAAAAAAAAAACATAGATAAAAGCAACCAAATAACAATAAGAAATTGTTAACCTAATGGGAAAGATATAAGATTCTTGCACACCAGACACGGAAATCCGCGATTTTACCCTGGGATAGAAATTTATGTTCCGACCCTGGTGTTCCGACCCAAACTCGAATATAATCGCGTGTTTGATAAATGCACTGGTTGATTATACAACCTTATGCGCGGCGTCGTCATGCGTGACGTCACTAAACATTCCTGTCGTGTCATCACAAAATGGCGGACGTCGGTAACCGAAGTGACAGCAGCATTAAAAATTCGCAATAGAAATGGAAGGTATGCAAGAAAAAGAATCCTATATGGGTTTGAGGGGTGGATAGAAAAATCCGTCCCTCGGGATCACGGTCCGGCATCACTCGGCAAGCCTCGTGATGCCGGACAGTGTCCCTCGGGATGGATTTTTCCATCCACCCCTCACACTCATATAAGATTCTTATAATCTGATATGGGGTTCTGTTGTAGATGGGCGTTTCCAACCCGAATGATGGCCGTGCTGAGCAGAACCGAGGCTACGCCGTTCTGTTGTAGATGGGCGTTTCCAACCCGAGGGATGGCCGTGCTGAGCGGAACCAAGGCTACGCCGAGGTTCCGCTCAGCACTGTCATCCCGAGTGTTGGAAACGCCCTTCTACAACAGAACCCCGTATTGGATTCTTTTTCCTGTACAACACCTCCCAAACATTTCTTTTTATTTTTAACGTTTCATTTTTGGCGTACTATATTTTTCATTTTTTTTTAACAATAATCGTGGTATTCATCCGCTGTTTTGCCGGTTAGTTTTTGACAGCTCGCACATGTATAAAAGTGGTGCGGAAGTAGTTCCGGCAGAACAATTGAAGCGAACTTATGTTAGTTGCCTGAGTCGGAACACCAGGGTCAGAAAATAAATTTCTATCCCAGAGTAAAATCACGGATGTCCTTGTCTGGTGTGCAAGAATTTCTTTTCTTTCATAGTAGATCCACGTGTATCTAATAGTGTCACCACGGAATATGTATCCAAGCCCGTTAGAGGTTTCACCATCTTAACGCACCGTTTCACTGGGTTGTATTGATCTTGTTTAAATATGATAATATATCAAAGCACTGACAACACTGGCGGGTCGATTGTCCCTGCGATGGTCCTGAGCGGTGTCTAAGACTGTTATCTCTTCCGTTAACCCTAATTGTCCTTTACTGTAAGCGAACACTGTAGAGTCTGATCAGACGCGGCATTCTGTGGCGTCTGATCTGGGTTTACACTGTTCAACAAACCCAACACATGATTCCTGCTCGTATAAATGCCACTCCTACCCAACACTAAGAATTGCACGACTATTGGTTATTTATAGCGGTTACCGTTATCAGGGGTTTCCCAAATCAATGATAGTCACGTGGACTCCAGGTCTGCAAGAGATTTTGTGCTTGGTAACTTTTGGTCGACTGATAAACAACCGACCCCAAAACTTCATCACAGTTAAACCCTTGGAAGTCAACCCAAACACTGCAGCCAGTATTAGGGTAAAACCTTTTTTCAAACATCATTTGAGCATGTCAGTAAGAAGAGATCAAACAGTGTCTCGCCAGAGGTTCAGTCGAGCCTGTGCACAAACAGAGCCTCACCAGAGGTTCAGTCGAGCCTGTGCACAAAGGTTAAGAGTATCTCGCCAAAGGTTAAGACGAGCCCTGTGCACCAGCAGTGTATCGCTAGATATTCAGGCGAGTCTGTGCATAAACAGTGCACAAACAGAGCCTCGCCATAGGTTCAGTCGAGCCCTGTGCATAAGCAGCGTATCGCAAGATATTCAGCCGAGCCTGTGCATAAACAGTGTCTTGCCAGAGGTTCAGTCGAGCCTGTACACAAACAGTGTCTCGCCAGAGGTTCAGTCGGGCTTGTGCAAAAACAGTGTCTCGCCAGAGGTTCAGTCGGGCTTGTGCAAAAACAGTGTCTCGCCAGAGGTTCAGTCGAGCCTGTGCAAAAACAGTGTCTCGCCAGAGGTTCAGTCGGGCTTGTGCAAAAACAGTGTCTCGCCAGAGGTTCAGTCGAGCCTGTACACAAACAGTGTCTCGCCAGAGGTTCAGTCGGGCTTGTGCAAAAACAGTGTCTCGCCAGAGGTTCAGTCGGGCTTGTGCAAAAACAGTGTCTCGCCAGAGGTTCAGTCGAGCCTGTACACAAACAGTGTCTCGCCAGAGGTTCAGTCGAGCCTGTACACAAACAGTGTCTCGCCAGAGGTTCAGTCGGGCTTGTGCAAAAACAGTGTCTCGCCAGAGGTTCAGTCGAGCCTGTGCAAAAACAGTGTCTCGCCATAGGTTCAATCGAGCCTGTGCACAAACAGTGTCTCGCCAGAGGTTCAGTCGAGCCTGTGCAAAAACAGTGTCTCGCCAGAGGTTCAGTCGAGCTTGTACACAAACAGTGTCTCGCCAGAGGTTCAGTCGGGCTTGTGCACAAACAGTGTCTTGCCAGTGGTTCAGTCGAGCCTGTGCACAAACAGTGTCTCGCCAGAGGTTCAGTCGAGCCTATGCACAAACAGTGTATCGCCAGAGGTTCAGACGAGCCTGTGCACAAACAGTGTCTCGCCAGAGCCTTTGCTAATCACTGACATGTAGACTAGAAACCAAACTTTGATGTAAATTCGTGGAAGAAGGCATACATGTAGCGAACTGCCACATAGATCGGAGACTGCTGAGAGAATTTTGCACATCGGTCTGCTCTTGGTCTCAGCCAGCAATTACCGGAGTGCTGCCTTAAACTTATAGCATGTGCATGCATGAGTGCTCTCACGCTTGCAAAATAAACATATATAGAGGATCTTACATGAGTGTTCATTTGAATTTATTAAACGAGTTGAGAAAAAAGGGATAAAATGCGAGGCTGTGCCGAGCATATTATCCCTTTTCCTCAACAAGTTTAATAAATTCAATAATACATGAGCACGAATGCAAGATTCTATTTATCATATGGCATTTAAAACGCATTTCATTCAGGATTGTTTCACAAAAATGCTAATACTCCACCAATAGTAAACGCAACGTCGTTAAGAACGTCGTAGATGTAACGTTACGGGGCGTATCTACAGTTAAGATTGAGAAGAACTTTACAGCGCACACGCATTTGTTTCGCGTTTGTAACGCGCGAGATTCGCACTCGTGATTCACGCGTTTCACTTGCGAATGACGTTTTAGCCAATCAATTGCTTTTATGAATAACGCGATATTGCGTGTAAATCGCGATTGTTGACCAGCCAATCAAACATGAGTGTCGAAAACGCAGATAGTGCACATTCACAGACTGCTTCGCGTTTCAAAAGCAACCAATCAGTACCGCGTAACTATTTCACACTTATCCTTCTTTTTTGTTTCTTTTTTTCTATTTCTTCAAATTTTCCTTATTCCATATATTTTTTTTTTTTTCAGTTTGAACATAACAAATCTGGCGGACTAGTAAATTATCCATTTACATTTGCCTGGGGCTAAAGGGTAAAATACAGGTACTGAGTCGTGATTGAAGTTGACTGTCAAAATGCAGGATGTTTATTGACCAAAAGTTTTATGACACCCAGGTGCAACTTGGGGGGCTATAAAGATATCAGCTTAAAACAACATCTCATTATCGTCATTTATTCTAGATGTCCGAAATAACCAATGTTCTTTCACTCATAGAAGCGGCCCAATTTTCAATTAATTATTTTTGTAATTTTCATTTATTTTGTTTAATTAACTCGGAGAATCAAGTTGCATTTTCTTCGATATTTATTTTGAAATGCCTGAACCTTTTGCATTAAATGTAGGCCCTGATCAGAGGCCTACGTCTGCTGCGTCTGATCTGGGTCTGCATGGTTTTTGCCATTTGGCACAAATGGAATCTTCCACCTTATTAATAGAGCAAGTCCATTTCAAAATTAAAGTTGAAGTTTTGTTTTCTTTGTTCATTTTGGCATACCGAGTAGGTCCTGATAAGACGCCTACTCCAACTAGGTCTGATCTGGATCTGCACTTCATTTTGCCATTTGGATCTTTCACCTTGTTAAAAGCACAAGATCGTTTCAAAATTTAAGAGTGTGAGGGTGTGTTTTCTTCAAAATTTATTTTGAAAATATTTGAAGCTTTTTGAAACAATGTAGGCCCCGATCAGGTGCCTATTTCTGTTGCGAATGATCTTGGTCTGCACAGTTTGCTAATTGGCGCCGAATGGCATCTTCCACTTTGTAAATAGCACAAAACCATTTCGAAATATAAGAGTGTGAGGTTGTCTTTTCTTCACAATTTCCGAAATAATTGATGTTCCGTCACTCACAGAAGCAGCTCATTTATTTAATTACTTATTGCTGTAATTTTCATTTATTTTGTTTGCATTAACACATTTGTTTTACCAAATGGAATTTTCCGCCGAACATACATTTTTTTATCGAAATTTATTGGGAAATAACTGAACATTTCGTAATCTTCTATAATCTAGGCCCTGATCAGACACCTACTTCTGCTGCGCCTGACCTGGGGCATTTTTACTATTACCATTTTTCCCATTTTCTTCAAAATTTAATAAATTTGAAAAAAAAAAAATCCTGAACTTTTTCCAAACAGTGTAGTTCCTGATCAGACGTTAATTCTGTTGCATTTGATCTGGGTTTGCACTTTTTTTTCAATTGGCGCCAAACGGATTCTTCCACCTTGTAAATAGCACAAGACAAGTTCAAAATTTAAAAGAGTGAGGTTATGTTGTTTTCAAAAATATTATGAAAATGTCTGAAGCTTTAGGAAGCAATGTAGGCCCTGATCAGACGCCTAGTTTTTCTGCATCTGAACTGGGCCTGCACTGTTTGCCATTTGGTGCTAAACTTTATGAACTTTAAGAAATGTGCGTATTTCAGCCTTTAACTTTTTCCTTATTTTTTATTTATGTGCTTATATATTCATTTATTTGTCTTTGATCCAAACAGAGATTGTTGGAACTTCATTGCGAAAATACGCCTATTGATTTTTTACCACCAAAACTGAACATTTTCCGTTATTTTAATATTTCTGCACAAGACATAGGTTATTGTACTCGTTAGAACCGACTCGGCGAGGCGGTTCTGACGAGTACCCACAATCTATATTTTGTGCAGAAATAAGAAGAATATGTAACCCCTTAAATTCCAATTTTACTGTTTAAAATTGGGGATTAACGGGGTCAAATATGTATAGGTGTGTTTCAAGATGTGTTAGAAACACCATAAACACCCATTAAATGGCGGTTCTGATGAGCGCCCACAAACAAGTAAATAGACGTGACTTGTCAAACAAATATCCCAGGATAAACGATTACCCTCTTGGTTCCCTACACCATATGCATCAGAATACCCCGAGTGTTTATTATCTCTAAACTGCCAGACATTAGGGTGTTATGCAATCTAAAATATGTCTTTAAATGTAAATATTATTGTGTGTGTTTATCCGAAGAAATCACTACTGATAAGAGAGGCCAATACCGCCATTAATTTGTGAATGAATAAAAAAAATAAAATAAAGAATATTGGTCAAACATACGAGCTAAGAGGATTTTGATTGGTCCGTGCTCTTTCGCATTCACGCGGTTTATCTTCGCTTACCTGTCTTATTCTTACTGGTTGGAATTCTCTCGCAAAGAAACGCGTATTGAGTTAACATAACGCGTTACCAATAATCACTTTCATTGGCTGATATTAAACGCGTTGCAATCGCGTATGAACGCGATGAACCGCGTATTGAAACCCGAAAATTTTACACGCGCGCAATGCGCGTATGTCCCGCGGACAAAACGCGAAAATGGTTAGGTTCTTCTCGAGCTTAACTGTAGCTAATTTGCAAATTTAATCCACTAGTGGATTATCGAGTTTATTACATGGCGTTATTACATTCTCAGACACGACGTATGATAAATTCGTGGTTAACATGCTGTTGACTTTGCCCTTATAATACAGCACATCTAGTGTTCTTTTTTTTCATGTTTTTGTTAGACGGCAAGCTGGAAGGATTTTATTTTCATAAGATTAACCAAGAATGCGAAATGAAAGAATAACCTAGAATGCGAAATGAAAAGGTAAACCTAGAATGTGAAATGAAAGAAACCGTAAATGTAGGTATGTAGTACAAGAGGTTGTAATTGGTAGTCAAAGACCGGTAATTTTATTTTTATGTTACATTGGAGAAAACATTTGGATGTCCTTATTTGTAATCTGCGACTGTTATACACTTATATATTAACTGACGCATGATTGCAACATACACGTGATATGTTTTGTCAGTTTACTTTCCAGTCCATCACGTGAACAAGTCCCCTTAAACCCCACTTTATGTAGAGGAAACTGGGGTTTATGAGGGTACACATTATTTTTCTTATTTCTGCTCCAAGACAACGGTTGTGGGTACTCGGAAGAATCGCCTCAATGAGGCGGTTCTAACGAGCGACCAAAACCTATGTTTGCAGTGTAAATAAGAAATATATCTTGGATTTTCATCAGAAAAGTAGTCATTTTGGAGACAGGAAAATATGCACTATAAAGCATGGGCGTGCTATCAAAATGCCACATGCTACACAAATTAGTGAGTGCTGAGCGTAGACTCAAATTTTTGTGTAAAAGCTAATTCTTGTACTGGCTTGCAGTTTGGCATGGCCTAGCATCTGAGCAGTAGGCAAGGACTGCGGTAGAAATTCTTCACATTCATTGTTTTTTTTTTTCTCCGATGATCCTCTCTGCCATCTCACCAACAATCCCTTCTATCTCTCCGTCTCTAGGAGACGAAACAAAATGACCCACAAAGGTTGACGTTCTTAAAGCCCTAACACAATCAAAATCACCTGCTGGTTGATTTACTTTGAGTTTCAACGTAATTCGTGTGCCTACCTTGAAAGTCCTCTTCTTGTTCCCCAATATATATTCTTTTTCAGGTAGCCAGGTAGTCCAGAAGACCTTAACATGACTGTCCAGATCTAGGCCCACAGCTTGTGTATAAAATTGACCTAGAAAACGAAGACCAGGGGCCAGTTGTTCGAAACTAACGACGTCGTTAGTTAACGTATTATTAAATCTTTGAGCATTTAATGCGGTAAATATGCTGCTATTTTTGCTGAAAAAATGTGAGCAAGCTGCTCACATTTTTTTCAGCGAAAATACCAAAAATGTGCATTTGCAAAAGCTGCTCACATTTTTTTCAGCAAAAATACCAAAGTTTTAGATATTGTACTTGCTAGAACAGTTAACAATTTGACCACTAACGAGGCTTTGAACAAATGGCCCGAGATATTTGATGTGTTTGTTTTTATTGAGGTTCACGTCCCTGTCAACACTGTTTAGTCATTTTGGAGATGTTGCTTCCGCTTCAGATGCGTGGGACTCTTATCCGACACTGTGATAAAATGACATCTCAAGTCTTCTTCCAGAAGAGACCGCTAGGATTTAAGGACTAGTACCACATTGCCTGGGCAGGCTTAGCTCTTCAACTTGAGGTAGTCCGAAGATTTTCAAGTTGGCCAACATGGAAGCCATCTTAAATAACAGAACAAAATTACTTCAGCAATTCTGAATCTCCATGATGCCTCCAATCAAGTTTCAGATCCATAAAATCTTTGGTTCAGGAGGAGATGTAGTTTGAAGAATTTCAAGATAGCCACCATGGTGCCAATCTTGTATATCGGAATGGAACAATTTTAGCAAATCAGAATTTCTATGTCACGCGAATGCCTCCCAACAAGTTTCAGCTTGATCTGACCACTGGTTTTGGAGGAGATGTCTTTTGGAGAATTACAAGATGTGCTCCGTGCGCAGCCATCTTGGATATCTAAACAGAACAAGTTCAGCAAATCCGAATCTCCATGTCGCTCCAATGCTTCCCATCAATTTTCAGCTCAGTCCAACCCTTGGTTCGGGAAGAGATGCCATTTGAAGAATTTTAGAATGGCCGCCATAGTGGCCATCTTGGATATCGAAACAGAACAATTTTAACAAATCCAAATATACATGTCATCCTGATACCTCCCACCAAGTTTCAGCACAACTGGACATTTGGTTCGGGAGGTTTAAAAATATCGAGATGACCACTTGGTCACAGGAAGGAACCAGTTTAGCTAATCTGAATCGCCATGTCATTCCGATGCATCCCATCAAGTTTCAGCTCACTTCGACCTTTTGTTTCGGAGATGCTGTTTGAAGAAATTCAAGATGGTGACCGTGGCAGCCATCATGGATATCTGAACGGAAGTATTTAAGCAAATCTGAATCTCCATGCACTCCGATGCCTCCCATTCAGTTTCATCTCAATCCAACCTTTGGTTCGGGAGGAGATGTTGTTTGAAAAATTTCTAGATGGCCGCCATGGCGGCCGTCTTTGGATATCGGAATGGAACGAGTTTAGCAAATCTGAATCTCCATGTCACTTGGATGCCTCCTATCAAATTTCAGCTCAATTCTACCTTTGTTTCGGAAGGAGATGTCGATTGAGGACTTTGTAGATGGCTGCCTTTGTAGCCATCTTGGACCGCGGAACGGAACGATTTAAGCAAATCGTAATCACCATGTTACTCCGATGCCTCTAATCAAGTTTCAGCTCAATTCGACCTTTGGTTAGGGTTGAGATGTTGTTTGAAGAATTTCAAGATGGCAGCCATGGCGGCCATCTTGAAAATCCGAACGGAACCATTTTAGCAAATCTGAATTTCCATGTCACCCGATGTTTCCCATCAAGTTTCAGTTCAATTCGACTTTTACTTCGAGGGGAGATGTCATTTGAAGAATTTCAAGATGGCCGCCATGTCGGCCCTCTTCGATATTGGAACAGAACGATTTTAGCAAATCTGAATTTCCATGTCACTCCATTAAGTTTCAGCTCAATTCGACCTTTGGTTCAGGAGGAGATGTCACTTTTAGAATTTCAAGATGACCGCAATGGCGACCATCTTGAATATCGGAACGGAACGATTTAAGCAACTATCAATATCCATGTCACCCAGATGCCTCCCATCAAGTTTCAGCTCAATTCATCCTTTGGTTCGGGAGTAGATGTCGCTTGAAGAAATGGCGGCCATCTTGGATATCTGAACGGAACGATTTTAGCAAATCTGAATCTCCATATCAGCCCGATGCCTTCCATCAAGTTTCAGCTCGATTCGACATTTGGTTCAAGAGGAGATGTCGTTTGAAGAATTTCGAGTTGGTTACCATGGTGGCCATCTTGGAAATCCCAACGGAACCAGTTTAGTAAATCTGAATCTCCGGGTCATAAGGATGCCTCCCACCACGTATCAGGTTAATCAAACTTCCGGTTTGGGAGGAGATGTAAAACATGTGAAAAGTTAACGACGGACGGACGACAGCGACAGACGACGGACAACAGGCCACGACATAAGCTTACCTGGAGGTAAGAGCAAGCTCCAGGTGAGCTCATAAGGGACACATTACGCAAACACGCCTATACAAATACATTGCCACCTTTATCGCCGAAAAAATGAAAATTTTATGATGAAAAATTGTGATATGTTTCTTATATCTGCTCAAAATATAGATTGTGGGCACTCGTTAGAACCGCCTCATCGAGGCGGTTCTAACGAGTACCCACAATCTATATTTTAGAGCAGAAATAAGAAAAATAAGGTATACCCCCGGAAACCCCAGTTTTACTATATAAAAGTGGGGGTGAAGGGGGTCAAAATTATATAGGCGTGTTTTCGTGATGAATACAGAAGCACAGAAAGACCGAAATCGAATGCCGGCTATGTGCCTGGTGTCGGTGGGCATGCTGTTTGGACATTGCTCGTAGTGGCTTTTAAATAGCTATGGCTATAGAAGATCTTACATGAGTGTGCATGTATTATTGAATTTATTAAACACTTTGAGGAAAAGGGATAAAATGCGAGGCTTTCAATAATAAATGAGCACGAATGCAAGATTCTATTTATCATATGACATTTTAAACGCGTTTTTTCACGATTGTTTGATAAAAATGTCACTATTCCGCCATTAGTAAACGCGACGTCGTTAAGGACGTCGCACATGTAACGTTACGGGGCGTATCTAACTAATTTGCATATTTAATCCACTAGTGAATTATTGGATTTATTATGCTCCCCGAAGAATTCGTCCGTGCGTCCGTGTGTCCGTGAGTCCTGCGTCCGTCCCGCTCTTGTCTACGCAAATTCTCAGAAACTACTGGGCGGATTTCAAGGAAACTTCATGGGACTATTAAGTATCGAAGGTGGATGCGCATATCACCTGCGTGTTTTGGTTCGATAAATTTTCCAACAGTTATGGCCCTTTGATGAATTCTGCATGAAAAATAGGGTACTGTTCGTGTTTACGCAAATTCTCAGCAACTACTTGCAGAAATTCAACGAAACTTCAATGGAACCTTAAGCAGCAATAGGGGATGCGCATATTATTCGTGGTATCTGGTTAGATGATTCGTCACAGAGTTATGGTACTTTGTTTAAAGCTGCAGTGTAAGGTCACTGTGGCTATTTTTTAGAAAAACATTGTCATCACTCTGGTGCTTACATTTATTGATGGATTTTAATATAACTTCACACAAATGTTGGGTATGATAATATCTTGAGAATGTTCGACTTTCAGGGTCCTGGGCTCAAGGTCAAGGTCACTGTGTCTATTTTTAGAAGAAAAAAAAATGTTTTCGCTCTAGTGCCTACATTTATTGATGAATTTTCATATAATTTCACACAAATGTTGAGTATGATAATATCTCGAGCAAGTTCAACTTTCAGGGTCCTGGGCTCAAGGTCAAGGTCACTGTAGCTATTTTTAGAAAAAAAACTTTGTAATGACTCTGGTGCCTACATTTATTGATACTTTTTAATATAACTTCACACAAATGTTGGGTATGATAATATCTTGAGAATGTTCGACTTTCATGTCCTGGGCTCAAGGTCAAGGTCACTGTGGCTATTTTGAGAAACACTTTGTTTTCGCTCTAGTGCCTTCATTTATTGATGGATTTTAATATAATTTCACACAAATGTTGAGTATGATAATATCTCGGGCAAGTTCAACTTTCAGGGTCCTGGGCTCAAGGTCAATGGCACTGTAGCTATTTTTAGAAAAAAAATACTTTGTCATCTCTCTAGCGTCGTCATTTGCTGATGGATTTTAATATAACTTCACGCAAATGTTGGGTATAATAATATCTCGAGCAAATTCAACTTTCAGGATTCTGGGGTCAAGGTCAAGGTCACTGTGGTTGTTTTTAGAAAAACAAACTTTGTCATCGCTCTAGTGCCTACATTTATTGATGGATTTTAATATAATTTCACACAAATGTTGAGTATGATAATATCTCGAACGAGTTCAACTTTCAGGGTCCTGGGCTCCATTACCAGGAATTCTCGTACTGCAGGAACTGTCACTCAGATTACCGATATCCCATATTTGATTAACATCAGTTAATTCCCTTAGACCGTAGTCGAGATAGCGTCGTTTATCTGTGTTTATGGTGTGTAATAACAGTTTCACACCTATCGGTCTGAGTTACAATACACAACCAATCTGTGTTCTATCCAGTGCTCTGTTAAAATTAGTATGGATATACATTGTAAATTTTGCCACCGAAAATTTCAAGATGAAAAATTCTGATATTTTACATAAGAAGGCATGTTTTGCTAACGGATGACCAGGTGTTTTGTCCTCGATATAAATTAAATATTCATGGCCAAAATTATAGGGAAATAAAAATAGATCACGTTTATACATGCATAAATATATTATTTTTTTTTATATATTTCATGGGTATATTCATTTAATTTTGTTCCTTTCTATATTGGTGCCCTTTGTAAACAATAAAAGAAACGTAATTATGACAATATATAAAAGAATTTGTTTAATTAATTTAGAAAGCTCTGGCCTCTAGTGACGACTGTTACGCCGTAAAACAATTATGCATCCGAACATAGGCCCTAGTAGACACGTTGGCGTATGTTTGGAATTCAGCTTCGACACAGGATTTCAAATAATGTGGTAGTTTTTAAGTTTTTAAGGTGAAGACAAGATCAGCCTGTATGTTTTTTCTGATTCAATAACGGTTCTATGAATTGCATTGCTTCCGCGTACCAAAGTCTCTGATCAGACTGCACTTGCTTAAGCCAAGTCTGATCTGAGTCTATACTAGTCGCCAATGCCACATTGTTTAAAATCACGTCGCCGCTTTTTTTTTTTTTTTTTTTTTTTTTGTTATGGAAAATTCATTTTATATAACCATATATGAAGACCTAATTTTACATGGGTGTTGACTTGTTTCTGAAGTCGGCCTCGGTAGCTCAGTCGCATGCGCGAATGATTGGTGATCAGGAGGATGCGGGTTCGATACCTGCCGGAGACGGCTATATTCTTTCGTGGAAACTGATCATGAAATCTTCTCTACATTCATTCTCTTTCTTCCACTGTTTCAAAAGGGCAACAAAAGAATTTGCGCCATACTGGTTAATCGCTTACCTATACTCAGCAGAAAAGTGGGGATAGGTAAACTGACAAGCTCGATATGACAAAAAAGTGTTGAGAAGGCCTTTAAACTCCAGTCTTATTTCTGATATGAAGAGTTCTACCTACACTGGGATGTGCTAATTAAAGCAACTAAGGCTATGTCGTCTATATCAGTTTAACCCATTTTGTACCGACCGGAATTTGTCAACCTTATACATAGCACAAGTCCATTTCAAAGTTTGATGATATGAAGTGTTTTCTAGATATATTTAAAAAATAAAAAATGGCTGAACGTTTTGCAAAAAGAAGTTCCTGAACAAAAGCCGAGCTCGGTGGCGTCTGATCTGGGCCTGCACTTTTTGCTATAACCCGTTTTGTGGGATTTGGTACAAAATAGGTTAATGCACAACACTCACAAACTTTGGATAAACATATCTCGGACGCCCTAAGAGAGCAACTCACGTTATTGCAATACGAGGACTGTTCAAATATGAATGCAAGAAGAACGTTTTTTTTCATGCGCACTAATGCGAAAATCACCTGGAAATAAATATCACAGCGTAGAAAAACATTTTACCTATACATTGATACCAAACCTGTTAAAATCCGTGCACTTTAGCCATGTATAGCGTTCGATAAACACTGTCTACTCTTGTATACTAATACAAAACATGGTTGGAAAATGGTCAGAGTACGCCGTTGAAATACGGTCCTATATTAAGAATCGTTGTATTTTTGGCATACGGTGCAAATACATTTTTGATGAAATATGTTCGGTTTATGGGCATAATGAAATGTCTTTTCCGACAGTTTTTCGTTGGTTTAAGAAATTCAGCTGTGGGCTAGGCTCAACAGAAGATGCACCACATGCTCGTCGATCGAAAAGAGCAACATCTGCCAAGATGGTTGCTAGAGTGAAAGAAATAGTTGCTACCGATGCACGATACACCACTAGGCAAATAGCTAGTACGGTTGGCATCTCATTAGGAGCAGCTCATACAATTCTGAAACGGGATTTGAAAATGAGAAAGATCTGTGCTAGATGGATTCCCCATCTGTTGACAGATGAGCAGAAAAAGACACGCGTTCAGTGCGCCAAAAAGTTGCTTAAAACGTTTCCAAATTACAGTGCACGGTCTTTCGCTAATGTCGTCACAGGTGACGAGACATGGGTTCACTTTTTTGAGCCAAAACGAAAGATTCAGAACAAAATATGGGCAACAAAGTATTGCAAAAGACCATGCATTGCAAAGAGGACCATGAGCGTCAAGAAGGTAATGTATGTCATATTCTTTTCAAATCGGGGCACTGCTATTCAGGTTGCTGTGCCTCAAGCAAATCTGTAAAAGCGAAGTTTTACAAGAATAAAGTTCTTCGAAAATTGAAGAAATATTTCAAAGAACGATGACCCGCAACTGGTTTGGCCAATGTCAGAATGCTACATGACAATGCGTCATCGCACAAGGCGTTAATTGTGCAAGACTATCTGAAGCAGGAAAAGGTTGTTGAACTCCCTCACCCCCCGTATTCTCCTGACCTTGCCCCGTGTGACTTTTTTTTTTTGTTCCCGCGGCTGAAAAATACCTTTCTGGTCGAAAATTTGTACAGCGCAAACACCTCGGTTCTGCAATATTTCAGTGCCTTCATAGTATACCTCGAAAAGACTACCAAAATGCATTCAATGATTGGATCAGAAGACTGAAAGTTTGTATATCTGTTAAAGGGGAATACTTTGAGGGGACAAAAAAATTTTCATCGAAATCTATCACGGAATCATTTTTATGTGCTTAGTTGCATTCATATTTGATCAGTCCTCGTATACACCGATACATCCTTAGTCATTTCAGAATAAGGAAAATGGGTTTGTGTCGTAATTTTCTTACTTTAAGATTTAAACAAGACACAACGAAAGGAGCCTATACTCACATTATATTATATTATATTAAAACCTTTACCACCCTAAAATTGAGATTTTCAGATTAAAAAAAATCCTGATAATTTTAATATTTCTGCACATAATATACATTGCGGATACTCGGTAGAAACGCCTCGACGAGGATGTTCAAACGAAAACAATATAATAAGTCCGATCTATACTATCAGCCAATCAGACTACATTGTATACTGTTTTCGTTCAAATTAACAAACTGGTAGACAAACAGTATAGGTCCTGATCAGATGGCTTCTTCAGAACTAATCTGATCGGGATCTACACTGTTTGCAAAGTTTGGGGTTGTCGTGAACAGCAGGATAAGGGTTAATGCAATGTAAAAAAAATGGTTTGTGGTTTGTTTGTCATTATAAACTTCACTTTTTCTGTCTATGCAATTAAGATAATCAAACAGTCCATAAAACTAACGTGGTCTTGCGTTAAGAAAAAGTGTTGGGAAGGCCTTTAAACGCCAGTCTAATTTCTAATATGAAGAGCTCTACCTACACTGGGATGTGCTAATTAAAGCAACTAAAGCTCTGTCGTCTATATCAGTTTAACCCATTTTGTACCGACCGGAATTTGTCAACCTTATATATAGCACAAGTCCATTTCAAAATTTGATGGTGTGAAGTGTTTTCTAAATATATTTGAAAAATAAACAAATGGCTTCACATTTTGCGAAAAGAAGTTCCTGAACAAAAGCCGAGCTCGGTGGCTTCTGATCTTGGCCATCCACTTTTTGCTATAACCCGTTTTGTGGGATTCGGTACAAAATGAGTTAATACACAAAACTCACAAACTTTGGATACACATATCTCGGACGCCCTAGGCGAGCAACTCACGTTATTTCAATATACACCGATACATCCTCAGTCATTTCAGAATAAAGAAAGTGGGTTTGTGTCGTAATTTTCTTACTTTAAGATTTTAACAAGACACAACGAAAGTAGCCTATACTCACATTATATTATATAACATGTATATTAAAACTTTTAGCATCCTAAAATTGAAATTTTTAGATTAAAAAAATCTGATAATTTTAAAATTTCTGCACATAACAAACATTGCGGATACTCGGTAGAAACGCCTCGACGAGGCTGTTCAAACGAGAATAATATAATAAGTCAAATCTTTACTATCAGCCAATCAGACTACATTGTATACTGTTTTCGTTCAAATTCACAAACTGGTAGACAAACAGTATAGATCCTGATCAGAAGGCTTCTTCAGAACTAATCTGATCTGGATCTACACGGTTTGCAATGTTAGGGGTTGTCGTGAACAGCAGGATAAGGGTTAATGCAATGTAAAAAAAAACAACTGGTTTGTGGTTTGTTTGTCATTATAAACCTCACTTTTTCTATGTAATTAAGATAATAAAACAATGCATAAAACTAACGTGGTCTTGCGCGGTATATCACGCCCCCATCCCCACCCCACCACACACACACCTTTTGACATAAACGATCAATTTCATAGCATAGCCTTCAGGTGAACCATTGTGTATTTTTCATTTAAAAATGACAACATTGTATATTGTAATTTAAGGGAGTAGGTGCGGGAAAGAAACACAGCTTCTGAAACTATTGCACAAATGAGATATTTTGCCAGATTTAATATTTTATTTCGGCTAAGCCCAGAGAAGATTAAAATTAATTAATGAGACAAAGAAAAGAACCACTATGTTTGGACTTCATAAGAGAAAAATGACACGATCCAGACCAAAGATTCTTACTTCTTATGTATGACTTTTAGCCACGAACCATAAATTCAGGGTGCTCATTTTTCTTAAAATATAGATTGTGGGTACTCGTTAGAACCGCACCGCAGAGGCAGTTCTATCGCGTACCCACAAATTATATGTATAAGAAAAACTTCATATTTTTTCTTACAATTGCTGGTTTTAACCGTGAAATTTACAGTGTATTTGAAAAGGCGTGTTTTCGTAATGATGAAAATATGCATCGTATTATATAAATTATAACTTATCGAGAACATTAAAGTTTTTTAAACACAATAATTAAAACACTGCATCTACAGGACTGGTCTAAAATCTAACAAACATTACCTAAACATGCCTATTCAAATGTAGATTGAAAATTTTACCGTCAAAAACTGAAAATTATTTGATCCTCACAAACAATAATTGTCTTATTTCTGCTAAAAACATAAATTGTGATTACTCGTTAGAACCGACTCAGTGAGGCGATTTGAACAAGTACCCACAATCTTTATTTTGAGCAGAAATGAGATAAAAAAAAAAAAAAAAAAAAAAAAAACTTTTGAGCTTAAAATCATACGTTTGACTGTTCTATCGAGTCATCATCGTCATATCAATCTATAATTAAGAGCAGAAATAAGAAAAAAACTTTTTTCTAAAATTGTTGTAAGTTGGCCGTGAAATTTACAATGTATTTGTATAGGCGCGTTTTCGTAATGGTTGAAATATACACCGTATCATTCAAGTTTTCTAATTAAGCAGTTAGTAGTTTTCCTAGGCGAAAATATAATTAAAGCAAATCTTAAAACAAGCTTCAAAAGCTTGCAGATTAAAAACATAATTTTACATTATCAAAAATAAATAAATAAGTTATGAGTGCAACGTTTTTAATTATGGATGTATATTTGTTTTCTTAAAGGAAAATATTCTTTCTAATTCTATCAATAATATTATCCAAATTGATACCGATTTTCAATTCTTACAACTTCTTTTGCGATTCATTCTAATATCATGTGTATACAAGCCCTGCGTCTGTGTAATCTTTACACATTTTTGATCCGAAACTTCAAATATAGCTATTTTCTACAACCTGTGGTCCACGTTTTAATAAGCTGTTTTTTTTTTCTAAATGTTTTACCACATGAATATAGATAATAAATAGATCTTTCTAGTGAGATGTTTTAGCGCACGGAGAAATTTTAACAAATATGACTTTTGAGCCTTTGAATTAAGGCTATTTTTCATTTTTGTTGTAAAATACAAAGACATAATAGGGAAACACCCCATTGGCATTCATTAGAATCTGGGCCACTTTAAAATTCATTTTATTTCAACAAATTTGGTACCAAAATGAAGCAGATACATTTTCCTATCAAATGCGAGGTTATAATAATATCTTGTAGAAATGAAAATAAAAGATTTTTTTGTTAAATGACGGGCTCCTATATAACTCTATACATTTTCCTAGTATCACCTGTATGAAAACTAGTGACTGGCTGTCACGTCACAGAAGTGACAGATAAGTGTGGATTAGTACCTGTAGTACGAGTATTCATGCTTATGCAAGGTCAAGGTCACTGTGGTTATTTTTAGAAAAAACTTTGTCATCGCTCTAGCGTCGTCATTTACTGATGGATTTTAATATAACTTCACATAAATGTTGGGTATAATTATATCTCGAGCAAGTTCAACTTTCAGGATCCTGGGGTCAAGGTCAAGGTGAAGGTCAAGGTCACTGTGGCTATTTTTAGAAAAAAAACTTTGTCATCGCTCTAGTGCCTACATTTATTGATGGGTTTTAATATTATTTCACACAAATGTTGGGTATGATAATATCTCGAGCAAGTTTGACTTTCAGGGTAAAGATCACTGCGGTTAGTTTTAGAAACACTTTGTCATCGCTCTAGTATCTACATTTGCTGAAGGATTTTAATATAATTTTCGAACCCGTCTGATATTGTATATGCATGTAAAGGCATCCAAAACAGAACCATACCTGGAGACAGTCCTATGAGGATTGCCTCTGTTTAGGAGGGTAAGTTTTCAATAAGTTGTATTAAACAGTTTTACCCAATTAATATAGCTAAACTACCACCCAGGATCTTGGGGTATGGTATCGTACATGAAGACACTTCCTTTCATTTATTCCGACTTTTGTGTTGCTGATGTATGTATGACAGTGCCATCCGGCAAGCTAATCTGTCCACCGACATGTTTTGTTATACTCCATTTTGAAGTACAGTGAGTATACACAGTACACTGCTCTTTAACTGGGATAATGTTTCCTGTTCCGACTATTGCACGTTCGGGGAGCATCCATCGGTTTCACCGATATTCTTGTTACATGATGTTATTACACTTTCAGACACGATGTCATATGATATGATAGTTTTATGCATTTTTTTTTTTTTTTTGCTCTCCACAATTAACTCACAAGATGGAATAAGGACATTACGGAGAGTGGGATGCATGTAGATAGTGTGATTTTATAAGAATATGAAATGGTGTTCTGCTGTAGATGGGCGTTTCCAACCCGAGGGATGACCGTACTGTGTGGAACCGAGGCTTTGCCGAGTCATCCCGAGCCCATCAAGAGCCCATGTACAACAGAAACCCATATTAGTTTCTTTGTCTTGCACAACACCACCGAAAATTTTCTTTTTATTTTACTGAACGTTTTATTTTTCGCGCATTATACCTATATAGTTTTGCCTAGGTAAGAACACCGGGGTAAAAAAATCTAACCAAGGCTATAACCACGGATTCCGTTATCTGGTGTGCAAGAAACTGTTTTCTTTCATGACTCCGAAAATGTCTTTTTTCCGACAAAAAATGTCCATTATTATACTTATTTTTGCGTAATGTTTCTTGGATTTTCATCAGAAAAGAAGCCATTTTGGAGATGTGAAAATGCACTATGCCGTACGGGTGTGTTATCGTAATGTCTAACGGGTGCCAACAACCTATGTCTTGGAGCAGAAATAAGAAAAATAATGTTTTACCCTGTAAACTCCAGCTCACATTATAGTGGTTTAGAGGGTTTTTCATTACACTGATTTGTTAGCCTGATTATGACCCATTACGCAAACACGCCTATACAAATACATTGCCACCTTTATCGCCGAAAAAATGAAAATTTTATGATGAAAAATTGTGATATTTTTCTTATTTCTGCTCAAAATATAGATTGTGGGCACTCGTTAGAACGAGTACGTGTACCCACAATCCATATTTTAGAGCAGAAATAAGCAAAATAAGGTTTACCCCCATAAACCCCAGTTTTACTATATAAAAGTGGGGTTCAAGGGGGCCAGAATGATATAGGCATGTTTTCGTGATGCAAAGTCTATGTTTTATATGCAAGAGATAAGAAATGATAGACTCGATCCGTCTTGCTCCTCTGAACCTTAAGCCCTGTGTGTTATTGCATGAAAACCTGCATAGGCATGCTCCATTTGCAGCCTTAGTCAAACGGCCAATATCAAGCGGCAAAAAGAAAGAGCACTATTGAATCACTTATCGCTCTTGAGCAAAGTATAGCAATCACGATTTGCAGTCGTATTGGCACTGATTTCTGCACATTTTCAGCTCATTTTTCGACCAGCCTTTTAAATTTATAAAACAGGCAGTGCTTCATCTTTCTATGGTGGGGCACCGGCAGCCCAACGCCATTTGCTCTTGTTGGACAAACTGCCACGATTTGCAGCCCAGAAGCGCTTAACCTTAACCTATGTCCTGTTGTGGAGCTATGGAGTTCTGTCCGCTTGATCATGACAGACATAAAAAAGCCTTAACCTAAACGAACGAACGAACGAACGAATGATAAACTCGATATTTCATATACACTAAAACTTCGATGGCTCGAACTCTGATGGCTCGTTTACTATGGATGAGTCGAACCCGTTCTTGAGTCCGCAGGGAGTTCCTCCAAATACGATTTAGGGATAATTTAGGAAGATTTTCTTCATTTATCTTGCAAATGTATGCTGTGTGTACTCATTAGAATCGCCTCATCGAGGCGATTCTAATGAGTACATACAGCATACATTTGCAACACCACGTACATTTATAGTACAGAACACCGAAAAGATATCCACAATTATCTCAATTATGCCTCCTGGTATGGCACTAATAGTATCCCTCTGTGGCTCGAACTACAGCTGTCTCGAACAAATTTTCATGGCCCCAAAGTGGTTCGAGCCATCGAAGTTCGACTGTACAATGTGTTTAAGTATGTTCATGACGTGATGGATGATCAGCATAATTATTTACCTTTGTCCACATTCCCTTCATCAGAAGACTCTACTTTGTTTGCAGCAACCCGTTTGGACAACAAACTGGCGCCATCGGGTTTCCCAAAACAAGCCAGAAAGGTGACTGCAAATTAAAAGTGGATTTTATACTCTGGATTAATAAATAATGCAACAAATCTCCGGCGAGTGTCCAAACTTCGACTGATTATGTTTGCCTCTAAAAATAAGCATAATAATAGTACACTAGGGTGCACAACATACGGAGACAGCCCCCCACCCCACCCACGCCCATCTGGGCTTGAAGAAATAGATGGACTGCATGATGCTTCCACGCAAGGCTGAAACCGAACGCATACGAGTTCTGGTAAAGCGCTTAGAAGATCTAAGCCTGCCCGGGCAAAACGGTGCGAGTCTGACCGTCCATGCTTATAAACCCAATAGGTTTCATTGGATGACAGGGCATTAGATGTCATTTCATCTCAATGTCGGATAAAAGTCACAAAATTGGAAGCAACGTCCCTAAAAATGAGCTAAACAGTGTTGCCGGGGACGTTACACCCCAAATCAAACAAACAAATCAACGTACGGTGACAAAAGTATATTTCAATCAATCAATAGCCCTAAACATTGGAATAGCCCAAAACATTGGATTTAGTTTGGCCCCCGCCCATCGGGGCTTGAAGAAATAGATTGGGCTGCATGAAGCTTCCACGGAGAGCTGACACCGATCGCACGCGAGCACTGATGAATAACTTTGAGGTTCTCAGCCTGCCCAGGAAAAGAGGTGCGAGTCGGACCCCCATGCTATTGGTTTCATTGGGCGGCAGGGCTTGAGATGTCAGTTCATCTCAATGTCGGGTAAAAGTCCCACCAAATTGGAAGCAACGTCTCGAAAATGACCTATACAGTGTTGACGGGGACGTTAATTCTCAAATCAAACAAAAAAACAACAAACAAAACAAAAAACAAAAAAAAACATTGGACTAGTTTTGTTTGACCCGTAAATGTCTAATCTTAAAATAACCTTAAACAGTGAAGACCCTGATCAGACGCCGCATTTGCGGCGTCTGATCTGGTTCTACAGTGTTTGACAAGGTCCCATTTTGCGTACCAAAGACGTATGTGTTAACCAATTCAATTCAATAAGAGGGCAATGATGGCCCTGGGTCGCTCACCTGATCCATACTGTACGAATGAAATGGTAGGTAATTTTAGTAAGGTGGAGTGGAGGACTTGAGCAACTTTGATTGACAGTGAGCAAAGGAACATTTCTGGGAAATTCTTTCAAAATAAATCTAACGGTTTATGACTAGGTCATTTAATGCTTTGGATATTTTAGCTCTGGTAGGTATCATGTTCATTTGAGCAAAATCGACACATTACACATAACTAGGTTTTTCTAAAAATAGATACACTGACCTTGACCTTCAGCCCAGAACCCTGAATGTTGATATTGCTTAAGAATATTATCATACGTAACATTTGTGTGAAGTTACATCAAAATCCACTGATAAATCTAGGTGCTAGCTAGAGCCGTGAAAAAGTTTTTTTATTTCTAAAAACAGCCACAGTGACATTGACTAAGGCCCAGGATCCTGAACGTCGAACTTTGTTTTTGTATTGTATCAAACCCAACATTGTGTGAAGCTACATTAAAAGCCATCAATAAATGTAGGTGCTTGAGCGATATATAAACGTTTTTTTTTTTTTCTTTCTAAAAAATAGCCACAGCGACCTAGACCTTGAGCCCAGGATCCTGAAAGTCAAACTTGCTTGAAATATTATCATACCCAACATTTGTATAAAGTTACATAAAATACTGTGATATAAAATGTCTAAAAATATAAGCATCTAAAAATAGCCACTGCACCTGCTACCCTGAAACTTTCAAAGTCTATCCTGCATGATGTATTATCATATCCAACATTTGTGTGAAGTTACATTAACATCCATCTACACATGTAGGCTGCTGTGAAGACAACGTTTTTCTAACAAGAAAAGATATAGTGTCAGATCATGTGAATCGATTGTGATTGCATTGTAAAGTTTCGGAAAGAAACAGGAAATGCTATCTCATTATAAATGCCGTTTAGTTATTAACTTTCTACCAATTTCAATATCCATTAGACTTTGAGTCAAATGTAGCAGGTCAAAGGGTTACATTCTGATGTAATTTGAGAGGTCAATGCACAAGAACGTACATCAAACTTTCACCAAACTCTTTGCACTCCAGACTTGTCACAGGTGAAACACCTGTGGTAGACTATCTCTTATTGGGCATGTGCAAATTACTTAAAATGGAAATTGGATCTGATTGGATACCTGCACACTTGTTATGTGAGCCCCGCCAAGCGAATTTGTGTCTTCGAGCATTCCGTCATGACAAATTTTAACTGCACATGCCCAGCCATTCAGAGGGGCCAGGGATATGGCTTTCTGTCTGAAGGTTCCTCTTGATTCACTGCTTGTATGAGCGAGCAGCGAAGGTTCTGGCGAGACTGCGCGGATGCGCAGGCTCGCCTGAACCTTCGCTGCTCCCATATGCGATAAGTACAAAAATCGCTTGACGGGGCCCATGTCATGATTTGTATAAAACACTATCCTTGACAGTTTGTGACATCATAGATTAACGTTCAAAGGGTGCACTAACAGCTTTGAAATTGGTTGGGGTCAGTCAGTGACTGAGTTTCATGTCCACTCCAAAGTCTAATGAATATTGAAATCAGTAGTATAACTAGAATTACATGAATACTTTGTACATTTTTTGTTATTTTTGTTGAATTGTATAGATTGAATTGACATGGAAACCTGTGTTAAAATTAACAATGCATATTTCACAGTGTTGAATTCGACCCTGATTGATCAGTGAGCACAGCCTTAGCGAACTTATAAACCGACACGAACTGTCAACAAAAAGACTTGTCTTCTTAATACTTAGCACACTCATTTCCTGCAAACAATATTAGCTAGTGTTCATCCACTTTATTTTCATCACATTAATAATAATATAATAATAATAGTTGAAGTAGTGGTAGTAGTACAGTGATAGTAGCAGTAGTTGTAGCTGGAGCAAAGGCAAGGCATAATTATTAATACCATCGCTGTGATTATTTAAATTATTATGCTTATTTTTATTGTAGTGTTGAGTAGAAGTGGGAGTAATAGTAAGAGTATAATTATTATGATTGTCATCGTTTTATTTTTAATATTATTATTTTCATTAAAATAAGCAGTATCATCAGTAGTAGTGGTTTGTTTGTTTGTGTTGAGGTTTTATGTTCCCAACAACATTATTAAGGTCATTTTGGAGACGTTGCTTCCAATTTGTGAGACTTTTACCCGACACTTAGATGAAATAACATCACAATGTCTGCCGCCCAAACAAATAAAAAGGGTTAATATATAAGGACGGTCAGACTCACATCACTTTACCTGGGCAAGCTAAGACCTCCTAAGCGGTTTACCAGTGCGCATTTGCGGTCAGTGTCAGCTCTGCGTGGAAGCATCATGCAGCTAAATGTATGTTTTCAAGCCCCAATCGGCGGGGGCTCAATAATAGTAGCTGTAGTGGAATAGAAAGTAACAGTATAATTATTAGCATCATCGTTTTATTATTAAATTTATTTTCATTAGTAGTAGTAAAAGAAGTAGTAGTAGTAGCAACAGTAGTAGTAGTTATAGTAGTGCCATAAATATAATAATAATATTAATTATTATTATTATTATTATTTATGTTCATTCCAACAAACACGATTGGCTAGTATTTCATCACGTTAACATGCTCATGTAATGCCCTTGTAGAATAGACGTGTAGGCAATGATCAGGAATAGATACAGTAAACCACCAGCTCCAATCAGAGATACCAAAGGGAAAGAAACACAAACATGAAACAAATAGAACCTAATGGAAACATCAAAAGCGAAAGCCATAAGGACAGTTAATTTCCCATAAAATGTCAAACTGGTTATCCAATAGTAAAAACAAAAACAAACAAAAAAAAGAAAAAGAAAACAACAACAAAAAAAAAAAAAAAAAAAAAAAAAAAAACATGCGATACACACACTCAAAGACAAACCATACTGTAACAAAAATAAACCGCGCCTGGTATGGTCCACTGCGGAGCTTAAATCGATTTTACGCGACAGCAATCCTCGCCCTTACTTCCGTCGCGATTTAGACAAATAATTTGTTCCGTTTGCATAAAGGCCTCCTAACGCATCATTGCAACGTCTTCGAGAACACAAAATTCAAATGGTGGAACCAAAGAAAGCCAACACTTAGACATCGACGGAGTCAAATAGAGACAGAGCATGAGAAACCAACCAACAGTTAGACTCCGACGTAGCCAAATAGAGACAGAGCATCAGGCACCAACCAACAGTTAGACTCCGACGTAGCCAAATAGAGACAAAGCATCAGGCAACAACCAACAGTTAGACTCCGACGGTGCCAAATGGGGACAGAACATCAAGCACCAACACTTAGACTCCGACTGTGCCAAATAGAGACAGAGCATCAGACACCAACTAACAGTTAGACTCCGACGGAGCCAAATAGAGACAGAACTTCAGGCACCAACCAACAGTTAGACTCCGACGGTGCCAAATATAGACAGAGCATCAGACACCAACCAACAGTTAGACTCCGACGAAGCCAAATAGAGACAGAGCATCAGGCACCAACCAACAGATAGACTCCGACGAAGCCAAATAGAGACAGAGCATCAGGCACCAACCAACAGTTAGACTCCGACGGTGCCAAATCGAGACAGAGCAACAGGCAACAACCAACAGTTTGACTCCGACGGAGCCAAATAGAGACAAAGCATCGGGCAACAACCAACAGTTAGACTCCGACGGAGCCAAATGGGGACAGAACATCAAGCACCAACACTTAGACTCCGACGGGGCCAAATAGAGACAGAGCATCAGACACCAACCAACAGTTAGACTCCGACGGAGCCAAATAGAGACAGAGCATCAGGCACCAACCAACAGTTAGACTCCGACGTAGCCAAATAAAGACAGAGCATCAGGCACCAACCAACAGTTAGAGTCCGACGGGGCCAAATAAAGACAGAGCATCAGGCACCAACCAACAGTTAGACTCCGACGGAGCAAAACAGAGACAGAGCATCAGGCACCAACCAACAGTTAGACTCCGACGTAGCCAAATAAAGACAGAGCATCAGGCACCAACCAACAGTTAGACTCCGACGGAGCCAAATAGAGACAGAGCATCAGGCACCAACCAACAGTTAGACTCCGACGGTGCCAAATGGGGACAGAACATCAAACACCAACAGTTAGACTCCGACGGAGCCAAATAAAGACAGAGCATCAGGCACCAACCAACAGTTAGACTCCGACGTAGCCAAATAGAGACAGAGCATCAGGCACCAACCAACAGTTAGACTCCGACGGAGCCAAATAGAGACAGAGCATCAGGCACCAACCAACAGTTAGACTCCGACGGAGCCAAACAGAGACAGAGCATCAGGCAACAACCAACAGTTAGACTCCGACGGAGCCAAACAGAGACAGAGCATCAGGCACCAACCAACAGTTAGACTCCGACGGAGCCAAATAGAGACAGAGCATCATGCACCAACCAACAGTTAGACTCCGACGGAGCCAAACAGAGACAGAGCATCAGGCAACAACCAACAGTTAGACTCCGACGGAGCCAAATAGAGACAGAGCATCAGGCGCCAACCAACAGTTAGACTCCGACGGAGCCAAACAGAGACAGAGCATCAGGCAACAACCAACAGTTAGACTCCGACGGAGCCAAACAGAGACAGAGCATCAGGCGCCAACCAACAGTTAGACTCCGACGTAGCCAAATAGAGACAAAGCATCAGGCACCAACACTTAGACTCCGACGGTGCCAAATAGAGACAGAGCATCAGACACCAACTAACAGTTAGACTCCGACGGAGCCAAATAGAGACAGAGCATCAGACACCAACCAACAGTTAGACTCCGACGTAGCCAAATAGAGACAGAGCATCAGGCAACAACCAACAGTTAGACTCCGACGTAGCCAAATAGAGACAGAGCATCAGACACCAACCAACAGTTAGACTCCGACGGTGCCAAATCGAGACAGAGCATCAGACACCAACCAACAGTTAGACTCCGACGGAGCCAAATAGAGACAGAGCATCAGACACCAACCAACAGTTAGACTCCGGCGTAGCCAAATAGAGACAGAGCATCAGGCACCAACCAACAGTTAGACTCCGACGGTGCCAAATCGAGACAGAGCATCAGACACCAACCAACAGTTATACTCCGACGGAGCCAAATAGAGACAGAGCATCAGACACCAACCAACAGTTAGACTCCGGCGTAGCCAAATAGAGACAGAGCATCAGGCACCAACCAACAGTAAGACTCCGGCGTAGCCAAATAGAGACAGAGCATCAGGCACCAACCAACAGTTAGACTCCGACGTAGCCAAATAGAGACAGAGCATCAGACACCAACAAACATTAGACTCCGACGTAGCCAAATAGAGACAGAGCATCAGACACCAACCAACAGTTAGACTCCGACGGGGCCAAATAGAGACAGCGCATCAGACACCAACCAAAAGTTAGACTCCGACGGAGCCAAATAGAGACAGAGCATCAGGCACCAGCCAACAGTTAGACTCCGACGGAGCCAAATAGAGACAGAGCATCAGGCACCAACCAACAGTTAGACTCCGACGGAGCCAAATAGAGACAGAGCATCAGACACCAACCAACAGTTAGACTCCGACGGAGCCAAATAGAGACAGAGCATCAGGCACCAACCAACAGTTAGACTCCGGCGTAGCCAAATAGAGACAGAGCATCAGGCACCAACCAACAGTTAGACTCCGACGGAGTCAAATAGAGACAGAGCATGAGAAACCAACCAACAGTTAGACTCCGACGGAGCGAAATAGAGACCGAGCATCAGGCGCCAACCAACAGTTAGACTCCGACGGAGCCAAATAGAGACAGAGCATCAGGCGCCAACCAATAGTTAGACTCCGACGGAGCCAGATTGAGACAGAGCATCATGCACCAACCAACAGTTAGACTCCGACGGAGCCAAATAGAGACAGAGCATTAGGCGCCAACCAGCATCCGATTTTAGAAAAAAAATGACATTTACACAGGGTAATTATGCGTGAAAAGCATTACGAAAACACGCCTATAAAAATACATTGTAACCTTTATCGCCGAAAAAATGAAAATTTTAAGATACAAAGTTTGATAGTTTTCTTATTTCTGCTCAAAATATAGACTGTGTGTACTCGTTAGAACCGCCTCATACGATAAATGTCATTTCCAGAGCCATATAGGGTAGCGTTTCCTACAGTACGAAAACACGCCTATAAAAATACATTGTAACCTTTATCGCCGAAATAATGAAAATTTTAAAATTAAAAATTTTGATATTTTTTCTTATTTCTGCTCAAAATATAGATTGTGTGTACTCGTTAGAACCGCCTAATACGATTAATGTCATTTACAGAGCCATATAGGGTAGCGTTACTACAGTACGAAAACACGCCTATAAAAATACATTGTAACCTTTATCGCCGAAAAAATGAAAATTTTAAGATGAAAAATTTGATATTTTTCTTATTTCTGCTCAAAATATAGATTGTTTGTACTCGTTAGAACCGCCTCATCGAGGCGGTTCTAACGAGTACCCATAATCTATATTTTAGAGCTGAAATAAGAAACATAAGGTATATCCCAGTAAACCCCATTTTTTTACTTTTTAAAAGTGGGGTTTAAGGGGGTCAAAAGTATATAGGCGTGTTTCCGTGATGGCAAACTGATTTTCAGTCCTTTCAATTAACTGTCAAAAAAATAACTAAAACATATTACAGGAAACTTAAGAAAACGATACCTTGTGGACAGCTATATATTTATCTTTGTGACTAAAGTGCTACACCTTTTATGTTAGCATATTGTATTGTTTCTCTCCAAAGTCAGGGCACAGTACAATGTCGACAAGTTTTAAACACAACTCTCCATACAAAACCTAATTCTTTACCCCAGGGCTATAATTTAAACACTCTTGGTTGAGGTCCACTAGATGAAGCTTCATACCACATATCAAATACCTCGGCCGTCCGGTTTCAGACAAGAATATCTTAAGGGTTTCCTTATATAAGACTATGTAAAACTGGTGGGCCCCGGCGCGAGGGAATATTTGGTCCCAGGGCTTTAATTTGAACAATCATGGTAGAGGTCCAATAGATGAGCTTATAACCAAATATCAAAGACCTGGGCCTTGTGGATTCAGAAAAAAAAAACTTTTTTGAAATTTTATGTGAAAAAAATATGGCTCCTGTTAGCTAGACGTAAACTGGACCGGAACCATTTGAACAACTTTGAAAGTGGACCACCTAAGGATCATTCCTGTGAAGTTTGGTCCAAATCCTCTCAGTGATTTTGGAGTAGATGTCGTTTGAAGAATTTTTTTACGAACGAACGGGCGCACATACGGACGCACGCACGACGGACAAAAAGGGATACCACGTGCTAACCTCGTCACTACGTGACAGGTGAACTAAAAATACATACCCGTACTTGCAGGTACTTTATAATCATTGCTATATGTCTATTAAACAGTCCACAAAACATATATTTTTGTTCGCTTAGTTTCAATTAATTGATCAGTAATAATGTAATACACAACAGCAGTACAGATGCTACAGTATTCTTAACATTGGGTCATGCTACAGTTTTATTAACATTGGGTCGATTCGCAAACATCGAACGAGAGTTTGTTTTTGTTATGGTTTGTCTTTGGGTGTTTGTGTCGCATAATTATTGCATTTTGGATAGCCTATTGGCCATTATTTAGGAAAGTAACTGTCCTTTTGGCTTTCCGCTTTTGACGTTTCCATTAGGGTTTGTTGTTTCATGTTTGTGTTTCTTTGCATTTGGTGTCTCTTTTGGGAACTGTGGGATAATTGAATCGATTGTTGATCATTGTCTCCACTTCTATTTTACATGTAACCAAATTTTAATTCGTGCAGACGGTGAAGGGGGGGGGTCTTTGCTGTTCGTAGGCACGTTTGTTAGTGCGCAACGGCCTTGACATAAGACATCTTAAACGACGGACATCCGTGGTTTAGTGGTTGATTTTGTTTGATTTGATGGTTAACGTCCCTGTCAACACTATATAGGTTATTGTTTGAGACGTTGCTTCCAATTTTGTGGGACTTTTACCCGACATTGAGATGAAATGACATCTCAAGCCCTGTCACCAAATGAAACCAATAGGGTGTGTAAGCAACCAATAGGGTTTATAAGCAAGGACGGACCGTCCATGCTTATAAACCCTATTGGTTTCATTTGGCTCTTTCGCTTTGCCTGTGCAGGCTTAGAGCCTTAGACTCTTAATCATCAGGGCTTTCACCACTGGGGTTTGAGCCTCGCTCGGGTCACATGCGAAACGCCAAATTCTGCAACTTAAGGTGAGGTGCTTTTTCTCCGGGTATTTCGGTATTCGCCAATCTCTGATTAACAATCGGCTCGAAATGATTGAATAATCTTTAAAGGGCCATAAAACCACACACAAGAAAGAAAATAATAATAATAATAAAAATAATAATAATAATAAGATAAAAAGTTTGGTTCCCAGGAACAATGGAACACCGACCTCTTTATTTTGTTGTTTCTTCTTTTTTATTGGAGGTTAACGACACGTAAACCTTGTTGGTCATATTGTGGTGTCTCCCACGTTACGAAAACACACCCGTGCGACATAATGCATTTTTCCACATCTCCCAAATGACTTTTCTGATGAAAATCGGTAATATATTGTTTATAAATATTGGAAACATAAGTTGTTTGTGTTCGTTAGAACCGCCTCATTGAGGCGATTCTAACGAATACCCATAACTTATGTTTTGGAGCAGAAATAAGAAAAAAAATAATCTATACCCCGTACACCCCAGTTGTCTCTATATAAAGTGGGGTGTACAGGGTGTTCATTTCACGGACTTTATCACGTGATGAGAAAAATGGAGAGAAGAAACAGAAGAGATAGCAGAGGAGATGAAAGAGAGAAAAAGAGGAGAGAGAGGAAAATGAAAGAAAGCTAAGAAGCAGAAGAAATTAAAAGAGACCCCTCTATGCTAACCAGCTTCAGTGAAAGTAAGCCTTCCCTTATCAGATGGTCGCCCAGTTGATAAAAGGTGCATTATACCTTCGCTTTATCCAACCACTCCATTGTTTTAATTTCACAGCCAAGTCAACAATATTTAGGTCATATCGAGGCGCTCAGTTTGTGTAACCACACTTCCTGGGTAGGCTTCATCGATATAAAAAGATTGGGTACATGTTATACGACAGAATGCATGCATGGTAGTAAACCCAATCACGGTTAACAACTTTGCTTCCCTTTTTAATTGCACACCGTAGGTTCAAGCCTCAGATTCTATGACGGTTCCAACGTAAAGGCTTACATGTATGTTGGTTGGTACCTGATGCTCTGTCTCTGGTCGGGCCCATCGGAGTCTAACTGTTGGTTTTCTTTTGCTCCAGCATTTCGTTGGTTTCTTTCTGTCGAGTCCTCACCGTTGTTTCATCTCTGTGGTTGTTTGATTTTTCGTGTTCACGGAGATATTGCACTGATGTGTTTGGAGGCCTTCATGCGGACTGAACAAATTATTTGTCTTTATCGTAACGGAGGTAAGGGCGAGGATTGTGGCCACGTAAAATCGATTTAAGAACCCCCCCCCCCCCATTCCAGTGGAATTCGTTGCCGCTGACCGTTCCAAGGCGGTTCTTCTGTCGCGGTTTATTTTTGTTATGGTTTGTATTATTTTATTTCGGATAGCCTATTGGCCATTTTGTGGGAAATTAACTGTCCTTTTGGCTTTCCGCTGTTGGAGTATCCGTTGGTGTCTGTTGTTTCGTGTTTGTGTTTCTTCCCTTTGGTGTCTGTGATGGGAGCTGTGGATTAATGGTATCGATTCCTGATCATTGCCTCCACTTCCCATCAGAGACACCAAAGGGAAAGAAACACAAACATGAAACAACAGACCTAATGGAAACATCAATAGCGGAAAGCCAAAAGGACAGTTACTTTCCCACAAAATGGCCAATAGGCTATCCAAAATAAAATTATAAGCGACACAAACACCCAAAGACAAACCATAACAAAAATAAACCGCTACTGAAGAACCGCCTTGGAACGGTCAGCGGAAACGAATTCCACTGGGGGGCTTTAATCGATATTACGTGGCCACAAATCATTACGAAAACACGCCTATGCAAATACATTTGAACCTTTATCGCCGAAACATTGAAAATTTTTTAAGATGAAAAATAGTGATATTATTCTTATTTCTGCTCTAAAATATATATTGTGTGTACTCGTTAGAACCGCCTCATAAGAAAAATAAGGTTAACCCCTGTAAATGGGGTACAAGCGGGTCAAAAGTTTATAGCCATGTTATCGTGATGTTTTGCATCAGAAATGCAAAATATACACGTATCACAAAAATATGTCATATTTGAAACATATAAAAGAATGAATTTTACATGTAACGGGTGTTTTACCGCCAGAATGCATGTCTGCCTCCCTCCCTAAACTGCTGGAGATACCAAAGTGTCCTTGTTTTGGTAAATAAAATAATAATAATAATAACAGTAATGATAATAAATCAGAACGCCTGCCCAGTAAAATCATTTTCAAATATGTTCCAGCCATTTTTTTCTTCTTTGTTGCAAACTTAGACTTCACATAAGTTGGGATACACAAACGAAGCGCCTTTTCTCAATCCCAGATTTGCTTTCATTTGCAAAATTACATGTTTAATGTTGATTTTTTTGTAACACTATACACTTTTTAATGATATGTATAAAGTACAATTAGCATCTATAATGATAGGAAACATCAATATACATTATTTCTTTTTGTTCTGTTCAGATGTTTGCCGACCCATTGGAATCAAGGACGAAATCCCCCGATAAAATCCCCTCGGGCAAAATCCACCCAGACAATATCCCTCTTTCTGTAAAGGCGGACAAAATTCTTCACCATTGGTTAAGATGGACAAAATCCCCCTCGGACAAAATCCCCCGAGACTCCCTGCTGTCTGTAAGGGAGGGCAGCCCCCCCCCCCCCCCACACACACACACACAACACACACACACATACACACACACGCACACGCACGTACTCACAAACACACACACACACACACACACACACACACACACACACAGTTTCTGAATTTTGAAAATCGATCTGTACATACATGTGTGGTTTAGAAACTGCAGATTCAAAATCTGATTTGTACAAGTACCAGAGGTGGCAAAACATACAATAGCGAAATCATCACTGAGATTAGATTCTAATCATGAACAAGAACAGTACGACAAAAAAAAACAAAAAAAAAACACTGGCAAGAGATTGTAACGAATACCCATAATCTATGTTTTGAGCAGAAATATGAAAAGTAGCCGGTTTTTTTTTTTTTTAGATTTTTCATATTTCTGCTCAAAACATAGAATTTGGGTATTCGTTACAACCGCCTTTGCCAGTGCTTTTGTTTTCTGGGTTTATTTTTGGTAGGGGGAGTGGGATTTCATATTTACGTGAGGATTAACTTTGTTTAATCCATTATCAATTTCCTGCAGACATGGTCTTTCTTGAGGGGACTCACCCACTACCTAGGTCATCCAGCTTGTACATGTCTGCCAGACCTTATTGTAATTAACACCACCTGCCTTGTAAGACATTACACCTATCAGGTTTCTGCTCCACATGGCCATCACATGATAAGGTTCCTGCCCAATCAGCGACACCATATTGAAGTTCTAGTTTCAAACTTTTGTTTGTGGTGGAGTTGTGAAATATCAGTTGAAGTATTGGACTAAATAGAAAACCAGCAAGTCTAGTGTTCAAACTGAGGTCGGGAATTAAAGACTGGAGATGGAAACTGATAATTCTCACACATAAACAATACATTCCAGGAATGATGCTCATAAACTGTTGCGACCTCTGACACTAGTGAGCTTTTAGTTTACCTAACGTGTGTGTTCAACTTTCATCATGCCATTTGAAGAACATCTGAGGGACGAAAACGTCGTCGAGATAGTGACATCAACACCACAGCAAATTGTGTTCGAATGGGCGAACAGGAATAAAATAAGCGACGATGCGGTGCAAAAGTTGTTTGAGGACGGGTTTACGTCTATAGAGGCCGTAAAGCTAATCGACGCGGATGATTTAACCAAAATTAAAATCCCTCAAGGTCAGAAAAAAATTTGGCCTGTGTAAATGTGCTGAAGGGAGAGGCCCATGTGAATGAGGTGACCACACCGTTTACCGGAGGCGCCCGAACAAGCGCGGCTGGTGATATGCATGATATGCATGCGCAACAAGCCAACCAATCAGCGACTGGGACGAGAATTCAAAATGGCGGCGCCCATGAATAGGATGGCAACTTGTCTAACAGTGATGTGTATTTGAGCTCTTTGTTATCCCATTTAAGATCTGGACAGACCCAGGCCCATAGTGGCTTTGCATGTGATCTTTCTAATAGACAATCGGCGTTAAGTAATGTAGGAATAGGACTTAGCGCTGAAACTGACTTAAGGAACAGGGTTGGCCCTATTCAGACACGGTCGTTGACAGACCCCCAGATTTACTTGGCTTCAGCTGCTAACGGTAAGTCTGTTCCTGATTATTATGATTTCACTGACTTTGTCTCGAGTAATGTGGAAGAGGAGATAGTCGTTGGGGGCACGGGTACTCACCAGGGCATTCTTAAATCTGGCCCTAAGAAACCAAAACTTGAAAGTGTCTCCCTTGCACAATGGATGGTGGTCAATTTGGCTATTTTGTATAAGCTTAAGGGGGAGTCACGGCTAGCCGGAGATGGACTCCTGGACTACCTGTGGTATACAACAAAAATTTGTCAGCTGGTGCAGAGGTACAGTTTACAGTCAGTGCTCTTGTACGACAGGGAGTACAGGAAGCACCAGGCTATCCATGACTTTAGATGGGGCACAGACATACCTCATTTGCATTCTGTATACCAACAACCAAGAGTCAATTATTTTCAAAAAGGGCAATCCTCACATACATTGAAGAATGGACAACCTTCAAATCCAGTCACCCCTGATGGAAAAGTTATCTGCAAACTTTTTAACACAAAAAAATGGTTGCACGTTCCGGGAATGTAAATATGGCCATCAATGCTCTAACCCAGGATGCCACCAGCTGCACTCAGCGGTGACACACTTTCAATAAAAAAAAACTAGTGCCTAATGTTAATCCCCAGCATGGCCTACGCCTCTCTGCATGGGAAGAGGAATTGCAAGATGATATAGACAGGGAATTTATTTTAAGCTGAATCAGAAATGGTTTCGACATTATTGACAAAGATGCCTCGCAAACGGCAGTTGAAAGTGATGATCATAGGTCGGCACAACCTAATAGCCCCCTTTATGACCAGGCTTCAACACAGATCCTTAAAGAAATTGAGATGGGTAATTATGAAGTAGTCTCAGAACCCCCAACTAGTATCAGTCCAATGGGTATGATACCGAAGCCGCGTCGGGGTGTGAGACTAATTCATGATTGTTCCTTGCCTGTAGGGCAGGCCGTTAATGATTACTGCACCAGTGACTGGCAGCAAAAATTTTCTCGTGTGGATGATGCTGCAGCCTTGGTCTCGGAGGGGTGTTATATGGCCAAAATCCACCTAAAATCAGCTTATAGGTCTGTCCCAATTTCAAAGCACAGCCAACAGGTCACAGGGCTAAAATGGCAATTTGGACAAAAACCCGTCTATTTCAGAGACACTAGCTCCCGTTCGGGAGCCGTCTTGTGCCAGGTATCTTTCAGGGCTGACTCAGGCAGTGAGGCGTATGCTCCATAGAAGGGGGTTAACAGCGGTGGTCGTCTACCTTGATGATTTTTTCATTCAGGCATATACTTTTGAGGACTGTTTGGCAGCTATGAATATTCTTATAACTTCTCTTATAACTTTACTTAGGAAGCTTGGCTTTCATATTTATAACCTAATATAGTATGTTTGGCAGATGTAATGGCAAAGCTGAATCCAATTATTATGTGAAACCATTGTGTTAAAACTACAATGTTAGTTTGCTTCTGACTTTCAATTACGAAAACACGCCTATACAAATACATGGTAAACATTACCGCCGAAAAATCGACAACTTTTAGTTGAAAAATTGTGATATTTTTCTTATTTCTACTCAAAATATAGATTGTGGGTACTCGTTAGAACCGCCTCGATGAGGCGGTTCTAACGAATACCCACTATCTATATTTTAGAACAGTAATTAGAAAATAAGGTTTACCCCTGTAAACCCTAGTTTTACTATATATAAATGGGGTTCAAAGGGGTCAAAATAATATAGGCGCGTTTTCATGATGTAGACAGATTAAAGTAATATCAACCCTTTCATTTCAGGTAATCCAGATTATATCCCAGTCAGCCCACAATACCGACACAGAGCACAGATTTGGACTGACAAGCTGTTCACCTGCTCTACTGATGTTACGCCTTGGCATGGGGAAGACAATCAGTGAAGACAACCATACGCCGTACCAAGACAACAACATATATACTTAGGGAAATTTAGAACAACCAAAACAAAGCAAGAAGGAACCACAGCAAAAGCGTCCACTTTGAACAGTCAGTAAAATTACTGGTGGGTTTAAGTTAATTTTACTGGATCTCAACCCTTACTTTTACTGCGGTTCATTGGTCCACGTGAACTCGCACTCTTCTAAAAGCACCAGAAACATACGCTTTTGAATCACAATACCCGTCCAGGTCCTCCAGACCATCTGAAACAATATCACGCAACTTCCGCATTCCGCCCTTCACCTTGTCAACTGGTAGAAAAACCGGTATATCCACAAACATACCCACAAACATACCCACAACATACCCAAAAAACATACCCACAGCATACAAACATACCCTAAACATACCCACAACATACAAACATACCCACAACATACCCCAGCATACCCACAACATAACCACAAACATACCCACAAACATACCCACAACATGCCCACAAACACTCTCACCGTTACGATAACACACCCGTGCGACATAGTACATTTTTCACATCTCCAAAATGATTTATTTTTCTGATGAAAATCCGTGATATTATTCTTATAAATACTGCAAACTTAGGTCTTGTCACCCCAACACATCGACGCATTTGCAAGTTTAATATGTTCTTGCACTTTATAGTTCTAATTGCAGTCCATTCCAATGCCTTATATACCTATTCGTTTGTCATTTCAAATGAAAACAGTCGCCAACTTTCTTCTTGGAGGAAAGAACATGGTCCCTATAGGCGACTATTACCAGGTACCTGCGGAAAAGCAAATGCCCAGTTTACTCTTAATATTTTGAGTACCCTGCTGTATGTCATCTTTACCACATGGCTTGTTATACTCTTGCTGTGTTCTGGTGATGTGCATCCGAATCCTGGCCATCCAGCATCTACCTCTACCTCTTCAACAAGCAACACAAGCACAGCTACGACTTTGTCTGCAGCAATCTTTGATTTGCTTCCTCTAAATCACAATTTGTCATTTGTGCATTACAATGTACAGAGTATCTATACTAAGCTTGAGATTTTGCAAGCTGAACTCATTGAGTTCGATATACAGGCCTTTTCCGAAACTTGGCTCAACAATTCGATTGACACAGAAGATTTAACTCTTCAGAGCTATCAGAGCCCTGAACGGAAAGATAGAGTCGGTGACAGCCATGGTGGAGTAATTATATATGTTAAGGAAGGTATATATTATAAACGCAGGAATGATCTAGAAATTCAAGGCATAGAAGCTATATGGATTGAAGTTGCAAATAACCATAAGCATATACTATTTGGTTTATTTTACCGCCCACCAAACTCTAATGCTAACTATTACTCTTGTATAGAAGATTCTCTGTCTCTTGCTGTCGATACAAATATGTCTGACATAATAGTAACAGGAGACTTTAATTTCAATCTTCTTAATCCTCGGGCCTCTGACATGATAAGTTCCCTTTGTACCCAATTCTCTTTTTTCCAGACCATAGAGAAACCTACCCACTACACCGAAAACTCATCATCGATAATAGATATAATACTAGTTAGTTCAAAAGACAACTTAATCGTAAGCGGTGTTAGTGGCCAAGATATTCGATATCATTGCCCTATATATGGAATATTCAAATTTACTAAGCCAAAATGCAAAACATTTAAAAGACATATTTGGAATTATGAGCAGGGAAATTACGATCTTTTACGAAACAAGGCAATGGTAGTAGACTGGAATTCCCTTCATGACGACGATATCGATATATATTCTAAAAACATAAATTCTACTATTTTGTCAATTGCAAAGGAGTGTATTCCAAATAGACATGTAACAATTCGTCCCTCAGAACCTCCATGGATCACAACTGAAATAAAACGAAACATTCGAAAACGTAAAAGGGCATATCGAAAAGCTAAATTATCAGGCTTGGAAACAGACTGGCAGAAATTCAAGAAATTGCGAAATAGGGCTGTTAATATGATACGCAAAGGGAAGAAAATCTTCTACGACGAACTTATCTTCGTTCTTATGAATGTTTTCATTGCTCTTAAAGGAACTCATTTTTGATTTTTATTTGCCTTCACTGCAGCTGGTGTTGTGCCGTGTGGCGGCCGTAAAACGTCTCCCCGTACATCAACCATAGTGCAGTTTATATTTTACTTTTGGTCCTTTGAGATCAGCGTGAATATTCTGAGAAATCAGGAAAAAAAATATTGGTTTAGACTCATATTCTAGACAGGTTTTTAATTATTTGGACTCCATTTTGATTTATATCTGTCTTTGAATCGAATGCCTGTTCGAAATTCGCAAATTTGCAGTATGTTTCCTCTGGCTTTCGTTGCCGGATTATTACAGGGTCACTGGTGAGGCTTTATTAGCCGAAACTACGTAGTATGACCCATCTTCGTTCTTATGAATGTTTTCATTGCTCTTAAAGGAACTCATTTTTGATTTTTAATTGCACTTAAACTGAAGTCAGAGTCCCTTTCCTCCAAAGACTGGTGGTCTACACTGAAAAAGATTATTTCTCCGCAGTCTAAATCTTCTGTTCCACCACTCGAACTTAATAACTCTATATACACATACGACTATGATAAGGCGAATATTTTTAACTTTTTTTTCCAAAGTCAAACACTATTAGACGAACAAAATGCTATACTTAGTCAAAAAAGTAACTATAACAACTTTCGGGTGTAACTCACTAGATATCCTGCAGCTATTGAGCTAAATTTGGCTGTAGACATTTAAATCGGACGTTTAGCTAGAGAATGCTCAAACTTGCATTTGTCCATACCTTTCTGCTCAAGAGTTGTCTTCCAATATGTGCCTAGAAAGATTTTGGTAGTAAATGGACATTGCGCATGCGCAGAAAGTTCTTTTTTGTCTAAGATTGAAGACAATATTCTCTGAACATCGGATAACACTTTACTTTTACAATATCTCATGATCTCGCATTATAAGCGAGGTTTTAATTTGTGAAATTCTCAAATTATCTCCCTTGCAATTAAAAATATAGCAATTTTCGAACTGCTGTAATTTTTATTCCTGTCAATCAATTTTTGCCATTTTTTCAAAAAACGCTTTGTGTCCACCATTGCTTTTAATCACGATGGTAAAAAATACAGAAAATTCATGTAGCATGTAGCACTATCGATTGCGCTTGTCTATGGAGTTCCCATTGAAAGCAGCATTTGCACACAACTTCTAAGAATTTGAGGTCAATATGTGATAGTCTGTTTCTCGTAGCTGATGCAACTAAAGTTCCAAATCTTTTGTGAATAGACGGAAATGGTATCTTAAGAAATGTCACATGTATCAAACTTTAGAAATGTAGGGTACAGGGAAATTTTTTGATGTTAAATCATAGCATGTTTTAATGATTTTCTCTGCGAAAATGACACAGTGACCCCTTGGGTGTTTAAAACAATAGTCTACGATGATGTGTTTACGAAAACAAAAACAAATGGTGCTTTTGCACGGGAAAATGAGTCTTCTTATCAAAACATAACAAACTTTGTGCAGTTTTTATCTGTAGTAGCTATAGTAACAGAAGCAATTTTAGGTATAGGAACTTTTTTTGACTGAGTATATATTACCAGACTTACATTTTGATACTATTGAGTCTCAACTCAGCCATATAGTTCTCAGTCCTCATGAAGTAGAAAAAGTCTTAGAAACATTGCCTATTGGTAAGGCTTCTGGTCCTAATGGACTTAGCAATCGCATTCTTCGAGAGCTCGCAAGTGAATTATCTTCTCCGTTGTGTTCTTTCTTTAATCATTCACTACGCACAGGATGTGTACCTACCACTTACAAAGAGGCAAACGTGACTCTAGTTCCCAAAAAAGGAGACCTATCTATAGTATCAAATTATCGACCAATTTCCCTACTCAACTCTGAAGATAAAGTGTTTGAACGTCTTGTGTTCAAATACCTATATAATCATTTACACCGTCATAACTTAATTTCTTCACTCCAGTCTGGCTTTATGCCAGGTGATTCTACAGTAAATCAGCTTGCTTATCTTTATAATACCTTTTGTCAATCACTTGATGCTGGGAAGGAAGTTCGGGTTGTCTTTTGTGACATCAGCAAGGCATTCGACCGAGTTTGGCATTCAGGATTATTACTTAAACTTCATGCAGCTGGTGTCACAGGCGAAGTTCTGGGCTGGTTTAAAAGTTATCTTTCAAATCGCAAGCAGAGAGTTATTCTTCCAAGCGCAGTATCTGACTGGGCTTTTATTTAAGCAGGGGTTCCCCAGGGATCTATCTTAGGACCATTATTGTTCCTTTTATATATCAATGACATTGTTCATGATATTGGTTCTAACATTCGTCTATTTGCAGATGATACTAGTCTCTTCATTATTGTAGAAGACCCCATCACAGCAGCTGCATGTCTTAATAATGATCTTGATAAAATTTCACAATGGGCCGCTACTTGGCTGGTAACTTTCAATCCTTCCAAAACTGAATCCTTATTAATTTCGCGCAAAACGAACAAAGATCGACATCCACCAATTTTTATGCAAACACACAAAATATCAGAAGTAGAATCGCATAAACACTTAGGCATTATTCTCTCTAATGACTGTTCTTGGCATCAACATATTAAATATATAACAGATAAAGCATGGACCAGAATTAATATAATGCGAAAACTAAAATTCAAACTTGACCGTAAATCTCTGGAAACTATATATATTGCATTTGTCAGACCACTACTTGAGTATGGTGACATAATATGGGACAACTGCACACAATACGAAAAAAACGAACTCGACAAAATTCAAAACGAGGCAGCCAGAATAGCAACTGGAACAACAAAATTAGTTTCTATACATGCTCTTTACTCAGAAATAAGATGGGATACTCTCCAGCAGAGGCGAGATAATCACAAGCTAGCTTTATTTTACAAGATGACCCACGACTTAACCCCTGAATACTTATCATCTCTTGTCCCTGAACCCATTAGTAATATTTCCCGTTACAATTTACGTAATTCTAACAATATCAGAACCATAAATACGAGAACAAGTCAGTATCACCAATCATTCTTACCATCTACAGTAAGAAAGCCTGTCCAGGAACCGCGGTGCGAGTCGGACCGTCCATGGTAATAAACCCTACTGTTTTCATTGGGCGACAGGGCTTGAGATGTCATTTCATCTCAATGTCGGGTAAAAGTCCCACAAAATTGGAAGCAACGTCTCGAAAAAGACCTTTACAGTGTTGACGGGGACGTAAAACCTCAAATCAAACAAACAAAAACAAAAGACTTGCCAGTTGAAGTCCAACAGTTCAATACAATAAGCTCCTTCAAAAACTACTTAAATAAAGATAAAACACAAGTCCCCCATTATTTCTACGCTGGTAACAGAAAAGCTCAGATTCTGCATACTCGTTTGCGCACAAACTGCAGTTCTTTAAATTTACACCTTTTTATGAACAATATTACTGACTCTCCTTTATGTAGCTGTGGTAGTGTAGAAGATGCCCAGCACTTCTTCTTCCATTGTCATAAATATCAAGCTCAACGAATCGAACTCTTAAACTCTATTTCTTTGTTTCAGACACCAACTTTACATCTTTTATTACGCGGAGACCCGACACTAGCCCTAGAAACAAATACAATAATATTTGAAAAAGTCCAAAAGTTTATAGTAGAAACCAAGCAATTTTGACATATTGTGTTGTGTATAGGACCGAGAAAGCTCTTTGCGAATGCTACTGTAACAAACTTCTATCTCGCTGACCTGGTTGACGATGTAAGCTTGTGCCCTCTCTCTCCTTTTTATTCTTATATCTTATTATCATTATTTATATACATATCATAATTACTATTATTAGAGTAGTCGCTCTAAATAGTTTTCACAGTATTTTATTATACTAAAATATTGAATTATCATTTTATGTTTTTTTTTTTATTTATTTATATATATTATATTTTTATTATTATTATTATTATTATTATTATTATTATTATTATTATTATTATTATTATTATTATTATTTCATATTTCTCTTTGCATTGGCATCTGGAACACATTTTCCTACTGGTATCGCTTGTGTAGCTATTTTTATATTATATTGCTTATAACTGTACGTTGTCTCAAAAACGGGTCAAACTTTATTTTTTCATTCAGCAATATTCTCTTATGTACAGTAAAATGGTGACATTTTGTCTTAGGCTATCAACTGCCATCAAATTAACAGCTGATATATATTACGGGAGAAGACCCTTATAAGTATCCATATGCTTCCGTTCTAATCCTGTCATTATTTCATGTGTTGTGTATATCTGTGTTGTATATCGAAGAATGAAATAAATATGTTTAAACTAAACTTAGGTCGTGGGTACTCGTTAGAACCGCCTCATTGAGGCGGTTCTAACGAGTACCCACAACCTATGTATTGGCGTAAAAAAGAAAAATAATGTGCATCCCCGTAAACCCCAGTTTTCTCTTTATAAAGTGGGGTATTGGGGGGTCTTCATTTCACGGGACTATATAGTACTTAGAAGAGTGACAAAACTCCTGAGCCAGCATCTTTGTATGTTTGTTTTGGAGATTAACGGCCCAATCAACACTATTTTAGGTCATTTTTGAGCCGGTCAGTTTACCTATCGACACTTTCCTGGGCAGGCTTATACGTAAGCGGTTAACCAGTACATTGCACATTGGACTCTTGCACATTCTTTCGCCAGAAACTGACAACTGCCCTTCTTGAATCAGCGGAAGGGAGAGAATGACCGTAGAAAAGATTTCATGATCAATCTCCAGGAAATAATGTTGCCGACCCCGGCAGGTATCGAACCCGCGTCCTCCTGATCACCAGTCAGACGCGCATCCGACTGAACTACCGACGCCGGCATCATCTTTGTAAGACATCACTCTTCTTGGAGATTGATTGACCTCAGGCGGCTATGACAAGCGTCCTTTTCTTATATATGACAGTGGGGCTGAGGATTCTAACCGAATTATTGTGTTTGGTTTGTAGGAAGGTCTTCGTGTACATAGCGAGGCAGACCACTGGTTTATGGATGGGACAATTTCTTGGGTGCCCGGACAATTTCGTCAGTTGTGTGCCGTACACTGCCCTCATTTTCATTTGACACAGTCAACCTGGTGGAAGGAACAGAATTCAGGCTTAGCTGTCCGATACAAGGATAATGAGTTGGTGAGAGTGCTTGTGGGTATGTTGGATGGACTATAAGAATCGGGGTGGATTGAAAAATCCGTCCCGAGGGACACTGTCCGACATCACGAGGCTTGCCGAGTGATGCCGGGCAGTGATCCCGAGGGACGGATTTTTCTATCCACCCCTCACACCCATATAAGATTCTTTTTCTTGCATACCTTCCATTTCTATTGCGAATTTTTTAATTCTGCTCTCACTTCGGTTACCGACGTCCACCATTTTGTGATGACACAACAGGAATGTTCAGTGACGTCACGCATGACGACGCAGCGCATGAGGTTGTAATCAACAAGTGCATTTGTCAAACACGCGATTATATTCGATTTGGGGTCGGAACACCAGGGTCAGAACATAAATTTCTATCCCAGGGTAAAATCACGGATTTCCTTGTCTGGTGTGCAAGAATGGCGTTTCTACCAGTGGACAAGGTGAAGGGTGGAATGCGGATGTTGCATCACGACACCAAGTCCGTGAAATGAACACCCCCTTAAACCCCACTTTATATAGAGAAAACTTGGGTTTACGGGGGTATAAATTATTTTCCTTATTTCTTCTCCAAGACAAAGGTTGTTGGTGATCGTTAGATCCGCCTCAATGAGGCGAACCGCCTCAATGAGGCGTGTTCTAACGAGCACACACAACCTATATTTGCAGTACAAATAAGAAAAATATCACGGATTTTCATCGGAAATGTAGCCTTTGGGATATGTGAAAAATTGCACTATATCTCACGGGTGTGCTATCGTTATGCGTGATATTGTTTCAGATGGTCTGAAGGATCTGGATGAGTATTGTGAATCAACAGCGTATGTTTCTGGTGCTTTTATGAGAGTGCGTGGACCAATGAACCACAGTGAAAGTAAGGGCTGAGATCCAGTAAAATTAATTTAAATATGTTCTATAAAATGGTACCCTTTGGAAGCAAGGGATACACCACAGAACTGGAAGATATTAAGTGTACATGATTTCTGGACCAGACTAGCTAGTTTCGGCCAATTAGGCCTCATCAGTGACCATCAAATATTTTCAAAATTCCTCAATGGAATCAATGATCCCAAAGGACAAGAAAATAAAAACTACACTATGATGTAGGGCAGGGAGACATTTTACGGCCGCCACACATTCCTAGACACCAGCTGTAGTGACGTTAAATATGTTCTATAAAAGGGTTATCCTTTGGAAGCAAGGGATTCACCACAGAACTAAAAAATATTAAGTTTACATGTTTTCTGGGCCAGACTAGCTCAAGACAGATTAAACCCACCAGTAATTTTACTGACTGTTCCAAGTGGACGCTTTTGCTGTGGTTCCTTCTTGCTTTGTGTTTGTTGTTCTGATTCTTTCCCTAATAAATATGTTTTTACGTTGATGATTCTGATTCTTACCCCTTTTTGTTGTTCTTTTCTTATTACATTTGTCCTTCAAGTTTGATGTTCGTACGACACCCGGGAAGGGACATGATTTTTTATTTTTATTATGTTGTCCGCACAAGATAATATGTTGTCTGCAGAAGATAATATGTTGTCCGCACAAGATAATATCTTGTCCGCACAAGATATTATCTTGTGCGCACAACTTGTAAAATAAAAACAAATCATGTTCCTTCCCGGGTTCCGTATGTTCGTCATGTTGGTGATTCCGATTCTTTCTCCCATTATGTATATTGCTCCTTTTTAGTTAGGTTTAGATATTCTGAGTCACCACATGTTTGGGAAAGAGCTGCTGATTCGGTTTACCTGTGGTCTATTTTGCTTTCTGTCGTCACTTTCGACTTCTTTCCCTAGTGATATTGTTGGAAGAATTTGAGATCTGACTGTATCAGTTGCTGATCGTTTCTCTTTTTAATTTCCAGGTACAGCCAATTTTCCCACCATCAGAGTACGGAGGACTTCCCCCGACCTTGCCATTGAAACATGGAATGTGTACTACAAAACACTTCAGGGAATTGACAGGACCAGGGTGGAATAATTCATTTCAGTCGCTCCATCGCGAAAACACGCCTATATAATTTTGACCCCCTTGAACTCCACTTTTATATAGTAAAACTGGGGTTTCCGGGGTATACCTTATTTTTCTTATTTCTGCTCTAAAATAAAGATTGTGAGTACTCTTTAGAACCGCCTCCATGAGGCGGTTCTAACGAGTGCCAAAATCTATATTTTGAGCAGAAATAAGAAAAATATCAGAATTTTTCATCATAACATTTTCATTTTTTCGGCGATAAAGGTGGCAATGTATTTGTATAGGCGTGTTTTCGTAATGCATAGGACATGACACTCTTTCTCTGTGGACTGTGATAGAGATTTTGCAGAAGGAGCACACAATGGTAATGACCACTATAGAAGGACACCACAGGCAAACATCCACAAATGAGACTAGAAACAATGTGCAGACAGGTAGACTATAAGAATCCTATATGGGTGTGAGGTGTGGATTGAAAGGATTGAGGGACACAGTCCGGCATCACGAGGCTTGCCGAGTGATGCCGGACAGTGATCCCGAGGGACGGATTTTCCTACCCACCCCTCACACCCATATTGGATTCTTTTTCTTGCATACCTTCCATTTCTACTGCGAATTTTTAATACTGCTGTCACTTCGGTTACCGACGTCCGCCATTTTGTGATGACACAACAGGAATGTTTAGTGACGTTACGCATGACGACGCCGCACATGAGGTTGTAATCAACCAGTTTTGTTTGTTTGGATTGGAGTTTAACGGCCCAGTCAACACTATTTAGGTCATTTTGAGCCGGTCAGTTTACCTATCCACACTTTCCTGGGCAGGCTTATACGTAAGCGGTTAACCAGTAGAGTGCACATTCTTTCGCCAGAAACTGACAACTGCCCTTCTTGAATCAGCGGAAGGGAGAGAATGACCGTAGAAAAGATTTCATGATCAATCTCCACGAAAGAATGTTGCCGACCCCGGCGGGAGTCGAACCCGCGTCCTCCTGATCACCAGTCAGACGCGCATCCGACTGAGCCAACGAGGCCGGCTATAATCAACCAGTACATTTATCAAACACGCGATTATATTCGACTCGGGTCGGAACACCAGGGTCAGAACATAAATTTCTATCCCAGGCTAAAATCACGGATTTCCTTGTCTGGTGTGCAAGAAAATGGCGAGAACGTGTGTTAGGATCAAGAAGGTCTCCACTTCAACAGAGTGATTTAGTGAAATTTGACCTGCTATGTGGGAATACTAACGCTTGCTTGTTTGACACTGGATTTTTTATTTGGATTTTAAGCACTTTTAGAATATTTCACTTATAATGAGCCAATCCTTCAACTGACGTGTTCCGAAACCGGCGAACAACAAGAAAAGACACCTGGCCATCCGCATCACGAAAACACACATATATATATATATATATATATATATATATATATATATATATATATATATATATATATATATATATATATATATATATATATATATATATATATATATATATATATATATATATGATACCCCTTAAACCCACTTTTTATTAAGTAAACTTGGGTTTACATTATTTTTTTCTTATTTCTGTTCAAAACATAGATTGTGGGTACTCGTTGGAAAATAATATATACCCCTGTAAACCCATTTGAGTGCTTTGTAAACAGTGCTTCTAAGCTGTTCCCTGCATCACGAAAACACGCCTATATAATTTTGACTCCCTTGAACCACACATTTATATAGTAAAACTGTGGTTTACAGGGGTAAAATAGAAGTGGAGGCAATGATCAGGAATCGATACAATTAACCTACATCTCCCATCAGAGATCCCAAAGGGAAAAAACACAAACATGAAACAACAGACCATAATGGTAACATCAACAGCGGAAAGCCAAAAGTGACAGTTCTGTTCTAAATCACCTCTTAATCACGTATCCTAACAATCGTTAGGATAAGCCTTTGATGTGCCCTATGATCCGAAGGAATTGTTTATTGGAGATGATTAAACAGGCCATCCCTTTTATATAGAGAGAAAAATGTGTCTTTAAGAGTATAACACTCATCAGGGTGTGGGGAAAAATGAGCCGACCCAGTTCTTCCCCAACCCAAACTCATTCAACGTCATAATTGCCTTTACTGTATAACAATCAACAGTAGTGGGGAAAAAAACGGGCCAGCCCAGTTCTTCCCAACTCCGGACACCACAATGAAATCAAGATCATAACTGACTTTAATATATATCACACATCATGGGTGGAGAAGAAATGGGCCGGAACAGTTCTTCCCCACCCGACACACATTCAATATCATTATTTATTGTCTTAACTGTGCCACACTCGCATTGGGTAGGGAAGAAACGGGCCGGACCAGTTCTTCCCCACCTCAGACATATTTAATGTTATATTCGACGTAACTATATAGCAATCACGAGCGATGGGGAAGTAATGGGCTGACCCAGTTATTCCCCACAACAGACACCTACATCATAACTGACTTAACTTTATAACACTTATCATGGGTTGGGGTGGAAATGGGCTGGCCTTATTCTCCCCCAGACTGCTAATGCTCCCTCTGAGGCCTACACTTTGACTTGCTAAATATTTTATATCAAAATTATTGCTTCACATTGTATGCAATTAACAATTGAATTTCAAACTATAAACAAAAGCACCTGTTTAAGCAGAAAATGATATATCTTGGGTGGAGAAGAACTGGACTGCTTATATTGACAACAAATGAAATTAATGAAATTTAAAAGCCCGGGGAAACTGACCGTTACAAAGGGTTTCCGGAAATCAGTGATAATCATGTGGACTCTTGCACTGATATGTGACTTTGGGTGGATTGATAAATAATCCACCAAAAACTATATTTGTAGGAAACACATGTAACAGTCTATTATCCAAGAACAATCGTTAGTGTTATGACAAACGCGGATGAAAGACAATTGATACGATATGTGATATACCACTCTGAGGCTGAATTTTCTTCATTAGCATTTTTTAAGCAAACATGATTTTAGTCTAAGGCAAACTATAGATTTGAGGTACTCGACGGGTTTTTGTTTACCGAGTTCATAAAATTACAGATTACGATTAGAAACAAGCACAATTTGTCTCAAATGAAAAGATATTGATGGACGCACGAGTGAAACATGAGACGCTGAATCACCAGGCGTTGCGAGGGGTCGCTATGTATAGATCCTACTAAGCTCACAGGCGCGATATATCAAGTGAATAAGTCTGTGCAAAAACCATTCTTGATAACATTTTTTTTCTTTAAACAGAGAAAAAGTAGAATAGATAGAGGATCTTACACGAGTGTCCATGTATTATTGAATTTGTTAAACAGCTCGTAGCCGGGCATTTTATCCCTTTTCCTCAACGCGTTTAATAAATTCAATAACAATGAGCAGAAATGCAAAATTCTATTTATTATGTGACATTTATAACGCATTTTATTCACGATTGTTTAACAAAAAATGTCACTATTTCGCCAATAGTAAACGCGAAGTCGGTTTATTCGCGATTGTTTTACAAAAATGCCACTATTTCGCCGATAGTAAACGTAATGTTACTGCGCATATCTACCTAATTTGCATATTTAATCCACTAGTGGATTAGCAAAAATATTACATCGTGTTATTACACTCTCAGACGCGACGTCAATGATAAATAGAGAAAAGTAGAATGTACTAGTTATATTCATTGTTGTCTTTATTTTTGTCAAAAAACATTGGTAATGCGTACTCATTAGGACCGTCTCAATAGCAATTTATTCTTGGAACAGAAATAAGAAAAAGTGTCGTTTTTTAAAGTAGGACCATTTTTAGAAAACAAGAAAACAGCATCCCGCTTGGATGTGTTCTATACAAGTCATTAGAAAATTGTGTTACTCAACAAGATATGCACAAATAAGCCTGCGCACACATGCAATTGAATCAGCCTATCTGTTATTTTGCGGCCTGGATAATATGATAATATGTACGAGGCATCTGGACTCTGGCAGGCTTCATATGTTTGTCTTTGGGTGTTTGTGTCGCTTATATTAGTTTATTTTGGATAGCCTTTTGGCCATTTTGTGGGAAAGTAACTGTCCTTTTGGCTTTCCGCTGTTTGTGTTTCCGTTGGGGTCTGTTGCTTCAGGTTTGTGTTTCTTTCCCTTTGGTGTCTCTGATTGGAGCTGTTGGTTAATTGTATCGATTTCTGAATATGCCTCTACTTCTATTTTTCATAGACATTGTAGGCCTGTTCAAGCTTTACCTGGTCGTACATTTCTTCGACGCGCCCCTGTCATTTCCATATATATATACGTATATATTATTTTTCTTTTGTTCCAAACACTAATTTGAATAAATAGGAGACCAAGGGCCACGCCATATAAAATTGTGTTTATAACAATGTGTACCTGGCATTTCAAGACGCAGACCAGCCAGACCGCATACGCAAACTAAACTGAATGATCACATAGCATGGTATAAGCCTAGGGCTAACAGCAACACTATCCCGGGCGGAACAAAACAGCGCTCCAACGTCGGACCGACAGCGAAACGACGTTTCTGCTGTCGGCCCGACGTTGTGTGGGATGGGTCAACTGATAAACATTGTTGTCATTGCTGTTCGTGTCAGTCTTTAAACCGAGGTCCCGTCTCCGTATGACTTTACCTGTGGATGGGACGTAAAACTCAAACACACACACTCCCTCACTGTTCAGATGATACTTAATCGAAGCTTTGTACAGTTGTGGCTCATATAAATTACAGGGTACAGGTATCTGTATGCTTATTTTGTGAAACTTAGGTTGATAATTTCGCAAATGTGAATTACAAATTAGATAACTCATGGAAAGAGAGTACTTGCCTCAAAGAGGGCACGCAAAGCTTCCGTGAGCCTGTGCTGAAGTGGTGTCTCGTCCAACCTTTTCAGCTCACAGACATGTGGGTGGGATCTTGAGGCTGCTTTAACAAGAAAAAGATTCGTTGTCAACACATGCGCATTTTAAAGAACAGAAATCTACGTAGGCCAAGGTTTATATTCTCATGGCTCGGCTATGATCAAAAATGATTTATTCACCATGTATGTATATGAGTTCATTTTAGTTTTGAAAAGACAAAACGAAAGGAATAATGACAGGAACATATTTATGTATTGTATTCTGTATGTTTTGTTTATTTGATTCGAGGTTAAACGTTCCGGTCAACACTATTTAGGTCATTGTGGTAGCGCACCTTCCAACTTTGTGTGACTTTTAACCGATATTTAGATAGAATGCTAAGACCCTCTAACTGGATTAGCGGTACATATGTGCGGTGGGTTACAGCTCTGCGTTTAAGAATAATGCAGCTCAACCTATATGTATTTTATCTAAGCCCCGTTGGGCAGGGGCAAGTATTCGGCGTGTAGTCCGAATTTTTTTTTTTTTGATGTTTTTTTTTTTTGGGGGGGGGGGGGGGTTCTTTTCCATGCTTTCTCTGTTTTTGTTAAGCACGAGTAAGCGACATAATGAACAGGTTAAACTGAATGTTTCTGAATTTGAACCTGGATACCATGAACATCTTTCAACTTTGGAAATCTGTTCTAGATAGGCTGCTCTAACAAGCGTCCGGTTGCCAATTGAAACTGATTTATACTCACCGGAAATAAAAACTATACACTCATTTTTAAGTTGTCACTGGCGAAACATTTTAATGAAATTTGAACTCAAATTACATAAATGATCAGCCGAGGCGCGTCTGATTTATCCAATAAAATGTTTAATGATAGCTACGATATAACGGGTAGAGCCACAGGTTCAAAGCAAGGGTTCAAATCTTGCTGTTCAAGTTTCCATTGAGTCAAACATTTTGGTCGCGAATGTGATTCCCATTTTTACCAGTTATTACGCATCATCTAATATTGGGAATATTGTTTACAAAATGAAAATTTTCACAATGGTTGAAATGTTATCGACGTTTAAATATTGGACCAAACCACCGGAAGTGAGCGAAAAGTATGTCATTTCTGATTGCGGTTTTTGTTTTTATCAATAATTAAGACACGGCTGAAGATGCTAAAATGATTGAAGGTACTTTTGGGTCGATTTTTGGCTTGAAACATTATTTTAAAAATTTCGCTGAAAAAAAGCAGTTTTTGAGATTTCAATAGAATATTTGTTTCTCGATAATTTTTAGATGTTATGTTATTTTTTATTCCTTGCTTTTCACTTGTTACTTTGACGCAAAAATGTTGAAGTCAAAATTCGATTACAAACAGGTTTTGTGAAAAATGCACTGTTCTACATTTTCTCCAAAAACTTTTATTTTGAACACCAAAATTTCTTTAAATTGTCACAGGATTCATGTCGATAGTTAGTCAAATCCTTAATCAGTAATTTCTAACTGAATTATCCACTTGTTTTGTCAGACGAGACAATTTAAAAGTGTATAGTTTCTATTTCCGGTCAGTATATAAGCAGGGACATTTTGTACCTACAAGAGTACAAAACTGTACGATTAGCAATGGCTTAGGGTATTCGCATATCTCTGTTTGGATATTCAGAATACCACAAAATAGAAGTGATTGCAATGATCAGGAATCGATATAATTAACCCACAGATCCCATCAGAGACACCAACGGGAAAGAAACACAAACATGAAACAATAGGACCTTTTGGAAACATCAATAGCGTGAAGCCAAAAGGACAGTTACTTTCCCACAAAATGGCCAATTGGCAATCCAAAACAAAACAATATAAGCGATACAAACACTCAAAGACAAACCACAAAAGGCTTATTTGCTCAAACTGATCTTATGCTTCGCTGATCACATAGATTTAATACAGTCTTTGTAAGACCCGGGTTTACACTTTCTTGTCAGTAGCCCTAGAAATATGTTCTAGAAAGGGTTATGCACTATTTTATATTCTTTAAAGACTGTCAAATATTGGGTACAACATAAATGTTATACGACAGGCTGCATGAATTATAGTTAAACAAATCACGGTTGATAACTGCATATCTCTGTATAGGAAATTCTACAAAAAAAAGAGAAAATTGTAAGCCCAACTAAGGCATGGTTGACCCGACACTGCCTCGTGGTAAGTTATTATAAGTCCCATCTTCAGAAAGTGTATTTCCCTATTTTCAGCCACTATTCTCGCAACAGTGGAATGGAGCGATGGCGCAACACTTTGGTCCAAATTGCAAGAGGCAAGCAAGACAGAAACATCTATGGAGAACAAAATGCAAACCTTTCGCCGTAACCTCGTCCCTGAAGACGGTAAGCAGGTCCGAGCACTAGCCCCAATGAACACGGTCTGATACGAATAATACCGAGCATAAAATGGTTACGTTAACCGTTGACTTGTTCTAGCCCATACTTCATTGCATTTTATTTCAAAACAGGATTTGAAACATGGTCGCTTGCGTGGTCAGTTGCTGAAATATGTATAATTCAACTTGGTTTAAACACATTTATTTATTCGATATATGACAAATAATCCATAGAAAGAATATTAAATAGTGCAATTGAGTGAGAGTTTTAGGTTTACGTCTCACCAACAACTAAGGTCATACAGAGACGGGACATGGTTTAAAGAACCCCGAGATCGATTTTGTGATCTACAACAATAGTACAGTAATTGAAAGAATGTTATAGGTAGTTTTACAAAATCATCTCCTGAAAGAAATAGCCGTTGATATTAATGGCGGATTCACAAAGTTGTTAAATTAATTAACATATTAACTACATTGAATAGATATGAATAAATGAAGAATAAATTATAGCACAAACATAATAAAAGTTTATAAAAAAAATATTGATAAACACCAGGGCCCAGTTGTTCAAAGCATCGTTAGCTTAACGAGCTCGTTAGTTGTCATATTGTTAACTGTTCTAGCAAGTTTAATATGTAAAATTTTGGTATTTTTGCTGAAAAAAATGTGAGCAAAAGCTGCTCACATTTTTCAGCAGAAATATTAGCATACAGTCTAACTTCGATGGCTCGCACCCCATGGGACCTTGGAAATTTGTTCGAGACAGCGGTAGTTCGAGCCACTATTGTATCTTCCAGAAATCATAACGGGGTATTTTTGGACTTCTTTTCAGTGTTCTGTAACATAAATGTTTGCTGTGTGTATTTATTAGAATCGCCTCATCGAGGCGATTCTAATGAGTACATACAGCATACATTTGCAAGATAAAACTCGAAAATCTCATTAATTATCCAACACTTTTTCTTATGCAAACGAATTCCCTAGGGACTCAAAAACGGGTTCGACTCAGCCATGGTAAACGAGCCATCGGTGTTCGAGCCATCGAAGTTAGACTGTATTTGCAAAAATGAATGATCAAAGTTTTAACGATACGTTAGCTATCGATGTCGTTGGTTTTGAACAACTGGCCCAATCGGTAACAACATACAGCAAAATTCCTACAATCAATGTGAGATCGCATTGTGACATGCAAAACAGTTTTTATGAGTTAGGAGGCCTTCATGCGGACTGAATAAATTATTTGTCTAAATCGCGACGGAAGTAAGGGCGAGGATTGTGGCCACGTAAAATCGATTTAAGCCCCCCAGTGGAAATCACACCACTGACCGTTCCAAGGCGGTTCTTCTGTGGCGATTTATTTATGGTGTTGTTTGTTACCTACTGTGTGTGTCACTTGTGTCTTTTTATTTTGGATGGCCATATGGCCATTTTGTGGGAAAGTAACTGTCCTTATGGCCTTCCTTTGTTTAGGTTTCCATTATGGTCTGGTCGCTTAATGTTTGTGTTTCTTTCCCTTTGGTGTCTTTGATGGGTGGAGTAAGTTAATTGTATCGATTCCTGATCTTTGTTTTACTTCTACTTTAAAGCATAACTGCAGTATACATGTTCAATGCATAAAAATATATAGAGGATCTTACATGAGTGTTCATGTATTACTGAATTTATTAAACGAGTTGAGGAAAAGGGATAAAATGCGAGGCTTTGCCGAGCATTTTATCCCTTTTCTTCAACGAGTTTAATAAATTCAATAATATATGAGCACGGATGCAAGATTCTATTTAAAATATCATATAGCATTTAAAACGCATTTTATTCACGATTGTTTAATAAAAATGTCAATATTCCGCCATTAGTAAACGCGACGTCGTTAAGGTCGTCGTACATGTATCGTTACGGGAGGTATCTAGCTAATTTGCATATTTATTCCACTAGTGGATTATCGAATTTATTACATGGCGTTATTACACTCTCAGACACGACGTCATATGATAAATAATATTTATGAAACCTACAAAATCGTTGTTCGTGTTACATGGACAAGGTACGTGAGTTTCTTTTCTATCGGAAAATGCATTGCTCCCTAAACTTCAACGCTTTAAAAGTATATATTGCATAATGCCTCTCAATTTTTACACCAGATTAAAAAAGCTCGATTTATTTAAACCTGAAAAGTCGTTTCGATAACAATTAGGTATTAAGGTTTGTTTAAGTCGTTATATCTGGTGGATTCCAAAACGAAGTGAAATTCGTCCTCAAGTTTCATGCATGAGGTACAGCGTATAATTTCTATAGGTATAGAATTTGGTTTTGCCCACCTTCTAGTTTCAATGTAAAGTCTATGTGACGATAGCTAACGAGTCTCTCAATATTGTTGCCATAGATATTTTATTAGGAAAATTTAAGCAATTATTATATAACAAATCATATAAAATTTTCACTTACTTTGCATCACTACAATCTTTACCCAATGTTAAATCATGTTATTTTTTTTACTTTAGAAACTGCATCTCCTCAGCTCACCATAAACGAAATTATTTTGTTTGCATTGTTTAACTGATAAAAGCTTTTACAGAATAGCAAATGAACGCGTTATATGTGCATTGCTTTAGCACATCCCCATACTTAAGAGCCATGATTTAAAATCGGAGTTATAACTCTGTCAAAATCCAAGTAATGGTAAATAAACAAATTTTTCATGGCTAAAGTAATTTTCTGAGCCTGACCTGAGAGTGTAGCCTGTGCTTCGGAAAACGATCCCTAAGAAGTCAATTTGTTCACAATTTCTATAACACTATCATCATATTTAAATTCTAAATTTTAAAGCAAACTACCACCTTTTCGACAAACTATAATCTTAGACCTTTGGCATTAACAGTAAGCTTCCATCTCTGACAATATTCGTAAAGTATATCTAGACCTTTCTGAAGACCTTCAGAACTCTCAGAAAATATAACAATATCGTCATCATATAATAAAACGAAAACTTTAAGAAACGTATGTCTACCCCATCCGCTACTTTAGTAATGAATAATAACGTGATAGTTCGAGAAAAATATAAGGGCTATTGGGTCCTGATCGTTCAACGGGATTAACCCTTAGTATCATTTGGTATTTTTTCCTCATCTGAGTGACCATGGCATTTGGTACTGATAAATAGGTCAAGGTCAACCCGACATCACGAAAACATGCCAATATAATTTTGACCCCCTCGAATCCCATTTTTATATACTTAAACTGGGATTGACAGGCGTAACTCTCATCTTTTCTTACTATTGCTCTACAATTTAGATTGTGGGTACTCCTAAGAATCGCCTCGATGAGGCGGTTCTAACAAGTACCAACAATCTATATTTTGAGCAGAAATAAAAAACAAATATCCCACTGTTTCGTCTAACAATGTTCGTTGCTTGGGGGTAAAATTTACCATGTATTTGTATAGGCTTGTTTTCATAATGGAGGTCATTATTGTTAAAACAGTGAACCTAATACTCCCGAATATATATGTATATACGAAGTTTCAAGGAAATCGGTCAAACGATTATGCAGCACCGGACCAAAGGTTGACCTTATCCAAAGACAGGTCAAGGTCAAACTAATGTCATGATTGATACAAATTTGGTTAAACACAGTCGCTTAAAGGTACATACTACGTTTCAAGGCAATTGGTATCGAGTTTGTTTTTAGCTTTAGTTTTACAGTCCTTTGAATAATAGTTTACTCATGTCGAGCCGATTAGTAATCAGAGGTGGACGAAAACCGGAGTACCCGGATAAAAATCAAGAGGTCCTAGAGAGCCCTGAATCGCTCACCTGAGTATCAGTTTCTCTAGTACAGTCTTGGCCCAAGGGCTATAATTTGAACAAACGTGGTAGCAGTCTTCTAGATGAAGCTTCATACCAAATATCAAAGACCTGGGTCTTCTGGTTTCAGACGAGAAGATTTTAAAGGTTTTCCCTACATAAGCCTATGTAAAACTAGTGGGGCCTGGCGCGGGGTCATTTTGGCACCAGGGGCAATAATTTGAACAATCTCAGCTGAGGTCCACTAGATGAAGCTGCAAGGCAAATATCAAAGACCTTGGCCTTCTGGTTTCAGACAAAATGATTTTAAAGTTGTTTTTTTTTTTCCAATATAAGCCTATGTAAAACTAGTGGATTACGGCACGGGGACATTTTGGCCCAAGGCTATAATTTGAACAAACATTGAAAGGTCCATTAGATGAAGCTTCAAGGCAAATATCAAAGACTGGGCCTTCTGGTTTCAGACAAGAAGATTTTTAAAGGTTTTCCCTATATACAAAAGATCTGGAGGCAAAGATCAGGAATCGATACAATTAACCCACAGCTCCCATCAGAGACACCAAAGGGAAAGAAACACAAACATGAAACAACAAACCCTAATGGAAACATCAACAGCGGAGCGCCAAAAGGACAATTACTTTCCACAAAATGGCCAACTGGCTATCCAAAATAAAATAATATAAGCGACACAAACACCAAAAGACAAACCATAACAAAATTAACCACGACAGAAGAACCGTCTTGGAATGGTCAGTGGAAAGGATTTCCACTGGGGGAGGGGCGGGGGGGGGGGGTGCTTAAATAGATTTTACGTGGCCACAATCCTTTCCCTTACTTCCGTATATAAGCGTCTGTAAAATCAGTGGGCCCTGGCGCTGGGGCATTATTGGCACAAGGGCTATAATTTGAACAATCTCAGTAGAGGTCCGCTAGATGAGCATTCACGCAAATATCAAAGAATTGGGCTGGGCCGTCTGGTTTCAGACAAGATGCTTTGTAAAGATTTTTTTCCTATCTTAGCCTATGTAAAACTAGTGGGTCCCGGCACGGGGACATTTTTGGCCCCAAAGCTATTATTTGAACAATCTCAGTTGAGGTCTGCTAGATGAAGCTTGAAGGCAAATACTAAAGACCTGGGCCGGCTGGTTTCAGACAAGAAGATTTTAAAGGTGGTCCCTATATAAGCCTATGTAAAACCAGTGGGCCCGTGCGCGGGGGCATTTTTGGCACCGGGGCTATAATTTGAACAATCTAAGTATAGGTCCACTAGATAAAGCTTCACGCCAAATATCAAAGACCTGGGCCTTCTGGTTTCAGACAAGAAGATTTTTAAAGGTTTTCCCTAGAAAAGTCTAGGTAAAACCAGTGGACCCTGGCGCGAGGATAGTTTTGGCACCAGGGCTATTGAACAATTTCAGTAGAGGTCCACGAGATGAAGCTTCAAACCTAATATTAATGACCTGGGCGTTCTGGTTTCAGACTAGAATATTTTAAAGGTTTTTTTCCTATATAAGCATATCCTAATCTAGTGTGTCCCGGCGCGGGGACATTTTTGGCCCCAATGCTATAAATTGAACAATCTTTGTGAGGTCCATAAGATAAAGCTTCATACCAAATATCAAAGACCTGGGCCCTCTGGTTTCAGACAAGAAGATTTTTCAAGGTTTCCCTATATAAATGTAAAACCAGTGGGCCCTGGCGGGGGGGGGGGGGGCATTTTTTGCCCGAGGACTATATTTTGAACAATCTTGGTAAAAGTGCACTATATGAAGTTCCATACCAAATATTTAAAAGCCTCCGTGGTGTAGTGGTTACGCTACTCGCCTTGTAAACCATGGGTATCAGGAACGATCCCGGGCTTCTCTAGACTTACGGATGTGTCTTTAAACCGAGGTCCCGTCTCCGTATGACCTTAGCAGTTGGTGGGACGGAAAACTCAAACACTCACTCACTCCATACCAAATATCGAATACCAGGACCATGCAGTTTCAGAGAAGAAGATTTTTTTAAGTTTTCAGTAAAAATCTATTTTTAGCTCCTGTAACCTAAATGTGCAACGGTTCGGAACCATTTGAACAACTCTGAAAGGGATTATTCCCGTGAATTTTGGTCAAAGTAGAAGTAAAACAAATATCAGGAATTGATACAATTAACTTACTCCACCCATAAAAGACACCAAAGGGAAAGAAATACAAACATTAAGCGACCAGACCATAATGGAAACCTAAACACAGGAAGGCCATAAGGACAGTTACTTTCCCACAAAATGGCCATATGGCCATCCAAAATTAAAAGACACAAGTGATACACACAGTAAGTAACAAACAACAACATAAATAAATCGCCACAGAAGAGCCGCCTTGGAACGGTCAGTGGAAGATTTCCACTGGATGGCTTAAATCGATTTTACGTGGCCACAATCCTCGCCCTTACTTCCGTCGCGAGTTAGACAAATAATTTGTTAAGTCCGCATGAAGGCCTCCTAACTCATCAGTGCAACATCTCCGTGAACACAAAAATCAAAGAACCACAGAGGTAAGACAACGGTGAGGACTCGACAGCAAGAAACCACTGAAATGCTGGAGCAAAAGAAAACCAACAGTTAGACTCCGATGGGCCCGACCAGAGACAGAGCATCAGGCACCAACCAACATTACCTTGAAGTAGATCTCTCTAATTCTCAATAAGCCTTTACGTTGGAGCCATCATAGAATCTGAGGCCTGACCCACCGGCGTGCAATTAAAGAGGGAAACAAAGTTGCCAACCGTGATTGGGTTAACTACCATGCATGCAGTCTGTCGTATAATATCCATGTTGTACCCAATCTTTTTATATCGAGGAATGATTTTACGAAATTGGGTGCTGAAGTCATTGCGGTTATATATTTTTCTGAATTTATATACTACTTCACCATAAAATTCGGGTTCCGATAGACCTTGTTGCAGAAGAGATTTAAGTCCAATATTGAATTTTGAAATTAAATCAGAATGGCGTCTATAAAATTTTGAAAAGGCTTAGCGTAGTTTATGGTACCGATAACCCTGATTAAGGAGTTTAGCCGTTAATAATTTATTACGAGTGTTGAAGTCAGTTACATGACTACACACTCTAGCAAATCGAATTAATTGCGAAATATAAACGCCATAGGATGGCGCACGAGGAACATCACCATCCAAAAAAGGAAAATTTACAATCTCAAAATCAAAGTCATCGCGTTTATCATAAATCTTGCACGAAACAAATCCATCTACTACGGTAACAATAGATAGATGTAAATCCAAAAACGGGGCCTCGGTATCAGAAGAATTTGCTTTATTCAACTGAAGTTCTAGGGGGTAAATCTGACTGATCAAACCAACAAAATCATCTAAATATCTAGAAGTGTAGCTAAAAGTTTCAATAATTTCAGATTGGTTATCAATGGAAAGCGACAAAATGATGTCTCTTTCATAACAATACAAGAACAGATCAGCCACAAGAGGTGCGCAATTAGTACCTATCGGAATACCAACAATTTGTCTAAATAACTTAGTACCGAATCTAATATAAATATTGTCAAGAAGAAAGGTGAGGGCATCACACACTTTCTGACATGACCAAAGTGTGTAATTCTTATGCTCTTTAGAAGTGAAAAATGCATTTCTGACATTACATGCAAGAGACAACAAAGGGAAAGAAACACAAACATGAAGCGACCAGACCATAATGGAAACCTAAACAAAGGATGGCCATAAGGACAGTTACTTTCCCACAAAAAGGCCAAATGGCCATCCAAAATAAAAAGACACAAGTGATACACACAGTAAGTAGTAACAAACAACAACATAAATAAACCGCCACAGAAGAACCGCCATGTAACGGTCAGTGGAAAGAATTCCACTGGGGGGGTGTGGGGGGGGGGGGGCTTAAATCGATTTTACGTGGCCACAATCCTCGCCCTTACTTCCGTCGCGATTTAGACAAATAATTTGGGTAGGCCGCATGAAGGCCTCCTAACTCATCAGTGCAACATCTCCGTGAACATAAATAATCAAATACCCACAGAGGTGAGACAACGGTGGGGACTCGACAGCAAGAAACCACTGAAATGCTGGAGCAAAAGAAAACCAACAGTTAGACTCCGATGGGCCCAACCAGAGACAGAGCATCAGGCACCAACCAACATTACCAAGAATTAGATCTCTCTAATTCTCAATAAGCCTTTACGTTGGAACCGTCATAGAATCTGAGGCCTGACCCACCGGCATGAAATTAAAGAGAGAAGCAAAGTTACCAACCGTGATTGGGTTAACTACCATGCATGCAGTCTGTCGTATAACATCCATGTTGTACCCAATCTTTTTATATCGAAGAATGATTTTACGAAATTGGGTGCTGAAGTCATTGCGTTTATATATTTTCTGAATTTATACACTAAGTCACCATAAAATTTGGGCATTGTTCTACCATGTTCCCATTGAAAAGGCTAAATCACCAAATGTGATATTTCCGTTAAATAACTAAAGGTCAAGGATGGGTCATCTTTGAATACAAACTGCTGTCGATTCCTCACCGTTGTTTCATCTCTGTGTTTTGTTTTTATTTCTGTGTTCTCGGAGATGTTGCACTGATTAGTTCGGAGGTCTTCATGTGGACTGAACAAGTGATTTGTCTAAATCGCGACGGAAGTAATGGCGAGGAATGCGGCCGCGTAAAATCTATTTAACCCCCACCCCCCATCCCCAGTGGAATTCGTTTCACTGACCATTCCAAGGCGGTTCTTATGTGTCGCGGTTTATTTCTTGGAGTGTGTGTATCGCTTGCATTTTTGTTGTCATTGTTTTGTATAGCCAATTTGTCATTTTGTGTGAAACTAACTGTCCTTTTGGCTGTCCGCTGTTGATATTTCTATTATGATCTAGTTATTTCAGGTTCGTATTTTTGCTCCAGCATTTCTGTTGTTTCTTGCTGTGGTCGTTTGATTTTTATGTTCACGGAGATGTTGCGCTGATGAGTTAGGAGGCCTTCATGCGGACTGAACAAATTATTTGTCTCAATCGCGAAGGAAGTAAGGGCGAGGATTGTGGCCACGTAAAATCGATTTAAGCCCCCCAGTGGAATTCGTTTCCACTCACCGTTCCAAGACGGTTCTTCTGTCGCGGTTATTTTTGTTATGGTTTGTCTTTGGGTGTTTGTGTCGCTTATATTATTTTATTAAGGATAGCCTATGGCCATTTTTGTGGGAAAGTAACTGTCCTCTTGGCTTTCCGATGTTGGTGTTTCCGTTGGGGTATGTTGCTTCATGTTTGTGTTTCTTTCACTTTGGTGTCTCTGATGGGAGCGGTGGGTACTCGTAATTGTATTGATTTCTGGTTATTGCCTCTTCTTCTGTTGTGTTTCATGCCCTCTAGTTTTTCTTATGGGAGCTGTGGGTTAATTGCATCGATTCCTGATCATAAGCTTTACTTCTATTTAGTTGTACTCAGTCACCTGATGATTCATATTAACCCATATATGACAATGGAATCTTCCATCATATAAATTTGGAGTTGTCCATTTTCAATTATAGGGGTGTCAGATTTGTTTTGTTTAATGTAAGTTGTACAAAAATGTATGTTCTTTGAGCAAACAGTGTAGACCCAGATCAGACGCCGCGTTATGCGGCGTCTGATCTGGGTCTACATTGTTTGCCAACGTCCCAAAAAAGGGCCACTAGGCATATATGGGTTAAGTTGAATTTTAATCACCCCAGAGATTCTTGAGAAGAGGTTGTATATGAAATGTAACTGAAAGTGATTCAGCAATTTTTAAGGATCATCACGATAACAAGTCCGTGAAACGAAGACCCCCCTAAACCCCACTACATATAGAGAAAAGTGGGGTTTACGGGGGTATACATTATCTGCCTTACTTTTGCTCAAAAACATAGATTGTGGGTACTCGTTAGAACCGCCTCATTGAGGCGGTTCTAACGAGCACCCACAATCTATGTTGAAAGCAGAAATAATATAAATTTTATCATTTTTACCTAATATTTATCATTTTCTGACACCATGTTGGAAGCCATTAATTCCTACGGACATGTTTTCCTAATGATTTTGGACCTACAACTCTTGATATTTAGCATTTACGAACGTTCATTTAAAATGCTTTGCATTAGTCTTGTTTTCTTTTCCCGTTGGTACGGCCCCCGCCCATCGGGGCTTGAAGAAATAGATGGGCTGCATGATGTTTCCGCGCAGAGCTGACACCGACCACACACGCGTACTGGTAAACCGCTTTGAGGATTTAAGCCTGCACAAAAAAAGCGTTACGAGTCGGACCGTCCATGCATATAAACCCTACTGCTTTCATTGGGCGATAGAACTTGAGATATCATTTCACCTCAGTGTTGGGTAAAATGTCCACAAAATTGGAAGCAACGTCTCCAAAATTATCTATACAGTGTTGACGGGGACGTTAAAGCTAAAATCAAACAAATTTCCCCTTTGTAAAACCACTACGGAATCAAATGTGTCTTTCCCATGAAATAGGGCAAAATAGAAGTTGAGGCAATGATCAGGAATCGATACAATTAACCCACGGCTCCCATCAGAGACACCAAAGGGAACGAAACACAAACATGAAGCAACAGACCCTACGGAAACGCCAACAGCGGAAAGCCAAAAAGACAGTAACTTTCCCAGAAAATGGCCAAAAGCTATCCAAAATAAAATAAGCGACACAAACACCCAAAGACATACCAATGCAAAAATAAACCGCGACAGAAGAACCGCCTTAGAACGGTCAGCGGAAGCGAATTCCACTGTGGGGCTTAAATCGATTTTACGTGGCCACAATCCATGAGGTCAACGTTGGGTCATCATGATTTTGGCATACATAATAGTACTTAGTCAACTGATGGCACACATCAAGTTTCAAGACGATTGGCTAAGAGGCCCTGGAGAAGATTGTTTTCAAAGTTTTTTGTTTTTTCTACCGTATTTTGGCTTAACGGCCATCTTGGTCATGTAGCTTTGACCATTCAATCAAACCTACGACCCCCTCCCCCGCCACCCCACCATCACGCGACACTGTCAGTAGGCTACATATTAAGATTAATTGCAATAAGCCCAGTGGTTTCAGACCAAAATGTCCCTGAAATGTCAATTGACCTGTTATCAAAGCGACCTCGGTCCCGACTTTGGACCACCCGGACGTTTACCATTCATATACATTCATTTTGTACCTTTTCGCATGTCTCAGACGACAATATATGTCGACAAAAATGCATTGTTTTATATTATTGTCATTGAAAAGCCGAAGGAACAAAATTTGACCTACCCGTAAACTAGTTTTAAAGTCTTTGTCATATTTTGGCATGGGGCCATCTTTGCCATGTTACCTCGACCATTCGAATAAATTTCCGTCGCTCGCTATCAGAAGGCTCCATATGAAATTTTATTGCAATCGGCCTAGTGGTGTCAGAGAAGTCATCTGAGATGGTTGACGGACGGACGGACGAATGCCTACCATCCTGGTTGGTTTGGTCGGGCGGCGGGGATTGAGATGTAATAGCATCACCCTTTCGGGGAAATGTTAAAAAATCAACGTCTTTATTTTTTTGTTAATTCACTCTAAAAAAAAAACGAAAAAAAAAAACAAACAAAAAAACATGTATTATGGAGCAAGCTACAATTTCACTGTTCCTCCTATTTTGAACTGGTATAAACAGTGACAGGACGGCGTCACGGACGTTACGCCATGATGTCACAACCTTCATCCCGCCAAAACAAGATTGCGATACTACAAGTCAAAATCCTACAGGGAACCGCACTTTCAGGGGCGCACATGATACTTCCTTGATATAATGCTGTAACTTCCACATAAAATTGACATGACAGTTTTGTTTGTTTGTTTGATTTGAGCTTTAACGTCCCCGTCAACACTGCAAAGGTCATTTTGGAGACGTTCTTCCAGTTTTGTGGGACTTTTACCCGACATTGAGATGAAATGACATCTCAAGCCATGTCGCCCAATAAAACAAAATAGGGTTTATTAGCATGGACGGTCCACCTCGCACCGCGGTTCCTGGACAGGCTTAGATCCTCTAAGCGGTTAACCAGTACTAGTGTGCGGGCCGGATTCAGCTCTGTGTGGAAGCATCATGCAGCCCATATATTTCTTCAAGCCCCTATGGGCGGGGGCATTGACATGACAGTATAAATTATATTTGGTAAACTTTTGTGTCAAAATGTAGCAAAATCATAGACATAAATATATATTTCTTTTAATTAACTTTTTTTCTAATATCTGCAAGACAGTTAGAATTTGTATAAAATCACATTGTTTGCTTTTCAGTATCTGTTTGTCTTAGGCACCTGGTCGTCAAACATCATAAAAGATCTGCTGTCTGTTGATCTGAACATTGATATTTGCCATTTTGTCTTTGGATTAATGATTTTGGATTAAGCTCTGGTACTACGACCTAAACTACAATTACATATTTAATCATAATTTCCTCATGACAAGGAAATATTAAACGATAGTGTGACTACAAATGTTCACATTCAAACTCTGAGAAGGAAAATAATTGACATGAATATGTTTTATAAAACACAAATATGTTCTTATCGTTATGCTGGACGACCACGGCTTAGGAGGGGATAAATGCCTAAATTGGTAGCTTTCCTCTTGAGCAATGTTTTGATTAGTGCAATACAGCAGTCTAATGAAAGCGGGTCTTCTATGTTATTGGACAATTACATTAGAGTGACTTTATGCATTATAGACTGGATTTTGCCGTGTTAATTCTGGAATAACCGGTGCTCAAAATGTACATTTGTAAGCTGTGCCGTATTACTAGTTAAATAACATTTTCAAGAAAAGATCAGCATTCTAACGTATTGACTGGATAACCAGCTCAGACATTTTTCACATTAATAATGGGAAGTTTTGTTTGCTTAAAATTTTACATATTGGTGAGTTTGCTTAAAGACATAGAAAATATATTTAAAAAAAAATGTTTTTTTTTTTTTTTTTTTTTTGGTAAGGGGCGTTCCACATTATTTTCTTTAGTACTTTTGCGTCTTATATTTAGTGCTTAATATCATAGACCGCATAGTCCGATCAGTGCATCCACTGCATGCTTGATTATGCAACAGATGAGCAAAAAATACTGTTTTATCTGCTCATTAATCTTACAATGCCAACAACTGTTTGCATGGGTTGGGCATGGGTGGAATTTTGTAGCCTCAGTCCCTTAGCAGTTTGTCACTTTCCGTTAATTTATGCATACATGTACTTTACTTCCAATGCCTTTTCCAGCATACACTAGATGTACTGATCGGGTTGTGCGGTCTACTGGCTCACCTTGTGCGACTCTGATAGAGCGGTTCCATGTAGGAGCGGGATATTTTAGCTTGTAGTGGCGAATATTGTTTTGGCGGAATAAACGTTGTGACGTCGTGGCGTAAAGTCCATGACGATGCACTGTCACTGTTGTATACAAGTTCAAAATGGGAGCAATGGTGAAAATATAGAATACTTGAATTCAGAGCAAATAGGGAAAAAGGGTTTCATATTGTTCGTATTGGGATACAAAAAATGATTCTCCAAAATGACCTCAAAAGTGTTGACGGGTAAGTTTATATATGTACCTTGAGAGTATATTTGCATCATTGGCCGTTTTTTTCAGGTCCTGGTAGTATAAAACAGCCTGTGCTTACCAATGAGAATCTTGTGCCGCCTGTGGTATATGACTACACGTCCAATATGCATTATGGCTCGCCCGTGAAAACCAGGAATATTATGACATTAGAATCACATAGACGTCCGCAGTACAGATCGCAAACTGCTAAAGAACCAAACGATAAAATGGCAGACATTAAAAGAAAACATTCCACGTTCGCAGGCCACGACATACCTGTGCAGGTAGGCACAACACGTAATAAAGCCATTGGCTTTTAAATTAGCTTGTTTCATATAATAGTCAAATAGACATCATGATCGCTTAGCCAATGCTTGTACTTGTGGAAGATATTACTAACAAGAGGACCATAATGGTATTATATCGCTCACCTAAGCTAGCAGGTTCATTCTACGTTTCAGGAAGTTCCAATCGCTTTTGAAGGACTTATGCTGATGACTTGCTCAATAACTGGCATTTTCAGCAATCAAGGGGACATAACTTAGAGGTAGGACAACATCACCAGTTTTCTAACTTATCCGAAGTCCATCCCCAACCTACTTATATGTAGCTTTCAGGAATATCATATTAAAACTAAAGGACTTGTGATGATAACAAGGTCCAAAACAGGCATTTGCAGCAAAGAAGGGGACATAACACTACGGGTAATATGCCAACATTGATAGTTTTCCAACTCATTCAAGCTTTTGTCCCTAACTCACTTATATGTAAGTTTCTGGAAGATTCGTACAAAACATAAGTACTCACGGTGATGACAATGTCAAAACAGGCATTATCAGCAAGCAGACATAAGAGTATGATAGACTGGCCCACTTCGGAAGTTTTCGAACTCATCAAATCTGTTATCCCTGGGTTAGCTTCAAGTCGATCAAAATAAAAATAATGGAATTTTCTTGATGGCAGGGTCCAACATGGATATTTTCAGCTAAGATGGGGCATAACTCTACGAGTTATAGGCCGACCTCAGCAGTTTTTGAACTCATCCAATCTTTTATCCCTGACTTACTTCAAGAAGATCCGATTAAAACTGAAAGGGGCTATGATGATGAGATGGTCAAAAACTGGTATTTTCTGCAATGAAAGGGCCAAAACACGATAAATAAGTCGCATTCTCCAGGTTTTGAACTCACCCGAGCTAACAAGTATCCACACTCTAAATTTTGTGTAGAAGAACAAAATAAAATCAGATGTTTTCTTTGAAGATTTATTTTTGGTCGTAAAATTGTCAATATATTTGAATACGCGTGTTTTCGCGAAGTAAGGCGGTGGTTGTGGTGTTCTTATGTTGTACATATATTTTATACCCCCGGCATACGAAGTATGCTATGGGGGTATATAGTTTTCGTTCTGTCGTTCGTCCGTCCGTTAACCTTTTGGTTAAAGTTTTGCGTTAAAATTTCTATGTAATGTAACTTCTGAAGCATTCGGTAGATTTAGTTGATATTTACATTGAAGTTACATACTGGTCTAAAAGATTTCATTAATGCATGTCCAATACCCAAAGTGACATTGAGGTCAAGGTCACAGACTTAGAAATTTTACATTTGGTTAAAGTTTAATGACAAAGTTTATAGGTGCCTGTATGTTCTAAACTCTAAGACAATTTCAGATGATACTTGTATCAATGTTGCGTAGAAGTCCAAAGATTTCTTGATGTATGTCCCTTGCCCCATCTACGGTGACCTTGACCTCAAGGTCACGGACTTAGAAATTTTAGAGTTGGTTAAAGTTTTATGACAAAGTTTATTGATGCCTGTATGTGCTAAACTCTAAAAAATTCAATTGCTACTTGCACCGATGTTGCATACCAGTCCACAGATTTCATTGATGCATATCCCACCCTGCTGCTTCAGTAACGTTGATGCCCCCACCCCTTCAGTAACTTTGATGCCCTCACTCCTTTGGTCCATTTAGAAATTTTAGGTTTGGTTTAACTCTTACAAGCATATTAATAGATTCTTATAGCTTATTGACTTCTTCATTCAAATTGCATACCATACCGCGGTTCCTGGACAGGCTTAGATCCTCTAAGCGAAGATCCTCTAAGCGGCCACCAAGTTTGCTGTGTGTGTTACAGAACGCCAAGACAAGCTTCCTACGCTATACTGGTTATCAAAACTTCATAAAAGACCTTACAAAGCACGGTTTATTGCAAATTCTAGCTCTTGCACTACCACTGAACTTTCTAAATTATTAACTTCCTGTCTTACTGCTATTAAAACGCATGTGATTATATATTGTGATAAAGTCTTTTAAAGATCAGGAAGAAATCTGTTTGGTCTATAAAAAATTCGAATGAGGTTTTATAGAACTTATTTAACTTCACTACAGCTGGTGTGTGGGAATGTGTGGCGGCGGTAAAACGTCTCCCTGCCCTACATCATAGTGTGGATTATATTTTTTGTCCTTTGGGATAGCTCGGGAATGGGAGGTCGCGGGATCGATCCCCGGCCGCGCCATACCAAAGGCGTGAAAAATGGTACTAGGAGCTCCCTTGGTTGACGCTCACATTATCAAGGGTAGTCCTAGGAAGATAAATGAAGGCAGGTAAGTATCTGTTAAAGGATACTTTGTTTGTCGCAATAAATGCTCTACAGAGCTTATGTTATTTGTTTCAGACATGCGACGTTAAATAAAGCTTCTTTATCTTTATCTTTTATCTTTATTGATTCCATTTTGGAATTTTGAAAATATCTGAGGGTTACTGATGAGGCCTAATTGGCCGAAACTAGCTAGTCTGGCCCAGAGAACATGAACACTCCATATTTTTTAGTTCTGTGGTGTATTCCTTGCTTCCAAAGGATATTAACCCTTTTATAGAACATATTTAAATAAATTGAAATCCAGACGTTTTCGTGCTTCTAGTGTGTCTACTTACGATTTTTTCACTCTTTACACTACACTTCCTCATAATCTTATAAAAGAAAAAAATAATGATTTAATTGTATGGACTTTTCACAGAGAAGATTCTCTCTATCTTGCATGTAATGTCAGAAATGCATTTTTCACTTCTAAAGAGCATAAGAATTATACACTTTGGTCATGTCAGAAAGTGTGTGATGCCTTAACCTTTCTACTTGACAATATTTATATAAGATTCGGTACTAAGTTATTTAGACACATTTTGGGTATTCCGATGGGTACGAATTGCGCAACTCTTGTGGCTGATCTGTTCTTGTATTGTTATGAAAGAGACTCAATGTTGTCGCTTTCCATTGATAACCAATCTGAAATTATTGAAGCTTTTAGCTCCACTTCTAGATATTTAGATGATTTATTAAATATTGATAATACTTATTTCAATGGTTTGATCAGTCAGATTTACCCCCAAGAACTACAGTTAAATAAAGCAAATTCTTCTGATACCGAGGCCCCGTTTTTGGATTTAAATCTATCTATTGTAGATGGGTTGGTTTCGTGCATAAACGGGATGCATATGGGTGGAGTAAGTTAATTGTATCAATTCCTGATCTTTGTTTTACTTCTACTTTGATTTTGAGATTGTAAATTTTCCTTTTTTGGATGGTGATGTTCCTCGTGCGCCATCCTATGGCGTTTATATTTCGCAATGAATTCGATTTGCTAGAGTGTGTAGTCATGTCTCTGACTTCAACACTCGTAATAAATTTCTTCATGCGGACTGAACAAATTATTTGTCTAAATCGCGACGGATGTAAGGGCGAGGATTGTGGCCACGTAAAATGGATTTAAGCCCCCCAGTGGAATTCTTTCCAAGGCAGGTTCTTCTGTGGCGGTTTATTTATGTTGTTGCTTGTACCTACTCACTGTGTGTATCATATATATATAGCGGGATTTTATCATTAACAGTGTAATACAACTGACTTGTATCTTGGCGCGCTTTCCCCTTTCGGTTTCTTCTGGGCTAAGTATTTACTACATTTAAATACAAGGAACATGAAAATACCAAATCAGTTATTTCCAAGACATAATTTGCTTCATGGGGCATATTAAAGTAGCTTGTGTGGACAAAGGCAAAAAAAAACAACAACAAAAAACAATATAATTATATATATATTCAGTTCTCAACAAATACACCGCTACAAATGACTAAAAGATGCTATAAGAATTTTTTAAATCAAAGAAAATAACTCAAATAAAATGAATTAGTGTAAACAAATTATTTTAGATTGTAATTTTTGTGCAGCGAAAAGATGCTTTCGTTTCTTAAGTTGGTTAAGAATCTTTTTAAAGGATTTTCCTGTAATTAAATGTGCAAAGCACGCGGAGTTCGTGTCTGTGTACCTGCGATGCGATTGCCATTTGTCGTTATCTTCAAAGACGTGTGTGAGTGAATTCGGGTTTAACGTCGCTTTCAACAATTTTTCAGTCATATCACGACGGTGTCTGGTTGCGACAGGGAGCTCAATGCTCACTTCTATAGTGCTGCCTCACTGAAGTATCATGTCCCAGGCACATTATAAGCCCCCGCCCGTAGTGGCTTCAAGAAATATATGGGCTGCATGATGCTTCCACGCAGAGCTGAATCCGGCCCGCACACTAGTACTGGTAAACCGCTTAGAGAATCTAAGCCTGTCCAGGAACCGCGGTGCGAGGCGGAGCGTCCATGCTAATAAACCCTATTGGTTTCATTTGGCGACAGGGCTTGAGATGTCATTTCATCTCAATGTCGGGTAAAAGTCCCACAAAATTGGAAGCAACGTCTCCAAAATGACCTTTACAGTGTTGACGGGGACGTTAAACCTCAAATCAAACAAACAAACAAACATGATACCACACCCAGTCACATTATCATGACACTGGGTCGACCAGTCCTAGCTCTACCCCGTAAATCTGAGTGCCAAGCGAGGAGCAGCTAGTACCATTTTTAACGACTTTGGTATGTCGCCTCGGGATCGAACCCGTGACCTCCCGTTCCCCGGAGCGGACACTCTACCAACTGAGCTATCGGGGCCGGTCTCTGCAAAGACACCGCTACAAATCATCACGAAAACACCCCTATATAAATTTGACCCCCCCCCCCCCCTCAAACCTCACTTTTATATAGTAAAACTGGGGTTTCTGGGGTATACCTTAAGTTATTTTTCTTATTCAGAAATAAGAAAAATATCACAATTTTTCATCTTAAAATTTTCATTTTTTCGGAGATAAAGGTGGCAATGTAATTGTATAGGCGTGTTTGCGTAATGTAAACGGATGAGGGTTATAAAGGAAACTGATAAAAGCAAAGGCAAACTTGTTTTATATGAAGCAAATAACAAGAACTCGTTTTGTATGAAAAGTTGGCCGTTTGAGCATATTAAAACTAGTCTGAATTTAAGGGGCATTTTTGGGTGAAACTTCTGAATTTTATATGCATCACCTATGCATCAGTTGGTTGGTTGATTTGAGGTTTAACGTCCCCGTCAACACTGTAAAGGTCATTTTGGAGACGTTGCTTCCAATTTTGTGGGACTTTTACCCGACATTGAGATGAAATGACATCTCAAGCCCTGTCGCATGATGCATATAACTTCAGAAGTTAAACCTCAAAATGCCCTTTAAATTCAAATCAAGGCGGCTCTTCTGTGGCGATTTGTTTATGTTGTTGTTTGTTGCTTAGTGTGTGTATCATTTGTGTCTTTTAATTTTGGATGACCATATGGCCATTTTGTGGGAAAGTAACTGTCCTTATGGCCTTCCTTTGTTTAGGTTTCCATTATGGTCTGGTCGCTTAATGTTTGTATTTCTTTCCCTTTGGTGTCTTTTATGGGTGGAGTAAGTTAATTGTATCAATTCCTGATCTTTGTTTTACTTCTACTTTTCATGGTTAAATATCTTTTATACGCAACCTGGCATGTCGCTATGACTGCTGCTGTCTCGAACACATTTTTATGGAATACATCATGTGGTAGCTTTCCACTAAATGTTTTCCATAGGCGACAATAGTAACCTTTTACCTGCTCCCACAAAAACTACACATACAAAACTTTTCAAACCTTACTTGTTTATAGAGCCATCCTAGCCCAACAAGTTAATGAGAAAAAATCCGCATGTTGTCCGGCTCATTTTCAAGTTACAATCAACCATGTTTGTTGACCTGCTAGAACGGAGTAAATAAAACCAACATTTTTAAAGGAGGGGTGACCATATAAAATCAGCAAAAATTTCTTTGAGCTTGCAGATATATTTATAAAACATGCATTATTTTAGTCCCTTATACCTATCATTTTCTCACATTCAAATAAAACATGGGATATATATCCAATGGAAGCAAGTCTGGTATTTAGAACGCAACTAAAAGCTCTGTCCCAAAGTGATAAAACCCGGTACCTCCCAGTATTTAGTGTAATGCTACCTATACCAAACCCTTATTTTCTTTATGTTGCATCAAAAGAATTGCCAAATAGAAATTTAGGTCATATGTAATAATTTAGTCATGCATAATAAAAGTTCAGTCACACAGAATCTTTCAAGTTTGCGATAAAGTTATCGCTTTCAGACTCAACAATGAAAGCCGAACAAACCATAGTTTTTGAAAAGCGCAAAAGTTTATCTCTTTCTGGAATGGAACCCAGACACCGGCTTGCATCAGTGGTTCTTCTCCAATGTCTTTGGAACAATTCAATCCTAAAATGCAGAGAATTATGCCTAAATAGCACCAATACTCATTTTTATGGCTATTTTCACACCTACACCCCCTATTTAAAGTAAAAATGGCATTTTGAGGATATTTTGAGGACAAAAATGCCAAGAAAATGTTAATAAATGCCCTAATGCCATGAGGAATAGCTGAATATATCTGTCCACATCCTTTTACATGAATATAATGAAATAGAACTTATAACGGATGAGAAAACTTATCCGGATATTGCAGCGGGCTGTTCGGAGAGACAATTTTGAAGTTTTGCTTTGGTTTGAGACATAGTCCTAGTGCCATGAAACCTTACACTTATATTCCAGATGGAGTTGATTCTTTCTTGTGTTTGTGCAAATACAATTACTGCAAGTCTCCTTTCCAATCACATCAATAAAAACTGATTTACATGGCTTCAAAGTACCCCCACCCCCACCAAGAACATAGGTCAGAGACAAAAATACATCAAATACATCCAGTTAGACCTAAATTAGCATTACCATCACATTTTTTACAGTATCTATGTCAAAATACATGCCATGAGGATACATTTTATGAAACAGAATTGGACAGAACCTACAAATGTGTGGAAATAGTATGTAATGACTGAAAACAGGATAGTGGTCTACTTTGGCTATAGGTAGCTTTCCACTAAATGTTTTCCATAGGCGACAATAGTAACCTTTTACCTGCTCCCACAAAAACTACACATACAAAACTTTTCAAACCTTACTTGTTTATAGAGCCATCCTAGCCCAACAAGTTAATGAGAAAAAATCCACATGTTGTCCGGCTCATTTTCAAGTTACAATCAACCATGTTTGTTGACCTGCTAGAACGGAGTAAATAAAACCAACATTTTTAAAGGAGGGGTGACCATATAAAATCAGCAAAAATTTCTTTGAGCTTGCAGATATATTTATAAAACATGCATTATTTTAGTCCCTTATACCTATCATTTTCTCACATTCAAATAAAACATGGGATATATATCCAATGGAAGCAAGTCTGGTATTTAGAACGCAACTAAAAGCTCTGTCCCAAAGTGATAAAACCCGGTACCTCCCAGTATTTAGTGTAATGCTACCTATACCAAACCCTTATTTTCTTTATGTTGCATCAAAAGAATTGCCAAATAGAAATTTAGGTCATATGTAATAATTTAGTCATGCATAATAAAAGTTCAGTCACACAGAATCTTTCAAGTTTGCGATAAAGTTATCGCTTTCAGACTCAACAATGAAAGCCGAACAAACCATAGTTTTTGAAAAGCGCAAAAGTTTATCTCTTTCTGGAATGGAACCCAGACACCGGCTTGCATCAGTGGTTCTTCTCCAATGTCTTTGGAACAATTCAATCCTAAAATGCAGAGAATTATGGCTAAATAGCACCAATACTCATTTTTATGGCTATTTTCACACCTACACCCCCTATTTAAAGTAAAAATGGCATTTTGAGGACAAAAATGCCAAGAAAATGTTAATAAATGCCCTAATGCCATGAGGAATAGCTGAATATATCTGTCCACATCCTTTTACATGAATATAATGAAATAGAACTTATAACGGATGAGAAAACTTATCCGGATATTGCAGCGGGCTGTTCGGAGAGACAATTTTGAAGTTTTGCTTTGGTTTGAGACATAGTCCTAGTGCCATGAAACCTTACACTTATATTCCAGATGGAGTTGATTCTTTCTTGTGTTTGTGCAAATACAATTACTGCAAGTCTCCTTTCCAATCACATCAATAAAAACTGATTTACATGGCTTCAAAGTACCCCCACCCCCACCAAGAACATAGGTCAGAGACAAAAATACATCAAATACATCCAGTTAGACCTAAATTAGCATTACCATCACATTTTTTACAGTATCTATGTCAAAATACATGCCATGAGGATACATTTTATGAAACAGAATTGGACAGAACCTACAAATGTGTGGAAATAGTATGTAATGACTGAAAACAGGATAGTGGTCTACTTTGGCTATAGGTAGCTTTCCACTAAATGTTTTCCATAGGCGACAATAGTAACCTTTTACCTGCTCCCACAAAAACTACACATACAAAACTTTTCAAACCTTACTTGTTTATAGAGCCATCCTAGCCCAACAAGTTAATGAGAAAAAATCCACATGTTGTCCGGCTCATTTTCAAGTTACAATCAACCATGTTTGTTGACCTGCTAGAACGGAGTAAATAAAACCAACATTTTTAAAGGAGGGGTGACCATATAAAATCAGCAAAAATTTCTTTGAGCTTGCAGATATATTTATAAAACATGCATTATTTTAGTCCCTTATACCTATCATTTTCTCACATTCAAATAAAACATGGGATATATATCCAATGGAAGCAAGTCTGGTATTTAGAACGCAACTAAAAGCTCTGTCCCAAAGTGATAAAACCCGGTACCTCCCAGTATTTAGTGTAATGCTACCATGTTACCTGTAACAAGTCCGCGAAATGAAGTCCCCCGTATACCCAACTTTATCAGTTACCCCCTGCATAGTTTGCATTGTGACGCATTGACCTGATAAAGATATGCTATCTCAGGACAAGTGAGCTTTATCACGCAAACGTGACATTGCACTTTTATGAATGAACCGGATTACAGGAAAATGACAAAAATGTTATTGTAACTGGGAAATATGACAAAAATATCATAGGAAAAACATGGTTAGCTGATACTAAATATATCGGCCACTAGAATGCTTGGACGCACTGAGGACTTATCGTAAATTGCTAAATTAAGAGTGCACAAGGGGATAAACTGACAAATAGAATACCAGTTTCGTGTAATTTGATATCAAGTTTATCAGGCTCGGCTCCGAGAACGCATATAGAATCGCTCGGCAAGCCTCACGATTCTACAAGCGTTCTCGAAGCCTTGCCTGATAAACTTGATATCAAAAGACACGAACTTGGTATTCTCTATTTATATTACCCTGTCTCCAATTCCTGCCTCGGAATGAAACGATTTTAGCGACTCCAAATCTACATTTCCCCGAGCTAAATTTAGATTTAAGTCAAAAAAATCTCTGGCAATGAGTAGAATAATTATAAGTAAAGTATCTGCTGTAACTGTATACGTCTACATGTACAGGACGGCTATTACATGGAGCAGATAAAATACCTGTTGCCTTTTTTCACTGTTCTGATGTTTCGCTGCTACCAGACCAGGCTCATACGAGGGGAGATCAATAATTTGGTAGAACTCGGAGTTTAACTCACAGATTGGAAGATGGCTTCAACAATATTTTTCAATATAACTTACCTTTACTTCAGTGCATGTGGTTCACTTTTCTTTTAAACAGTCAATGCCTTTGAAATGATGTCGCCTATCTGGCCCTAAAACCAAGCCCTGGAGCAGCCTTGAGCTCATCGTCGTCCCGAAATTTCGTTCCACGCAAGTGGGATATCAAATGGCCGAAACTAGCTAGTCTGGCCCAGAAAACATGTACACTCCATATTTTCCAGCTCTGTGGTGTATTCATTGCTTCCAAAGGATAACCCTTTCTAGAACATATTCAAATTTTAAAACAGATAACGATCACTTGGGGCCAGGTCTGGACTGTATGGCGGGTGATTTAACTGCTCGAACTTGCACTCACGAAAAAACCGCTTGTAGCCGCTTGTGCAGCTCTGGGCTTGTGCACAGGGGCATTATCATGCAAAAGAGATGCCCCAGCAGCTAGCTTATTCCTTCGTTTTCTTTTATAGCAGCCCTTAATTGTTGAATGGAGATGGCATAGTATTCTCCTGTAATTGAAGTACCAGCAGGCTTGTACACCTACATCATAATGTAGTTAATACTTTCTTGTCCTTTGGGATCATTGATTCCATTGCTGAATTTTGAAAATATTTGAGTATCACTGATGAGGCCTAATTGGCCGACACTAGCTAATCTGGCCCAGAAAACATGCACGCTTCATATTTTCATGTTCTGTTTGATACCTTGCTTACAAAGGACAACCCTTTTGTAGAACATATTTGTAATAAATTTCTTAGATGGAGTTGAGCCAGGGCGCTTCCATTCTATGGGCTCTTTTTAGTATCTGGGTCTCACCGCTCTGTGCACCCCCCTCAAGCCCCCGCCCATAGGGGCTTGAAGAAATATATGGGCTGCATGATGCTTCCACGCAGAGCTGAATCCGGCCCGCACACTAGTACTGGTAAACCGCTTAGAGGATCTAAGACTGTCCAGAAACCGCGGTGCGAGGCGGAGCGTCCATGCTACTAAACCTTATTGGTTTCATTGGGCGACAGGGCTTGAGATGTCATTTCATCTCAATGTCGGGTAAAAGTCCCACAAAATTGGAAGCAACGTCTCCAAAATGACCTTTACAGTGTTGACGGGGACGTTAAACCTCAAATCAAACAACCCCCCCACCCCCCCCCCCCCTCCCCTCACACACTGTGGTGAAGTCAATGTTCATCTCCTGTTGCAAGACGAATGTGGAAGTCTTCTGGACTGGCATTGTACAGTTCCAGAACTTCTTGACTTGACTCCACCCTTTGCTGACGGTCTTGCATGTTCAGGTTTTCTGGTACCCACCTAGCAGACATTTTGACATGCCTAAATATTCTAGGATTATAGTGTAAACACTTTCATTAGAAATACCTTGATCTGAAGCAAGTTCGGCAACTTCGATTCGGCGATTGTTTATAGTCTTTCAAAACGCAGTGAGACGTGACTGCACTTTTAATTTTGGACTATTCCGTGAACGATATAGTTTTACTGAGATTCATACTGCAGCATATTAACCACTTGGCCACAACTTCTACATAATACCATTATCAAAAATTAATCCACAGCTTCCAGTACTTTCCTTTGATGTTTGCAGTACTAATGAATTTTGATAAATGTATTGTTATCATGTACTGATATCATGTACTGATATCATGTACAGTTTCGAATGGACCAACAAGCTGAGCTACAAATAAAATAGGAAAGGGCTTCTGGCTCTGCATGACATTTTTATCATTGTCAGGGTATTCTTTAAAATAGCCTCGCGGAGGTTATTTGAATGAGTACCCACATTTAAAATAGCTTTTACTTAATGCCAAACAGTGCAGACCCTGATCAGACTGCTCCTTCTGATCTGGGTCTGATCTGAGACTGATTTTGTGGTGTCCGAACAGAATAAGTATAAACGTGGACATTAACCAAATAATTTTGCCTGATTGAACCATCTGAATTCTTCTGTTATTTTGTTTGTTACATTTCCAGCCGTAACAATTTAACATTGTGGGTATTCATTAAATAGCCTCGCCGAGGCTACTTGAATGAGTACCCACATTTAAAATAGCTTTTACTTAATGGCAAACAGTGCAGACCCTGATCAGACTGCTCCTTCTGATCTGAGACTGATTTTTAGCTCCACTGGCCGAAGGCCAGCGGGGCTATTGTCATGGCCCTGTGTTCGTCGTGCGTCCGTGCGTTCGTGCGTCCGTGCGTTAACTTTTTCTTTAAACATCTTCTCCTCCTACACTACTGGGCCAATTGTAACCAAACTTCACAGGAATGTTCCTTACATAGTCCTCTTCTAAATTCCTTCATGGAATGGAGCGCTGTGGTGCAGTGGTAAAGTATCGGCCTCGGGATCGAGAGGTACCGGGTTCGAATCCCACGAGCGGCAAGTGTTGTTTCCTTGAGCAAGAGACTTTATCCACATTGCTTAGTACTGGTTCTACCCAGGAAAAGAGGGCCACATGGAAGATTAGTACTAGTTTACTAAATGTGTTACCCTCTATAAATAAGGTCGATTATTATTATTATTCAAAGAATTTTGTTACACCCAGAACTCTGGTTGCCATGGCAACAAAACCACAAAAATTAAAAATCTTTAGAAATCTTCTCCTCCAAAACCACCTGTTGGATTTCATTTTTATTTTGCATGACTGTTCCTGGGGTTGACCTCTTTCAGATTCCTTGAAGAAATTTTGATCCGACAAAAAAACATGGCCGCCATGGGCGGGGCTTATTTTCCCTATTTAACATACAGTGTAATGCTAAAACATCTTCTCCTCCTAAACTATTGGGCCCATTGTAACCAAACTTCACAGGAATGTTCCTTACTTAGTGCTCTTCTAAATTCCTTCAAAGAATTTTGTTACACCCAGAACTCTGGTTGCCATGGCAACAAAACAACACAAAAAATTAAAAATCTTTAAAAATCTTCTCCTCCAAAACCACCTGTTGGATTTCATTTTTATTTTGCATGAATGTTCCTTGGGTGGACTTCTTTCAGATTCCTTGAAGAAATTTTGATCCGACAAAAAACATGGCCGCCAAGGGTGGGGCTTATTTTCCCTATTTAACATATAGTGTAATGCTAAAACATCTTCTCCTCCTAAACTACTGGGCCAATTGTTACCAAACTTCACAGGAATGTTTCTTACTTAGTCCTCTTCTAAATTCCTTCATAGAATTTAGTTACATCCAGAACTCTGGTTGCCATGGTAACAAAACCACACAAAAAATTAAAAATCTTTAAAAATCTTCTCCTCCAAACCCACCTGTTGGATTTCATTATCCCCTCGCACAACACAACATAGTTGTGAGGGAGGATATAGCATTTGTCCCGTACGTACATACGTACGTACGTACTTTTGTCATCGCTCTAGCGCCACGTACGTACGTACTTTTGTCATCGCTCTAGCGCCACGTACGTACATACGTACATACTTTTGTCATCGCTCTAGCGCCTACATTTCTTGACCGATTTTAATATAACTTCACACGAACATTCCTTACGACAATATCTGGAGCAAGATCGACTTTCAAGGTCATGACCTCAAGGTCAAGGTCACTCTGGCTATTTTTTCAAAAAACTTTGTCATGGCTCTAGCGCCTACATTTCTCCCCAAATTGCAATATAACTTCAAACAAATGATCCTTATAAAAATATCTCGAGCGAGTTTGACTTTCAAGGTCATGACCTCAAAGTCAAGGTCACTGTGGCTATTTTTAGAAAAACATTGTCATCGCTCTAGCGCTTACATTTCTTCACCAATTTCAATATAACTTCCCACAAATGATCCTTATAAAAATATCTCGAGCGAGTTCCACTTTCAAGGTCATGGCTTCAAGGTCAAGGTTACAGTGGCTATTTTTAGAAAAACTTTGTCATCGCTCTAGCTCCTACATTTCTTCACTGATTTCAATATAGCTTCACACAAATGTTCCTTATGACAATATCTTGAGCGAGTTGGACTTTCAAGGTCATGACCTCAAGGTCAAGGTCACTGTGGCTATTTTTAGAAAAACATTTTCATCGCTCTAGCGCCTACATTTCTTCACCAATTTCAATATAACTTCACACACATGTTCCTTATAAAAATATCTCCAGCGAGTTCGACTTTCCAACTCATGGCCTCAAGGTCAAGATCACTGTGGCTATTTTTAGAAAAAACTTTGACATCGCTCTATCGCCTATATTTCTTCACTGATTTCAATATAACTTCACACAAATGTTCCTTATGACAATATCTCAAGCGGGTTTGACTATCAAGGTCAAGGCCTCAAGATCAAAGTCACTGTGGCTATTTTTTAGAAAAAAATTGTCATCGCTCTAGCGCTTACATTTCTTCTCCAATTTCAATATAACTTCATACAAATGTTCCTTATGACAATATCTCTAGCGAGTTCCACTTTCAAGGTCAAGGTCACTGTGTCTATTTTTATAAAAACTTCGTCATCCCTCTAGCGCTTACATTTCTTCATTGATTTCAATATAACTTCACACATATGTTCTTTATGACAATACCTCGAACAAGTTCGACTTTCATGGTCAAGGTCACTGTGGCTATTTTTAGAAAAACTTTGTCATTGCTCTTGCGCTTACATTTTTTCACCAATTTCAATATTACTTCACACAAATGTTCCTTATAACAATATCTCTAGTGAGTTCCACTTTCAAGGTCAAGGTCACTGTGGCTATTTTTAGAAAAACTTTGTCATGGCTCTAGCGCTTACATTTCTTCACCCATTTCAATATAACTTCACAAAAATGTTCCTTATGACAATACCTCGAGCGAGTTTGACTTTCAAGGTCAAGGTCACTGTGGCTATGTTTAGAAAAACTTTGTCATTGCTCTAGTGCTTACATTTTTTCACCAATTTCAATATAACTTCACACAAATGTTCCTTATGACAATATCTCGAGCTATTTAGACTTTCAAGGTCAAGGTCACTTTGGCTATTTTAAGAAAAACTTTGTCATCGCTCTAGCGCCTACATTTAATGATGGATTGTAATAGAACTTCACACAAATGTTTCTTATGATAATATCTCGACTTACTTCGACTTTCAAGGTCATGACCTCAAAGTGAAGGTCACTGTGGCTATCTTTAAAAAAACTTTGTCATCGCTGTACCGCCTACATTTATTAACAGATTTTAATATAACTTCACACAAAAGATGCTTATGATAATATCTTGAGCAAGATCTACTTTCGTGGTCATGGCCTCAAGTCAAGGTCACTATGGCTATTTTTAGAGAAACGTCATCACTCTAGAATGTACATTTATTGGAGGATTTTTAAACAAACTTTACACAAATGTTGCATATGATAATATCTCAAGCAAGTTGGACTTTTGCCATTTCAGTGTTTTCCACATACGAAGTTGTCTAGTGCGAGGGGATTTGTATCGCATGCGATGCCTTGTTTTTATTTTGCATGAATGTTCCTTGGGTGGACCTCTTTTACATGCCTTGAAGAAATTTTGATCCGACAAAAAACATGGCCGCCATGGGCGGGGCTTATTTTCACTATTTAACATATAATGTAATGTTAAAAAAATCTTCTTCTGCAAAAGTACTTGTGGGATTTCATTGTAATTTGCATGAATTGTCCTTGGGTGGACTGTTGTCAGATTCCTTGAAAAAAATTTGATCTTACAAAAAAAACATGGCCGCCATGGGCGAGGCTTATTTTCACTATATAACATATAGTGTAATGCTGAAAATTTCTGCAAAAGTTCTTGTTTTATTTCATAGTTATTTGGCATGCATGTTCCTTGGGTGGACCTCTGTCAGATTCCTTCAAGAAATTTTGATCCGACAAAAAACATGGCTGCAGTGGGAGGGGTTTATTTTCACTATATACCATGTAGTGTAATGTTAAAAAAGTCTTCTCTTCTTCAAAAGTTCTTGTTTATTTATTTTTTTATTTATTTATTTATTTATTTATTTATTTAAAAGTATCTTCTTGTATCTGAATTAATCTCCTCCAATTTTGCTATCTATCACATATCTATAGAGGTCCACCTTTTGTCATTCTAAAATTCAAAACATCAGAAATTTCACTTGCCCATCACACTGGTGATAGAACTGATGTTTTCAACACAAACTCTATTTATACGACTTGATGTTTCAAAATAAATTCAAAATACTGAGGGAGATTGATTTATTAGACCTAATTATACTACAGTGTCAACAGTTCTCCAGATCCCTGAGGGTTAAAATGGCTTAGTTGAAAAGGGAGGCATACCGAATCCGACGGAGGAAAGGAAAAAATAAATAAATAAAGAAATAAAAACATAAATCTGTTCATTTTTAGCTCCACTGGCCAAAGACCGGCGGGTCTTATGTTATATGTTATGGCCATGTGTCTGTTGTGCGTCTGTGCGGTTGTGCATCCGTGCGTTAACTTTTTTCTTTAAATATTTCCTCCTTAACTACTTGGTCGATTGTAACCAAACTTCACAGGAATGTTTCTCACATAGTCCTCTTCTGAATTCCTTCAAAGAATTTTGTTACATGCAGAACAAAATGGCATCGAAAGCAAAAAAAAATATTTAAAAATCTTCTCCTCCAAAACCGCTCAATGGGTTTTATTCTTATTTTGCATGAATGTTCAGAAGCCTCCGTGGTGCAGTGGTTACGCTACTCGCCTTGTAAACCAGGGATCGCAGGTTCGATCCCGGGCTTCTCCAGACTTTCGGATGAGTCTTTAAACCGAGGTCCCGTCTCCGTATGACCTTAGCTGTTGGTGGGACGTTAAACTAAAACTCACTCACTCACTTTGCATGAATGTTCCTTGGGTGGACCTCTGTCAGATTCCTTGAAGAAATTCGGATCAGACAAAAAACATGGCCGACATGGCCATGCCCCACATGACTGCCATGGCCATGCCCCTTGGCTCATTAGCTTTCAAAGACTTATATGGGGAAAAGTTTTAAAAACCTTCTCCTCCAAAACCGCTCAACTTAATGGATTTCATTCTTACTTTGCATGAATGTTCCTTGGGTGGACCTCTGTCAGATTCCTTGAAGCAATTTTGATCAGACAAAAAACATGGCCGCCATGGACACACCCATTGGCTAATTAGCTTCCATAGACTCATAAAGGGATCTTTTTTTTTTTTTTAATCTTCTCCTCCAAAACCGCTAAATGGATTTCGTTCTTAATTTTCATGAATGTTCCTTGTGTCTACCATTGTCAGATTCATTGAAGAAATTTTGATCAGACAAAAAACATGGCCGCCATGACCACCACCTTTGGCTCATTAGCTTCCATAGACCAATAAACGGAAAAACTTCTCTCTGAAACCATAAAGCCTAAAGCTAAGACATTTACAGTAAAACCAGTCTTAGTGCCCACCTCTATTAAGCAAGCAACCTGTCTTAAGCAAGCAGGCATTCAGTTCCCAAGAAAGGCAGATGTGTTAAATTTCACCTGTATTAAGCAAGAACCTGTCTTAAGCAAGCATATTTTGACTATCCCTTAGGCACTTGCTTAATACAGGTTGAACTGTAGTATGTAGCAAAGTTATGTGCTCACCTACTGAGTCCTGCGAACTATGACTCTTGAGTCCAAATTGGCAACGCCCCGGTGCTTAGTAGCTCCCATAGACTAATAATGACAAAATCTTGAAACTTTTCTCCTCTGAAACCATAAGGCCAAGAGCTTAGTTGGTAGCAACTTGAAGTATAAAACTGCATAAATCCTGCCAATTATGCCCCTGGGGTCCAAATTGGCCACACCCTGAGGCCCATAAGCTCCCATAGACTTATACTGGGAAAAACTGACAAAAATCTTCTCTGAAACCATCAGTGCCCAGAGCTTAGATATTAAGTATGCAGCAACGTCAAGTGGTCACTCAAATAAATCCTGCCAACAATGCCCCTGGGGTAAAAAATTGGTCACGCCCAGAGGCATATTAGTTCCCATAGACTTATAATAGGAAAAACTTAAAAAAAGTCTTCTTCTCTGAAACCATAAGGCCCAGAGCTTTAGATATTTAGAACGGAGCAATGCCAAATGGTCACTCACATAAATCCTGCCAACCATGGCTCTGGGGTCCAAAAAATATAGAATGGATATTCCTTGGGTGGATCACTTGTTTCTTTTTTACCCATTGCATGCGGGAAAACCCTAAATGGGTACCTTGGCAAAAAGTGCTGGCCCTGATCAGACCCCACAGAACACCATGTCTGATCAGGGCCTGCACTTTTTGCTAACAGAATTTTCCATCAAAAATAGAAAAAAAGGCCTGACACCCCTTATATGACAAATGGACTGGTCCAACATATAGCAATAGAAGAGTCCACAAGTATACAATTGGTTAATGTAATAAATATGACAATTGTCTGAAGTTAGCCGGTGGAGCGACAGGCCCTCTTGGGCCTCTTGTTTGGTGTCCGAACAGTTAAGTATAAACCTGGACATTAACTGCCTCATCTAGGCAATTCCAACAAGTAACCACAACATGTTTTGGTGGGATGAGGCGGTTCTAATGAATACCCACAACATACCTTTTTATGGAGAAAAAATATCCCTGAATTATCACAATACAGTCCCGTTTTCAGTTCCTCTGTAACTTGTGCCAAACATTTTATGAAACATTTGCATGCAGCAAAAACACACATCTGAGTTCAAAGTAAGTCCTTTCACTAAGGTTCAACATTAGAATGCCCTAGTGATAAACATCAGGTTGAAAAGCATGATCAAATAGCCTGTGGTCAGAAAGAAGAATTTTTGATTGGCCACATATGGCCACAGTTGGATTTAGACCAATCAAATCCAATTGAATATTAATGGAGCAGAGAAGCTGATAGTGTCCTTTCAGACAGGACAGTCTATTTTCCAGACGGGGTAAATCAGGTCAAATAAAACAATTGAAATTAACAGGAAGTAAAACAAATATGCTTTAATAGGTTTTAATATTTGTTTATCTATTACCTTTAAGCGGAAGCTACAATAAGCTGTGGATTAAAACAGATATATCCATTTGTTTTTGAGAAATATTGGTAAATATTTGTACTGATTGACATCTGTACAGGATAATTAGACTCGCCCTGGCGGGCTCGTCAAATTATCCTGTACAGATATCAATCAGTACAAATATTTCTCAATATTTCACAAAAACAATGGATATATCTATTACAAATACTTAGAATCCTGTGAAAAAAAGAAATCCGAAATCTGCTTCCCCTAAAACATGGAATAGACTTGTCACGCTTGAACGTTGAACTCTCAAAGGTCGTTGATTAACTATAGCACACAACTCTCAACACGGTCGATCATCTCCTGGCTGTTGACATCAGCAGGGCGACCTGGCATTGAGTCACCTTCTAAGGAATCTCTCCCATGTTTGAATTCTGCCTCCGGCCACTTTGCCACTCTGCTATATTTTGGGCTATTATCACCATACACGCCAGCCATGGGCCGATGGATTTCTTTAGTCTTTTCACCCCCCTTAGTGAGGAACTTTATTTACTGCTCCGAACTAAATATTCTGACTTTCCATATTTGCCTATGGGTTTAGGTTTGCAAACAAAAAGTAAGAGCATAAAACGTATGAATTGACTGAATGGCTGTTATCATTCAGCTGACAACGGTTTATGCTACACAAAAAAAGAAAAAAATGAAAAAAAAAAAAAAAAAAAAAAAAAGAAATCTTGAATTGTATGGAAAAGTACCGAGTACTACGAATTAATTGAACTCCCCTCGCAGTTTTAATTTACCTTTCTGATGAGCGCAAGCCAATGTTCACTGGACACATACAGTTTAACTAACGTCATATCAACGACGATGTAACGTCAACGTTGGAATTAGAAGCCTCCGTGGCGTATTGGTTACGCTACTAGCCTTGTAAACCAGGGAATCGCAGGATCGATCCCGGGCTTCTCCAGACTATCGGATGTGTCTTTAAACCGAGGTCCCGTCTCCGTATGACCTTAGTTGTTGGTGGGACGTAAAACTGAAACACTCACTCACTCAGCGTTGAAATGGCGTGCCTAAATAATAATATTATGCGCCTACTGGGAATGGAATTCTTTTGTTTCAGGATCTGTCTAAAAGGATGACGAAACGGAAATTTGTCTTTGATTTCGGATATAACAAACATTTCGAAGACATCCAGTATTTGTCATTTGAGGTGGATGGCATGAAGGGGTTACGAATCTTTGTGGGGCGTTTTGAATAAAGATTCTACCATTACCAAGGACGCCGATAATAAATATTTGCAATCAGAACACAATAAAGTTTTGATGGAGTTGTGTTATTTTTCCTTTATCGGGTATAGAAGCCTCCGTGGTGTAGTGGTTACGCTACTCGCCTTGTAAACCAGGGGTCGCAGGATCCATCCCGGGCTTCTCCAGGCTTACGGATGAGTCTATAAACCAAGGTTCCGTGTCCGTATGACCTTAGCTGTTGGTGGGACCTTAAACTCAAACACTCAGTCCTTTAACGGGTCACTTTATCATAATCAAAGCACTGAGAGTACTGGTGGCTCGACTGTTTATGAGTGTAGAAAAACAGCCCTAAACTGAGCCTTATACTTTTTCATTTAACCCTGAAATACCAGTATTTAAGGGGAATGGGAACACCTGGCAGATATTGCCGACACTTTTTTCTAAGGGAGATAACTTTCGGGACTTCCTTTTCGCTTTTTCTGTAAGCCCTGTCCTACTGAAAAAGGGGTCTACTCTTAAAGGAAAGAATTTGCTCCTCTGTCTTTCCTTTAAGAGTTGACCCCTTTTGACACGGGAGACAAAACTACTTTTGCAGGAGTTGCAACCCCCCCCCCCCCCGAAGGTAAACCCATTCCCCTTAAAGCAAGAGTGAAGGCCGTGATCAGATATTGAGGTTTACAATACAATATGTGTCAAGCACAACACATGCTTTCTGTCCAGATTCTATTGATAAGCTCTCTTACACAACAGACTGGCCTGACATCGGTGAGAATAGCACACGACTATTGATAACTGTAACATTGGATTCCCCAAATCGTTGTTAATCACGTGACATACAACACTAATACGGGTTTTGTCCTTGTAACCTTGGGTCTATTAATAACGAATCGACCCATAAATGGTGTGTTTTGTCGATGCGAACCATTCGTGTCTGAGTCAAAACTTTCTTTGTACGAGGACCCGTTCTCAGAGCCGTAACACTCGATCTGCGATCTTAAAATTTGAGTATTTACATCGGAGCTCAGCATTATTGCAATTAAAATCAATTTATTCTCACAGTCCCCACCCATCGGGACTTGATCAAATAGATTGGGCTGCATGATGCTTCCACGAAGAGCTGAAACCGACCGCACATGAATACTGATTAACTGCTTAGAAGTCTGCACAGGAAAAGTAGTGCGAGTCGGACCTTCCATGTATGTTTAAACTTTGCTGGTTTCATTGGGCGTCAATTACATCTCAATGGCGGGTGAAAGTCCCACAAAATTGGAAGCATCGTCTTCATAATGACCTATACAGTGTTGACTGGGACGTTAAACCTCAAACCAAACAAGAAAAACAGTTATTCACAGTTAGCATACATATGCGTTCTATTTGGATCAATTGTTTATCAATCGACCCAAGTTACAATCGACTCAAAGTTACCGCCGGCCGGAAAATCTAATAGTGTCACGTAATTAATATGTGAGTGAAGATTTGACTTGCTTCTTATAGTGTGTAAACAGGTGTACCTACTGTACGTAATATAACCCCACGCCCAACAAACTGTATGACCGTTCGATACCGTTTGTGTAGATGAACCAATGTAATATGCATATGTTTGCCTTTGGGTGTTCGTGTCGCTTGAATTATTTTATTTTGGATAGCCTATTGGCCATTTTGTGGGAAAGTAACGACTGATGGGAGCTGTGGGTTGATTGTATCGATTCTTGATCATTGCCCCACTTCTATTTTGCAGAGAACAATCCAAGGCTTAAAGTTTCATATATAAGTTGTTTACATTCTGAATTATTTTATCGAAATGGTAAATGGAGTGAATTTGTTCGCATTGTAGGCCATCGTGTTAGCAAATCCAAATAACTCAAATTGCACTAATGTTTGAAGTAACGTTCTGACAATATGAAAAACGTTGTCTCAGCTCGTTCAGTCTATAAAAGTTATGTGCCTGTAAGGAAGTTTCCTGACCACCTAGTTCCAAAGAACAAGGTAAAATCACACCTTTTACCGGCTTCCCTTGTTTGACACCATTGCATACTTAGCTGCAGGAAATTGACATCATCAACAGGTATAGGAAATAGATAAAAGCATACCTCTTGACACCTGCCGCTGGATATCGCCTTAAACATTCGTAATAAATTGTTAACGGCTAAACTTCTTAATCAGGGTTATCGGTACCATAAACTACGCAAAGTAGAGGTAGAACAAAGATCAGGAATTGATACAATTAACTTACTCCACCCATAAAAGACACCAAAGGGAAAGAAATACAAACATTAAGCGACAAGACCATAATGGAAACCTAAACAAAGGCCATAAGGACAGTTACTTTCCCACAAAATGGCCATATGACCATCCAAAAATAAAAAGACACAAGTGATACACACAGTAAGTAACAAACAACAACATAAATAAATCGCCACAGAAGAGCCGCCTTGGAACGGTCAGTGGAAGATTTCCACTGGGGGGCTTAAATCGATTTTACGTGGCCACAATCCTCGCCCTTACTTCCGTCGCGATTTAGACAAATAATTTGTTCAGTCCGCATGAAGACCTGCTAACTCATCAGTGCAACATCTCCGTGAACACAAAAATCAAAGAACCACAGAGGTGAGACAACGGTGAGGACTCGACAGCAAGAAACCACTGAAATGCTGGAGCAAAAGAAAACCAACAGTTAGACTCCGATGAGCCCGACCAGAGACAGAGCATCAGACACCAACCGACATTATCTCTCTAATTCTCAATAAGCCTTTACGTTGGAGCCGTCATAGAATCTGAGACCTGACCCACCGGCGTGCAATTAAAGAGGGAAGCAAAGTTGCCAACCGTGATTGGGTTAACTACCATGCATGCAGTCTGTCGTATAATATCCATGTTGTACCCAATCTTTTTATATCGCAGAATGATTTTACGAAATTGGGTGCTGAAGTCATTGCGGTTATATATTTTTCTGAATTTATATACTAAGTCACCTTTTCAAAGCCTTTTCAAAATTTTATAGACGTCATTCTGATTTAATTTCAAAATTCAATACTGAACTTAAACCTCTTCTACAACAAGGTTTATTGGAACCCGAATTTTATGGTGACTTAGTATATAAGTTTAGAAAAAAAAATGTAACCCCAAACCGCAGTGACTTCAGCACCCAATTTCGTAAAATCATTCTTCTTGCTGTCGAGTCCTCACCGCTGTTTCATCTCTGTGGTTGTTTGATTTTTGGGTTCACGGAGATGTTGCACTGATGAGTTAGGAGGCCTTCATGCGGACTGAAAAAACTATTTATCTTAATTGCGACGGAAGTAAGGGCGAGGATTGTGGTCAAGTAAAATCGATTTTAGCCAAAATGGAATTCGTTTCCACTGACCGTTCCAATACGGTTCTTCTGTCGCGGTTTATTTTTGTTATGGTTTGTCTTTGGGTGTTTGTGTCGCTTATATATATATTTTTTTTTTGATAGCCTTTTGTCCATTTTGTGGGAAAATAACTGTTCTTTTGGCTTTTCCGCTGTTGGTGTTCCCGTTTAGGGTCTGTTGCTTCATGTTTGTGCTTCGTTCCCTTTGGTGTCTCTGATGGGAGATTTGGGTTAATTGTATCGATTCCCCATCATTGCCTCTACTTCTAATTTACTATTGTAATTGGAATAATCCTGACTGTCAGGAGGTGTATTGGTCAGTACTGAATTGTTTCAATTGAGAATAATTTGGACATTACATGTTATCTCACATGTGCCACTCAGCGGGAATTGTCTCCTTTCGGTCCTAAAGGCATACACGAAAATACAAGCCCAATATAGACGTCGATTCCAAAACATAAAAAGAAAGACCCAGGGAGCGCGACAATCACAAGACACAGCCCACCCTCGAACCAAGAAGAAGAGGAAACATACACAAAACAAGAAAAAAATACGAGTGTTTATAAAATGGAACAATCAGCCCTCACTTCCCCACACCGGGAAAAACTAAACAACGACTCGCAACAAATTTGTAGACATACAACAAAAATAACAGCAAAATACCAACACCAAAATCATCGCCATAGAACGGTCATTAGACGTTGTCCTAATCCTGCGGTTTGCCGTCCCCGTCAACGCTATACAGGTCATTTTGGAGACGTTGCTTTCAATTTTGTGGGATTTTGGCCCGGCACTGAGATGAAATAACATTTCAAGCCCTGTAAGGTTTATAAGCATAGCCAATACAACTTTCCCCACTTTGCCTGGGCGGCCTTATATCCTCTAAACGTGTGCGGTCGGTTTCAGCTCTACGTTGAAGCATTATGCAGCCCAGTATATTTCGTTACCCTGGGATAGAAATTTATGTTTTGACCCTGATGGTCGGACCCAAAATCGAATATTATCGCGTGTTTGATAAATGCACTGGTTGATTACGACCTCGTATGCGCCGTCGTTAAGGTTGAAGTCACAGCACGTCTTCAGTAAACATTCCTGCAGTGTCAAAACAATATGGCTGACGTTGGTAACCGAAGTGACTGCAGCATTTAAAATCCGCGCTAAGAAATGGAAGGTGTGCAGGAAAAAAATCCAATATGGGTGTGAGGGGTGGATAGAAAAATCCGTCCCTTGGGGCAAGCCTCGTGATGCCGGACAGTGTCCCTCGGGACGGATTTTTCCATCCACCTCTCACACCCATATAAGGTTCTTATATTCTGGCACCCGTCATACAAACTTGCTGGCGTGAGCGTCAAATCCAAGACCTTACAGATCATTATTCCGAGAACCAGATTGAAAACATGCTGAAAAGTTCACACTGGCATGGGTCATTTTTCGCTAACTGTAGTCATCAATCTGACGTCTTATTTTTTTTTCTTAACATTACGTTTGGGTCTTAAAATGGCGTTTATGGTGAGCATCGATCCAAATTATTTAAGGTCAAATGATATTATTTCATTTCAAATAAGCAACATGAAAATTGTTTAAACGGCATGTTTATTTGGTCGACAGAGCTTGCAAAAACTTGGACTTTGTCGTCATCTTAAGGCCGCAACGTAGTCGTACCGCAGTTTGAGTGTTGTTAGCCAATATGCGTATTTAAATTACCATTTTATAAGCTCACATGACATTGCTTTTATTGCAATTTATTACGGCAATCATTGCATAGACAAATAAGCGTGATATGGGCGTCTCTGACGTCAGTCATAATGTAAATTTCTGCATGCATTATAACAGCTTTCGTAACACAGCAGTAACTTTATGCGAAAACATTTAACTAAGAATGGAAATAGAAACATTGTTTTGAATAAGGTGGCATCCCTTCCTCGTTGCCTTCTCATTTATGCGATTTCTTTTGTCTAAGATGTTCAAGTAATGTTTAAAAAATATATTACATATATTCTAAGTTTTTTTTTTTTTTTTTCATTAATGTACTTATGCATTTACAGTAGACCTTTGACTATGTACAAATCATACAAAGATCCCGGGCGCGATATATCAAATGAATAAGCCTGGGCGATAGCCACCCTTGTAAAGAAAAGTAGGATGTACTGGGTATATCATATGACGTCGTGTCTGAGAATGTAATAACGTCATGTTATAAATTCGATAATCCACCAGTGGATTAAATATGCAAATGAGTTAAATACGCACCGTAACGTTACATGTACGACGTCCTTAACGACGTCACGTTTACTAATGGCGGAAAATTAACATTTTTATAAAACAATCATGAATAAAATTCGTTTTAAATGCCACATGATAAATAGAATCTTGCATTCGTGCTCGTGTATTATTGAATTTATTAAACTCGTTGAAGAAAAAAGATAAAATGCTCGCCATAGCCTCGCATTTTATCCCTTTTCGTCAACTCGTTTAATAAATTCAATAATACATGAACACTCATGTAAGATCCTCTATATCAACACAATTTATTCAACACGTTGAGGAAAAGGGATAAAATGCTCGGCACAGCCTCGCATTTTATCCCTTTTCCTCAACTCATTTAATAAATTCAATAATACATGAACACTCATGTAAGATCTTCTATATATTCATTGGTTTCTTTATTTTGGTCAAAAACATTGATCGTTGGTATTCATTAGAACCGCCTCAACAGCAATTAATGCTTTGAACAGAAATAAGAAAAGTGTCGTTTGTTTTAAACAAGGTCTGTGTGTGTGTGTGAATTCGGGTTTAACGTCGCTTTCAACAAATTAAACAAGGTCTGTATTTATATAACAGAGAAAACAGCTCCCCGCGTGGATATTTTCTATATAAGTCATAAGAAAATTATGTTATTCCACAAAATATGCAAATATTAGCCTGAGCACATGCGCAATTAAATCAGCGTATCTGTGGTTTAGCTGACTGAATAGTATAAATAGATCTTACATGAGTATTGTTGAATTTATTAAACGAGTTGAAGAAAAGGGATAAAATGCGAGTCTTTGCCGAGTATCGTATCCCTTTTCCTCAACGAGTTTAATAAATTCAATAATACATAAACACGAATACAATATTCTATTTATCATATGATATTAAAAACGCATTTTATTCACGACTGTTTACAAAAATGCAAATATTCCGCCATGAGTAAACGCGACGTTGTTAAGGACGTGGTACATGTAACGTTGCGGGACGTATCTACATAATTTGCATATTTAATCCACTAGTGGATGATCGAAAATATTACATGGCGTTATTACACTCTCAGACGTGACGTCATATGATAAAAAATATGCTTTGAACAGAAATAAACAGTTTGAAACAGTTTGTTTTGTATTTATAAAACAGAGAAAACAGCTCTCCGCGTGGATATTTTCTATGCAAGTCATAAGAAAATTAATGTTATTCAACAAAATATGCAAATATTAGCCTGAGCACATGCGCAATTTAATCAACGTATCTGTGGTTAAGCTGCCTGAATAGTATAAATAGGGGATCTTACATGAGTGTTGAATTTATTAAACGAGTTGAAGAAAAGGGATAAAATGCGAGGCTTTGCCGAGTATTTTATCCCTGTTCCTCAACGAGCTTATGCCCTGTGAATTTATACACATTCAATTATCACTGAAAATATTCCCTGAATTGTTGATTGGTTATATAGGCGACTAGTGCTAGAACTATTTACAAATGGATGTAATAGTAATATTACTACAATTTTGAAAGTATGTTCAGACATTTTATATCTTTGAGTTAAGTAAGCATTGTTTGTACAAATTGTATCTATTTTGTTTGTTACTGCACTGTTATTATGTTGTACCATGTATATACTTACACCCTATACTCATACTCTATCTATCTTCATATTTTCTATTTCTTATTCTCCCATTTCAATCTTCTAGTGATGAGAATGACTGGACTCAAGCTGCATGTATCGTCATGTAAAGCATATTTGTTAATTCATATTATAACTTCAATTTTAAGATATAATGGCTGAGATAAAAATACTTTCTGTTAACTGCCAGGGTATTGGAATGCTCCCTAAAAGAACAGATGTTTTTTAACTATATAAAAGAAAGAGAATGTCAGATATACTGCTTGCAAGATACCCATTTTAGCCCTGGAGAAGACGAGAAAAGAGTTAGGTCACGTTGGAATAATGATTGCTATTTCAGTTCTTATAAGTCGAATGCAAGGGGCGTTGCAATCTTATTTGCAAAAAACTTTGAATATCAAGTCCATAGAAGTGTAAGTGATCCAAATGGTAATTTTCTAATATTAGATATATCTGTATGTAACAACAGGTTCACCCTTGCTTCAGTATATGGCCCAAACATAGATAATCATGTTTTTTTTTTTCAAAGTATGCCTGAAAAAATTATAGAACAAGAAAATGATTCTGTAGTGTGGTGTGGTGATTTTAACTTAGTTCTAGACCCGGAACTGGATTATAAAAAATATAAAACAATAAATAATAAAAATGCTAGAGAGAAGATGTTAGAAATAATGAATGATCAACACCTTGTGGATCCTTTCAGAGATGCACATCCTGAGTTAAAAAAGATACACCTGGAGAAGACGTCTACCATTACAGCAAGCAAGGCTAGACTTTGTTTTAGTTACAGAAGACCTTTTGGCCTCGGTTAAAAATATTCAATTGGCAATAGCTACAGATCTGACCATTCTCCAGTCTCATTAATATTATGCTTTACAGAATTTGTTAAAGGTAAGCCACTGTGGAAATTTAACAACTCTCTACTGAAAGACAGAGAATACTTGAATAAAATAAATAACAAAATAGATGAAATAAAAAGCCAATACGTATTACCAGTTTATAATCCAGATAATATCGATACGATACCTGACATGGACATCCAGTTTTCTATAAATGATCAACTCTTTCTGGATGTTCTATTAATGGAAATAAGGGGGCAAACAATATCATACTCTTCGTACAAAAAGAAAAATAATGATAAAAAAGAATCTCAAATCATGGAGGATATTCTAAAATTAGAGCAAAATCTGACCGAAGACAAAATTACGGAGCTAGATTTACTGAAGCAAGAATTAACGGAAATACGACAGACAAAAGTTAAGGGAGCAGTAATTAGGTCCAGAGTAACAAATTGGTTAGAAGGAGAGAAACCTACTAAATATTTTTGTTCTCTAGAAACCCATAACTATTTGAGCAAGATCATACCAAAGCTAGAAACAGAGGATGGGCAAATAATAGCAGATCAACACAAGATTTTAAAGGCATCTGAAAAGTACTACAGAAACCTCTACAGTAATAAAGATGACCCTTTGGCAGAAATTGATTTAAATGAATACTTAAAAAATGTGAATTTACCAAAACTTACTGACAATGAATCAAACCAACTGGAAGGTGAGCTTACCTTGATGGAACTAAGTTTAGCATTAAATAACATGAAAAATAATAAACGCCCTGGAAAGGATGGGTTTTCCTGTGAATTTTTTAAAGTTTTTTTGGAAAACGATAGGGACATTTGTACTCAGATCTATTAATTACAGCTATAGAATGAGAGAACTATCACTTGTCCAAAAACAGGGTATTATAACTCTTATACCAAAAGAAAATAAATCAAGGCAAAAATTAAGAAATTATAGGCCCATATGTCTACTGAACACTATATACAAGCTCGCTTCTGCATCAATAGCAAATAGATTAAAACACATTTTGAATAAATTAATTAACAAGGATCAAAGTGGATTCATATCAGGTAGGTATATAGGAGAGAACACAAGATTAGTTTATGACATAGTGCAGTATACTGAAGAAAATAATATTCCAGGGTTACTCCTCCTTATAGACTTTGAGAAAGCATTTGATTCGTTATCATGGACATTTATGTATAAAGTATTAAATGTTTTTAAGTTTGGTCCTTCGATTATGCAGTGGATATCAACTTTCTACAAAAATACTCAAGTAGACATTAATCAAGGTGGCAACCTATCTTCTTTTTTCAACATAGAACGGGGCTGTAAACAAGGAGATCCAATCTCCCCATATGTATTCATACTCTGTGCAGAAATTCTAGCAATCAAAATAAGAATGAATGACAAAATTAATGGTATAAAAATAAATAATAATGACTTTATACTAACACAATATGCTGATGATACAACAGTTATATTAGATGGTTCTGAGGATTCTTTGAATGAATCATTAGCTGAACTTGAAAGATACGCACACGTGTCAGGCCTCAAAGTTAACTTTTTCAAAACTCATGTAGTATGGATAGGGTCTAAGAAATTCAGTACAGCAGCAATCAAGACCAGGAGGAAACTAAATTGGGGAATAAGTCGATTCAAATTATTGGGAATAACATTCGATACAAACTTAGATAAAATGTTGAGTCTGAATTTCAATGAATATATATCTGGTATAAAAATAAAGATCAACTATTGGAAACGCAGAAATCTTACTCCTATTGGAAAAACTACTGTCATAAAGTCACTTCTGCTTCCAAGTATGAACCATCTTTTCCTATCAATTCCGAACCCAGATGAAAAAGCAATGCAAGAAATAAACGATATATTTTATAACTTTATATGGGAAGGTAATAGTAGAATTAAAAAGACAGTCTTGTCCCAAGATTATTGTGATGGAGGCTTAAAAACGACAAATATTAATGCTTTTATTTCAGTTTTAAAAACAACATGGCTAAGAAAGTTAGTGACTGACAATAGTCTTTGGAGTGTTATACTACAAACTAAGGTTAATATTCAAAGTGCTCTTTACTTCGGCACTGCTTATATCACAGAAAAAGTTTTGCCAGTGATAAAGAACAAACTTTGGATAGATGTTTTTAAAGCACACATAACTGTCGCAGTCAAAAATAGTCCAAAAGAAATATATCAGTTTCAGTCCAGCCCATTATTTTTAATGAGAACATCAAAAAATGGAAACAAGACGGTACATAATAAATCCTGCATAGAAAAAGGAATTAAGTTTATCAATGATATCACTAATCAAAATGGAAATTTCTATACTTATCAGGAACTAAAGGATATACACAACGTCAATATTAATTTTCTGCAATATTCTGGTCTAGTAAGATCTGTCTGTGAATGGAAGAAAAAAACTGAGAAAATGAAAATGGGCAAATAGAAAACCCCTTTTTACCCTATCCTTTGCAAAAATAAAAAAAAAAATAAGAAGGGTGCACAATGTATGTATAGTCTATTAAATAGATTTGAACAATCTTAGCAGCGGGCCACAAGATGAATCTTCAAACTAAATATCAATGACTTGGGCCTTCTTATTAAGCATTTTATCCCTTTTCCTCAACTCGTTTAATAATTTCAATAATACATGAGCACGAATGCAAGATTCTATTTTTCATGTGACATTTGAAACTCATTTTATTCACGATTGTTTAAAAAAATGTCAATATTCCGCCATTAGTAAACGCGACGTCGTTAAGGACGTCGTACATGAAACGTTACGGGAAGTATCTACCTAATTTGCATATTTAATTCACTAGTGGATTATCGAAAATATTACACGGCGTTATTGCACTCTCAGACGCGACGTCATATGATAAATCTCTTTAAATTTTCTTTCTTCCCATATAAAGATTTCCTCATCCAGTTGCAGTTGCCTGCCTTTGTGAACTGTGTCTATTTAGCATAGAAAAAGGAAACACAAAGACTGTCTTTGGGAAATTAGAACCATACTTTTTTTGAAATTGTTCAAAATGACATGTAAGTGTTCAAAATGACATGCAAGTATATGAAAGTGGAATAAACATGGATTTTTCAAGATCATTTAAACCAATTTCAAAAATACACCTCCAGTAATACATGTAGCAAATATCCTAGTAGCCATTGCCAACATTCGCAAAGTTGACGATAATGATTATATCGCATATCACTGTCATCATATTCAGTGTCCACAATTAGGTTCTTCGAGTCACTTAGTTAAAACTTGGCACCTATGGTGTCAGTGTCATGAATATAAGAATCACTGTTCATGATCACAATATTGAATAATATCCACTTCTTAAGTTAACACTAGCACCTTTGGTGTCCATTTCACTAAATTAGGAGGTAATGTTCACTATTACAATAACTATGGTAAGCTGAATGAGCCCCTTAGGGTATCTTATTCACGAGATTACAACTGTCCTGTCAGTCTGCTGATCTTTGGTGTGTCACAAGGATCTACACTCGGCTACTGTTGACTATGGTTATTCAAAGGAGCACGATTTGTGCTTTGAGCATGTTGAGTATGGTTCTAAACTTATCTACACAACTAATCTATAATATATACAAGGGGTGGGTGGGCGGGTAAAGAAAACATTTGACATGAGGTTCACTGTTTAGCATTTAGATTTTGAATGAAGCGCGATTCCGGGAAGCCTACAGAGGGCGCATCAGAATCAAAATCATTGGTGGATAAATTATAATCGAATCCGCCGATTGGCTAACAGTTGCCTGGAGATCAAACAGGAAGCAAAACAATTAGCGAAGGTGGGAAATCCCGGTGTTCCAGTTTACAGAAATGGAACACCCATTCTGATTGGTTATGGAGACACCTGAGAGGGGGGTTTCCTCTTACAACGGTAATTGATGCCCTAATTTATTTATTAATTTTATTTTCCCTTTCTTTTATTTCTGGTATAAAACTTTAATCTAAAGGAAATCTTTGCTAATTTTATTTATTTATTTTTATTTTAGTATGACAGAATACCGACCCGCACCCCTTCCGGCTCCGAGACTAGTGGGTGGGGAACTGTAAACAAAAGACAGACTGCTCATAAAAACAAATTTAAAACCAGATTATATCTAATCTCTATATTAAATTTTCTTTCTTCCCATATAAAGATTTCCTCATCCAGTTGCAGTTGCCTGCCTCTGTGTGATGAAATCCTAACACATCTGTGTCTATTTAGCATAGAAAAAGGAAACACAAAGACTGTCTTTGGGAAATTAGAACCATACTTTTTTTGAAATTGTTCAAAATGACATGTAAGTGTTCAAAATGACATGCAAGTATATGAAAGTGGAATAAACATGGATTTTTCAAGATCATTTAAACCAATTTCAAAAATACACCTCCAAAATCCCAAAGACAGATAGGAACATGTAGGAGTAGGGGTCATTTACATGATTCTGCAACATAAACATAGTCAAGTGTGAGTAAGCCTGTTGGCAAGCATGAAAAGTGCAACATCGTGTCCAGACCACAATTATTCGGTGAGAAATTTTTGTGTAGCAGAGGCTAAGGTCCTGGCCACCTGCCGACGTAGGTCCAGAGACGGATGAAGGTATCGTTCATAAGCATTACTGTTCCAGCCCCCTTGTACCTTAATTAAATCAACTGGGAGCCCACACCGCAGGGCAAAACTAGCACCCCCACGTCTGAAACTGTGGCCAGAGTACTTATTCGCAGGTACACCTAATTTAGCCAGACAAGTATGAAGTTTACTGATAAAAAGGTTTCGTGTTAGGATTGCTACAGAATCATCTGGTTTCTTGTAGCGGAAAAGTGGGACTGGCAACCCCGATGCGGGACATTCAAAAGATAATCTGAGCAGGGCCGTTGATGGGCAAAATGGCGAGTTGCCAATCTTGGGTAAAGGGATGTGCAAAGTGCGCTCCCTGTATTGGATGACTTTGGACCAGTGAACAGCCAGGACAACTCCATCGGCTGTGAAAGTAGCATCATGGGCACATAAGTGCTTGGATGGGTCAAATAAATCAGGGGACTGGATCAGTAAATTTGACTTCCTGAAAAAGGAGAAAAACCCTACAAGGCAGGCAGCCCAAAAGGTGCGATCGAAAGATGAGTGCAAATCTAACTGCAAGAACATCTTCTTCAGTAAATCTAATGTTATGGGTAATTTTTGCTTAACAGCATCTCCTTTAAAGTAGAAGTAAAACAAAGATCAGGAATTGATACAATTAACTTACTCCATCCATAAAAGACACCAAAGGGAAAGAAATACAAACATTAAGCGACAGACCATAATGGAAACCTAAACAAAGGAAGGCCAACCCGCCGCACCCCTTTTAAAATGGAAGACACATACCAGTTATCACTTAGCGGGTTAACATGACCATTTTCCAGATGAAGCAATCGTACAATGTTTAAATATTGGCGTATGGATCCAAAAGCTAACTTTCTAGAAAGAAATGCAATATAACGACCCAAGTCCACCTGGGAAATGGGGACCGGTCGAATTCCCACCATATTGCAAAATTTAAGGTAAGTCATTTGGTGAATGGAGTAAGTCTTGGATGTTGAAGGGGCGAACGCGTTTGTCCGATAGAAATTTACTTCGTCATCAAGGGTAGAAGACAACTGTTGGTCCGGCTCAGAATGAGGCAGCTGGGACGACCCTGGCAGAGGTGTAACACTGGCGGTGCCATTCTGGGAATCTGTTAAGCAGAAAGTTCAGAGAATTCAGTGACATATGCCAATCAAGTGGGGAATCATTTATAAAGGGTGACAACACCTGGATATAACCAGGTAAATGTAACCTAGAAGCACTGTCACGAGCTGTGTTGTGTATTCCTGGGATGTACCGAGCCGTAAGATGGAAATTGTGACAAGCTGAGAGCCAGAACAAGCTTCGAAGACAACGCATGATCTGACTATTACGAGATGTTCCCTTATTGATAGAAGAGACTGTGACTGTGTTATCTGAGTATACCACAATCCTTTTATTCGTCCATAAAGGGGCCCAGCAGTGTGCAGCTATAGCGACTGCTGCAACTTCTTTTTCATTTATATGGAAATTTTCAGCATCAGTCCAATCTTGGTGCCAGTTAAAATAAAACCAATCTCCCCTAAACACCCCGCCTGCTGCCTCATTGCAAGCATCTGTATATACTGTATCAATGGGTGTTTGATCTAATACTGACGACTTGCCATTGAACATAATCAAGAATCGTGACCACCAAAGTAGGTCCTTGCGAACCTCCCCCGTTAGATGTGTGCGATGGGAATTATGCCTGAGCATACGAATTTGGTTGAAAATGCGACGGAGAAACACTCGTCCGCCCCTTACAACACCGGCTGCCCATGAAAGGCGTCCTGCAACGGATTGCAATTGTCGCTTTGTGGCGCGTTTCTTATTTAAAAAACCCTGAGTTCTTGTTTAAGAATAGTCAATTTGTCGGTTGGCAAACGAAGACTCATTGACGCTGAATCCAATTCTATACCTAGAAAGGTAATTTTTGTAGTGGGGTCAACCACTTTCCCCCAATGAATTGCAAACCCTAACTTCCTGAGAAGTTGGATGAGTACTGATAAGGCTTCTGCACATGCGTTCCTTGATTCTGCGAGAATGAGGAAATCGTCCAAGTAGACAACTAAGAGGTCATATCCCCTCCTGGCCATTATCCTCTTAACAGCTTGGGTTAAGCGGTGGAAAATACCTGGGCTTAATCGGGCCCCAAAGGGGAGACGGACATCGCGCAGATAAACCGTCTCTCCATTCAGAACCCATTTCAGGCCTGTGACTTCCTGGCTTGCATGTCCAATGTTAACCGACCTATATGCCGAACGAAGGTCCACCATAGCGAAGAAGCAACCAGGGGCCATCAAACTTGCTGCGTCATCCACACGCGAAAATTTCTGCTTCCAGGCTGCGGAACAGTAATCATTGACTGCGGTTCCGACTGGTCTGGAGCAATCATGGATGAGGCGGATTCCCCCGTCTGGTTTGGGGATAGCCGCCATTGGAATCACTATTTTTGGTACCTCATCACAAATAACATAGTTACCACATTATATTTCTTTGAGGACCTGCTTAGTCGCCTCCTCGTAAAGTGGACTGCCAGGGCGTGCTGATGGGTGGTTTTCACATTGAACTGGGGTGATCTCAGTATCGGCATCAATAATATCAAACCCGTTCGTTATGCCAGAGAGAATAAATTGTCGATCAGGATCATTCTCCAACTCCTCCTCCCAAGCCTTCAAGGACAGACCTGGCAAGGGCCTGACCTCAATGTCTAGTTTTTTTTTAGATATGTGTGTTGTTGCAGAGTGTTGCTTGTTACACTCTGGCACAATACAAAGGTGCTTAAAGCGACAGTTCTGGTATGTGCAACCCTTTTTTGAGTTGAAATTGCGGCAGATGCCAGAGTCACGTTTGTCATTTTTCTGCTTTTGCCCGGAACTTTGTGCTGTAAGTTTTTTACCCCCTGTTGATGAGTGTGGCCTATCCCTAGGTATCAAATGAAGTTGATGCAGATGCTGCACGTCAGTGCCCCACCTGAAACCCATGGTTGCCTGTAGTTTCCTAAACTCACGGTCGTATTGTAAAACCGATGTTAAGCTAAACCTCTGCACTAACTGGTAAATTTTAGTTGTATGTGACAAATAATCAAGCAAAGCTGAACCCTGCAATTTTCCTTCCCCTAACAATTTGTACAATATAGCCATATTGGCAACTGACCACTGGGACAATGTTAAATTTTCAAGTAGTGGTTTTTTTCGGGCCAGATTTTACAATGATACGCTGCTCACCATTATCCCCAATGACCACCTCTTCCTCAATAGTGCTGGGCACGAAATCGCAAATGTCATGAAAAGAACCAACAGACTTACCCGTAGCCGATGCTATATGGATTTGTGGGTCGTTCCACACTGGTTGCATTGTCGATTGTGCTGGTCCCTCCTGCGTCTCTCGTGTGTCCGAGTGTAAAGCTGATGTTGTACGTGCCAGTTGCTGTTGTTGTGTGACCAATGAGTTCAGAAGCGTCTGGTCGTACAGCGATGGGGGAGCCACGGGCTGGCTCTCAGCTACAGTTGGGTGGTTCTCTGTGTTGACTGTCGATGTTGAGTTGGCTGCGGCAGGCATTCCATCAGCAGAGGCCTGCTTTGTTGTTGATGAGCCTTGTTCTTGTAGTGCTTGTGCTATATACTGAAGGAGGCGTCTTTGTCCTTTCGGAATTTTAGGGGATTGGAGGTCGGATATATCCATTAGTCTAAAGGCAGTTAGACTAGTAAACCCCCTTGCCATGAGTTCCTCAATAACATCCCGATTCACATGATTTTCTAAACAGTACTTCACGACTGTGGCGGCCGTAAAACGTCTCCCCGTACATCAACCATAGTGCAGATTATATTTTACTTTTGGTCCTTTGAGATCAGCGTGAATATTCTGAGAAATCAGAAACTACGTAGTATGACCCATCTTCTTTCTTATGAATGTTTTCATTGCTCTTAAAGGAACTCATTTTTGATTTTTATTTGCCTTCACTGCAGCTGGTGTTGTGCCGTGTGGCGGCCGTAAAACGTCTCCCCGTACATCAACCATAGTGCAGATTATATTTTACTTTTGGTCCTTTGAGATCAGCGTGAATATTCTGAGAAATCAGAAATAAATTATTGGTTTAGACTCATATTCTAGACAGGTTTTTAATTATTTGGACCCCATTTTGATTTATATCAGTCTTTGAATCGACTGCCTATTTGAAATTCGCGGGATTGCAGTATGTTTCCTCTGGTTTTCTTTTCCAGATCATTGCAGGGTTACTGATGAGGCTTTATTAGCCGAAACTACGTAGTATGACCCATCTTCTTTCTTATGAATGTTTTCATTGCTCTTAAAGGAACTCATTTTTGATTTTTATTTGTCACATTCTGACATGTCCGCTACAGTCACACTTAGTGAAGGATCTGTTTCTCGACTTTCCACGTCGTTTTCGGCCATTTTTGCGTGTTATAATAGCAATGTTTTGCATGAAGTTAGTCAACAATTACAAATGCGACGTGTATATATTTACCGGATTTATTTAGCGCCGAGCTGGTCGTCGAAATATTGTGTTTCGCGAGCACAAAAGAAACAGTATTTTTCAACACAATACGCAGAACAGTCCAAAATTCTGAATAATTTTGCCTCTTCAATTGAGTCTGCCTCGTGTAATATCTTCAAGAGTTTTTTCTCCTCTTTCATGCTCATTTTGTACTCCTCGGGAATATCGAATATTTTCCTCACGATCCGGTTCAATCTGTCCGCCATTTTACCAACTTTCATGTTTGTTTTGTTTATTCATTTCTCCCGATAACTTTCGATTGTTACACAATTGTTCCTGACTATTATTGCGTAGATCTATTTCCATTCTCAGTTCGTTTTCCTATCCCTTAGAAAGATACCCGGTAATTCTACGAGGAAAATCTCGCATTGTTTAAGTAAAGAAAACATTCGACATGAGGTTCACTGTTTAGCATCTAGATTTTGAATGAAGCGCGATTCCGGGAGGCCAACAGAGGGCGCATCAGAATCAAAATCATTGGTGGATAAATTATAATCGAATCCGCCGATTGGCTAAAAGTTGCCTGGAGATCAAACAGGAAGCAAAACAATTAGCGAAGGTGGGAAATCCCGGTGTTCCAGTTTACAGAAATGGAACACCCATTCTGATTGGTTATGGAGACACCTGAGAGGGGGGTTTCCTCTTACAACGGTAATTGATGCCCTAATTTATTTATTAATTTTATTTTCCCTTTCTTTTATTTCTGGTATAAAACTTTAATCTAAAGGAAATCTTTGCTAATTTTATTTATTTATTTTTATTTTAGTATGACAGAATACCGACCCGCACCCACTTCCGGCTCCGAGACTAGTGGGTGGGGAACTCTAAACAAAAGACAGACTGCTCATAAAAACAAATTTAAAACCAGATTATATCTAATCTCTATATTTATGTAGGCAATACAAGTTTCTTAAATTTTGTGTTTACCTTTGAAACGCTCTTATCGCTAAGGAGGGTGTAAGACCTCTGCTTGGCGCCTACTAATTGCCGTTTTTGTAATTGAGCGGTTTGCTCTTGGATAGACTGGCTTTCAGGCGATGCAAGCGGTACATTATGTTCGTTGGTAAGTGGTACCAAAGTGCCATAATGACGAATTTCACATTTCAGCTCGGAACGTGTTTCTGTTTCGACAGCGAACCCTACAATAATATGGTTTGTCATATATACCTGTGGCACCCGAGGGGTAACGATTTAAACCAAGGGTACAGTAATCACTGTCAAGGTCATGCCGAGCCTGTCAGTTAATTGCCCCACCCTTACCATCATCCACGGACTCTTTCCCAAACAGGTTACAAATCAATAGCCTTTTACGAAACTAAATACTTTTGACACACAGATGTGTTAGAATGAAAATGTTTAAGGACAAAATCTACAAGAAGGCTTAGGCTTGAGCGACTAGCGAAGACTCAGATATTTGAGGACAAAATCCACACGAAGGCTTTTAGCCACCTGCGAAGACTCAGATCAGCTGCGGATTCGCACAGTCTCATCAGAGTTCAAAATTTGAACAGCCCCGAACTTTAAACAAAATGAGCCAGGACACGGCATTTCCTTCTTTTACATGTGCACCCGGCGAAGAATAAGATTAGTCTGTGCATCCATATAGTCTGACCTGAGGCTTCTCCTGCTGCTTTTGTTTGTTTGCATTGAGGTTTTAAGTCTCCGTCAACAGTTGGTACATGTATTTAGGCCCTTTCAGAGACGCTGCTTACGATTTTGCATCTGGAACAATCTTCGTCAGATAAGTATGGGAGACAAATTTGCATTAAGCCTCAATGAGCCGCTGGCAAAAAAATGAAGTTATTTCCCTTAGAGTCACTTTCGCCGTTATCGGGTTCTCTCTATCTCCTACCTGTCCAGCGTAGGATATAACTTATAATCACCAGCTGATTATGTGTTCGTCAATGTTCAGGGGTGCCTTGCCTTAAATCGGTTTAATTTAGTGACAAAATTCATATCAGGGCGCAAAATACATGCATTTACTCAAATCGTGGGTCGTGATATTGAAACATATTTTTGCATTACCCAACTGGGCATATAAATTATCCCGCTACTAATGTTAAGATACCAACAATTTCAACATTATTTAGCATTTCGAAAACACCCCTTTGTTATTTTGACCCCATTAAACCCCAAGTTTAGATAGTAAAACTTGGGTTTACAGGGGTATACATTATTTTTCTTATTATGCGCACCGCCCCCCCCCCCCCCCCCGCCACACACATACACAAAAAGATTATGGGTATAGTACTCATTGGAACTGCCTCAATGAAGCAGTTCTGACGAGTTCCCACAATCTATGTTTTAATCAGATGTGTGAAAAATATCAGAATCTTTTATCAGAAAAGTTGAAAAATATCAATAATATATGAATATTGAATAGAGGTGTTTTCGAAATGGGAGGATAGACAACTTCAGCGGCATACAAAACTTTTAGCATTTATAAACACTATTAATTTCATGCTCACATGAGTCGAACATGAAAAAGTGTCATAAGCTCAGGTCAGAAGTTAAGAAAAGCAATTATTGAATATCATATGATAATTATTATTATCTCGATATTCAAACAATCATCAGCGGCCGATTCAACCACCTGGTATTTTCATCATTCGTGTAGACTTTGATCGGACTGCTATATTGTCTAGTCTGTGTCTGAACGTAATCCTTTATCATTTTAGAGAAGAATCACAGCACAATTGGGCCCCGCCAATCAGGACTTGAAGAAATAGATGGGCTGCATGAGTCTTCCATGCAGAACTGAAACCAACCGCACACGAGTGCCGGTAAACCGCTTAGAGGGTCTAAGAGCTAAAACCGATCGAATATGTGTACTAGTAAACAGTGTAGATCCTGATCAGATTAATCGGGACATACACGGTTTGTAAATGTTGGGGCTGTCGTGTTTGCAAGATCAGGGTTAAAATGGGCACACATCACGCAATCATGCCTATATAATTTTGACCCCAATAAACCCCAATTTTATATGGTAAAACTGGGGTCATGTAACTGACTTCAACACTCGTAATAAATTATTAACGGCTAAACTTCTTAATCAGGGTTATCGGAACCATAAACTACGCAAAGCCTTTTCAAAATTTTATAGACGCCATTCTGATTTAATTTCAAAATTCAATATTGGACTTAAATCTCTTCTGCAACAAGGTCTATCGGAACCCGAATTTTATGGTGACTTAGTATATAAATTCAGAAAATATATAACCGCAATGACTTCAGCACCCAATTTCGTAAAATCATTCTTCGATATAAAAAGATTGGGTACAACATGGATATTATACGACAGACTGCATGCATGGTAGTTAACCCAATCACGGTTGGCAACTTTGCTTCCCTCTTTAATTGCACGCCGGTGGGTCAGGCCTCAGATTCTATGACGGCTCCAACGTAAAGGCTTATTGAAAATTAAAGAGATAATGTTGGTTGGTGCCTGATGCTCTGTCTCTGGTCGGGCTCATCGGAGTCTAACTGTTGGTTTTCTTTTGCTCCAGCATTTCAGTGGTTTCTTGCTGTCGAGTCCTCACCGTTGTCTCACCTCTGTGGTTCTTTGATTTCTGTGTTCACGGAGATATTGCACTGATGAGTTAGGAGGCCTTCATGCGGACTGAACAAATTATTTGTCTAAATCGCGACGGAAGTAAGGGCGAGGATTGTGGCCACGTAAAATCGATTTAAGCCCCCCAGTGGAAATCTTCCACTGACCGTTCCAAGGCGGCTCTTCTGTGGCGATTTATTTATGTTGTTGTTTGTTACTTACTGTGTGTATCACTTGTGTCTTTTAATTTTGGATGGCCATATGGCCATTTTGTGGGAAAGTAACTGTCCATATGGCCTTACTTTGTTTAGGTTTCCATTATGGTCTGGTCGCTTAATGTTTGTATTTCTTTCCCTTTGGTGTCTTTTATGGATGGAGTAAGTTAATTGTATCAATTCCTGATCTTTGTTTTACTTCTACTTTACAGGGTATACATTAGTTTTCTTATTTCTGCTTCAAACAGATTGTGGGTACTCGTTAGAATCGCCTTGCCGAAGCAGTTCTAACGCTTATCCACATTGTATATTTTGATCACAAATATGAAAAATATCACGATTTTTATCTGAATTTTTTTGTGTGTGTGGATTACGAGTTCCCACAATATACTTTTTGAAAAAAATTAGGAAAACGTCCCAAATTACCATCAGGCAAATCCTGAAAAATGGTCTATAATCTATCATAGGTATGTTATCCCTATAAGTGATATTTTATGACTGAGTCGTCTACTGTCTTATTTGCTGTAAGCTATTTAACTAACAAGTTTTGACCTATATATGCCAAGCGTCCCCATTGGGAGGCATTCGCAAGCAGTGTAAACCATATATTGCACCACAGAAATTGGTGTCTGATCAAGGTCTACACTGGTTGCTTATTCTACATATTTTTGTGAAACTTTTGACAAAGAAAAGAAATCGTTTTAACACTCCAAACATTGGAAATGGACCACTATAAACTTTATACCTGGATGGATTCCTTTGTCATTGATGGGTTAAGATATTCGGTCGCCTGACCATAAACTGTGTTTATTGTCACTTTTATATACCCGAATTATTGGTTCTCTTTCAAGGTGTCCTTAATCAGTGAAATCAGTTTTTCGCGTATTCTTAATTTTGTTACAATCCCAAGAGTCTTATTTTTTCTTTTAATCCTGAAATTGTCATATCCTTAGATTTCTCATTTTCTTTTAGTAATTGCTGATATTTGTGGTGTGCAGTATTTATTTCACTTGTTTTTCGTTTTTTTTTTTCAGTTTTGATTTTCAGCCTTTTCTTTCTTCTTTTCAGTTTTGATTTTCAGCCTTTTCTTTCTCCCAAAAGTCTGAAATTTCTTTTGCAGATTACACCGGAAAAAAAAATACAAAAAAAAAAAAAAAAAAAAAACACGAAAAGTTCAGGATGATGAATTTGGTTATTTACTTATTTCTGCTCAAAATATAGACTGTGTGTACTCGTTAGAACTGGTTGTAACGAGTACCCACAATATTTTCTAGTTTAGAGAAGAAATGAGAAAAAATAAGTTTTATCCCTTTTTAAACCCACTTTTTATAGTAAAACTGGGGTTTATAGGAGTAACCTTTTTTCTTAATTCCGCTCTAAAATATAGATTGTGGGTACTCATGTACGCACAATTTATATTTTGAAAATTAGAAAAATATCACAATTTTTCATCTTAATTTTTTTCTTTTTTGGCGGTAAAATTTACAATGTATGTGTATAGGTGTGTTTTCATTATGTTAAAGTTTTTGAATTCATGTCTGCAACTTTGGGTCAACAAATTGTTAATGAGCCAATATGTCAATTAATGATGTCCTTCACGTGATAAGTCCGCCCACCAGGCAAAGCGGCAAACAAAGTTCGGCTCTGCGAAGGCGTACTAAAAATGATTGCAATTAAACTGTCTTTCTTTCTTTCTTTTTCTTTCTTTCTACCAAAACTGCGATCGGTCACATTTGAGCATCACTCGCAGGTGTACATTACATACACACCAGGTTTGCAGGATTGAAAGCCTACAAAGTTATCACGTAATTACGGCAGGGGCCGTTAACCCCCTTTTGTACTAAATGGAATCTTCCACCTTATATATGGCAGGAGTCCATTTCGAAATTTAGGGGTGTCAGGTTGTGTTTTCTTCAAAATTGTTTCTGGAAATGGCTTAACTTTTTGCAAACAGTGTAGGCTCTGATCAGACGCCGCATTCTGTGGCGTCTGATCTGGGCCTGCACTGTTTGCCAAGGGGTTTCTCGTACTGAATGGGTTAACCTGCACAATAGATGGCACAGGGGGCCTCCAGTTAACGTCCCGATCCGGAGGACGGCGCACTTTTTGGCTTTCATCCCTGCAAATGATGCCAATGGAGCGTGTTCGGACACCGAAATAACCCACGCTTCCGGGGATCGAACCGGGGGTCTCTAGCATCAGAGGCAAGAGCACTAACCACTGAGCTATCACGCTCCTAATTATCAAGCCAAACATCTAATTATGATTTTTTCTCAATGCCTTTTAATTCAAATTCTATATAATGGTAGTAAATTGTAGCTTGTCTATGTATTATATTCAGCCTTTATATATAAATAACTTAGAGTCTTCTTTCATCCGTCCTTTCTGTGTTCCGTTCGTCTGTGCGCCTTTCTGCCTCACAGTCGGTCATTCGATCTTATTTTATATTTAAAACATGATACCATGCATTACCAAGAATTAAGGAAAATCACGCATTCATTCATTTATTGCATTCTTTCCTAAGTTTTACAGCTTTTCGTCACATATTTTCATGCAGATCTCGAGTTCTTTCTACAGATGGAATAAATTAATTGATAAATCTACACATAAATAAATAAATAAATAAATAAAATTAATCAATTAATAAACATTATGAGACTGTGCTAAGGTAAATTTCTACCCATGACTAACTTGTCCTGCTGGCGCTCATGGACTTAGCCATTTTCACGAGAGAAAATGCAGGTGCCGAAATGCTGACTTTCTTATTTTTAAATCAAAATGGAAGAACTATGTTTTTAATTGAGTATGAAATTGTAAATATCATTGCAAACTTTGAGAAATTTTCTTCCTAGTCATGACTTATAAAAAAATCAATGAGAAAGTAATAAGTTTTAAATTAGCATTGGAATGTAGGTTCAGGAGCATTTTGCCAAAAGATATATAAGATGAATAGGACTACGACTTCCACTTTTCAAAGTAAAATGGAAGAACTAAGTCGTTAATTTATTTTTACAAATTTTATATCTTATTCCTCATTAATAACAGAACTTTTTGAAAATAACTTATAATTTTTTGTCGCATTCTTCTAAAATTGTAATTTAATCAATTTAATACGGCTTTCCTATTAATTTCTATATAATTTTGCTAGTGATGTTTACAGGTAAGTCTGCGGCGACTGTCGCAAATCGATATCGGATATGTTTGTGAAACTACGAGGATTGTTCCCTATGTGGGGCTTTACCAGACCTTGAGATGAAAGACATCTGAAACACTACCGACTAAAGAAACTGTAAGGGTCTCACTCGCAACACTTTCCTTTGGCAAGCTTTCAAATTATAAGCGGTTAACCAGTAATAAAGTTTGTTCGGTTTCAGCTCTGCGCGGAAGTTAGTATGCAGGCCAATCTATTTCTCCAAGCCCCCATGGGCGAAAGCGAACGTCAGTTCTTGGTTACATCATGAAATATAGATTGTGGGAACTAGTTTGCACAACCACAACGCACGGACGGACGACGGACGAAAAGTAATCTCAAAAGCTCCCCTCGTCATTTCATGACAGGTGAGCTAAAATTAATATATACCCATATAAACCCCAGATTGTTGTATATAAAGTGTAGTTTAGAGAGATGTTCGTTATACGGACTTGTAAACAGGATGACTTCTTTTGGGTAATCATGTATCTAAATAGTGCAAGGCGAAGTGTTTGTTCATACTGTACCGATTGAGGAAATTGGAATATGCATCATTTATCTAATATCTGCTGTAAACTATGTAGTGTGGACACCCATATGAACCTCCTCAATTGGGCGGTTTAATTGAGAACCTGCAATCTTCATTTGGGACAAAAAATAGAAAGAAGCCGTTGTTCTTGTGAAAACAAAATGCTAAAAGTAATGACAGGCACATCTATCTCTATGTATGATTTTCCTAACCGTGTCACCGTTATAATAAAGCAAAAAACCAACCGGATGATTCAGGCTCCCCAAGATCGCCTTCATTCGCCAGGTTTCCTTCTTGACGTCTTTGTTGATCGATTGGATTGCGACGAACAGTGTCCATGTTGTCCTTTGCAGGTGGTCCTATCTTTTTTGTACCCAAATGACACATCAGTTTTGATTCACTGATGCCGTCAACATTAGCGAGAAAGGTGAATGAAATTAAGGAATACGACGAAATGTTTCGGTTCTAATAAGAATCCACATTCTATCTAAAAATATAAACTTTCCTATTCTATCTCTCTCTATATATACACAGAGAAATATGAGAGTGACATGGGTGCTCAATTTGATTATTTTACAAGTATTTTGTATACTTTATTCGCCCGTAAGGAAAACAAAAACGGTCGTATTGTGATATGCCCATCGGTGTGCGGCCGTCAAATCGGCTGTTCATCCGTCTGTAAACTTTTCTTTTCCATAAAACCCTTACCTTTTACATCCAATCAAGCTGAAACTTCATATAAAGTTGTACCATGATGTGGAGCAGCGCATATTGTTTCGTGGTTATGGTATACCAAATATTAACAGTTTTACGCTCCTTTGAAATTTTCTGTAAATAATCCGTTTCACGCTGACTCCTCCAACAAATAACATTCGATCAAGGTGAAACTTGAGATATAGTTAGACCATGATGCGGAGCCGCGCATATTGTTTCCTGGTTATGGTCCACCAAATATTAACAGTTTTACATTCCATTGAACTTTTTCTGTAAATAATTCGTTTCAGGTTAACTCCTCCAACAAACAACATTCGATCAAGCTGAAACTTGATATATAGTTAGACCATGATGCGGAGCCGCGCATTGTTTTTCGAGGTTACGGTTCACCAAATAATAAAGTTATGCCCATTTAAAAGATTGTGTAAACATTTTGTTTTAATTTAAAATTCGATCAAGCTGACACTTGGTGTGTAGTCAGACAAAGATGTGAATAAGCACATATTGTTTCAAGGATACAGTCTACCGAATATTGAGAGTTATGCCCCTTTGAAAATTTCTGTTAACATTTGTTTTCTGCTATAATTTAGATTCATAGATAGACCATGACATGGATTAGTGCATATTGTTTCGTCGACGTAGTCCATCAAAAATTAACAGGGTTTGCCCCTTTAAAATTGTATATCAACATATCGCTTCCGGCTTGCTCCTCCTACAATCAACATTCGATTATGCTGATACCTGCTATATAATAAGATCATGATGTGGAGCAGCATATGTTGATTCCAGGTTACTGTCCACCAAATATGCGTAGAATTATATCACGTATCAGTTATTATTTTATTTCTGGCCAACTCCTCCTTCAATATAAGTCAGACCAAAGCTGAGACTATTGAAATAGTGACACCAAGATGAAGAGCAGTGCATATTACTTTTAGTTTACAGCATGCCAAATACATGTATTATCAGAGTTATGCTCATTTTAAGGTGAACGATATAAACGTTTCGTTCAGGCTACAGTTTAAATTCCATTAAAACTAAAACTTGATTATAGTTAGACCATGTGAAGCAGTACAGATTGTTTCAAGTACACAATTCACCAAATATTAACATAGTAATGCTCCTTTGAAAACATGTTTGAACTAATTAACAGAGTTATGCTCCTTTGAAAACTTTTTTTGAACTTTTCATTTCAGGCTATCCCCTACAATTTACATCTGATCAAGCAAACACTTGTTGATTTTGAGCGACCAGTATTGTTTTGAGGTAATCGTTCAACGAAAATCAGCAGTAATGGGTCTAATGACTTTTCCACCCTTCACCGTACACTTCCGCACAATCTTATAAAAGAAAAACTTAATGAATTAATTGAATGGACATTGCATAGGGAAGACTCCCTCCATCTTGCGTGTAACGTAAGAAATGCTTTTTCTGTCTTCTGAAGAGCACATAAAGTTTTACAGTATGGTCATGTCAGACAGTGTTTGAAACTATCACCTTTCTACTTGACAATATTTACATAAGATTGTTGTTTAGAGAAGTTGTTTAGACAAGTTCTGGGTATTCCGATGGGTACAGATTGCACACGTTGTCGTTTTGATATGAGAGAGACTTCATGCTGTCCCTTTCTACTGAAAATCAATCTGAAATCATTGAAGCCTATAGCTCGACTTCTAGATATATTGATTATTTAATAAATATTGACAATACCTGTTTCGATGGTTTGATCAGTCAAATGTACCCCCCCCCCCAGAACTTCAGTTAAACAAAGCAAATTCTTCTGATACCGAGACGCCGGATTTGACTTTACACATATCTATTGTAGATAGATTTGTTTCTTGCAAAAATATGATAAACGCGCTGATTATGATATTGAGATTGTGAATATTCCTTTCTTGGATGGTGATGTTCCTCGTGCACCATCCTGTGTTGTTTATATTTCGCAATTAATTCCATTTGCCAGAGTGTCTAGTGATGCCTTTCCGCTTTTGGTGTTTCCATTAGGGTCTAGTTCTTTAATGCTTGTGCTTCTTTCCCGTTGGTTCTCTGACGGGAGCTGTGGGTTAATTGTATCGATTCCTGATCATTGCCTTCACGTCTTTGTTGGAAATTTCGTAAGTTAATTTCTGCTGCTGAGAACCATTGTAAAAACTTACACCATGATATGGAGCAACACATACCATTTTGGGATAACAATCCATCAAAATTTTTTAATATTAACGGAGTTATTCCCCTGTCACTTTCAATTTTCAGCTAATACCTCCTTAGTTTACATCACATTTAGATGGTTAAAACATGAAGCAGCATTCTGTTAGGCTGTTAGAGTCCATCAAATATTTACAGAATTATGACTTTCTAACAGTGTCCGTCCATGAACTTCTCTTTTTAGGCTAAGATCTCTTAGACTTACTATTTGCCAGTATATGTGTTACAACCGATCACAAACCAAGGTCTTATAATGTCGTTTTCGAAACGCTTGTTTCAGTATGAATTTGCAACCAGAAAACCCACAATGTAAACAATCACAAAGTAAGCTTAAAATAAATTATTTTCAAAACAAAGGCCCATATAAGAGACAGGAACCCAAACGTAAAGAAAAAGTCGATTTTGCACCTTATTTAGAGTTTACAATATAATTTTCTTTTTAGATGGTGGTATTTGCATGGGAGAATACGACGCAATATTTATAAGAGCTCATTAATTTTGCTAATAAGTATTTTTAATTCTTTCAATTTAACTTTTAAATAATGAGAAATCATTCTTTAAATTAGAAATGTATATCGCAAGACTAATTACCTCCAACCTGATTAGCCTGCACCACTCGGCTTTGCCAAAAAACAAAAATGACTGCATGGTGTTGAAACCAACCGAACTTGAGTACTGGTGAACCCCTGAGAAGGTCTAAGCCAGTCTATGAAAAATGGTGTGAGTTATACCCTAGCGGTTTCTTTGGGCGGTATGGCTTTAAATGATATTTCATCTCAATGTCCGGTAAAAGTCCAACAAAATCGGAAGCAACGCCTAAATAGTGTTAATGGTGACGTAATACGATCAAACATAACACCTGGTTAGAAGTAAATAGTTAAATAAATAGTGTTAATGGGGACGTAATACGATCAAACAATACACCTGGTTACAAGTAAATAGTTAAATAAATAGTGTTAATTGGGACGTAATACGATCAAACAATACACCTGGTTAGAAGTAAAGGCAATGATCTGGAATCGATACTTCTCCCATCAGAAACACCAAAAGGAAAGAAACACAACTGTGAAATAACTATACCGTAATGGAAACATCAATAGCGGAAAGCCGACTGGGCAGTTCCCACAAAATGGCCATTTGGCTATCGAAAACAAAAAAAAATATATAAGCGATAAACTCAAATACAAACCATAACAAAAACTAACTGTGACAGAAGAAGCGCCTTGGAACGGTCAGTGAAACGAATTCCACGGGGTCGGGGGGGGGGGGGTCTTTTATCGATCTTACGCGGCCGCAATTCTCGCCCTTACTTCCGTCGCGATTTAGACAAGTAATTTGTTCAGTGCGCATGGACGTCTCCTAATTCATCAGTGCAACATCTCCGTAAGTCTTTACGCTGGAACCGTCATAGAACCTGAGGCCTGACTAACCGGTGTGCAATTAGAGGGAAGCACAGTTGTGAACCGTGATTGCCTTAACTGCCATACATACAGTCTGTCGTATAACATTTATGTTGATAGACCTTGTTGCAGAAGATATTGATGTCCAACATTGAATTTAAATTGCATCGGAATGACGTCTATAGAATTTTGAAAAGGCTTTGCGTCATTTATGATACCGATAACCCTGATTAAATCTTGCAGAAAACAAACCCATCTACAATAGACAGATGTAAATCCAAAAACGGGCCTCAGTATCAGAAGGATTTACTTTATTTGACAGAAGTTTTGGGGGACAAATTTGACTGATCAAACGATCGAAATAGGTATTGTCAATATTTAATAAATCATCCAAATATCTAGAAATCGTTCAAAAGGATTTAATGATTTCAGATTGGTTTTCAATGGAAAGTAACAGCATGAAATTTCTTTCATAACAAACAAGAACTGATCAGCCACAAGGGGTGTTCGATACGTACCCATTGGAATACCCACAGTGTGTATAAATAAATTAGTCCCAAATCTTATGTTAAAATTGTCAAGTAGAAAAGTGAGAGCTTCAAACTCCTTCTGACATGACCGTAAAGAATATTTTTATACTCTTCAGAAGTGAAAAAAGTATTTATTACATAGCATGCAGTTTTTCTATCGTTATCAATGAACGCTTCTTTTCTCTATCGTTGTCTCACCTCTGTGGTTCTTTGATTTCTGTGTTCACGGAGATGTTGCACTGATGAGTTAGGAGGCCTTCATGCGGACTGAACAAATTATTTGTCTAAATCGCGACGGAAGTAAGGGCGAGGATTGTGGCCACGTAAAATCGATTTAAGCCCCCCAGTGGAAATCTTCCACTGACCGTTCCAAGGCGGCTCTTCCGTGGCGATTTATTTATGTTGTTGTTTGTTACTTACTGTGTGTATCACTTGTGTCTTTTAATTTTGGATGGCCATATGGCCATTTTGTGGGAAAGTAACTGTCCATATGGCCTTCCTTTGTTTAGGTTTCCATTATGGTCTGGTCGCTTAATGTTTGTATTTCTTTCCCTTTGGTGTCTTTTGTGGATGGGGTAAGTTAATTGTATCAATTCCTGATCTTTGTTTTACTTCTACTTTGTAAGCTACTCCAGTTTCTCACCTGGAAGAAAAAAGAAAAAAAAAGAACGATGGAAGTATGACCATAGATAGATATATAGATAGATAGATGTAATGATAAAATATAAATGGCGAGTCTTATACAATTTCATAGTGGCAAGCTTGGGTGACTCCCAATAAAATTGTCTAAGGTTCACAGATTGTATTTTATTATTAAAGACACGATAATCGACCCCTTAGAGCATCAACGTACTTTCTGCCCTGTTGCTCAATTCCGATCATATCTTACTAGGAAAAACCATTTGGCACAATCGTCTATCATTGGCATTATGTAATATCAGCACCATCTTATTGATATGTGCATATTTTTTTTTCTATGCATAAAGGTGCTATGTTCCATTTTCAGGCTGCATCAAGATTCTAATTGCAAAATATAACAATGCATTAAGACTAAATTTGTCTTTTCTATTTGAAACTATTGATACATTAAAATTCTATTTGATATATAGCACATTTATGTTAAAAATGCTACAAAAATTTCACGCATGCATGAAAGTGCTATTTGACAGCAAAAGACAGAGTTTGTAGCCACCTGAACCTTTCAGTGTACAAATGGTATTACTGTTGCTAGCAATTTTAGCACACTGTATCTAATTGTCGGTAGTTTAAATACTTGATACTTCAAAATCTGATTTCGAAAACTTAAATTCACCTTGATGCTTTAAGATTTTGCATTGCATTTCGTTTATAACGCATTTTTTTAAAATGGCAAAAAATTGGCAAATTTCTCCGAAAAAAGACCACGGTCAGTGTGGCTGTAAAATACGGCACGCTCACATATAGCATAACGTGACGTCAACGAGTGCAACGTTTCTGGCGTCATCGTGCCACAATCAGAAACAATACGGTCGCTCGAACAAACGTTTCTCGGCTCTTTACATTCTGTATGAAAATCTGTCAAAAAGGTTTATTTTAGGAATTATTTCCGAGGCTTTGATGCAACGACAGTAGCAGTGCGTAAATTATTACAACTGATCATTCACACCAGGAAGTCACGAGAAGGAAATACCTGAAATTCTAAATGAATAAATACAGTAAATAGAATAACTTGCAGTTTGTTTGTTTCACTGGGAATAAAAGGTTCCATTTTACTGTTTACACAAAGCTTTCAAGTTATGTACCTGGAAAGTAGGTCCGTCTATAAACGGTCATTGGATGTATTATAGGTCAGTAGAATTTCGTTTAAGTCACTACCGATTATAACCCCGTTTTTAGGTTACTAGAATGGCCGCTATTTAAACATCATTATGTTTATTTTGAGCGAAGTGATTGATTGAAATAAAAAAGTTTAATATTTTGATAATTCCAAGAGCGAGAATCCCAAAAACTGTTTCACACAGTGACAGATAGTAATTAAACGTGTCGTCAAATAGCACGTTTAGAACCCGCGCGTTACGTGATTGTAAATGAAGTGACGTTAACAGCGCTCAATTAAAAGATAGGAAACTATTGAAAACGTAAACATTAGAAGAAAAATAAACTGAATATAAGGACGGACATTTTTCTTCGCTTGTGTTTTTTTCAAAGATGGCAATTAGAATTGAATTATAATTTCGCCGAGGCCTTGGTAAGTTCGAAATAATTCCTACAATTCACAGTTGTGGTGGTAGTTTTAGCATTTCAATGACAATGTTGTAATTATAAGGAATGAATTATCTTTGTTTGTGGATTTTATCAGTTTGTAACTCAAAAACTCGCATAAAGCCGGCCTCATGCTAAATTTGTGATTGATTCGCCAGAGTTGGGCCCATCGGAGTCCAACTGTTGGTTTTCGTTTGCGCCAGCATTTCAGTGGTTTCTTGCTGTCGAGTCCTAACCGTTGTTTTATCTCTGTGGTTGATTGATTTTTTGTGTTCACGAAGATGTTGCACTCATGAGTTAGGATGCCTTTATGCGGACTTCTTACGACCTGAAAGCCGTAACAAAGGAAAGATGCATAGCCTGAAAAAATCCCCGCCTATGGTGGGATTCGAACCCGGGCCGCTCGGGTGACAGTCCACTGCTCTTACCCCTGAGCCAAAGAGTCGACTCCCTGACGCAGTTGTCAGAGAGTGGCTATAAACCTAGAAGCTATGCATATGATCTACCAAGGTAGATAATGGAAGGGAGGTAACACACCCCCTCTTCAAGGAAGTCATCATTTATGATGACGTGAAGGATGCCAACTTCGGCACAAGCCAATTCTGGCATCCCGGACGAGCCCCCATCTTACGACCTGAAAGCCGTAACAAAGGAAAGATGCATAGCCTGAAAAAATCCCCGCCTATGGTGGGATTCGAACACGGGCCGCTCGGGTGACAGTCCACTGCTCTTACCCCTGAGCCAAAGAGTCGACTCCCTGACGCAGTTGTCAGAGAGTGGTTATAAACCTAGAAGCTATGCATATGATCTACCAAGGTAGATAATGGAAGGGAGGTAACAGACTGAACACATTATTTGTCTAAATCGCGACAGAAGTAAGAGCGAGGATTGTGGCCACGTAAAATCGATTTAAGCCCCCCCCCCCCCCCTCACACACACATACACACCATCCCCCATCCCAGTTGAATTTGTTCCACCGACTGTTTCAAAGCGGTTCTTCTGTCGTGTCTTTGAGTTTGTATCGCTTATATTATTTTGCTTTGGATAGCCAATTGGCCATTTTGTCGGAAAGTAACTGTCCTTTGGGCTTTCCGCTAGTGATGTATCCATTAGGGTCTAGTTGTTTCATATTTGTGTTTGTTTCCCTTGTCGTCTCTGATGGGAGCTGTGGGTTTATTGTATCGATTCCTGATCATTGTCTTCACTTCTATTTAAACCATCGACAAAATCTACAAATTTCATTCAGATAGATAGATAGATAGATACTTAGAGAGATAGATAGATAGATAGATAGATAGATAGATAGATAGATAGATAGATAGATAGATAGATAGATAGATAGATTAATAGAAAGATTTGTTTATTTGTTTGATTTGAGGTTTAACGTCCCCGTCAACACTGTATAGGTCATTTTGAAGACTTCCTTTCAATTTTGTGGGACTTTTACCCGACATTGAGATGAAATGACATCTCCAGCCCTGTCGCCCAATGAAACCAATAGGATTTATAAGCATGGACGGGCCGACTCGCACCGCATTGCCTGGCGGGCGTAGATCCTCTAAGCGGTTTACCAGTGCACGTGTGCGGACGGTTTCAGCTCTGCGTGGAAGCATCATGCAGTCCATCTTTTTCTTCAAGCCCCGATGGGCGGCGGGAGGGGGTGCAAGAAAGATAGTGAGTGAGTGTTGGAGTTTTTACCTCCAACCATCAGCTGAGGTCATACGGAGACGGGATCTGGGTTTAAAGACTCATCCGAAAGTCTAGAGAAGCCCGGGATCGATCCTGCGATCCCTGATTTACAATGCGAATAGCGTAACCACAACACCACGGAGGCTTCTGAGATAGATAGATAGATAGATAGATAGATAGATAGATAGATAGATAGATAGATAGATAGATAGATAGATAGATAGATAGATAGATAGACAGACAGACAGACATATAGATAGATAGATAGATAGATAGATAGATAGATAGATAGATAGATAGATAGATAGATAGATAGATAGATAGATAGAACTGAGAATATACCGAAAAGAATTAGTTAATATGATCCAGGCATTTTTGTAGTTGTTTCCAAACTAAAATCACTGTATGGGGAATATGCCAACGTCTTTGTTCTTTCTTTTCTATAAATTCAAGTCTGTCAAAAAAGGCTCTTTCGATTGTCCATTGTAATTTTTTAAATGCACTTGACAAGTGGTGCTAGAAACATGACTTATTGCAAGGGTCTCTCCCAATTTCATGATCAGCAAAGGTTCTGCCCAGGCTTGACTTATGAACAGGCACGCCTTCTTAGCATGTTTGTCTTTCTTGTCGCCCATGCGATGAGTTCATATACCTTTTCTTGACACGCGGACTCATCTGCAATTTTTATATTTGTAATTACAGTCTTTAAGTTTCGAACAATTGGAATAGATACTCTCAGTGTTAAATAAGCCACTCAAAGAGAAAGCCTTTCTTGAGTATTATATGAAGAAACGGTAACAATCACTGATAGTACTAATGGGCCTGACGGTTTACTTCATGTACTTTGAGCAAACAGCGTAGATCCTGATCAGACGTCTGATCTGGGGCTATACTCTTTGCAAATGTCCCAGGACACGATCCCAGGTCAGACATTTTCCTTTCTTACACAGCGCTCTTATAAATGATAAGGGTCTATTTTAAATTGATGTAAACTGTTTCAGATTGTTATACATATCATACTAACCTTTTTTACTTTTAATATCCCCATGGTTCTTCATGCCATTTAACCTTTAACCCCTTGACGCTTATAACCCACAAAGAGGGTTGGCGCGCCGTAAAACACGGAATCATCGTCATCATCATCATTTTAAATTTACGAAGCTGAAGTAGCTATTCAGTGCTGATGTCCACGTGGCTATTACTTAGGCTTACACAATTAATCGTATAATCGATTAATCGATCGATAAAGTCCACAAAAATGATTATCATTTATTTGCTTTTAATCGATTACTTGATAGGTACAATTTACTACCCAAAGTTATGCCTAAAAAAGCTGGATGCGTGGCAAACAGTGCAGACCCTGATGAGACGCCGCATTATGCGGCGTCTCATCTGGTTCTACACTGTTTGCTCAGGACTGTCTGTTCAAATATGCATATGGTAAAGTGTAACATATGGTCATGCTCAGACAGAAAGCCAGGCAGGTAAAATAATAACAAAAACCTAAGTGGTTACTAATCAATTATCGATCGCAACAAGACTGATAATCGATTATCTTTTCAGCCCCGATTAGCCAGTCATAGTCAGCCTATCACTGATTTATATGACATTCATATAACCGTTATTTATAAAAAAATGTCACGTAATTCTTCCTATTGCTTCAAGGAAGGAATGTTGCTTAAGAGGGTCACATGTATTAATAGAATCTGGTTGGGTCTGGCAAACAGCGTAGACCCAGATCAGACGCCACAGAACACATCGTCTGATCAGGGTCAACACTGTTTGCTTACAGTACGAGAACTTAATTGTTAAACAAAATATTGTAAGTCCCAGATCACCACGAAAACACGCCTATATAATTTTGACCCCCTTGAACCCCACTTTTATATAATAAAACAGGGTTTCCGGGGTATACCTTATTTTTCTTATTTCTGCTCTAAAATATAGATATCGATGAGGCGGTTCTAACGAGTACCCACAATCTATATTTTGTGCAGAAATAAGAAAAATATCACAATTTTTCATCTTAAAATTTCCATTTGTTTGGCGATAAAGGTTACTATGTATTGGTATAGGCATGTTTTCGTAATGTTATGGAAAATTGTCACGTTTTACTTATTGCTTTCAGGTCGGAATGCTGAGCAAGAGGGTAACATGTATCAATCGAATCTGTTTGGGTCTGGCAAACAGCGTAGACCTAGATCAGACGCCACAGAACACATCGTCTGATCAAGGTCAACACTGTTTGCTTACAGTACTGGAATTTAATTGTTAAAAAAAATATTGTAAGTCCCAGATCACCACGAAAACACGCCTATATAATCTTGAACCCCACTTTTATATAGTAAACTGAGGTTTCCGGGGGTATACCTTATTTTTCTAATTTCTGCTCTAAAATATAGATTGTGGGTACTCGTTAGAACCGCCTCAATCTATATTTTGAGCAGAAATAAGAAAAATATCACAATTTTTCATCTTAAAATTTTCATTTGTTCGGCGATAAAGGTTGCAATGTATTTGTATAGGCGTGTTTGCGTAATGTGAATATGTTGTATGAGGCGGTTCTAACGAGTGTCCACAAATCATATTTTGGAGCAGAGTACGAGAACACACCGGTGATATTATAAGAATTTTATATGGGTGTGAGGGGTGGATGGAAAAATCCGTCCCGAGGGACACTGTCCGGCATCACGAGGCTTGCCGACTGATGCCGGACAGTGATCCCGAGGGACGGATTTTTCTATCCACCCTCACACTCATATTGGAGTCTTTTTCTTGCAAACCTTCCATTTCTATTGCGAATTTTTAATGCTGCTGTCACTTCGGTTACCGACGCCCGCCATTTTGTGATGACACAACAGGAATGTTTAGTGACGTCACGCATGACGACGCCGAGCATGAGGTTGTAATCAACATCATGTGATCAAGTCCGTGAAATAAACACCCCCCTAAACCCCACTTTGTATAGAGAAAACTGGGGTAAACATTATTTTTCTTATTTTTACTCCAAGACATAGGTTGTGGGTTCTAACGAGCACCCACAACCTATATTTGCAGTGACAATATCACGAATTTTCACCAGAAAAAGTAACCATTTTGAAGATGTTAAACATGCACTATGTCGCACGGGTGTGTTATCGTAATGATTAGTTTTGCCAGCTTGGTAGTTCTCATTCAAAAATGCTACATAGCAAGTTTCAAGACAAGTTCTGTGGAAAAAGATTTTTTTTTGGATTTCACCGAAGTGACAGCAGCATTAAAAATTCGCAATAGAAATGGAAGGTATGCAAGAAAAAGACTCCAATATGGGTGTGAGGAGTGGATAGAAAAATCCGTCCCTCGGGATCACTGTTCGGCATCAGTCGGCAAGCCTCGTGATGCCGGACAGTGTCCCTCGGGACGGATTTTTCCTTCCACCCCTCACACCCATATAAGATTCTTATAATCTCATCGGTGTGTTCTCGTACTCTGCTCCAAAATATGATTGCCCAAATCATCTTGGTCATTTGACCTAAACCCTTCGAACAAACTTTCGTTCCTCCATTGTCAGGTGGCTGCATATGAAATTTAATTGAAATCAACTCATCATCAAATAAACATCTGATCAAGTCAATCGACTTCTATAGATTGGAATAGTTTGATTGTTTGTATTGTTTGTTTTTGGAATTTAACGGCACAGTCAACACTATTTATGGTCGTTTTTGACCCGGACAGTTTACCTATCCACCCTTTTCCTGGGCAGGCTTATACGTAAGCGGTTAACCAGTACAGTGCAAATTCTTTCGCCAGAAACTGACAACTGCCCTTTTTGAGTCAGCGAAAGGGAGAAAATGATCTTTGAGTAGATTTCATGATCAATCTCAACGAAAGAATGTTTCTTGCACACCAGACAAGGAAATCCGTGATTTTACCCTGGGAGAGAAATTTATGTTCTGACCCTGGTGTTCCAACCCCAAATCGAATATAATCGCGTGTTTGATAAATGCACTGGTTGATTACAACCTCATCGTCATGCGTGACGTCACTAAACATTCCTGTTGTGTCATCACAAAATGGCGGACGTCGGTAACCGAAGTGACAGCAGCATTAAAAATTCGCAATAGAAATGGAAGGTATGCAAGAAAAATAATCCAATATGGGTGTGAGGGGTGGATAGAAAAATCCGTCCCTCGGGATCACTGTCCGGCATCAGTCGGCAAGCCTCGTGATGCCGGACAGTGTCCCTCGGGACGGATTTTTCCAACACCCCTCACACCCATATAAGATTCTTATATGCTGACCCCGGCAGGCATCAAACCCGCGTCCTCCTGATCTCCAGTCAGACGCACATCCCACTGAGCTACCGAGGCCGGCGAAATTGGCATAGTGGTTTCCATCACGTGAATAAGTCCGTGAGATAAAGACCCCCCTAACCCCATTTTTATATTTCTTTAAAATGCGCTTTGTTGCGACCCTTGCTGTAACATAATGCAGAAAATTTATGTAGCATATAGCACTACCAATTACGATTTTCTATGGTGTTTCAATTGAAAGCAGCATTTTCACACACCTTCAAAGAATCGGAGGCCTATACGTGATCGTCTGTTTCTCTTAGCAAATAGAACTAAAGTTCCAAATCTTTTGTGAATAGACACTGAGGGTACATGTATCTAATTAAAAGTTTTTATGTCTGTTATCATTATCTACACGATTGCTGAAGATCTTATCAAAAGTAAAGTGTCTATCGCCCGGACAACATTTTCCCCATTATAAGTTTATGTGAGACTGAAGGGCAAGTAGCGCTCACATGAACAATCCGATCTGCCCCAAATTCATACTTGTCCAAGATTTTATGCCTATCCTCATTACCAACACGTATGTTGAGGATCCGATCAAAAATAAAGTTGCTATAGCCGGGACAACATTTCCCCATTATTAGTCAATGGGAGCTGAAAGGGAAAGCAACTCTCATTCGAACAATCCAATCTGCCCAATATTCGAACACGACCAGGGTTTTATGGCTGTCCTTATTACCTACAAGTATGTTGAGGATCAACTCAAAAATAAAGCGCCTATCGCCCGGACAACATTTTCCCAATGGTAAGTGTATGGGGGACAAAAGGGCGAGTACCTTTTGACATGAACAATTTGATCTGTCTCATATTCGAACTCGTGCAAGATTTTATGACCGTCCTTATTACCTTCAAGTTTGTCGAGGATTAAACAAAACATCAAGCATCTATCGCCCGGACAACATTTTCACCATTACAAAATGTTCTAGAAAGGAATATCCTTTGGAAGCAAGGAATGCACCACAGAACTGGCAAATATGGAGTGGACATGTTTTCTGGGCCAGACTAGCTAGTTTTGGCCAATAAGGACTCATCAGAGACCCTCAGATATTTTCAAAATTCAACAATGGAATCAATGTTCCCAAAGGAGAAGAAAATAAATTCTACACTATGATATAGGGCAGGGAGACTTTTTACGGCCGCCACACATTCCAAGACACCAGCTGTAGTGACGTCTATGGGGAACGAAAGGGCAAGTAACTCTGACATGAACATTCCTAACTTCCCTAAATATGAACTAGTCAAATATTTTTGTGGCTGTCCTTGTCGCCTACAAGTTTGTTGATGATCAAATAAAAAATAAAAGTGTCTAACGCCAGGACAACATTTTCTCCATTATAAGTCTATGGGACGAGAGGGCAAGTAACACAGACACGAACAATACATTCTTGCACACCAGACAAGGAAATCCGCGATTTTACCCTGGGATAGAAAATTATGTTCTGACCCTGGTGTTCCGACCCCAAATCGAATATAATCGCGTGTTTGATAAATGCACTGGTTGATTACGACCTCGTATGCTCCGCCGTTAAGGTTGTCGTCACAGCCCGTTACGTGACGTCACTAAACATTCCTGCAGCGTCAACACAATATGGCGGACGTCGGTAACCGAAGTGACTGCAGCATTAAAAATCCGCGCTTAGAAATGGAAGGTATGCAAGAAGAAGAATCCAATATGGATGTGAGGGGTGGATAGAAAAATCCGTTCCTCGGGATCACTGTCCGGCTTCCTTCGGCAAGCCTCGTGATGCCAGACAGTGACCCTCGGGACCGATTTTTCCATCCAGCCCTCACACCCATATAAGATTCTTATAATCTGCCCTCAATTCGAACTCGTCCCAGATTTTATGACCGCCTCATTACCTAAAAGTTTGATGAGCATCCGATCAAAAATAAAGTAGCTATCGCCCGGAAAACATTTTTCCCATTATAACAAATAGAAGTGGTGGCAATGATGAGGAATCGATACAATCAACCCACAGCTCCAATCAGAGACACCGACGGGAAAGAAACACAAACATGAAACAACAGAGCGGAAAGCCCAAATGACAGATACTTTCACACACAATGGTCAATAGGCTATCAAAAATAAAATAATATATGCGACACAAACACTCAAAGACAAACCATAAAAAATTAACCGCGACAGAAGAAGCGCCTTGAAAGGTAAGTCTGTAGGGGATGATAGAGAAGTAATCCTGACACGAACTATCCAATCTGTCCCAAATTCGAACTTGTCACAAATTATATGGCTGTCTCATTATCTACAAGTTTGAAGCTCATCAAATCAAAAATAAAGTTATTATTGGTCGGAAATAAACAGTTAACTTCTGATGACGGATAGACGACGGACGACGGACAACAGGTGACGACAGAAGCTGACCTGGAGCTGTGGTCCAGGTGAGCTAATAACACATTTTAGGGTTAGGGAAGAAATGGGCCGGCCCAGCTCTTCCGCACCCTACATACATTCAATGTCATATTTGACTTAACTGTATAATACTCACCAGGGGTGGGGGAACAAACTGGCTGACCCAGTACTTCCCCATCCCGCACACAGTCAACGTCATAATTTACTTATATTTGTAACACTCATCAGGGGTTGGGATAAAATAGGCTGGCCCAGGTCTTCCCCAATCCACACACATCCAATGTCGCAATTGACTTAACTTTATAACACACTCCAGGCGTGGGGAAGAAATGGGCCAGCCCAGATATCCCCAGCCGAAGACACATTCAACAACCTTACCGACTTATGTATATATAACACTTATCAGGGATGGGGGAGATATGGGCCGACCCCGCCCACCCCCCCCCCCCCCCCCCCACCAAATGCACATTCCAAGTCATAACTGACTAAACTATTAAAATCTCCCCAGGGGTGGGGAATAAACGGGATGGCCCAGTTCTTCGCCACACAGACACGTTAAACATTCTAGATGACATAACTGTATAACACTCATCTGGGTTGGGGAAGAAATTGGCCGGCCCATTTTTTCCCCATCCCACACACAGTCAATAACAACTGACTTAACTGTTTAAAACTCACCAGGGTGGGGAAGAAACGGGCCGGCCAGTTCTTCCCCATTCCAGAATCCTTCAACACCCTAATCGACCTATGTATATAACACTCATCAGGTGTAGGGAAAAGATCGGTCGGCCCAGTTCTTCCCCAACCCTGACACCATCAACATCATTACTGACTTAAGTATAATACACTCATCTGTTGTGGAGAAGAAATGGGCCGGCCCAGTTGTTCCCCATCCAGACACATTCAACGTCATAATTGACTCAACGGTATAACAATCACCAGGGGTGGGGAAGAAACGGGCCAGCCCAGTTCTTTCGAACCCCAGACACCATCAACATCATAAATGACTTATAGACACATTTTATTGCATAACATCCTAATGACCGTTTATTAAAGAAGGCACTGTTCAGATAAGATACCCATTGGTTAAACTTTACCATCGAAAATGAAATTTTCAGATAAAAATCCCGATATATTTAACATTTCTGCTCAAAACATATATCGTGGGTACTCTTTAAAACTGCCTCTCTGTGAGGCGTTTCTAATGAGGACCCACAATATACATTTTTTTTTTTACATTGTGAGTACTTTTTAGAACCGCCTCGCAGAGAAGGTTCTAACGAGGACCCACACTATATGTTTTGGAGTAGAAATAAGAATAATAATTAATACCTCACTATACCCCAGTTTTACTGTATAAAAATGTGTGGTTTAAGGGGTTATATTTTCTGATATGATTGTGTCTAAAACAAGAAACAATAAGTAAATAAATAAATAAATAAATAAATGTTATTTGATTGAATAAATCTTTAATTAATCGGTTCGTTTACCTTTACCGTATTTGTTTACTTCTTTTCACTTTAGAGTTGATGAAATAATGGATATGTCAGCGTTTTTCTTAACTTGTTTTTGAAATAAAAAAGAAGTAATTTAAAACAACATTTTGTGGAAAAAATCTCAGTAAAAATATACCCTCACATAATTTCCCGTTATTGAGCTCCATTTTAAACATATATCTCAGAGAGTCTCTGCTCTAAATCACCTCTTAATCACGTAGATAGGATAAGACTTCGATGTGCCCTATTGTCCGAAAGAATTGTTTATTGGAGATGTTTAAACAGGCCACCCCTTTTATATATAGAGCAAAATGTGTCTTTAAGAGTATAAAACTCATCAGGGTGTGGGGAAAAATGAGCCGGCCCAGTTCTTCCCCACCCCAAACACATTCAACGTCATAACTGCCTTTACTATATAACAATCATCAGTAGTGGCAAAAAAACGGGCCAGCCCAGTTCTTCCCAACCCCTGACACCACAATGACATCAACATCAGAACTAACTTTAATATATAACACACATCATGGGTGGAGCAGAAATGGGCCGGAACAGTTCTTTCCCACCCGACACACATTCAATGTCATTATTTATTGTCTTAACTGTGTCACACTCGCATTGGGTAGGGAAGAAACGGGCCGGACCAGTTCTTCCCCACCTCAGACACATTTAACGTTATATTTGACGTAACTATATAGCAATCACCAGCGATGGGGAAGTAATTGGCGGGCCCAGTTCTTCCCACAACAGACACCTACATCATAAACTGGTTTAACTTTATGACACTTATCTGTTGTTGGAGTGGAAAGGGGCTGGCCTTAATCCCCCCCCCCCCGACTGCTAATGCTCCCCCTGATGCCTACGCTTTGACTTGCTAAATATTTTATATCAAAATTATTTTTTCACAGTGTATGCAATTAACAACTGAATTTAAAACTATAAACAAAAACACCTGTTTTAATAGAAAATGATATATCTGGGATGGAGAAGAACTGAACTGCTTATATTGACAATAAAAGCAATTAATGAAATTTAAAAGCCCGGGTAAACTGACCGTTACACCGGGTTTCCCGAAATCAGTGATAATCATGTGGACTCCTACAATATGTGACTTTGGGTGGATTGATAAATAATCCACCAAAACTATATTTGGTGAAAACCTGTCTATTACCCAAGAACAACCGCTAGTGTTAGGACAAACGTTGAGGAAAGAAAATTGATACGACATGTGATATACCACTCCGAGGCTGAATTTTCTTTATTAGCATTTTTTAAGCAAACATGATTTTAGTCTAAGGCAAACTATAGATTTGAGGTACTAGACGGGTTTTTTGTTTACCGAGTTCATAAAATTACAGATTACGATTAGAAACAAGTACAATTTGTCTCAAATGAAAAGTTATTGATGGACGCACGAGTGAAACATGAGACGCCGAAACACCAGGCGTTGCAAAGGGGTCGCTATGTATAGATCCTACTAAGCTCCCAGGCGCGATATATCAAGTGAATAAGGCTGTGCAATAACCATTCTTGATAACATTTTTTTCTTTGAATAGAGAAAAGTAGAATAGATCGCGGATCTTACATGAGTGTCCATGTATTATTGAATTTGTTAAACAACTCGTAGCCGGGCATTTTATCCCTTTTCCTCAACAAGAACACGATTCGCGGATCTTACATGAGTGTCCATGTATTATTGAATTTGTTAAACAACTCGTAGCCGGGCATTTTATCCCTTTTCCTCAACTCGCTTAATAAATTCAATAACACATGAGCAGGAATGCGAAATTCTATTTATCATGTGACATTTAAAACGCATTTTATTCACGATTGTTTTACAAAAATGTCACTATTTCGCCAATAGTCAACGCGACGTCGGTTTATTTACGATTGTTTTACAGAAAATGTCACTATTTCGCCAATAGTAAACGTAATGTTACTGCGCGTATCTACCTAATTTGCATATTTAATCCACTAGTGGATCAGCAAAAATATTACATGGTGTTATTACACTCTCAGGCGTGACGTCAATGATAAATAGAGAAAAGTAGAATGTACTAGTTATATTCATTGTTGTCTTTATTTTTGTCAAAAAAACATTGGTAGTGCATACTCATTAGGACCGTCTCAATAGCAATTTATGCTTGGAACAGAAATAAGAAAAAGTATCGTTTTTTAAAGTAGGACCATTTTTAGAAAACAAGAAAACGGCATCCCGCTTGGATGTGTTCTATACAAGTCATTAGAAAATTGTGTTACTCCACAAGATATGCACAGATAAGCCTGCGCACACATGCAATTGAATCAGCCTATCTGTCATTTTGCGCCTGGATAATATGATAACATGTACGAGGCATCTGGGCTCTGGCAGGCCTCATATGTTTATCTTTAGGTGTTTGTGTCGCTTATATTATTTTATTTTTGATAGCCTTTTGGCCATTTTGTGGGAAAGTAACTGTCCTTTTGGCTTTCCGCTGTTGGTGTTTCCGTTGGGGTCGGTACTTCGGGTTTGGGTTTCTTTCCCTTTGGTGTCTCTGATGGGAGCTTTTGGTTAATTGTATCGATTTCTGATCATTGGCTCTACTTCTATTTTTCATAGACCTTGTAGGCCTGTTCAAGTTTTACCTGGTCGCACATTTCTGCGACGTGTCCCTGTCATTTCCATATATATTCGTATATATATTTTTTTCTTTTGTTCCAAACGCTAATTTGATTAAATAGGAGACTAAAAGCCACGCCATATAAAATTGTGTTTATAACAATGTGTACCTAGCACTTGAAGACGCAGACAAGCCAGACCGCATGTGCAAACTAAATTGAATGATCACATAGCACGGTATAAACCTAGGGCTAACAGCAACACTATCCCAGGCGGAACAAAACAGCGCTTCGACGTCGGACCGACAGCGATAAGACGTTGCCGCTGCCGCAAATGTGAATTACAAATTAGACAGCTCTTGGAAAGAGAGTACTTGCCTCAAAGAGGACACACAAAGCTTCCGGTGAGTATGTGCTGAATCGCTGTCTCGTCCAACATTTGCAGCTCCCACACATGTGAGTGGGATTTAACAAGAACACGATTCGTTGTCAACACATGCGCATTTCAAAGAACAGAAATCCACGCAGGCCAGGAACAAAACAGCGCTTCGACGTCGGACCGACAGCGATAACACGTTGCCGCTGTCGGCCCGACGTTGGTCCGGCATTTGTTTGCTATGTGGGATGAGTCAACTGATAAACATTGTTGTCATTGCTGTTCGAGTGTGTCTTTTAACCGAGGTCCCGTCTCCGTGTGACTTTACCTATGGATGGGGCGTAAAACTCCAACACATCCACCCACTGTTCAGATGATACTGAATCGAAGCTTTGTACAGCTGTGGTTCATATAAATTACAGGGGACAGGTATCTGTGCTCTTATTTTGTGAAACTTAAGTTGATAATTTCGCAAATGTGAATTGCAAATTAGACAGCTCTTGGAAAGAGAGTACTTGCCTCAAAGAGGACACACAAAGCCTCCGGTGAGTCTGTGCTGAATCGCTGTCTCGTCCAACATTTGCAGTTCCCACACATGTGAGTGGGATTTAACAAGAACACGATTCGTTGTCAACACATGCGCATTTCAAAGAACAGAAATCCACGCAGGCGAAGGTTTATATTCTCATGGGTCGTCTATGATCAAAATTGATTTATTCACCATGCATGTATATGCGTTCATTTTAGTTTTGAAAAGAAGAAACGAAAGGAATAATGACAGGACCATATTTATGTTTTGTATTCTGTATGTTTTGTTTGTTGATGTGAGGATTAACGTTCCGTCAACAGAAATAAGGCCATTGTGGGAGCGCTGCTTTGTGGGACTTTTACCCGACATTGAGATGGAATGACTTCTCTGTCCCTGCGTCCAATACAAACCAAACGGGTTTATATGTAGGGGCTGTCCGAATCGCAATACTTTGCCTAGGAAGTCTCCATACCCTTCATCATATTATAGTTTATATTTTCTTGTTCTTTTGGACCATTGATTTCATTTTGAAGTTTTAAAAATATTTGAGGTTCTAGTCTGGCCCAGAAAATATGTACACTTCCTATTTGCCAGTTCTATGCTGTATTCCTTGCTTCCAAAGGATAACACTTTTATAGAACATAGTTAACGTCAGAACAGCTGTTGTCTGGGAATGGGTGGCTGCCGAAAAAGTCTCCCTGCCCTACATCATAGTGTTGTTTATATTTTCTTGTTTTTGGGATCATTGTTTCCATTGTGGAAATTTGAAAATATTTGAGGGTTACTGATAAAGTCTTATTGACCGAAACTAGCTAGTCTGGCCCAGAAGATATGTACACTTCATATTTTCCAGTTCTGTGGTGTATTCCTTGCTTCAAAAGGATAACCCATTTATAGAATATATTTAACGTCACTACAGCTATTGTCTGGGAATGTGCGGCGGCCTTAAAAAGTCTCACTGCCCTACATCATAGTGTAGTTAGTTCTTTGGGATCATTGATTCCACTGTGGAATTTTGAAAATATTTGAGGGTCACTGATGAGGCCTAATTGGTCGACACTAGCTAGTCTGTCCCAGAAAATATGCACACTTCATATTTTCCAGTTCTGCGATGTAATCCTTGCTTCCAAAAGATAACCCTTTATTAGAACATATTATAACCGTCTAATCGGATTACCAGTACTTATGTGCGGTCGCTACAGCTCTGGGTTGAAAAATAATGCAGTCAACCCTATATGTATTTCTCTAAGCCCCGATGGGCAGGGGCAAGTATTCTGCGTGTAGTCCGTATCGTTTTCTTTCCATACTTTCTGTTTCTATTAAGCACGAGTACGCGACATATTGGGCAGGTTAAACTGGATGTTATTGTATTTAATTATATTCTTTCAACTAGAGAAATCTGTTCTAGACAGATTGCTCAAAACAAGAGTCTTGCACTTGATATATAAACAGGGGCATTTGTAAACCTACAAGAACACATAACTGTGTGATAAGCAAATGCCCAGGCATCACGAAAACACGCCTTTATAATTTTGACCCCCTTGAGATAAGCGAATACCATTAGAAAACACGCCAACTTATACTTACCCTTTATACCCTAGTTTATAGAACAACTAGGGTTTAAAGGGTGAACCTTATTTTTCTTATTTCTGCTCTATAGATTGTGGGTACTCGTAAAAACCGCCTCGAGGCGGTTCTAACGAGTACCCACAATATATAGTTTGGTCAGAAATAAGAAAAAAATATCATATTGTTTCATCTTAAATTATTCGTTATTTCGGCGGTAAAGTTTACCGTGTATTTGTACAGGCGTGTTTTCATAAAGGTATTCGCTTATCTCCCGTAGGAAAATCAGGATGCCACAAAAGGCTTATTTGCACAAACTGATCTGATGCTTCGCTGGTCGCATAGGTTTAATGCAGTATTTGTAAGACTCGGGCTTACACTTTCTTGTCAGAAGCCCTAGAAAGACTGTCAAATATTGGGCACACCATAAATGTTATATGACAGGCTGCATGGATAATAGTTAAACCAATCACGGTTGATAACTGCTTCTCTCTGTATATGAAATTCTACCAAAAAAAATAGTATAAAATGCAAGCCCGGTTGAGACATTGCTGACCCGACACTGCCTCGTGGTAGGTATTTAGATACACCTAATATTCAAAAACGGATATTTCTCTATTTTCAGTCACTATTCTCGGTACAGTGGAACGGAGCGATGGCGCAACACTTTGGTGCAAATTGCAAGAGGCAAGCAAGACAGAAACATCTTTGCAGAACGATATGCAAAACTTTCGCCGTAGTCTCGTCCCTGATGACGGTAAGCAGGTCGGAACACTAGCCCGAATGAAACCGGACTAATACGAATATTCCCGGGCATGAAATTGTTACGTTAATCGTTGACTTGTTATAGTTCATGCTTTCTTGCATTTTATTTCAAAACAGGATTTGAAACATGGTCGCGTGCGTGGTCATTTCATCTCAAGCCCTGTTGCCCAATGAACCCATGGCCAGTAGGATTAGCCAGAATGGTCCGATACGCACCACTTTGCCTGGGCAGGCTTAGACCTTCTAAGCTGTTTACCAGTACTCTCTGTAGTCGGTTTCAGCTCTACTTGGGAGCACATTGCAGCCCAATCGACTTCTCCAAGCGACAATGGGCTGGAAATGGATGTACATTTTTTGTGGGGAATTGATGCTTAGCTTACGCGAGAGGTATGTCAACGCCCATTAATGTTTGTTTCCTTTTTTCTAAAGCCAATAATATTAAACTGTACCAAGTCAGTTTCTAGAAAATGCTACAACTTGCAGGAGTTTCACTTAATGATATTTGACAGAGAATATAAACCAAACACCGTGCATTACAAGTAGAATAGTGTGGCAATACCAAGGTATTAAACATAGAGAGCCTGAATATTTCTGCAATGTACTGTTTTCTTTTTTTTTTTTTTTTTAGGAATGAGTGCACTTTAGCACTGCAATTTACCATATCACATCTGCATTAGTACGGGTGCAAAAACAGCTTTGCATTCTTACAATCCTACAGCTGTCTATATGGATGCACACTCTGGCAGCATTGTGCACTTTGTGCATTAAATATTCAGACTTCTACTTTGCAATAATGGATGAACATTTAAAGCGAACATAATAAAAATATACATAGTATGATATAAAGGCAAATGTTCTGAAATGTTGCGGCCCACTTGAAACTATTTCAGTTATGTTGTGCAGGTCAATATGCTTAGCGGTAAACCCAGTATAGTTCACTGACAACTGCCCTTCTTGGATCAGCAGACAACAATGTTCTGGGATTCAGTGGCCCATTAAACACTATTTCAAGCATACTGGGCAGGCTCATATAATAAGCAGTAAACCAGTACAGTACCAGAAACAGGCAACTGCCTTTCTTGAATGAGCAGTCGACAGTGAAACGGACAACTGATCTTCTTGAATGAGAAGTCGACAGTGTTCTGGAATTTAGCAGTCTGATCAACACTATTTCAGTCATACTGGACAGGCTCAGGTGTATAGTAGTAACCAAGTACAGTGCCAGAACCTGCCAACTGTCCTTCTTGAATGAGCGGTTGTCAATCTTCTGGATTACAGCAGCCCAGTATTTTAGCCCAGTACAGTGCAAAAATCAAGACAGGAATTAAAGAAAACTTATAAAATAATTTACAAAACATGATGAAAAAAAGAAGATGAAAAAAAGAATAAAAGCAAGTAATATTAAGTAAGTTTCAGATACCTGAATAGAACAATAAAACAGTATAATATTTTTGCTGTTTTATTTTACGCTGTTTCCTAAGTCACATCAGAGGTTGATTGTGACCGGTCAAGACAGATCCAGGTTCATATACAGAAACTTGCTATTCAGGTGTGAAGCTGATTGGAAACCATATGGCAAAACAAAAGATTACATACCTGGGTCAGTTAAGAATTTTAAGATGAAAGTAATGCGATTGCTATGTCTCACCTACCCAGCCTGGCAGCTCAACAAGAACAATGGTGTTTGGATAACAAAGTCCAAGCTCAGGTGATTAAAATACTTAGAGGCTATTTAGGAAATTGCTGTCCAAACTGCAAGTGACATGAGCTCCTTAGAAATAATTACTCTATTCAAATGGGTTTTATCACTTTTAATATTTGACTTATTGTCAGATTATGGTGTTTGGTGCCTAAGTCTAGGGATGTGAGAAGCCATTACCAAGATGATAAAAAAGATAATTATTTTAAAGTATTTCATCACCCAAAGTTTGAATACATATTTCTTGAAATTTACAGGCAATGATACATGCCCTTACATCTCATATTCAATGTTTATTATCGACATAAATGTTTTTTTTTTCTTTTTTTATTATTTTAATTATGTTATTATGCAAATAATTTTATTAATGAATGCATGTAAAATGCAAGGCATAATATCTCCCCCTTCTTTGAAGACTTTGGTCCCAAAAGTTTGAAAATAATATGTATGACAACCAGTTACAAGAGAAAACAAAAGAACACAGCAATACAAGAACATTCATGAAAACAAAGATATAGCTGTACAAAATACACAAAATATCACTCATTGACAATGGGTTTGTTAAACAGTTCTTTATCCATATGTCAGGGTATGATTCTGACTGGTAAGACTTTTCAGTGTCTTTAAGGATGTGCAGCATATGGTTTGATTTCAGTTTGACGTATTGGTATCATGAGGCAATGGTGTAGTTTATAAACATATACAAAGTATGGTTTTGCTAGAATTTTCTTGAGCCTATAGGCATTTAAGATATTTATACGTATGGCAGACTTAATGTGTATTATGTCATGTATTTGACAGTGATAATTGAATATGGAACATTAATATCAAAGTAGGAAGGGCACATAGGCAACTGAATAATGTCGAGCAGAGCACATTTTTACCACATGTGATTTCTAGGCATAATTTTGATTTAGATTTTATTTGAGATCTCTTCCATAAGTATATGAAAATAAATGAAGCTATCACGCATAATATGGGCCCCGTCAAGCGATTTTGGTACTTATCGCTTATGCGAGCAGCGAATGTTCAGGCGAGCCTGCGCATCCGCGCGGTCTCGCCAGAACCTTCGCTGCTCGCTCATACAAGCAGTGACTCAAGAGGAACCTTCAGGCAGAAAGCCATATCCCTGGCCCCTCTAAATGGCTGGGCATGCGCAGTTAAAATTTGTCATGACGGAATGCTCGAAGACAAATTCGCTTGGCGGGGCTCATATGATGAAATTCACCTTATCCCATGACAATTCTACTGGAAAACGGATGGCGCTAGATACCGGACTTGGGTTCATATTTGTTTTGTAAATGAACGAAGGAATTTCAGTAACAAGAGCTTTTGCGGTTTGTACCCTTTCGACGACTAAAAGACCTGCTGACAGTTTGCGAAGCTTAAAAGCTGTCCATGTCGTGGCCTAAAGTCCATGACGACGCACTGTCACTGTTGTATACAAGTTTAAAATGGGAGGAACGGTGAAAATATAGAATACTGCATAATACATGTGTTTTTCTTGTGTAAGGTCTATAGCCGAACTACAAATAATGAATTAAGAGTAAACTGGGAAAAGGGTTTTCATATTGTTCCCTGTATTGGGATACAAAAATTGATTCTCCAAAATGACCTCAAAAGTGTTGACGGGTAAGTTTATATATGTACCTTGAGAGTATATTTGCATCATTGGCCGTTTTTTCCAGGTCCTGGTAGTATAAAACAACCAGTGCTTACCAATGAGAATCTTGTGCCGCCTGTGGTATATGACTACACGTCCAATATGCATTATGGCTCGCCCGTGAAAACCAGGAATTTTATGACATTAGCATCACATAGACGTCCGCAGTACAGGTCGCAAACTGCTAAAGAACCAAACGTTAACATGTCAGACATTAAAAGAAAACATATCACGTTCACAGGCCACGACATACCTGTGCAGGTAGGCAAAACACGTAATAAAGCCATTGGCTTTTAAATTAGCTTGTTTCGTATAATAGTCAAATAGACATCATGATCGCTTAGCCAATGCTTGTACTTGTGGAAGATATTACTAACAAGAGGACTATAATGGTATTATATCGCTCACCTAAGCTAGCAGGTTCATTCTACGTTTCAGGAAGTTCCAATCGTTATTGAAGGACTTATGCTGATGACTAGGTCAATAACTGGCATTTTCAGCAATCAAGGGGACATAACTTAGAAGTAGGACAACATCACCAGTTTTCGAACTTATCCGAAGTCCATCCTCAACCTACTTATATGTAGCTTTCAGGAAAATCATATTTAAACTTAAGGACTTGTGATGATAACAAGGTCCAAGACAGGCATTTGCAGCAAAGAAGGGGACATAACACAACGGGTAATATGCCAACATTGATAGTTTTCCAACTCATCAAGCTTTTGTCCCTAACTCACTTATATGTAAGTTTCAGGAAGATTCGTACAAAACATAAGAACTCACGGTGATGACAATGGCAAAATAGGTAGAAGCTTCCGTGGTGTAGTGGTTACGCTACTCGCCTTGTAAACCAGGGACCGCAGTATCGATCCCGGGCTTCTCCAGACTTTCGGAGGAGTCTTTAAACCGAGGTCCCGTCTCCGTATGACCTTAGCTGTTGGTGGGACGTAAAACTCAAACACTCACTCACTCATGGCAAAATAGGCATTTTCAGCAAACAGACAAAAGTGTATGATAGACTGGCCCACTTCGCAAATTTTCAAACTCATCAAATCTGTTATCCCTGTCTTAGTTTTAAGAAGATCAAAATAAAACTAAAGGACTTATGTTGATGGTAGGGTCCAAAATTGATATTTTCAGACAAGATGGGGCATAACTCTACGAGTTATAGGCCGACCTCAGCAGTTTTTGAACTCATCCAATCTTTAGTCCCTGACTTACTTCAAGAAGATCCGATTAACACTAAAGGGGGCTATGATGATGAGATGGTCAAAAACTGGTGTTTTCTGCAATCAGAGGGCCAAAACACTATGATAAATAAGCCGCATTCTCCAGTTTTTGAACTCACCCGAGCTATCAAGTATCCACAATCTAAATTTTGTGTAGAAGAACAAAATAAAATCAGATTTCTACTTTGAAAATTTATTTTTGGTCGTAAAATTGTCAATATATTTGAATACGCGTGTTTTCGCGAAGTAAGGTGGTGGTTGTGGTGTTCTTATGTTGTACATATATTTTATATTATATGTATCCGTCCGTTAACCTTTTGGTTAAAGTTTTGCGTTAAAGTTTCTAGGTAATGTAACTTCTGAAGCCTTCGGTAGATTTAGTTGATATTTACATTGAAGTTACATACTGGTCTAAAAGATTTCATTGATGCATGTCCCATCCCCAAAGTGACCTTGAGGTCAAGGTCACAGACTAAGGAATTTTACATTTGGTTAAAGTTTAATGACAAAGTTTATAGGTGCCTGTATGTTCTAAACTTTAAGACAATTTCAGGTGATACTTGTATCAATGTTGCATATCAGTCCAAAGATTTCTTGGTGTATGTCCTTTACCCCATCTACGGTGACCTTGACCTCAAATTTTACAGTTGTTTAAAGTTTTATGACAAAGTTTATTTATGCCTGTATGTGCTAAAATCTAAAAAATTCAATTGCTACTTGCATCGATGTTGCATACCAGTCCAAAGATTTCATTGATGCATATCCCACCCTGCTGCTTCAGTAGCGTTGATGCCCCAGCCCCTTCAGTAACTTTGATGCCCTCACTCCTTTGGTCTATTTAGAAATTTAAGGTTTGGTTCAGCTCTTACAAGCACAATAATAGTTTCTTATAGCTTAATTGACTTCTTCATTCATATTGCATACAATACCGAGGTTCCTGGACAGGCTTAGATCATCTAAGCGAAGATCCTCTAAGCGGTTTTCCAGTACTAGTGTGCGGGCCGGATTCAGCTCTGCGTGGAAGCATCATGCAGCCCATATACTTCTTCAAGCCCCTATGGGCGTGGGGGCTCAAATTATATAGGGGGATATTATCATTAACAGTGTAATACAACTGACTTGTACCTGGGCGAGCTTTCCCCTTTCAGTTTCTTCTGGGCTAAGTATTTACTACATTGAAATACAAGGAACATGGAAATACCAAATCAATTATTGACAAGACATAGTTTGCTTCATGGAAGACAAGCATTTGCTATGGTTACCCCATGATGGGGCTCATAAAAGTAGCTTGTGTGGACAAAGGCAAAACAAAAAAAAGAACAATATATATATATTCAGTTCTCAACAAATACACCGCTACAAATGACTAAAAAGGCTATATATATATTTTCTTTGAAAAAAAAAAAATATATATATATATATATATATATATATATATATATATATATATATATATATATATATATATATTTTTTTTTTTTTTTTCAAAGAAAATAATTCAAATAAAAAGAATTAGTGTAAACAAATTATTTGAGATTGTAATTTTTGTGCAGCGAAAAGATGCTTTCGTTTCTTAAGTTGGTTAAGAATCTTTTTAAAGGATTTTCCTGTTATGAAATGTGGAAAGCACGCGGAGTTCGTGTCTGTGTACCTGCGATGCGATTGCCATTTGTCGTTACCTCCTAATACATGTGTGTGTGTGTGTGTGTTTGTGTGTGTGTGTGTGTGTGTGTGTGTGTGAATTCGGGTTTAACGTCGCTTTCAACAATTTTTCCGTCATATCACGCCGGTGTCTGGTTGCGACAGGGAGCTCAATGCTCATTTTTATAGTGCTGCCTCACTGAAGTATCATGTCCCAGACACATTACATGATACCACACCCAGTCACATTATCCTGACACTGGGTCGACCAGTCCTAGCTCTACCCCGTAAATCTGAGTGCCAAGCGAGGAGCAGCTAGTACCATTTTTAACGACTTTGGTATGTCGCGGCCCGTTCCCCGGAGCAGACACTCTACCAACTGAGCTATCGGGGCCGGTCTCTGCAAAGACACAGCTACAAATAATCATGAAAACACGCCTATATAATTTTGACCCCCTCGAACCTCACTTTCATATAGTAAAACTGGGGTTTCCGGGGGTATACCATATTATTCTTGTTTCTGCTCTTAAATATAGATTGTGGGTACTCGTTAGAACCGCCTCATCGAGTTAATAAAATATCACATTTTTTTCATCTTAAAATTTTCTTTTTTTTTTCGGAGATAAAGGTGGCAATGTAATTGTATAGGCGTGTTTGCGTAATGTTAACGGATGAGGGTTATAACAGGAAACTGATAAAAGCAAAGGCAAACATGTTTTATATGAAGCAAATAACAAGAACTCGTTTTGTATGAAATGTTGGTCATTTGAGCATATTAAAACTAATTTGAAGTTAAGGGGCATTTTTGGGTGAAACTTCTGAATCTTATATGCATCACCTATGCATCAGTGAACATCCATGTAGGTGATGCATATAACTTCAGAAGTTAAACCTCAAAATGCCCTTTAAATTCAAGTCAGTTTTCATGGTTAAATATATTTTATACGCCACCTGGGATGTCGCTATGACTACTGCTGTCTCGAACACATGTTTATGGAATACATCATGTTACCTGCAACAAGTCCGTGAAATGAAGTCCCACTTATACCCAACTTTATCAGTTATCCCCTGTATATTTTGCATTGTAACGCATTGACCTGATAAAGTTATGCTATCTCAGGACAAGTGAGCTTTATCACGTCAACGCGACATTGCACTTTTATGAATGAACCGGACTACAGGATAATGACAAAAATGTTATTGTAACTGGGAAATATGGCAAACTTACTTGAAAAAAAAATATCATAGGAAAAACATGGTCAGCTGATACTAAATATATGGGCCACCAGAATGCTTGGACGCACTGAGGACTGATCGTAAATTGCTAATTTAAGAGTGCACAAGGGGATAAACTGATAAATAGAATACCAGATTCGTATCATTTGATATCATGTTTATCAGGCTCGGCTCCGAGAACGCATGTAGAATCGTTCGGCAAGCCTCGCGATTCTACAAGCGTTCTCGAAGCCTTGCCTGATAAACTTGATATCAAAAGACACGAATCCGGTATTCTCTATTTATATTACCCTGTCTCCAATTCCTGCCTCGGAATGAAACGATTTTAGCGACTCCAAATCTACATTTCCCCGAGCTAAATTTAGATTTAAGTTTAAGTCAACAAAACCTCTGGCAATGAGTAGAATAATTATAAGTAAAGTATCTGCTATAACTGTATACGTCTACATGTACAGGACGGCTATTACATGGAGCAGAGAAAATACCTGTTGCCTTTTTTCAATGGTCTGATGTTTCGCTGCTACCAGACCAGGCTCATACGAGGGGAGATCAATAAGTTGGTAGAACTCGGGAGTTTAACTCACAGATTGGAAGATGGTTTCAACAATATTTTTCAATATAATCTCCCTTTACTTCAGTGCATGTGGTCCACTTTTCTTTTAAACAGTCAATGCCTTTGAAACGATGTCGTCTATCTGGCCCTCAAACCAAGCCCTGGAGCAGTCTTGAGCTCATCGTCGTCCCGAAATTTCGTTCCACGCAAGTGGGACTTCAAATGGCAGAAACTAGCTAGTCTGGCCCAGAAGACACTCCATATTTTCCAGTTCTGTGGTGTATTCATTGCTACCAAAGGATAACCCCTTCTAGAACATATTCAAATTTTAAAACAGATAACGATCACTTGGGGCCAGGTCTGGACTGTATGGGGGGGATGATTTAACTGCTCGAACTTGCACTCACGAAAAACCGCTTGTAGCCGCTTGTGCAGCTCTGGGCTTGTGCACAGGGGCATTATCATGCAAAAGAGGGACCCTAGCGGCTAGCTTATTCCTTCGTTTTCTTTAATAGCAGCCCTTAATTGTTGAATGGAGATGGCATAGTAGTCTCCTGTAATTGAAGTAACAGCAGTCTTGTACACCTACATCATAGTGTAGTTTATACTTTCTTGTCCTTTGGGATCATTGATTCCATTGTTGAATTTTGAAAATATTTGAGGGTCACTGATGAGGCCTAATTGGCCGAAACTAGCTAGTCTGGCCCAGAAAACACGACCGCGTCATAGTTTCATGTTCTGTTGTGTATTCCTTGCTTCCAAAGGACAACCCTTTTGTAGATCATATTTGTAACAAATTTCTTAGGTGGGGTTGAGCCAGGGCGCTTCCATTCTATGGGCTTTTTTTAGTATCCGGGTCCCACCGCTCTGTGCACCCCCCCCCCTCCCCTCACACTGTGATGAAGCCAATTTTCATCTCTTGTTGCAAGACGAATGTGGAAGTCTTCTGGACTGGCATTTACACTTCCAGAACTTCTTGACTTGACTCCGCTGACGGTCTTGCATGTTCAGGTTTTGTGGTACCCACCTAGCAGATATTTTTGACATGCCTAAATATTCTAGGATTATAGTGTAAACACTTTCATTAGAAATACCTTGATCTGAAGCAAGTTCGGCAACTTCGATTCGGCGATTGTTTATAGTCTTTCAAAACGCAGTGAGACGTGACTGCACTTTTAATTTTGGACTATTCCGTGTATTAGGTAAGTTGCCTTCAGTTGGGATTTTACATTGAACGATATAATTTCACTGAGATTCATACTGCAGCATATTAACCACTTGGCCACGACTTCTATATAATACCATTATTTAAAAAATACGTATAATCTTATAATCCTGTGAAAAAAGGAATCCAAACCTTCTTCCCCTAAAACATGGAATATACTTGTCACGCTTGAACGTTGAACTCTCAAAGGTCGTTGATTAACTATAGCACAAAACTCTCAACACGGTCGATCATGTCCTGGTTGTTGACATCAGCAGGGCGACCTGGCCTTGGGTTACCTTCTAAGGAATCTCTCCCATGTTTAAATTCTGCTTCCGGCCACTTTGCCACTCTGGCATACTTTGGGCTATTATCACTATACACGCCAGCAATGGGCCGATGGATTTCTTTAGTCTTTGCATCCTCCTCAGTGAGGAACTTTATTTACAGCTCTGAACTAAATATTCTGACTTTCCATATTTGCCTATTGGTTTAGGTTTTCAAACAAAAAGTAAGATTCTAACACAGCGCGCCTATATAGGCAATGCAAAATAACTGTGTTTTATTCTGCAACAAATCACAGCTCGGAAGAGCGTGACGAGTGACGTCATTAAAAACTTCAAATTTATGACGTCACTAGTCGATTTACTTGACGTTAGACGGTGTAACGTCATTTTCTCGCATCGAAAACGTTAGAAAAGGATATAAATGCATGTGTTTCAGTCGATAATTTTCGCGGGATTTCTTCTAACAATGGCGAAAAGTTGTGAGATTTTGAAGGGAACAACAACATTATTGCCGATTTTCAGCCTGTTAGAATCGAAATAGATCAGCTCTAGCCAGTGATTTGTTGGGTAATAAATCACAGTTTGTCGGTCAGTTGTAAGTAGACAAATCACGCGCGCTACGCGCTCGTGATTTGTCTACTTTACAACTGACCTCCAAACTGTGATTTATTACACAACAAATCACAGCTAGAGCTGATCTATTTCTTAAACATAAAACGTATGAATTGACTGAACGGCTGTTATCATTCAGCTGAAAAAGGTTTATGCTACACAAAAAGGAAAAAAAAGAAACCTTGAATTGTATGGAAAAGTACCGAGTACTACGAATTATTTGAACTCTCCTCGCAGTTTTAATTTACCTTTCTGATGAGCGCAAACCAATTTTCACTGGACACATACAGTTTAACTAACGTCGTATCAACGACGATGTAACGTCATTACGTTCATTAACGTTTAAATGGCGTGCCTAAATAATAATATAATGCGCCTACTGGGAATGTAATTCTTTTGTTTCAGGGTCACTCCTGGATCTGTCTAAAAGGAAGACGAAACGGAAAGTTGTCTTTGCTTTCGGATATAACAAACATTTCGAAGACTCCCAGTATTTGTCATTTGAGGTGGATAGCAAGAAAGGGATAGGAATCTTTGTGAGGCGGTATTGAATAAAGATTCTACCATTACCAATAACGCCGATAATAAATATTTGCAATCAGAACACAATAAAGTTTTGTTGGAGTTGTATTATTTTTTCCTTTATCGGGTATAGAGGTCTCCGTGGTGTAGTGGTTACGCTATTGGCCTTGTAAACAAGGGGTCGCAACGCCCCCGCCCATAGGGGCTTGAAGAAATATATGGGCTGCATGATGCTTCCACGCAGAGCTGAATCCGGCCCGCACACTAGTACAGGTAAACTGCTTAGAGGATCTAAGCCTGTCCAGGAACCGCGGTGCGAGGCGGACCGTCTATGCTAATAAACCCTATTGGTTTCATTGGGCGACAGGGCTTGAGATGTCATTTCATCTCAAGGTCGGGTAAAAGTCCCACAAAATTGGAAGCAACGTCTCCAAAATGACCTTTACAGTGTTGACGGGGACGTTAAACCTCAAATCAACCAACCAACAAGGGGTCGCAGGATCGATCCCAGGCTTCTCCAGGCTTTCGGATGAGTCTTTAAACCGAGGTTCCGTGTCCATATGACCGTAGCTGTTGGTGAGACGTTAAACGCAAACACTCAGTCCTTTCACGAGTCACTTTATCCTAATCAAAGCACTGAGAGTACTGGTGGCTCGGAACCGGATAGCTCAAGTGGTAGAGTGTCGCTCCGGGGAACGGGAGGTCACGGGTTCGATCCCGGGCCTCGACATACAAAAGTCGTTAAAAATGGTACTAGCTGCTCCTCGGTTGGCACTCAGATTTATGGGGTAGAGCTAGGACTGGTCGATCCAGTGTCAGGATAATGTGACTGGGTGTGGTATTATGTAATGTGTCTGGGACATGCTACTTCATTGAGGCAGCACTATAAAAGTGAGCATTGAGCTCCCTGTCGCAACCAGACACCGTCGTGATATGACTGAAAAATTGTTGAAAGCGACGTTAAATCCTAATTCACACACACACACACACACACACACACACACACACACACACACACACACACACACACACACACACACACACACACACTGGTGGCTCGATTGTTTCCGAGTGTAGGAAAACAGTCCTAAACTGAGCCTTATTCATTTTTTATTTAATCCTGAAATACCAGTATTTAAGGGGAATGGGAACACCTGGCAGATATTTCCGACATTTTTCTAAGGGAGATAACTTTCGGGATTTCCTGTTCGCTTTTCTATAAGCCCTCTCCTAATGAAAAATGAGTCTACTCTTAAAGGAAAGAATTTGCTCCTCTGGAGCAAATTCTTTCCTTTAAGAGTTGACCCCTTTTGACACGGGAGACAAAAATACTTTTGTACGAGTGGCCTCCACTGAAGGTGTCCCCATTCCCCTTTAAGCAAGAGTAAAGCCGTGATCAGATGCTGAAGTGGGATGACACTATTTGTCAAGCACAACACACGCTTCCTGTACAGATTCTATTGATAAGCTCTCGAACACAACAGACTGGCCTGGCATCGGTAAGAATAGCACACGACTATTGATAAGTAGTTTAGGTGGTAGTACTAAAGCGTTAATCCAAAATCATTAATCCATAGACAAAATGGCAAATATCAATGTTCAGATCAACAGACATGGACTCCAGAAGAGTGTAATCAGGCGTCCGCGATAGTAAGCATTACTTGGTAAGCAAGCTTGGCCCACCATGCCCATCGACCCGAACAAAGAAAAGGTGTAAATGCCGAGAAGGGTATGTCCGAGATTTTGGAAGTCTTCCTATGGCTTTCCATTGGCAAACATATCAGAAATAATTCTGGAAATGGCCACATTGTTCGGATCAACAAGATCATGGTGCCTCCCATAGAACTTCTTTAGTGGTGATACCAGTTTGGTTTTTTGATACCCCTGGCATAACAACCTGGTAGTGAGCACCTTCCCACGTTCCATAAAGTCCTCATACTTGGAACAGGCTCTAGCATAACTGTAACATTGGATTCCCCAAATCGTTGTTAATCATGTGAAATACAACACTAATATTGGTTTTGTCCTTGTAACATTGGGTCTATTAATAACGAATCGACACATAAATGGTGTGTTTTGTCGGTGCGAATCATCCGTGTCTTAGTCAAAACAAAGTTTTTCTTTAAATAGCCACAGTGACCTTGACCTTGAGGCCATGACCTTGAAAGTCAAACTTGCTCGAGATATTTTCATAAGGAACACTTGTGTGAAGTTTATTGAAATCGGTGGACAAATTTAGGCGGTAGAGCGATGACAATTTTTCTAAAAATAGCCACAGTGACCTTGACCTTGAGGCCACGACCTTGAAAGTCGAACTCGCTCGAGATACTGTCATAAAAACATTTGTGTGAAGTTATATTGAAATCGGTGAACAAATATAGGCGCTAGAGCGATGGCAAAGTTTTTTTCTAAAAATAGCCACATTGACCTTGACCTTGAGGCCACGACCATGAAAGCCGAACTCACTCGAGATATTGACATAAGGAACATTTGTGTGAAGTTATATTGAAATCGGTGGTGAAATGTAGGCGCTAGGGCGATGGCGTGACATTTACAGTGTGGTTACAATAGCAGACGTGACCTTTTGACCCATTGAGATGGCCCCTTTCAACTTACTTCCCCCTCGCACGCTCTCACCATGTAAGGCAGTCATGTAGCAAATATGGTTGCATTTCGGCCGGTGGATAAGGTGGAGAGAGCGTGATGGACGGACGGACGGACGGACGTTCTCACGGATGTATACTTATGTGGCTATTTTTGGCAGGATTGATACTTAAGTGGCTACTTTTAGCCACAGAAAAGAAGTATTTTCGGTGTCTAACGGAATAAATCCCATAGACTTACAGTGATTCTGTCCATTTACATAGCCACCTAACTATACATTTGTTGGTGCTGACAGACGGACGGAGGCGTTCAAAATATCCCCGAACGTTTTTTTTTTTTAAAGCGTGGGGATAACAAGAAGGCTTGAGCGACCAGCGAAGACTCAGATCAGCCTGCGCATTCGCGAAGTCTGATCAGAGTGTTCGCTGATCGCATGTACCTACTATAGGCTAATACCGATGCGAAGAGACATAAGCAAAAGGTCCTGTCATAGTGGACAGGTGGGGGTAAACAGCTTAGAGAATCTAAGCCTATCCATGCAAGCGGTTCGAATCCGACCGGCCATGTTTATAAACCCTATTGGTTTCATTGGGCGACAGGGTTTGAGATGTCATTTCATCTGAATGTCGGGTAGAAGTCCAACAGAATTGGAAGCAACGTCTCCAAAATGACCTATACAGTGCTGACAAGAACGTTTAACCTCAAATCAAACAAACAATACACGGAAGTCTGTGGACGTTTTTAAAGAAAGAAAGAAAGAAAGAAAGAAAGAAAGGCTCACAAAATGTAGACTACATACCGAATACAATTAATAAATAAAGGCCAGTCATTGTCGTTTTATTTTTTTGGTTTGTTTTTTGTTTCTCTTCAAAGTCAAAGCATGTACGTGTATGGTAAATAAATCAACACAGTTTTAAGAAGAACGGATACACCTTCAGGGGAGATAAATCCAGCAAAAGTATTTTTGGCTCCCATGTCAATAGGGGTCAGCTCTTAAAGGAAAGAATTTGCTCCTAAGGAGCAAATTCTTTCCGTTAAGTGCAGACCCCTTTTTTCAGTGGCACAAGGCTTATAGAAATGTCAGCAGGAAGTCTCCATAGTTGTCTCCCTTTAAAAAATGACGACAAAAAATCTGCCAGGTGCTCGCATTCCCCTTAAGTAGAGCTGACGCATGCAAAAAAAAGACAATTAACATGTTTTGAGTTATTTTCTTAAAATGCGCACGTGAAGCCAACGAATCGAGTTGGTAAGTTCTCGTGGACATGTGCGCGCGCAGTAAATACGCTTAAGCACAGGCTCACAGGAGGCTTTGTGTGTCCTCTATGAGACAAGAAACCTCTTCTCATGAGCTTATCTCATTTGTAATTCACATCTGCGAAATTATCAACTTAGCAAACTAAGCCCACACATACACGTACCCAGTAATTTACATGAGCCACCACTGTATAAAGCCTCCCTTCAGAGTCATACGAACGTCGATGACAACAGTGTTTATCAATAGGCCCATGAGAAAATAACACGTACGAGGGATGTTCGAAAAGAATTGCTTATTTCTATCTGGAGACTTCAAATTTCAAGTTAGCCCAAAAATGCCCATTTCATGCCCTTGAAGTACTCCCCGTGGCTAGAAATGCAAATATTCAGCCGATTTTATCCACTTCTTGAAGGCGTCACGCTGATTTGCGCACAGTAATAAGTGACTAATGAACGACAGATTTAAATGCCTGTCGGGACTGGTATTTCCGCCGAGCAAGGAATGATTTCGATTTCGGAAACAAAACAAAATCACATTGGGCAATATCTGGGGAATACGGGGGAGAGGCAAAACAGTAACGTTTTCTTTCTTAAAACACGCCGTAGATATTGCGGAAGTATGAGCGGTTGCATTGTCATGTAGAAGACGGACATGTTTAAAACCAGTGGCAGGGCGTCGTTTCTGATAATACTTGTTCAGTACCTTCAGTACTACAGATGCGCCCGAGAAGAAGCTAACCTTTTTCGCGTTATGTCCGCGTGACTCACGCGCATTGCGTACGTGTAAAATTTTCGCGTTTCAATACGCGGTTCATCGCGTTCATACGCGATTGCAACGCGTTTAATATCAGCCAATAGCAGTGATTTTCCAAAACGCGTAAGGTAAACTCAATACGCGTTTCTATGCGGGAGAATTCCAACCAATAAGAATAAGACAGGTAAGTGACGATAAAACGCGTGAATGCGAGAAGACACGGGCCAACCAAAATTCTCTTCGCTCGTAATTTTGACTCTCATATTTTATTTATCGTTCATGCATTAATAGCGGCATTGGTTTTTCTTATCAGTAGTGATTCCTTCGGACAAACAAACACAATTACATTTACACTTAAAGATATATTTTTGGATTGCACAATACCCTTATGACTGGCAGTTTAGAGATGTACTCTGAGGAATATCAAACAGGTAGGGGACAAAGAGAGGGTAATCATTTACGCTGGGATATGTGTTTGACAGTCACGTCTATTTACTTGTTTGTGGGCACTCATCAGAACCGTCTCGTCATGGGTGCTTTTGGTGTTTCTAACACATCTCAAAAACACACCTGTATAATTTTGACCCTGCTAAGCCCCACTTTTATATAGCAAAACTGGGGTTAAATGGGGATACATATTATTCTTCTTGTCTAATTTCTGCACAAAATATAGATTAGAGGATGGGTACTCGTCAGAACTGCCTCGCGGAGTCGGTTCTAACGAGTCCCTACAACCTATGTTTTATGCAGACATATTAAAATCATCGGAAAACTCTCAGTTTGGGTGGTAAATGTAACAAATTCAATAGATTTGTATAGGCGTACTTTCGTTATAAAATATACCCACAATGTCTGTTTGGAACAAAGAGAAATAAACAGATAAATAAATGTAAGGAAAATGTGGTAGACGCCTGAAAAACACACATTTTTTTAAAGTTTATAAAGTGTATCGCAAATTGGCAAACAGTGCAGACCCACATTCACACGCAAAAAAACACTAGGCGTCTGATCAGGGCCTACATTGTTTCCAAAAGCTTCAGACATTTTCAAAATAAATTTTGAAGAAAACACAACATCACAATCTTAAATTTTGAAAGGGTATTGTGCTAGTTTCAAGGTGGAAGATTCCATTTGGCCCCAATTGGCAAAAGGTGAAGACCCAGATAAAACGCAACAGAACTAGGCGTCTGATCAGCACATACATTGTTTGAAAAAAAAGTCAGGCATTTTTTTCCAAATTCTTAATTTCGCAGAAAACACACTCTAAGACTATCAAATTTTGAAATGTGCTTGTTCTATTTACAAAGTGGAAGATTCCTTTTGGCGCCAAATGGAAAAAAGAAACAGACCCAGATCAGTCGCAGCAGATCAGGGCCTACATTATATGCAAAAAGTTCAGGCATTTCTCAAATGAATTTCGAAAAAAACACAAGCTGATTCTACTGCACTTTGAAATGGATTAGTGTTGTGTATAAGATGGAAGATTCCATTTGGCAAAAAAATGGGCTAATTAAACAAAATAAATGAAGATAACAAAAATTAATAATAATTAAAAAATGGGCCGCTTCTGTGAATGACTGAACATGAATTATTTTGGAATTTTCTTAAGAAAAGACAACCTCGCACTCTTAAATTTTGAAATGGTCTTGTGCTATGTTCAAGGTGGAAGATGCCATTTGGCGCCAAATAGCAAACAGTGCAGACCAAGATCATACGCAACAACATTAGGCGCCTGATCAGGGCCTACATTGTCATTTAAAGATTCAGACATTGTCAAAATAAAATTTTAAAGAAAACACAACCTTCAGTTGGTCTTGAGCTATTTACAAGGTGGAAGATCCCATTTGACGCCAAATGGGGAAAATTGCAGATTCAGATCCGACCTAGCAGAAGTAGGCGTCTGATCAGGACCAACTTTGTTTGCAAAAAAGTTCAGGCCTTTCGCAAAGCATACATTTTGAAGAAACCAAGGTGGAAGATTTCGTTTGCCTCCAAATGTCAAAAACGTGCAGACCAAGCTCAGACGCAGCAGAAGTAGGAATCTGATCAGGGCCTACATCACATACAAAGGGTTCAGACATTTTCAAAATAAAATGTTAAAGAAAACACAACTTCAATTGGTCTTGAGCTATTTACAAGGTGGAATACCCCATTTGGCGCCAAAATGGCGAAAATTGCAGATCCAGATCAGACCTAGCAGAAGAAGGCGAATGTAGGAAAGAAAGTATCAGGAAAAATGTATCAGGAAAAAAAAGTATCGGAAAAAAAGTATCAGGAAAAAGTATCAGAAAAAATATTAGGAAGAAAGTATCAGTTTCATGTAAAAAAGAAATGTATCAGGAAAAACAAGTATCGGAAAAAGTATCGGAAAAAGTATCAGGTAAAAGTATCAGAAAAAATATCAGGAAGAAAGTATCAGTTTCATGTAAAAAGGATAATATACGAGTAAATAGAATGAAGATTTTAATGCAGTTGCCATCTTTAGGTAAATTTTCTTGTAGTTGATGCTCCCAATTTGTTGGACTTTCACCTGACATTGAGACCATAATAATAATAAATAATAATAATAATCGACCTTATTTATAGAGGGTAACACATTTAGTACTAGTAGTAATCTTCCATGTGACCCTAATTTCCAGTGTAGGAACCAGCACTAAGCAATGTGGATTAAGTCTCTTGCTCAAGGAAACAATACATGGTGCTTGCGGGGATCGAACCGGCTACCTCTCGATCTCAAATCCGATGAAGTGACATCTCAAGCCCTGCCGCCCAATGAAACCAAATAGGGGTCATCGCCTCACATCACTTTTATTTGTTCGATTGGAGGTTTAGTGTGCCCGTCTACACAATATAGGTTATTTTGTAGACCTTGCTTCCAATTTGTAGAGTTTGTACCAGACATTGAGATGAAATGTCATCTTAAGCCCTGACGCCCAGTGAAACCAAATAGGGTTTATGAGCAGGGAGGTGCGACTTGCACACTTTATAGTTTGCTTAATTGGAGATACAAACGTATCCTAACCATCATATCATTTTAACATCAGAAGCGAATATTGATAAAACTGATGCTTTTTTTTTCAGATACTTTTTTTCTATCTAAAACTGATAATTTTTCCCGATACTTTTTTTCCTGATCCTTTCTTTCCGAATTCCGAAGAACGCGTCCGATCAGGACCCACTCTGTTTGCAAAAAGTTCAGGCCTTTCCCAAAGCATACATTTTGAAGAAACCACAACCTTTGAATTGGACTTATTCTATTACCAAGGTGGAAGATTCCATTTGTCTCCAAATTGCAAAAAAGTGCAGACCCAGATTAGACGCAGCAGAAGTAGGCATCTTATCAGGGCCTACATCACAAACAAATGGTTCAGGCATTTCCGAAATCAATTTCGAAGAAAACACAATCTGATTCTCCTGTATAAGGTGCAAAATTCCATTCGGTAGAAAGAAGGGTTAATTTAACAAAATAAATGAAAATTACAAAAATAATTAATTTAATAAAAATGGACCGCTTCTGTGAGTGTCTGTGTGAATTCGGGTTTAACGTCGCTTTCAACAATTTTTCAGTCATATCACGACGGTGTCTGGTTGCGACAGGGAGCTCAATGCTCACTTTTATAGTCACTTAAGTATCATGTCCCAGACAGATTACATGATACCACACCCAGTCACATTATCCTGACACAGGGTCGACCAGTCCTAGCTCTACCCCGTAAATCTGAGTCCCAAGCGAGGAGCAGCTAGTACCAGTTTTAATGACATTGGTATGTCGCGGCCAGGGATAGAACCCGTGACCTCCCGTTCCCCGGAGCGGACACTCTACAAACTGAGCTATCGGGGCCGGTACACGCACTGTGAGTGTATGAACATGAATCATTTCGGACATATACAATAGGTGGCGATAATGAGGTGTTGTTTTAAACAGCTATCTTTATAGCCCCAAGTTGCACCTGGATGTCATAACACTTTTGGTCAATAAACATCCTGTATTTTGACATTCAACTTCAATCACTATGCAGTGTACCTATGTTTTACCCTTTACCCCCAGACAAATGTAAATGAATAATTGACTTGTCCTCTTTTCGGGAAAAATCAGATATGTTCATACTGAACAAGAAATCTGAAACAAGGAACATTTGAAGAAATAGAAAAGGGAAAAAAACGACAAGTGCGAAATAGTTACGCAATATTGATTGGTTGCTTATGAAACGCGAAGCAGTCTGTGAATGCTTACTATCCGCGTTTTCGACATTCAGGTTTGATTGGCTGATCAATAATCGCGATTTATGCGCAATATCGCGTTATTCCATAAAAGATATTGATTGGTTTAAATGTCATTCGCAAATGAAACGCGCGAATCGCGAGTGGGAATCTCGCGCAATACAAATGCGTAAAAAAGCGAGTGCGCTGTAAACTTTCACTCGAGCGTATCTGTACGTCTTTGTGGTACTTTCCGGTGATGCTTTTGCCCTTTTTCACCGGCACTTTTATTGCGACTCCTTCACCAGAGAAGACGATTGCATACAAAACCTTCTTTGTACTCAAAGAACTTTTGGCAAGCATTGGACGTTTGCTGTGTTTAGTGACCCAGATCTTATTGCTAACCTTTCTGACGGGCTCAAAATAATTGACCTAGGTTTCATCACCTGTGACGACATTGGTAAACTGCTTTTTGTCATATTTTGGAAACATTTGGAGCAGCTTTTTGGCCACTTTAACCTGTTGCCTGTTTTGCTCGTCAGTCAACAGTCAATCCTACTGACTTTCAAATACTTCTTCAAAATAAGGTGAACGGTTGATAGTGATATGCCTACCTTTCGTGCAATATGACGAACCTCCTTCAATGATTTTACGAGATGCAGATTTTGGCCTACCTGATTTCGGTGCATTTTTATGGACTCTACACCAGACTCAGATTTCTTTTTCCACCGCTGAACTGTGTCATATGACACACAAGAAGGTCCAAAAGCAGTAGAAATTTTAGTCATCATCTTCTTCAAAGAACAACCAAGTTTTGAGCAAGCTTTGATGTAAGCCCGTATTTTCATCTTTTTAGTCGACGCTTCTACAAACCATTTTTTTACTGCAGTGGTCAATGACTGGGTGTATTCAAATGACAAATTTTACGTCTTACACTTAGTCTAACATGTACATTTATACACCATTGTGTAGATATTAAATAGCCTATACACGTATGTATTAGTTTTGATCGTGCCCCACGTGGATATCGAGCTAGAGGACAATAAGCAATTCTTTTCGAACATCCCTCGCAGTGTACTTATGGCGGTATTCGACTGGTAGGTTTCGTGAAATTTCCGTGAAATTCCACGTAGGAGTGTGGTTCCTAGTTGTAATAGCTGGTCACATGGTCCAATCAAATATTTTATTTGCGTATAGCTCATAAGCGACCGTGGTGCACGAAAGGTTCGACTTTTCCTTCGAATAGAATCGTGCTCCACGATCGCTTATGTATTTGAAAAATAACTCATATTTGATTGGACCATGTGATCGGCTATTACAAGATAACACCACACTCCTGTGTGGAATTTCACGAAAATTTCACGAAACTTCCCAGTCGAATATGGCCTATATTTCTGTTCTTTAACCCATTGCATGCGGGAGACCCATACAGGGGAACCTTTGCAAACAGAGCAGGCCCAGATCAGACGCCGCAGAACGCGGCGTCTGATCTTGGCCTGTATTATTTCATAACAGAACTTTCCGTTAAAATAGAATAAAAACGAAACACAAATAGGCCTATCACCCCATATATGAAAAATGGTCTTGTCCAACATATTGTAATGGAAGAGTCCACTAGTATACAATGGGGTAATTGCGCATGTGTTGCCAACGAATCGAGTTACCTCAAGGCTTCCTGTATATGTGTTCGCGAATAGAAAATGTTTGACGAGACAGCACAGGTCCGCCTGAGGCTTTGCGTGTCCACTATGAGATCTTTTGCAACTGACAGCTGCGAATTTTCGAACATCCCTCGCAGTGATGCGGGAGACCCTTACAGGGGAACCTTGGCAAACAGAGCAGGCCCAGATCAGACGCCGCAGAACGCGGCTTCTGATCTTGGCCTGTATTATTTCATAACAAAACTTTCCGTTAAAATAGAATAAAAGCGAAACAAAAATAGGCCTGACACCCCTTATATGACAAATGGTATTGTCCAACATATTGTAATGGAAGAGTCCACTAGTATACAATGGGGTAATTGCGCATGTGTTGCCAACGAATCGAGTTACCTCAAGGCTTCCTGTATATGTGTTCGCGAATAGAAAATGTTTGACGAGACAGCGCTTAAGCACAGGCCCGCCTGAGGCTTTGCGTGTCCTCAATGAGTTCGTAAGCTGTCTCTTTTGCAATTGACAGCTGCGAAATTATCAACTAAGGACAGACTACACCATTGAGTTACCTAAAGGTCTCCGCTATATGTTCTCGCGAAAGAAAATTTTGACGAGACAGGGCTTTAGCAAAGTAGAAGTAAAACAAAGATCAGGAATTGATACAATTAACTTACTCCACCCATAAAAGACACCAAAGGGAAAGAAATACAAACATTAAGCGACCAGACCATAATGGAAACCTAAACAAAGGAAGGCCATAAGGACAGTTACTTTCCCACAAAATGGCCATATGGCCATCCAAAACCTCGCCAGAGGCATTACGTGTCCTCTATGAGACGCATTACGAAATCACGCCTATACAAATACATTGTAAACTTTACCGCCGAAAAAAAAATAAGATGAAAAATTGTAATATTTTTCTTATTTCTGCTCAAAATATAGATTGTGGATACTCGTTAGAACCGCCTTATGGGTGCGTTTCTAACGAGTACTAACAATATATATTTTAGAGCAATGAGGCGGTTCTAACAAGTACCCACAATCTATATTTTAGCGCAGAAATAAGAAAAATAAGGTATATCCCTGTAAACCCCAGTTTTACTATATAAAAGTGGGGTTCAAGGGAGTCAAAATAATATAGCCGTGTTTTCGTGATGCGTAACCTCTTCTCTCGACCTATCTCTTTTGTAATGGACATCTGCGAAATTATCATCTAAAGAATAGACTTCACCATCGAGCTCCTCATGGGCCCTTCTTAATGTGTTATCGAGCAGAAAATGTTTGATGAGACAGCGCTTAAGCACAGGCTCGCCTGAGGCTTTGCGTGTCCTCTATGAGACGAGTACCCGTTTCTCATGAGATAACTCATTAAATTTTGTAAGTCAAATCTGCGAAATTATCAGATTTCAGTTTCACATAAAAACACCTACTATTAGATACTCGATAATCTATCTGTGCAGAGTACAAACCTTCCCTTCAGTATCATCTGAACAACAATGGCAACACTGTGTATCGGTTGGTCCATAGTGTGCTGTAGCTCTTTGCCCCAGGTTAGACTGCGCTAAGTGTTTCGTGTCAGTTTGAGCGTACGGACAGGTTGGTCTAAGTCTTCAAGAACTAGACACGCACTGGCTTTAGTCACCATTTTACATATTGTAGGCTCTTAGTGACGCATTTATCCCAATTAGCATCTGAAAAAACAGAAAAATAATATATGTACGACCCGGTAAGACTAAACCGGCCTACTTTATCATAAGAGCCCCGCCAAGCGAATTTGTGTCTTCGAGCATTCCGTCATGACAAATTTTAACTGCGCATGCCCAGCCATTCAGAGGGGCCAGGGCTATGGCTTTCTGTCTGAAGGTTCCTCTTGATTCACTGCTTGTATGAGCGAGCAGCGAACCTTCGCTTCTCGCATAGGCGATAAGTACCAAAATCGCTTGACGGGGCCCATAAGAAATAGAAGAGAAGGCAATGATCAGGAATCGATACAATTAGCCCAAAGCTCCCATCAGAGACTCCAAAGGGAAAGAAGCACAAACATGAAACAACTAGACCCTAATGGAAACATCAATAGCGGAGAACCAAAAGGACAGTCACTTTCCCACAAAATGGCCAATTGGCTATCGAAAACAAAATAATATAAGCGGTAATTTTTGCACCATCGTTTGCACAAGATAAATTCTAGGTTGGGGAATTCAAACGCAGTAGACGTCTTTAGAAGAGGAAACCAGGTCTGATCGCAAATCATATGCCCCCGATGAAGAAATGTGTAACAAAGTACGGTATCTGGTGTACTCTGATAGAAGAATTACGGTGGAAGAAATAACGAATGCATCACTCATTTCACATGGTAGCGTTTCAACAATTTTACATGGTCGCTTGGGTATGCACAAGCTAACGGCCCGTGGGTCCCAAAATTCTACTGCGACGGGCAAATGGCAACATAGCATCAGTATGGAGCGCATTGTTGAAGCGATTTAGGTCAAAGGAAGATGATTTCGCGTCAGGTGATGAGATCTGGGTCCATTATTATGAGCCAGAGAATAAAACTCAAAGTCGACAGTGGGTAGGGCCGGGGTCTCCGAGGCCAAATAAGTTCAAAACGCAACTGTCTGCTGGCAAGGTGATGGCAACTGTATTTTGGGACGCATAAGATGTTATTATGTTGGACTAGTAAAGAAAAGTACAATAACAGGTGCGTATTATGCAAATTTGCTCGACCGACTGTGATCCGTGAAAAAACGCAAAGGTGAACTCTCCAAAGGGATTCTGTTCCAACAGTATAATGATAGAGTCCACACTCTTGCAATGGATGCTGTTGAGCGGAATGAGTACGATAATACCGCACCCGGCCATACTCCGGACTTGATGACTGAGGAAGAATAAATTAATTTCACAACTATCAAACGATTATAGAGAAAAATGGGGTTTACGGGGATATACATCTACATAATCTGACTGATCTGTGCACAATGAGGCGGTTCTAACGAGCACCCACAATCTATGTTGAAAGAAAAAAATAAGAAAAATAAAACAATTTATGAAAGTTGATTTTTAAAATCAAGTTTCTTTGTCAATACATTTCTACTTCTGGTACTGGACCGCGTTACTTCACTTCCGCTGTTCGTTCGCTGCATAAAATACTCCAATTGAACTCTTGAAAATTAATTTTGCAGGCATGGAACGTCTTTCAAAATATTTCAGTTTTCGGGACTTTATACAGATTGAATATAAATTGGCACAGAAAGACGAATTCTGAAAAGAAAACAGTACTCTGGGATTATTTTCCTTCGCGCTTTCCGATGATATTTATGTTTTACTCTTTCATCCCTGAGTTTCTAAACAGGACTCTTCTCGCTTTAAATATATTCTTATAGAAAGGGATTTCTGTTTAGTTCACTGACATGATGACAAACAGTGTACATGTAGATTCTGGCGAGACGTTCTAGCTACGTACCGTCTTATCAGGACCTACAAGGTTTGCATAGATACAGTGTATTTCTACCTCGGCGTCTGCACCGGTCTACAGGGTTAAAAGGGTTAGCTTATCAGTGACCAACTAAATAACTCTTTACTGACCTACAATTCGCCTGCTTTCGAGAGCTCTAATTACAAAACACGTGTTGTAAGCTGTGAGCAAGTTCCGTACTTTAGCAAATAGTGAAGACACCGATCAGACGCAACATTTTGTGGTCTCTAATCGATCTTAACTGAGGTTTTGAAACAATCAATTGGCATTTATGGGTTAATGTTTTTAGGACCCCGTACAGGTTGGAATAAACGTATTTTAATTCGCCTTGGGTAAACGCGGCGTCTGATCAGGGTTATAATGTTTAAATCAAATGGTTTAAAAATGATCTTTTTTTTTTGTTATTCTCCTTTTTATGTCCCGACGCCCGAAGGAACATAGTTCCAAGCGGCTGCACAACGTATGTGCATCGTCGTATCAATGCGACGTTGCTGCGACGTTGCTAAGACATCATGTGCCGCTAGGAGAACTTCTCTGTAAGATTATTAGCAGATACATGTATGTACTGAGCTAATTTAGAAATTTATGGTTTGACCATGAAGAAATCGGCAGACACGTTTATCTTTCTTTCTTCCGTTTTTTCTTCCTGGGGGTAGCGGAGAGAGGCAATGGCGATGTGTATCTTGTGTCACTGGCGAGTCCAGCTGATACATGTATTGACTTACAGTTGGGCAACACCTGCTGTCCTTGCAGCAGGTAACGGTAGAGTGGGGGAGTGTTGTTATTTCTACTGTTTCTACACTTCAATTCATTTTCCTCTTTCTGCTCTGTCCCTCACTTTCATCTCCTCTACAACGACCCCCGCCCATCGGGGCTTGAAGAAATATATAGGCTGCATGATGCTTCCACGCAGAGCTGAAACCGACCCGCACACGAGTACTGGTAACCTGCTTAGAGGATCTAAGCCTGCCCAGACAAAGCGGTGCGAGTCGGCTTGTCGGTGCTTATAATCCCTATTGGTTTCATTGGGCGGCAGGGCTTGAGATGTCATTTCATCTCAATGTCGGGTAAAAGTCCCACAAAATTGGACGAGACGTCTCCAAAATGACCTATGGACGTTAAACCTCAAACCAAACAAACAGACAAACAGATCATCTCCTCTACTGTCTCTTCTATCTTTTTCCCCCTTTCTCTTGGAGAAGACAAAAATGATCCACTAGGCTTGACCATTCGTTATACTCAAAACAATCGATGAATCATTATTTTCTTTGTCGATTTTTTTACCCTCTGAGACCTTGTCAAATCAGAATCAGAATCAGAATTGTTACTGGTGACACGTCAAATGACATTCATAGACCAGGACCTGTGATATGGGAAGTTAGTCTCTAGATTTTTTCAACAAAATATCTTGATAACTGCTTGATCTACGACTAACATTGTTGTATAATAATTATTCCTCATAAATCAACTTCCTCAATACTTTCAGTACTTTGATTACTTAATATTTTTAATGTCTATATAATGTTGGACGCCATTATTTCACATGGACATTTTTTCCATGGTTGTCCCTGAACAGGATCATCTTAGTATGTTGGTCTCCATTCTGGGTACTCCTGATTGATGTTGTGTCTTTTAGCTCAAAAGCATAGATTGTGGGTACTCACTAGAACCGCCTCAATGAGGCGGTTCTAACGAGTACCCACAATCTATGTTGAAAGAAAAAAATAAGAAAGATAAAACAATTTTTATTTAATATTTGTTATGTCTGACACAATGCTGGACGCCGTTATTTCACATGGACATTTTTCCATGGTTGTCCCTGAACAGGAACATCTTAGTATTTTGGTCTCCATTCGGGGTACGCCTGATTTATGTTGTGCTTTTTAGCTCACCTGTCACGTAGTGACGAGGTGGGCTTTTGGGATCACTTTTTGTCCGTCGGCCGTCGTGTATGCGTGCGCCCGTCTGTGCGGACTTCCGTAAACAATTTCTTCAAAGGACATCTCTTCCTAATCCACAGATCGGATTTTAACTAAACTTCTCAGGAATGATCCTTAGGTGGTCACCTTTCAAAAGTTGTTCAAATGGTTCCGGTCCGTTGCACATCTAGATCACAAGAGCCAAAAATAGATTTTTTTACTGAAAATTTAAAAAAAATCTTCTTCTCTGAATCTACATGGCTTTGATATTTGGAATGAAGCTTCAGCTTGTCGACCTCTACCAAGATTGTTCAAATTATAGACCTGGAGCCCAAAATGTCCCCGCTCCAGGGCCTACCAGTTTTACATAGACTTATACAGGGAAAGCCTTTAAAAATCTACTTACCTGAAACCAGAAGGGCCAGGTGTTTGATATTTGGTACATATGACGCTTCATCTAATAGACCTCTACCGAGATTGTTTGAATTATAGCCCTGGGGGCAAAATGGTCCCGCCCCGGTTTCATTGACTTTCATAGGGAAAACTTTTAGAAATTTCTTGTCTGAAACCAGAAGGCTCAGGTCTATGCTATTTGGTATGAAGCTTTATTTAGTGGGCCTCTATCAATACTGTTCATATTATAGCGCTGGCGCCACTGGTTTTACATGGACTTACATACTAATAAGGTATACCCCTGTAAGCCCCAGTTGTACTAAATAAAAATCTCCTCGTTTGAAACCATGATGTTTGCTATGAAGCTTCATCTAGATTGTTCAGATTATAGCCTTGGGTAAAAAGTGCCAACTTTTTTTACATAGACTTATATAGGGAAAACCTTTAAAAATCTTCTCGTCTGAAACCAGAAGGCCGATGTCTTTGGTATTTGGTATGAAGGTTCATCTAGTGGACATTAACGAAGATTGTTTACACTATAGCCGCGGCCAAAATGATCCCGCCCCGAGGCCTACCGGTTTTACATAGACTAATATAGAGAAAACCTTTAAAATTCTTCTTTTTTGTAACCAGAAGGTCCAGGTCTTTGATATTTGGTATGAAGCTTCATCTGGTGGACCTCTACTATGATTGTTCATATTATAGTCCTTGGGCCAAAACTGGCTCCGTCCCGGGGCCCACTGATTTTAACATAGACTTATATAGGAGAAACCTTTGAATATCTTCTCGTTTGAAACCACAAGGCCTAGGTCTTGATGTTTGCTATGAAGCTTCAGATAGTAGACCTCTGCCAAGATTGTTCAAATTATAGCACCGTGGTCAAAAATGGCCTCGCCCCAGGGCCCACTGGTTTACTTTGACTTATTTAGGGAATACCAGGTCTTTGATATTTGATATAAAGCTTCATCTGGTGGACCTCTACTATGAAGGTTCATATTATAGCCCTGGGGCCAAAGGTGGCCCCGCCCCAAGGCCCACGGCTTTACATAGACTTATATTTTAGACATATATATGGAAAACCTTTCAAAATTTGCTTCTCTGAAACCACAAGGCCTAGGACTTTTATTTTCAAGCCAATCAGAATTTTAGGGTGTTGGGCACAAAGTCAAGGTTCTTGGGTCTATTTAGAGAAATATCTTCACTGTAGCCCCTACATTTATTCATGGATTTTAATGTATCTTCACGCAAATGTTGGATATGATGATATCTCCAGTAAGTTACACTTGGGCAGTGGCTAGTTTTTATGTGTGTGTGTGTGTGTGTTTTTTTTTTTAACTTTATCACTCTAGCGCCTACATTCATCAAAGGATTTTTATGTAACTTTACACAAATATTGGGTATGATAATATCTCAAGCAAGTTTGACTCTCATGATCCTGGGCTCATGGTGAAGGCCATTGTGGCCATTTTTAGAAGAAAAAGACCTGATATTTCGCTCTAGCGCCTACATTTAGTGATGGATTTTATTGTAGCTTCAAACTATGTTGGGTATGACAGTATACGAAGCAAGTTCGACCTTCAGGATCCTGAGCTTAAGTCAAGGTCACTGTGGCTGTTTTTAATAAATTGTTTCATGCCTCTAGCTAGTACCTAGATTTAGTAATGGATTTTGATGTAGCTTCATACCAATGTTTTTTATTGATTGATTGATTTGAAGTTTAACGTCCCCATCACCACTGTATAGGTCATTTTTGAGATGTTGCTTCCAGTTTTGCGGGACTTTTACCCGACATTGAGATTAAATGACATCTCAAGCCCTGTCGCCCAATGAAACCAAAGGGTTTATGAACATGGACGGTCCGACTCGCACCGCTTTGCCTGGGCAGGCTAAGATCCTCTAAGTGGTTTACCAGTACTCGTGTGCGGTCGGTTTCACTCACTCACTCACTCACTCACTCACTCACTCACTCACTCACTCACTCACTCACTCACCAACCTACCCACTCACCAACCTACCCACCCACCCACCCACCCACTCACTCACTCACTCACTCACTCACTCACTCACTCACTCACTCACTCACTCACTCACTCACTCACTCACTCACTCACTCACTCACTCACACACACACACACACACACACACACACACACACACACACACACACACACACACACACACACACACACACACACTCACTCACTCACTCATATGGCTTTGCATGCAAATCAATTTTCCATGTCCGATACACTAAATTCCACTATTCTTTATAGTTGTAGAAACATTATTGCAGTCACTAAAACAGCAATGCTTCGTTTTGACCATTGCTGATTTTTAATGATCATACTCGCCCCCGTCCATCAAGGCTTGAAGAAATAGATGGGCTACATGATGCTTCCAGAGCTGAATCCAATCGCACACGAGTACTGGTAAACCACTAAGAGGATCTAAACCTGCCCAGGCAAAGCGGTGTGAGTCGGACCGTCCATGCTTATAAACCCTATTGGTTTCATTGGGCGACAGGGCTTGAGATACCATTGCATCTCAATGTCGGGTAAAAGTCCCACAAAATTGGAAGCAATGTCTCCAAAATGACCTAAATACTGTTGACAGGGACGTTAAACCTCAAATCAATCAATCAATTAATCAAAGATCGCCGTTACATGAAATTCGAACACAATAGAAGTGAAGGCAATGATCAGGAATCGATAAAATTAACCCACAGCGCCCATCAGAGACACCAAAGGGAACCAAACACAAACATGAAGCAACTAAACCCTAATGGAAACTTCAACAGTGGAAAGCCATGAGAACAGTTATATATACTTCCCCACAAAATGGCTATTATAAGCGATACACTCACTCAAAGTCAAGCCATAACAAAAATAAATCGCGACAGGAAGCCTTGGAACCGTCAGTGAAACGAATTCCACTGGGTGGCGGGGGAGGGGGCTTGAATCGATTTTACGTGGCCACAATCCTCGCCCTTATTTCCGTCGCGAATTAGACAAATAATTTGTTCAGTCCGCATGAAGGTCTTCAAACTCATCAGTGCAACGTCTCCGTCAACACAAAAATCAAACAACCACAGAGATTAAACACCCTATTCACCATATTTGCATTATTTGCTGGCTCCCAGCTTGCACATTGTCAATATTGGAAAAACAGGCAACCAGACCCCCCCCCCCCCACCCTCATGTTACCTGTTTTTCCAACACTGATAACCTTCAGACTAGGAACTAGCAGATGATGCAAATAAGGTGAATTTTTGCGTGGTTTAAGTTGATCACGAGCACGGGGACATCAACAAGGAAGGTACTGTTGTATCAACTTTGGGTCGATTGATAAACATTCGGCCCAATATAATGTACATTGGGATATAAGCAAGCCCATGAAAAGTGGTGCGAGTCGGACCGCCCATGCTTATAAACCCTATTGGTTTCATTGGGCGACAGGGCTTGAGAAGTCATTTCATCTCAATGTCGGGTAAAAGTCCCACAAAATTGGAAGCAACGACTCCAAAATGACCTATACAGTATTGACGGGGACGTTAAACTTCAAATCAAACAAACAAACAAAATATTGTACTTTGTATCTGACCTCGTTTACCTCATTAGCAATCCGTGTTCATTAATTCATGTATAATTGGACAACAACAAACGAAAATGATTGTTCAGGGATGAACGCACAGCGAAGTCTCAGATCAGCCTGATCAGAGACTTCGATGAGCGCTAGAAAGATGCATCTTGACCAAACTGTGCTGCAAACAGTCTGAGTAGGCTGAATAAAAACTGCATTACGATAACACCCCCATGCGACATGATGCATTTTCGGTCATCTCCAAAAAGGCTACTTTTCTGATGAAAATCTGTGATATTTTTCTTATTTATACCTCAAACAAAGGTTGTGGGTGCTCGAGAGAACCTTCTCATTAAGGCGGTTCTAACGAGTACCTTCAACCTATGTATTGGAGCAGAAATAAGAAAGAATAAGGTATACTCCCGTAAACCTCAAATTTCTCTATATAAAGTGGGGTTTAGGGGGGGGAGGTGTTCATTTCACGGACGTATTCACGTGATGCTGTGCCAGCGGGCACTCAGCATTAAAACAGTCAACGTTGATTCAAAGCTGAGTCAACGCTGTGTGCCTTGTGACCAAAAATGTCTTCATACTGTCTTTTTTAGTTAAACATATTTTATTGCCTTTCATGATAGCATATGGGGTTGGGCCACAAGTTCTTCATACTGTCTGAACAGGCTGGATAATAACTGATCTCCAAGCAGGCCCTACACGTTGAATCAGTATTCTAACACTGTCGACTATATAGCCAATAGTAAATTCTAGTGATATACAGAGGACCCGCGTTAAAACGACATTCGTTATAACGGCAAAACTCGTTATAACGACAATTTCAATGGAATGAATTCTTAGCTCAAGGTTTAGCCTCAATTCCGAGCGGCTTGGGCTTCCCTCGGGTTGGAAATGCACAAATCGAATCCATAGTCACGAAAGATTCTTCTAATTTAATACTCCAAGAAACAAATGTTATTTCTTGGAGTAATGATGTGGAAAAGGCCTTTTATAAGCTATCATAATCCTAACTGGGGTTCTTTATAACGGCAAATTCATTATAATGGCACAATAATAGGGAACAAAAACTGTCTTTGTTTGATTCTAGGTTTAACGTCCCCGTCAACACTGTAAAGGTCATTTTGGAGACGTTGCTTCCAATTTTGTGGTACTTTTACCCGACATTGAGATGAAATGACATCTCAAGCTTTGTCGCCCAATGAAACCAATAGGGTTTATAAGCATGGGAGGTCCGACTCATGCGCACCGGTTTGCCTGGGCAGGCTTAGATCCTCTAAGCGGTTTACCAGTACTCGTATGCGGGTCGGATTCAGCTCTGCGTGGACGCATCATGCAGCCCATATATTTCTTCAAGCCCCGATGAGCGGGGGCCAGAAAAAATACTGTCGTTATAACGCGAGTTATCTGCATTGCGTGAAAATCACTGGACAGAAGAGCGAGGCGCAAAGAGCCACCGTTTTATAAAGTTTCATGACGTCATTCATTGTTACCTTAACGTTAGATGGTGTACCGTCGTTTCTTGTATCAGACAGGTAAACGCATGTGATACAGTCAGTTACATTGGCGGGAATCCTTTAAACAATGTAAAATCTGAAGTAACCTATATCGTTTTCGTCTACTTTCAGTGCGTTAGAGCTCTATAGCCGTGATTTATTGAATGATAAATCACTGTTTGTCGGTCAGCTGTAAGAAGAAAAATCACGAGCGCTCGTGATTTGATTACTTTACAACTGACCTCCAAACAGTGAATTATCACTCAATAAATCACTTCCAGAGCTGCTCATTTTCTTAAGTGAAACAATATTTAGTTTGCATTAACGGGCCTCCGTGGCCTAGTGGATAAGAGCGCTGACTCTTAGTCATTAGGTCTCTCACCGCCGTAGGTTCGAGCCTCGCTCGGGCCACGTGTGAGACGCCAAGTTCTGCAACGGAAGGTCTGGTGGTTTTTCTCCGGATACTCCGGTTTTCGCCCACCTCTGATTAACGATCGGCTCGATATGAGTGAAATAATCTTGAAAGGGCCGTAAAACCCAAACCAAAAAAAAAAAAAAATTTAGTTTGCATTGGGGTTTAACGCCACTATATAGATCATTGTTGAGCCGGTCAGTTTACTTATCCACACTTTTCCTGGGCAGGCTTATACATAAGCGGTAAACCAGTACAGTGCACATTCTTTCGCCAGAAACTGACAACTGCCCTTCTTGAATCAGTGGAAGGGAGAGAAAGACAGTAGAAAAGATTTCATGATCAATCTCCACGAAATAATGTGAAAAAATGAGCCAGCGCATGAAAAACCTGCAATTGGAACTGTGCGACCAGCAAAAACTATGCATCCGCGCAGTCTGATCAGACTCTTTACAGTTTGCATGAGTCTACCAAGGCCTCCGGGATATCCAAATGGCAACAAGTGAAGACTGGTCAGACTGACTGTATGGACAGGGTGATTTTAGTCTTCGCTGGCTGTACTGTTCTTATTGTAGAATTTGTCATGCGCAGGCTCAAATGGCTTCAACGTTGATTCAACATTGAGTCAACGTCGTGTGCCTGCAGGGAGAGTGAAGTCTTTACTAAGTGAATATGTTTGAAGAACGCCTTTTCGGTTGACACACCCAGTGGCGTGGCACTCCTTACGCAAATACCAAGGCATGCGTACACATTACAAATGTAAAAAATTAGACGACAAAGAAGAAGACAAAGAAAAAATGAAAGAAGACGAAGAAGAACAAGAAGAAGAAGAAGAAGACGAAGAAGAAGACGAAGAAGAAGAAGACGACGACGAAGAAGAAGAAGAAGAAGAAGAAGAAGAAGAAATAGCAAAATCTGTATGTGTCTAGGATATACACAACACTAATCATTAACTAACATAGTTTCCTTCTTTGCCGCGGGGACCACACTTACAGGAAAGAATTTGCTCCCTAAAGGGAGCAAATTCTTTCCTGGATTTGCTCCCTAAAGGGAGCAAATTCTTTCCTGGAAGAGTGGTCCCCATTTGGTTAACGACATTTGGGGGCGGGGTTATTATTTTTAGTATTTTCTTTGGTTTGCGTACAAATTATTTCCTCCTAGTTACGCCCCTGACATCCACATTTTTAAACATATTTTTCGAACCTAGTTACTGATAAAAATTATCATCATTTTACTTACCGTCATATGACTTAAATATCATCTAACCACCATGAGAAATCATGTCTTCTTGGACCGTCCGACCTGTGATGTCCCGGATTAGCTTGTGAATTTATAGAGTCAGACAGGAGCCATTTCAGCCTGGTCTGGGGTGTAGAGTGTTGGGCAGCTGTCGACATCAACAGCAAGGCTTTTTCGATTCTTTAAGACCTCCCGTGTTTGAAAACACATTTTATCCCAACGCGGCGCAATCATATGTAAGATATGCATCACTACGCATAACATACGAATCAACAAAATAAATGGTTCAGTCAACCTGTTTCATTTCTTCACAAAAGCAAGAAATTGACTTGAGTCACATGTGAGACGCCAACGGAAGGTCAGTTTTATTTATGCGAGTACTCTGGTTTTCGCCCACCTCTGATGTACGATCGGCTCGATATGAGTTAAATAATTTTGAAAGGGCCGTAAAACCAAAACCAAAAAATAAATAAATAATAAAAAAAAACAAGTAACGCATATAGCAAGCATGTAATAGAATATTTTATGTGCGTTTAAGTAGACTGTGGGTGCTCATTAGAACCACCTCGTTGTAACGACTCTAACGAAAATCAAATTCGCAGTATTGAAGTAAAACAATGTTTATCCTGTAAACCAATTTTTATATTAAATAAGCGGCCTTCAAAAGGATGCTCATTACAAGGATTTGACTCAATGTTCGGCTTCGAATTAACTTTATTTGCGTCGATTGTTAATCAATCGACACAAAGATACTAAATGAATCTGAGATATTCTGCGAATGTCCACGCGACTTTCACCAGTGGTGCACATCACCAAAACACTTTTACATAGTAATACTGGTAAACCTATTTTTTCTTATTTCTGCTAAACATATAGATTGTGGGTATTCGTTAGAACCGCCTCATAGAGTTGGTTAATTGGTGTCCATATTTTGTACACCAACCAAAGATATTACTTGAAATAATAATCGTTTACCAAATGGGGACCACTCTTACAGGAAAGAATTTGCTCCCTTTAGGGAGCGAATTCTTTCCTGTAAGTGAGGTCCCCAAACTATGTTTTGCCAATAATTAGTTTTGTGTATATTCTAGACTTCTTCTTCTTCTCTTCTTCTTTTTCTTCTTCTTCTTCTTCTTCTTCTTCTTCTTCTTCTTCTTCTTCTTCTTCTTTTTCACCTTCATCGACGACGACGAAGTAGACGAAGAAACAAAAGGTAAAAGAAGAAGAAGAAGAAGAAGAAGAAATAGCAAAATATGCATGTGACTAGGTACACACAACCTTAATTATTAGCTAACATATTTCCTTTCTTTGCCGCGGGAACCACACTTACAGGAAACAATTGCTACCTTTGTTTGCTCCCGAAAGAGCAAATTCTTTCCTGTAAGTGTGGTCCCCATTTGGTAAACGATATTTAGGAGTGGAATTATTATTTCTAGTATTTTCTTTGGTTTGCGTACCATTTATTTTCTCCTAGTTATACCCCTGGATATAGTATGTTCGATGAGTACAATTGTACTGGCCTTTGTTTGAAGTTGTTTGGAATTGAAACAAATATTCAAATGATCTGATTTGCTCGTTTGTTTGTTTGTTTGATTGATTTGAGGTTTAACGTCCCCGTCAACACTATATATGTCATTTTGGAGACGTTGCTTCCAATTTGTGGAATGACATCTCAAGCCCTGTCGCCCAATGAAACCAATAGGGTTTATAAGCATGGACGGTCCAACTCGCACTGCTTTGCCTGGGCAGGCTTAGATCCTCTAAGCGGTTTACCAGTACTCGTGTGCAGCCGGATTCAGCTCTGTCTGGAAGCATCATGCAGCCCATCAATTTCTTCAAGCCCCTATGGGCAGGGGCCGTAATATCTTAGTATAAGGTTGTCTGTAATTGAAACAAAACATTCGAAAGTCTGATATGTATCTAATTTTGACCCCCTTGAACCCCATTTTATATAGTAAAACTGTGGTATACAGGGGTATATTTGTGCTATTAAATACAGATTGTGAGTACTCGTTAGAACCGCCTCATCGAGGCTGTTTTAACGAGTACCTACAATCAATACTATGGGCAGAAATAAGATAACTATTACAAATTTCGATTTTGGGCGGTAAAGTTTACAATGCATTTACATAGGTGTGTTTTTCGTAATGTGTTACAATACGAGATTGGTTTGAATTCGGAGCACTTGATTGGTTAAACAGCAACATTTTTCTTCTCGATTTGGATGTTTCTCTCAATGGCTATCATTTATGACTCAATTTATTTTTTTGCATAAACTAAAGTAATTCTACACATTCTAGGCGAAAAAGTTACAACCTGAGACTTTAAAAGGGAAAAAAAGAAATGCGTGAAATTCTACATTTACAAGTTGGACAGTGCGGGAACCAAATTGGGACGAAGTTCTGGGAAATCATCTGCGAGGAACATGGAATAAACCAGAATGGGGAATTCGAAGGGGATTCGGACTTGCAGCTAGAAAGAATTGATGTATATTTCAAGGAGGGGTTCAAGGCGAAATATGTACCCCGCTCTGTACTAGTGGACCTTGAACCGGGCACATTGGATGTTGCACGCTCAAGCGAGTACGGAAAATTATTCCGCCCCGATAATTTTGTCGCGGGGGCTTCTGGAGCGGGTAATATCTGGGCAAAGGTAAGTTGATTTACTCCACCCCTATCTTGGCGAGGAGTTTTGCCAACACCGGTGCCAGGTCACCCGCTCTCTGTTTCTGATCGATAACTTGGCAAAACGTAAATTGATTCTGTTCAAACGTGGTATCTATATTAACGTCATCGATGGTGAAGGTGAATTGATGGGCAACGCTTATTATAAGCAACGCTTATTATACCATGCTAAAAAGGCCGTGTAATGATCACCCATCTACACACCACTTTATATAGAGAAAAATGGGGTTTACAGGGGTATACATTATTTTTCCTATTTCTGTTACTAGACATAGGTTGTTGGTACTTGTTAGAACCGGCTCATTGCATTTTTGAGAATAAATAAAGACATTAATTAATATCCCAACAAACCCAACCTTTCTCTTTAAAAAGTGGGCTGTAGAAGGGTTTTAATACACTGACGGTTAACAACCTGGCATTCATTTAATAAGAAAATCTCATTTAAGGGAATTGGGAACACCTGGCATATTTTTCTGCCATTTTTCAAAGGGAGATAACTTTCGACACTTCCAGTTCGCTTTTCTGTAAGCCATGTCCAACCTGTCATTTCAGGAGCAAATGCTTTCTTTTAAGGGTTGACCCCTATTGAAATGGGAGACAAAAACACGTTTGCAGGAGTTTCCTCCCTTGAAGGTGTTCCCATTCCCGTTAAGAGAAGGCGTTCATGTACAGTATAACCCATATATGTGTTTTACTGCACACAATCAAGCAGCAGCAAATCGTCACCACGCTGTTTTGCTCAAAGAGCTGCTTAAAATGAATAGAGACGTTACTGTCGCAAATTTTTGGCGTCATTCAATCAAACGTCGCGTTATATACGCCAAGCGCATTAGAATTGACATTTTGCGACCCAGACAACACTAGTTCGGTCATATAGAGCCGGTAAGTTTACCGAACCATACTTTACTTGGATAAGCGGTTAACCAGTACAGCGCACAATGTTTAACTGACAACTCTACCCTTCTAGAATCAGCGGTAAGGAGAGATAGGTAGTGGAAAAGATTTCATGATCAATCTCCTCGTACGAATGTTGCCGACCCCGGCAGGTATCAAACCCGCTACCTCTGTGTCACCAGTCAGACGTGCGTCCGACTGAGGTACCTAGGAAGGCCTTAATAGTAGTCTATAAATCATTTCCTATAGTTTTGCTTAAAAACATAGTTGGTGGGTACTCGTTAGAACCACCTCCATCAGACGGGTCTAATGAGCAACCAAAATCTATGTATTGAGCAGAGTAAGGAAATTATCAAGCTTGAGTAAAAACAAGTTGACAAGACCATGTCCAATGTAAACCCAACTTTATATGGGTAAAACTGAAGTTTACAGCGGTCTACATTATTGTTTGCGCTTGCTTTAAAGCAAAAAGGACCCGCCCACCGGGGCTAGGAGAAATAGATTGGGCTGCTTGGTGCTTCCGCGTAGAGCTGAAACAGACCGCAAATGAGTACTGGTAAACAGTCTAAAAGGTCTAAGCCTGTCCAGGCGAAGTGATGCGAGTCCATGCACATAGTCATTTTGGTTTCATTGGGCGGCAGGGCTTAAGATGTCATTTCATCTCAATGTTGGGTAAATGTCCCACAAAATTGGAAGCAACGTCTCCAAAATGAACTTTACAGTGTTGTCGGGGACGTTAAACCTCAAATTAAACAAACAAACAAGAAAGGCCCCGCCCATCGGGCCTTGGAGAAATAGATCGGGTTGCATGATGCTTCCACGCAGAGCTGAAACAGACCGCACATGAGTACTGTTAAACCGCCTATAAGGTCTAAACCTGCCCAGGCGAAGTGATTCGAGTCCATGCACATAAACTCTTTTGGTTTCATTGGGCGGCAGGCTCATCTCAATGTCGGGTAAATGCCCCACAAAATTGGAAGCAACGTCTCCAAAATGACCAAAATTGTGTTGTTGGGAACGCTAAACATCAGTTTAAACAAACAAATGTTTGAAGCAGAAGTAAAACATGAGCAAGCGCATGACAAAACCTACAATAAGACATGTGCGCCAAACGAAGACACAGATCAGCCTGCGCATCCGCGCAGTCTTGTCAGATTATTCGTTGTGCGCTATAATGAAAGCTAAGGGCCTAATGCTCCTTCATGCTTCTGGTTAGACTTTTTTTGATGCGCAGGCTGATCTGATTCTTCGCTGGGCGCACATGTAAGTTGTAGGAAATGCTATGCCCCGGCTCAAATATGAAACCAAAATATATACAGACACCAAAGACGCTATCATAGTGTAACATGCCGCTACATTATCGTACTGATCGGGTGCAAGCTGTAAAAAAAAATAATAAATAATAACGACGTTGTTAGTTAGCGTATCCTTAAAACTTTGATCATTCAATATGGCGAATATACTACTATTTTTGCAGAAAAAAAAATGTGAGCAACTTTTTTCAGTAAAAATGCCCCTGTATTCTATACTGTACTTACTACAAAAGTTTAAAATTTTACATGTACCACTAACGAGCTCGTTAAGCTAACGATGCTTTGTACAACTGGGCAATTATAGGTGTCGTCTCTGACCTTGAACTTCCAAGGTCACGAGATCTTGTGACGCGGCCATATACAGTCGAACTTCAATGGCTCGAACACCTTTGGGACCTCGAAAATCTGTACGAGACAGGGGTAGTTCGAGCCACTGAGGTTACTGTCAGGGGGCATAACGAGATACTTTTAGACATCTTTTCGGTGTTCTATAATGAAAATGTATGCTGTGTGTACTCATTAGAATCGCCTCATCGAGGCGATTCTAATGAGTACTCACAACATACATTTGTAAGATAAAAGACTAAAATCTCTTTAATTATCCCTCACTATTTCTTATGGAGAGGATTTCGCTAGGGGCTCAAGAATGGGTTCGACGCATCCATGGTAAACGAGCCATCGGTGTTCGAGCCATCGAAGTTCTACTGTATATTTGCAACTCATTACGATAAAACCTGTCTTCGGCTTGTTCTGCACTGTAAGATACAAGCCGGCCTGCTCAGCTACATAGATAAGCAAGAGTCCAGCTCAGCTACAATGATTAGCAAGAGTCCAGCTTAGCTACAATGATTAGCAAGAGTCCAGCTCAGCTACAATGATTAGCAAGAGTCCAGCTTAGCTACAATGATTAGCAAGAGTCCAGCTTAGCTACAATGATTAGCAAGAGTCCAGCTTAGCTACAATGATTAGCAAGAGTCCAGCTCAGCTACAATGATTAGCAAGAGTCCAGCTTAGCTACATAGATAAGCAAGAGTCCAGCTCAGCTACAAGGATTAGCAAGAGTCCAGCTCAGCTACAATGATTAGCAAGAGTCCAGCTCAGCTACAAGGATTAGCAAGAGTCCAGCTTAGCTACAATGATTAGCAAGAGTCCAGCTCAGCTACAAGGATTAGCAAGAGTCCTGCTCAGCTACATTATTTGCAAGAGCCCTGACCAACTACACCGATTAGCAAGAGTCCTGCTCAGCTACACAGATTAGCAAGCGTCCTGTCCAGCTATAAGGATTAGCTATAGCCTTGCTCAGCTTCACCGAATGACGAGAGTCTTTGTCATCTACACAGATTAGCAAGCGTCCTGTCCAGCTACAAGGATTAGCTAGAGCCTTGCTCAGCTTCACCGATTGACGAGAGTCTTGATCAGGTACACTGATTAGCAAGAGTTCTATGCTGCTACAAGGATTAGCTAGAGCCTTGCTTAGCTTCATCGATTGACGAGAGTCTTGATAAGGTACACTGATTAGCAAGAGTTCTACTCAGCTACAAGGATTAGCTAGAGCCTTGCTTAGCTTCATTGATTGACGAGAGTCTTGATAAGGTACATTGATTAACAAGAGTTCTACTCAGCTACAGCGATTAGCAAGAGTCCTGCTGAGGCAAACAGATTAGCAAGAGGTCGCTATGACACACAGATAAGCAAAATGCCTGCTCAGCTACAATGACTAGCAAGAGTCCTGCTCAGCTTCACAGATTAGCAAGAGCCCTGCTCAGCTACACGGATTAGCAAGAGTCCTGTTCAGCTACACGGATTAGCAAGAGTACTGCTCAGCTACACGAATAAGCAAGAGTCCTGCTCTACTAGACAGATAAGCAAGTGTCTTGCTCAGCTACACAGATTAGCAAGTGTCCTGTCCAGCTACAAGGATTAGCTATAGCCTTGCTCAGCTTCACCGATCGACGAGAGTCTTTGTCATCTACACAGATTAGCAAGCGTCCTGTCCAGCTACAAGGCTTACCTAGAGCCTTGCTCAGCTTCACCGATTGACGAGAGTTTTGATCAGGTAGACTGATTAGCAAGAGTTCTACTCAGCTACACCGATTAGCAAGAGTCCTGCTGAGGCAAACAGATTAGCAAGAGTCCTGCTATGACACACAGATAAGCAAAGTCCCTACTCAGTTACAATGATAAGCAAGAGTCTTGGTCAGCTACACAGAATAGCAAGCGTCCTGTCCAGCTACAAGGATTAGCTAGAGCCTTGCTCAGCTTCACCGATTGACGAAAGTCTTGAATAGGTAGACTGATTAGCAAGAGACTCAGCTACACCGATTAGCAAGAGTCCTGCTATGTCACACAGATAAGCAAAATATCTGCTCAGCAACATTGATAAGCAAGAGTCCTGCTCAGCTACACAAATTTGCAAGAGCCCTGCTCAGCTGTACAATCTAGCAAGAGTCCTGCTCAGCTACAATGATTAGCAAGGGTCCTGCTCTGCTACATCGATTAGCAAGAGTCCTGCTCAGGCAAACAGATTAGCAAGAGTCCTGCTATGACACACATATAAGCAACATTCCTGCTTAGCTACAATGATTAGCAAGTGTCCTTCTCAGCTACAATGATAGCAAGAGTCCTGCTCAGCTACACGGTTTAGCAAGAGTCCTGCTCAGCTACATGGATAAGCAAGAGTCCTGCTCAGCTACATTGATTAGCAAACGTCCTGCTCAACTACACAGATTAGCAAGAGTCCTGCTCAGCTACACGGATTAGCAAGAGTCCTGCTCAGCTACAATGATTAGCAAGAGTCCTGCATAGCTACATATATTAGCAAGAGTCCTGCTCAGCTACATAGATTAGCAAGAGTCCTTCTCAGCTATACAAACTAGCAAGAGTCCTGCTCAGCTACACGGGTAAACAAGAGTCCTGCTCAGCTACACGGGTAAGCAAGAGTCGTGTTCACCTACACAGACAAGCAAGAGTCCTGCTCAGCAGTCTTAAAATTGTAGATATAGAGGGTCTTACACGAGTGGTCCTTCCATATGAAATTTATGAAACGAGAAATTGACGAGTTTCATAAATTTTATATGAAATGACCACGAGTGTAATAATATGTTTATCATATCAATATGATATGATATCGAACGGCGCCATGTGTAATATGTCATGACGTTTTCACTGGCCCATGTTAAAACCTACAATAAGACCGGTGCGACCAGTAGAGACTCAAATCATCCTGCGCACCCATCCACTGTGGTTTATGTCTCTGTGCATAGATATTAGCCTATAGTAGGAACATGCGATCAGCGAAGACTCTGATCAGATTGCGCGAATGCGCAAGCTGATCTGAGTCTTCGCTGGTCGCCCAAGACTCCTTGTTGATTTTGTCATGCGCTGGCTCATATGATAGATACATGTAAACACGGTGCAACATTTACACAAAAATCTTCAAAAATCTTCATTGCATGCGTTTAACGGTCACACTTTCTGTATGCTTATTACAGGGCCACTATACGGAAGGAGCCGAACTCGTTGATCAAGTGATCGACATTGTCCGGAATGAGGCGGAAAGTTGCGACAGCATTCAGGGATTTCAACTATGCCACTCGCTCGGAGGTGGGACTGGGTCAGGCATGGGGACATTGATCATCTCGAAAATTAGGGAAGAATATCCGGACCGAATTATGAATACATACTCAGTTGTTCCCTCACCAAAGGTAAATAAGTCCGCGCAACGAGAAAGTCCTCCGCCCAATACGGAAATCGGCCTAGCTTCATTACGAAAACACGCCTATACAAATACAATGTAAACTTTCCCGCCGAAATATGTGATATTTTTCTCTTTTTTTTTTTTTTGCTCAAAATATAGATTGCGAGTACTCGATAGAACAGCCTCGATGAGGCGGTCCTAACGAGTACCCACTATCTATATTTAGAGCAGAAAAAGGAAACATAAGGTTTACCTATGTAAACCCCAGTTTTACTATATGAAAGTGGGATTCAACGGGTCAAAATGATATAGGCATGTTTTCGTGAGGTTTTGGCTTGATTGTTTGTCAGTCGACCCAAAGTTACTAAGCACATAACCTCTTTCATCATATGACGTCGCGTCTGAGAGTGTAATAACGCCATGTATTATTTTCGATAATCCACTAGTGGATTAAATATGCAAATTAGCTAGATACGTCCCGTAACGTTACATGTACGACGTCCTTAACGACGTGGCGTTTACTAATGGCAGAATATTGATATTTTTGTAAACAATCATGAATAAAATGCGTTTTAAATGTCATATGATAAATAGAATCTTGCATTCGTGCTCATGTATTATTGAATTTATTAAACTCGTGGAGAAAAAGGGATAAAATGCTCGGCAAAGCCTCGCATTTTATCATTTTTCCTCAACTCGTTTAATAAATTCAATAATACATGAACACTCATGTAAGATCCTCTATGAGTGCTAAAGTTCAAGTGACAATCACCGACATGTAGTCCAGATAATTTTTGATATATAAAATAGCAACGTTAATGTTATCGCAGTACGTAACAGGGGTATCTATAGACTCTGGGCTGGAATCATGGGTTGGGCTTGGCAAACAGTATAGACCCAGATCAAATACCTCCGAATGCGGCGTCTGATCAGGGTCTATACAATTTGCTTACAATACCGGGATACAAAATAAAACGCGACGTCTGATCAGGGTCTACATCTTGTGCTTAAAAACTGGAATTTAAGGATTTAAAGATACAGTTCAAGTGTCAGTACCGGACTATTTTCTCAGCCTAAACTCGAGGACAATCGACCCACCAGTACCTTCGTACTGCACGTAGCCGCTGATAGAAGCTTCTGAACAGACTAGGATCAAATGAAGCGTCATGTGTACAACCATCACGAAAATATAATCACGTCTATATACTTTTGACCCCCTTGAACCCCACTTGTACATACATGTAGTAAAACTGAGGTTTACAGGGGTAAACCTTACTTTTCTTATTCCCGCGCCAAAATATAGATTGTGGGTACTCGTTAGAACCGCCTCGAGGCGGTCATGTCGAACTTTAACGGACATCCAGGTAACTGCTGTTGGTTAAAGTTAATACATAGATTTATATAGGAACTTGATAAGTATTGCCCCATAAAATAAAAACTTTTAGGAATATCTTTTCTGTGCAAGCGGCTCTTGATTTTACATCCTTTTTCGAATATGCACATATATTTTTAATGCAATTTTTTGAACAACTTTTTAGTCCTTTTTACATATATTTGGAAGCACCCTCTAACTGTATAGAATATATAGTAAAACTACTGAATACAGCGACAAAAACTGATGAACTTATTTTCATAACGTTTTTGTAAATTGTTTTTTCTTTTCTGTGCCAGCGGGAGTAAAATTGCAAATTTATTGTGAACACATCCATGTAAATTTTGTGAAACAAAAATAAAAATAATTTGGTCCTTTTTGAAAATGAAATACACTACCCCCTTTTTTCTATTTCCAGTTTACCTTAGCAATCAGCGGGCAGCGGTTGTCACCACGGTAAACACTAACAAAGGCTATGTTACGCCTTCGATGTACTAATTGATACATTTGACAATTTGTAATTAATATATAATTATGTAAATTATTCTTTATTCAGTCTTTTTTTTTTTTTTTTTTGTCGACTCGCACCGCTTTTCCTGGGCAGGCTTAGATCCTCTAAGCGGTTTACCCGTACTCGTGTGACGGTCGGATTCAGCTCTGCGTGGAAGCATCATGCAGCCTATCTATTTTCTATTTCTTCAAGCTCCGAAGGGCGGGGTGGGGGGTGGGGGTGGGGGGGGGGGCAGGGCGAAGTAGTTACATTATAACATTTTCTCTACTTTCATGAATTAGAAGTGACTTTAAAATACCAATAAAGCGGTCCTCAGACTTCATACTGATGCCTCAAAATCGTTCGGATGTCACCTAGGTAACCATGAGGCCTTGGGGAGATAACCATTTGTTTTATGTGTTGTACGCGTTAGTTTCCTTGATTATCAGCAAAAATAGCAGTCATGTCCGTATAAGTCCGGTATGTCTAACGAGTACCAACAATCTATAGTTTGAGCAGAAATAAGAAAAAAATCAGAATTTTTCATCTTAAAATTATCGATTTTTCGGCGGTAAAGTTTACACTGTATTTGTTTAGGCGTGTTTTCGTAATGGAAGGATCAGCTCAGACTGCGCGGTGGAGTCTAGTCTGAGCCATCGTTTGCTTAACGTCCCATAAATATTTTTTCTCAAATGATGCGTCTCTATTTGAACCCAGTAAAAAAAGGTCATTTTTCTGAACAACAGTTTTCCTGGGCAGACGTATTTACACTGCGTTTAACAAGTTCAGTGCATTCTTTCGCCAGAGAACTGCCTTTCTGGATCGAATCAGACCAGCCTGTCTGATTCATGTTGTCTGATCGGCCTCTTTGAAATTCGCAATCTTGAGTCATCAAATCTGCTGGCCTATTAGACGATTGGGTCCCAGTCCATCGGAGCTTGAAAAATAGATTCGGCTGAATGGTGCTTCCACGCAGAGCTGAAACCGACCACCATGAGTACTGTAAAAACCGCTTAGTAGATCTAAGTCTGCCCAGGCAAAGTGGTGCAAGTCGGACTATCCATGTATAAACCCTTTTGGTTTCATTGGGCGGCAGGACTTGAGGTGTCATTGCATCACAATGTCGGGCAAAAGTACCACAAAATTTGGGGCAAGTGTTGACGGGGACATTAACCCATTCAGTACCAGAAACCCCAAAACTGGTAGTTGGCAAACAGTGCAGGCCCAGATCAGACGCCGCAGAACGCGGCGTCTGATCAGGGCCTACACTGTTTGCAAAAAGTTCAGCCATTTTCCAAATCAATTTTGAAGAAAACACAACCTGACACCCCTAAATTTTTTAAATGGACTCCTGCTATATATAAGGTGGGGGATTTCATTTGGTACAAAAAGGGTTAAACCTCAGATCACACAAAAAAAACTTTTAGACTTTAAGCCTGGATAATATTTACTAGACGACAACCAGTCCAGTCTTCGCAACTAGGATGAGTCTTCTAACAAACGGCAATTGTTCTTTCCAAACACGTGGCTGCTGAAGTTACAGAGGACCCGCGTTATAACCGACATTCGTTATAACGGCAAAACGCGTTATAACGACAATTTCGATGGAATTAATTCTTAGCTCAAGGTTTAGCCACGATTCCGAGCCTCTGGTTGGAAATGCCCAAATCGAATCCATAGCCATGAAAGCTTATTGTAATGTAATACTCCAAGAAACAAATGTTATGGACATTTGTAAGAATCGCCTCATCGAGGCGATTCTAACAAATGTCTATAACATTTGTTTCTTGGAGATCGAGGCGATTCTAACAAATGTCTATAAAATTTGTTTCTTGGAGATCGAGGCGATTCTAACAAATGTCTATAACATTTGTTTCTTGGAGATCGAGGCGATTCTAACAAATGTCTATAACATTTGTTTCTTGGAGATCGAGGCGATTCTATCAAATGTCTATAACATTTGTTTCTTGGAGATCGAGGCGATTCTAACAAATGTCTATAACATTTGTTTCTTGGAGTAATGTTTTGGAAAAGACCTTTTATAACCTATCACAATCCTAACTGGGATTCTTTATAACGGCAAATTCATTATAACGGCACTATAAAAGGGAACAAACACTGTCCTTATAACGCGGGTCCTCTGTATCTGAGTTTGCCGCTGGTCCTACAGCCTTACTGTTAAAATAATACATGTGTATCTACATCAGCTTTAACGTACATGCAACCTCGTTGCATTTTTGGACCACATCTTTACAGACTGTTTTTATCATGTTGCAGGGCCGGAGGAAAAAGAACATTGCTCGATCGGGATTCGAACCCAGTGCCTCTCGCACACTTCCGAGCCACATGCATGGTCGATCTGTTACATTCCCCCCACCTGACTAATGAGATTAGTCCAGGAGCAATTTCTGTCCTGTCAGTGAACACCGACTTTAACAAGATCACCCCGAAAACACATCTGTATAATTTTGATCCCCTTTAACCCCACTTTTATATTTTTTCTTATTTCTGCTTAAAACATACAGTCGAACTTCGATGGCTCGAACCCCTTTGGGACCATGGAAATTTGTTCGAGCCAGCGGTAGTTCGAGCCACTGTTGTATACTTCCAGAAAACATAACGGGGTATTTTTGGACATCTTTTAGGTATTCTGTAACATAAATGTATGCTGTGTGTACTCATTAGAATCGCCTCATTGAGGCGACTCTAATGAGTACACACAGCATATATGTGCAAGATAGAAATCGAAAATGTCCTTAATTATCCCACACTTTTTCTTATGCAGAGGAATTCCCTAGGGACTCAAAAACGGGTTCGACTCAGCCATGGTAAACGAGCCATCGGTTTTCGAGCCATCGAAGTTCGACTGTAGATGGACGGTACTTGTTAGAACCGTCTCGACGAGGCGGTCCTAACGAGTACCTACAATCTATGTTTTGAGCAGATATATGAAAAATATCAGAATTTTTATCTGAAAATTTTCATGTTTTGGGTTGGTAAAATTTCCAATATATTTTTAATAGGCATGCTTTATGATTTTTTTTTTTTTTTTTGAATATGAGTTTTACGGCCCAGTCAACACTATTTTAGGTCATTTTGAGCCGGTCAGTTTACCGTGCCACACTTTCCTGGGCAGGCTTATACGTAAGCGGTAAACCAGGCCAGTGCACATTCATTCGCAAGAAGCTGACAACTGCTCTTCTTGAATCAGCGGAAGGGAGAGAATAACCGTAGAAAGGTAATGATTTGGTAGAAAGCTATGTCGCACTTGTATGGACTTGAGTATTTTGGGTTAAAGTAAGGGTTGACGCAAATGTTGACAGCTTGACAAACGGACGGACAAACGGAAAACCAGATTACTATATCGTGTCACTTAAAGCAGTTGCGACAATAAGAGTGGTCAGAATCAGAATCAGGATTGTTACCAGTGATATGTCAAATGACATTCATGCACCTGGACCTGTGATATGGGTAAAGCTCTCACCAGAGAGGTAAACGTAGCTACACAATCCTCAGCACATGGCGGTTGGTTGTGCTGGTGGGGTGGGGCGCTAATTATTTGTTTAAATGTTGTATAAATTCCCCTAAAATGATTCTTAACCTTTCTATTAGGTTTCTGATACAGTTGTCGAGCCCTACAACTCAACTCTCTCAGTCCATCAGTTGGTCGAGAACACGGACGAGACTTACTGTATCGATAACGAGGCTCTGTACGACATCTGCTTCAAAACGCTTAAACTCGCCAATCCTAACTATGGTGATCTCAACCACTTGGTGTCGCTTTGTATGTCAGGGGTAACCACTTGTCTTCGATATCCCGGCCAGCTTAACGCCGATCTGCGCAAACTAGCGGTCAACATGGTTCCTTTCCCGCGCTTGCATTTCTTCATGCCAGGTTTCGCGCCATTGACGTCACGTGGTAGTCAGAGCTACAGGGCGCTTACGGTACCCGAGCTTACTCAGCAGATGTTTGATGCCAAAAATATGATGGCCGCTTGTGACCCTAGGCATGGGCGTTATTTGACAGTAGCTGCAATTTTCCGCGGAAAAATGTCAATGAAAGAGGTCGAAGAACAGATGATGAATATTCATAACAAAAACAGCAGCCATTTTGTGGAATGGATACCGCACAACGTTAAAACCGCAGTGTGTGACATTCCGCCAAAAGGTTTGAAGATGGCGTCGACTTTTATTGGGAACAGTACTGCTATTCAGGTAACACTTGAGCCAGCGAATGACAAAACCTACAATAAGATATGTGCGCTCAGCGAAGACTCAGATCAGCCTGACCATCCATATAGTCTAATCGGAGACTTCTCTTGCTGAAAGGAGAAGCATTGGGCCCTTAGAGCGCACAACGAAGATTATGATCAGACTGCGCGGATGTGCAGGCTGATTTGAGTCTTCGTTGGGCGCACATGTCTTATTTTAGGTTTTCTCGTACGCTGGCTCATTTCATAGTTTCGTTCAGCATTGCGATAGCAGACCAGTGTGCTAAAATGGCGACTATCTCATCTCTAGACCTAACATTTCTCAGATGAAAACTTTATTTCTTTCCGTCTAAACATGTCTCGTTGTTGCTCATTAGAACCGGTTCTAACGTGTATTAACAATTTCTGTTTTTAGCAGAATTAGAAACACAGTCTTTACCCCTGATATGCCAACTTTACTTTGTATAGATATGGTGGGTTTATCTTATGCGGAATTGTTAACGTGGCTATATATTAGGTGAGCAGGGGCAATTTCAGCAGTACTGGTGTACTTCAAGCATAAATTTAGATAAGCGCATGGTTAAAATGCTTCACTCGGTCTGTTCCATGTCTGCATTAATCGTGTAGCGCTTGTATAGTTAGTAAAATTATAAGAGCCGTGTATGCTAACGGGTTTAATAAGGCTTAAACAAAACTAGCTGTGTTTCCGCTAACATGCTGAAAAAAATTGGTCGGTAGGTAGGAGAAACTTTTTTTTTATTATTTTATTTTTTCTCTCTCAAAAAAAAAACAGGGTCGCGCCTATATTTTTTATGTGTTTTTTGTTTTTGTACATGTTTTTTGTTAATAAAGTTTTCATGTTGAGACTTGCATTGTATGCCGTAATTCATTTTAAATGCTCAAAATGTCAGCTCTGTATTTTGGAAGGTACTGAATGCCAAAAACAACTAAAATGTACTAAAATGCGAAAATACTATGGGAAAATGCAAAGACGACACTGGGTAGGGTCGGAAATTGAAAATGGTAGGGTCGGTGTTTTAATTTTTCTTTTGTTCTTTTATTGATAACAACAGTAGAGTCGGCGTGGGGGGGGGGGGGGGGTCTGAAGCAAGGTCTGTCGGGTTAGCGAAACACGGCTATTTTAGGCCCAAAGACGTTCCCAGTTCGAGGAGTGACCGAGGAGCTCGAGTACGGAGACTGTGCCGAGGTTCCAGTCGGTCCGGGCATCGCGAGTGTTGGAAATGCATGATGCCGCAAATGTGCGCGTTATACATTAGAGTTGTATGTGACAATGATGTAAAACGAAAAAACAATCGTCATAAAATAAACTGGCAAGGCATCAAATGCAAAGTGTTGTGCCTTTAGTATTTTAAAGCTATCAAATCTGAGTTTCGAATTTCACTTTTAATGTAGTTGTATTAACAGCCTTTAAGAGGAATGGAAACACCTTCAGGGGAAGCAACTCCTGCAAAATTATTTTTGTCTCCCATGTCAATAGAGGTCAATTCTTAAAGGAAAGAATTTGCTCCTGAGGGCAAATTATTTCCTTTAAGAGTAGAACCCCTTTTACGTTGGGAAAGGGCTTATAGAAAAGCGAACAGGAAGTCTCGAAAGTTGTCTCCCTTTGAAAAATGGTGGAAAATGTGCTAAGAGTTCCAATTCCCCTTAAACAGCATTGAATGCCAATAGTCCACTTGACGTTGGGATAAGGTCGGCGAGATGCATGTACAAAGAATGGGATAACATTTTCTATACTTTGTGCAAATGTTGGATATTCTTATGCGTTATGCAAGCAATTGATTGCCTTAACTCTCCATTTTTTATTCTCCAACAATGTAATGGTGCAGTTAGAATTTCCCCGTTATTCTGTTAACTAAGTTCTGAGATGAACAACACTGTTAATCTGATGCTGCAGAACTTATTATTTTTTGGTCGTCTACATGTATTTCGATAATACATCCGTGTGACATATTGCATTTTTTCACATCTCCAAAATGGCTAATTTTCTAATGAAAATTCGTTATTTTTTTTTCGGAGTGGCTATTTGCAGTCAACTGCAAATAGCCAAAAAACGTTGAAATGGCTATCAGGAAGCCATCTGATCAGGATCTGCAGTGTTTTTCATGAAGAAGTGAACTGAATATATACAGTAAATGGAGTAATGTCATTCGTTGATATTCTGCAATGGGCGTGGCTAAAATAATTGTAATTGTTGTGGTATTTAACACTTATAATGCTTTTTAAGACAGACGCTTCCTTTGCAAACAATGTCGATTCTGATCATTCAGATCAGGAAGTCATCTGATCAGGATCTGCAGTGTTTGTTATGAATTTATGAATAGAATGCAGAAAACCATTTTTTATTAAGGCAGTGGCTAGAGATACGGATCCGTATCTCTAGTCTTGGAGGCTAGAGGTACGGATCCGTATCTCTAGTCCCGGAGGCTAGGGATACGGATCTGTATCCCTAGCATTTTCCAATAGGCCTAGCTAGAGGTACAGTTTGATAAGACTGATAATTGTTTCAAACAGAGATACCATTGCTGTTTTGACGCAATTTGCAAAGTAGCATAACTCTACTAAGGTGAAAGGTGGAAAAAGTAATACGAATTCTGAAATAAGACAGTACCAATGGCAATCCTGTGTTTTATTATTATTATTATTATTAATGAAATGAATCGCGTCGTGAGAAAACCAGTGCAGTTGCTGCGCAGCTGATCAGGGCCTTTGTGTTAGGTACATGGATGGTACAATCTCTCTACTTCCTCAATCCGAAATTTCAAAGCTCTAGCCATCTTCTGTGGCTGTATAGCCTGGTTTGTGTCGGGCTAGGTCGGTCGGAAACCCCGAATACATGTTTTGTCGTGACGCGGCTCGTTTCTTAGTATGCTAAAAAGCAAACACGCAGATCAGATACGCATCGGCGCAGGCTGAACAGCGCCTTAGTTTTTATCGCTGCCAAGATAGTATATATCCGAAATACATGTATATAAAAACAAACTAGTAGTCTACTGTTGCTTAACATCATACATCATCACAAAAACACGCCTATATAATTCTGACCCCCTCGAACCCTACTTTTATATACTAAAACTGGGTTTTGCAGGGGTAAACTTTCTTTTCTTATTTCTGCTCTAAAATATACATTGTGGGTACTCGTTAGAACCGCCGCAATGAGGCGGTTCTAATTAGTTCCCACAATCTAAATTTTGAGCAAAAAATAAGGAAAATATCACATTTAGTCATCTTACAAGTTTCATTTTTTCGGCGATAAAGGTTACAATGTATTTGTATAGGCGTGTTTTCGTAATGATATGGAAACAACCTTGTACAAAAATTACGCTATCATTTCACCATATCCATGATACCGGCGACGACAAGTATATATATTTAGATGTTCTTTTCATAAATTTTTCACACTGACACATTACGCCAACGACTTTGTAAAAACGTGAGCCTATTTCTTAACTTTTAATACAAGCGACGACCAGTATATACATGTAGCTATTTCTTTTCATAATATATTCACATTGATACATTACTGTACATGCCGGCGACGATATCAGAAAAATCAGGAATGGACATGCAATACATGCAAAGAAGAACTTGAAACAGGTCATATAGGATGTGTTAGATGTCTGCTATGGTACCACTACCACTGTGCAAATATAAATTCAAAGCCTAGGACAAAATATATATTGGTACTGTCTACTATGCCGCTCACGTGCAGATTCGTAATATGGTCATGTGGCTATTATGCCGGCCGTCGCGCTCAAATGTAAAAGGAAAAAACAAAAAGCTGTAACTGCCGGCATGTACAGTAATGTGTCAATGTGAATAAATTATGAAAAGAAACAGCTACATGTATATACTCGTTGTCGCCTATATTAAAAGATAAAAGGTCACGTTTTTGCAAAGTCGTTGGCGTAATGTGTCAGTGTGAAGAATTTACGTAAAGAAACAGCTACATGTATATACTGGCCGTCGCCGGTATCATGGATATGGTGAAATGATAGCGTCATTTTTGCACAAGGTTGTTTCCATAACTGTATGATGTTAGAGTAAGAGTTATGCTACTTCCTCTGTTTGAAACAATTATCAGTCTTATCAAACTGTACCTCTAGCCAGGCCTATTGGAAATTGCTAGGGATACAGATCCGTATCGGGCCTAGCCTCCGAGACTAGAGATACGGATCCGTATCTCTAGCCTCCGAGACTAGAGATACGGATCCGTATCTCTAGCCACTGCCTTTTATTAAATAATGTATGGGCTGCATATACTGAGTCTTGTCAATTTTCACTGAAAATTTAAAGCCTTTGTTTTAATTTGTAGGGGCAATATTCACTCGTTGTGTCATTATATTTTTCTCGACTGTTTTAACCCCTTAAGATGCCAATCACAACAATTGTCATCTGAGTTGCTGTGTGCTGATTACATAAAAAGTCATTGTTGTACACAGTGTGGATCCAGATCAAACTGCTGGGAACAATTTGATCGGGGTCCACACTGTTTTCTTGTATGCCTGAACATTGTTTTAGACTCCAAAAATGTGAAATAGATGAGATACGCGGACGAGATTTTCAGATGCAGTTTTTCTTAGCACCCCAAGGGTTGAATTAATAAATGTCATCAATAGGATTATAATATCTTTCAATAGGATTACAATAGATATGCGGTCAACATTACAGCCCCCGGGGTCTCCACACGCCTTTATACAAACACAATTGTATGATGAACCACACCTTGAGAAAAACTGTCTTTGCGAAGATCTGCTCAAATACCATGTACTGATTATGCATATTCCTATGTGGCCCATATTAAAGAAACCACCGAAAGAAAAGATTTATCATTACAACATGGACTGGTTCATATTTACAGAATTTGAATTTTGACATGCAGGTTTATATCACACATTATATCACACATATAGTGACACTTTTACCACCAAAAAGTGGAAGTATTCAGATACTAAATAGTAGTAAGGGCATCACTTTAGCGTCATGGACTGCGCATGCGAGTGTCATATCGGACGAGTGTTCGAATGACGTAAATCACGGTAGTTACGCCGTAAGTACCCTAAATTTTGAGGATGTTCCCGCGGATTGGCGAAGTTCGCTGTCCCCGATCAGGTCGGGGTGATCGGGGTCTACACCGTTCGCTCGAGCGCTCCTATCCCAATATTTAGGGAGATACTACCCGGTGTCGTATTGATATTATTGACAATCGCGGCGAACCACTTATCGCCTCGAAAACCGGAAAACAATGGAAGGTGCTGGAAGAGCGCGATTTGATGAACTGCTAGCGTGAGAAAGGACTGCGTCCCGGGTAAAAAGTAGTACGCAAAAAGGGAAAGCACATCAAAATGATAACCGAATGATGATCAGCGTAATTATCCTAAAAATGTCAATGAAAAGAAAAATGACGCGACGTTGGTGCAACGTTGTATACCACGGCGTCTTATACGTGTGTGTGTGTGCGTGTGTGTACGTGCGTGTCCGTTTTATGTCCAACCAACGACTTAGGGCATAGCGGAGACGAGGTGACATATAAAGCTTGTCCGGAGCATACCTCTAATAGTTTTAAAGATAATTAAGTGAAACTTGAAACACCGGTGTGGGGCTATGAGAGAAATCGCAGAATGCAAGAAATATGACCCTGCTAACACTATTTACGGCGTTACTTCCCTTCTTAATAGGACCCCACACAGTATTTTTGGGTTCCCTATAGAAATCCCCGAGTCAGTCAGTTTGTCACATCTAAACCAAAATATTTAACCGGTCATAATTTTAAAGGTCACGAAACTTCGCATACATACCATCACAAGACCCTACATTCTGACAAACGGTCATAACTGTATTGCTTTTGGGTGTGCGTTTGTCAGGCCAAAACCAAACGACTTAAGGCTTATTGAGAATTAGAGAGATAATGTTGGTTGGTGCCTGATGCTCTGTCGCTGGTCGGGCTCATCGGAGTCTAATTGATGGTTTTCTTTTGCTCCAGCATTTCAGTGGTTTCTTGCTGTCGAGTCCTCACCGTTGTCTCACCTCTGTGGTTCTTTGATTTTTGTGTTCACGGAGATGTGGCACTGATGAGTTAGGAGGCCTTCATGCGGACTGAACAAATTATTTGTCTAAATCGCGACGGAAGTAAGGGCGAGGATTGTGGCCACGTAAAATCGATTGAAGCCCCCCAGTGGAAATCTTCCACTGACCGTTCCAAGGCGGCTCTTCTGTGGCGATTTATTTATGTTGTTGTTTGTTACTTATTGTGTGTATCACTTGTGTCGTTTAATTTTGGATGGCCATATGGCCATTTTGTGGGAAAGTAACTGTCCTTATGGCCTTCCTTTGTTTGCGTTTCCATTATGGTCTGGTCGCTTAATGTTTGTATTTCTTTCCCTTTGGTGTCTTTTATGGGTGGAGTAAGTTAATTGTATCAATTCCTGATCTTTGTTTTACTTCTACTTTAAACTCGGTCATAACTTCAAAATGATTTGTCCTGCTGTCACGAAACTTCACACACACATACTTACCATCACAACGGCCCCCGCCCATAGGGGCTCGAAGAAATATATGGGCTGCGTGATGCTTCCGCGCAGAGTTGCATCCGGTCCGCGCACTAGTATTTGTAAACCGCTTAGAGGATCTAAGCCTGTCCAAGCAAAGCGGTGCGAGTCTGTCAGTTCGTGCTAATAAACCCTATTGGCTTCATTGGGCGACAGGGCTTGAGATGTCATTTTTATAACCGACCAACGACTGAGGGCATAGCGGAGGCGGAGCGATATATGCGCTTGATCAGGGTTAGCTCCGTTTGGTCAGGGGCAGTCGGTCAGTCGTTCACGCGAATTGTTACGCGTGTTAAACGAAACGACGTCGTTTTAACGTTGTACGCGCGGCGTGTGCCAGTGCACGGCAGCAGCACTCTTCCAGTCCAACATTTAGGATATAACTACTGTCAAACGCTGGTGCGGTGTCATGGTCAGCTTAATAAGTGGGATGTTTGGCCTAGACCCTCTAAGCGGTTTACCAGTACTCGTTTGGGTGAAAGACACGTGCAGCCCGATCTATTTTATTTGAGCCCTAGAGGGGCGGGGAGCTAAATATCCCATACAGAGGGCCCTCGCTATAACGACAGTATTTGTTCCCTTCTATGGCACCGTTATAAAGAATCCCGATTTGGAGTATGACGGGTACATTTTAAGGACCTCCTCACCTTTTATCTTTCTCTGCAAATGTTATAGATATATGTTAGAATCGCCTCATCGAGGCGTGGGTGCATTACAGCGTTTTTAATGTAACCCCCGACGATTTTAACCATTTGTGATAAAATATGCCTCACAGATACGTATACGAATGTCCTATATGCCGTAGAAAGAATGTGTTGTATATCGTTTGTCATTTGAGAAAAGTACACCGTGTGACTGTAGAAGACTGGTTGGAGAAAGTAGAAAGAATACGCGTAATTATTATAGGTAGTGTTGATAGTTGACCTTTCCAATAGAATCTATAATCAAAGATATTTAAGTTCTGAAATAAAAACCAATCAGAAAGAAGGCATTGCGTATATAAACGACGTGTGAACGATGTATCGTCATTCTCATCATGAACGTCATGGACAGTAAAGCCGATCAACTCGACATGGAATTCTTCGAAAATAGACTCAAAACATTCGATACTTATCCTAAACAGATGCAACCGGATAAATACCAACTGGCAAGGGCGGGACTTTTTTACACGGGGAAATCGGATTTATGTCAGTGCTTCAGTTGTTACGTAAAACTCAGCTCTTGGGAACGAGATGACGACGTCATCCAAGAATACTACAAATGGTCACCGAACTGTACATACATCAAGATGGTCGGGGACACCGCCTTAAATTCAGACAGGGTTCATGTTCGGGTCAAGTGCGACCTTAAGCGGTTTCGGGAAAGCATCCGATAATTTAGCGAGTACATTGGATCCAAAACGCTGTAAAAACTGGAGAGTTAACGGAGACGAACCTATGTGAGCAATGTTTGGATTAATGCGTATGGCATTAACAATATTTAACGAGTTGTGTTGGTGGTTAAGATGCCGCCAGTTGCGAAGAGAAGCCAGAGAGGCTTCAGAACGGCGGAGAGAAATATTTGAAAGACAGCGGCACGAACATTCATACAGCGTTATATCGTAAATTGTATTGCATTGTAAACTCGTAGGAATGCGTATACGTATTTATCCTTTACAATAAAACGGGTCAGACTCGGAACAGTACTCGTCTTCTTCGAATTTTAACCCCGAGCCACTAGCGAGTTATCTAGGTCCTGAAAAATATAATTGACAATACGGGAGGTGACCTGGCTACTTGTATCGATTACTGATCATTGCCTTCACTTTATTTTGAGAGTGTTTACGGCCGCACACTTCATATGTTCCATTTCTGTGGCGTATTTCGTGCTTCCAAAGGATAACCCTTTTATAGAACATATTAGGATAGAACGTGTGGCGGCCGTAAAAAGTCTCCCTGCCCTACATCGTAGTGTAGTTTATATTTTCTTGTCCTTCGGGTTCATCGATTCAGTTGTGGAATTTTGAAAATATCTGAAGGTCACTGATGAGGCCTAATTGGCCCAAGCTAGCTAGTTGCTTCTAAAGGATAACCCTTTATAGAACATATTAGGATAGAAATGATTACAAAACAAACGTATAGTTTTACATATTTATTTACACGCAACGTAGTGGCAAATTAAATATACATGTATAAATGTTCATGTAAAGTCTTTCCGTCTTCTTCTAAGCATTCTTTTCATTTTAGACACAATCAGGCGGTCGTTGAACTTCTTCTGGCGTGGGTTGAATTCTTTGATAATGTCTCGCATGGTTTTTCCTCGAGATCTAGCCATCACGTAGTACGCGCAATATAGTCCGCATACGTTAGAACTGGATTGTTGAAGCTGTTTATCGTTCATTAAATAGGGTTTATTGAGTACCTCTTCGAACCCAACGCCGTAACTTCTAGGATCGTTTCCTACTGAATCGAAAAATTCGTACGGTCCGTCTTTGGGAAAATAAAATGTTACCCAGTGTTCCCCTCTTTGATAACTCGTGGATGTGTTGGAAATGACGAACCTTCCTCTTCGTTTTTTAATTTGGTCCGCTGAGCAGACAGTTACGGGGTATCCGGAAAGTATACGAGTCAGTTGATCGCTGTTCATCGTCGCTTAATATTTAAAGGTTGTCCAGTCTACCAACTGCCCGCTTTTCGCTCTCGGTTTCTTACGATCAGAGGCCTCGCCCTTATGCTCCTTTCGTAATCGTGCTAGTTCTGACTTTGCCATTTCAACCGCTTGAGCCACTGGAGTGACCAATTTCACCACGGGTTTTTGCTGTTCTAGCATTTTAATTTCTTTTTGTCGCTGATCTTCCATTTCCTTTTGAAGACGGTTTCTTCTACCGCTACCGACGATATACCGTCCCTCGTGATCGGGCTGAACGTAGCCCTCGCTCAAGTCTTTGAAATATTGGTACCACGCGTCGTAGTCCGGGACATAAGGCACCCATTTATTCAGTTTCTTGTCAAACACATCTATAGAACCCATCTTTTTTCTCTAAATATAGCGATGCTTTACCCTTCTTACGTATATTTCATTCGGCATCGGATTCCTGGTTTTCATCGGTTTCTGTCAAGACATGGCCGGGCCAAACGCTGGCGAATAAATCCTTCCTCAGTTTCACGGCTTGCTGGATGGATTCGTCGACATTCATGTCATGCTGTATTCTTAACGTTTTAGCCGACTGTAGAATCTGCCGTTGAGTAGGATCCTTTTGCAGCCGGTGATAATCCATCAGAAACCTCGCATAATCGTGCCTTAGTCTTTTCCTGAGGGAGGGCAAGTCCTCGTTTGCTGCGCGATGATAAGCGTCCTCGGGAGCAGTCCCATCTTCGATGTAGCTATTAACCTTGTATTTAAAGAGCTCTGCATTCGATTGCCTTAGAGGTTCCTTAAACCTTCTCTCCCATATTTCTAGACACAGGCGGTCTTCTGCCAGCTCATCTTTGACGTGTTTACCCGGAGGTCTCATATAGGGGTAATGCGTGTCGTTTACGTCGCTTATCGATTCCCTGTCATCGTCACTGTCTTCGTCATTTATATCGGACTCTTCGGATACCTCTAATTTCCGCTTTCTTTCTACCGGATATATGTCACTGCGTAAACGCTCTTGTTCGGGCGTGCTCGATTTTAGGTCGACTATCAGGTACCCGTAAGGCTGACTCGTAGCCTGTTCGAATCGTTTCATAAACGCGGAATGGGATGCTGGAAAAATTCTTCTCGCTAACGTCGCCACTTGTTGTCTGTCGATGGGATTATTGAAAAGGACGAGGTATTGCGTGTTCAAAGCGATGTCTCTCTACAGGCTTTTCCTTGCGGAAATAGATTCTGCGTGAGATATACGACGGACAAGTTTCTGTGATGACTTCCCTTAGTAAAGAGGTCCGCAATTCTTTGATCGCATTTAGCCTCGGTCATCAAGTCGTCAAAAACCAGGACGTTCCTTTTGCGGTATCCACATACTCGGAGCTAGTCAGGTTGTCCGGTATACCGTGTATAAACTCTATCTGGGGAAGAGTGCGTTGCAAGTCGTCGTACAATCTTTGCCATTGGCCAAAACACCATACGATACGTTCGGGTGGAGGGTATATGAGGTCGGACAGGAGTAATTTTCTAGTCCATTCCGTTTTACCGCTTCCGCTAGGGCCAGTCACCACCATAGAAAACGGGTGTTGGAAGGTAATGTCGTTTGTCATGTCTGGGACTATCCCACTACCGTGCGTATTGCGTTGGTGTCTTAACAAAGCATCACGTCTCGAGAACCCGCGGTTACAGTCCGAGCATCGATTCATTTTCGTTTCAAGAGTTTGCAGTTGGGTTATTCTTACAAACTTTTCGCATCATTGACCACCACCACTACAGTCAACACCACCACAGCCACCACCACCACCACCACAGACACCATTGCAGACACCACCCGCCCATAGGGGAAATATATGGGCTGCATGATGCTTCCAAGCAGAGCTGAATCCGGCCCGCACACTAGTACTGGTAAACCGCCAGAGGGTCTAGGCCAAACATCCCACCTATTAAGCTGACCATGACACCGCACCAGCGTTTGACAGTAGTTATATCCTAAATGTTGGACTGGAAGAGTGCTGCTGCCGTGCACTGGCACACGCCGCGCGTACAACGTTAAAACGACGTCGTTTCGTTTAACACGCGCAACAATTTGCATGAACGACTGACCGACTGCCCCTGACCAAACGGAGCTAACCCTGATCGAGCGCGTATATCGCTCCGCCTCCGCTATGCCCTCAGTCGTTGGTCGGTTATAAAAATGACATCTCAAGCCCTGTCGCCCAATGAAGCCAATAGGGTTTATTAGCACGAACTGACAGACTCGCACCGCTTTGCTTGGACAGGCTTAGATCCTCTAAGCGGTTTACAAGTACTAGTGTGCGGACCGGATTCAACTCTGCGTGGAAGCGACGTGTAGCCCATATATTTCCCCTATGGGCGGGGGGCGTTGTGATGGTAAGTATGTGTGTGTGTGAAGTTTCGTGACAGTAGGACAAATCATTTCGAAGTTATGACCGAGTTTAAGTCGTTTGGTTTTGGCCTGACAAACGCGCACCCAAAATCAATGCAGTTATGACCGTTTGTCAGAATGTAGGGTCTTGTGATGGTATGTATGCGAAGTTTCGTGAGCGTAGGGTAAATACTTTTGAAGTTTTGACCGAGGTTAAGTTAATATGTATGTGAAGTTTCATGTGCGTAGGGCAAATACTTTTCAATTATGACCGAGGTTAAGTTTTTTGGTTAATGCGTGACAAACACATGGACAAAAGCAATACAGTTCTGGCCTTTTGTCAGAATGTAGGTCTTGTGTTTGTTAGTAGGACTGTAACGTTTCACGAGAGTATGGATAATACTTTTAAAGTAATGACCGGTTAAGAATTTTGGTTTAGATATGACAAACTGAATGACAAGGTGATTACTATAGGCCACCCAAAATACTGTGCGGGGCCCTATTTTAGAAGGGAAGTAACTCCGTAAATACTGTTGGCAGGGTTATGGTTCTTGTATTCTCCGATTCCCCTCATAGCCCCCCTATATCAGTATATCGAGTTTCGCTTAATTACCTTTAACACTTTTAGAGATAAAAAGTGTGTCGGACGGACGGATGGACGGACGAATCGGCGATTACACGCTCTCCCTTCGGGGAGCATAAAAATTGGATCAATAACCGCAGCCTTCAGAACGCTCTCTACCAGCGAGTTTCGTTGTTCGTTTAAAGGCAATAAACATTTCGCCTCTTAGTCGGCTGATCATGACACCGCACCAGCGCCTGACAGTAGTAATATCCTAAATGTTGGGATGGAAGACTGCTGCTGTCGTGCACTGGCACACGCCGTGCATACAACGTTAAAGCAACGTCGTTTCGCCTAACATGCGCAACAATTTGCGTTAACGACGGACTGACTGACCGCCCCCGCCCATCGGGGCTTGAAGAAATAGATGGGCTGCGTGATGCTTCCACGCAGAGCTGAGTCCGACCACACACAAGTACTGGTAAACCGCTTAGAGGATCTAAGCCTGCCCAGGCAAAGCGGTGCTAGTCGGACCGTCCATGCTTATAAACCCTATTGGTTTCATTGGACGACAGGGCTCGAGATGTCATTTCATCTCAATGTCGGGTAAAAGTCCCACAAAATTGGAAGCAACGTCTCCAAAATGACCTATACAGTGTTGACGGGGACGTTAAACCTCAAATCAAACAAACAAACAAACAAACGGTCTGACTGCCCCTGACCAAACGGAGCTAACCCTGATCGAGCGCGTCTATCGCTCCGTCTCCGCTATGCCCTCAGTCAACCCTCTTTATACCGACATTCGTTAAAACGACAAACTCGTTATAACGATAATTAAAACGGTACGAATCTTTTGCTCAAAACTAAGCATCGATCTGATCAGCTTGATAGGAAATGAGTGTATAAATTCCATAGCCAAGAAAAATTCTCCGAGATACAAATGTTATAGATATACGTTAGAATCGCCTCGATGAGGCGGTTCTAACGAGTACCCACAACCTATGTCTTAATAAGGAAAATAAGGTTTACCCCCCTACATACCCAAATTTTACGGATAAAAGCCGGGTTTAAGGGAGTCAAAATTATATAGGCGCGTTTTCGCGATGATTTTACGAATTTATAGTAGCGACAGAAGCGTCGCAAATTCTTTCCGTATCGAGAGTTTCGCCTCGACCTCGTTTCGCGTTAAAGTATTTTTGTTCTGGCTACGCCCCCACGATATCCGTATAAATTCCATAGCCGAGAAAGATTCTCCGAGATTCAAATGTTGTAGATATGTCCGGTAAAGGTCTCGCACAACTGGGAGCAACGCCCCCCAAAATGACCTATACGGCGTTGACGGGGACGTTAAACCTAAAATCGAACAAACCAAATTTTTTTTTTCCGGGACGCGGTCCATTCCTAGTTTCTCACATCAAATCGCGCTCTTCCAGCACCTTCCATTGTTTTCCGGTTTTCGAGGCGATAATCGTTTTGCGGGTGAGAGAATTAATTTGCGCCCCATCAATACTATACCGGGTAGTATCTCCCTAAATATTGGGATAGGAGCGCTCGAGCGAACGGGGTAGACCCCGATCACCCCGACCAGATCGGGGACGGCGAACTTCGCCAATCCGCGGGAACATCTTTCGCCTCAAAATTTAGGATACTTACGGCGTAATTACCGTGAGTTACGGCATTCGAACACTCGTCCGATATTTAGGGTAGTTTCGTCATCTAATCGTTTCGCTTACGTTTCACCGGAAGTTATACAAATGCTGCGCATGCGCAGTTAGTGGGGCTAAAGTAATGCCCATACTACTCTAAATTTTGATGTCTTTCATACTCCTGCTCAAAACATAAAATTGTAGGAACTCGTTAGAACCGCCTCGGCGAGGCGGCTCTAATAAGGACCCACAATATATGTTTTGACTAGAAGTAAGAAATATGTTTTGACTAGAAGTAAGAAAAATAATGTATCAATACAAACTGTAAGAAAAAGAAACAACTTACACTGAAAGAAAATATACTCTGCTACTGTAGGGGCTTGTACGATAGCGAAATGATAAGTGTTGCCAGTGCCCCTTGGGTCAAAATTGGCTACGCCAATGGGCCTAGTAGCTACCATAAACTTAAAATGGAAAAAAACTTAAAATTGAAAAAAAAAAAAAATCAAAAGTCTTCTTTCCTGAAACCATAAGGCCCAGAGCTTAGGTATTTAGCATGTAGCAACGTCGAGTAGTCGCCTACATAAATGCTGCCAATCATGCCCCTGGGATCCAAATTGGCCAAATCCTGTGGCACCTTTAACTCCAATAAACTTATAATGGAAAAAAGCTTCAAAATCTTCTGTGAAACCATGAAGTACAGACCTTAGATATTTAGTATATAGCAACATAAAATGGTCGCCTACATAAATCCTGCCAAACATGCCCTTTGGGACAAATTTGGCCACGCTCAAGGGCTCATTAGCTCCTATTGACTTATACTGGAAAAAAGTTCAAACATCTTCTCGGAAACCATAAGGACGAAAGCTTAGGTTTTAAGCTCACCTGACCGAAGGTCATGGTAAGCTTTTGTGACTGTGAGATGTCCCCCGGCGTCGTCGTGCGTCGTCCGTCGTCCGTAAACTTTTCCTGTTAACCCTCTAGAGGCCACAGGTTTAGTTCAATCATGATCAGAATGATTATCATGACAATATCTCGGTAGGGTTTGAATATGGGTCATGTCGGGTCAAAAAGTAGGTCAAAATGTCAAATAATAGAAAAAACCCGGTTAACACTATAGAGGCCACAATTTGAGTCCAATCCTCATCAAACGTGCTCAGAATGAACATCTCGACAAAACCTACGTCAAGTTCGAAAATGGCTTAAAAGTAGGTTAGAAGGTCAAATCATAGAAAAACCTTGTTAACACTCTTGAGGCCACACTTTTGGTCCACTCATCATTAAACTTTCTCAGAATGATCGTCTCGACAATATCTAGGTTATGTTCGAATATGGGTCATGTGCGTCAAAAGTAGGTCAAATCATAGAAAAAACTTTGTTAACACTCTAGAGGCCGCAATTTTACTCTAATCATCATCAACCTTGCTCAGAATGATCATCTTGACAATATCTAGGTCAATTTCGAATATGGATCATGGGGGTCAAAAAGTAGGTCAGTAGGTAAAATCATAGAAAAAACCTTGTTAGCACTCTAGATGCCACAGTTTTTGGTCCAATTATCATCAAACTTGCTCAGAATTGTAATACCTTGGTCAGGTGGGGTATTGTATGAATAGAGTGGTACCTTTTACAAAGGGCCACCCCTTGTCAACATTGTTAGTTAGACTGAGTCTGTTCATCTCCGTCTGGTGCACTAGGACCTGACCCTCAATGTCCACAAGGTGCGCAGATAGTCCCATACAGGCCAGCTCTTTATACAGGGGTTAGAAAGTTCAGGATTAATCCTGATTTCACGATTGAGAGCTTTGGCATGATGCATATAAATTGTCATTTATTATTGTCCATTTGAAGTTTTAACATGTCTTATTTAAATGGTTAGCTACAACTAAGCATGACGCAAATAATCTACATTGATATTGGAAGGGTAAACCCTTTTTAATTTTGATTTCAAGATAACATTAGGGTCACTTCAGGATTCAAATAGCAGATTTTCAGGATTCTGAAATCTGTCAAAGGGATCCACCCCCCCCCCTTCACCTTCATCATGAGGCATTGTTAGTTAGACTGAGCTTGTTCATCTCCGTCTGGTGCACTAGGACCTGACCCTCAATGTCCACAATGTGCCCAGATAGTGACATACAAGTCAGCTCTGTATTGCCAAATGGATGGATACCGCCCCTCCCCACACTTTTCACCATGGATTATTGTTAATTAGTTAGAATGAGCCCGTTCATTTTCGTCTGGTGCACTAGGTCCTGACAGGTGCCCAGATAGTGACATACAAGTCAGCGTTGACTTCTTCCTCAAAAAAGAAAACAATTTTGAAGGAATGTTCCATGAGTGCCACTCTGACAATTTTCCAATCCAGAAAAAAGTATATAACCCTTAAAATGACTTAAGTTCCTAAATAGCTAGATTGATTTTGAAATAATTTCACAGAAATGTTCCTTGGGCCACTGTCAGCCAAAAATTGTTCAAACCGTCCATTCCACTTTATATTACCTGCCATAAGGACCAGCTGAGCGATAAAGGGCCATCATGGCCCTCTTATTTGAATGAAGATGATGTGTATTTTCCTTATTTCTAGTCTAAACATAGATTAAATGTGCTCGTTAGAACAGACTCAATGAGGCGGTTCTAACGTGTACCCACAATCTATGTGTTTGCACCAAAATAAGGAATTGTAATAATTACCCATTAAACCCCGCTTTTCTCTATATAAAGTGGGGATTAGAGGAGCCCTAATTTCATGGACTGATCTGAATTTCGATGGGCGCACGTGTAAATGGCAGGAATATAAAGTGACTGCAAATAGCCATTTTAACGTTTTCTGGCTATTTGCAGTTGACTGCAAATAGCCATTTTAACGTTTTTTGGCTATTTGCAGTTGACTGCAAATAGACTCTTCCTATTTTTTTTCTTGTTTCTACTGCAAGCATAGGTTGTGTGTGGGTGCTCGTTAGAACCGCCTAAATAGAACCGCCTCATTTAGGCGGTTCTGACGAGTACCCACAACCTATGTCTTGGGGCAGAAATAAGAAAAATATCTATACCCCCGTAAACCCCAGTTTTCTCTATATAAATTGGGGTTTATGGGATATTCATTCCACGGACTTTTTTACGTGATGTGTATACATAGAAATATTACCCGAATGTGTTGTAAAAGAGAAAAATAGAGGATATTTGATTTCTTCAGTGTAAGATCGATTTTTATTTCACAAAATGAACATCAAAAGTAGTGTTTTCACGAGTGGCGTAGCCACGAGTGAAAATACAACTTTTGGTGTTCATGAGTGAAATAAAAAATGATCTTACACTTAAAAAAAAATCATATTTTCTGTTTCTTTCATGCTTTAAACTGTAATTTGTAACGCATTTTCAAAGCAACAGCCATCCTTACGGACTTCAAACTTTTTCCAGGGCGATTTCGCGTTGATTTAGAGGTGTTCAGCGTATTAACTGGGTATAATATTGGGTGTAAACTGAAAGTTTGCACCTGAAAAACTACGGAACCCGGGAAGGGACATGATTTTTTTTTATTATTATGTTGTGCGAACAAGATAATATCTTGAGCGGACAAGATATTATCTTGTGCGGACAACATAATATCTTGTTTGCACAACATATTATCTTGTGTGCACAAGATATTAAGTTGTGCGAACAAGATATTTATCTTGTTCGCACAACTTAATATCTTGTCCGCACAAGATAATATGTTGTGCGAACCAGATAATATCTTGTCCGCACAAGATAATATCTTGTTCGCACAACTTCCCAAGCTCTATGTTGTGCAAAGAAGATAATATGTTGTGCGAACAAGATAATATCTTGTCTGCACAAGATATTAAATTGTGCAAACAACATATTATCTTGTCCGCACAAGATAATATGCTGTCCGCACAACATAAATTATGTTGTCCGCACAAGATAATATCTTGTCCGCACAACATATTATCTTGTTCGTACAACTTAATATCTTGTTCGCACAACATATTATAAAAAAAAATATGTCTCTCCCCGGGTTCCGTAAAAACTGCTTAGAATGTTACTTTTTTAACTGGTTTGTTTGAAATTTGTATTCAAATAATTTCCGCAGTTGCTACGCTCGTCTGGCGTCTCGTGCTTTATTTACGTTGCATAGGCTAAAGTGACGTCATCAACATCCGAAAGACGTGAAAACGTGCGTGACATAATTTCCGACACTATTCATGACGTTTAGCTAATTGACATCCGAAGAAATAATGTGCAATTTTTCGAAGAGACATCGAATTCACAAACAGTGAAAATAAAAATCATATTGTCACTGTTTCAAACAGTGACAATATCGATTTCACTGTGAAATATCTTTATGTCACTGAAAAGCATGTAAGAAATATCCTTTCTGTCAGCTTTCATGACAGCTTAGCCCATTCAAAAGATGCATATTCTTGAACATCACGAAAACGCGCCTATATAATTTTGACCCCTTCGAACCCCAATTTTATATAGTAAAACTGGGGTTTGTAGGGGTAAACCTTATTTTTCTAATTTCTGCTCTAAGATATATAGTGTGGGTACTCGTTAGAACCGCCTCATCGAGGCGGTTCTAACGAGTACCAACACCTTATATTTTTTAGCAGAAATAAGAAAATTATCACAATTTTATATCTTAAAATTTTCATTTTTTCGGCGATAAAAGGTTACAATGTATTGGTATAGGCGTGTTTTCACAATGAGGAAACAAAATGACTTCTCAAACTCCAGATTATACTCCTCTGCACACAATAATCGCACCTCCCACTGGATTCATGGTGTTATGCAACGCTACGTCAACGCCGATGCTTTGTCTCTTTGATTTGATAATAGGTTTAACGTCCACGTCAACACTGTAAAGGTCATTTTGGAGACGTTGCTTCCGATTTTGTGGGACTTTTACCCGACATTGAGATGAAATAACATCTCTAACCCTGCCGGCCAATGGAACCAATAGCGTTTATTGGTCCCACATGGTCTCGCGCCGCTTTGCCTGGCCAAGTTTAGATCCTCTAAGCGGTTTACCAGTACTCGTGTGCGGGTCGGTTTTAGCTCTGCGTGGAAGCATCATGCAGCCCACCTATTTCTTCAAGCCCCGATGGGCGGGGGCCACAACGCTGATGCAATTTCATGAGTACTCAGCATACTCTCCGTCCTTACATTGATTCTGAAATTAATCATAAACGCCATTTCTTCAAAATATCCTTCATTAATAAGGGTATGGATTTTACAGATTTGCCCAGTATCTTCCGTGATAGCTCGGTGCTTTCTTCCATTCCTGCTTATTTTCAAAATACTGAAACACCTATAATTTGCTATAAATATAACAAACCTGTTAGATCTATCATTTTTAATTTCAATAAACTTGTTTCAGACCTTGATATTGATACTAATACTCCTGATTCATGTGATTGTAAAAACTCAGTGTATTGCTAGCCTACTGCTGGTCATGTAATTACTGGCAATTTGAAAATTATTCCTGATTCTAGGATAAGGAATATAATTTCTAAAGGACCGAAATATCGGCTTCCTTCTAAAATTGATTTCAGTAAATGTAGAGATGAAATCGCTGCTTCCTTGTTTGTTTGTTTGATTTGAGATTTAACGTCCCCGTCAACACTGTAAAGGTCATTTTGGAGACGTTGCTTCCAATTTTGTGGGACTTTTACCCGACACTGAGATGAAATGACATCTCAAGCCCTGTCGCCCAATGAAACCAATAGGGTTTATTAGCATGGACGGTCCGCCTCGCACCGCGGTTCCTGGACAGGCTTAGATCCTCTAAGCCGTTTACCAGTACTAGTGTGCGGGCCGGATTCAGCTCTGCGTGGAAGCATCATGCAGCCCATATATTTCTTCAAGCCCCTATGGCGCTGCTTCCTTGAATGAATTCGGTAATCGATGGTGTAAGCGAGAGTATGTTGAGCATAAAGCCCTTAAGGACGACTGGAAACTTAGCATTTTAAAACTAGTAAATAAACGCATTTCTTTCTATTCTCAAAATACAAACTTATTACCGCCTAAGCCTAAGACGTCTTTACGTCATCTCAAACTAGGTATTCAAGAATTTCATAAGAAGTTTGCTTTGGCCCCTGCAGACAAGGCCGCTAGCAACGTCGTCGTTGTGTGACGGCTCCACTATGTTAACACGCATAAGCAGGAGCTTGGTGGTACTAAGGCATATGAACTTCAGCCTTTAGCTGCTGAAGAGAGAACTATAGTAGATAAACATATTTGTCATTCAGCCGCCAAGTTTGCTGTGTGTGTTACCGAAGGCAAAGACAAGCTTCCTACGCTATACTGGTTACCAAACCTTCATAAAAGACCTTACAAAGCACGGTTGGTTGCAAATTCTAGCTCTTGCACTACCACTGAACTTTCTAAATTATTAACTTCTTGTCTTACTGCTATTAAAACGCATGTGATTAAATATTGTTATAAAATCTTTGAAAGATCAGGAAGAAATCTGTTTTGGTCTATAAAAAAACGAATGAGGTTTTAAAATAAATTGAAATGAATGAAATCCAGACATTTTTGTGCTTCAAGTCTGTCTACTTACGATTTTTCCACTCTTTATACTACACTTCCTCATAATCTTATAAAAGAAAAGCTTAATGATTTAATTGAATGGGCTTTTCACCGATAAGATTCTCTCTATCTTGCATGTAATGTCAGAAATGCACGTTCCACTTCTAAAGAGCATAAGAATTATACACTTTGGTCATGTCAAAAAGTGTGTGATGCCCTCACCTTTCTACTTGACAATATTTATATTAGATTCGGTACTAAGTTATTTAGACAAATTGTGGGTATTCCGATGGGTACGAATTGCGCACCTCTTGTGGCTGATCTGTTCTTGTATTGTTATGCAAGAGACTTCATGCTGTCGCTTTCCATTGATAACCAATCTGAAATAGTTGAAGCTTTTAACTCCACTTCTAGATATTTAGATGATTTATTAAATATTGATAATACCTATTTCGATGGTTTGATCAGTCAGATTTACCCCCAAGAACTTCAGTTAAATAAAGCAAATTCTTCTGATACCTAGGCCCCGTTTTTTGGATTTACATCTATCTATTGTAGATGGGTTTGTTTCGTGCAAAATTCATGATAAACGCGATGACTTTGATTTTGAGATTGTAAATTTTCCTTTTTTGGATGGTGATGTTCCTCGTGCGCCATCCTATGGCGTTTATATTTCGCAGTTAATTCGATTTGCTAGAGTGAATAGTCATGTAACTGACTTCAACACTCGTAATAAATTATTGACGGCTAAATTTCTTAATCAGGGTTATCGGTACCATAAACTACGCAAAGCCTTTTCAAAATTTTATAGACGCCATTCTGATTTAATTTCAAAATTCAATATTGGACTTAAATCTCTTCTGCAACAAGGTCTATCGGAACCCGAATTTTATGGTGACTTAGTATATAAATTCAGAACAATATATAACCGCAATGACTTCAGCACCAAATTTCGTAAAATCATTCTTCGATATAAAAAGATTGGGTACAACATGAATGTTATACGACAGACTGAATGCATGGTAATTAACCCAATCACGGTTGGCAACTTTGCTTCCCTCTTTAATTGCACGCCGGTGGGTCAGGCCTCAGATTCTATGACGGTTCCAACGTAAAGGCTTATTGAGAATTAGAGAGATCTAATTCAAGGTAATGTTGGTTGGTGCCTGATGCTCTGTCTCTGGTCGGGCCCATCGGAGTCTAACTGTTGGTTTTCTTTTGCTCCAGCATTTCAGTGGTTTCTTGCTGTCGAGTCCTCACCGTTGTCTCACCTCTGTGGTTCTTTGATTATTTGTGTTCACGGAGATGTTGCACTGATGAGTTAGGAGGCCTTCATGCGGACTGAACAAATTATTTGTCTAAATCGCGACAGAAGTAAGGGAGAGGATTGTGGCCATGTAAAATCGATTTAAGCCCCCTAGTGGAAATCTTTCCACTGACCGTTCCAAGGCGGTTCTTCTGTGGCGGTTTATTTATGTTGTTGTTTGTTACTGACTGTGTGTATCACTTGTGTCTGTTTATTTTGGATGGCCATATGGCCATTTTGTGGAAAAGTGACTGTCCTTATGGCCTTCCTTTGTTTAGGTTTCCATTATGGTCTGGTCGCTTCGTGTTTGTGTTTCTTTCCCTTTGGTGCCTTTGATGGGTGGAGTAGTTAATTGTATCGATTCCTGATCATTGTTTTACTTCTACTTTGATACTCGTAGCATGTACGTCGTATGACTGTCGGGTTAAAATTATTTTCATTTGGATAGCATGCATGCAGTGCAAGGCTCTTTATATGGATTGTTCTTATAAAAATGGTTATACTTTTCTTATTCCTGCTTCAAACGTAGGGCCCACGCCCATAGGGGCTTGAAGAAATAGATGGGCTGCATGATGCTTCCACGGAGAGCTGAAACCGACAACACATGAGTACTGGTAACATGCTTAAAGGATCTAAGCTTGCACAGGCATTGCGGTGCGATTCGGACCGTCCATGATTATAAACCCTGTTAGTTTCATTGGGCGACAGGGCTTGAGATGTCGTTTCATCTCAATGTCGGGTGAAAGTCAAACAAAATAGGAAGCAACGTCTATAAAATGACCTATAGTGTTGACGTGGACGTTAAACCTCTAATCCAACAAACAAACATAAGCTTCATACGTAAACAGTTGGTACTCGTTAGAACCGCCTCATTGAGGCGGTTCTAAAGAGTACTGAAAGTCTATAAGGCACTTATGTATATCCCGGTAAACTCACTTTTGCCCACATAAAGGGAAGTTCAGGGGAGTATTCATTTATCTTTACAGGAACTATTTAAAAGGATTTCTGAGCAATTCACTGCCATGTTCAGAAGGCGTGCATTCCTCCATTGGTATACTGGCGAGGGTATGGATGAGATGGAGTTCACCGAGGCTGAGTCGAACATGAACGACCTGGTGTCAGAGTACCAACAGTACCAGGATGCAACTGTGGAGGAGGACAACGAATTTGAAGAAGAGGGAGAAGAAGAAGGAGAAGAGTTGCAAAATTAGGATAACTTTTCTTTGAAGTATATTAACAATTTTTAATCCGATTTTATTGGCGAAGACGTTCAAAGAATTTGAATAGAAAAGTTTTAACATAGTTTTCTCACGGCCGGTGTCATGACGAATTCTACCACAGTAGAACTTCGATGGCTCGAACATCGATGGCTCGTTAATCATGGATGGGTCGAACCCATTCTTGAGCCCCTTCTACATAACAAATAGTGGGGGATAAATAAGGAGATTTTAGTCTTTTATCTTGCAAATGTATGCTGTGTACACACAGCATACATAATCATTATAGAACACCGAAAAAAATGTCTAAAAGTATCTCGTTATGCCTCCTGGCAGTAACCTCAGTGGCTCGAACTACCCCTCTCTCGAACAGATTTTCGGGGTCCCAAAGGTGTTCGAGCCATTGAAGTTCGACTGTATATGTATAGTAGTCGCCGATAAGATTGACTAGGTCGAGCCATACGGGTGTTGACAATATATGTCACCTGTCTTAAGCTGCTCTCTGTAACAAGTATTTGTAAATTATGTGATGTATTTTGTGTTTGCATCACTACGGAGTAAAACGTGACAGCACTTTTAATTTTTGACTAGTCCGTGTTTTAGGTATGTCGCCTTCAGTTGGGAGTTTACATTGGGCGATATAGTTTTACTGAGATTCATACTGCATCATACTGACCACTTGGCCACGAATTTTACATATTGCATTATCAAAAATCTCATTTTTAATTCTAATGTCACGTGAAAAAAGAAATCCGAAACCTGCTACCCCTTAAACAAGGAATAGTCTTGTCACGCTTGAACGTTGAACTCTCAAAGGTCGTTGATAAACTATACACTCTGAAAATGAATGGTAAATAGGCGATACCATTTTTCATGTTAAAGGCAAAACAGATAATGAATACTGTCGTCTGAAGATAAGTTGACAAGGACGTAAAAGAGTAAACCATCACATGTAGGTTTGACAGGTTGTACCGTTATCAGTATCACACCCTTCATTGGTTGGCAAGATAGATTGTACCGTTATAATTATCGTAACCGAAGCGTCGTTACCTTTTGACAACAGTGGACAGTGCTTAACAACAAAAACATTCGCTGACGTCACTTTCAACTTATCCTCCGACAACAGTACCGCTATGCTAGTTTGTTTGACGTGCTGGATGATGTATATTAGCCTTGTCGCGAGAAACCTGTCTTCGGGTATATGTGACCATATATGTCTATACACCTACCTGCTCAGTGTCAGGAGCATTTCGGATGCATACATTGTGGGTTGCTGTAGACATACTATTTAGTAATGCCAGTACCCAAGCACCGAAAGACAAATGCCGTGGTTACTTGTCAGCTGGTCTGTACCTTTGTTACTAAATAACGGTGTTCAAACTCCTACAGAACAGCAACTACGGCAAGCAGCATTACCTATAAACTGGAAGAGTCCATTTTGAGGTGACAGCCCCATAGTGTTCAAAAGAGTGATTTTGGCACTATTTTTGGAATTAATGCATACGACTTAATCACCACCAAGAGACGCCGTGAGAAAATATAGTCCCATATTCGAAACAGTTTCAAAAGTTCCTCATAAAATCAAACAGTCGATGGAAATAAATATTATAAATTGAGTGTTTTATAAATTTATCCATAACGTTTACCGTGCCAGGGATTCACTGAGGGGTACTCCATGTAAAACAAAATGTGAATTAAAACGATGAAGACTAATACGCCGTTCAGCGTCTTTTTATAGATCATTATTAATTGATTATCCTATATTACACAAAGTCAACCAATATTCAAAAATCATAAATAATGTTTTTAATTGCGTCAATTAATAAAATTGTCATTAATCAAGTAATTTCGTATTGGCCCAGTTACAGGTCCACGTCAGCTTTATTGGCCTCGGCCTTCGGCCTCGTGCCAATACAGCAGACCTCGGACCTGTAACTGGGCCAATACGAAATTAGTTGATTAATAACATTATAGTAAAAATTAGCCCACTTTACAGCTCATTCTGTACCGTAAATCTTAAAACTGGCAACTGGCAAACAGTGCAGGCACAGATCAGACACCTCAGAACGCGGAGTCCCACCAGGGTATACACGGCACGGAAAGGTTCAGCCATTTTCCAGATAAATTTTGAAGAATTTGGAAGACCCCACAACCGGACACCCCTACATTTTGAAATGGACTCGTTTCATACTGATATAAGGTTGATGATTCCATTCAGTACAAATTGGGTTACCGCAGTGTGGGTCGATTATGTAATTCTTTGTGTCATTAACCCATTTAAGACCATTGGAATCTCCAATTAATACGCAAGTTTGAAGTAGTCCTTGTTCAAATGTATGGGAGTCAGGTTTGTATTGTTAGCAGTAAATTTTGCAAAACTTGTATGTACTTTCAGCAAATAGTTTAGACACAGATGAGACGCAAAGTGTTGTGGCATCTGATGTGGGTCTCCAATGTTTGCAAATGTCCCCACTAAAGGCTGCTAGGCATATATGGGTTCATGGGGGTGTTAAATCAATAACGAAGAATAAAGTCATTTTGTTTTCAGAGAACTAATGGTTAAGTTGGTGTTAGCGCCCCAGGCATGTGAACGGCCTCTGTAGCTCAGTCAGATGCACGACTGGATCATGAACAGGAGCACGCGGTTTCGATACCTGCCGGGGTCAGCAACATGCTTTCCTGAAGATTGATCATGAAATCTTTTCCACGGTGATTATCTGCCTTTCGCTGTTTCAGGAGAGGCAGTTGGCAGTTTCTGGTGAAAGAATGTGCACTGTACTGGTTTACCGCTTACATAGGAAAAGTGTGGCTTGGTAAACTGACCAGGTCAAAAAATGGCCTTAAACGTTCTGACTTGGTCGTTACCCTCCAATGTAAATTTATTCAACTTTAATTGAATACTTGCTAGTAACGATTAAGAAATATATGGGTTTTTTTTTCGAAAATTGAAAATAATTAAAAGACACACGATGTTGCGAGATGGAATGGGAAACCTCTCTGGTGCTTATGCACATCTAAATTAATTTAGTAGGTATATGGCAAGGCGGTGCGAGTGAAATATTTTAGGTGAAATACGCTAGGCAAAATATGCTGATCCATGCACAAGTCATGCACATATCATACGATGTATGCATGAGTGGTGGGTGGAGATTTTTTTACCATACAGTTAGCCGCTATAAGGCTGATTTCTATAAAATTTGCCTAAAAGTCGCCAACCGCCAAATTGTGCCATATATAATTTTCATGACATCACGATGTTGTGGGTGTTTGTACAGACGGGAGTTATAGCATTGATTTATGGGGAAGTTTCATCATTTTTTCCCTAAGGGGAATACTATTTTAACGTAAATCAATTATCTACCCGATTTTGCTATATGGCTATGATTGTGGATGGTATCTTCACTTTGCCACGGTCTTAGCGAGCTAGAACGAGTATGCATGTTTTTCCGGTAGTATTCTTAGATATCAAAACCCTGAAAAACGAACATTTTTCAGCAGAAGGTCAAGTGCAAACAGGTGAAAACAACATCGTGGCGGGACAGAGAATAAATATAGAACGGTATGTTAAATCTATGTTTAATATTGTTTTTTGTATGAACATGCTTGTAGGTTTGGGAGGGGTTTACTTCTAGTATACCCCAACTTTCTGAAGCCTATTCTGGATTCACTTTTGAAGCCTCTGTGGTGTAGTGATTAGGCTACTAGCTTTGCCAGCTAGAGGTTGCAGGATCGATCCCAGGCTTCTCCAGAAGTAGAATGCGTCTTTTAAGCGAGGTCCTGTCTCATTCTGACCCTAGATGTTGGTGAGACGTAAAGTTTGGACACCTGCTCATTCTAGATTCATTAAGGCTTTTATAGACCCCTTTTGTAGAATATAATTAATAAACGTCGGGTCACTTGTTCGATCCATAGCTTTTGCCTAGCAGTCGTTAGAAAACCTCGGTCCCGTCTCTATATGATATAAGGTGTAGAGGGCACGTAAAATTAAGACGGGTTTAACCATATCTTCATCATCAGGGCAAAATCTTACAAGAGCCTGTCGGGTTATCTGTGATGATGAACCGGGATTAATTTGATTTCACAAGCCTGTTCATGTTGAGTAGAATAATTTTGTTCAAGAAGAATTACGAGTTCCTTTTGTAATGATGGCGTTTTTGTTTGAGAACTCGGTTTGTACATGTATGTTCATAAAAAGAACGTGATAATGATAAGTGAGAGTATTTGGTCGCCACACGTCATCAGCGTCACGAAGACGGTTATGACGTGGCGCCTACCAAATACGGAAAGAATTTACGACAACTAGTGTTGATACTTATGAGACACAAACAAATGTTGTGGAGAATAGATGAAAATCTTCCTGTTGTTAGTTTCTAGCTGTTGTTAATGTAATTAATTTGTGAATAGCTATATTTGTGAGCCGTGTCGCGGAGGATATGAAATAGAGTTTGTTATGTTTCCTGTAATTGGCGGGTGAAAAGCGTGGTCTGTTCAATTACCTCTTACCTGTGCTAATGTAGTGAACACGAATTTGATGAGTATTATGCTCAGTAGTAGTGAGCATTTATTACTTTCTATAGTGCTCAGTAAGAAAAAATAAACTTTGAGTATTCTTGTGTCAAGCGCTGGGTGCTGATAATTTGATGCACAGTCAAGTTGAGTTCTGCTGTGCAGTTATTTGTCGCATGCACTGATCAGCCTGTGTGTCTGGTCATGCGCAATAACGGTATATGCATGAACATATTCTTACTTCTCCTGGAGGGGGATCATGATATAGAATGTACGTTTCGAGAACTTTATCTAAGTCGAATATCGTAATTTGCAGGCACAACGATGCGTGGTGACCTGCTGCTCCCTGCAAGATAGTAGCAGTTCTGTAACGACGCCGTCGGTTTCGTGTCCAGCAAGGGCGGACAAAACCTAAACAGACCGTCGAGGCCATATTAAACAGGTCGTGGGAAACAACCTGGAGTCTATTGAAACGAAGAAGTTACCGGAACTTCAAGTTCGAATTATTCAATCGCTAATAATATAAATCAACTTGTGGTCGACAATAAGGTCGATAAACTAGTCGACAGCAGCGCGCGAGAGGGGGTTCACCCTAAGTGAACTTATAATATGGCCAGTCGCATTTTTGTGCTGTGTCTTATTTTGTTGTTGTTTTTGTAATTTGCTTCTGTAGACATTCACGTCATCCCGGTCCGAGCACAGAACATTGTTTTGCTTTCGGGGCGGACGTCATGAGTGGGCTATAGAAGTAAATAAATGTGATGTTTTGTGTTGGTATTGTTGTATATAGATACTGTAAATAATTCATGTCATTCATATGATATCTTTCTTGTGCCTTACCCCGCAGCTGCCCGTACACCTGCCAGGGTTCCCGCTCGGTTGTCTTGTCAGCATGGGGGTTTGCGGGGCGCCGTAAACCCTCATGTAACACACAAACAAGAGTGAATAAATGGGGCCCATATAAAAGATTTACTCTCATTGCCTTGATTTATGTTTACAACGGTTCTAAATTATCTTTGAATCTTTTATATGAACCCCGCCAAGCGAATTTGTGTTTTCGAGCATTCCGTCATGACAAGTTTTAACTGCGCATACCCAGCCATTCAGAGAGGCCAGGGATATGGCTTTCTGTCTGAAGGTTCCTCTTAGTTCACTGCTTGTATGAGCGAGCAGGGAAGGTTCTGGCGAGACTGTGCGGATGCGCAGGCTCGCCTGAACCTTCGCTGCTCGCATAGGCGATAAGTACCAAAATCGCTTGACGGGGTCCATATATTGTAGGCTACTGGTGTCAGAGGATAAGTTGAAAGTGACGTCAGCGAATGTTTTTGTTGTTTCAGCATTGAACATTGTTGTAAAAGGATGACGATGCTTCGGTTGTGATAATTATAACCGTACAAACTGTCTTGCCAACCAATGATGTGTATGATAATGATGACGGTACAACCTGTCAAACCTACCTGTGGTGGTATTATATTTAACGTCACTGTCTACTTATCCACCGACAACAGTAGGAGCCATATACTTTTGTCCGAGGTTTGTAAACATAGACGTAAAAGATAATTACCACCACAGGCAGGTTTGTCAGGTTGTAACGTTATCATTATCATACCCATCGTTGGTTGGCATGACGGATTATACAGTTATAATTGTCATTAATGAAGCGTCGTCACCCTTTGGCAACAGTGGGCAATGCTCAACAACAAAAACATTCGTTGACGTCACTTTCAACTTATCCTCTGACACTAGTATTTGCATAATGCTGAATAAATGAATTTGTATTGTATTATATATGTCAAATTCGCTGAGTCCACCAGAAGATTCGGTAGAGTGCCTTTCGCATGTTTTCTGCAAGCGGACCAAATGACCATACACGCCACAACTTTGTTTGTGTTACAGTTGAATTCACACAATCGGGTGATTTGTTTTACCTTTTTGTAAATAGAGCAATTGAAAGGCAGGTTCAAACGATAGCTCCATCTAGTCAATCTATGCCTTGAAAACGCAACTTTACTAAATATATACATGTGCCCAGCTTGACTATGATATATACTACACCGACGTCTTAGATTTGTAGTGTAATGACAGTTTTGAGATAAGAAATATAGCTTTGAAGATTGTCGTTGCAAGCAAAACAAAACAAAAGGCTACAGGCAGAAAATAGGAGTCACTGTTTTTCATAAGCAGTACTTTAGCGTGCAATAGTGATTAGCCCCTCTTGAAGTAAGCAATGCGTTCCTAGCTAAACTAACCGGCTAGATATCAGCTGAATAGTGCTGGCCTTTAATCTCCAAACCAGACCAAATTGACTTCATAGTTTTTAAATGAACAGACCAAAATCAGGCATTTTGATTTTGTAGCTTTGTTTCATATCGCTGTGACCGTGGCTTTCTGTCACTAAAACGAGGTCAGTGACACAATGGTCACAACAGTATAAAATAATCATGCCTGATTTTGGGTCAGTTCAATTACTGGTTTAACGACGGGCCTCCGTGGTCTACAGGATATGAGCGCTGAATCTTAATCATTAGGTCTCTCATCGCTGTTGTTCGAGCCCCGCTCGGATCACATGCGAGACGCCAACTTCTTCAATGGAAGGTCAGGTGATTTTTCTCCGGGTACTTTGGTGTTCGCCCACATCTGATTAATGGTCGGATCGAAATAAGTGAAAGAATATTGGAAAGGCCTTGGAACCAAAATAAAAAAATAAAAGTAGGTTAAAAATAGAATTAAACCCCTTTAGATTGTCACTGCATACTACAAAGCTGTTTGTGTAGTTTTCCGGCTTCCAGTTATGCGTTCTTTCTTTCAAAAGGTAAACATACGGTAATTATTTTTTTTTCTCAGACACTTTACCCAAGTAAGGAATTCGTGCCATCTTAGGATAATACACTCGTTTAACATGACGAAAAATAACTAAAATATTGTTACTGTTGGCGAGGAAGTTTCGTTATATTTTTCCTATTTTCGCTTCAAAGATAGGTTGTTCGTGCTCATTAGAACTGCCTCATTGAGGGAACATTAAGGATATTCATTGCGATAACACACCCGTGTGACATACTGCTATCTTTCATATCTCCAAAATATTGTTTTTTTGTGTGTTTTCTTTTCCTGATGATTTTTTTTTATTTTTCTTATTTAAACTGAAAACATACGATGAGGGTCTCGTTAGAACCGCCTCATCGAGGCGGTTCTAACGAGTACCCACAACCTATGTTTTGGAGAAGAAATAAAACAATGATGTATACCCCTCGTCGAGGTGGTTCTAACGAGTACCCACAACCTATGTTTTGAAGCAGAAATAAGAAAAATGATGTATACCCCTGAAAACCACAGTTTCTTTATATAAATCGGGATGTACTAGGCTGTTCGTCACACGGACTTGTTAATGTGATGGAATATTCGTTTACAATGAAGTTGCGTGGTATTTAGACGGCGTTTGTAAAATCCATATTAACTCACTATTAGGGACTTCTTACGACTTTTTCAGCGCCTTCGTCCATCAGGGCATGGTGCTTCCACGCAGACCGAACTTGAGTACTGGTAAACTTATAAGGTATAAACATGTCCAGGAAAATTGGTGCGAGTCAGACCGCTCTTTCAACCCTAGCGGTTTCTATGGGCGGTAGGGCTAGAGATGTCATTTAATATCAATGTCGGGTAAATGTCCGAAAAATCGGAAGCAAAGTCTCAACGGGGATGAAAACTTCAACACAAATAAACAAACAAATAACCTTTTCAAGATTATTTTAGTTATTTTGAGTCGATTGAGGTCATTAGAGTTGGGCAAAAACCTGTGTTGCCGGAGAAAAACCACCTGACATTCCAGCGAAAAACTAGGCTCGAACCCAATGCGGTGAATGACCTAGTGTTGAGAAACGGTGATTTATGCTCCTATTCCACACAGACCACAAATACCACGAATCGCCAAACATTGATAAAATTACGAAAACACGCCTATACAATTATATTGTAAACTTTACCGCAAAAAAACGAACATTTTAAGACGAAAATTTGTGATATTTTTCTAATTTCTGCTCAAACGCGTTATAACGACATAATTTGTTCCATTACGAGAACACACCTATACAAATGCATTGTAAATTTAACGCCAAAAAAGAAGATTTCAAGATGAAAAATTGTGATATATTTCTTATTGCTGCTCAAAATATAGATTGTGGTACACATTATAACCGCCTCACCGAGGCGGTTCTAATGAGTACCCATAATCTATATTTTAGAGCAGAAATAAGAAAAATAAGGTTTACCCCTGCAAACCCCAGTTTTACTATATAAAAGTGGGGTTCGATGGGGTAAAGATTCTATAGGCGTGTTTCCGTGATGAAATTTTTGGATTCGTAGCTGAATCGTAATCAATTCGTTAAGTTCTTAACCGAATCGTATAAATTCGGGGTCAGTTTTTGCAATTCTTGAGCAATTGGAAACTCGTGGCAAAAGTTTTGAGATGTTCAAAATTTTGGTCAAGAACTCCCGATTAAAAAAAATCGTTAATTCGTGACAAATTCGTAGTGCATTCTTAGACATCGTAGCTGAATCGATTCTGAGGCATTCGTAGATATGCTTAACTCATTCGGGGATTCGTGAATTTGTAACTTGACCACGAATCGGCTACGAATCTGTCACGAATCCCACGAATACATGACGAAGCAGTTAAGAAGCAAGTTAGAAAAAGGGTGAACAACATCCCTCGAATTGTCAAGAGTATTTATTCTTACAGGATTCGTACATGCATTCGTCGTATTCTTAACTCGGCGTATTCTTAACTGAATCGTAACTGATTCCTAAGGTTTGTGTAGTATTTCCCAATAGAATCTTGTAAATAGTTGTGAATTCTTTACAATATTCGTGCGATTTCACCCGAATCGCGTCGAATCTCACGAATATTCTTAGCACCATCGTATCTGTATCGTAGAGCGTCACGAACTGGACCAGAAAAAAATCTAAATTTCACAATTTCTAAAATTCATCAATTGTCGGCGGTTCGTGGGATTCGTTTGTCTGTGTGGAATAGGGGCATCACCCACAATGCCATAGTGACCCGTTCACTATTAAGATTTTTCGTTTTGGTTTTCCGGCCGGCCCTTTCAAGATCATTTCACTTATACCGAGCCGATCGTTAATCAGAGTGTGTCAAAATCGGAGTTCCCGCGAAAAAAAAACACCTTACCTTTCGTTGTAGAAATTGGCGTCTCACTCACTATTAGGGAGTTAGATAGATTATATACATGCAGATACTTTTATACAAAAATTTTATTATCAGAAAACATTTACAACAATTCAATAAATAATTTGTGAAAAAATACAGAACTGTTTTCTTGACACTCTCAGTCTTGTGTACACTCTCAGCACCGGTTGGAAAGGGAACTCTGAAAGTACACAGATGATATTAATAGATGAACACCCATTACGTTAGCACATCCATGTGATATACAGTGTAACCTCCATTAAACAGCCATCCCGGGAAAACTCCAAAACTGGCTGTTTAAGGGAGTGGCTGTTCAACAGAGGGAAATGTCTGGGATGATGTGTTGATTGATATAGCCATACATAAAATGGTGATTACTGAAGACAGCTCAACATGGATGTGCTAAAAGAAAAATAAATGATGTAGAAGTGTCATCTGAAACATGTTCATCATTAAGGTTTCTTTTCAGTTGCTTACAATACAGACATCACAATGATAATTGAAAAATAAATTTTGAAATAAATAAAGAAATTCCTATTTTTACATCCGATTTTTTTTTGCTATCGAGTTAACTCTGGCTGTTTGTTATAGGAAATTTAGATTTGGTAAAGTGGCTGTTGGCAAGAGGAGAGAGGTGGCGGTTAGGCAGAGGTAAAATATATAGTAAATGCTATGGGAGGAATTATTGTGGCTGCTGAAATGAGGGGACTGCTAAACAGAGGTGACCATTAGTGGAGGTTTTTGCAGTTGTATATATTTCAACCCTATAAAAAGGCATTTTTTTTCTGATGGAAATTTGTGATATTTTCCTTATTTATACTCTAAACATAGGTTTTGGGTGCTCGTTAGAAATGTCTCATTGGGACGGTCCTAAAGACTATCCACAACCTATTTCTTGGAGCAGAAATAAGAAAAATAATGCTTACCCCTGTATACCCTAGTTTTCTCTATATAAAGTAGGGTTGGGGTGTCGTTATTTCACGCACTTGTTCACGTGATGAAAAATATTCCATCTTGTGTGTTGAAAACATCAGAATTTTCACTTTTTTTGGTATTTATTGAAAAAAGTGAATTTTCTTTTTTATTTTATACGTGACTTTGGCGATATACTGTAATTAAACAGCTGTTCGTACAATGCTTCACACTCGTGAAAATTTCTGGTGTTTTTAACACACTCGATGAAATATGTTTTCAACACATTCGACTGTTTGAGTTTTACGTCCCACCAACAACTAAGGTCATACGGAGACGGGACCTCGGTTTAAAGACTACACCACAGAGGCTTCTATTCAACACATTCAGAAGCCTCCGTGGTGCAGTGGTTATGCTACTTGCCTTGTAAACCAGGGATCGCAGGATCGATCCCGGGCTTCTCCAGACTTTCGGATGAGTCTTTAAACCGAGGTCCCGTCTCCGTATCACCTTAGCTGTTGGTGCGACGTAAAACTAAAACTCACTCACTCACTCACTATTCAACACATTCGAAGATATATTTGTATTTATCTAAATAAGATGTTTTTATTATTTTTTTATTTTATTATATACGAAAAACATACCAAAAAGTTAGTCATGGCCACTACTGTGAAAACAATAAGCATAGGTAATGTTATTTTTCAGTGTGACAATATCATTTATTTTCACAGTGTGCAAATATCTCTTTTTGCATTGATTACACTGCGGGCTCCCCGCCCATTGGGGCTTGAAGAAACAGATGGGCTGCATGATGCTTCCACGCAGAGCTGAAATCCGACCGCACACTCGTACTGGTAAACCGCTTAGAGGATCTAAGCTCGCCCAGGCAAAGTGGTGCGAGTTGGACCGTGCATGCTTATAAACCATATTCGTTTCAATGGGCGACAGGGCTTGAGATGTCATTTCATTTCAATGTCGGGTAAAAGTCTCACAAAATTGGAAGCAATGTCTCCAAAATGACATATACAGTGTTGATGGGAACGTCAAACCTCAAATCAAACAAACAAACCAAAATTGATTACACTGCTAAGAATAAAATAAATTATTCCAATATCAGTTGAAGTATGAACAATAAAATGTTGTTATATTCACTGGATATTATTAAGTGGGTAGGCTGTGATCAGCCTTTCACTGTTCAACATATCTTAATTGACTGTGTTGACTTTTCACCGTCGCGTAACTTATATTTCAAAGCTAACACTTTGCAAAAATTGTTTCAAGATGTGCCTTTTGATATTGAAAGAAATTGGACTTTTTCGTAGGATTTATCTGTTTCAGATTTTCATAGATTATCATTTCGACTTTTTACTTTTAATATCCTTATAATTCTTCATACCGTTTTATCATTAACCGATTGACGCTTATGACCCACAAAGAAGGTTGACGCGTCGTTAACCACGAAATCATCATCATTATCACGTGGAAAAGCCGTGTAATGAACACTGCTATTAACCCCACTTTATATGGAGAAAAACTGGGATTTACGGGGGTATACATTATTATTTCTGCTCCAAGACAGGTGTGGGGTACTCGTTAGAACCGCCTCAATGAAGCGGTTCTAACAAGCAGTCACAACCTATGTTTTCAGTATAAATAAGAAACAAGAGAGCCCAGAGGGTCCTGATTCGCCATCTGAATGTCACCGTCTCTAGCACATTCTATTTTTAGCTCTGGTGGCCATCTTGTTGATCAAAGTGGAACGATCTTAGCAATTTTGGTAGAGTGTCACCTAGGCAACATTCCTTTGAAGTTTGAATCAACCAAGGGTCAACCAAGGGTTTAGGAAGAGTTCGCATTTGAAGCAAATTTACAATGTTTTTCTATTTTTAGCTGTGGTGGCCATATTATTCATCGGAGCGACACAATTTTAGCTATTTTGGTAGAGCGGTTCTTCTGTGGCGCTTTATTTATGTTGTTGTTTGTTACTTACTGTGTGTATCACTTGTGTCTTTTTATTTTGGATGGCCATATGACCATTTTGTGGGAAAGTAACTGTCCTTATGGCCTTCCTTTGTTTAGGTTTCCATTATGGTATGGTCGCTTAATGTTTGTGTTTCTTTCCCTTTGGTGTCTTTGATGGGTGGAGTACGTTAACTGTATCGATTCCTGATCTTTGTTTTACTTCTACTTTATCTAAGCAACAGTCCTATGAATAAAAATCAAAAATGAGTTCCCTTAAGAGCAATGAAAATATTCATAAGAAAGAAGATGGGTCATACTACATAGTTTCGGCTAATAAAGCCTCATCGGTGACCCTGTAATGATCCGGCAACGAAAGCCAGAGGAAGCATACTGCAATTTTGCGAATTTCGAATAGGCAGTCGATTCAAAGACTGATGTAAATCAAAATGAGGTTCAAATAATTAAAAACCTGTCTAGAATTTGAGTCTAAACTAATAATTTATTTCTGATTTCTCAGAATATTCACGCTGATCTCAAAGGACCAAAAGTAAAATATAAACTGCACTATGGTTGATGTACGGGGAGACGTTTTACGGCCGCCACACGGCACAACACCAGCTGCAGTGAAGGCAAATAAAAATCAAAAATGAGTTCCCTTAAGAGCAATGAAAATATTCATTTTGAATGTAATTGGCCCAAGGGTACAGGAGGAGTTGTCGTTTGAAGATTTTTTTCTATGTTTAGCCCTGGTGGCCATCTTGTTTATCAGAGTGGAATGATTTGGTAGGGAGTCACCTGGGCAACATTCCTGTGAAGTTTGAAGCAAATTAACAATGTTTTTTCTATTTTTAGCTCTGGTGGCCATGCTGTTCATCGGAGCGAGATCATTTTAGCTCATATGGTAGAGGGTCAACGACATAATATTCCTGTGAAGTTTGAATCAAATTGGCCCAAGGGGTAAGGATGAATTGTCGTTTGAAGATTTTTTCTCTATTTAGCTCTGGCGGCCATCTTGTTAGTCAGAGCGGAACAATTTTAGTTATTTTGTTAGGGAGTCAACGACATAATATTCCTGTGAAGTTTGAATCAAATTGGCCCATAGGGTAAGGAGGAGTTGTCGTTTGAAGAATGTTTCTATTTTCAGCTATGGCGGCCATCTTGTTAGTCAGAGCGGAATAATTTTAGCTATTTCTTTAGGGAGTCACCTACATAACATTCCTGTGAAGTTTGAATCAAATTGGCCCAAGGGTTAATGAGGAGGTCGTGTTTGAAGCAAATTTACGATGTTTTTCTATTTTCAGCTATGGCGGCCATTTTGCTCATCAGAGCAGAACCTTTTTCAGCTATTTTGGTAGATGGTCACCTAAGCAACATTCCTATGAAGTTTGAATAAAATTGGCCTAAGGGTACAGGAGGAGTTGTCGTTTAAAGATTTTTTTCTATTTTTAGCTCTGGCGGCCATCTTGTTTGTCAGAGCACAACGATTTTAGCTATTTTGGTAGGGAGTCATTTGGGCAAAATGCCTGTGCCGTTTGAATCAAATTGGCCTAAGGGTTGAGGATGGGTTTGTGTTTGAAGCAAATTTACGATGTTTTTCTGTTTTTAGTTATGGCGGCCATTTTGCTCATCAGAGCAATACCGTTTTAGCTATTTAAGTAGAGGGTCACCTAAGCAACATTCCTTTGAAGTTTGAATTAATTTAGCCCAAGGGTACAGGAGGAGTTTAAAGAATTTTCTATTTTTAGCTCTGGCGGTCATTTTGTTCACCGGAGCGGAAACGTTTAAGCTATTTTGGTAGATGGTCACCTAAGCAATATTCCTATAAAGTTTGAATGAAATTGGCCTTAAGGTACAGGAGAAGTTGCCGTTTAAAGATTTTTCTATTTTTAGCTCTGGTGGCCATCTTGTTCAGCGGAGCGGAACAATTTTAGCTATTTTTTGTAGACGGTCACCTCAGCAATATTCCTATGAAGTTTTTAACTATTTTGGTAGGGAGTCACCTGGGCAACATTCCTGTGACGTTTGAAGCAAATTAACAATGTTTTTCTATTTTTAGCTCTGGTGGCCATGCTGTTCATCGGAGCGGGATCATTTTAGCTCATATGGTAAAAGGTCAACAACATAATTTTCCTGTGAAGTTTGAATCAAATTGGCCCAAGGGGTAAGGTGGAATTGTTGTGTGAAGAATTTTTCTATTTTTAGCTCTGGCGGCCATCTTGTTAGTCAGAGATGAACAATTTTAGTTATTTTGGGAGAGTCAACGACATAATATTCCTGTGAAGTTTGAATCAAATTGGTCCAAGGGGTAAGGAGAAGTTGTTGTTTGAAGAATTTTTTTATATTTAGCTCTGGCGGCCATCTTGTAAGTCAGAGCGGAATGATTTTAGCTATTTCTTTAGGGAGTCACCTACATAATATTCCTGTGAAGTTTGAATCAAATTGGCCCAAGGGTTAAGGAGGAGTTCGTGTTTGAAGCAAATTTAAGATGTTTTTCTATTTTTAGCTATGGTGGCCATTTTGCTCATCAGAGCAGAACCTTTTCAGCTATTTTGGTAGATGGTCACCTAAGCAACATTCCTATGAAGTTTGAATTAATTTGGTCCAAGGGTACAGGAAGAGTTGTCGTTTAAAGATTTGTTTTTCTATTTTTAGCTCTGGTGGCCATCTTGTTTGTCAGAGCACAACGATTTTAGCTATTTTGGTAGGGAGTCATTATGGCAACATTCCTGTGAAGTTTGAATTAAATTGGCCCAAGGGTAGGGGAGTAGTTTGTGTTTGAAGCAAATTTCAGATGTTTTTCTATTTTTAGCTATGGCGGCCATTTTGCTCATCAGAGCCATACCGTTTTAGCTATTTTAGAAGAGGGTCACCTAAGCAACATTCGAATGAAGTTTGAATTAATTTGGCCCAAGGGTACAGGAGGAGTTGTCGTTTAAAGAATTTTCTATTTTTAGCTCTGGCGGCCATTTTGTTCACCAGAGCGGAAACGTTTTAGCTATTTTGGTAGAGAGACAACTAAGCAACATTCCTATAAAGTTTGAATGAAATTGGCCTTAAGGTACAGGAGAAGTTGCCGTTTAAAGATTTTTCTATTTTTAGTTCTGGTGGCCATCTTGTTCAGCGGAGCGGAACAATTTTAGCTATTTTTTGTAGACGGTCACCTCAGCAATATTCCTATGAAGTTTTTAACTATTTTGGTAGGGAGTCACCTGGGCAACATTCCTGTGACGTTTGAAGCAAATTAACAATGTTTTTCTATTTTTAGCTCTGGTGGCCATGCTGTTCATCGGAGCGGGATCATTTTAGCTCATATGGTAGAAGGTCAACAACATAATATTCCTGTGAAGTTTGAATCAAATTGGCCCAAGGGGTAAGGTGAAATTGTTGTGTGAAGAATTTTTCTATTTTTAGCTCTGGCGGCCATCTTGTTAGTCAGAGTTGAACAATTTTAGTTATTTTGGGAGAGTCAACGACATAATATTCCTGTGAAGTTTGAATCAAATTGGTCCAAGGGGTAAGGAGAAGTTGTCGTTTGAAGAATTTTTTTATATTTAGCTCTGGCGGCCATCTTGTAAGTCAGAGCGGAATGATTTTAGCTATTTCTTTAGGGAGTCACCTACATAATATTCCTGTGAAGTTTGAATCAAATTGGCCCAAGGGTTAAGGAGGAGTTCGTGTTTGAAGCAAATTTAAGATGTTTTTCTATTTTTAGCTATGGTGGCCATTTTGCTCATCAGAGCAGAACCTTTTCAGCTATTTTGGTAGATGGTCACCTAAGCAACATTCCTATGAAGTTTAAATTAATTTGGTCCAAGGGTACAGGAAGAGTTGTCGTTTAAAGATTTGTTTTTCTATTTTTAGCTCTGGTGGCCATCTTGTTTGTCAGAGCACAACGATTTTAGCTATTTTGGTAGGGAGTCATTATGGCAACATTCCTGTGAAGTTTGAATTAAATTGGCCCAAGGGTAGGGGAGTAGTTTGTGTTTGAAGCAAATTTCAGATGTTTTTCTATTTTTAGCTATGGCGGCCATTTTGCTCATCAGAGCCATACCGTTTTAGCTATTTTAGAAGAGGGTCACCTAAGCAACATTCGAATGAAGTTTGAATTAATTTGGCCCAAGGGTACAGGAGGAGTTGTCGTTTAAAGAATTTTCTATTTTTAGCTCTGGCGGCCATTTTGTTCACCAGAGCGGAAACGTTTTAGCTATTTTGGTAGAGAGACACCTAAGCAACATTCCTATAAAGTTTGAATGAAATTGGCCTTAAGGTACAGGAGAAGTTGTCGTTTAAGGATTTTTCTTTTTTTAGCTCTGGCGGCCATCTTGTTCAGCGGAGCGGAACAATTTTAGCTATTTTTGTAGAGGGTCACCTCAGCAATATTCTTATGAAGTTTTATTGAAATTGGCTCAAGGGTTAAGGAAAAGTTAGCATTTAAAGCAAATTGTTGACGACACATGACGCACGACGGACATTGACCGATCACAATAGCTCACCATGGTGAAGCTAAAAACTATTACGGATTTTCATCAGAAAAGTAGCCATTTTGAAAATGTGAAAAATTCACTTTGTCGCCAAGTGTGTTATTGTGATGCTACTGTAGACTTTGTTCTGATTTCTAAACAGACTGCCATTGAACTTCCGCCCAAAGCTTCAACTTTTAGCATCATGTTAATAAGTGCGTGTGTTGAACACCCATGTAAACCCAGCTTTTTATTCGAGAAAATTGGGGTGTACTGAGATATAAATTATTTTCGTTATCTCTGCTCCAAGACAAACATTACGAAAACACGCCTATACAAATACATTGTAAACTGTAAAACCGAAAAAAAAAATAATAAGATGAAAAATTGTGATATTTTTCTTATTTCTGCTCCAAATATTGATTGTGGGTATCCACAATCTATATCTTAGAGCAGAAACAAGAAGAATAATGTTTACCCCGGTAAACCTCAGTTTTGCTATATAAAAGTAGGGTTAAAGGGGGTACAAAATTATATAGGCATGTTTTCCTGATGTATTGTGGGTATTCGTTAGATAAAACTTTTTCTTATTTTTTGTCCAAATATAAGTCGTTGGTGCTCGTTTGAATCGCCTCATCGAGGTGGTTCTAGCAATACCCACAACCTGTGTCTCAGAACAGAAATAAGAAAACCATCATGTATAGCCATGTAAACCCCAGTTTTTTTTTTCTATATATTTTTTACATGTATGAGGGTCACTGATGAGGCCTAATTGGACGAAACTAGCTGGTGTGACCCAGAAATACTAGTGAACTCCATACTTTTCAGTTCTGTGGTGTATTCTTTGCTTCCAAAGGAAAATTCTTTTATAGACCATATCTAGAGAAGTGTTCATTACACGGACATATCAACGCCATGTTTTAGTTATTTTGAAGCAAGGCATACACCGCAAAACTCTAAACTATGGAGCAAACTACGTAGGCCATCAGCAGAAACCCACACATGTTTTCCAATTTTCCAATTGGAATCGATTACTCAAAGCGACTAGTAAATATAATCAACACTATGATGAAGGACTCTTCCGTCCCCGCCCATCGGGGCTTGAAGAAATAGATGGGCTGCATGATGCTTCTAAGCAGTGCTGAAACCGGCCGCACACGAGTAATGGTAAACGGCTTATAGGATTTAAGCCTGCCAAGCAAAGCGGTGCGAGTCGGCCCGTCCATGCTTATTAACCGTATTGGTTTCATTGGGTGGCAGGGCTTGAGAGGTCATTTCATCTCAATGTCGGGTAAAAGTCCCACAAAATTGGAAGCAACGTCTCCAAGATGACCTAAACTGTGCTGACGGGGACGTTAAACCTCAAATCAAACAAAAATGATGAAAGACTCTGCAGATACAGCTTATATTGAAACTGAACATATCATCTGATGTTCAAAGCAGGTTTTCGTATCATTTATAGCAACATATAAGGTGCGTATTTCGTGATAGTTGAAGGATAGTTTTCCTCATTTCTCAAGATAAACTATGTTGTGGGTATTCATTAGAACCGCCTCGCAAAGGCGGTTCTAATGAATACCCTCAACATAGGTTTTTATGGAGAATTGGCAAAAACTATCCTTCAATTATCACAATAGCAACCTCATCTGTTGCTATGAATTCACTTGACAAAGTTTAAAATGTAATATTCATGTAACTGCTCACTTACCATCACGTAAACACCAAACAAACATCAGCATTGACAAAGATTAAAATGTAATATATGTGTAACTGCGCACTTACCATCACGTAAACACCAAACAAACATCAACATTGACAAAGATTAAAATGTAATATATGTGTAACTGCGCACTTTCCATCACGTAAACACCAAACAAACATCAACATTGACAAAGATTAAAATTTAATATATGTGTAACTGCGCACCTACCATCACGTAAACACCAAACAAACGTCAACATTGACAAAGATTAAATGTAATATATATGTAACTGCGCACTTACCATCACGTTTACACTATACAAACATCAACAGCCTCTTCTAGCCCATATGTTCTGTAAGAATATGAATTTGAATTAGCACACTTGAATGAGCATGTAAATAAAACAAATAGCCCAAGGACAACGATATCTCATCCAAGTCACTGATACCTACATTCAAATTTTAAATCACAATTCTTTAAAACAAAAAGAAAAACGCCAATTGGCATTATGGGCGGGTTTTCGGGGTTAACAAAAAGGTAAACCGGGACGCGGACGCCCGCCCGCACGGACATCGCTATTTTAAAGGACGGAATTTTTCCTTGAAAAACACGTCCAAAAACACACACACAATGATTTACCTTTTTCCGTTCAAAAGTCTAAGGGACCCATAAAATAGGTCGCGGTCAACCTTAGATCGTCATTTGAAGTAATTTAGTACTGCTCAGTTACCAAGTTTCAAAGCAATCGGCCCAGCGGAACTGGAAAACAAATATCTCTTCAGATTTATAAGAGGTTTTCATGCGGACTGAATGAATTATTTGTCTAAATCTCGACGTAAGTAATGGCGACGATTGTGGTCACGTAAAATCGATTAAACCCCAGCCCACCCCCACAGTTGAATTTGTATCGCTTATATTTCTTTGGATAGCCAATTGGCCATTTTGTGAGAAAGTAACTGTCCTTTTGGATTTCCGCTATTGGTATTTCCATTAGGGTATAGTTATGTCATGTTTGTGTTTTTTTTTCTCTTTGGTGTCTCTGATGGCAGCTTTAGATTAATTGTATCGATCCCTGATCATTTCCGCCACTTCTATTTTATTTATACCATATATGGGTGTGGCAGCCAAGTTGTTCATTCAAATACTACTCCTTCGGTTGGAAGCTGTCCATGAAATTTAATAGAATATACTAATCGTGGTCGCCCATATAGCCAACGGTTAAATCCAGTGATATATTGAGTGCCAAATCATCAATCGTTCCTTAACGACAGACTGAGTAACGTCTTTTTTCATGCATCAAGTACGTACAAAAACAGGTAACTGCATGTGTTAAGTCAAACATGTTGGTTGGGATTTCTTCAAACAATGGCGGAATGTTGGGAGAATATGAGGGAAACAACAGCATTTAGTCGACTTTCAATGTAGATCAGCTCCAAAGCGTGATTTGTTGAATAATATACATGTATCACAGTTTTTCGGTCAGTTGTAAGTAGATAAATCACTCGCGCTACACGCTTGTGATTTGATCTACCTTACAACTGACCTCAAAACAGCGATATAATACTCAACATATCACTGCTGGAGCTGATCTATTTCTTAAATTAAGCACACCATTTTTAGAGAAGAAGTCCTTTATATAGATGATCTTACACGAGTGTTCATGTATCAATGAATTTAGTAAACGAGTTGAAGAAAAGTTATAAAATACGAGGCTTTGCAGAGCATTTTATCCCTTTTCCTCAAAGAGTTTAATAAATTCAATAATACATGTGCACGAATGCAAGTTTCTATTTATCATATCATTTAAAACGCATTTTATTCAAGACTGTTTACAAAAATATCAATATTCCGCCATTAGTAAACGCAACGTCTATAAGTAAGTCGCACATGTAACGTTACGGGACGTATCTAGATAATTAGCATAATTAATCAACTTGTGGATAGTCAAAAATATTACACGGGGTTATTACACTCTCAGGCGCGATGTCATATGATAAATTGCTGATGGACATACAACATTTGTGAGTTTGGACCAAGGTTACGTAATGACCTTGACCTTTGACATTGATATGGGCTCATATAAGACAAAATTGAATGTGAAGGCAATGATCAGGAATCGATACAATTAACTCACTGTCCCGATCAGAGACACCAAAGGGAAAGAAATACAAACATGAAACAACCAGACCCTTATGGAAACATCAAGAGCGGAAAGCCAAAAGGACTGTTACGGTCCACCAAAATGGCCAATTGGCTAACCAAAACATAATAATGCAAGCGATACACACGGTCATAGACAATCCATAACAAAAAAACTGCGACAGAAGAACCGCATTGGAACGGTCAGTGAAACGAATTCCACTGTTATTTGAGTGGGAGGGGGCTTAGATCTATTTTACGCGTCAAGTAAAAATACCTTCATCCCATAAACGATAATGTTCAATGTAAGCTCAAGTACAGTTGGGGCAGAAGATTATTAAGCTTTCTACCATATATGGGCATGACTGCAACCTTTGTCACAGTGGGCAAACTGTGCGTTGGTACTCAATAGTTCACTGGTAGAGCTAAACTATTTCGCAAATATAAGCCGAACTAAAAAGAAATAATATGCACAAACTACAAGGTACAAAACAGCAATTGTAACGTCTGCTGATTCAAGAATTCTTGTGAAAGAATGTGCACTGTACTTCTTGACCGTTTGCGCATAAGCCTGCTCAGGAAAAGTGTGGATAGGTAAACTGACCGGCTCGATATGACCTAAATAGTGTTGACTGGGCCGTAAAACGCCAACTGCAGTGAACGGAGATGAATCTGCAAAACCAGTCATATACTGTTTATGTTTTGAAGAAACTGATATGTTATATAGTTTATCACAATTGAAACAAACTAATCTGCCGAAACTAACAATGTGATATTGTCAAAAATAGCAGTTTGTCGATTAAACATATTACTTGTTTTAGGCAAATTACAGCATTGTCTACTATTGTAGCTCAGTGGTAGAGCGTCCGCTTCGGGAATGGGAGGTCGCGGGTTCGATCCCCGGCCGCGCCATACCAAAGACGTGAAAAATGGTACTAGGAGCTCCCTTGGCTGACGCTCGCATTATCAGGAAGATAAATGAAGGCAGGTAAGTATTTGTTAGAGGATACTTTGTTTGTCGCAATAAAAGCTCTACAGAGCTTATGTTATTTGTTTCGAATATGCGACGTTAAATAAAGCTTCTTTATCTTTATCTTTTTTTTATGTTTATTGTTTTACCTGACCAATCAAACTTTTGTCTCTCTATTGCTAACAATATTTAGTCATGTAATACTGTTTGTATGCTCATTTAGACATTTTGTGTTCTCGACACAACCTGGAATAGTTAACTGTAATATATAGAAAACAAACAAAAGAACAGTCACTTTAATTAGGTGATACCTGTATTCAAAATTGTCATTTTGGGAGGTAAATAGTCGGATTTAAGGCCGCTAATTTCGTTTTACGGCTCCGCGTCATAAACGGAATTTGTGACCATAAAACCGACGGGTTTACTGTCGGAAATTTCGTTTTACGGCGACAGGTGAGCGGAGCCTTAAAATGGAATTTACGACCGTAATACCGACGATTTATCTCTCGAAATGACAGTTTGGCGAAGTTTAGTATCATCACGAAAACACGCCTATATAATTTTGACCTCACTTAAACCTCACTTTCATCTAGTAAAACTGGGGTTTACAGTGGAAAACCTTATTTTTCTTATTTCTGCTCCGAAATATAGATTGTGGGTACTCGTTAGAACCGCCTCGACGAAGTGGTCCTGATGGTGTACCCACAATTTATATTTTAAACAGAAATAAGAAAAATATCACATTTCTTTAATCTTAAAGTTTCGTTTCTTCAGCGGTAAAAGTGACGATGTTTCTGTATAGCTTACGATTTATTTGTATTGGCGTGTTCTCGTAATGTGTTGAAAAAGGGATATCCTTTGGAAGTATAGAATACACAGCATAACTTAACAGTACTTACGGATTGTGGAGATTTGTGTCAAAGCATTTAATGTACCCGCAGGTGCGCCAATCAATGCTCCTGATTTTGCAAAGTTTACTGAAATAGAAAACAATACCAAGGTACCGAGATACATTGAGGATCTAACATGAGTGTACGTGTATTATTGAATTTATTAAACGAGTTGTAGAAACGAAAAAAATGCGAGGTTTGCAGAGCATTTTATCCCTTTTCGTCAACGAGTTAACTAAATTTAATAAAAGGCCAACATGGACACGGCTGCAAGATTCAATTTATCAAATGACATTAAAAGACGCATTTTATTCGCAATTTTTATCAAAAATGAAAATATTCCGCCATCATTAAACCCGATGTCGTAAAAGACGCCGCACATTTAACGTTACGTGGCGTATTTAACTAATGTGCATATTTAAAACATTAAAATTCCTCTATTAAGACCACCTAAATTCAAGACTAAATCTGCTTTTAAAAGCTTACTTGTAAAGGTTTAGTTATTCATCCTTTGTATATTCTACACCCAGTGTCTCCTAATAAGGGACCAACTTTGGGACTGTTCAAAAGTGGTCTTAAAGACCACTTTTGAACAGTCCCAAAGGTGGTCTTAATATAGGAATTTTACTGTATTTAATCAACTCGTGGATACCGAATATAACACATAGCTCTATTACATTCACAGACGTGACGTCATATGATAAAAAGTATTACTCCGCTGTACCTCTAATGATACACGTATGCCTTTTCACCGGTTTTAAACATTTCCATGTACAGAGGATCCGCGTTATAACGACATTCGTTATAACCATAAAACTCGTTATAACGACAATTTCAATGGAACAAATTCTTAGCTCAAGGTTTAGCCTCGATTCCGAGCGGCTTGGGCTACCTTTGGGTTGGAAATACCAAAATCAAATCCATAGTCATGAAAGATGCATGTAATTTAAAAGAAAGAAATGTTATAGATCTTTGTTAGAATCGCCTCATCGAGGCGAGTCTAACAAATGTCTATAACATTTGTTTCTTGGAGTAACGATGTGGAAAAAACCTTTTATAACCTACCATAATCCTAACTGGGATTCTTTATACGGCAAAGTCATTATAATGGCACGATAACAGGCATTACGAAAACAGACCTATATAATTCAGACCCCCTTGTACCCCACTTTTATATAGTAAAACTGGGGTTTACAGGGGTTAACTTTATATTTCTTATTTCTGCTCTAAAATATAGACTGTGGGAACTCATTAGAGCCGCCTCGGTGAGGCGGTTATAATGTGTACCACAATCTATATTTTGAGCAGCAATAAGAAATATATCAAAATTTTTCATCTTGAAATCTTCTTTTTTGGCGTTAAATTTACAATGCATTTGTATAGGTGTGTTCTCGTAATGGAACAAATTCTGTCGTTATAACGCGGGTCCTCTGTATTAAACACCCCTGTAAATCACACTTTATACAGACAAAAGTGGGGTTTACAAGGGCCAACATTATTTTCCTTGTTTGCTCAAAACATAAGTTGCGGGTACTCTTTAGAAACGTTCCACCATTATATTAGCGAATCAATGTAACGAACAACTATGTAAACCCCACTTTATATAGAGAAAACTGGGGGTTGAGGGGTAAACATTAATTTTCTTATTTTTGCTCCAAGATCTAGGTTGTGGTACTCGTTAGAACCGACTCAATACATAGGTTGTGGGCACTCGTTAGAACCGCCTCAATGTCGAGGTTCTAACGAGCACCCACCACCTTTGTTAGGAGTGTACATAAGACAAATATCGACAAATTTTCATCAGAAAAGTAACCATTTTCGATATCTGAAAGAATACGCAATGTCTCACAAGTGTTATCGTGAAGTGTTGTTTGTTTGTTTGATTGATTTGAGGTTTTTCGTCCCCGTCAACATTGTATAGGCCATTTTTTGAGACGTTACTTCCAATTTTGTGGGACTTTTACCCCGACATTGAGATGAAATGACATCTCAAGCTCCCTCGCCCAATGAATACCAAAAGGGTTTATAAGCACAGACGGTCCGATTCGCACCGCTTTGCCTGGGCAGGCTTAAATCCTCTAAGCGGTTTACCAATACTTGTGTGCGGTCTGTTTCAGCTCTAGGTGGAAGCATCATGCAGCCTATCTATTTCTTTAAGCCCCGATTGGCGGGAGATATCGTAATAGTTTATAATCGTTAGAACCGACTCGTTTCTAACGAGCACTCACACTCTGTTTGGATTAGAAAAATATACAGTAGAACTTCGATGGCTCGAACACCGATGGCTCGTTTACCATGGATGTTTCGAACCCATGCTTGAGCCCCTAGCGAAATCCTCTACATAAGAATTAGTGGGGGATAATTAAGGAGATTTTAGTTTTTTTACCTTGCAAATGTATGCTGTGTGTACTCATTAGAATCGCCGATTCTAATGAGTACACATAGCATACATTTTCATTATAGAACACCGAAAAGATGTCTAAAAGTATCTCGATATGCCTCCTGACAGTAACCTCAGTGGCTCGAACTACCCCTGTCTCGAACAGATTTTCGAGGTCCCATAGGTGTTCGAGCCATTGAAGTTCGACTGTATAGACAAACATTTGAAAAATACTAGTTCCAGAGATATGATTGATTGATTGTTCGGGGTTTAACGACCCTTGTGTGTCATTTAGTGTCGTCTCCCAGAGAAAGGGAGGGATGGGATATAGAGAATACCAGGTTCGTGTCTTTTGATATCAAGTTTATCAGGCAAGACTTCGAGAACGCTTGTAGAATCGCGAGGCTTGCCGAGCGGTTCTACATGCGTTCTCGAAGCCGAATCTGATAAACTGGATCCCCTTGTACACTCTTAAATTAGCAATTTACGATCAGTTTTCAATGGTTCTCAGTGCGCCCCATCATTCCGGCAGTCCATACATTCAGTATCAGCTGACCGCAATCTTTCCTATGATATTTATTTAAGTATTTTTTCCATTCTTTTCCAGTAAGTATAATATTTTTGCCATTTTTTTCCAACAGTCCGCGTCATTAAAAACGTGCAATGTCACGTTGACGTGATAAAGCTCACTTGACCTGAGATAGCATATCTTTATCAGGTCAATGCGTTAGAATGCAATATATATAGGGGGTAACTGATAAAGAACAGATAGTAGATGAGATGAAAATAGGGTCAGAGGAGAGAGGAAAATGAATGGAACTGTAGAAAAAAAGAAAGAAATAAAAATGCCCCCCCCCCCACACTCTACCCTTACCCGCTGAAAGGACAGCAGGCCTTACAAAACTGCAAGCCTATATCAGTTGGACGCTCCAGTGAAACAAGATACATAAATTATCAGCTACCCCTATATATATTGAATTGTAATGCATTGACCTGATAAAGATATGCTTTCTCAGGACACGTGAGCTTTATCACGTCAACGTGGCACTGAACTTTTGTGAATGAACCGGACTACTGGAAAAAAGAAAAAAAAATGTTATTGTTACTGGGTAAAATGGTAAAAATTACTAGAAACATAAATATTGGTGTAGGAAAAATATGGTCAGTTGACACTGAATATATCGACCGCTAAAATGCTTGGATGCACTTAGGACCATCAATAACTGATCGTAAATTGCTAATTTAAGAGTGTGCAAGGGGATGAACTGATTAATAGAATACCAGATTATTGTCATTTAATATCAAGTTTATTAGGCGCGGTTTCGAGAACGCATGTAGAATCGCTCGGCAAGCCTCGCGATTCTACAAGCTTTCTTCGAAGCCTTGCCTGATAAATTTGATATCAAAAGACTCGAACCTGGTATTCTCTATCGCCTTCGCCTCACCCAACCACCCCATCTACAGATATCTACAGATATCCAAGAGACCATTTTAGCACCTGGAACATCACGAAAACACGCCTATATAATTTTGACCCCCTTGAACCCCACTTTTATATATGGAAACTGGGGTTTGCAGGGGTAAACCTTATTTTCATATTTCTGCTCTTAAATATAGATTGTGGGTACTCGTTAGAACCGCCTCGATGAGGCGGTTCTAACGAGTGCCCACGATCTATATTTTGAGCAGAAATAAGAAAAATATCTCAATTTTTCATCATCAAATTTTTTTCAATTTATCGGCGAAAAAGGTGGTAATGTATTTGTATAGGCGTGTTTTCGTAATGTGGAAGCGTAATGACTTTGTTCGTCACTGGGGGTTATTGTATTTGTGTGTTGCAGTTGAGATTTTATGCCTCCGTCAACATTATTTAGGTCATTCTGGAGACGTTGCTTCCAATTTTGTGGGTCGTTACCCGACACTGAGATGACATTTCAAGTTCTACTGCCTAAACAAAACGATAGGGTTGATACGTAGGGACGGTGCGTCTTCCACACTACTTTGTCTGGGCAGTCTTATACCCTCTACCGATTTTGTTTGTTTGTTTTGAGGTTTAACGTCCCCGTCAACACTGTAAAGATCATTTTGGAGACGTTACTTCCAATTTTGATGGACTTTCACCCGACATTGAGACGAAATGACTTCTCAAGCCCTATCGCCCAATGAAACCAATAGGGTTTATTAGCATGGACGGTCCACCTCGCACTGCGGTTCCTGGACAGGCTTAGATCCTCTAAGCGGTTTACCAGTACTAGTGTGCGGGCCGGATTCAGCTCTGCGTGGAAGCATCATGCAGCCCATATATTTCTATAAGCTCCTTTGGGCGGGGCCGGTCTAACCGATTTACCAGTACCCATATGATGTCCAATACAGCTCTACATGGAAGCACTATGCTGCCCAATATATTTCTTTAAGTCCGATGGGCGGAAGCCAGACTGAAGTTCATGGTACATCTGTCGCATACAGCCTACAGTGTTAATTTCAATTAATCAAACAGCATTGGCTGATTCGATCATGCATTTGGGTCACTAGGAATGTCCTTTTATGTTTATGTTACCCATGTACATGTATAGAAGTCGAAAAACAAAATTGGCAGGGGGAGGCAGTGCAGGTGTTGCATTACGAAAACACGCCTATACAAAAATAGTTCAAACTAAATGGCAGAAAAAATCGAATATTCTAAGATGGAAAATTATTTCTGCTCAAAATATAGTTTGTGGTAATCGTTAGCATCGCCTCATCGACGCGGTTCTAACGAGTACCCACAATCTATATTTAAAAGCGGGAATAAAAAAATTAGGTTGACCCCGTAAACCCCAGTTTTACTAAATAAAAGTGGGATTCAAGGGGGTCAGAATTATATAGGTGTAATAAAAAAATTAGGTTGACCCCGTAAACCCCAGTTTTACTAAATAAAAGTGGGATTCAAGGGGGTCAGAATTATATAGGTGTGTTTTCGTGATGGCAATACAGTAGAACTTCGATGGCTCGAACACCGATGGCCCGTTTACCACGGATGAGTCGAACCCATTCTTGAGCCCCTAGCGAAATCCTCTTCATGAGAAATAGTGGGGGATAATTAAGGAGATTTTAGTCTTTTATCTTGCAAATGCATGCTGTGTGTACTCATTAGAATCGCCTGGATGAGGCGATTCTAATGAGTACTCACATCATACATATTCATTATAGAACACCGAAAAGATGTCTTAAAGTATATCGTTATGCCTCCTGACAGTAACCTCAGAGGCTCGAACTACCCCTGTCTCGAACAGATTTTCGAGGTCCCAAAGGTGTTCGAGCCATTGAAGTTCGACTGTATGTATCAAATTCGCCGAGTCCCAAGGAAGATTCGATAGAGTGCCTTCCGTATGCTTTTTGCACGCGGACCGGATCATCACGCTAACAAGTCCGTGAAATAAACACCCCGTTACACCCAAATTTATATAGAGAAAACTTGGGTTTACGGGGGTATACTATGAGAATCTTATATGGGTGTGAGGGGTGGATGGAAAAATCCGTCCCGAGGGACACTGTCCGGCATCACGAGGCTTGCCGAGTGATGCCGGACAGTGATCCCGAGGGACGGATTTTTCTATCCACCCCTCACACCCATATTGGATTCTTTTTCTTGCATACCTTCCATTTCTATTGCGAATTTTTAATGCTGCTGTCACTTCGGTTACCGACGTCCGCCATTTTGTGATGACACAACAGGAATGTTTAGTGACGTCACGCATGACGACGCCGCGCATGAGGTTGTAATCAACCAGTGCATTTATCAAACACGCGATTATATTCGATTTGGGGTCGGAACACCTGGGTCAGAACATAAATTTCTATCCCAGGGTAAAATCACGGATTTCCTTGTCTGGTGTGCAAGAAATTATTTTCCTTATTTTTCTCCTAGACATAGGTTGTGGGTACTCGTTAGAACCGCCTCGATGAGACGGTTCTAACGAGTACCCACCTCGATGAGGAGGTTCTAACGACTACCCACAACCTATGTTTTGAGTATAAATAAGAATAATATCACCGATTTTCTCCAGCAAATTGACCGGTTTGGAGATGCGAAAAATGCACTATGACGCACGGCCATCACGAAACACGCCTATATAATTTTGACCCCCTTGAACCCCACTTGTATATTGTAAAACTGGGGTTTCTGGGGGGAAACATTATTTTTTCTTATTTCTGCTCTAAAATATAGATTGTGGGTACTCGTTAGAACCGCTCAAAAAAATAGATTGTGGGTATCGATGAGGCGGTTCTAACGAGTGCCCACAATCTATATTTTGAGCAGAAATAAGAAAAATATCACACTTTTTCTTCTTAAAATTTTCATTTTTACGGCGATAAAAGTGGCAATGTATTTGTATAGGCGTGTTTGTGTAATGGCGGCGTTATCGTTATGTGGTCACACAAACCATAGAGAGCTATGATTGATTGTGTTACAACTATATTCACATGATCGGATGATTTGTTTTTGTTTGTGTGGTTTAACGTCCTTAGGTCATATTGGAGACAATGCTTCCAATATTGTGGGATTTTTACCCGACATTGAGGTGAAATGACATCTCAAGCCTTGCCGCCAAATGATACCAAAAGGGTCTATATGCATGGACTGTCCAACACGCAACACTTTGCCTGGACGCTGAAACCGGCCCGCACACGAGTACTGGTAAACCGCTTGGAGGATCTAAGCCTGCCCAGGCAAATCGGTGCAAGTCGGCCCGCTCATGCTTATAAACCCTATTGGTTTCATTGGGCGGCAGGGTTTGAGATGTCATTTCATCTCAAAGTCGGGTAAAAGACTCACATAATTGGCAGCAACGTCTCCAAAATGACCTATACAGAGATGACGGGGACGTTAAACCACAAATCAAACAAACAAAACATCTAATCCAATCACATATTAATATGTACATATATATGTTTATGTGTCATGAAATTTCTAATAAATAAATAAACGCATATGTGCGGTCGGAACTTCCGTTATAACTGCCGCATAAAAGGGGGCTCCTCAGGTTTGAAGATGATAATGAAGAAACAATGTCCTTACCTTGATCAGCCCGGACGTCGCCAAGTACATCTACGATATAGTCTAGTGATCTACCCGCTGAAAAAAGTAAACAAAAAGTCTTCTGAATTTCTTTGACAATAAAAGCCGCTTTGTGTTGAAACAGAATCTTACACTCATTTCGAAAAAAACGCCTATACAAATACATAGTAAATTTTTTTCACCGAAAAAATGAAGATTTTATGATGAAAAATCGTGATATTTTTCTTATTTCTGCTCAAAATATAGATTGTGGGTACACGTTAGAACCGCCTCATCGGGGCGGTTCTAACGAGTACCCACAATCTATATTTCAGAGCAGAAATAAGAAAAATAAGGTTTACCCCAGTTAACCCCAGTTTTACTGTAAAAAGTGGGGTTCAAGGGGGTCAAATTATATAGGCGTTTTTTCGTGATGTGAAGGGGCCTCGCTGGAAGCTCGTTTCGAAATATTTTTTTATACCAAATGACCACTCGTGTAGAACATGTGTTGTCTTCATATTTTGTCGGCGAAATGCCATTTATTTCTAAATAGTGGGGTTTTACCACAGATACTTTAGGTCTGGACTCAGTTGAGTGATCATTGGGCGAACTGACCTCTTGAAGTTCGATTGTTGCACAGTTTTTCCATAGTTAAACATGGCTGAGCACTAGCATAACCTGTTCAAAAAGCTTCATCATGTCTAGAAAGCTTATAAATGAAAGTAGTTGTGACGGCTATATAGCTTTTTATGGACCACAAAATGGCTATATTGCCATCACAACCTTTGTTTGATTTGAGGTTTAACGTCCCCGTCAACACTGTAAAGGTCATTTTGGAGACGTTGCTTCCAATTTTGTGGGACTTTTACCCGACATTGAGATGAAATAACAGCTCAAGCCCTGTCGCCCAATGAAACCAATAGGGTTTATTAGCATGGGCGGTCCGCCTCGCACCGCGGTTCCTGGACAGGCTTAGATCCTCTAAGCGGTTTACCAGTACTAGTGTGCGGGCAGGATTCAGCTCTGCGTGGAAGCATCATGCAGCCCATATATTTCTTCAAGCCACTATGGGCGGGGGCGTTCCATCACAACTTCTTTCATTTATAAGCTTTCTAGATATGATGAGGCTTTTTGAACGGTCCATAAAAGGGCTATATTGCCATCACAACTACTTTCATTTATAAGACATTACGAAAACACGCCTATACAAATACATTGGAAATTCTACTGCCAAAAAAATGGAAATCTTCGGATGAAAAATTTCGATTTTTTTTTTCTTATTTCTGCTCAAAACATAGATTGTGGATACTCGTTAGAACCGCCTCGACGAGGCGGTTCTAACGAGTACCAACAATCTATGTTTTTGAACAGAAATAAGAGAAATAAGGTATACCCCTGTAAACCCCAGTTTTACTATATAAAAGTGGGGTTCAAGGGGGTAAAAATTATATAGGCGTGTTTACGTGATGTTTCTAGACACGATGAAGCCTTTTGAACAGGTTATGCGAGCGCTCAGCCATGTTTAACTATGACAGAACTCTGCAAAAATCGAACTTCAAGAAGTCAGTTCGGCCCATGATCACTCACCTGAGTCCAGGTCCCGAGTATCTGTGGGTTTTATGACACGTCAACTTTTGTGGGTCATTTTGTATTGTATTCTAGAGAAAGGAAGGAAATGGCTAGAATATACAGTAAAGGGGATAAAGGTACAGGAGATAAAGATGAATTGGAATGAAAGTGTAGAAACTGAAGAAATAACATTCTTGCACACCGGACAAGGAAATCCGTAATTTTACCCTGGGATATAAATTTATGTTCTGACCCTGGTGTTCCGACCAAAAATCGAATATAATCGCGTGATTGATAAATGCACTGGTTGATTCGACCTCGTATGCGCCGTCGATAAGGCTGACGTCACAGCAACGTCACTAAACATTCCTGCAGTGTCAACACAATATGGCGGACGTTGGTAACCGAAGTGACTGCAGCATTAAAACCCGCTTTAAGAAATGGAAGGTATGCAAGGAAAAGAATCCAATATGGGTGTGCGGGGTGGATAGAAAAATCCGTCCCTCGGGATCACTGTCCGGCATCACGAGGCTTGCCGAGTGATGCCCGACAGTGATCCCGAGGGACGGATTTTTCCATCCACCCCTCACACCCATATAAGATTCTTATAACATTCCCCCTCTACAAGTATAGCCGGCTTTCCCCATCTACACATCGAAATTTTATCGATGTGTAAACTCAGGCGAATCACTCACAAACTTTTTTTTTTTTTTTTTTTTCACTAGCATGTTCAAATATCATACAGCATACAAAATAGTAATTTCTATAGAGTGTGCTCTTAACTAATATCCATTTCTGGATGCTTTCATGCGATATACAATGGCGGCATCTTCACAAAAAAAAGGGGGGGGGGGGGAAACGCCTATCCAAATACACTGCAAACTTTACTGCCGAAAAGGCAAAATTTTCAAAATGGAAAATTGTGATATTCTTCGTATCCCCATCCGAAACATAGACCGCGGGCGAACGCAAGAACCGCCTCATCGTGGCGGCTCCAACGAGCGCCCACAATCCATTCCCAGAGCAGAGATAGGGAAGAACAAAAAGATTACCCCTGTAAATCCCAGTTTTACTGTATAAAAGTGGGCTTCATGGGGGTCGAAATTGTATAGGCGTTTTTTCGTGATGAGACATACAAAAGTGTAGCATTACGTCCACAAAAGCGCAATGAATTTCATTACATCTCTGGAGAGTTGTTTTGTTCAGTTACTGTATGATGGATTTCACTGAGCGCTTGAGTAAACATCGTTAGAGAGTTTGTACATGGATAGGATTTAGTGTAGTTTTCACGTGCACAAACACGATGCTGGTCTATTTCAGGTAAGGTTTATTATTGTTATCGTTTTATTGCGATTCGTCAACCTTAGATTTTTAAAGTGATACCACCCAGCAGGCACACGTCACCATGGCAACGTCGAATTGCCGCCGGCGAAACGCCATAATGTCGCATTGACGCTGATGTATAAGTTTGGGGCAGCGCACAGCGCTGACGGGGACGTTAAACCCCAACCCCCCCCCCCCCCAAAAAAAAAAACAAACAAAAAAAAACACATAACTGAAGTTAGTAAGTGTACAAGTATTTCTTAGTTAAAATAGCTAGCTTTAACCAGCAAGATATGTTTTTTCTCTGTACGCCCCACTAACGCGGATGCTACGCCACAATAATGCCATGACCACAAACACACGTCGATCCGACGTCATATGCCTGCTGGCCATATCAAGAAATTATGAACTCTTCCCACTAACCACACTAGTACCAGAAGCCCAAAACGGGCACCCTGGTAAACAGTGCAGGCCCAGATCAGACGCCACAAATGTGGCGTATGATCAGGGCCCCTACTGCCTGCCAAAAGTTTAGTCACCCTCCAAACAACTTTCAAAGAAAACACAACCTGACACCATTAAATTTTAAATTAACTCCCGCCGCACACAAAGAGGAAGACTCCATCTGGCGCAAAAAGGGCCAATAAAACAAACTCGTGCAATTCATGAACTGAGGATAACATGGAATCACTCACAAACTTAGCATGAAGCCATTTATCGATGTGCAAACTCCGGCGAATAACTCACAAACTTAGCATGAAGCCATTTATCGATGTGTAAACTCCGGCGAATCACTCACAAACTTAGCATGAAGCCGGGCTTCATGCTAAGTCTGTGGGTGATTCGCCGGAGTTTACACATCGATAAAATCCATAAAAATGAAATTCATTCCTATAATAAATAGAGGATCTTACATAATGTTCATGTATTATTGAATTTATTAAACGAGTTGAGTAAAAGGGGTAAAATGCGAGGCTGTGCCGAACATTTTATCCCTTTTCCTCAACGAGTTTAATAAATTCAATAACACATGAGCACGAATGCAAGATTCTATTTATCATATGACATTTAAAATGCATTTTATTCACGATTGTTTACACAAATGTGAATATTCCGCCATTAGTAAACGCGACGTCGTTAAGGACGTCGTACAGGTAACCTTACGGGACGTATATAGCTAATTTGCATATTTAATCCACCAGTGGATTATCGAAAATATTACATGGCGTTATTACACTCTCAGACGCGACGTCATATGATAAATATCCTTTCTTCATACAGAAAAAATGTATTCTTGCATAAAATCCTTTGAACATACAAATAGTTGTTTGAAGCTATTTTTGGATGAGCCAGAAGTCGGAGTCAAACAATAAAACCCATATTCAGCTCACGAAATACACGTGGTGTTTGAACATGTTTTTGAACTATTGATATCACAAGATGGGTCATGCATTGTTTACGATACATTGAGGGACGTAAGGTTGACGCCCTGAACGTAGCATTTTAAAATCTTATGCTGACGTAAGAACGTCATTACGGAACTGACGTCATTGATAACAAGGTTTCATACTACCCACCGTGTTTTTACGGTCGCATTTGAAGAATTTATATGGAGCTTTAGACCGTTCACAATTTGCCTTTGGACATAAGCTACGCAAGAATAACGTTTGATTGGCATCCGCAACTATTATTGACATTTATGCCGTTGGCGCAAAGGATTAAGCCTTTTACTGTGCGCTGACCTTCTCGGCTTACCTGTACAGAATGTCTTGTTGGAAATAGCAGGCGCTTTAATGGAAACTATTTTTTAAACAAATATAACTTATTTATTTTTCAATTTGACAAACAAGTTCCGATTTAATCCAATTGTCCGTTTAAATACCTTCAAAAAGATATCAAATAAGTGGAACTTTTATTTAATTAGCTGCCGGCATTTTTATTTTCAAATTAACAACATTTAATCCTTATATGAAGCATACAAAACTGTGGAAAAACAACGACAGTACCCTACTTTAACGGCTAAAATCTCCACTTTCTGTTAATATTGCAAACAAACGCCCGCATCAGACGCAATGTGGTTACAATATTGTGCACTTTGATAGCAATTATGATATTTCAAAGTTCTATTTAATAGCGGCATTTTGCGATTAAACTTGGAGCTTATTCAGAAAAAGCTTTATCGTCTACACACGCGTGTAATCCCAAAGCGTGTCATTCTCCGTCGACCGTGAAATGAACACATCTTCGCCTGGGCATCTCCTTGGAATGAAAATCAATCTAAAATGTGGTGTCTGATCTGCGTCTTATTTATTTATTTGTTTATCAATCTAAAATGCGGTGTCTGATCTGCGTCTTATTTATTTATTTATTTATTTTTCATGACCCGATTAGATTTTTTTATACTTACTAAGCAATTTAAACAAACATTGCTACAGGTACCCTGCCGTAATATGTCGGTGTTATGGTTTCAATGTTGATAAATATTCGTCTATTTATAAATCATAACAAACAACGGTGTTTTCCACAGGTACGTAACGGGTTATATTCTAACACGAAAGCACTTAATTATGAAATGTCAATGTAATCAGTTGCGTAGCGCAACTATAGATCGATGATTGTTTACTGAACACTACGTCATACGGACCATTCCATCGGAAACCGTTATGTGGGGGTTACCAACTTTTTCCTCGCTTAATTCGCAAAATCTTTGCTGTATATTATTCTGATATGACAGCGTTACAGGAATACGATGTGGCGGTATTGGTTAGATGCATAAACTTTAACGACCTAGTTACCCAAAGGTCGTAGGTTCAAATCTCAAATTTTGAATAACATTTTTATTTTTCGTTCTTTTTGTTTCCTTTTAATTTGCAGTTTTATGCAGCCTGTGGCAAGAAATGTTCAAGCCTGAGCTTTTGGAAATTTGCAAACGAAATAAACCAGCTCCTCCTTATCGAGATGACCAGCTTTTAAGAGACACGTGCACACAGTTCTGCGGCTTTCACCATGCCATCCTGATCTGAATGCCAAAATGATGATATGGGGAAATTTTTATATTGGCCAAGGAAATTTTCAGCTTCGCATGACAGATATATAGATGTATAAATCAAGGCTCTGATCGAAGAAGACATTGGAAGCATTGTTGAAAAAGAATGGCCTGCGTGCTTAACACATGTCGAAAAGGCTGAACAGGACTATTGTTTTGTTTTATTTGAGGTTTAACGTCCCCGTCAACACTGTATTGGTCATTTTTGAGACGGTTCTTCCAATTTTGTGGGACTTCTACCCGACATTGAGATGAAATGACATCTCAAGCCCTGTCGCCCAATGAAACCAATAGGGTTTATAAGCATGGACGGACCGACTCGCAACGCTTTGCCTAGGCAGGCTTAGATCCTCTGAGCGGTTTACCAGTACTCGTGTGCGGTCGGTTTCAGCTCGACGTGGAAGCATCGTGCAGCCCATCTATTTCTTCAAGCCCAAATGGACGGGGCCTGAACAGGACTATTGTGAAACCGACATCGCTGTTGAGGCTGAAATGGAGTGAATCATTAAACACAGAGAGAAGGTACAGAGACTGCTTCCGAGGCTGAGGGTGATGAATCTACCGACACTGCAGAAGAATCAAAACTGCTTTTGTAATGCAATTTCGAAATATGAAATTCTAAAATTATGAAATTCAAGTTAATGTGAATCGCTGAAATTTGAAAATAATGAATTACAAACTAATATTAAAAAAACAAAGGAAATATATAATACAGAAAAAAAAAAGAAAAAAAAAAGTTTAAAAATAATTAAACTGTGTGAGTGTCTCTTCCATCCCTCGCCCTCGTCACACCAAGAACTACAATGAATCTGATATGTAACTGTAACCACTCGGCTATTTGTTATTCAAGAGCAGTTTTGCGTACAGTAAACCTACATTCAAAACCATGCTTACCATAAAATTATTACGTAAGGTATTTGTTTTTAAGTTTTTAGTTCTTCTCGTCAATTTTTGTCATATTTTTATTTTTCTATCTTTTATAATTCAAACAATGTGTTCTATTGTTGGGCATGGGAATTAGTTTCAGCTTTTATTTAAGAAGTTTGCACTCACTGATGACATTGTCATCCCTAGATAACGGTATCAGATGGACCGGCCCGTGTGACGTAATGTTCAGTAAACATTTATCGACCTGTAGTAGCGAGGAGCGCTGACTGGTTTACTTTCCTGAGGGTCGCAGGTTCGATCCTCGCAGACGACCTTTTTTCATAAAGCTATTAAAAGCATGATTTATTTTTTTCTTGATGATTTTTTTTTATATCAGCACAAAAAATGCATGCTTCACGAGAAAATCGAGGATTTTTTGCTTTTGGTGCGAAAAAAAAAATATTAAAGAAAAAACATCCCCAGCGGGATTCGAACCCGCATATTTCAGCTCTACAGGGCCGTGACTTTACCACTAGGCTAGCGTCGATACAGTGCAGGTATGGTATTTTTTAGCCTGATACCATCACATTAATAGGGGGTCACCAAAAATAAAATTAGATCATCCAAAAATAACATATAATTGCGTAGATAAATTTAAAAATATCCTTTATTTACAATAATATTGATAATACCAAACTGACAACTGATGTCGGTTTTACTGTAGTAATAAGATTACAATTGAAAGAAAGACAGAAAGAAAGATGCCGTATGTGCAGTCTAATCTGACATTTCGCTGTTCGCATTTCTGACATTTCGCTATTCGCACATGGTTTTGATTGAATACAAGAACACAAAAGAGATGTTTGTATTTTTTCCTTTTCGTAACATACGTTTGATTAATAATTCCGTGTGGTAGACCAGATAATAGCCGTTAAAGAGGCCATTAAAGCCCATCTAAATTGTTTTGTATTCATTATTATTTCCTTGATTGGGTAAAAGTGTTTACATGGGATGTGGGTGTTCGTTAGAACCGCCTCGATCGTTAGAACCGCCTCATCGAGGCGGTTCTAACGAGTACCAACAACCTATGTTTTGGAACAAAAATAAGAAAAATAATGTATACCCCCGTAAACCCCAGTTTTCTCTATATGAAGTAGGGTATAGGGGGTCTTCATTTCACTGACTTGTTCACGTGATGATTAACAAATTATCAAGAATCGACTGAGCCGCACGGATGTGTTATCGTAATTTATTTATTTATTTGTTTATATTTTTGCTCAATGCGAGGATTGTTGGTTATATTTAGAACCAGCTCATTCCGATTTATTTATTTTTATATTTATGTATTTATTTCAACTGTTAAATGATTTATTAAGATCAGGTTGTACACCTTTTCTGGTGTTCCTTCCATCATACCGGGGAAAAGAATTTGCATGTAAACCCAACTTTATATATTGAACAGTCGGATATTCAGGGATCGGCATGATTTTAACATAACACAAAAACATAGTTCGAAAGTACTTGCTTCTTATTCTTTTATATTATTTTAGTCACTGTTGTTTTTTCATCACGACAACAAGCCGTGCAATGAACACCCCCTCAAAACCATGATTTATATAGAGAAAACTGGGGTTTACTGTGATATTCATTTTTTTATTTCTTCTCCAAGACATAGGTTGTGGGTACTCGTTAGAGCCACCTCAATGAGGCGGTTCTAACGAGAATACAAAACCGGTTTTGAGTATCGATAAGTTTTCATTAATAAATTAACTGTTTTTGAGATATCAAGAATACCCCACTATGCCGCACGGATGTGTTATCGTAATTTATTTATTTACGATTTATTTATTTAAAATTTATTTATTGCTCAATACGTTGAATGATGGTACTATTTAGAACAAGCTCATTCTGTTTTTTTTTTTAATTTATTTATGCATCACGTGAACATGTCCAAGAAATGAAGACCCCCTTAAACCCCAGTTTATATAGAGAAAAAAGGGAATTACGGGGGTATTCATTATTTTTCTTATTTCTGCTCCAAGACATAGGTTGTGGGTACTCGTTATGACCGCCTCAATGAGGCGGTTCTAACGAGCACACACAACCTATGTTTTGAGCATGATTTTGACTTAATAAACAAAAAACATAGGTAGAAAGATTTCAATTTGGCGCTTCTGTGCCAATAATCAACGTTTTATTACACTCAGGGGAAAATATCACGGGTATTTATGCAGAAGACAATTATCGCTTTTATGACACGTGGATTGTGTATTGCGTTCCGGCTACCGACCGTCAGGTAGCCCGAAGGTTAATGGACACGCGTACACGTATAATGGATTACCTTATTTCGGAAAGATTGTGTCATGGGTACTACTGTGCATTCTTTATTCATATGAAGTATTGGTGCTTTTAGATAATAAGTACCAATTGTTGTTGTTATTATTATTATTAATAATATTATTATTATTGTCTGTTTGTTTGATTTGAGGTTTAACGTCCCCGTCAACACTGTAAAGGCCATTTTGGAGGTTAACATGTCCGTGTAATGAGCACACCTCCTAACCCACTTTACAGGTGGGTTTACAAGGGTAATCATTGATTTCCTTATTTTTGCTCACAAAATTATTGATGACACTCGTTAGAAATGCCTCAATGAGGCGGTTGTAACAAGCATGAAAACACGCCTATATAATTTCGACCCCGTTGAACCCCATCTTATATAGTAAAAAAATTGGGTTTTACAGGGGTAAAGCAAATTGTTCTAATTTCTGCTATTAAATATAGATTGTGGCTACTCGTTAGATTAAATATAGATTGTGGTTACTCGTTAGATTACATATTGAACTGCCTCGATTTTAACGAGTACCCAGAATCTATATTTTGAGCAGAAATAAGAAAAATATTACAAGTTTTCATCTTATTTTTTTTTTTTTTTTCGTTTTTTTCTCGGTGGTAACTTTTTCAGTGCATTTGTATAGGCGTGTTTTCGTAATATATTTTGCAGATGTGTAAGTGTTTGGTCCCTTTTGATAAATCGGTCAATTTTTTGTTTATTATTGTCAGCATTTTGAACATATTCCTTTACATTAATTAGAAGCCTCCGTGGTGCAGTGGTTACGCTACTCGCCTTGTAAACCAGGGATCGCAGGATCGATCCCGGGCTTCTCCAGACTTTCGGATGAGTCTTTAAACCGAGGTCCCGTCTCCGTATGACCTTAGCTGTTGGTGGAACGTAAAACTAAAATTCACTCACTCACTCCTTTACATTAACAATCAATAACGGCCACGCCCATCGGGGCTTGAAGAAATAGATGGGCTGCATGATGCAAGTACACGCAGAGCTGAAACCGACTGCACATCGCTTAGAGGATCTAAGTCGGTGCGAGTCGGAACGTCCATGCTTATAAACCCTATTGGTTTCACTAGGCGACAGGGCTTGAGATGTCATTTCATCTCAATGTCGGGTAAAAGTCCCACAAAATTGGAAGCGACGTCTCCAAAATGACCTATGCAGCGTTGACGGGGACGTTAAACCTCGAATCAAACAAACAAATTAACAATCAATGAACCTTTCTTTCCAGAATAAATATTTGATGTTTGAATTTGCAGTATGTTATTATAGATAATTAAAATAGTTACTGGTAAATAAAGAGTAATTAAAACCTAATGCTTCGTTTTATATTTTTGATTAGTCACAGATAATTTCAAACAGTGTAAGTAAGCATTACCTTACATGGATATGTTAAGACATAAGACATAAGAATATTTATTTTTATGTCTTATGTCTTAACATATCCATGTAAGGTAACATTGAATGATCATTGCGACCATTATGATAACACATCTGTGTGAAATAATGCATTATTTAGGTTGCAGAAAACGGTTATTAAAAAATTGTGTCATAGTTTATTACTACTTTAAATATAGGTTGTGGATCTTGTTAGAACCGCCTCGCTTCTAACCACGGTACCCACAACATATGTTTGGGACAAAAGTAATAGAAAAATATATATGTATGTTCCAACAAACCACAGTTTTCTCTATATAAAGTTCGATTAAGAAGGGGTGTTCATCCGTGACATGGACTTGCTAACATTATAATGATAGTCAAGCAGATTTAAGTGCATTTTTGACGGGAAAGCCAAAACATGGACAATTATGCTGGAAACACTGCATGCTCATATCAGACGTCGAGCTTAGATCAGGGCCTTTGCTGTCAACCCATTACGGCCTCCGCCTAGCGGGGCTTCATCACGTGAACGAGTCCGTGAAATGAACACCCCATTAAACCCCAATTTATATAGAGAAAACTGGAGTTTACGGGGGTATACATTATGTCTTTTTTTCTGCTCCTAGACATAAGTTGTGGGTACTCGTTTGAACCGCATCATTGCGGCGATTCTAACTATCACCCACGACCTATGTTTTGAGTATAAATAAGAAAATATCACAAATTTTCATCAGAAAGATGACCTTTTTTGAGGTATGAAAAAATGCACTATATCACAAGGGTGTGTTATCGTGATGTGAAGAAATAGATTGGGCTGCATGATGCTTCCACGAAGAGCTGAAACTGACTGCACAGCACATGAGTACGAGTAAACTACATGGGGCTCTAAGGCTGCCCATGAAAAGTGGTGCGAGATGAACAAAACAATGTTTTGGTGCGGATAACACACACATTGTAACCCCTCTAAACCTCTCTTTTCTGTATATAATGTAAAGTTGGGTTTGCAGGGGTTTTTATTACATGGATTTATGAACATGTTGCTTTTCTAAACAATGCAATTTTAAATAATGCAATCTGACATCCATTAATTATAAATGTTTTTTTTTTTTTTTTAAATAATGTGGAATATCACATTCCAGAAAAAACAATTTTTTAAGTACAAAAAGGCTCAATTTTAACCGTTTGACAAAAAGAGAATTTTTCTCGCTTAAAGTACCAAAATACGCAGTTCTAAATTAACTAGACGTATCTATCGTTCAATATCCCCCGGGGTCATTTTCACACACAGCCGGATTAAAACACAATATTGATTACACGATAGGTACATGATAGGTATCTATCGTAGGCCTCAGTCAAAGGGAGACAACCCAATATTGACTTTCTGTGCGACTCTCACGGTTGAGAGTCATCGGGCTAATGTCAGATATAGTTGGCCATGGTTCATTGCAATAACATTTGCAGTGTCCTTCGGAAAATATTTAAAAACACGGCCTTGCGGCCTCGCGTTCAAATAACTTTCTCGGGACCCGGCAAATGTCAATGTATGAAAAACCATGGGCGATCTCTATATTAGCAAAAGTGGTGTTGGTTTAATTATGGCATATATATTATGTCTCTCATATTTGTATTTGTTCAAAACGTAGATTGCAGGTACTCGTTCTAACCACCTAAGTGAAGTGGTTCTAACATTTTTTTTAAAGTTATGTTAAGAAGATAGGTAATAAACATCCCTCAAAATTTCATCACACATTTTCTTTTTTTTATAAAAATGTAAGATATTATCTCACACTTGTATATTTTCTTAACCCGTTTTGTACCAAATGAAATCTTCCACCTTATACACAGCAGGAGTCCATTTAAAAATTTAGGGGTGTCAGGTTGTGTTTTCTTCAAAATGTATTTGGAAAATGACTGAATTTTCAAGCAAACAGTGGAGGCCCTGATCAGACGCCGCATTGTTTTGCGGCGTCTGATCTGGGCCTACACTGTTTGTCAGGGTACCCGTTTTTGGAGTTTCTGGTACAAAATGGGTTAATGTTAAGCGGTAACAACAATTTCTTACCCGCAGCCATCGCCTGTACTTTATCTGAAAGAAGAAAGAAATGGTAAAATGTACATTACGATATCTCACCCGTACGACAAAGTGCATTTTTTACATCTCCAAAATGGGTACTTTTCTTTTGAAATTCCTTTATATTTTTCTTATAAATGCTCATAACATAGGTTGTGTGTGCTCGTTAGAACCGCCTCATTTAGCACTCACAATCTATGTCTTGGAGCAGAAATAAGGATATAATGAAAACCCCCGTAAACCCCAGTTTCTCCATTTAAAGTGGGGTTTAGGGGGTCTTCATATCACGGACTTGTTCACTTGGTGAGTTCGATAGTTACATGTACATGAAACAAGGTATGCACTACGATATTGAAAACTGAACCATGCAACACTCATTTCTATCTTGTCTTCAAATTACCTTCTAAAAATTGTGTCCTTAAAGGCATTTATTCTGTAACAGTAGGACACACCGTGTGTTCATAATTGTTTTATTACCCCTTGTGATATACTGACTATAGCAGATCAAAGGCGGCCCTTAATAAGGTGATTGGTAGCTCTTGCTGTATCCACTGGCTGAGGCACTTGAGGAAAAAAGTAATTATGTACACCAATCAACAGTTAGTAGATTATTGATTTTTTCCCAAAGGAGGCCTCTTACCTGTTGAAGACAGAGGACTTCACTTCAGTCAGCTCTGAGGGCTACCTAATATTATGTAATGAAATGATAGTCCTCAATAATCAAGAATAAATGCCTTTAAAAAGCAAGGCACCAAAGTACTGTGGTCTGTTCCTTTGATACTGTACCATGTTTTGGTCACCAGTGTCCAATAAATAGAGGATATTTACGTTTTTAGGTGGACACCAAAAATATTTCTTCGAGTGTGTTAAAAACATCCAAATTTTCACGAGTGAAGAGCACGACAGGGAGGTCAATGCTCACTTTTATAGTGCTGCCTCACTTAAGTATCATGGCCCAGACACATTACATGATACCACACCCAGTCACATTATCTTGACACTGGGTCGACCAGTCCTAGCTCTACCCCGTAAATCTGAGTGCCAAGCGAGGAGCGGCTAGTACCATTTTTAACGACGTTGGTATGTCGCGGCCCGGGATCGAACCCGTGACCTTCCGTTCCCTGGAGCGGACACTCTACCAACTGAGCTATCGGGGCCGGTACGAGAAAGCATATAGAGGATATTTGATTTTCTCAGTGTAAGATCGAATTTTATTTCACCGAATGAACACCAAAACCAGTATTTTCACGAGTGGCGTAGCCACGAGTGAAAATACCAGTTTTGGTGTTCATGAGTGAAATAAAATTTGATCTTACATTTAAAAAATCAAATTTTCTGTTTCTTACATGCTTCAAAACGTAAATATTTAGCTTCACTAATCGCGTCACTCACCCTCAGAGAAAACTAACTTTGTTCCTGGTCGTTTCGCGTCAATTTAGTGGTGTCCAACGTATTTACAGGGTTTAATATTGGGTGTACCTGAGAAATGGCCTGGGATGGTATTATTATGAATGATTAATGAAATAATTGACAGAGTAGTTTTCCAAAGAAGTTGCTGGCAAGTCTAACGTCGCGCGACAAAAGACGTGACGTCAGCGTCATAAATGACGTCAGTAACATTCCCGTCCCACATGAACGGGCTATGCGTCAATTAGAACACATTTCAGTATTGTTCAGTTATCTGACAAAGATAAAATTGAAATTAGAGTTAGATTTGAAGAAAAAAGTAGTCCCAAACAGTGAAAAATAAAAAATGGTATCTTCACTGTTTGAAACAGTGAAAATATCGATTTATATTTCACTGATAAATCTCTATCTTTCATTGAAAAGCATGTAAGAAAAAGTATTTCTAACTCATCAGTACAACATCTCAGAGAACATAAAAATCAAAACGGATACAGAGAGGACTCGACAGCATGAAATCATGAAATGACTGAAATGCTGGGGCAAAAGAAAGCCAACAGTTGGACTAAAGTCGGGGCCCAAACAGAGACCAACAAACCAGCCATCACAGCTACACCATTACGCAAACATGCCTATACAAATACATTGCCACCTTTATCGCGAAAAAAATGAAAATTTTATGATGAAAAATTGTGATATTTTTCTTATTTCTGCTCAAAATATAGATTGTATGTACTCGTTAGAACCGCCTCATCGAGGCGGTTCTAACGAGTACCCACAGTCTATATTTTAGACCAGAAATATGAAAAATAAGGTATACCTCTGGAAACCCCAGTATTACTATATAAAAGTGGGTTCAAGGTGGTGAAAAGTATATAGGCGTTTTTTCGTGATGTTAAGATATGGAGGATATTTACTTTTGTTAGGTGGATACCAAATATAATTCATCGAGTGCGTTAAAACATCCAAATTTTCACGAGTGAGGAGCACGAGTTAAAAATTGGGATGTTTTCAGCATACGACATGAAATTTATTTGGTATCCGCCGGAAAAAAAAATGAAATTTTCATTTTATTTTATAATTTATAATGACATTTACGGTAATTGATCGATTGTTCAAAATTGTGGCATACGATACGATCGTTCAGATACCATACTAAATGTGTTACCTTCAATAATAAAGTCGATTATTATTATTATTACAGTCAAACTCCAATGGCTCGAACACCTTTGGGATCTCGAAAATCTGTTCGAGACAGGGGTAGTTCGAGCCACTGATTTGTTTGTTTGATTTGAGGTTTAACGTCCCCGTCAACACTGTAAAGGTCATTTTGGAGACGTTGCTTCCAATTTTGTCGGACTTTTACCCGACATTGAGATGCAATGACATCTCAAGCCCTGTCGCCCAATGAAACCAATAGGGTTTATTAGCATGGACGGTCCGCCTCGTTGGACAGGCTTAGACCATCTAAGCGGTTTACCAGTACTAGTGTGCGGGCCGGATTCAGCTCTGCGTGGAAGCATCATGCAGCCCATATATTTCTTCAAGCCCCTATGGGCGGGGGCCAACGAGCCACTGATGGTTACTGCCAATACTTTAAGACATCTTTTCGGCGTTCTATAATGAAAATGTATGCTGTGAGTACTCATTAGAATCGCCTCATCAAGGCGATTCTAATGTGTACACACAGCATACTTTTGCAAGATAAAAGACTAACATCTACTTAATTTTCCCCCACCCTATTTCTTATGTAGAGGATTTCGCTAGGGGCTCAAGAATGGGTTCCACACATCCATGGTAAACGAGCCATCAGTGTTCGAGCCATCGAAGTTCTACTGTATTATTATTATTATTCCCAGCCAGCAAAGAATAACGGACCAACATCGGGCCGACAGCTGGCGGCCCAATGTTGGTCCGCTGTTACGTGCTAGCTGAGTTATAATTTATTATTATTATTTCTCCAAAAGAACCTAAATAGTGTTAACTGGAACGTGAAAAGTAGAAGTAAAACAAAGATCAGGAATTGATACAATTAACTTACTCCACCCATCAAAGACACCAAAGGGAAAGAAATACAAACATTAAGCGACCAGACCATAACGGAAACCTAAACAAAGGAAGGCCATAAGGACAGTTACTTTCCCACAAAATGGCCATATGGCCATCCAAAATTAAAAGACACAATTAATACACACAGTAAGTAACAAACAACAACATAAATAAATCGCCACAGAAGAACCGCCTTGGAACGGTCAGTGGAAAGATTTCCACTGGGGGGGGGGGGCTTAAATCGATTTTACGTGGCCACAATCCTCGCCCTTACTTCCGTCGCGATTTAGACAAATAATTTGTACAGTCCGCATGAAAGCCTCCTAACTCAATTCAAACAAACAAGCAACATGAAAAGCTTCTTGACAATTGTCATCCACTAAATGCACAGCAAAGATTCAGATCAGCTGCAATAATAATACAGAGGACCGGCGTTATAACGACAGTAGTTGTTCCCTATTGTTGTGCCGTTATAATGAATTTGCCGTTATATAGAACCTCAGTTAGGAGTATGATAACATAATAACTCCAAGAAACAAATCTTATAGACATTTGTTAGAATCGCCTCATAGAAACAAATGTTATAGATATTTGTTAGAATCGCCTCATGAGGCGATTCTAATAAATATCTGTAACATTTGTTTCTTGGAGTATTAATTCAAAAGAATCATTTATGACTATGAATTCAATTTGGGCTTTCCAATCTAAGGAAGGCCCACGTCGCTCGGATTCGAGACTAAGCATTGAGCCAAGAATGCATTCCGTTAAAATTATCGTGATAACGAGTTCTGTCGTTATAACGATTGTCGTTATAACTCGAGTCCTCTGTACTGCAGAAGTTGCTTTGAGTATTTGCTTGGCCCATGTGTTCAAATACGCATTTTTGCATAAATACATGTACCTGTGCGCATGACTGTTTGAAGCCATTGTCAAATGGAACGAAAGCCGTGCTAAAACAATGAAATCGATGTTCAAATCACGATATTCGTGTGCTGTTTGAACATAGCTTTTGATATGACAAGATGGACCTTGCTTTGCTTACCTTGCGTTGAGAGACACAACGTTATCGCATTGAACGTAGCGTTTCAGAGTTGCATGATGACGTCCGAGGGTTACTGCGTAACAACGTCATTTTAAATAATATTCTGAACTAGCCACAATGTTGGTTTGCCGGTTTGATTAATTAGGCTTTCAGCGAGGTAACCGGGCGTAAGAAGCACATTGTTTGCCGGTCGAAGTTGGAAAGTTTATATGGATGTTATTTTGGAGCCTTTGGGCGTTTTCAAGTTATGCAAGAACAACGATCATCCCTGATTACTTCATTGCATCAACATTTGCCGGATCCTTCGGAAAATATTTGAACATTAAGCATGGCAGCCTCATGTTCAAACAGCTTCATAGGGATTCGGCAAATATTAATGCACGAAAAACCATGGTTGATTTTGTTTGTTTTTGTTTGATTTGACGTTTAACGTTCCCGTCAACACGGTAAAGGTCATTTTGGGGACGTTGCTTTCAATTTTGTGGGACTTTTACCCGATATTGAGATGAAATGACTTCTCAAGCCCTGTCGCCCAATGAAACCAATAGGGTTTATTAGCATGGATGGGCCGCCTCGCACCCCGGTTCCTGGACAGGCATAGATCCTCTAAGCGGTTTACCAGTACACAAGTGTGCGGGCTGGATTCAGCTCTGCGTGGAAGCAACATACAGCCCATATATTTCTTCAAGCCCCTATGGGCGGGGGCTTAAACCATTGTTGATCCTTATATTCTTGTATGCTGTGGAAAAGTTTACTCACTCGCTAAATCCATTGGAACAGGACCTGTAAAAGAAGCAAGAAACACGTAAATATAGATATCCCATTCAGAGTCCATCACAAACATTTTTTTTTGTTGTTGTTTTCAAGAAATGATGGTACATCACGAAAACATGCCTATGTAATTCTGACCCCCTTGAACCCCACTTTTATATAGTAAAACTGGGGTTTACAGGGGTAAATCTTATTTTTCTTAGTTCTGCTTTAAAATATGGATTGTGGCTACTCGTTAGAACCGCCTCATCGGCGGTTCTAACGAGTACCCATAATCTATATGAACCACCTCGACGAGGTGGTTCTCACGAGTACCCACAATCTATATTTTGAGCAGAAATAAGAAAAATATCACATTTTTTCATCATAAAATGTTTGCTTTTTCGGCGGTAACATTTACAATGTATTTGAATAGGCGTGTTTCCGTAATGATTTTTTACGTCATTGATGTACGAACAACATCGGATCATGAGCAAGGTATGCTCACTTCATCCAATGTTGTTCATATTTCAATGATTCTGGGTTCAATTAAACTTTGCTCGTAAACTGATGCTTGATAAATTAGCTTTATTACACTGTACTCTGGTGATGTTCCTCGTGCGCCATCCTATGGCGTTTATATTTCGCAATTAATTCGATTTGCTAGAGTCATGTAACAGACTTCAACACTCGTAATTAATTGTTAAGGGCTAAACTTCTTAAGCAGGATTATAGGTACCATAAACAACGCAAAACATTTTTGAAAATTTATTGACGTCATTCTGATTTAATTTCAAAATTCAATATTGGACTTAAATCTCTTCTGCAACAAGGTCTATCGGAACCTGAATTGTATGGTGACTTAGTATATAAATTCAGAAAAATATAAAACCACAATGACTTCAGCACCCAATTTCGTAAAATCATTCTTCGATATAAAAAGATTGGATACAACATAAATGTATATGACAGACTGCATGCATGGTAGCTAACCCGTTCACGGTTGACAACTTTGCTTCCCTCTTTAATTGCACGCCGGTGGTTCAGGCCTCAGATTCTATGACGGTTCCAACGAAAAGGCTTATGTTGGTTGGTACCTGATGCTCTGTCTCTGGTCGGGCCCATCGGAGTCTAACTGTTGGTTTTCTGTTGCTCCAGCATTTCAGTGGTTTCGTGCTGTCGAGTCTTCACCATTGTTTCATCTCTGTGGTTGTTTGATTTTTGTGTTCACGGAGATGTTGCACTGATGAGTAAGGAGGCCTTCATGCGGACTGAGCAAATTATTTGTCTTAATCGCGACGGATGTAAGGGCGAGGAATGTGACCACATAAAACCGATTTAAGCCTCAGTGGAATTCGTTTCCGCTGACCTTTCCAAGGCGGTCCTTCAGTCGCGGTTTATTTTTGTTATGGCTTGTCTTTGGGTGTTTGTGTCGCTTATATTATTTTATTTTGGATAGCCTATTGGCCATTTTGTGGGAAAGTAACTGTCCTTTTGGCTCTAAGCTATTTATGTTTCCATTAGGGTCTGTTGTTTCATGTTTGTGTTTCTTTCACTTTGGTATTTCTGATGGGACCTGTGGGTTAATTGTATCGATTCCTGATCATTGCCCCCCACTTCTTCTTTAAATTTATTTTTTTTCCATGAATTCTTAGACGAACAATTATTGTTTTGGGGGGTAAAACAAGAACTCAATGGAACACGTTATTTTGCCTATTAGATTAGAGAGAAATATGGTTTATTTTTACGTAGTTTAATTATCGTGGGACGTCGTGTGAGTCATTAAATGTATCTACATGTACATGTTTACGATTTTTACTATAAGTTACCTGAGTATCTACATTTTCTCACAGAGCAGCTACTTTCTCCTTTTGGTGTTGCATGGAAGGTGTAAGAAAAGTTTATGGATTCCTGGTCATTGCCCTCATTTCTATATAATCCACAGACTGTTATATGTTATGTGGTATCTGGTACAGCAGTGTACACGAACACATTGGGGCTATCACATTTTATATGAATATATATTTCATTCGTTTCTCTCGAACCAGCATTTTCTTGAAATGGATTTTTATCTGGCTCAATAAGTATGTATGATTTGAGGTCAACACTGTATAGGTCATTTTAGAGGCGTTGCTTCCAATTATGTGGGATTTTTACCCGAAACTGAGATGAAATGACACCTCAAGCCCTGCCGCCAAATAAAACCAATAGCATTTATAAGCACTGGCGGTCCGCCTCGCACCGCTTTGCCTGGACAGGCTTAGATCCTCTAAACGGTTTACCAGTACTTGTGTGCGGTCCGTTTCAGCTCTGTCTGGAAGCATCATGCAGCCCATCTATTTCTGGATCAAATCTCCAGTGACATTTTGGCGAAACTTTGTGGCAGAGGTGACAACCGCGAGACATACTGCGCTTTCCAGTCATATTAATCCCCCGAAACATGGCATCCATAACTTTTGCACGGAGCGGTGTATACTTTACATTAAATGGGTCGATTGTTTATCTTGATCAATACAAGTATTAGCTTTTACAATAAGCTTAAGTCTACGCGTAACACACATTAATTTGTGGAGTCAAAGGATTGGAAAGTCAAATGACAAAGCTGTTCATGTATACGGGTGCCAGTAAATACGGAAACTTGTATAATAGCCAAAGATTCAAAAGGTGGACTCCAGATTCATACATAAGCAAAACTACAATCTTTTATTATGGCAACCACTCGTACCAGGAAACGAAAAATCAGAAGAACATATGCATCTGCCTTCGTTTAGCGAAAACAAACAGAAATAGATGTACTGTATCATCGGAGGGAAGTCAACATCATGTAAACCCAGAAAACATGTTTATTTTGTATGCGAATCGGGTGTGATAAGCTTACGGAAGTGTTCCGGTAAATCCCGATTTTTAATCATTTTAACAAATAACAATGATGACCAATCAATAGAATATAGCATTTAGCCAGTAATGGCATTTTCTTTACTGCTTCTGGAGCAAATGTATAGTAGTCGCAGATACGATTGACTAGGCGGAGCTATTCAGGTGTTGTCAATATCTGTCAAATTCGCTGCGTCCACCAGAAGATTCGATAGAGTGCCTCTCGCAAGTGGACCAAAATACCATATATACGCTACAGCTTTGTGTGTGTTACAGCTGCATTCACAGAATCGGGTGATTTGGTTTACCTTTTTATTAATAGAATATTCCAAAGGCAGGTCCAAACGGTAGCTCTGCCAAGTCAATCTTATCTGCGACTACTACAAACGTTAGGTAGTCTACACCCACAGGCGTAGACAAAAACACGGATGACATGCTAATAGAAAGTAACATTCAACTAGTCATGACCTTTTCTAAAATACTTCCGGAGCAAAAGTCATTCTTACGATTGTCTACGCCCCTTGGGCGTAGACAATAATGTAATCTATATGCATAGTTATTTTGCTGATCTTCACCTGACTACCCCTGATCCAGCGTTTGTATGAAATAAAGGTATATGAACTGGGACACAACATTTTCTACAATTTACGTGTGCACACATCAAAGACTCAGATCAGCATGCGCATCCATATAGTCTGACCAGGGACTTCTCTTGCTGCATGAAGGAGCATTGGGCTCTAAGCTATCCTTAGAGCGCACAACAAAGACTCGGAGGCGCAGGCTGATATGAGTCTTCGTTGGGCGCACATGTAAATTGTAGGAAATGTTGTGCCCGGTCCATATATAACTGTTTTATAGCCTAGATCTTCTTACCATTGTGTTGCCAGAATGATGTGTAACATGACGGAAACACGCCTATGCAAATACATTGTAATTTTTTCGCCGAAAAAAACTAACATTTTAGGATAAAAAATTGTTATATTTTCCTTATCTGCTCAAAATATAGATTTAAGGTACTCATCGAGGCGGTTCTAACGAGTACCCACAATCAATATTTTAGAGCAGAAATTAGAAAATAAGGCTTAACTCTGTAAACCCCAGTTTTACTTTATAAAAGTGTAGTTCAAGGGGTCAAATCAAAATTACATAGGCGTGTTTTCATATTGAGACGTATTTTTCTGTATATCATGGACTTGGTTCATTAGCTTAGCCTTCCGCTAACAGTGTGGACACAGAACGCGGCGTATGATCCGGGGTAACACTTTGCAAACAAATGAAGAAAGAATAATACAGAAAATTGAAGGTTAATACGTACCTACTTGGCCTCCCATAAGATCAGCTGAAAACAAAGTAAAAGACATGTCAGTCATTAACATCACGAAAACACGCCTATACAAATACATTCTTAACTTTACTGCCGAAAAAATGAAACATTTAAGATGAAAATTGTGATATTTTTCTTATTTCTCCTCGAAATATAGATTGTGGGTACTCGTTAGAACCGCCTAATCCAGGCGGTTCTAACGAATACTCATAATCTTTATTTTAGAGCAGAAACAAGAAGAATAAGGTTTACCTCTGTAAACCCCAGTTTTACTATATAAAAGTGGGGTTCAAGGGGGTCAAAATTATATAGGCGTGTTTTCGCATCACGAAAACACGCCTATATAAAACCCCCTCGAACCCCACTTTTATATAGAAACACTGGAGTTTATAGGGGTAAACATTATTTTTCTTATTTCTAATCCAAAATAAAGATTGTGGGTACTGGTTAGTACCTCCTCAATGAGGCGGTTCTTACGAGTATCCATAATTTATATTTTTAGCAGAAATAAGAAAAATATCACAAATTATCATCTAATTGTTTTTATTTTTATTTCGGCCATAAAATTTACAATGTATTTGTATAGGCGTGCTTTCGTAATAGTGATGAAAAAGCAACAACAGTAAATCTTCTGCTAACACAAGCTAATGTGTTAAGCTTTTTTTCTGATTCTACACAAAGAGTCCTCTTGGAACCGACCACCTTTGGGACTGTTCAACAGTGTCCCTAAAGACCACTACGAAATCATCGGAACAGCCCGAAGGAAGCCTTAATGTGTATCACTTGTGTCTTTTTATTTTGGATGGCCATTTGGCCATTTTGTGGGAAAGTAACTGTCCTTATGGACTTCCTTTGTTTAAGTTTCCATTATGGTCTGGTCGCTTCATGTTTGTGTTTCTTTCCCTTTGGTGTCTTTGATGGATGGAGTAAGTTAATTGTATCGATTCCTGATCTTTGTTTTAATTAAGAAATAGATCAGCTCTAGCTGTGATTTGTTGAGTAATAAATCACAGTTTGGAGGTCAGTTGAAAAGTAGACGAATCACAAGCGCGTAGCGAGCGTGATTTGTCTACTTACAACTGACCGACTAACTGTGATTTATTGCTTAACAAATCACAGACTAGAGCTGATATATTTCGATTCTAACTCGCTGAAAATCGGCAATAATGTTGTTGTTTCTGTCAAAATCTCCCAACTTTGAGCCATTGTTAGAAGAAATCCCGCTAAAATTATCGACTGAAACACACGCATTTATATCCTTTTCTAACGTTTTCGATGCGAGAATATGACGTTACACCGTCTAACGTCAAGGAAATCGAAAAGTGACGTCATAAATTTGCAGTTTTTAATGACGTCACTCGTCACGCTCTTCAGAGCTGTGATTTGTTGCAGAATAAAACACAGTTATTTTCCATTGCCTATATAGGCGCGCTGTGTTAGAATTTACTTCTATTTTACTGCCTGTAAAATTGTACTTAAAGGACCACCCTTGCTATAACGACAGTATCTGATCCCTTCAATCTCCCTATATATAGTGATTTTGCCACTTGAAAGACTAATCCAAATAATGAGTCTCTGTTTGTTTGATTTGGGGTTTTACAGTCCCGTCACCACTATTTGGGTCATTTTGGAGACGTTGCTTACAATATTACGGGCTCTTACCCGACATTGAGATGAAAAGACATCTCAAGCCCTGCCGCTCAATGAAACTGAAAAAAGTTTATATGCATTGAAGGTCGAACACTCACCACTTTACCTGGGCAGGCTTAGACATAAGGGGTTTAAAAGTACTCATGTGCGTGGTCGGTTTAAGCTGTGCTATGAAAGTACCCTGCAGCCCAATCTATTTCTTCAAGCCCCGATGGGCCAATAAGGAGTAGTATTAAATAGTTTCAATCGATAGTGCATTTATTAATATCTACCGTTTCAATAAGAAAAAACACATTTTTTTCTCGTATGCAGTTAGGAATCACGACAGACATTAACACAATTTATCATATGACGTCGTGTCTGAGAATGTAATAACGCCATTTATTACATACCTACTATAGGAAAATTACATAAGAATCTTTCAATACAGGCTCAATTTTTCGCTATTTTGATGGCACAGTCACAAGACGGGGCCAAAAATCCATATAATATGGATTCTTGGCACTGCCTTTCCATATTGGCATTGCTTCACTCTGTTACTATAGCAATAGAACGTTAATGCCGTACTCCATAAGCTTCAAATTGGCCGCAGAAAAATCACTTGAAGCAATGTCAACCCGACTTCTGGACCTAGACAGAGCGATAGAAGACAGTGATAACAATAGATTTTGAGAAAAGTCTGATATTTCGTGGCAAGCATGAAAAATGAAAAATAAAATACTTTTTAAAAGAAGTTCAATCACGATTGGGAAGCATTATGAGGGACGTTGCTTTCAAGCACAGCAGGGATGTCCCAACATTTGAACCAATAAGGTCTTGCCAACAACCTTAAACGAACAGATCCCTTCACTTATGGGGAGCTGGAAATTGTGCGGAAGAAATCTGTGGGAGGGAAAAATGTCCCCAATAATTGTCTTGTATTTTAACGTAAAGAACCACCGCGACCGACTGCTACACACGGAATCGATTATGCAATAGTTTGATGAATGACACTAAGAGTCCTTAAAAAGCAATTATTTGAACTGCAGAAGTTCTGTATCTAAAATGGCGATTTATTTTTGTTTTGTTGTTCTGAAACCTACAGTTGCGACGTCACTTGTGACGTATTTTGCTGAGCACTACTATGTGACTGTATTACCGTGAGCATGGTTAGTGTATGCCTACTAATGGTTTATATAATTTAAAAGGAATTTCTTTTTTTTTTCGGCAGATACCGAAAATATATCCTCAACACAATCGATGAAACGTTCCGGCATCGACCTTTAAAAAGTACATATTCTCTATGCCTTCATTTTTTCACGTTGCATACTATGCTATATAAATGATGTAATAAAGAGGTTATGATATGGTGAAGGTGTGCCTCTAAGTCGTATTGGCACCGGAAGTCATATTGGCCCTCGGGCTAAAGCCCCCAGGCCAATATGACATACCGGTGCCAATATGACTTAGAGGCACACCTTTACCATGATATGGTGAAGGTGTGGCTCTAAGTCATATTGGCACCGGAAGTCATATTGGCACTCGGGCTAAAGCCCTCAGGCATACCGGTGCCAATATGACTTAGAGGCACACCTTTACCATATAATAACCTCTATGTAATAAATTCGATAATCCATTAGTGGATTAAATATGCATATTTGTTAGATAGGCCCCGTAACGTTACGTGTACGACGTCCTTAACGACATCGCGTTTTGACCTGTCTCATGAGCTACATGTACGTCGGTCGGTGTGTGCTCGGAGGGGGATGTGCTGTGTTTGCCGGTGTAACGGTCAGTTTCTTCCACAGGCCCAGTTCTTCCCCGGGGAAGAACTGGGCCGGCCCGTTTCTTCCCCGGGGGAAGAACTGGGTCGCCCCGTTTCTTCTCCGGGGGAAGTCAGTTTCTTCCCCACCCGGTCAGTTTCTTCCCAACCTGAATTTGTTTCAGAACCATAGTCAACGAATAATTTTCAGCTCACAATTTGTTATAAATGAGAAAAGAGACCATTCTGAATAAGTTCTGAGTCCTTTTAGCTTGAATGACAAAATTTGCTCTATGCTACACCATTCATGGAGATGCAATAAAATATGCAGCCCAATTCAAGCATCTTTGATAAATTGTCTATGCTTTTGAGGCATTAATTAGTGTTAACTAAACAGATATAATAAGCCACAAATGTTTGACGCTCAAATCTAAATAGAATTTGGAGACTGGGGGTTGGGAAGAACTGGGCCGGCCCAGTTCTTCCCCACCACAGAATTTTCTGTCTACTAATAATTCTTGTGATAAATTTCCTTTGCTTTTTATGACAAAAAAGTGGTATAAACTAAAAAGATATAATAAGCAACAAATGTTTGGAGCTCAAATCTAAATACAGTTTGCAGACTGGGGGTGGGGAAGAACTGGGCCGGCCCGTTTCTTCCCCACCCCAGATTTTTCTGTTTACAAAAAATTATTGTGATAAATTTTCTTCGCTTTTTAAGACAAAAATAGGTATAAACTAAAAAGCTATAATAAGCAACAAATGTTTGGGGCTCCAATCTAATTAGAATTTGGGGACTGGGGATGGGGAAGAACCGGGCCGGCCCGTTTCTTCCCCACCCCAGAGTTTTCTGTTTACAAAAAAAAATATTGTGATAAATTTTCTTCGCTTTTTAAGAAATAATTTGGTATAAACTAAAAAGATCCAATAAACAAAAAATGTTTGGCGCTCAAATCTAAATAGAATTTGGAGACTGGGGGTGGGGAAGAACTGGGCCGGCCCGTTTCTTCCCCACCCCAGATTTTTCTGTTTACGAAAAATTCTTGTGATAAATTTTCTTCGCTTTTTAAGACATAAATTGGTATAAACTAAAAAGATATAATAAGCAACAAATATGTTTGGAGCTCAAATCTCAATTGAATTTAGAAACTGGGGGTGGGAAAGAATTGGGCCGGCCCATTTCTTCCCCACCCCGGATTTTTCTGTTTACAAAAAAAATTCTTGTGATAAATTTTCTTCGATTTTTAAGACATAAATTGGTGTAAACTAAAAAGATATAATAAGCAACAAATATGTTTGGAGCTCAAATCTCAATTGAATTTAGAAACTGGGGGTGGGGAAGAACTTGGTCGGCCCAGTTTTTCCCCACCCCCCAGTCTCCGAATTCTATTGAAATTCAAGGCCCAAACATTTGTTGCTTATTAAAGCTCTGTAGTTTATACCAATTTATATCCTAAAAAGTGAAGAACATTTATCACAAGAATTTTTAGTAAACAAAAAAATCTGGGGTGGGGAAGAAATGGGCAATGGGCCAGCCCAGTTCTTCCCCGTCCCCACTTTCCAAATTATATTTAGATTGGAGCACTAAAGGGTTGTTGATTATTATATTTGTTTAGTTAATACCAATTAATGTCATAAAAAGCTAAGAAAATTAATCATAGATACTGGAATTGGGATGAAAATTTCCTTGGATCTCCATATATTGTATGGCATAGAGAAAATTTTGCCATTCAAGCTGTAAAGACTCAAAACTAATTCAGAATGGTTTCTTTTTGAATGTTTAACAATTTGTGAGGCATAAATTACTCGTTCTCTATGGTTCTAAAAATTTCAGGTGGGGAAGAAACTGACTGGGTGGGGAAGAAACTGACTAGTCAGTTTCTTCCCCGGGGAAGAAACGGGCCGGCCCAGTTCTTCCCCCGGGAAGAAACTGACTGGGGGGAAGAACCGGCCTGTTACACCGGGTCTTGTCCGTCATCCGTTTCGGTTTCAAAACTTTGGGGTTGAGACACAATGATGAAGATTAAACATCAGAAAGGCCTCTGTGTCACTAAATTTGGTATAGTTACGCCTTAATTACTAATGGCGGAATACTGGCATTTGTTTTGTAAAACAATCGCGATTAAATTGTGTTTTAAAGGTCATATGATAAACAGAATCATGCGTGTCATGTATTGTTGAATTTATTAAACTCGTCGAGGAAAAGGGATAAAATGCTCGGCAAAGCCTCGCATTTTATACCTTGTCCTCAATTTGTTTAATAAATTAAATAATTTATGAACAAACATGTAAGATACCCTAAACCAATTATTTATTAAACGAGTTGAGGAAAAAGGATAAATTGCTCAGCACAGTCTCCCATTTTATCCTTTTCCTCAACTCGTTTAATAAATTCAATAATACATGAACACTCATGAAAGATCCTCTATTTTACTGAATGGAATCTTCCACTGTCATACAGCAGATTCCATTTCGAAACTGAGCGTGTCCGGTTCAGTTGTTTTAGAAGTTCTTGAGAAAATGCGCTGATCAAATCCCGAGCTCTGCGGGGTCTGATCTGGGCATGTAAGGATTTCCATCGACTTGTTTTGAGGTTTACCGAATTGAAGGCGTTAAAGGTCTCCCATGTTACGGGGACAAAATGTTGAGGTTTGGGGTCGGCAATATTCTTTCGTGGAGATTGATCATGAAATCTTTTCTGCGGTCATTCTCTCCCTTCCGCTGATTCAAGAAGGGCAGTTGTCAGTTTCTGGTGAAAGAATCTGGACTATACTGGTTAACCGCTTACGTATATGCCTGCCAAGAAAAAGGGTGGATAGGTAAACTGACCGGCTCAAAAATGACCTAAATAGTATTATCTTGGGCGTTAAACTCCAGTACAAACAAACAAACAAACATACTTACCAACAAGATCCCTCGTCATCCCTGAAAAAATTAAAATATTAAAAATGAAACGGGAAGTAAGATAAAGTACAAATGAAAGATCTCAGACAAATCAGACATTCACACAGGCTCAACAAACTGTCTTCCGTACTATATATATATAGGCTGTCCACAGAGAGAGAGGCTAAGATTCTACAACAACATACCCCTCTAAATCCCCACTTTATACAGAGAAAAGTGCGGTTTACGGGGTATATATTATTTTTTAATTTCTGTTCCAGTACATAGATAGTGGGTACTCGTTAGAACCGCCTCAATGAGGCAGTTCTACCGAGCACCCTCAACCTATGTTTTGAGTGAATAAAAGAACGATATTACAAAATTTCACCAGAAAAAAATCAATTTTTGAGAGAGAAAAATGCCCTATGCCACACGGATTTGTTATCGTAATACAAGCCAGCAAAGTGTGCCGAGCCGGCGTCTCTCCTGTTCTCGTATTGGCCCTCTCTTTCAGCAGTGGACCTGTTTTTCATCTGTATAGTGCATGCAGTTTGGGCAATTCATGTATAAATGAGCTCCGCCAAGCGAACTTGTCTTCGAGCATTCCGTCATGACAAAAAATTTAACTGCGCATGCTCAGCCATTCAGAGGGGCCAGGGATATGGCTGTCTGCCTGAAGGTTCCTCTTGATTCACTGCTTGTATGAGCGAGCAGCGAAGGTTCTGGCGAGACTGCGCGGATGCGCAGGCTCGCCTGAACCTTCGCTGCTCGCATAGGCGATAAGTACCAAAATCGCTTGACGGGGCCCAAATGATAAATTATTGTGGTTATTTTGAATTGATTTAAACGGCCCCGTCAACACTATTTAGGTCGTTTTTGAGATGTTGCTTTCCATTTTTGTGGGACTCTTACCCGACATTGAGCTGAAATGACATCTCAAACCCTGCCACCCAATGGAACGAAAAGGCTAATAAGGAGTCGTATATTAGGTAATAAAGAACTTTTTCCTTAAATACTCCATGACGAAAATGCTGTGAACATCTGTTGCGGTCGGGCTTGAGATGTCCTTTCATCTTAATGTCGAGTAAAAGTCCCACAAAAACAGAAACAATGTCTCCAAAATGATCTAAATATTATGGACGGAGACGCACAACCTCAACACAAACAAATAAGAGGCCCGTGGGCCACTACGCTCACCAGAGGTCATGTGGTTTATACCATATACAGGCATAGCATCTTAGTCATGTGACAACAATCCCACAAATAACTTTTCATTGTCTCATCCCATAGACGCATTTCATGTAATTTGGTTTTAATCAGCACAGCAGTTGTATTGGAGAAGATAAAAATACTGAATTTGAGCCATCCAAGACAAAGGTCAGTAATGTAATGTCCTTGACCTTTGGAATTGATTAACTTCTATTCAGCTTATTGCATATAATATTTCTGATGCGACAGACTAGCATGCAATCAGTAAAATCCACTGTTTTTTTTCATACAAATGTCTAAGCGACTAAAGGCTTTGACCTTGTCCTTACAAACAAATTTCATTCCTCCTACCCACTGGCCCCCGCCCATCGGGGCTTGAAGAAATAGATGGGCTACATGATGCTTCCACGCAGAGCTGAAACCGACCCGCACACGAGTACTGGTAATCCGCTTAGAGGAGCTAGGCCTGCCCAGGCAAAGCGGTGCAAGTCGGCCCGTCGATTTATAAATCCTATTGGTTTTATTGGGCGGCAGGGCTTGAAATGTCATTTCATCTCACTGTCGGGTACAATTCCCACAAAGTTGGAAGCAACGTCTCCAAAATGATATATACAGTATTGACGGGGACGTAAAACCTCAAATCAAGCAAACAAATCCTCCTACCCATAGAGGCTCCACATGTAATTTGGTTTCAATCAACCCACCCGTTTAAGTTGAGAAGATAAAAATCTGAATCTAAGGCATCAGGACAAAGGTCAGTAAATGACCTTGACCTTTGGAATTGATCAACCTCCATTCAGCTGATTGCAAATATCATTCCTAATGCCACAAGCTACCATGCAACCAAAAATCCACTGTTTTGCCTTTTCTCCATACAAATGTTTAGGTGACCAAATTTGACCCCGCTGCAAAAAAGGTCATGGTCAACCAAAGGTCAGCATTTGAACAATCTTGGTAGGGCCCGAGTCTCCGATGCCGCATATCAAGTTTCAAGGTCACTGGCTCTTCGGTTCCTGAGAAGAAGATTTTTAAAGTCTTTTTAACATATATGGGCATGGTGGCCATATTGGTCATGAGACCCAGCCCTCGGGAACAATATTTCGTTCCCCCTGCCCGAAGAAGCTCCACATGTAATTTGATTAAAATTGGCCAAGTAGTTTCAGAGGAGATGTCGTTTGAAAATGTTGACGCAAACGCAGACGACGATGACGACAGACGGCGGACCACTGCGTCTACTATAAGCTCCCCCGGAGCCTTCGGCTCTGGTGAGCTAATAACATAAATAACATGTGTTGTGTGTATTTGTTACAGTGGGATCCCCATGGCCTGGGGGTTAAGACGGTTAGCTACCTCAACGCCGCAGTTCGAGCCTAGCTCGATTCAGATGTGAGACGCCAAGTTTTGCAACGGAAACTCTGGTGGATATTTTCCCGGTTTTCGCCCACCTCTGATCAGCGATCGGCTAAAAAAAAATAAAGAATCTTTAAAGGGTCGTAAAACCAAAATCACAAAAAAAGATTGTATCAATCGACTCATCGAGACGATTCTAACAAGAACGCATAGCGTATATTCCTAACGTCACGTGAGCAAGTCCTTGAAATGTTATCTCCCCTAAACTCCACCCAGGGAAAACTAGGGTTTACGGGTTATATATTAGTTTTCTTTTATATCGCAATCAGGCATTTAAGTAACCTAATAAAGGGTCGAATAACTGCACGCTATAATCGGTAGTGACCTATAATACCTTCTACTCACCTATAATACGTCAATTGGCCGTTTTCAAAGACCGGACCTACTTTTTAGGTTACTAATTCAAGTCTAAACAATAACATGCAACTTTTTATACATGGGAAAACAACGAAACTGCAAGTCAAAATCTTTACAATATTTATTTGAAAGATTTTCAGAAATTTCAGCTAAATTCTTACCCCCTCGGCTTTCCTCGTTTGTATGGCCCGTTGAGATAACTGCTCACTGCTACTGCAGTTGCGTCTCGACTTCGAAAATAATTTCTTAAGCTAAAATAACTATTTATTTGCAGATTTTCATACAGAATGTAAAGCACTGAGAAACTTTTATTCGAGCGTCCATGTTGTTTCCCACGTCTTTGTGGCTCGATGACGTCAGAAACTTTGCACTCGTTGACGTCACGTTATACTACATGTGCGCGTCATGGCACTGAATGTCGTTTAACATGCCACACTGTCCGCTGTCTATTTTTGCTTAAATTTGCTAAATTATTGAAAAACTCTTGATTGTTTTGGATTGCGGTATAAACTAAATATATAATTAGTGTCTTTAATTATTATAATAAAATATAATCGGTTCGCCGCGACAATTTCATAGGGGCGGGCTTGTCTAAGGATCACCGATTATATTTTATTATTAACGACAACAACCATGTTTTTACTATATTTGTGCTCCATTACAAAGGTTGAAGGTACTCGTTAAAACCACCTCATTGAGGCGCTTCCAACGAGCACCAATCACATATGTTTGCCGTATAATTAAAAAAAATTGACATTGTGGTTTCATAAGAAATGTAGCCGGCATTTTGGAGATGTGATAAAATGCATTATATCCGGCACGGATGTGTTATCGTAATGATTAGAATCCGGGGAAGTTTTCTCAATTATCCCCCTCATGGCCCCTCATCTTGGGCTTAAAATGTATATGTCCTTAACCGGGGTTTTTGATAGGAATTCTCTAGCCAGCAAAGAATACTGCTGTCTCGCCTGTGTCCACGACCTGTGCATACATGTAATTAGCAGCCGGTACCGGCCAACTGGATTTATAAGTTTCATGGTTTTTAGAGTCTCTGAACCTTATCCCGCTGAACCAGAATTCGTTTGATTTGAGGTTTAACGTCCCCGTCAACACTGTAAAGGTCATGTTGGAGAAATTTTGTGGGACTTTTACCAGACATTGAGACGAAATGACATCTCAAGCCCTGTCGCCCACTGAAACCAATAGGGTTTATTAGCATGGACGGTCCGCCTCGCATCGCGGTTCCTGGACAGGCTTAGATCCTCTAAGCGGTTTACCAGTACTAGTGTGCGGGCCGGATTCAGCTCTGCGTGGAAGCATCATGCAGCCCATATATTCCTTCAAGCCCCTATGGGCAGGGGCCATCTGAACCAGAATAGTCCCTACATTTGCAAACAATGTAGGTCCAGATGAGGTTGCTTCTTTAGGGGAATGGGAACATTTTCCGCCAGTTTTTTAAAGGAAGGCTACTTTCGGGACTTCTTGTTTCCTTTTCTATAAGATCTGTTCCACGGAAAAAGGGGTCTACTCTTAAACGAAAGAATTTGCTCCTCAGGAGCAAATTCCGTCGTTTAAGAGTTGACCCCTATTGACATGGGAGACAAAATACTTTTGCATGTATTGCCTCCCATGAAGGTGTACCCATTCCCCTTAAGAAGCCATCTGATCAGGATCTATCCCGTTGTCAAACAGTTCGTGTATTGCAGATATAAATTATATCAAAATTTTGATTGGTTGCAAAATTAGAAACGGGTGTGGCTTGATTTTTATATTCAACAGAACTAGAGTTAAGTACATGTAAATATTATGCCCCGCCCATCTGTGTTTGAAGAAATATATCGGGCTGCATGATGCTTCCACCCAGAGCTGCAACCGACCGCACATGTGTACTGGTAAACTGATGCTTGTCTGACCGCCCATGCAAATAAACCATCTGGTTTCATTGGGTGGCAGAGTTTTAGTTGTCATTTCAACTCAATGTCGGATAAAAGTCCCACACAGTTGGAAGCATCGTCTCCAAAATGACAGAGAGTGTTGACGAGTTCGTTAAACCTGAAATCAAACAAACAAAAACTGTAAATTTTACCTGGAATATATGGCCGACCTATACCCATCGGGTTGATATACCCTATTGGTGGTGGTGGCAATTTAACAACACCACCAGCCATTCCTGGCCGGCCTCCCATAAGCCCCATAGGTCCTGGATGTCTACCACGTCCTGGCGGTGTTGGTGGTCCTCTACTGCCTCGTCCTGGTGGCTGTGAAGGCCCGCCTTTTCCTGAAGCTCCGCCTGCACCCCCTAGATTAGCAAGTCCTGCCAGAGCCCCAAGACCCCCGGGACCATCTGTCATTCCGCCCATTCCGCCCATTCCGGCAAGGGCAGCCATACTTCCTAATCCACCACCACCAGACTGTTCACCAAGCGAGCCACCCATTAAACTTGCAAGATTCATTCCAGCTCCTCCGCCGCCACTAAATAGTGATGCCATATTTGGGTCTGCTCCACCAGACTGCCCACCACTAAATAGTGATGCCAAATTTGGGTCTGCACCACCAGACTGTCCACCACTAAATAGTGATGCAAAATTTGGGTCTGCTCCACCAGACTGCCCACCAAGACCACTCATCAAACCAGCAAGCCCTCCTCCAGCCTCCCCGCCACCAAATGCAAGAGGATTTAGCTTCCCAAAATCGCCTCTGGAGAATCCACCACCACGTACCATTCGCATTACCTCAAGCAAATTAGTCTCTCCACCTGAAATAAATGTTACAGTTGAGCCCCGCCAAGTGAATTTGTGTCTTCGAGCATTCCGTCATGACAAGTTTTAACTTCGCATGCCCAGCCATTCAGAGGGGCCAGGGATATGGCTTTCTTTCTGAAGGTTCCTCTTGATACACTGCTTATATGAGCGAGCAGCGAAGGTTCTGGCGAGACTGCGCGGATGCGCAGGCTCGCCTGAACCTTCGCTGCTCGCATAGGCGATAAGTATTCGCATTACCTCAAGCAAATTAGTCTCTCCGCCTGAAATAAATGTTACATAGAGGATCTTACATGAGTCTTCATGTATTATTGAATTTATTAAACGAGTTGAGGAAAAGGGATGAAATGCAAGGCTCTGCCGAGCATTTTATCCCTTTTCTTCAACGAGTTTAATAAATTATTGATATAGAGGATCTTACATGAGTGTTCATGTATTATTGATTATTAAACGAGTTGAGGAAAAGGGATAAAATACGAGGCTTTGCCGAGCATTTTATCCCTTTTCCTCAACGAGTTTAATAAATTCAATAATACATGGACACGAATGCAAGATTCTATTTATCATATGAAATTTGAAACGCATTTTATTGACGATTGTTTACAAAAATGTCAATATTCCGCCATTAGTAAACGCGACGTCGTTGAGGACGTCGTGCATGTAACGTTACGGTACGTAACTAGCTAATTTGCATATTTAATCCACTAGTTGATTATCGAAAATATTACATGGCGTTATTACACTCTCAGACGCGACGTCATATGATAAAATTAATAATTGGAGCCGGGGCACAGCATTTCCTACAACTTATGTATGCCAAGCGAAGAATCAGATCAGCCTGCGCATCCCTATAGTCTAACCAGAGACTTCTCTGGCTGCAAGAAGGAAGCATTGGGCCCTTACCTATCCTTAGAGCGCACAACGAAGCCTCTGAACAGACTGCATGGATGTCTTATTGGGCGCCAATGTCTTATTGTATGTTTTGACGTGCGCCGGCTCAGTTTACAATAATGAAAAGGCACATGCCAACGCCAGTCGGGGCTTGGAGAAATAGATTAGGCTGCATGGTGCTTCCACAGCAGAGCTGAAACTGACTGCTTATAAGGTAAAAGCCTGCCCAGGCGAAGTGGTGCGAGTCGGACCGTCCATGCATATAAACCCTTTTGGTTTCATTCGGTGGCAGGTCTTGAGATGTCATTTCATCTCAATGCTGGGTAAAGTCCCACAAAACTCAGACCCATCAATACGTCCGAGCAGAAAATTGAAATCAACGTCTCCAAAATGTCCTAAATAATGTTGACGATGACATACAAATAATTAAAACAAACAAACAAAACTAGTCAGAATTACACTAAAGCCCTTGTAAACACTACTTTATGATATGAACAGGGGGCATGTTTGCTCATTAACCAATTTATGCCTAGCGTCCTATTTTTGGACACTGCAACAAATGTAGCCCCAGATCAGAAAGCGGCGTCTGATTAGAGTCTACACAGTTTGCGAAATGGCCTGGGTTTTTGTAATAAATACCAAAGCACAAACAACAAATTTGAAATGGACCACTCTACCCTTATTACATGAAAGATTCGATTGTAATATACGGGTTAACCCTTATATTGCTGTTCACGACAACCCCTATTTTTGCAAACAGTGTACTTCCAGATCAGATGGCTTCTGTTCACGACAACCCCTATCTATGCAAACAGTGTAGATCCAGATCAGATGGCTTCTGAAGAAGCCATCTGATCAGGATCTACAGTGTTTGGCATTCAGTTTATGAATTTGTAGCAATAAATTACATCAAGTAATTTGATTGGTTGATAGACAGAAATGGGTGTGGTTTAAATGAATATTTAGCAAGATAAGGGTTAAAGCTCCGGATGTGTTGTAGCTTGTGAGATCCGGATGTGTCGTACCTTGTGTTGTGACGGGATCACTGGCTTGAGAGATGTCGATTTACTATTTGCATTTGTACTTTAGCTCTGCTAGCCATTTTATTTAAGGATAAAAAGCATTTCACATATACCATAAAACACGCACGCGCTAAAATGGCGCTTTTTTATCGCTAGAATGGGTATTTTTTTTTTTCAGATAAAACACTTGATATATTTCTTATTTGTAATCCAAATATAGATTGTTGGTGCTCGTTAGAACCGCCTAACTGAGGCTGTTATAAGGTGTACCCACAATCGATGTTTTTGAGGAAAACTAAAGAAAATAATGAATACATGACTCCCGTAAACCCCACTTTGTTCTGTGTAAACTGTGGTTTAGACGGGTGCTCCGGCCACTGCCCATCGGGGCTTGAAGAAATAGATGGGTTGCATGATGCTTCCACGCAGAGCTGAAACCGACCCGTACACGAATACTGGTAAACTGCTTAGAGGATCTAAGCCTGCCCAGGCAAAGCGGTGCGAACAGTCCGTCCATGCTTAAAAACCCTATTGGTTTCATTGGGCTACAGGTCTTGAGATTTCATTTCATCTCAATGTTGAGTAAAAGTCCCACAAAATTGGAAGCAACGTCTCCAAAATGACCTATACTGTGTTGACGGGGACGTTAAACCTCAAATCAAACAAAAATAAAAGACGGGTGCCCATTACCAGGACGTGTTAACCCGATGTATCAATGATCATGAAAGCAGTATTTCTGTGAAAATATCATGGAATCGGGCAATCAGCGTTATAGGAAAAGCTACTGTTAATATTAACCCTTGTCCTGCTGAGCCCTGATATGTCTAAACTTTCAAACAATGTAGATCCAGAGCAGATGGCTTCATCTGATCAGAATCTACATTGTTTGTAATTCAGTTTATTAATTTGTTGCGAAATTTGCATCAAGTAATCTGATTGGTTGATAATCGGTAGTAGATGTGGCATATTTAAAAAATCAGCAAGACAAGGGTTAAAAACGAAGTTGAGCATGCGCACAAGAAAAGCTACGTTAGGGCTTGTGCGACCAGCGAAGACTCAGATCAGCCTGTGCATCACTGATCGCATGTACCTTCTATAGCCCGCGGGCTATTCAAAGAGCGATAGGTGGAAGGCGGTTCTAACGAGTAACCACGACCTATGTCTTGGAGCAAAAATAAGAAAAAAAATGTATACCTCCGTAAACTCCTGTTTTCTCTGAATAAAGCGGGGTTCATTTCACGGACTTGTCCACGTGATGCTAACGAGCACCCACCACCTATGATTTTGAGCAAATATCAAGAAACTAATGTACATGTATATCCCTCGGCCCCCGCCCATTGGGGCTTGAAGGAATAGATGGGCTGCATGATGCTTCCACGCAGAGCTGAAACCGACCGCACATGAGTACTGGTAAACCGCTTAGAAGGTCTAAGCCTGTCCTGACAAAGTAGTGCGAGTCGGCCCGTCCATGCATATAAATCCTTTTGGTTTCATTGGGTGGCAGGAATGGAGATGTCATTTCATCTCTGTGTCGGGTAAAAGTCCCACAAAATTGGAAGCAACGTCTCCAAAATTACCTTTGCAGTGTTGACGGGGATGTTAAATATCAAATCAAGCAAACAAATCAAACCAATCAGAATGTCTGGAGAAGCCCATAATCGAACCCACGACCGCTAGTTTATGAGGCGAGTAGCATAACCACGACACCACGGAGGCTTCCCATCGTCAGTACTTTGGTATCTAGATATGGTGGCCGCCCAGGTTCTCTGCATACTGTGAAACGCGAGAACACGCCTACATAATTTTGCCCCACCCCCTCCCACCCCCTTACACACACACCCTCAGCTCCACTTGATTCCCAGTTGACTTTAGTAAAAACTGTGGTTTACAGGGGTAAACCTTATTCATCTTATTTCTGCTCTAAAATAGAGATTGTTGGTAGCCGTTAGAACCGCCTCGATGAGGCGGTTATAACGTCTTTCCCACAAACTATAATCCGAGCAAAAATAAGAAAAAAGTATTAAAAATGTTCATCTGAAAATATTCTCTTTTTTTTTTTTTTTTTTTGCTGCGGTAAAATTTACAATGTATTTAGTTAGGCATCGTTTCGCAATGGCGCTATCTGCAGACACCATTTTGCTTTAAAAAGCTCTCTCTGCAAAAACACGCCTATACATATACGTTGTAACCTTTATCGCCGAAAAAAATGAAAATTTTAAGATGAAAAAAAATGTGATATTTGTTTCATTTCTGCTCAAAATATAGATTGTTAGTAAACGTTAGAACCGCCTTAACAAGGCGAATCTCCTGATAACCCACAATATATATTATAGAGCAGAAATCATAAAAACCAGTGCTTCAGCTGAAGTGCACGACCCGCCGGATGCTTTTAGCTTTATGAGTGTTACCATATATGGGTATAGCGGCCATTTTGGTCATGTGACCTGGACCTAAAACGGTTCCCCCAATAAATGCGCCTTATCGTAAGGAGCAAAAATATATCTTATACTTTAGTACCCTGAATCGTTTGCAGGATAAAATGGATTCTCACTTTTCCAATACAAAAGCATATGTGTCAGTTTGACCTAGGCACAAAGAAGGTCAATGTCAACACAGGGTCACCATTTTAGCAATTTATGATGGGCCTACGTCCCAGATGCTATTTATCAAATTTCGTGGAAATCTGCCCAGTGGTTCTGGAGAAGACTATTTTTGAAGGGTTTTTACTATATATGGCTTGGCGGCCATTTTGGTCATGTGACCCTGACCCCATGAGCAAATTTTGGTTTCCCCCCATCCCATAGAGGCTCCATATGAAATTTGACTTCAATCGGCCCAACGGTTTCCGAGGAGAAGCAGTTCGAAAATTTTCACATGTTTCGCCTCGGTGAGGCTATACTAAATGGAATGTAATATTTCGCAAGTTCATTGGTAAGATCTCATTGATATTTATCAGTATGCCAAAAATTGTTTAAATATTCCAAGCGGTTAAGTCACTATCACCAATTTTCACAAACGGGTTACGGACGGACAAACCATATATGGCTTGGCGGCCATTTTGGTCATGTGACCTGGACCCCATGAATCGGCCCAACGGTTTCCGAGGAGAAGCAGTTCGAAAATTTTCACATTTTTCGCCTCGGCGAGGCTATACTAAATGGAATGTAATATTTCGCAAGTTCATTGCTTCGATCTCATTGATATCTATCAGTATGCCAAAAAATTGTTTAAATATTCTAAGCGGTTGAGTCACTATCACCAATTTTCACAAACGGGTTACAGACGGACCCAAAGAAGGTCAAGGTCAACCCAGGGTCACCATTTTAGCAATTTATGATGGGCCTACGTCCCAGGTGCTATTTATCAAGTTTCGTGGAAATCTGCCCAATGGTTCTCGAGAAGACTATTTTTGAAGGGTTTTTACTATATATGGCTTGGCGGCCATTTTGGTCATGTGACCCTGACCCCATGAGCAAAGTTTGGTTCCCCCCATCCAATAGAGGCTCCATATGAAGTTTGACTTCAATCGGCCCAACGGTTTCCGAGGAGAAGCAGTTCGAAAATTTTCACATTTTTCGCCTCGGTGAGGCTATACTAAATGGAATGTAATATTTCGCAAGTGCATTGGTAAGATCTCATTGATATCTATCAGTATGCCAAAAATTGTTTAAATATTCCAAGTTGTTAAGTCACTATCACCAATTTTCACAAACGGGTTACGGACGGACAGACCATATATGGCTTGGCGGCCATTTTGGTCATGTGACCTGGACCCCATGAATCGGCCCAACGGTTTCAAGTCACTATCACCAATTATCACAAACGGGTTAATGGACGAACAGACAGACAGACCATATTTGGCTTGGCGGCCATTTTGGTCATGTGACCTGGACCCCATGAGCAAATTTTGGTTTCTCCCATCCCATAGAGGCTCCATATGAAATTTGATTTCAATCGGCCCAACGGTTTCCGAGGAGAAGCAGTTCGAAAATTTTCACATTTTTCGCCTCGGCGAGGCTATACTAAATGGAATGTAATATTTCGCAAGTTCATTGCTTAGATCTCATTGACATCTATCAGTACACCAAAAATTGTTTAAATATTCTAAGCGGTTAAGTCACTATCTCCAATTTTCACAAACGGGTTACGGACGGACCCAAAGAAGGTCAAGGTCAACCCAGGGTCACCATTTTTGCAATTTATGATGGGCCTACGTCCCAGATGCTATTTATCAAGTTTCGGGGAAATCTGCCCAGTGGTTCTGGAGAAGACTATTTTTGAAGGGTTTTTACTATATATGGCTTGGCATTGGTTTGATCTCATTATTATCTATCAGTATGCCAAAAACTGTTTAAATATTCCAAGCGGTTAAGTCACTATCATCAATTTTCACAAACGGGTTACGGACGGACAAACTGACAGAATGGCACCGTGATTTTAGGGCACTCTTAGAAAATCAACCGACTTCAGTCGGTCGCTTTTTCTGTCGTGCAATAAGGTTTACCCCTGTAAACCCCAATTGTAAGATATAAAAGTGGGATTCAAGGGTGTCAAAATTATATAGTAGTGATGAATTACCTTGTTGCAGTGGTTTTGTGGGTTTTTGTGGCTTCGGTGAAACTCCAGCGCCAGTTTTGGACGGGGGTGCTGTTTTATTTTTCCAGCTTGTTTTCGGCTTGGGCTCCGGCCGCTGGATTCGCTCTGCGAGATTTATTTTCGGGTGTAGCGGCCGTTTAACACCTGTGTCAGATTTCGGTTTTGCAGATGGGAAGGTGACCTTTGGTCGCTGAATAGGCTCGGATGGTAGTCTTGTTGATGGGATGCTCCATTTAGTCCTTGACCTTGAAGATTTTGTAGGTTTCGTCGGTCGAACTACTTTGATTGTAGACATGGGTTCCGATATTTGTATTGTCTTGGGTGGAGGTAAACCAGGGAGTTTTGCCATTTTCTCGATGCTGAATAAGGAACCTTGAAAAAAGCAGTACATAAGTAAGACAATCCAGACATGAACATTCGCAGCTGAACACTTAATTAAGGGGAATGGATAAACCTTCAGGGGAGGCAATTCCTGCTATAGTATTTTTGTATCCCATGACAAGAGGGCAACTTTTAAAGGAACGAATTTGCTCCTGAAGAGCAAATTCTTTCCATTAAGGGCAAACCCTCTTTCCTTGGGCCAAAGTTGATAAAACAAGGTGTCCATGGGCCACTACGCTCACCAGATGTAATGTGCTTTATACCATATACAGGCTTGTCACCCATCTTGGTCATGTGACTACAATCTCGCGAATAACTTTTCTTTTCCTCATTCAATAATCTCTTCATGTAATTTGGTTTCAGTCAGCACAGCCGTTTTAGTGGAGAAGAAAATAAAACTACTGAATCTAAGTCATGCAGGACAAAGTTTTTGGAATTGATAAACGTCCATTCTGCTGACTGCAAATATCAATTCTGATGCCGCAGGCTGAAATAGAATCAGCAATATCCACTGTTTCGCCTTTTTTATACATGTACGAATGAGTAAGTGACCAAATTTGACGTTGATATAAAACAGGTCAAGGTCAACCAAAGATCATCTTTCGAACAAGCTTTGCAGGACCCAAGTCCCTAATGTTATATACCAGTCTGAAGGTCATTGGTAATTGGGTTTCGGAGGAGAATATTTAATGGTTTTTACCATATATGGGCATGGTGGCCATATAGGTCATGTGAGCAAGTGCTTGCAAACAAGATTTCGTCCCCCTCCGCATAGAGGCTCCATGTTTAATTTGGTTTCAATCTACCAAGCAGTTTAAGTGAAGAAGATAAAAATGCTGAATCTGAGCCATCCAGGGCAAAAATGGTCAGTAAATTACCTTGCCCTTGGGAATTGATAAACTTCTTTTAGCTGATTGCAAATATAATTTCTGGTACCACAGGCTACCATGCAATCGGAAATATCCACTGTTTTGTCTTTTTAACATGCTAATGTCTATGTGACAAAATTTGACCTTGACATAAAACATGTCATGGTTAACACAATGTCATCATTTGAACAAATTTGGTAGGGCCCGAGACCCCGATGCTGCATACCAAGTTGCAAGGTCATCAACTATTTTGTTCCGCAGAGAAAGATTTCTTAAGGTTTTTACAATATATGGGCATGGTGGCCATATTGGTCAGGTGACCCAGCCCTTACGAACAAACCTTTTCCCCCATCCCATAGAATCTCTACATGTAATTTAGTTTCAATCAACATAACAGTTTAAGAAGATAAAAATACTGATTCTGAGCCATCCAGGACAAGGGTCAGTAAATGACCTTGACCTTTGGAATTGATAAACTTCGATTAAGCTGACTGCACATATCATTTTTGATACCAATGGCTATCTTGCAATCAGAAAACCAACTGTTTTGCCTTTTTCCTTACAAATGTCTAAGTGACCAAATTTGGCCTTGACCTTGACGTAAAACAAGTCAAGGTCAACCAAAGGTCATCATTTGAACAATCTTTGTAGTGACCGCGTCCCCGATGCTGCATACCAAGTTTCAAGGTCATGCTTATGGGGTGCCGTGTTACTATTTAATCTATATTTATAGAAATCCATAATTCGATTTATGTATGTCCAAAATTCGAATTACGTTTATCCATAAATCAGCCGAATAATTGATATCCAATAATTCGAATTATAGATATCCATAAATCCAGTTATCTGGATAAAGTAATGCTTTCCATATTTCGAATTAATTGGATATCCATAAATCATCCGGAATTAATGATATCTTTAAATCGAATTATTTATGTACATTATTCGATTGATGAATGTCTATAATTCGAATTATGGAAATCCATTATTCGGCTGATTTATGGATATCAATTTTTCGATTTATGGATATCATTAATTCACGACGATTTATGGATATCCGTAATTCGAATTACGGATTTCATTTGTTCGAATTGTGGGTATCTATCATTCCGTCCATGTATTCGAATTCAAATTATGGATATCAATATATCGTCTTTGCTAATAAAAACATTAAATAATGACAGAAACCAAAGGCTTTTGTGGTGAATTATGAATATCCATAATACGAATTGTGGCTATCCATTTATAATTATTGTTATCCATAAATAATTAAGGCTATCCATATTTCGAATTGTGGCTTCTAATTCAATTTATGAATAAACATAAATAATTATGGCTATTTATAAAAAGGGAATCAAAGAGTAAAACGGCGTCCCATATATGCATGCATTTTGCCAGGGAGGCAACTTTTGTGACGTTAACACCATTACGATAACACACCCTTGCGCTACAATGGCGTCCATCTTATCTCTAAAACTGACAGTTTTCACATGAAAATGTTCTATATTTTCTTAGTTCTTTTCCATTGCTAGTGCGAATGATTTGTCTTCTTACAACTGACCGACAAACAGTGATTTTTTTTTTTGGTTTGGGTTTTACGGCCCTTTCAAGATTATTTCACTCATATCGAGCCGATCGTTAATCAGAGGTGGGCGAAAACCGGAGTACCCGGAGAAAAACCACCTGACCTTCCGTTGCAGAACTTGGCGTCTCACACGTGGCCCGAGCGAGGCTCGAACCTACGGCGGTGAGAGACCTAATGACTAAGAGTCAGCGCTCTTATCCACTAGGCCACGGAGGTCCGTTGACAAACAGTGATATATCACTCAATAAATCACTGGTAGAGCTGTTCTATTTCTTAAACAAAAATATCTTATAAGGCTCGGAAAGTACAGCCAGCTCACAAAAAAGCTTACAATTATATGATATTTGTGACAATCGGAAATTCAGATCAGAATGTGCAATATGCATTCGAATACGAACCTTTTCTGGTTGCTGGAACTGTCTTTAGGCCCTTATACATGTACCCAGTTAGGCGTAAACAACTTTGAGCGACCGCCGTGTCCGATATACAGTGAAAATGCGCTATTAAGACCACCAAACATTAAGACTAATTATGCTTTAAAAAACTTATTCAGCTTACTTATTTAGAGTCTAAAAGACCACTTTTGAACAGTCCCAAAGGTGGTCTTAATATAGGAATTCTACTGTACTTTTAACAGTACAAGCGACGAAATGTAAAGAACTATATTGGGACAGTTTTGTTTAGTTTCATTAACAAGTCTGCGAATGAATATAATATTTTGCTTGATTATTAAGATACTATTATAATTCACAGATATGCTGATATCTTATTAATACATGTATTTCTAGAACAAATTTTCTAAGCCTTTTGCCAATCGTTTAAGGCCCCTATCAAACTCATTAAAACATATAGTGCAACGTCTGTTTTTATCCCGGGATCTATGGGTAAAACGTAGAAATAAGTCATTTACAATGGCATATTAGGAAATGTTTGCCGGAATCAAAATGTAGTGGTGACCATGAGAAATAATTTGGTTTTATTTCAAGAAAATAAAACAAAAACTGACCTGTCCTTTTGACATGTCTTTAACAGTGGCATTGCTTTTTTTGCTTCTGAAATTCGGATTTAAAATTATTGGATTATCATTCTTGATATAAAATTATTGGATTTTCTTTCTTGGTCGGCGTGGACTTTCAAATATGTTCTATAAAAGGGTTATCCTTTGGAAGCAAGGAATACACCACAGAAGTGAAAAATACGGAGTGTACATGTTTTCTGGGCCAGACTAGCTAGTTTCGGCCAATTAGGCCTCATCAGTGACCCTCGGATATTTTCAAAATTCCACAATGGCATCAATGATCCCAAAGGACAAGAAAATATAATCTACACTACACTTTCAAAGTCCCATACGACAGAATGTCGGGCAAAATTCAGATCGAAAGCGACACGACATAGCAATGTCGTATCGCTATCGGCCCGACGTTGGCCCACTGTTTTTGTGCTGACTCGGTAAGCTATCATTTAAACAAGTTCGTGAAATGAGCACCACCTTAACCCCACTGTATACAGAGAAAACTAGGGTTTACGGTGGTAAACATTATGTTTCTTATTTCTATTACAAGACGTATTGTCAGTACCGCCTCAAAGAGGCGGTTCTCACCAGCACCGACAAACTATGTTTGCAGTATAAATTAGAAAATTATCACGGCTTTTCATCAGAAAAGTAGCCATTGTGGAGATGTGAAAAAATACACTATGTCGCATGGGTGTGTTATCGTTTTTTTTTTTGTTTTTTTTTTTTGTTTTTTTTTTTTTTTCGTTTGTTTGTTTGATTTGTGGGTTAACGTCCCCGTCAACACTGTAAAAGTCAGTTTAAAGACGTTGTTTCCAATTTTGTGGACTTCTACCCGACACTGAGATGAAATAAAATCTCAAGCCCTCTCGCACAATGAAATCAATAGTGTTTATAAGCATGGGTGGTCCGACTCGCACCGCTTTGCCTGGACAGGCTTATATTAGATCCTCTAAGCGGTTTACCAGTATTCGTGTGCGGTCAGTTTCAGCTCTGCGTGGAAGTATCATGCAGCCCATGTATTTCTATAAGCCCCGGTGTGTTGTCGAAGTGTATCTAATAAGAAAAAGTGTTAACGTGGGTGAGCGGGATGACCCGGGTCCCTGCAGTCGCACAGGTCTTATTGAAAGTTTTGTTGTGCGTCGACTCATATTAGGATAACACGATGCGACACAGTGCATTTTTTCACATCTCCAAAATGGCTATTTTTCTGATGAAATTCCGTCATATTTTTTCCTATTTATAGTCTTAACATAGGATCGTGGTGCTCGTTAGAACCGCCTCTCAATGAGGCGGTTCTCACGAGTACCTACAACCTATGTCTTTGGGCAGTAATAAGGAAAATAGTGCATAACACCGTGCATAATACCGTCAACCAAAATTTTCTTTTTAGGGGGTGTTCATTTCACGGATTTGTTAACATAATTTATATACAGTAGAGCTTCGATGACTCGAACACCGATGGCTCGTTTACCATGGATGATTCGGACCCATTCTTGAGCCCCTAGCGAAATCCTCTACATAAGACCTAGTGGGGGATAATTAAGGAGATTTTAGTATTTTATCTTACAAATGTATGATGTGTGTACTCATTAGAATCGCATCGATGAGGCGATTCTAATGAGTACACACAGCATACATATTCATTATGGAACACCGAAAAGATGTCTAAAAGTATCTCGTTATGCCTCCTAGCAGTAACCCTCAGTGGCTCGAACTCCCCCTGTGTCGAACAGATTTTCGAGGTCCCAAAAGTGTTCGAGCTATTGAAGTTCGACTGTATTTTATATGAAAGAAATAACATCATACTTACGTGGGTCTGCTTTATTAACGGCAGGTGTTGTTTCAGTTCCTTTTGGAGCTTTTGTTGTTTCTTTAAGTGCTTTGTTTAAACCTGAATAACAGAATTCTAAATTATTGTTTCGGTTCCTTTCGGAGCTTTTGTTGTTTCTTTAAGTGCTTTGTTTAAGGGTTTACCGAATGTACAAAAAGTGGGTGGGGTAATGGTGTGGTGTACAAAATTTGTTTAATGGAATTTTGCAAAACTGTCAATTTTTTTGAAAAGTTACTTGGCTCATAATTTATTTCAACTTATTCACATGTTCTATTAGATTTTTTTCAGAAATTCTGGAATTATTGAGAAAAACATACCTCTCTTTATGTGCTTCAATCCATTTGCGTTCAAACATATTCTCCATTGTAATATAGCCAAATAAAATTGCATAAATAGGTTCACCAGTTATTAAACTACAATGTGTGAGAATGTCATTGCTCAAAAATATTCAACAGTAGAGTATACAGCAAATTTGTGCCCATACTGTGTATCAAAATAATACAATTTCCAGACATATTTGTTGCTAAAAAGTAGTCTAGAAAAAAGGTATGGTGGACAATAACTGCTACCACAACTGAATCATTGGAAGTTTTATTTGTCTCCCTTGTTTTCATGTCACTTTTGTTTGATTTGAAGTTTAACGTACCCGTCAACACTATATAGGTCATTTTGGAGATGCTGCTTCCAATTTTGTGTGACTTTTACCCAACATTGAGATGAAATGACACCTGAAGCCCTGTCGCCCAAAGAAACCTTTATAGATAAGAGTAGGTACCTAGCTGAAGCTGGTGGAGGATGTAGGAGAACCAGGTCCGATCCCTTTCAGTATCACCGTCCTAATGCTTACACGGATGGTTTTAAGACTTCTTTTTTCCGCAGGACAATTGCAACTTGGAATGGCCTTACAATCGAAGCTGTCTCTTCTGAGACAGTTGATGGGTTTAAGGCCAAAATATAATATCCTAGGTTTGGGCAGGGGATAGGTATGGATTCCTTCCCCTGATGACTTCTTGTAAATAGTTTTAATCTGCTGGTGGCTGTGTCACAAAGCTCTTTTTTGGGAGTGGGGATTGAAAACATTTTGTGCCACACCCCAAACCTGTTATCATGGTCAGAATTGTATCGGGGGAAAAAAAGAGAAGAAAACCAAAAGGGTTTATAAATCAGCATGGAGGGTCCGACTTGCACGGCTTTTCCTGGGCAGCCTTAGATCCTCTATTAAACTGGTTTAACAGTACTTGTGTGCCTTCGGATTCAGCTCTGCGTGGAATCATCATGCAGCCCATTTATTTCTTCAAGCCCCGATGGGCAAAGGGCCGATGAATACAGGGTAGGCTTTCATCCTGCAAACCTGATGTGTATGTAATGTACACCTGCGAGTAATGGTCAGGTGTGACCGATCGCAGTTTAAGTAGAAAGAAAGGATACACATTCAAAGGAGCCAAATTATTTTTGTCTCCCTTATCAATAAGTGTTTAAATTGAAAAGGAACTTCTATCTATCTAACTTCTGATACTGCGTTGGTCACATTTGACCATTACCGCAGGTGTATATTACATACACTCCAGGTTTTGCAGGATGAAAGCCTACACAGTAATCATGTAATTACGGTAGGGATCTTTAACCTGCACAGGGGATGGTTCTCCCTGCACAGGGGGCCTCCAGTTAACGTCCCGATCCGAAGGAAGGCGTACTTTATGACATTCATCCCTGCAAATGATACCAATGGACGTGTTCGGACACCGAAATTTTATCGTCCCTGCCGGGGATCGAACAAGGGACCTCTAGCATCAGAGGCAAGTGCACTAACCACTGAGCTATCACGTTCCACAACAATTTTTGTCCTGTTGAGCAAATTCTTTTCTTAAAGAACTATGTATCTTTTTCAGGGCCACAATTTTTCAATTATAACAACGTTGAGAGTATGCCACAAAACAATTGCATAGAGCGCATAACTGCCGTCTTCTATTGACCACCATACATGTTTACATTTGGTCACGAGGTTTTGGTTTACTATCAATAACGTAAATTAGTCGAAATGTTGAAACACAAATAAGTGATGTTTTTTCGACAATCGAACTCTTGAACCTATTCATTCTTACAGCAAAATCCATAATCTAAGTCTCTTTATAAATGCTTACCTTGATTCACATGTCTACAGTGCAAAATTTGTGAAATTTGTTAACATGTTTTTTTTTTCAAAGGCTTGTCAATGAAACCGGAAACACCTAAGGACTTCCATATCTGGTGACACGAACGCAAAAATATAGTCCCAAAATATTCATATTTTTGAAGAATTACCATTTATTCAAGAGTAATTTTAGGCAATTAAAGCACAAAAGTCATTTAGATTTATGAAACAATAAAAACTTTGAGGACATATCGGAATTTTTCCGATGTTTTGTCCTAGCTCCGCTTGAGGCGTAGTAATATTTATGTGATAAAGCCATGACTTCCTCATGCTCAACAACAAATGTTTCCAATCAGCTGTTATGATTAAAAAATGACTATAAAATTGACCTGATGGATGATTAATCGTAAGTTTGTAAAATACTTCAACCTGCACAAAAATATGCAGGAAGGGTTCCTGTTTCACGGCGCATAGTTGTCATGTTACATCGTCGAGCCGATTTGGCGATATGCGTTTCCAAATAAGTGTTGATATTTTGTTTACAAATCCCATGAATGAAAAATGGCGACCAAATAACTTATGAAAAAAAATCTCGTGGTGGCACAAATGGTTCTTAGACACGAGACAATTTTGGTTAGTAATACTCTAAGACGTTGTAGTTCACCCTTCCAAGAACAGTACACTGTACATTTTAGGTCTTGAAAAATTAGGTAAATATGACTTTGAGCGCAAATGCTGTCACCCTCATTTTTTTCATCGGCTGTGTAAACCTACAAGCTGTTTGATAATTGCTTATTAGATAATGTTTTGTTTGAAGACGTGTTATTTTCCAGTATATTCAAACTTTTTCTCCGACTCAGTGTTTTGGCTGAAAAGAAAAGTCATGTTGAGGGGTACCCCACCCACTTTTTGTACTTTCGGTAAACCCTTAAACCTGGATAACAGAATTCTAAATTACTGTGAAGCCAAAAATTTTGAATGAGTAGAAATGTGCAATAAATTCCAAGGAACTTGTTATACTGCAAAGAAAATTGTTGTTGCCTTTGATTGGACATCGTAAGGGCAACTGTTTTTCAAATTACCGGTGAGCAAATAAAACAAACTCTCATGCTCGCCTTCACAGAACCGCGATGCACGGAGCGTGATAGTTCAGTGGTTAGTGCATTTGCCTCTGATGCTAGAGGTCCCGGGTTCGATCCCCGGCAGCGGCGATACAATTTTGGGTGTTCGGACACGCTCAATTGGCATCATTTTCAGGGACGAATGTCAAAGAGCGCACCGTCCTTCAGATAGGGACGTTAACTGGAGGCCCCCTGTGCAAGGAGAATCATGCCCTGTGCATGTTAAAGAAGACCCCTATCTTAATTACATGATTACTCTGTAGACTTTCAGCCTGCAAACCCGGTGTGTATGTAATGTACACCTGCGAGTAGTAGTCAGATGTGACCGATCGCAGTATAAGTAGAAAGAAATCTTGGATTTACTCCACATTAAGGCATTAATTAATTAATTAATTAAGGCATGGAATCAAAATATTTCCATGCACGTTTAACGTTTAATCTAGCTAAAATATTAAGGTACTTACGTCGGTTACCTGCAAACTGTTGTTTCTTTGACTGTTGTGCTTTAGCCTCGGTCATCTTTTTTTCAAGAGACTTTTTCACATTAGCTAATCTGGACATAATAGCTTCGAGTACTTTAGGATTGTTTGCGTCCACGATTCTCCCCGTGCTAGGTTTTTCTTTGCGCATGGGACCAATACTTTCTTGCATAGCAGTTGGCGGAGTTGGTTCTCGCGGACTAGCGCCACCAGGACCTGGTCCTGCAATATTCGCCGCTGCGAACCGCCCCATTAGCGCGCCGAAGCCTGAAATGGCATTCATGTTTTCAAAGTCGCTTTAAGCAATAACCATTGCAGTTGTATGCTGTTGTATGGTGTATCCCTAACTGGCACACAGCATGTGCTCAACATGACAAAGAAACTGTTAGAACCTTATCAAAGGTTCCCACAGTACCGATTTAACGTTGAGTCCTTAAGAATGAGAACCGAGAACTTTCCAGAAGATAATATGCCCGAGGAAAGGTTCAACATTTGAATTTTCTGAATGCTTCAGAGACAATATGAGCCATGCAATGGCAACAGCTACAAGATGATCATTGCAAACAGCGAAAACGTAGGTCCGCCTGTGCATCCGTGTAGTCTGATTAGCGTTTTCGTAATTTGCATGCGCCTTTTACCCCTGAACAAAAAGCAAGACTTAGGCTAAATTAAGAGATGTCCTGCTGATCACACATGGCATCGTGTTTTCTTTTTTTCTTTTTTGTTTTTGTTTTGTCATGTTCTGGCTCATGTTAACCCTTGTCCTGCTGAATATTCATATATGCCACACCCACTACCGATTATCAACCAATCAGATTACTTGATGCAAATTATTGCAACAAATTCAGAATCTGAATGCCAAACAATGTAGATCCTGATCAGATGGCTTCGTCAGAAGCCATCTGATCTGGATCTACATTGTTTCAAAGATAAGGCATATCCGGGATTAGCAGGACAAGGGTTAAATTGTATATCCGTGTCCTCAGTATGCAGAATAAGGATAGCAGCACATACCAGCCATGGCAATTATTAAACGCATGCATTGAACTATGACATAAGCAGGTCTGAATCATTGCTATAACTTTAGAACAGCTTAAAGTTGTTTATTATAGAGCATTTCTCAATTTAACTATTGGCCTAAGTGAATCAAATATGTTTTTTGCGTTTTACGGAGTATCTAGCGATAAATGCGCTTCTTTAAAAAAAAAACAAGAGGCTCAATGAGCCTAAACCGCTCACCTGAGGAACTTAAGTTTTAACATTTCACAGACTTGACTACTAAATCTGCTAATAGAATCCAGCCCATTGACCCTTACAGGATATAAGTCATCATTATTGCATTGCATTCCAAGTTTGAGACTTCTAGCTTCTATAGTTCCTGAGAAATCTTTGACGAAAATTTAACATTGGTCAAAATGGAGAGAAAGAAGAATGAAAGAACAGATGAACAAATAAGCTGAGAAAGCCCAATGTCTCTTACACAAAATAAGTCATCATTATTCTATTGAATACCAAATTTGATGCTTCTAGCTCTTATAGTTCCTGAGAAATCTTTGATTAAAAATTTAACATTGGTCTATTATCTCTATATGGAGAGAAAGAAGAATGAAGGAACGAATGAACCAGACTAGCTCCAAAACCTAATGCAGCCTTTCCCCTTGCCCAATGGTGCTACACATAAAATTTAAACAAGATTGGTCGACTGCCTTCTGAGATATGCTTCATTGAAAGTGTGGACGACGGATGGACGGACGACAGAAGTCGGACTCCGGAGCCTTGGTATACTATCAGCTCACTCGAGCCTTTGGCTCAGGTGAGCTAAAAATTCAAGTCGCTATTTCTGTCACAACATTTTCCCTACGTTAAGTCTATGGGCAAATTTTTTTGTCTCTCAAGGTCACGTAACTCCGAGGTCAATATTCCGATTCGGCCCAAAATCGAACTTAACCGAGATTTTATGCCTGTCCTCGTTACCTGCAAGTTTGAAGCTGATATGAATAAAAATAAAGTTGCTATCGTGGTCACAACGTATTTTTTTATGCTCAAGGGCAGGTAACTCCAAGGCAAATATTCCGATTCGGCCCAAAATCGAACTTAACCGAGATTTTATGTCTGTCCTCGTTACCTGCAAGTTTGAAGCTGATCTGAAAAAAATTCAAGTCGCTATCGTAGACGCAACATTTTCCCTAATTAAGTCTATGGGCAAATTTTTTGTCGCTCAAGGTCACGTAACTCCGAGGTCAATATTCCGATTCGGCCCAAAATTGAACTTAACCGAGATTTTATGCCTGTCCTCGTTACCTGCAAGTTTGAAGCTGATATGAATAAAAATAAAGTTGCTATCGTGGTCACAACGTATTTTTTTATGCTCAAGGGCAGGTAACTCCAAGGCAAAAAATCCTATTCGGCCCAAAATCGAACTTAACCAAGATTTTATGTCTGTCCTCATTACCTGCAAGTTTAAAGCTGATCTGAAAAAAATTCAAGTCGCTATCGTAGTCACAACATTTTCCCTATGTAAAGTCTATGGGCAAATTTTTTGTCGCTCAAGGTCATGTAACTCCGAGGTCAATATTCCGATTCGAACTTAACTGAGATTTTATGCCTGTCCACGTTACCTGCAAGTTTGAAGCTGATCTGAATAAAAATAAAGTTGCTATCGTGGTCACAACGTATTTTTTTATGCTCAAGGGCAGGTAACTCCAAGGCAAATAATCCGATTCGGCCCAAAATCGAACTTGACCGAGGTTTTATGCCTGTACTGGTTATCTGCAAGAATGAAGTCGATCAGAAAAAAATTGACGGAGCTAGAGTGATGATAAGCTTTTTCCTATGTGAAGTCTATGGGAGCTAGATGTTGCCATGGCAACCAGAGTTCCACTCAGATCTGCCTGAAAACCTAATGAAGCCTTTCCACTTGCCCAATAATGCGACACATGAAATTTGATCAAAGTTGGCCAAGTAGTCTTTAAGATATACATTTTTGAAATTCCCATTAACCCTAATGCAAAAACACATAAGGGCAGGTAACTCCTAAGTGAATGATCCGATTCTGCCAGTTATCGAACTTGACCGATATTTCATGGCTGTGCTGGTTATCTGCAAGAATAAAGTCAATCTGAAAATAATTGAAGCAGCTACGGTGATGACAACATTCTCCCCATGTTAAGTCAATAGGCAATTTTTTCAACGCTCAAGGGCACGTAACTCCTGAGTGAATAATCCGATTCAGCCCAAAATCGAACTTGATCTAGATTTTATGCCTGTCCTCGTTATCTGCAAGAATGAAGTCGATCAGAAAAAAATTGACGGAGCTAGAGTGATGACAAGCTTTTTCCTATGTTAAGAACGCTCAAGGGCACGTAACTCCTGAGTGAATAATCCGATTCAGCCCAAAATCAAACTTGATCGAGATTTCATGCCTGTCCTCGTTATCTGCAAGAATGAAGACGATCAGAAAAAAATTGACGGAGCTAGAGTGATGACAAACTTTTTCCTATGTTAAGTCTATGGGAGCTATTTGTTGCCATGGCAACCAGAGTTCCAATCCGATCTGCCCGAAAACAGTATGCAGCCTTTCCCCCTACCTGATAATGCTTCACATGAAATTTGATCAAGAGTGGCCCACTGGTTCCGGAGATATACTTCTTTGAAAGTGTGGACGACGACGACGGACGACGACGACGGACGACGGACGACGGACGCCGGCTCGTGGTATACTAATACCTCACATGAGCCTTCAGCTCAGGTGAGCTAAAAACAAGCAGAGGAAATCATTAAAGCGCTGTAGTAGCTGCCGACAAAGCGATACATACATTTATATAAGATAGGCAATGCAAGCATTAGCAAGGTGTCTAGACAGACATAGATCTGAGTAAACACATCGCCAGATTTGGTCATATTTCATCTTGTTGACAAGTATAATAACCTTATAAAACTTCTGACAACTCGTACATTATATTATGAAATGAGGGTATTCTAAAGGTATTCATTTTATTTTCTTATGATTTCTTAAAACAAATTGGTTATTTCTTTTTTCGAAATGTCACATCCTATTTGAGTGATTCTAAAGAGAATCCAAACTGTTCGAACAAGTACAATAAGTCCAAACTGGATTTGAGGGTCACTGATGAGGCCTAATTGGGCGAAACTAGCCAGTGTGGCCCAGAAAACATGTACACTTTATATTTTCCAGTTCTGTTGCGTATTCCTTGTTTCCAAAGGATAACCCTTTTATAGAACATATTTAACGTCACTACAGCTGGTGTCGTCTGGGAATGTGTAGCGGCCGTAAAAAGTCTCCCTGCCCTACACCATAATGTAGTTTATATTTTCTTGTCCTTTGGGATCATTGATTCAATTGTGGAATTTTGAAAATATTTGTGGGTCACTGATGAGGCCTAATTGGCCGAAACTAGCTAGTTTGGCCCAGAAAACATGTACACTTCATATTTTCCCGTTATGTTGTGTATTCCTTGCTTCCAAAGGATAACCCTTTAATAGAACATTGTAAAAAATAGCATGGAATGCAAGCAGATAAACACTTATTCATTTTTAACCTCTACCACTCTCTGGGCTAACTCAGCAGACGAAAAAGGTTGATTCCCGCAATTGGTGTTTCCATCAGGGTCTAATTATTTCATGTTTATTTATTTCCCTTTGGTGTCTCTGATGGGAGATGTGGGTCCATTACATAAACATGCCTATTCAAATACATTGTAATTTTACCACCTAAAAAATGAAAATTTTAGACGAAAAATTGTGCTATTTTTCTTATTTCTGCTCAAAATATAGATGGTGGGTACTCGTTAGAACCGCCTCATCGAGATCGAGGCGGTTCTAATGAGTACCCACCATCTATATTTTGAGCAGAAATAAGAAAAATAGCACAATTTTTCATCATAAATTTTTCATTTTTTCGGCGATAAAGGTGGCAATGTATTTGTAAAGACGTTTTTGCGTAATGCATTGTATCGATTCCTGATCACTGCGTCCACCTATATTTTGACATTTCACGCAAAATGCTTCCTACTGTCCGCACAAAAACAATGCTTGACACGACCATGTCTTGAAGCAAAAATAAGAGAAATAGTGTATGACCCGGTAAAACCATTGTTTTCACCATATAAGGAGGTGTATATGGGGGTGCTACTTACACGGACTTGCTAACATGATGCATAAAATACCAGGTACGGCATATCGTAGGTTTTGATAATACATATACACATTATGTTAATAAATTCTTTATGTCCTCTTGGGGCTGTTCAAAAAATGGTCTTATTGTTTATTTTTACAGTCCAAAATTCGATTTTTTTTCTGAATATAATAACGATTTGAATACTAAATGTTTCATCTGCATTCTGTGAACCATTACGACAACACGCCCTTACAAATACATTGCCATTTTTTTTGGCCAAAAAATTGAATTTTTAAGATGAAAAATTGTGATATTTTTCTTACTTCTGCTCAAAACATAGATTGCGGGGACTCGATAGAACCGCCTCGACGGGGCGGTTCTAACGAGTACCCACAATCTATGCTTTTGAGCAGAAATAAGACAAATAATGTGTACCCCCTTAAACCCCAGTTTTACTATATAAAAGTGGGTTATGAGGGGGTCAAAATTATATAGGCGTGTTTTCGTGATGACTATAAGTCACAACAAATATATATTCTGTCCTTGATATGGGTTCAGTGCGAACAGAATCTTTATTATTCGCACTTTGCCCTTACACGTTTGAGCACATAACTATTCAGGAAGCGCCACAATCAGAGAACATCCTCAAACAGCTGTTAGACCAATCAGTGACACGGAGCAATGGGCGCATCAGCAATGCAAGACAAAGAGGATCTTAAATAAGTGTTCATGTATAACTAAATTTATGAAACCAGTTGAGGAAAAGGCATAAAATGCAGGGCTTCAATGGGCATTTTATGCCTTTTAGTCAACGAGCAAGACATAGAAAATCTTACATGAGTGTTCATGTACTATTGAATTTATTAAACGAGATGTGGAAAAGGGATAAATACGAGGTTTCGCCGAGCATTTTATCCCTTTTTCTTAACGAGTTTAATGAATTCAATTACACATGAAAACGAGTGCAAGATTCTATTTATCATATGGATTTAAAACGCATTTTATTCACGATTTTTACAAAAATGTCAATATTCCGCCATTAGTAAAGGCGACGTCGTTAATAACGTCGTACATGCAACGTTACGGGGCGTATCTTACTAATTTGCATAAATGATCAACTAGTGGATTTTCGAATTTATTACATGGCGTTATTACATTCTCAGGCGCGATGTCATATGATAATTGCAATTAACGTGTAAGAACTACAAAGGAATAAACGTATCTGGACGAGATGATCACCAGTACTACTGGGATTCTTGTTTCACACTTGTCAAATGACCAAAACTGGCGATTTTGTTTACGTCAAGTCAGACGAGCGAAAAAGAGAAAGGGTCAGAAGAACGGTTAAGAAACTGAAATGGATAAACCTTAAACCGAATTTAAAGAGAAAGTGTTGTAGTGATTTATTTGCTGAATGGACAAATCCGTCCTGAAGGTCACTGTCCGGCATCACGAGGCTTGCCGAGTGATGCCGGGTAGTGATCTCGAGGGACGGATTTTTCTATTCACCCTTCTCATACACAAAGGATTCTTTTCCTTGCATATCATCCATTTCTATTTTTAGCTGGACTATTTATAAAGAAGTCTTGTGTGCCAGCCAAAATGACGTTATATTGTTTTTGTTGTTCTTTTTGCATAGCATAATTTTCTTTAAGATGTACCCATTCCACTGAATCTAAGAAAACGTTTCAAAACGCATTTATCCTTCTTTATTTCAACACCATTTAATAGGAATAATTATTAATTGACTATCCTGTATTGTTCGGAAAACATCCGTATTAACACTAAGGTCAACAATCAATAATAATGTTTTTAATGGTGTCAATTAATAAAATTGTCATTAATCAAGTAATTCTTTATTGCCACTGTTACAGATCCGAGGTCTGCTGCATTGGCCTAGACCTTCGGTCACGGGCCAATACAGCAGACGTCTGACCTGTAACTGGGCCAAATCGAAATTACTTGAATAATAACATTATTATACAGACTACTAACACGCTATACACTTTATAATGCGAACACATTAGTTAAACAAATTAAAAAAGGCTAATGTAAACGGACTGGCGTGCTTGTATATGTTCCCAAATACGGACGATATACAGCAGGAACAATAACTGGATAATATATACACAATTCATCCATAATTCAAAATAATCGATAAAATAAGAGGTGCTTTATTATTTTTAGGCTGATGAACAGAAAATTCGTTCTATATTATGCGGGTAAATTTAAAAAAATAGGCGTGTCTGTCGTGAAATAATTTGTTATCCGTTTCTTATTCATAAAAGGAAGCAACCATTTATTTTGTAGCATTTAATTTCAATGAATATTATTCTTTCAATCGTCCTGTCGTTCCAATGAACTGCAAAATTTGCTATGTTATAGTTTGAAACATAGTAACTAACATCACATCAAAACAGCAAACATTTACTTTGCAGATGGTTCAACGGCTAGGCGGACTGTATGGTAAACACAACACAGCATGGTCTGGTCGTCAAAGCATCGTTAGCATCGCACGCGCGTCGTCAGATAAAAAGTAACATACGAAAACACGCCTGTTAAGATATATTGAAAATTTCCACCAAAATAATAAGAAGATTTTAGACAAAAAGTCATCTTCTTGCTCTGACAGTTTTCAACTTCTTTGCTCTAAACATAGATTGTGGGTACTCGTTAGAACGGCCTCTAATGAGTACACACAATCTATGTTTTGTAGAAGAAATAAGAAATATAATGTTTATTCTTGTAAAAGTGGGTCTCAAGGGATTTAAGATGATATAGGCGTGTTTTCTTGATGAATGTTGATAGCAAACACAACTTGAGAATTTCTGCCACTGTATGTTAGACAATGAATGCTTTTGAAAAAGCTAATTTCATTTCAGTAAAAATATGACAATATGCTTATACCGTTTAACATTATCCAAATTTATTGATACGTTAACTAATGTCATTTGTAGCTTAGCTTAAAATACTAAATGATTAACAACAAGTATAATATTCAATAATAGTTTGTCAACAAACATACTGAGCATAACGACATTGTTGGTCGCCAAATAAATGCATTTCGAGGAAATGTTTTTTTTCGTAAACGTGTCTTCCGTCTGCATTTGCAAATGGTACGCATTTTACGTTTTCATTTGTAATGAATGCGCGAGGTTAATATAATGTTTTACATACGATTTCGTCAGCTTTTAAAAACTAAGCCCTGATGTTTTGCTGTTAATTGTGTATTTCGTCACATGCTGAATTCTACATTCCAACAATCGGTAAGATAATAAAATAAAAATACCGCGTATATTTAACAGTACGAGACAGGTCAACATTTTGTAGAATATAAAACACTTTCATTTACGTTGCGCGAACGTTTCAAAACAGTTAACACTTATAGTTTACACATAATCCAAACTATATATAAGATGAACAATATACCTTAAATTCGCCAATAAATCAATTTTATTATACAAGAAATATCTGCTTTTAGAATGGTCATTTTTGTAGATAAACGTCGCTTTAACAGCCAAAATTTCTGCTACAAAGCGACCGCAAAAATCACACGATTTTTCTCCCAAATTTACAACTTTGATGTTGTAATCCCCATTCTCATGCACTTATATTTCTTAAGGTTTCAAAATTTTGTTGTTTTCTTTTCTTTTTTTTTTCAACACAAATCGTTGCATGAAATTACACATCAAACATCGAACAGTGGCGTAACGTAATGGCGTCTGGATGTCTTACATTATATTTAATTGAGGCGTGTTTTCGTAATTGAAGTTCTTCCCCCAACTCCAGCAAACAGATGTTTAGATAAAATCTGGGTACGAAATTTTGAAAGTTAGTTGTGTATATGTTAGAATCGCCTCAGAAGATTGTAAACTATTCTCAAGTAAGACCCATTATGTCTCCGTACCTTGCGTTACGATTAACTCTCTATGCCTCTAACCACCTCTCTCTGAAATAAGTTTTACGGTTCAAAAAGTGTTTCATTAATGCCTAACTGAAATTTTAAATGTTTCAATTCCAAAGCGGGCTTTCTTAATTTCTGTACGTTAATTAAACTCTAGGATTATTATGTTTATAGTTTCAGAATTTGAAAGATCGAAATAGGGACTAAGATGCGACTTGATAAGTATCACGTTTACTAAGGCTCAAACATAACCGCCTCAAGTTTCCATCACGAAAACACGTCTATATAATTTTGACCCCCTTGAACCCCACGTTTATATAGAAAAACTGGGGTTTCCGGGGGAATACCTTATTTTTTTATTCTGCTCTAAAATATATATTATGGGTACTCGTTAGAACCGCCTCGATGAGGCGGTTCTAACGAGTGCCCACAATCTATATTTTGAGCAGAAATAAGAAAAATATCACAATTTTTTATCATGAAATTTTCATTTTTTTTTGGCGATAAAGGTGGCAATGTATTTGTATAGGCGTGTTTTCGTAATGATAACATTTCTACCTGACATTTATATATGTATATTGACATCAGGTTATTCCTCCCAGCACTGAAAATAACCCGACAGAACTGAACTAACTATACTGTAAAGAAGCATTTGTATTTTTATAGACGATGTAAAGTTACACTATCTGGAATACAGGTTTAGATAAAATATAGCCTATGCTTGCATTTCCTTGCACATTATGTTTCAACAACAGTAAATGTTGATTTTCAAGTGCATGCCCAGTATCATAAATAATGACATTTCAGAGGCAAATTTAACACACTATGAAACTTCGCACCAATATCTTTCATCACCCATTAAAGGTGCAACAAGCATATCCCCTGAGGCTGCGACATTGACATTAAGTTCATAGAAGGCGTTTAAAACTTTGGGACAATACTGGATATCATTTCAAACAAGAACTAATTTTATGTGTATGATATGTTTATACTTTAGAACTTTTAAACAATTGGTAGTTTTCTATATCCGAAATAGGTTGGTTTTTGGTTTTGGTTTTACAGCGCTTTCAAGATTATTTCACTTACATCGAGCCGATCGTTCAACACAGGTGGGTCAAAACTGGAGTATCCGGATAAAAACCACCTAACCTTGCGGTGATGAATTTGGCGTCTCACATGTGACCCGAGCCAGGCTCGAACTACAGCGGTGAGAGACCTTATGATTAAGAAAAATAGGTAGGTACTTGTCTATATAACACAACATATACCTTTCGAATTCCGTGACAATGTCCTCAAAGCAATCAAGGGAATGTGATTGTTATTATTTGAAAGTTGCGAAAAATAAGTACCGCTATCGCAACTATGAAATAAACCATTTAAGACTATGTAGTGTCAAATAATCATGTTTATTTAAGAATCAGGCGGGCAAGGAATTCAACATTAATGATTCGTAAAAGCGAACTAAAGCACACATGCATTAGTTTTAAAATCCAGTGCAAAAAATGTTCCAAAGTAACGGTGTCGTTGGTTAAAAATTGAATATGCTATGATCGCTTCATATGGAAGAAAAAATGGTAAATTGCTAATATTCTAATGACAGTATGTGAGTAGATTTAACAGTTGCAAACTCTACTCACAGTTTGCAGCAAAACGCTGCCACGCCACATTGGATATTGGACTTGCAAGACGAAGGAACATTTTAACCACTAACGAGTTCGTTTAGCTAACAATGCTTTGAACCGCTGGGTCAGTGACGTCAACAACATTAATATAAATGTATTTTAGCCTACCAGATTGTGCTGTCTAAATAATTGGCTTCACGTATTCTAAGTAACAGAAACATAATGTAAAGTAATTGGCTTTTCTTGAAGCTAAAATGCACAGCCAAAACATATTCATCACCCAGTGAAATCGACCACAACATGTTACTTCGTTTAACACAAAACAAACTTATTGTAAAGGGCATAAACCAGCTTTACACGTTTCATACACATTTTCTAACATCTTCCTTTCCCGGAGAAAAGTTTGGAAGAAACCGCTGTTTTTCTCTTATAATAATTAAGAGTAAGTTGATAAAGTATTAGCACTCTTTCTAGTCATCTAAAACTTGCGCGATCACTTTATTGTCAACGTTATATTTCCACCCGAGACAGGCATATGAAATAATTTAATTGTTCTTTGCAAGATATTCACACATGATGTTAGACCTCGCCATACGAAAAGGTGTCTTCGGATACCTCCGCCCAACAAAGACTCACATCAGCCTGCGAATCCCGCGCACGCTACTTAGAGTCCTCATGCACTGAAAGGATGCCCATTTGATCAAAAGTTTCTTTCTTCAGCCCGAAAAAGCTGTTTATCATATGACTTCGCGTCTGAGAATGTAATAACCATATGTAATAAATTCGACATATGACTAGTGGATTATATATGCAAATTAGAAGAAACACCCCAAAATGGGACAAGTACGGCGTCTTTAACGCCATACCTAGCCGTCTTTACCATGTTGGGTATAAAATTACAGCAGACGACATTTTGAAATATTTTCCTTTTTTTTTCAGAAATCAGGATTTGACATTCCATGCAAACTGTCTCCATAAGAATCAATTCGCATGAGACTTCAAATCCTGTTTTCTGGAAAAATAAGAAAAATACCAGCAATATGTCGTCTGTTGATTTAGTCCTTAGAGTGGAAATGATTAACGACGTTGCGTTTACTAATGGTGGAATATTGACATTTTTGTTAAAAATCGTGAACAAAATGCGTTTAAAATGTCATATGATAAATAAAATATTGCATTCGTGCTCATGTATTTTTTGGATTGATTAAACTCGTTGATGTAACGGGATATCATTCTCAGCCAAGCCTCGCATGGTATCCCTTTTTCTCAACTCGTTTAATAAATCCAATAGTACAAGGACACTCATGTAAGATCCTCTATGCAATAACAGCGGGCACCCAGGCTCAATTTGTATTCCACGTGCGATTATGTTCGAAGACAACTTTTCGCTGGACTTGGTACATTTCGATTAAACACGAGTCTCTGCTTTACTGCTTCGTTGTCATCATGCAGCTCCTGTCATTCCACCTCCGAAAAGATTCATTCCGAAACCTGGAAATATTTAATTTTAACCAGTTGGTCCACAAGACTCCACACACTACCAACTGGAGGTTTAACACAACGGTTCGGTTTAAATAGAACATGTACATGTATATTAAACACATTAGCCAAATTCATAATGCAAAATTGTTAATCTCGAGAAAGGTTCATTTTTATCATGAAATAAGTCATAAAAGGGTCATTTAGAGGGAAAGTTACTGTCCTTTTGGCTTTCCGATATTTGTGCTTCCATGAGGGTCTAGCTATTTAATGTTTGTGTTTCTTCCCCTTTGGTGTCTCATATGGGAGGTGTGGTTAATTGTACCGATTCCTGACCATTGCCTTCACTTCTATTTTAAGTAATCTGAAAAAGATTCTGAGATTCCTTGTCGAAGTCTCAAACCCATTTTTGATTATTTTTCGCACGCACGTACTTTGAAGAATGTGATGTGAATTGGTCATCGATATCTTTTATCAGCAAGCCTCGAGATGCCAAACAACTGACCCTCGGGCGTATTTTTCTATCCATCCATCACACCCATGTAAGATTCTAATATTCCTTGTCATCAACTTACCTGGTGCAGCGCCTTCACCACCGGAACCGCCCAAGAGAGAGGCCAGAGAACCCATACCACCGAAAGCACCTATATCGAAAGGAAAAACGAAAGACATATGTCTCAATTGTGAATATGAACGGAATTTATGGTGTACCCAAATAAGCATTCTTGCAAAGCATGAACTTTAAGATAGTTTTCTCTTGCACACCAGATAAGGAAACCCATAGTGTTAGCTTGGGATAGAAATTCTGTTCTAACCCTCGTGTTCTTACACAAAATCGAATATTCTCGCATGTTTGATAAATGCACTGGTTGAATAGGACCTTATATGCGCCGTCGTTAAGGTTGACGTCACAGCACGTTGCGTGATGTCACTAAACATTCCTGTAGTGTCATCACAATATAGCGGACGTCGGTAACCGAAGTGACTATGGCATTAACGTCTGCGCTAAGAAATGGATGATATGCTAGTAAAAGAATTTTATGCGGGTGAGAGGGGTGGATAGAAAAATCCGCCCCTCGAGATCATTACCCGGCATCACTCGGCAAGCCTCGTGATGCCGGACAGTGACCCTCGGAACGGATTTTTCCATCCACCCTCACGCCCATATAAGATTCCTGTATTCTCCTTATTAAATTTCGAAAAATAACACGAAGTGCAGATCGGTCAAATGTTTCTAGTATGAATAGAAAAAAAAACAGGAATGGACATTGATTATCTTTTAGCCACTATCTTGGCCTCTGCAGGCGAATATCAATACAACTAAAACAAAATTGAAAAGCTGATTTGACGAATATAGGAAACAGTTATCCCTGAAAGATATTGTTTCATAAAAAATAACCCTAAAGAAAGCTACGTCATTGCATGTAGTTTTGGAGGCTTATGAAACATTACAACTATTAATACGCTGTTGCTCTGACGAAATAAACTTGATGTTGTTCATTTTATTATTACCGCAATAAAACCAATTATAATTAACTTAAAATGTATTTATTTGTATTTCAAAACCAACGAATTCAGGCCTAAAAATAGCTGTGTTTTCCCCAACTCGGCCGACCTTCATTTTTTTCTGGCGACACTGCAATTTTCATTGCCATCCAGAAATTAATTTCTTACCTATTGACCTTAAAAACTGCCAAACTAGCAACATTAATAATTGAAACCCTGTTATCTTGCTTCCCTGAACCTTTAAACCTCATTATTTGAATGTTTAAATGTAATATATTTACAATGTATCCTTTTTAACTGTTTTGCTTGTTTCCATCACAAAAAAGATGACAAAAAATAAAAAGCGTTAGCGACTTACCAGTCCATTACCTTTGTCGGCATGTTAGCGGAAACACAGCTAGTTTTTAGGACTCATGATGCGGTTGTTATGATAAATAGAGAATACCAGGTGAGTGTCTTTTGATATCAAGTTTATCAGACAAGGCTTCGAGAACGCTTGTAGAATCGCGAGGCTTGCCGAGCGATTCTACATGCGTTCTCAAAGCCGAGCCTGATAAACTTGATATCAAATGACACGAATCTGGTATTCTGTTTATCACTTTATACCTTTGTAAACTCTTGAAATTGGCTATTTACGATCACTTATCGATTTTCCTTAGTGCGTCCCAACATTCAGGTGTGGAATATAATCGATCAGCATATTTACTATCATCTGACCGTTATTTTTCTTTTGATAATTTTTATTGAAATTTTTCCGATTTTTCTGGTAATAATAATATTTTGGCCATTTTTTCCGCTTGTCCGGTTCATTCAAAAAGTGCAATGTCACGTTGACGTGATAAAGCTCACTTTTCCTGAGATAGCATATCTTTATCAGGTCAACGTGTTACAATGCACTATATATTGGGAATAACTGATAAATCAAATTATCTTTCGCAGCGCATTGAAGAACAACATCAATTTAACTATGAAATGGCATCAAACGGCATCTACGATAATAAACAGCATGCCGGTACTATGCAATCATAGCAAACTTAAATCTTCGTGTGTTCATGCAAGTTTCAGTATCAGTAACAAAATACACGCAAGGAAAAGGGACTCCGTACCGACAGTCAGATATGCAAACTGATTTTAGTCTAGTGATGTCGCACGCAGCAGTTTGCTGTGCCTCAAAACATTCAATGTAAAATTTAACAGGCTGTTTTAACACTCCAAAATACAAGCTAATAATCCTATAATGTTAGATTTTAATCCCATGGTTAATTTTAAAGTTGTGTCTATTACTACATTAACGATTTGGAGAACAAAGCGGAAACTAGATCTAAGAAACTATCACTCTGTCATCTCATAGCAAAGATGGCTGCCAAACAAGCTGAATATGTATCCGTGAAAGTAAAATTTATAATAACATCAAGGCGGCTACAAGAGGTTGCATACCTGGTTGTTTCTAAAACAATTATTACAATTACTAACTATAACCATGTATTTTGTACTAATTTATAATACAAAAGTATATCTTGTACTAATTACAGTCATTCAAAATACATTGATATGAGATGACAAATATCTTTACTTTAGCATATTTACCCCTAATATTCAATTATCATACCTTCGACACGAGAAACAAACTCGCTTACATCATTTTGACAACTCTAGTGTGATGTATTTTTTAAAGAAATTTATATACTATTTCAGAAAAGGTGGGCATGCAGGACAACATTATGCTTTATTTACTTAACTTATTGTATAATCCTGCTAGAACAATTTCATTTAATATAATTAATGCAAATTGGCGTGGCCCTGAAATGAATGTTTCAGTGGTTAGTGAAAAAAATACGAAATCATCATTGACAAATTGAATATAAATTTTGTATGGAACTATCATTACACTTTCCGACACTTCGGCCAACAGGGCCAAATCACAATCGCCATCAAATACGTGTTTTGCAATATCAAGGGTAAATATGCGACAACTAAATCTTCCTGGAAATTGGTTTGAACATCAGGAAAACACGCCTATATAATTTTGACCCCCTCGAACCCCACTTTTATACAGTAAAAATAGGGTTTGCTGCGGTAAACCTTATTTTTCTTATTTCTGCTCTAAAATATAGATTGTGGGTACTCGTTAGAACCGCCTCGATAAGGCGGTTCTAACGAATACCCACAATCTATATTTTGAGCAGAAATAAGAAAAATATCGTAATTTTTCATCTAAAATCTTCGTTTTTTCGGCGATAAAGGTGGAAATGTATTTATATGGGCGTGTTTTCGTAATGAATTACCTGCTCCTGAAGGCGTTTCACCCCCTAGTGAGAAGAAGTAAAACAAAAGATTTTGTGGCTTTGTAGGAGAAAACCAATTCATTATACAGTAGAACTTCAATGGCTCGAACACCGATGGCTCGTTTACCATGGCTGACTCGAACCTGTTCTTGAGTCCCTAGGGAAATCTCCCACATAGTAAATAGTGCGGGATAACTGAGGAGATTTTGGAATTGTATCTTGCCCATGTATGCTGTGTGTGTGCTCATTTGAATCGCCTCGATGAGGCGATTCTAATGAGTTCACACAGCATACTTGTTATTACAGAAAATCGAAAGACGTCCCAAAATTCACCTTGTTATGCCTCCTGGAAGTAACCCTCGGTGACTCGAACTACACCTGTCTCGAACAGATTTTCATGGTCCAAAAAGTGTTCGAGCCATTGAAGTTCGACTGTTTATCCATTTCCCATTAAAACTTTCAAAACTTACAAATGAATGTCGTTGGCACTATCTTAAATATCGTAAGTGAAATCTGTAAAGGTTTTCAATATATTTTAACTCAGCTTCATTCATTTTAGGCATTCGATGTTCCAAACGTAATTGTAAAATACAGTCAATGACGCGAAATTTGTTTAACACCTGTAGTTTCATTGTGAGTTGGTTTTACGACATGTCAACCCCTGTGGGTCATTTTGTGTCGTCGGGTCTAAGAGACAGTAGAGGAGGCGAAAGAGAGCAGAAACAAATGAATGGAAGTGTAGCAACAGTAGAATTTACAATATTCCCCCTCTGCCTATCCCCTGCTGCAAGGAGAGTAGACTCATTTTTTATTTTTATTTGGTGTATTCCTTGTTTCCAAAGGATCTAACTTCATCCAATATCAGTTGGACGCCCCTGTGACGCAAGATACGCGACACCTCCACCCAACAACCCCGTCTGCATAGGGGTAGTTCGATTATACAACAAGTAAAGAGACATACTAAATCACACTGAATGATACCTATCTTTTTAATTGTTCATAAACATAAAGGTATAATGTGGTACTCGTTAGATTTATCTCACCTAAGGGTTTCTAACACATTACAAAATTAAACCGCCAGATAGGAGGCATGATGTATATAATGTAAAGATATGATAGCTTTAAAATGTCCCATAAAACATTACGAAAACAAGACTATTCAAATATATCGAAATTCTAGAGCCCAAATTGACAGTTATGAAAGGCAAAAAAGTGAAGCAGCACAGAATCGATTGAGCACAAGCGTTTGTGAAAACAAGCTTCTTTTAAGTATAATACTTGTATGGCTTTTGTTTGTCCCTTTAAGGACCTTTTAGGACAATATAAACACAAAAGCCAAGCAGGTTGTTTTGTTTGCATATACAGGTGTATAAAATATATTTCATGCCGTTATTGAAAATAAAACATTGATTGCTAACATATGTTCTTGTGCGTTACGCTATAGCATGTGCGTTTCAAATACAAGGGTGTCGAATATAAGCATTCATATATTATAACGTATAATCTACTATGATGCATCATTGTCAAGGCATGTGCAAACTTGTAAATAATAACATGAAAAAAATCGGGACGGTGTGTTTGAAAAAAGTGATACAACAATTGCATGCAAAAAAAAACACAACATATTCATTAGGATATCACGTCTCTCCTTTCAAGGGTTCAAACTTTGCAATGATCTGCTTTTTTTTTTTTTTTTTTTGATAATTTCCTCCTCAAATATAGATTTTGATGCTTAGTAGATTAGGTTAAAATGCGATTCTAGAAAGGACCCGAAATGTAGGGCTCTGCGCAAAGCTGGAAACAAATTTAAAATATGACGTCGTTTCACTGACCGTTCCAGTGCGGTTCTTCTGTCGTGGTTTATTTTTGTTATGCCTTGTCTTTGAGTGTGTGTATCGCTTATATTATTTTCTTTTGGATAGCCAATTGGCCATTTTGGTCCTTTTGGCTTTCCGCTAGTGATGTTTCCATTAGAATCTAGATGTATGCTTTTTTTTTCTTTCCATTGGTCTCTGATGGGAGCTGTGAGTTAATTGTATCGATTCCTCATCATTGCCTTCATTTCTATTAGAATGTAATAACGCCATCTATTTTTTGGTATTCCACTAGTGGGTTAAATTAGTTAGATATGCCCCGTGACGATACACGTACGGCGTCCTTAAAGACGCCGCGTTTACTGGTGGGGAATATTGACATTTGTGTAGCAAAACCGTGAAGCAACTGTGTTTTAAATGTCATATGATTGAAGCAACTGCGTTTTAAATGTCATATACTCACCGGAAATAGAAACTATACACTCATTTTTAAATTGTCACTGGCAAAACAGCTTAATGAAATTTGAATTCCAGTTATTTAAATCAGTTATTCCTCATCATCTTACTTTGGGATTATTGTTTACAAAATGAAAATGTTTACAATGGTTGAAATATTATTGACCTTTAAATATTGGACCAAACCACCGGAATAGAGCGAAAAGTATGGCATTTCTGATTGCGGTTTTTGCTTTTATCAATAAGACACAGCTAAAGATGCTAAAACGATTGAAGGCACTTTTGGATCGATTTTTGGCTTGAAACATTATTTTGAAAATTTCACTGAAAAAAAAAACAGTACTTGAGATTTCAATAAAATGTTTATTTCTCGAAAAGTTTTAGGTTTCTTTTTTATTCCTTGGTTTTGACATATCACCTATACGAAAAACGTTGAGGTCAAACTTCTATTACAAATAGATTTTGTAAAAAATGCACTTTTTTACATTTGCCCCAAAAAATTTATTTTGAACACCAGATTTTCTTTAAATTCCTACAGGATTCATGTCTATAAATATTCAAATGCTTAATCAGTAATTTTTAATTGAATTATCCACATGTTATGTCAGGCGAGACAGTTTAGAAGTGTATAGTTTCTATTTCCGGTCAGTATATGATAAACAGAACCTTGCATTCGTGCTCGTGTATTACTGAATTCTTGAACTTGTTGAGGACAAGGCATACAATGCTCGGCGAAGTTCATCCCTTTCTCTCAAATCGCTTAATAAATCCAATAATTCATGTGCACGCATGTAAGATTCTCTATATATACCCTAGCAAACCCCAATTTTCTATAAGCAAAATGGAATTTCAAGGGTATTTACTATACGGACTTGTTTAGGGCAGTGTTTGCGAAACAGTGCAAATGAAATAATACTGAGGCGAGTGATTTTATAAAAGCAGTTATATGGACAGCTCAAAGCGAAAAGGGTTCTTAAAACATGTATGTCCAACAATGAATCTGATCATCACTTGCTTACGCACCTTGACACAAAGTTTCGTCCCAGTTAATCAGGGCTTGCAGAAATAGACGCAGAGTGGACAACTAACCACACATGATTACTGGTAAACCGCTTAGAAAGACTTAGCCTGCCCATGCAATGTGGTGCGAGGCAGCCCGTCAAATGCATATAAGCATTTTGTTTTCATTGGGCGGCATGGCTTGAGATGTTATTTCATCTCAATGTCGGGTAAAAAACCCACAAATGTGGAAGCAACGTCTTCAAAATGACCTACAGTGTTGACGGGGACGTTAACCGCTATTCAAACAAACAAACAAAGTTTCGTCATACTGTCTAAGAAGCATTACAAAAACACGCCTATATAAATACATTGTAAATTTTACTGCTGAAAAAACTGAAACTTTTAAGGTGAAAATTTGTGATATTTTTCTTATTTCTGCTCAAAGTATAGATTGCGGGTACTCGTTAGAACCGCCCCGATGAGGCGGTTTTAACGAGTACGCTTGAGGCGGTTCTAACGAGTACCTACAATCTATATTTTAGAGCAGAAAAAGAAAATTAAGATTTACCCCTGATAACCCCAGTTTTACTATATAAAAGTGGGGTTCGATGGGGTCAAGATTGTAAAGGTGTGTTTTCCTGATGGCTGTATAAAACTGAGTCGGTATCGAGCTGATCTAAGACTTTCATTACGAAAACACAGCTATACAAATACATGGTAAATTTTACCGCCGAAAAAAAATAAGATGAAAAATAAGTTTCTCGCCCTGAAACCCCCAGTTTTACTATAGAAAAGTGGGGATTCAAGCGGGTCAAAATGATATAGGTGAGTTTCGTGATGAGAGGAACACATGCTCGATGAACCCTTTTCTCTTTCCATTGCCGATAAAATCTAAAACCATAAATATTTTGAGTTTCAAACATGCTGTGTATTTATCGTCATGGCACATGTGTTGTGAACTAAGAAGAGCATACCTTGCATTTGATTAAAAGCATGAGACTGTTGTGGCAACATGGAGCCGAATTCACCTTAGAAATAATAAATTCTTGAATTGCTCTTTTTATTGACACAACATAATAATAATCATAATAAGATAATAATAATTGTAATAATAATAATAATTATTATAATTGTTACATTACTTATCGTACAAAAAATCAGTTCAACAGAATATAATTGAAGAGAATGATCAAGAATCGAAACAATTATCCCACACCTACCATCCAATATCCTAAATGCGATGCTTTTCAGTATGATGGTATCTTCAAAGGAGATTTGGATATAGAAAGTAGAATTAAAACAAAGATCAGGAATCGATACAATTAACTTCTCCACCCATCAAAGACACCAAAGGGAAAGAAACACAAACATGAAGCGACCAGACCATAATGGAAACCTAAACAAAGGAAGACAATGCCAGAAACATAATCAAATACAGTAGAACTTCGATGGCTCGAACACCGATGGCTCGTTTACCATGGATGAGTCGAACCCATTCTTGAGCCCCTAGCGCAATCCCCTACATAAGAAATAGTGAGGGATAATTAAGGAGAATTTAGTCTTTTATCTTGCAAATGCATGCTGTGTGTACTCATTAGAATCGCCTCGATGAGGCGATTCTAATGAGTACACACAGCATACATATTCATTATAGAACACCGAAAAGATGTCTAAAAGTATCTCGTTATGCCTCCTGACAGTAGCCTCAGTGGCTCGAACTACCCCTGTCTCGAACAGATTTTCATGGTCCCAAAGGTGTTCGAGCCATTGAAGTTCGACTGTAATAGAAAAATATGCCCAGGAAAAGCCCAACCTTCCCTCTTGGTTCCAAAACTATCTACAACACACATAATAGTTGGTCCACCTGAAAGACTAACTCTATCAATTGACCATCACAGAATAACAAAGGAATTAGAACAAACTGAAGTACAAATCAAATTAAACAACTGTGATGAAACAAAGATTAGGGCTCGATTGAATGATTGATTGATTGAATGATTGACTGATTACTTTACGTTTAAACACACGCCAATCCTTGTGGGTCGATTTGTGTTGTTTCCCAGAGAAAGGGAACATAGAAATAGTAGAGGAGATGAATGTGAGGAACAGAGGAGAAAGTGGAAAATGAATGGAAGTAAAGAAACAGAAGAAATTGCAACATTTCCCCTCTGCCTTACCTGCTGCATGGACAGCTCGCCTTGTTTTTTATTATTTTGAACAGCCCTTTTTCACTAAATGTACTTTTTGCTTTCCACTTGTGACAGTTACATTTTATATTAGTGTTTCTTTTCCTTTGGTGTGTTGGAAGGGAGGTGTGAGAAAATTGTATCGATTTCTGGCCACCGCCTTCACTTCTATTCTCAGAAACAATTGTGTGATACGTTTCTTATTCCTAAATACGGAATTACGGAATCTCGTCAGAAAAGCTGGTGATTCTATGAGCATTCAAATCTATATGATGGAGTTAGCATATGAACAGTGATGCTCACTATTGTACCCCAATTTATACAAATTTAACTTGCTGTCTTGAGGTTTTTGTTCCGAGTCAACACTATTTAGGTCATTTTGGAGACGTTGCTTCCAATTATGAGGGACGTCTACCCGACATTGAGATAAAAATGACATCTCAAGCCATGCCACCCAAACACACCACAAGGGTTTATGTGTAGGGCCGGTCCAACTGGAATCACTATGCCTGAGCAGGCTTTGACCCTCTAAGCGGTTTACCAGTACACATGTGCGGTCGGTTTCAGCTCTGCGTGGAAGTATCATGCAGCCTAGACTATTTCTCCAAGCCCCGATGTTCACAATATTGCAAAACGGTGTTTTGCATGACATCACGTGAACAATTCCGTGTAAAGTGGGATTTAAACGGACCCAGTTGACGTCCGCGCTTTAATTTGCACAAATGTTCCAGTTTACCTTTACAGACTAAATATTTGCGATGCTTGCATGATAAGGATGTCCATAAAAAGCCGGAAGCAGCACATAAATAATTTTGCTAAACATAGCATTTCGGAAAACAAAGGACAATTTGTAGTCTAAGTAAAGTATAATTATAACAATTACAGCTTGAATGTTTTATTTGAAGTAATGTGTCAGTTATGCTTATTTACATACAGCAGGAAAATTCATTAGTTGAGCCGACCTATGAGAAAATAAGCTTTCTCAAGTTAACTTCTTCAAACGAATGTGCGAACCCAGCCAAATGAGCTAGATGTATGACATCTTGAAGAAACGATGCCTGTGAGCCCGCAAATACTCTGGCGAGACTGCCATTATTTGTAGGTTCAGAACCTAAGATTGTGCTGATTGCCTTAATGGTTAAGACTTATTCTTATGAGCTTGCCAAATTAATTGCATAAAAAAAGCCCTCATAATTCTGGCCCCCTTAAACCCAAGTTGTATATAGTAGAACTGGGGTTTTCAGGGGTAAACCTTATTTAACTTGCTTCTGCTCTAAAATATATATTGTGGTATTCGTTAGAACCGCTTCATTGAGTACCCCCAGTCTATATTTTGAGCATAAATAAAAAAAATCAATTCTCAATTTTTCATCTTAAACTTTTAGTGTTTTCGGCGGTTAAGATTACAATGTATTTGTATAGGCGTGTTTTCGTAATACCTAATACAAATGCACTTCATAACACGACCGAATATATGTTAATTTTGCGAGCGATCTGTTTTAGTTTTATATGTGAAATTTTATTCAAGTACATCAATTAATTAGCAAGAATGAATCAATCATGAGATAATTAAAGTAAACAATCTGATCAGTTGGCTATAAGTTTGTAATAAATATTTCTGCTGCATTTAAATATGTTACATTTAATAAGCTAATAAAAGTATAAAAGCTGACAAGAAAAAATAAATCTGACAGGAAATTGTAAGTGATATTGTGACAGAAGGTCAGATATCGGGACGACAACTAAGGCGCACAGATACACCAATCATATTTCATAATATGTTATGTTGGCGATAACTTCAGACATTTGTGTTGCTTATAAAACGAAGCCTTCTGGCAAAAGATCTGACTTTTAGAGAAAAAGACTACTAAATTAGTCTCAGTAGCAACCCTTTTCACTGAAGTGTAGAAACATTTTGACTGCACATTACGCAAACACGCCTATACAAATACATTGCCACTTTATCACTGAAAAAATGAAAATTTTATGATGAAAAATTGTGATATTTTTCTTATGTCTGCTAAAAATATAGATTTTGGGCACTCGTTAGAACCGCCTCATCGAGGCGGTTCTAACGAGTACCCACAATCTATATTTTAGAGCAGAAATAAGAAAAATAAGGTCCCCGGAAACCCCAGTTTTACTATATAAAAGTGGGGTTCAAGGGGGTTAAAATTATATAGGAGTGTTTTCGTGATGGTCGATTTTTTTTTCGCCACGTTTTTCAGCGATGACGTTTTTGCTTTTTATTTTTGATCAACGTGTCCAGCAAGAAAGCTGTAGAAGAGAAGCTCCACCAACATCTCAAAAAGGGGTCATCCTACAGAACTGTATACATCTTGCATTAATCAGATGGACATTTTACATTTTTGGAATTTTTCGATAACATTACGATAACACATCCGTGTGATATAGTGCATTTTTTTCAAACCTCAAAAAAGGTAATTTTTTCTGATGAAAATGTGTGATATTTTTCTTATATATATTCCAAACATAGGTTTTGGGTGCTCGTTAGAACCGCCTCAATTAGGCGGTTCTACCGAGTACCCACAACCTATGGCTTGGAGCAGAATTAAGGAAAATAATGTTTACCCCCGTAAACCCCAGTTTCCTCTTAAAAATTGGGGTTTAGGGGGGTCTTTCTTTCACGGACTTGTTCATGAAAACTAAGTCCAATTCTGTCACTCACACTATCGAAATGTAAACAAATGCCCAGCCTGTTTGTAACGATATCTATATTTGGATAAATCCCGTATAGCCAACGAAGCGTCCAACTGAAGGGGCGCTGTATAATGCCTTAGTGTGTAGAGAGTCGAAACATGAAATATGTGTTTTTTTCCGTTTCAATCAGCAAATCATTAGTACAAACACAATAGATACTTGCCTTTGTTCTATAGTGTTTATATGCCACAAATAAAACGTTAGTTATTGCAGTTTCTGCCTGATTCTGAAATGTGCACATTCGTAAACTGGAGAATGTTTTAATAGCCCTCATAATTATCATTCGGTCAAGCACTTAGCAAAAGACAAATCGTCAATCCACTCCATCTAGGCGGGACTTTTGGAAACAGAAAATTTCGTGCAAAGTGGAAATTGCAGAAATCTCCATCTGATTATAGCTCTGCTCAGAAATATTAGGGTAATGAGACCTTTCATAGAAGTTGGCGGCGCTTCTCCTGTACACTTTTCTCGCTGGACATGCTGACCAAAAATCAGAAACAAAAAAGTTATCGCCGAAAACGCAGCATAAATGATAACAAAAATCGACCTTAGGTAGATAGAGTTTTGAAATGGCAACTTTTGAAGGTATATCGATTCCTAAAAACGCTCACGAAAACAAACCAATATAAGTTTCACCACCTTAAATCTCACTTTTATATACTCAAATCGGGGTTTGCATAGGTAAATATGTTCTAGAAATGGTTACCCTTTGGAAACAAGGAATACACCACAGAACTGGAAAATATGGAGTCTACATATTTTCGGGGCCATACTAGCTAGTTTCGACCATTTAGGCCTCATTCGTGACCCTCATTTATTTTCAAAATTCCACAATGGAATCAATGATCCCAAAGGACAAAAAATATAAACTACACTATGATGTAGGGCAGGGAGACGTTTTACGGCCGCCACACATTCCCAGACACCAGCTGTAGTGACGTCAAATATGTAAACTTTATTTTTCTTATTTCTGCTCCAAAATAAAGAATGTTGGTAGTCGTTAAAATCGCCTCACCGAGGCGATTCAAACTACTACCAACAGTCTAAGTCTTGTGCAGAAATAAAACAATATCATATATTTATCTGAAAATTTTAATTTTTGGGTGGTAAAATTTTCAATTTATTTGAATAGGCGTGTTTTCGTTATGATAGGTCTGAGCCTTTTCCGGAGGCCTATGCAGTAAGTAGACCATTATGACAATGAAACCATGTGGAACAATAAATTATTTTATGGCTACCAAAAAGACATGTTTCTTATGCATTACGAAAACACGCCTAAACAAATACATTGTAAACTTTACCGCCGAAAATTCGAAAATTTTAAGATGAAATATTGTGATATTTTTCTTATTTCTGCTCAAAATATTGATTGTGGGTACTCGTTAGAACCGCCTCATCGAGGCGGTTCTAACGAATCCCACAATCTATATATTAGAGCTGAAATAAGAAAAATAAGGTATACCCCCGGAAACCCCAGTTTTACTGTATGGAAGTGGGGTTCAAGGGGGTCACAATTATATAGGCGTGTTTTCGTGATAATAAGAAAGTAAGACAAATGATGATTACTCATTTAAAACAAACTTTTGTCAATAATATAAGATGGGGGTTAACAAGGGGTCTAATTACACGGAATTATTAGCGTAATAATAATAAATTTCTTTGCTATGCATTATCATGTAAGCATCTTTGAAATGGAGGATTTGTCAGCTTGTTTCGCAAAAGAAAAGAATATCGAGTTAAACCTTATATAATACACTGAAAGCCTTACTATTGATAACGTTATATGAGATAACTGAATCAAATTATAACGATGGCATTTCGAAATTCAAACTACAATAAAATAGATACAGAATGGAAGTTTAGATTAAATCAAAACTGTTTTACAAGCCCAAGCCTCGTTTCAATCATTTCATACGTGAATAATCATACTAGTAATAAACCTAGAGGTTTAATAATTTCTTACCTCCTCCACCTCCACCCCCTTGTAAAGCCGCTCGCATCATTAAGTCTGGAAAATAGAATTAGGGAGTCATTCAAAACATTCAATTTTTCTGTCGTCACCTGACAAACGTTAAATATTGTCACCTGCGTGAAAATCAATCCAAAACAAAGACAACTAACGCCGAGTAATAACGCCGGCTTCTGACCGTATATCACACAGGACATTCCGCCGTAGATTGTGACGTCATTTTTTTCATTCGAAAGTGCATATACATTATATACACAAAGATAAATTATAATAAAAGCGGGTTTGTACATATACGTAATACACTGTTTCTTTTCAATATATAAACTAATAGTATTACATTAGAACTATTTCAATGTTATGTGTTTAAATCATTGGTATGGACATATATGACACAGAAAGACGACCACTGTGTCCCGTATTGTGCAACTGTACGTGACAATCAGGGGACGGTATTTTTATAGAGATGAATATCCGCAATTAACAATGTCTACACACCGAAGATATTTTATGGTGCAGGAAGAAGATTCGGGACAAGAATCTCTACTAAACCGTACTACCATACAATCTTTGCTGTTTTTCCTTGGATCAGATGGTTTGTTTTAAAACATGGAACTACACACAGATATCAGATTTGTGCTATAAAAAACTTTAAAATAAAAAAAAAAAATAGAAATAGCTGACCGCCATTAAAAAACCTTCAAAACGATGCACAATTTGAGCATAGCGCACTGGTCAATAAACAAAATTTTCTCCCTAGAGCTGATTATTTTTTTGCTACTGGCAATTGAAAAAGAGAAAACATAGCTCTGAAAGAGTTCCTCCAACCCTGAAGCTATAGCAATAGCCAAATACGAAACAAACGGTTTCAGATATTATGTTTAAATGGGTCTGATAATATGACTGACGTCAAAAGCAGTGTACTGACGTCATTGCATTTAACATTGAATCATCACATATTTCACGGCAATAATAATCATCACATATTTCACGGCATATCATAGTGCCGATTACATCTAAAAGTCTTGTCGGGGCATTGATTTAATCCTCCGAAAGGACTAGAAGACATAAAATGCATAATGATGGGTTTTGTACGATCTTACGGTCAGGCATTAAGAATTAGGTTATTTTTTGGAATTTTGCAAATAGGGTCACTAGTGAGGCCTAATGGTTCAGAATTATATATTTTTGTCCTGAAAACTTGTTAATCATATGACGTCGCGTCTAAGAGTGTAATAACGCCATGTAATAGTTTCGAAATCCACTAGTGAATTAAATATGCAAATTAGCTAAATACGTCCCTTAACGTTACATGTATGACGTCCTTAACGACGTCGCGTTTACTAATGGCGGAATGATGACATTTTTGTAAACAATCGTGAATAAAATGCGTTTAGAATGGCATACGATCAATAGAATCTTACTTTCGTGTCCATGTATTATTGAATTTATTAAACTCGTTGAGGAAAAGGGATAAAATGCTCGACACAGCCTCGCATTTTATCCCTTTACCTAAACTCGTTTAATAAATTCAATAATACATGAACACTCATGTAAGATCCTCTAAATCAATCATTTATTACACTCGTTGAGAAAAGGGTTAAAATGTTCGGCAAAGCCTCGCATTTTATCCCTTTTCGTCAACTCGTTTAATAAAGTCAATAATACGTGAACACTCATGTAAGATCCTCTGTTTACATGACAAGTAACAGTTCTGTCATAATAGTGTAAAATATATTTACAAGGCCCTTTACACCATTATAGATTTTAATAAGAACTTTGTCAAAAGCTGGTGACATTACCCAAAATCCCTATACAAATACATTATCACCATTATCGCCGAAAAAAATGAAAATTTTAAGATGAAAAATTGTCATATTTCTGCTCAAAATATAGATTGTGGGCACTCGTTAGAACCGCCTCATCGCGGCGGTTCTAAGGAGTACCCACAATCTATATTTTAGAACAGAAATAGGAAAAATAAGGTATACCCCTAGAAACCCAAGTTTTACAGTATAAAAGGCGGGTTCAAGGGGGTCAAAATTATATAGTCGTGTTTAGTGATACGAAAAAAAAAAAAAAACGAATCACACATTCCGAAAGAAATAGCGGTGAGTGTAAGATCATTTATTTCTGTGTACTTACTCTGTAAATTCATTCCTGATCCAGCTTCTGAAAAAACAATGTGATTTTTCGCATGATAAGCTACAGACGCAAAGCAAGATATTTTCGTACAGGCGTGTAGTGAAAATTTGCATGAATATGATGAGCACAGTGAAGTAGAAGTAAAACAAAGATCAGGAATTGATACAATTAACTTACTCCACCCATAAAAGACACCAAAGGGAAAGAAATACAAACATTAAGCGACCAGACCATAAGTGACTCGTATTAAAATAATAAAGAGACGTATAGCACGCATGCTGTGTTCACAACAAACGGGACGCATGGTATGGACAAAACAAATCACAGATTTGCATGTAAGATAGTGTAAAAGGCTTATCTGCGCATGTTAACCTTTGTTCTGCTAAATACGTTAATTAAGCCGTACTCATTTCTGACTTTCAACTATCAGGTTTCTTGATATAATGTTGTTTTTGTTTCAATTCCAAAACGGCATAGTTAACCGTGTAGATCCTGATCAGAAGCCATCCGATCATACTTTGCACTGTAAGCACAGGTAAAAAAGCAGATGGCATTGTTCGCATATATATCGAAATGCTTGCGATCTACTCAAAATATAATATAGCAGGGAAATATCGCGCACAGTGAACAAAGCAATATCAAGCCAAAGAAAAACAAAGAGAAAACTTAGCGACATAAAAACAGACAAAATATACAAAGAAACTTCAAAATTAATGCACAAACGCCTTCAGATGGTCATCATAAAAAATTGATATTATAATCCAAAGAAAAACTGCATGGCTACTAATTTGCAGATGCATGGCAAAATGATCCTTGGACATGAAAACCAGCAGAATTTTGTCAATATACTTGTATAGTGAAATAAATTATTGATGTATTTGAAGACGGAAGATGGAATACATTATTAATGTTAAATAACAAAAATATTTCTATATTTTTCTTTGAAAGACACAGCTATTTATTTTCTTTGTTTACCTTTAAATGAATGCGAGTAACAAAGGTTTGCTGTTTATCATATGACGTCGCGTCAGAGAATTTAATAATGCCTAGTATTAAATTCCGTAATCAATTAGTGGATTAAATATGCAAATTAGTTAGATGCGCCCCGTCAAGTTACACGTACGGTGTCCTTAACGATGACGTATTTACTAATGGTGGAATATTGATATTTTCATACAAAATCGTGAATTAAATGCGTTTTAATGCCGTATGATAAACAGAATCATGCATTCGAGTTCATGTATTACTGATATTATGAAACTCGTTGAGGAAAAGGGATCCAATGCTCAGCGAAGCATCGCATTTTATCCTTTTCCTTAACTCGTTTAATGAAAATAATAATACATGAACCCACATGTAAGATTCCCTATTTGTTGTTTCTAGCAAAAATGCTTGTAAAAGCGCTTGATGGGGATAAATATACAAGTGATACGTTGTACAGTCCACCCTCTTTATACGGACTTTCAATATAACTAAAAAAACTTGTTATAACGACAATTTGAATGCAATAAATCCTTAGATCGAGATACTAAGAGACGGATACTAAGAGAAATTCGAGAATATTATATGAAACTCTCAAACAACATATGTTGTATGTATTTCATCAGAAAACATGTCTATATAAATTTGACCCCTTTGAACCCATCTGCTACAGCGCAAAACTGGTGTTTACAGGGGTAACCTTTATTTTTCTTATTTCCGCTCCAAAATAAAGATTGTGGGTACTCGTTAGAACCGCCTCATCTTATGGGTACACGTTAGAACACACAATCTATATTTTAGAGCAGAAATAACGAAAATATCACAAATTTACATCTTTACATTTTCCTTTTTCCGGCGATAACATTTACTATGTATTTCTATAGGCGCGTTTTCGTAATGAATATCTATATCATTTGTGCTTAGTAAATGATAAACAACAAACCTTTTACAACCTATCAGTATGTCTCTTACTCAGAGTTGTTCTTTCTTAAATTAGGCCTATCTCCGAACATTGTTCGATATGTGTGTATAGATATTCAATTCTTCAAAATGGTAAATACTTTGTTAACAAATACAGTCGTTATAACGAGGATAATCAATACTAAAAAGTTCTTAGCAAACTTACCACCAGATGCTGCGCCTCCGCCGCTAAGCATACTCATTAATGCTGGAATAAAGCAAGATAAAGGTAAATTATCAAACCGTTGAGGTTCAATATGTTTTAACTGAATTGTGGGTTTTAACTTCCAATCAGCATAATGAAAATTGCCCAAACCAATCTTTTGATATTTTTTTAGAATCAAACACTCTGAAACTAGCATTTTTAGGATGAATATATTTGATATTTTTTCTTATTTTAAGCTCAAATATAGGTTCGGGTGCTCGTTAGAACCGCCGGGTACCCACAATCTATTTTTGCACACAGATAAGGAAAATATTGCATACCACCGTAAACCCCACTTTATTCGATATAAAGTGGGGTTTAAAGGGTTATTCATTTCAAGGACTTGTTAACCTCATGTTACTTGATTCTTTTCTCTGACATTACGAAAACACATCCGTACGACATAGTGCATTCTTCACATCTCCAAATGGCTACTTTTCTGATGAAAATCCGTGATATTTTTCTTATTTTTACTCAAAACATAGGTTGTGGGTGCTCGTTAGAACCGCCTCATCGAGGCCGTTCTAACGAGTACCAACAACCTATGTACTGGAGCAGAAATAAGATAAATAATGTATACCCCCCTAAACCTCAGTTTTCTCAATATTAAGTGGGGTGTAAGGGGGTGTTCATTTCACGGACTTGTTAGCGTGATGGATACAAATTGCAGAAATTCTCGTATTTCTGCAGCAATCATGAAGTATGGGTTCATGTAAGAACTGCCACAACATACGGTACTAATGAGTACCTACTACCAATGTTTCGGGCATAAAAATAAAGCAAACCAGAGCTGTCGGAGTGTCCTACTATAGCCCCGCTGCAGCACTATTTTAGGAGACCCATAGTGTTGAAATATTAATAATTCATGCTTACCAGATAACATCACTGTAGAACATGGTAACATCGCAACTTTCCTATATACAATATACATAAACCCCCAATCCATGTGTGCACCAGAATTCAACTTTGTAGCCTTAAACTTCTTGAGAACAGTGCGACGAATATTAACCGTTAATGGTAAATTGTAAAACCTATCAAGGGTGTTACTCCAGAAGTTATAGATCCGACGCTCTGATTGTCGTATACACGATGCGTCAGCCAACTGTCCAAGAGTGATTGTAAAATAGACGTGAAGGCAATGATCAGGAATCGATACAATCAAACCACAGCTCCCATCGGAGGCACCAAAGGGAAAGAAACACAAACATGAAATAGCTAGACCCTAAAGAAAAAACCAACAGTGGAAAGTCAAAATGACAGTTACTTTCCCACAAAATGGCCAGTTGGTTATCCAAAACAAAAAACTATAATCGAAACACACACTCAAAGACAAACCATAACAAAAATAAACCGTGACAGACGAACAGCCTTTGAACGGTCAGCGAAACGAATTCCACTGTAAAGCCTATCAAGGGTTGCAACTCCAGGAAATATAGAGCTTTTGTCATGGTTCTGGTATTCAGACTATATTTGCCAACCGTCTGTGTGTTCTTCGCAGCCATTATTTCGGAGAATATGATATCATTTTAACATTTATGGGAATAATTAAACCTATCAAGGGATTAAAGATCAAGAGTCATTGTTATTTGGCCCTGATCTCGGTATACACAACACACTGTTCATTTGTGTCGAAAGTCCCACCTTTTGGCCTGATTATAGTAGACACGATACAACAGCCTACTGTCCATGTGTGTACTAAGTTTCAACTTTATAGCTGTCATGTTTGATTAAATGTAAATTGTAAAGCCTTTTAATGGGTATGGGCCCGTTGCCCTGAATCCGATAAACACGATACATCAAGCAGCTGGCAATGTTCGTATTAAACGTTAATTTTATAACTCTTTTAATGGCAAGTTGTACAACCTATCAAGTGATGTAATTCAAAGAGTTATAGGCCCTTGACCCCGCTTCTGGTACACAAATTACATCAGCCCACTGTCCATGTCTGTACCAAGTTTAACTTTACAGCTACCACAGTTCTTGAGAAATCTGTATCGTTTTTTTTTGTATAATGGTAAATTCCTAAGCCTTACAGAAGAGAGTAATGGTCATTGGCCCTGAATCTGGTATGCATGATACACCATGTGTGTACCAAATTTCAACTGTTTAACTCTTAACATTTGTTTAGTAAAGTGTGACAACACATTCGTGGACAATTATAAAACCTATTATGTGGCGGCATTCCGACAGTAATGGGCCCTGGCCCTGAATCTTGGCTACATGACACAACATACCAATGCCCATGCTGTTACCAGATTTCAACTTTGTAACTCTAACAGTCGTTCAGAAAAGTTAGAGTAAAATATTTTCATTAATGGCAGATTAAAAACACCTATCAATGGATGTTATTCCAAGAGGTATACGCCCTTAGCCCTGATTATTATTCATACGCTACATCAGCCCACTGTATACGTGCGCACCAAGGTTTGATTTTCCAGGTGGGAAAGTAACTGTCCATATGGCCTTCCTTTGTTTAGGTTTCCATTATGGTCTGGTCGCTTAATGTTTGTATTTCTTTCCCTTTGGTGTCTTTTATGGATGGAGTAAGTTAATTGTATCAATTCCTGATCTTTGTTTTACTTCTACTTTGATAGGTACTGTTAAATTTGTAACGAAATGTAAAATTGTAAAATATATCAAGTGATGCAACTCCAAGCGCTATGTGGCATCGGCCCTGATTTATTCTAAAACTTAATCTGAGAAAACATTTCATAAATGGTGAAATGTAAAACCTGTGTCATAACTCTCAGGGTTACACCCCTTGACAGGTTTTACATTTCATAATTTATGAAAGGTTTTATCAGTGGGCTGATGGCCGGAACCAGGGCCGTAAACACAATGTATAAACCCACTGGCCATGCATGTACCAAATTGCAACTGTGTAACATTGAAATTGTGGAACAAAATTTAGTTTATGGTCAAGGAAGGAAGGAATGAAGGAAGAACAAAAACAGTATAGCCCCTCGCTTCCAGAATGGAGCTTTTATAATCTAAATCTTTGTAATCACTTTTTACTATTTCACTGCATACCGTTATGAGGAGTATACAAGGATAATTTCCAAATGATGTCACACCTCAGTAAGTCACTAGAGAATTCAAACACTTTTGATGGTAACCGAAAATTGGATGCTTGAATAAAAAGGAATGGCAAAACGTGGACTGCTAAGGTCATGCGGAGACATGACCTTGGTTTAAAGACTCATCGGAACTTCTGGAAACGTTCGATATCGAACCGATTATCCCTTGTTTATGCTGGAGTCGCCAGCAGCACATTACCACGGAATGACGGAATGGAGAATGATAAAGAAGATGGATAGTTCTTCACACAACTATAGCTTTGTCTCCAAAGTTAACACTTATTCTGTTGTTCACGACAACCCCTACCATTGCAAATAGTGTAGATCCGGAAGCCATCTGATCAGGATCTACAATGTTTATCTCTCAGTTTGTGAATTTGTAGGAATGAATTACATCAAATCATCTGACTGGTCCAAAGTCAGAAATGGGTGTTGCTAAATCAATTATTCAGCGAAATAAGTGTTAACACTAACAGGTATCAGCTCTCTGCATTTTGCCTAGTGATAATCACGTGAACAATTGCCTATCTATAATTTGGGGTCGATTTACAAACAATGGATCCAAGGAATGTCATTTTAATTTCCCTTGCTACACCCATTTATTTGTAGTTACGATATCATCAAACGAACAAGGCAGTGAAATGAACACCCACTTAACCCCAACCTATAGAGAAACTGGAGTTTAAAGGGATATACATTATTTTTCTTATTTCTGTTCCAAGACATAGGTTGTGGGTACTCAATGAGTCGGTTCTAACGAGTACCCACAGCCTATGTTTGCAGTATAAATAATAAAATTATCATGGATTTTCATCAGAAAAGAGCCATTTTTTGTTGGATGTGAAAAAGGAACTATGTCGCATGAGTGTGTTATTGTAATGTGTTAGATGTGATGGGTCGATTGTCTCTGAGTGTAGGTTGTAATATAAGAATCTTATATGGGTGTGAGAGGCTTGCCGAGTGATGCCGGACAGTGATCCCGAGGGACGGATTTTTCGATCCACCCCTCACACCCATATTTGATTCTCTTTCTTGCATACCTTCCATTTCTTAGCGCGGATTTTAATGCTGCAGTCACTTCGGTAACCGACGTCCGCCATGTTGTGATGACAGTACAGGAATGTTTAGTGACGTCACGTAACGTGCTGTGACGTCAGCCTTAACGACGGCGCATAAGAGGTCGTAATCAACCAGTGCATTTATCAAACACGCGATTCTATTCGATTTTGGGTCGGAACACCAGGGGCAGAACATAAATTTCTATCCCAGTGTAAAATCACTGATTTGCTTGTCTGGTGTGCAAGAATAATTATACTAAACGAGAACGTAGGCTGTTTCATTGAACCCATAAATTCTAGTACTGTACGCAAACAGTGCAGATCCAGATCAGACGCCCCATCTTGCGGAGTCTGATCTGGGAATCCACTGTTTGCAAACCCAATATATGATTCCAGCCCAGATTCAAGTCCACTCTCTTATGCAACGCTCCGACGTCATAGCGATACGTATAGCGTGTCTATTCTTTATAAATACACATTACCTGGATTTCCGAAAAGTCAGTGATAGTCACATGGACTTCAGTATTGAAAGGCTACTGCGTTTTATCATTTTTTATCTACTCATAAACAATCGGCATAAAAATAGAGCATATAACTTACGATTTGAAGCTGCACCACCTGCAAAACATTAAATATTATTAATATAAGAGTGTATTATTATTATTATCATTATTAACCCGAGGGAGAAACGAAACCAACATTTTAAGCATGGGACCCCTAGCTATTCTTACAGCTCACAACGAAGACTCTGATCAGATTGCGCGGATGTGCAGGCTGATCTGAGTCTTCGCTGGGTGTCGCTGGGCCCACGTATTTTAAGTTTTATTGTAGGTTTTGGTTTAAACAATATTTATTCATTTTAAATACTCGTAAATAGGCAAGTTACAACAGTACATGTACAAATTGCAATGGCAGGATTTGAAAACAAGCGCGACGCTTATGTGAATCATCTCCTGGGAAAGGTTTTGTCGTGCGCTGGCTCAAATGGTAACGTATGCTGTCAACTCAATTTTATATTTCTACTCATACATGTAACTAACAACGATGTAAACCAGTCTGTGCAATGAAACCCCACTTATAAAGAGGAAAGTGGAGTTTACGTGGACAAGATTAAGTTTTTTGTGCTGAAAGTAATAACCTTGTTGATTTTCCTCAAAATTGTTGTAAAGAATGCAAAAAACAATCAGGTTTATTTTTTAATACCAAAAATGTTATTCAAATTGATTCTTAGAGCTATTAAATGGACGTGAATACTACTCAGACTTTCAACAATAAAGGCAGGTAGATACACTGTCAACATCTAATATTATGCCTTATGCATGCCAAGCGGAAAGCGGCAAAACATCATGTCGCCCTGTAATATTCCCATCTTGTGTCACTGTTTAAAATTGCAAATGCGCTAGTAGTCGCGTGCACAGGTTGAATTCGGTATAATAAAACATTTCTTGATTCCCCGCACACAAGGATAACAAAATGAGTACTGTCGTCTCACGTCATCTCACTAGGTACTCATAAACCCGATCACATGTTTTCATCCAATAGTGCCACTCTTAAGAGTCTGGTTTGGTTACTGGAATAATATCGTGCCTTTAGATTTGTGTAGTACCATCAGTACAGGAGCATAGACAGTTAAACAAATACCCAAAAATATAATGTCAGTTGTGTTTGTTTATGGTAGTCACACATAATTACTAATCATAACGAAATATCAGAATAAAAATATCGTATCCTGATGAACCTATTTATTGCTTTTTTCCTGAAACAGGCGAGCTTTGTCACGCCATTCAAAAACACGTACGATAAACTTCTTTTATAAAAACCACATTTGGGACTTTCAAAAGTGGTTTTCTAGACCACTTTTGAACAATCCCAAAGGCTGCCTCTTATTAGGAGACATTGGGTGAATGAATGAAACCTTCTTATGATTGCTTGTTATGTATTAAACGACACGTCCACCCTTGTGGGTCATTTTGCGGCACCTCCCAGAGAAAGGGAGACAAAGATTTAGAATACACAGTAGAGGAGATTGAAGTGAGGGAGAAGGGAAAAAGAGGAAAATGAATGGAAAGGTAGAACAGAAGAAACAACAACACTCCCCCTCAACCCTTACCTGTTGCAAGGACAGCAAGCCTTACCCAACTGTAGGCCAGTATCAGTTGGATGCCACACTGACGCAAGATATACATCTCCTTTGCCTAACCCAGCCATCCCAAATAATCTTTTGAAAGCAGATTAACATTTAATTTTAGTTGGTCCTAATAGCGAAATTTTACTGTATATAAAGTTGGACATATAAATGTTGCAGTATATAACAGAAACAAAATCAACCTACCTAAAAGTCCGGCAAGATTTCCCATACCACCAGCTTGTCCCTCAGCCCCACCAGCTCCAGGGTTCATACCTTTAAGCATCATAGCTGAAATGATCAAACTCATGAGATTTTTTTTGTCCTTTGCCGCGAAGTCCGAACAGTCTTTTGTAAAGAATAAGAAACTACACATGCACAACTATATTTGGACGGTCAATAAATAAAAAAATCGGGGCGATGCAGGGGGCATTATATGATTTTGTTTGTTTGTTTGATTTGAGGTTTAACGTCCCCGTCAACACTGAAAATGTCATTTTGGAGACGTTGCTTCCAATTTGTGGGACTTTTATCCAACATTGAGATGAACTGACATCTCAATCCCTGCTGCCCAATAAAACCAATAGGGATTATAAGCATGGACGGGCTGACTCGCACCACTTTGCCTGGGCAGGCTTAGATTCTCTAAGCGGTTTACCAGTGCTCGTGTGCGGGTCGGTTTCCGCTCTACGTGGTAGCATCATGCAGACCATCAATTTCTTCAAGCCGGGGGCCGTCTGTAGAGTGAGTGAAAAATTACCCCTCACCCTACAAGCCAGTACATTCATATGTCATAACAGTGACACACCCTTGCATTTTCCATATCTCCTATAAGGCTACTATCATGATGGATATACGTGATATTTTTCTTATCTGTGTCGCAATTATAGGTTGTGGGTGCTCGTTAGAACTGCCTGCGGTTCTAGTGAATACCAACAACCCATGTTTTGAAGCAGAAATAAGGAAAATAATGTATACCCCTAAAACCTAAGCTTTCTCTACACAACGTTGGTTATAGGGGGATGTTAATTTCATGAACTTGTTCACTTGATGTGATAACATCTGAACTGTTGTATAAATGTATCTCAGGAAACCCTAGTAAAGTTCGATATTCTGTAAACCACCCAAATTTATGTTCATAACTTTTACATTATCACTATCGCTGCAAAATAAGTTCGCACAGTGTTTTCTATAGCCAAATGATACCGGAGGAAGTAAGATGACATCAGGTATCAAATATATTGCGCTGAATTACTTGGGCCCCGCCAAGCGATTTTGGTACTTATCGCCTATGCGAGCAGCGAAGGTTCAGGCGAGCCTGCGCATCCGCGCAGTCTCGCCAGAACCTTCGCTGCTCGCTCATACAAGCAGTGAATCAAGTGGCACCTTCAGACAGAAAGCCATATCCCTGGCCCCTCTGAATGGCTGGGCATGCGCAGTTAAAGTATGTCATGACGGAATGCTCGAAGACACAAATTCGCTTGGCGGGGCTCAAATATATTGCGCTGAATTACTTGATGGGTAATACGTGGGGCGTTCATTTAACCCTTGTTCTGCTGAGCCCGGATATGCCTTTTCTTTGAAACAATGTAGATCCAGATCAGATGGCTTCTGAAGAAGCCATCTGATCAGGATCTACATTGTTTGTCATTCAGATTGTGAATTTGTTGTAATAATTTGCTACAGGTAATCTGATTGGTCGATAATTGGTAGTGGGTGTGGCATATATGAATATTCAGCAGGACAAGGGTTAATTGTGCCACTAATGACCCGTCATAACGCGTGGCTGTAAGAAACAAGTAGAAACTGCGTTGATTTTATGAGGGAGTGATTTTCTATAAAAGGTTGAAGGATACTCCGTTCAGTCCTGCAAAAGTTAGTGGAAGTACAAGTTGGTTCAGTTATATACACTAAGCCTCTACTTTATTCAAAATGTAAAACAAGAGGGCCATGATGGCCCTGGATCGCTCACCTGATCCATATTGTACAAATGGAATTGAAGATAATATATGGTAGAGTAGAGGGTTTGAGCAATTTTGGTTTTTATAATTTTAGCCATCTTGTTCATCCAAGCTAAACGGGTGACCAGTTTTGAACGCTTTTTTACCATTATGAGTCTATGGGAGCGAAGGAGCCCAGGGGCGTGGCCCATTGAGAACCCAGGGGCATGATTGGCAGGAATTATGTAGTTGACCACTTGCCGTTACTACATGCTAAATATATAAGCTCTGGGCCCTGTGGTTTCAGAGAAGAAGATTTTTGAAGCTTTTTCCATTATGAGTCTATGGGAGCGAAGGGGCCCCGGGGCGTGGCCCATTTGGAACCCAGGGGCATGATTGGCAGGAATTATGTAGGTAACCACTTGCCGTTGCTACATGCTAAATATCTAAGCTCTGGGCCCTGTGGTTTCAGAGAAGAAGATTTTTGAATTATTTTTTTTTCATTATGAGTCTATAGGAGCTAAGGGGTCCCAGGGTGTGGCCAATTTGGACCCAAGGGACATGATCGGCAGGAATTATGTAGGTCACGACCTGCAGTTAAATATCTAAGCTCTGGGCCCTGTGGTTTCAGAGAAGAAGATTTTTTAAGCTTTTTTTTTTCCATTTGAGTCTGTGGGAGCGAAGGGACCCCGGGGCGTGGCCCATTTGGAACCCAGGGACATGATTGGCAGGAATTATGTAGGTGACCGCCTGCCGTTGCTACATGCTAAATATCTAAGCTCTGGGCCCTGTGGTTTCAGAGTAGAAGATTTTTGAAGCTTTTTTTTCCATTATGAGTCTATAGGAGCTAAGGGGCCCTGGGGTGTGGCCAATATGGACCCCGGGGGCATGATAGGCATGAATTATGTAGGTGACCACTTGCCGTTGCTACATGCTAAATATCTTAGCTCTGGGCCCTGTGGTTTCAGAGAAGAAGATTTTTTAAGCTTTTTTCCATTATGAGTCTGTGGGAGCGAAGGGGCCCCGGAGTGTAGCCATTTGGAACCCAGGGGCATGATTGGCAGGAATCATGTAGGTGACCACTTGCCGTTGCTACATGCTAAATATCTTAGCTCTGGGCCCTATGGTTTCAGAAAGAAGATTTTTGAAGCTTTTTTTCCATTATGAGTCTATGGAAGCGAAGGGGCCCCGGGGCGTGGCCCATTTGGAACCCAGAGGCATGATTGGCAGGAATTATGTAGATGACCACTTGCCGTTGCTACATGCTAAATATCTAAGCTCTGGGCCCTGTGGTTTCAGAGAAGAAGATTTTTGAAGTTTTTTTTTTCATTATGAGTCTATAGGAGCTAAGGGGCTCCGGGGTGTGGCCAATTTGGACCCCAGGGGCACGATTGGCAGGATTTATGTAGGTGACCACTTAACATTGTTACAAGCTAAATATCTAAGCTCTGGGCCCTGTGGTTTCAGAGAAGAAGATTTTTTAAAATTTTCCCATTATAAGTCTATGGGAGCTATATGTTGCCATGGCAACCAGAATTCCAATCTGATCAGCCCAAAAACCCTATGCAGTCTTTCCCCCTACCTAATGATGCTTGACATGAAAGGACGGGTCTCCCTAAGGGTCTTTTTGGCCTCCTAACGATTTTGTTTATTTCTGGCTTATTGTTAGCATACATATGCCTAATTATTTGGAACGTATGTGGTTTTGGTATTTAAGCAGTTTTTTCTGAGTTACAAGCTCTTTAAAGTGGGTGGGGTAACTCCACACAGTTTTGACATGTATTTTGTGTCTCATTTAAAGGTAGAAAAACAGTACCATACATGACACGTTATTATATAAAATGACAGGGGAAGGTCTAACTCTATGTTTTGTCACAAGTTTATTCACCAAAATTCACTTTTTAGGGGGAAAAATATGGTTTAAGGAAACTTGGGTCATTCTTGAGATTTTTTAACAGTAAAGTTCTTTTTTTTTCTTATATCTTCGGTATACAATAACCTATTGTGGTGAAACTCCTACCATGCAAGCATACTGATGAGGCAATATAACTCAAGTGATCATTTGAGATGTTGACCTATATTTCACGGTTGAATGAACATTCTTATTTCATGTTTATAGGTTAGGTTATTGATTCCATCAGATCAAGAGTTTAGATATTTCTGGCATTTGGATAAACAGGCGATGATTTTAATCATATTTAAATCAAACGAAAAAAAAAAAAAAAAAAAAACAATAGAAATGTGTCCAAAGTACACAAATGCCCCCGCCTGTTTGACTTGGCCAATATAGCTGCATGACCCCTGGAAGACACACTAGCATCAGATATATATGTTCAGGATGGGAATCTCAATATTTTCTAAGATATTTTGATTTTGATTATGAAATGGGCAGGGCAGGGGGCTGGGGCATTATTGTGTGTGTCATTGAATGCATCTGACCATAAACAACATGCAATAAAAAAGGTTGGAATCTGAACAGTTCCTGAGATACATATTTTTTTTTTTACATTTTCTTTGGTCCAATCAAATAGCCCCACCCAGACAGAATCAGTGACCATAAACATGCTAAACAGTTATGAGCTGCAGGAGACAGGCAGACATAAATGTGCACCTAAACGTGAACCTGGTTATGAACGTAATAATGTGTGACATAGTACGCACATACAAACATAACATCACATCGAAAAAATATATATGCCCCACTCACTCCTTCCTTTGGCATGCAGAGATATAAGAAAGGTCTGCATGAATATCTTTAATTATCCCACTTCAAGAGCACATCTAAAAAGAATGTGGTACACCTACGTGAAGACACAGGCATATACATTTGAAAATGGTTGTTCACAACTGTATTCTGACATGCTTTGCGCATATTGAATCAAATTAATCTACAGAAGAATAGCTTTCATCGTCACCTGAACTTGAGCTGTTGCCTCTTTTTGAACAGCATCTTTTACACTATTCATATACTTAGACCAACGATTTTTTACTGACTTTGGCTGATGGCCTTAAAACCGAGGTTCTTTAACACAGAAGCGATATGGACACAGCAATCAAATACCTCGTCACCATTTTTTTCATTTGCACTGCCACCCTATTATGGACTCTGGTCCAGGGCCTTCCTTAATCCTTAGATTGTATTCCATATCTCCCTCTCTATCTCTGTATTTCAGGTATTAGACAAGGAGACCCTTTATCTGCTTATATGTTTACACTATTCATTAAAGATGTTACCTTACTTTGAAGAGACATCTGATGATAATGCTGCTGTGACCCTTTACCATAATACAATGAATGATGCTGCAATATAGGAAAACATTCTGGGTAATTGAATTGTTAGCTTGACTAACAAACTGACTGATCTATGATTATTATAAGAATCGTATGTTCTTTGTTAAATGCATTTAGGCCTGTTCTTGTTAAGAATTCTGAATCTGATGAGGTTCTTGCAAAACGTATGCTACAACTTGCCAAACTACCAAACAAACTTAAAGACAAGGTAGAGAAAATTGTGGGACAGTCGTGCAAAGGCTCCATGGAAAGCTATTAATGATTCCAACCTCGAAGACTTCCCACAATTAACGAAAGCAGAGCTGAGAGACATGACCATGGGCATATACCAATTAAAACAGGCCGATTCGTATACAGACGAACACACTACTGAAGCCGGTCAGTATGAGATAATGATTCACAAGGAGGAGGATGGAATTTTGAAAGCCCAAATAAATTCAAGGCACACTTCGTCTGGATCATACTATCTATGGATTGGGTATGGTCCTGGTCTCGAACCCATAAAAGGATGGTACTGAAAGTGCAAGAATGGTGCCAGGGTAGTTGGCTGCTGTGCCCATATCGCTTCCGTGTTGCGGTATCTAGGTTTTTACCGTCATCAGCCGAAGTCAGAGCGAGAACAGTCATTCAAGTCACAGTATATGAACAGTCTTACAGATGCTGCACAAAAAGACTGGGACAGCTCAAGTTCAGGTGACGATGAAAGCGATTCTTCAATAGATTAACTTGATTCAATAATTAAATATGTTGATTATTTAGATTCCAACCTTTTTTATTTGCTGTTGTTTATGGTTAGACACATTCAATGACATATATCTTGAGACCCACACAATCATGCCCCAGCCCCCTGCCCTGCCAAGTTCATATCATCAACATCCAAAATATTGAGATACCCATCCACGAACATATATATCTGATGCTTATGCATATTTAATGACACATACATGTACAATGTGTCCCCAGGGGTCATGCAGGCATATTAGCGAAGCCAAAAAGGCAGGGGCATCTGGGTACTTTTTACACATTTCTATTGTTTTTTCGTTTTATTTAAATGTGTTTAAACCCATCCCTGTTTATCCGAATGCCAGAATTATCTAAACTCTTGAACTGATGGAAACAAAAATCTAACCCATTAACATGAAATAAGAATATTCATTCAACCGTGAAATATAGGTCAACATCACAAATGATCATTTGAGTTATATAACCTAATCAGTATGCTTGCATGGTAGGAGTTTCACCACTATAGGTTAATGTATACCGATGATATAAGAAAAAAAAGAACTTTACTGTTAAAAAATCTCAAAAATGACCCAAGGTTCCTTAAACCATATTTTCCCCCAAAAATGAACTTTGGTGAATAAATTTGTGACAAAACATAGAATTAGACCTTCCCCTGTCATTTTATATAATGACGTGTCATGTATGGTACTATTTTTCTACCTTTAAATGAGACACAAAATACATGTCAAAACTGTGTGGAGTTACCCCACCCACTTTAAAGAGCCTGTAACTCAGAAAAAACTGCTTAAATACCAAAACCACATATGTTCCAAATAATTAGGCATATGTATGCTAACAATAAGCCAGAAATAAACAAAATCGTTAGGAGGCCAAAAACACCCCTTAGGGAGACCCGTCCTTTGAAATTTAAAGATTGGCCATAGGGTATTAGAGATATACTTATTTGAAATTGTTTACGGACACACGCACGGACGGACGCACGCACGACGGACGACGGACAAAATGTGATCACAAAAGCTCACCTTGTCACTACGTGACAGGTGAGCTAAAAAAGCTTTGAAATTAGGGCCTGCATAAAAGATCGCGTTGGTCCAAATGTTTCAGTTTCATGGGTAACCTGTTGTCAATTTCAGGTGGCATAAAAATTAAAGGTGCTAAAACTGATCTGAAATAGAAATCCCGTCCTGACCAGCCAGGAAAATCTGCTATAAAAGCCAATCTTGCTGATATGGCAGATGCAAGGCTCACGGTGAAAGAAATTGGTGATAGTGTTGGTGGTTTATCTGGAACAGTTCATACGAGTTTGACTCAGGAGTTGAAACTTAGAAAACTTACAAACATTTGTGCACGATGGGTCCCGCATCGCTTGACCAAAGAACAAAAGACACCCCGTGCTAAATGGCAAAAATCTTTTAAAAATGCCAAAAAAAACATAAACGTAGACTGTCAGAGCTGTTCACAGGTGCGAAAAGTCCAAGCAAGACCGGTCATTTCCAGATGAATTAAAAGAGCGGTTAAAGTTTTGTATGCGGTATTTTTCAGTTGCGATGGACCCATTCCCGTGCCAAATGGTAAGACAATCACAGACAATTTATAATTATGGTTGTCAAAAGTAAAGGCACACTATGAAAAAATGTAGATCGGCAACCGGTTTAAGAGGTATTACTTATCCACGACAACGCACCTGCTCACACATGTGTTCTTGGCTAATATGTTCTAGAAAGGGTTATCCTTTGGAAGCAAGGAGTTCACGACAGAACTGTAAAACAAGGAGTGTGCATATTTTCTGGGTCAGACTAGCTAGCCTCGGTCCATTAGGCCTCATCAGTAACCCTCAAATATTTTCAAAATTCCACAATGGAATCAATGATCCCAAAGACTTCTTGAAAGAGAAAAATGTAAGTCAGCTAGCTCTCTCGTCCCCCTTATTCGCCGCGACTTTTTCCTGTTTCCTTTACTAGAGGGAAACACTTTCTGGTAGTCATAACTGACATTTGAAGAGATTAATCTGTTTTATGGTCGGATGTTTCGTTTTCGCCGACGAGCCACTAAACAGATTTTCCAACTGCAAAACCGACGATCTACCATCCCAAATGACAATGTCTAATTTAGTTATTGATCATTGCCTCCACTTCTATTTAGTATCTTTCTTCATAATATGTATTTATCCATTTGACTTCTTCAAAAAATGGTTGTATTTGCACAAAACGGTAATACTGGTCAACTGCGGAAAACCATTATAAGCGAAATTTCATGGTGACGACAGGTAGATTGCAATACGCAAAATATAGCATCAATATGTTTGACGTTTTCGAATAAAACGTCGCGTTACGTTCTCAAATATTTGAGTAAGAGGAAAAATTACAAAAGCAAAACTTACCCATCATTAGAGGATTCATCGCTCCTGCAATAAATAAAAAAATATCAAGCTAGGAACAGTGAAACGCTCATGAGGACATTCGACTGCTTCAGTTTCCAATTTTTTGCACATCCATAGTCTCGAAAATATATAAATCGAATATCTCCGGAACCCTGAAATTAGTTCCTTAAAAACGTCGTACGTGTACCGTTACGGAGCGTATCTAACGAATTTCAATATTGAATTCACAAGTGGATTACCAAATTTAATACTATGCATTTGTTGCCCTTGTGTAAGGGGAATGTGACAAATCGCCATATCCCCCCTCTAGCGGGGGAAATTCGCCCTCTGGCAATATTACTTGCTCGTCATATTCCACAAGGGCAGCAACTGATTTATTATACTGACCTCTTGGGATTCTTTCAGTGAATGCACTTGTACTTTTGCGCAGTGACGTCAGAGGGGAATACTGCAGGGGCATATGATATTTTATGACCCTGCGCGTGATTCGAATGATTCTTTTATTGACTGCACATGTACTTTTGAGCAGTGACACCAGAAGAGAATATTGCAGGGTAATATGATAATTCATGACCCTGCTCGTGACTTCAAGATATTTTTTCAATTACTGCACATATATTGTTGATTACTGACGCCAGAGGGAAATGTTGCAGGGACATATGATAATTTATCGCCCTGCGCGTGGCATGATCTCGACCAACCAGAATTCTAGAATAGCTTATGAATATAAATGGCGTTATTACATTCTGATACAGACAGTGATATATGATAAAAAAATCAAAGCATAACCAAAAGAAAAAACGCTCTTACGCCACCCGGGACAATGCAGTGTTTTCTGAAGAAGAACTGCATAAACTTCAAAGCAGTCAATACGTAGAAAAGCGGTCAGACACTCGTTATAATTAAAGTATTTGTTTCCATAAATAATAGAGAATTTGCCGCTTTAAAGAATCTTAATACGGAGTTGTACAAAAGGTAATAAAAGACTGCTTTGCACATTTGTTAGATCTAATAAATATCCACAAAACTTGAGTCTTGGAGTATTTAATGCATACAATATTCTTGAACATCTCAATGAATCCGTCTCATCTAGGGCTAAGGATTGGTTCCATTGAAAATGTCGTTATAACAAGTTTTGTAGCTATAGAGAATGTCGGTATACAGAGGTAAACAGGGTTAAACTGTATTATAAAATAGAATCACACTTTTCAAGTCGAATTTATCGATTTCGCCGAAAGCGTTGAATTAATGTCAATATAAGCACCAGTAGTATTAGATCGTATATGTCCAGGAAGGTTGAAAATGTAACAGTTTTGATAGAAAGGCGTTCCAAGGTGATTCTGCTATCGTGGTTTATTATTATTGTTATAGTTTGTCTTTCATGTGTGTGTTGTCAATATCTACTTATTTGGAATAGCTGTTTGGACATTATGTAGTGAAGTAACTGTCCTTTTGGCTTTTCGCCTGTGGGATTTTTATTACAGTGATGTTAATTCATGTTCATGTTTCTTTTCCCTTGATGTTTTGGAGGGGGCGTGGTGTTATTGTATCGATTCCTGATCATTGTCTTCGCTTCTATTTTGAAAAGGTTATTCTTCATAAAGTAGAAGTAAGACTGATTAAGGAGTTTAGCCGTTAATAGCGACAAATATTTCTCCTCCTCGTGATAGTTGAACCAAACGTTCTCACAAGGTGCTTACGATTTATAAATACTACGATATACCCCTCAGAACTTCAGTTAAATAAAGCAAATTCTTCTGATACCGATGCCCCGTTTTTGGATTTACATCTATCAATTGTAGATGGGTTTGTTTCGTGCAAAATTTATGATAAACGCGATGACTTTGATTTTGAGATTGTAAATTTTCCTTTTCTGGATGGTGATGTTCCTCGTGCGCCATCCTATGGCGTTTATATTTCGCAATTAATTCGATTTGCTAGAGTGTGTAGTAATGTAACTGACTTCAACACTCGTAATAAATTATTAACGGCTAAACTCCTTAATCAGGGTTATCGGTACCATAAACTACGCAAAGCCTTTTCAAAATTTTATAAACGCCATTCTGATTTAATTTCAAAATTCAATATTGGACTTAAATCTCTTCTGCAACAAGGTCTATCGGAACCCGAATTTTATGGTGACTTAGTATATAAATTCAGAAAAATATATAACCGCAATGACTTCAGCACCCAATTTCGTAAAATCATTCTTCGATATAAAAAGATTGGGTACAACATGGATGTTATACGACAGACTGCATGCATGGTAGTTAACCCAATCACGGTTGGCAACTTTTCTTCCCTCTTTAATTGCACGCCGGTGGGCCGGGCCTCAGATTCTATGACGGCTCCAACGTAAAGGCTTATTGAGAATTAGAGAGATCTAATTCTTGGTAATGTTGGTTGGTGCCTGATGCTCTGTCTCTGGTCGGGCCCATCGGAGTCTAACTGTTGGTTTTCTTTTGCTCCAGCATTTCAGTGGTTTCTTGCTGTCGAGTCCTCACCGTTATCTCACCTCTGTGGTTCTTTGATTTTTGTGTTCACGGAGATGTTGTACTGATGAGTTAGGAGGCCTTCATGCGGACTGAACAAATTATTAGTCTAAATCGCGACGGAAGTAAGGGCGAGGATTGTGGCCACGTAAAATCGATTTAAGCCCCCCAGTGGAAATCTTTCCACTGACCGTTCCAAGGCGGTTCTTCTGTGGCGGTTTATTTATGTTGTTGTTTGTTACTTACTGTGTGTATCACTTGTGTCTTTTATTTTGGATGGCCATATGGCCATTTTGTGAGAAAGAAACTGTCCTTGTGGCCTTCCTTTGTTTAGGTTTCCATTATGGTCTGGTCGCTTAATGTTTGTGTTTCTTTCCCTTTGGTGTCTTTGATGGGTGGAGTAAGTTAATTGTATCGATTCCTGATCTTTGTTTTACTTCTACTTTCCTGTAAGGCTAAATGTAATCTTAATCATCACGTTAACACGCCCGTGAAATGAACATCCCCGTCCAACCCACATTACATACAGAAAGCTGAGGTTTACGGGAGTATATATGTTTTTCTTATTTCTGCTACAAGGCATAGGTTGTGGGTACTCGTTAGAACCGCCTCAATGAGACGGTTCTAACGAGAACCTACAATCTATGTTATGAGATTAAATAAGAAAAATATAACACATTTTAATCAGAAAAGTAACCATTTTGGGGATATGAAAGAATGCACTGTGTGACACGGATGTTTTATCAAAATGACTAGTACCTGGTTCTGGCTGTTCCGGGGGCTCCCCACCTGCAGCTGCTGCTCCTCCTCGTCTTCCCGGGCCCATTAACACTGATAATGTAGGAAAATAAAAGCGTGAAACTTAACATAATCTTAGCAACTAATTTTAACAATTACATGTATGGGCTTTACGAAAACACGCTTATACAAATGAACTGTAAATTTTACCACCGCAAAATGAACATTTTCTGATGGAAAATTTGATATTTTTTTTTCTTATTACTGCTCAAAACATAGACTTTGTATACGCGTTCGAACCGTCTCGGAGAGGCGGTTCTAACGGGTACCCAAAATCTATGTTTTTGAGCAGAAATAAGACAAATAATTTATACCCCTGCAAAACCCTAGTTTTACTATATCAAACTGAGGTTTAAGGGGGTTAAATTTATATAGACATGTTTTCATGATGGTGTATCAAATATACAATCGCTATTTTTCCAAGAATCAGAGCAATTGCCAAGATTCCATTTCCCATCGCAACTGATTGTAGTATTTCAACATAGACAGCTCTTAATTTGATATATACAGGAATATATAATTCAACAGAAGTAGGCAAGAGAAATTAAAAAAAAAATAAACTAAAATTCACGCTTTTACCTAAGCATAATATTTTTAATTATTATTATTATTTATTATTATTATTATCAAATGTGAATTTAGATAAAAAGCAGACATATATCGTATTATACTATGTCCTTTTAAACACAGTATAAAGAAAAACAATAAAATTGTTTTTCTCTGCAAAGTGCAAAAGTACCGGATAAATGCTCTTCAATAGTCTCCAATGTGTAACACCTTATAGATACGAAGCGTTACATTTCCTGATAAAAATACATAGTTAAAACAAGTGGCCTTTATTGCTTTTATAGAAACTGGAGTAAATAAACAACACTCATAAACTAACTACTTTTTAACAATTCGTACTAACGAACATGATGTTTCTGTTAGACTAATTTCTGCAAATATTGTTAGAATAAAGCAATACGGGCTGCCTTCGGAAACAACAAACACGTAATACACAGAACATGGGAGTCTCGGATTTACAGGTTTGTAAGACTGTTTATGCCATGATCCCGCATATGAGCAGTAAACTGGAGTATCTGATTGAAAGTGTGGGTTAATTGTATCGATTCCTGATCATTGCCTTCGGTTCTATTTTAAATTGACAGCCAGTGGTTGTTTAGAAAGTCAGTAAACTACAAGCTGCAGTATGATGGAAAATAAAGCAATACACTAATAATATACATTCTACATTACTTAATATGTCAAGAACGAGGCGCCATCGCTTAAAGAACGCCTCGCTGTTGAATATTATGTTATGCGAGATGAACTGCATCATACCGAAGTTAACAATTTTCAAATATAGGAAGTAATGATGTGTCAGTTACCAATTGCTGTGAAATCACATGTATGTTTAAATATGGATAAATTAACCTCTGATTCAATTGTAATCTTGGACACTTGCAGTTTTTGTTAAAAATATAAAATATATTAAGTATGCCGTCTTCCTTTCTTCGTTGAACTCTTGACATCACGAAAACACGCCTATATAATTTTGACCCCCTTGAACCCCAGTTTTATATAGTAAAATTTGGGTTTACAGGGATAAACTTTATTTTTCTTATTTATGCTCTAAAATATAGAATATGGGTACTCGTTAGAAGCGCCTTGATGAGGCGCTTCTAACGTGTACCCACAATCTATATTTTGAACAGAAATATGAAAACAAATCACAGTTTTTGATCTCAAAATTTTCGATTTTCATCGTTAAAATTTACAATGTATGTGTATAGGCGTGTTTTCATAATGGATATCCTTAGGGATACCTGTTATTTTTGAAATCATGGCTTAAATGGGGGTAGGAAGAACATTTCACCCTGGAACCAGACCTTTAGGCAGTCAACATTGTCTAGCCCATTTGCAATAGGAGACAGACTGTACTGTTGTATGTGAAAACAATCTTTCTGATGACGTCAAAGGTCATGGCGCAGGTGTCACCCTATGCTAAACATTCGTACGGACTTCATTTTTTTCGAATTATTTTCTACCTAATTCCCATCTCCTTCTCTCATTTCCCTGATGTACTTTTAATTCTTTTGTATCTACTTTCGACAATGAAAATTTCAGGGGCTATTTTTGAGACATTTTTAACAGCTTTTAAGCCTCTAATCCTCTTTCAGTATCTGGTAGAGACTGATATGCATGCTATGAAGAGTTGCTGGTATACCGTATTCAAACCCACTCTTTCGGAAAAGTATGGATGAATATGCGACAGAATGATGGCCGTTCAAAAGGTGTTGGCAGCAATTACGCATTAGTACTGTGCACTCTTGTATATGTACGTATGTGTATATGTACATGTATAAACATAAATAAATATATATATTATCATTAATATTACTTCTTTTTATTATTGTTATCATTAACTTTATTTACCAAATCTATTTATATCAAAACTATGTGCTGTACTTTTAAAATAAGAATATCTCAATTTTTATTCCTCGAATTGTTAATTTTATTGCAGACTTGTATGCATCTCAGGTTGTATAACTGTTCACATCTATCTTATTTCTTAATTAGGTAAGCTAAATGTATCATATTAATTTTGTTTGTCTTTCTTACAGCTGCTTTTAGTTGTTATATTTATACTCTTGTTTGTCGGGAAATAGCTTATTTAGCTAATGTTGTTTGTTGTAATATGACCGACGTTAAATAAAGATTCTTGTATCTTGTATCTTGTATCTAGTACGCTTAGGTAGTGGAAAGGATAGTTCTTTTTTAAACGATGTGCATTGTTACATGACGCACTGTTTCAGTAGACTCGTCTAGCTTGATAACCAAATAGAAGAGGGCATATTTTAAAGATGCACTCAATTTGTAGCCACTGTAACAATTCTATGTCTTACATAATCAGCACCAAGACAACGGATTATTTGCTCTACACAGCATTGTTTAATGTAGCCAATAGATGTGAACGAAAGCGCCGCAAGCGGGTGCTATGTTCGTCTTTATCTTTCATATGTCACAAAGGAAGACAAATCAATCAAATTGCATAATAAAAGTTATGGAACTTGGTCAGAATGTAGCTCTTCTGATGATACGAATGTGTGCCAAATTTCATGAGACTGGGCCAAATATTTTTAGAAATATTCCCAAGGTTAAAGGGCTTTGTTACATTTTCGAAAAAATATATTAAAATTTCAAAGCTCAAGGGTCACAGGTCTAAATGTTTGATACGAGGGCGTGTAAACAAGGAACCAGCCTATCCCATTTCCTACTGACCGAGACAACGAATATGTTCTTTCAACACATGATTTTGGCATGAGGGCAAATTGCAACCTTATCGTATCAGTCATTCATAAGATATTGAACGTCAAATATGGCTAGCGATGCAAAAGAAAACATTTCGTCAAAAGTACCGTGCTGAAATTCGGAACTTGTATTTGAAAGGGAAACAGGTCAGGAGTTGACCAAATCGGAATTAGCTCCTATCGACTTTTTTGTATTCCCAAACTTGAAAAAGAATATCTGTGGACATCATTTACGGTCCAGCTGAGGAATGGTTCGGAGACAAGGACCCTGCCTTCTTCAGTTCTGGGCCGATGGCACTCGAACAGCGTTGATTCAACTGTATCATTCTAGAGAGCAATTTCATCAAAAAAGAAGAGGTCGATCTCATTCAGAAATAAGTAAGGCTGTGTTTTTGTTGAGTCGTCCTCGTACCAGTGGAAAGGCCTTGTCCAAAATAAACAAACCCTTGAAATTTAGAAAGCTGTATAGATTGAGATATTAAAATGAGAGACAAAAACATTTTCTTGAAACGGGTGTTTTTTTTTTCATACGTTAAACCAGTCAAATTGGATGATAGAGTTATTGAACTTGATCAGAATGTAAATCTTGTGATTATACAGATCTGTATCAACTTTCATGAGGCAAGAGCAAATCCTATTTGAAATGTGGCCGAGAAATTTTGGGTTATATTTTCAAAACATTAGTCAAAGTTCAAAGGTCGAGGTCACAGGTAAAAAAAATTGTATCAATGGAAAGGTCTTGTCCTAAGAAACATCCATGTGAAGTTTGAAGGATGTAATAAAAATGAGTGACAAAAGCGTAATTTTTAACGAAAATAAAAGGAAAGATAATTCAGTCCAATTGCAAGATAGGGTTATGGAACTTGGTTAGAATGTAGTTCTTGTGATGGTTAGTATGTTGTGAAGATTCATGAAAGTAGGCCGATTACGCTTGAAAATATGATCTAGGTTACATTTTTTGCTAAACTTTCGAAAACTAGGTCAACGTTCAAAGGTGAAGGTCATAGGTCAAACAGTTTGGTATCAATGGGAAAGTCTTGTCCAAAGGAACATCTATGTGAACTTTCCATCTCTGTTAAAAATAGTAATGAAATGAGAGGTGAAAATGTGTTTCAGACAAAAACGATGAAAAGAGGAGATCATCCAACCAAAACCAAACAATACAGTTATGACTCTCGGTCAGAATGTAGCTCCTGTGATGGTGAGTATATGTATGAATTCATAAATCTTTAAGAAATGAAGTAGGAAAAAACGACCTGAATCGGACTCGAACTGGCGAGCCATTGCTTGCATGTTTAAAGTTTTATGAAGCTATGTCAAATACTTTTGAAGTTATAGCCAAGGTTAAGTTGTTTTTGGAGTTGGGAACGCCGACGACAACGTCATCGCATACGCCAGAGTGACGACAACAGCTCGAAAGTATTTCTTCGAAAAACAGACGAGCTATAAACGGTATTGATAGCACTCAAATGTAATGTACGACTTTACTTTAGCCGAAATACCAGTATTTAAAGGGAGAATTACGGTTAATGTTTACATATTGTTTTCGTCGTACAGCATGCCATTTTCGCGCCAACAGTATGGACAGTGACGCTAAGTCGTATCTTGTTAGAACGCTAAAGATGCACCATACAAAACGCAAGGATATGACTGTAGAATTAAAGGCATGCCGGATAGTAATTGCTTCGACTTCCTACATTCATAAAGTTATTTTCCAACAATGAAAAATGCATCTTCTATTTTCAACAAAAATATCACAAAACCTTTTTTGGTTCACTTGGGCGTCCGGTTCCCTTATGCTGGTGTAAACCTCCTTATATATAGAGGATCTTACATGAGTGTTCATGTATTATTGAATTTATTAAACGAGTTGAGGTAAAGGGATAAAATGCGAGGCTGTGTCGAGCATTTTATCCCTTTTCCTAAACGAGTTTAATAAATTCAATAATACATGAGCACGCATGCAGTATTCTATTTATCATATGACATTTAAAACGCATTCTATTCACGATTGTTTACAAAAATGTCAATATTCCGCCGTTAGTACACGCGACGTCGTTAAGGACGTCGTACATGTAACGTTACGGGAAGTATCTAGCTAATTTGCATATTTAATCCACTAGTGGATTATCGAAAATTATACATGGCGTTATTACACTCTCAGACGTGACGTCATATGATAAATAGCATAAGTCCATTTCAAAATTTAGGGGTGTCAGAGGTTGCGTTTTCTTCAAAATTCATTTGGAAAGTGGCTGAACTTTTTGCAACAGTGGAGGCCCTGATCAGACGCCGCGTTCTGCGGCGTCTGATCTGGGCCTGCGCTGTTTGCCAGGGTATACGTTTTGGGGTTCCCGGCACCAGATGGGTTAAAATTTAAAAAAATCCAGTGTCAGAAATAAAAGGTACGTAAGAAAAAGAAAACCTACATGGCTGTCAGGGGTGATCCGTTCCTCCGGATCACTGCCAGGGATCATCGACTGGTAAGCCCCATAACGCCGGGATGGATTTTTCTATTCACCCCTCACACAAATGTAAGAATTTTGTAATATAGCTTTACAAATCCCGCTCTTTTCTATATAAACTTGGCTTTATGATTGTTATCATAGAATGTTTTTTTAAGTTATATCATGGCTAGGAGAATAGCATTATACACACAGCAACATGAAAAGCGAAACACGTACTGTAAACTATCGGTTACCCCCTTTATATATTGCATTGTAACGCATTGACCTGAAAAAGATATGCTATCTCAGGACAAGTGAGCTTTATCACGTCAACGTGACATTGCACTTTTATACTTTTATGAATGAAGCGGACTAGCGGCAAAAATGGCTAAAAAGTTATAATTACTAGAAAAATTGAAAAATTATATTTAAAAAGATTCAAAAAAAAATAACGGTCAGCTGGTAGTAAATATACTGACCAATTATATTCTGTGCCGGATTGGGACGAAATGACTTATCGTAAATGGCCGATTTAAAGAGTTTACAAGGGGATAAACTGATAAATAGAATACCAGATTCGTGTGTTTCGATATCAAGTTTATCAGGCTCGGCTTCGAGAACGCATACAGAATCGCTCGGCAAGCCTCGCGATTCTACAAGCGTTCTCGAAGCCTTGCCTGATAAACTTGATATCAAAAGACACGAATCTGGTATTCTCTATTATACAGAGAACTACTGAGCTTGTTACAAGATAGATAATTTAAACCATATTAAGACAATTAACAATTAACCTACTTCCTCGTTTCAAAACTGAAACAAAAACCAAGAAAACATATTTTACCAAGAACAATATTTACGTTTCTCCATTTAAGAAGTTCCATTGACATTAATATAGCTTATCAGACAGTAATGAACACCTTGTTGCCTACTCAAATTACTTCAACATCTGCGAACACACAAACACACACACGCTAGCATGTACTCAAAATTTCAGATGTTTTTGTTTTTAGTTAACACGTGACTACGCCCACATTGATGGAGATTATTCAAATTGTATGCTTCGATAAACATGGCAATTCGTTCCAAAATAATTCGTATTATAAATTTCAATAAGAGGGGGACTGACTTTGATGTCGAATAGCATAATCATACATAAATAAAAAGTAATTTCCATGCTCAAATAAACAGAAACTGTGCCAAAGAAATTTTTGACTTCAGACAAATTGAGACTTGAAAGGGCCAGCAAAACATCTAGCTATGGGAATGTAATGTTGTGTACTGACATTTTATTTGATTGTCTTTGGAGTTTTGTTTTATTTAAGAAATAGATCAGCTCGGGCTGTGATTTGTTGAGTAATTTATAATAGTTTGGAGGTCAGTTATAAACTAGATCAAATCACAAGCGCGTAGAGTGCGTGATTTGTCTACTTTCAACGTACCGACAAACTGTGATTTATTACTCAACCAATCACAAACTAGAGATGATCTATTTCGATTCTAACAGGATAAAAATCGGCAATAATGCTGTTTTTCCTTCAAAATCTCACAACCTTGTGTGGATTAATTGTATCGATTCCTGATCATTGTTTGTGTTTCTTTCCCTTTGTTGTCTGTGATGGGAGATGTGTGTTAATTGTATCGAATTCTGATCATTACCTTCACTTCTATTTTACTTAACCGACAAGGTAATATCGAGCAATATTCCAACTGACTGACTGCGAAGACAACTCACAACCGGTTTCAATTTATGTTCATCAAACGAATAAGGTCTCCTCTACACAAGGCTCGTCAGGAGCTTGTGCAGTAAATTTCACAAGCAAATGGCTCCACGTTAGCATGAATGTATAAGCAAACATCTATACTTGCATAAATACATATGACCATGGCTGTTTGAAGCCATTGTCAAATGGACGGAAAGATGTGCTCAATCAGCAAAACCCATGTTCAAATCATGAAATTCACGTGCTATTTCAACATGGATTTTGAAGGTTTGATTTGACAAGATGGGCCTTGCTTTGTTTACGTTACGTTGAGTGAGGTAACATTATCGACCTGAACATAGCGATTTTGAGTTCCATTATGACGGCAGAGGTTTTCTGTGTAACAACGTCATTGTAATCAAAATTCTGAACTAGACGCCATGTTGGTTTGCCAGTCGCTGCTGAAGGGTTTATGTGGAGTTTATATGGAGCCTTTGGGCGTGTTCGTCAAAATTTGCTGTCGGAATCAAAAGTTATTGGAGAACAATGATCATCCATGATTATGTCGTTGCACTAACTTTTGCCGGATCACCCGGAAAATATTCGAACTTTCAGCCCAGCGCTTGACGAATCATGGTTGATCCCTATAATTGCAACTTTTTTTTCTTTTTGTTTGAATTACCAAATTGTCTATATTATTGTGTGTTGCGTTCTGGTTATAAAATACATAAATCCTAAAGTCACCCCACGTCGTCTCCCAGGAGAAAAGAGACATAAGAAATACAAGTGGCGTTTAGGGATATCTTGATAATCGAAAAACAGATCTGCTGCAAGGACGACAGGCCTTGCCCAACTTCAAATTGTTATAAAAATCGGCTAGATGGTTGCAAATAAAGTTAGTTGTTGATATTTTAATGCAAAATTAATGTAATAGCCTCACATTATTCTGCTAATAACTTACCTCTTTGTAATCTGGCCATCATCTGCGGGCTCATACCACTCATACCGTTTGGAGGACCTCCCATGCCATTTGGCCGACCTCCCATGCCATTTGGAGGACCACCTACAAAATAGTACTCCGATAATTCTGCAAATGCGAGTTACAATAACATACCAATTCTTAAAGCGCTAAAAGGCAAAACATTTTTCATGGAAAACAAAGTAATGTGAATGTATTTGTGTCTATTTGAGGTTTACGTCTTACCAACAATTAAGGATATATGGAGACGGCACCTCGATTAAAAGAATCGTCCGAGAGTATGGAGGAGCCCAGAATCGGACCCAGTATCACACTACACCAAGGAAGCGTTAATAGTGATGGGATTGTACAGAGAACAGTTTTCTTCTTAGAAACTGTCTATAAAATGCAATACATTCAAAAGTTATGTCAGTGTACTTAACTATATATACTATTTTTTTTCTTTACTATAGCCTGTCGTATGTTTATATCATTGATTTGTAAACACAATGCAACATTGTGTTTTCATAGTACTGTAAAATAAAAATCAAAAATGAGTTCCTTTAAGAGCAATGAAAACATCCATAAGAAAGAAGATGTAAAAGTCTGCTTAATCTATTAAGTTCACCAAAAATTGGCGACTAATTCTGCTTTAAAACTCTAGTATAGAAAGTTTCACTTATTCTTTCTTTGTGTTTTCTGCATGCAGAGTCCTCTAGTTAGAGACCACCTTTGGGACTGTTCAAAACCACTTTTGAACAGACCCATAGGGGGTCTTAATATAGGACTTTTACTGTTTATATGAAAGAAGCCTCCGTGGTGTAGTGGTTTATGCTACTCGCCTTGTAAACCCGGGATCGCAGGATCGATCACGGGCTTATCCAAACTTGATGGGTGGAGTAAGTTATTTGTGTGGATTTCTGATCTTTGTTTTACTTCTACTTTTCAGATGGGTCTTTAAACCTAGGTCCCGTCCCCGTATGGCCTAGCTGTTGGTGCGACGTAAAACTCAAACACTCACTATATATGAAACAAAAGGTCCGCCACTGATGTACGATGTAATGTCATGGAAGAACATCAATCTAATGATGCTTCAGTGCAAGACCATTGCAACTGCCTTTCATTTCATAGCTTGAACAGTTTGCACTTTCCAATCCATTAAGTAGGAGCACCTGACCAATCTAGTGATGCTTCAGTGCAAGACCATTGCAACTGCCTTTCATTTTATAGTGTGAACAGTTTGCACTTTCCAAACCATTAAGATGGAGCACCTGTCTAAAGGCCATTGTAAAATCAAAACACTGACAACCCTGGCTTATCAATTGTATCTAAGTGTAGGCTAGATGTTGTTTAAAGAATTTTCTGTTTTAGGTCAGGCTTCTGTTTTGTTAAACCGATAGGACCATTTAAGCAGCTTTGGTGTAGGGGCATTAAAGTCACGTTATATTTTTATTTCGAAATCGAATCAGTGGCCTTTGAGAAAAAGACGTTTACATTGTTTTTTCAATGTTTGGTTCTGGCATTCATTTTATCTGGCCGATGTGATTTACGTTAGCAAAACGAGTACCCACAACCTTTGTCTTGGAGCAGAAATAAGTGAAATAACGTTTATCCCCGTAAACCCCAGTTTCTCTGTATGAAGTTGAGTATAGGGGGTCTTCAGTTCACGGACTTGTTCACGTGATGCTCATCGGAGTGACTATACCAATATGTCAATGTCATCAAGGGGTCATTTTGTATAAAATATTGTAGTACTCCGTAAACTGAGTACTCTATTTCCAGAAACTAGCCTAGTGGTTCTGGACATAAAAATAGGTTTTTATTTTATTGCATATTGCCATGGCAGTCACTTCTGTCATTTAGCCTGGACCTTGTTTCCGTTCATCCATTGCAAAGACAGCTCTATATAAAATTTTAGTTAAAACAAATATGGACACTTGGGGCCAAGGTCACTGAATAATCTTGACATGTAATAGCATTCATAGATATCGATAAAGTACCTACTCACATTTCATAAACATAAGAGTTCTAAAAAAACACATTTATCATATGACGTCGCGTCTGAGAGTGTAATAACGCCATGTATTATTTTCGATAATCCACTAGTGCATTAAATATGCAAATTAGCTAGATATGTCCCGTAACGTTACATATACGACGTCCTTAACGACGTCGCGTTTGCTAATGGTGGAATACTGACATCTTTGTTAAACAATCGTGAATAAAGTGCGTTTTAAATGTCATATGATAAATAGAATCTTGCATTCGTGCTCATGTGTTATTGAATTTATTAAACTCGTTGAGGAAAAGGGATAAAATGCTCGGCAAAGCCTCGCATTTTATCCCTTTTCCTCAACTCGTTTAATAAATTCAATAATACATGAACACTCATGTAAGATCCTCTATATCAACAATTTATTAAACTCGTTCAGGAAAAGGGATAAAATGCTCGGCACAGCCTCGCGTTCTATCCCTTTTCCTCTACTCGTTTAATAAATTCAATAATACATGAACACTCATGTAAGATCCTCTATGTAACTTCATTCCTATTCAAAAGCCTAAGGTACCAAATTTGCACTTGTCCAAAGATAGGTCAAGGTCAACCTAGTGTCATCAATGGAACAAATTGCGTTGTTCTTAGCCAACAAAATCTACATACTATGTTTCAAGGCAATTAAACAAGAGGCTTTGAAGAAGAATATTTTTAGCGGTTTTACTATATCTGAGCATGATAGCCATCTTTGTCATGTGATCTGAACTAGCTGGGTAAAAATTTAATTCTGCCAATGTCAGGAAGTTGCGTATAAAATTTAACTGAAATTGACTCTGCAGTTTTAGAGATAATGTCATTTGAAATGCCAATGCACTTGCAATTTAACTGACAAGTGACAACGGTCATCCATTATTCTTGACCTTTGAAATTCAAAGACATTCATATTGCACCTACTCTAAGGTCATAAACCACAATAGTTTTCATAGAAATGCATTGGTTTTTTTTTATAATTTTCGTATTCAAAAACCTCAGGGACTAAATTTGACATTGATGTAAAATTGGTCAATGTCAACTAGTATCATATTTTCAACAAACCTTGTTGTACTCGGTCACCTTGTGCTACATAAAGGTTTGGAGAGAATTTGTTAAGCACTTTAATCCGGAGGCGCGCTTGTACAGGTTCTTTACCATATTTGGGCATGGTGCCCATCTTGGTTATGTAATCTGGACAATATGGTCAAGGTTTCTTTCCCCAATTGTCAGGAGGTTGCAAATGAAATGGGCCAGCGCACGACAAAACCTACAATAAGACATGTGCGACCATCGGAGACTCCGATCAGCCTGCGTATTCATATAGTCTAAACAGAGACTTCTCCTGCTGCACGGAGGAGCATTGGGCCCTTAGCCATCCTTAGAGTGCACAACGAAGTCTCTAATCAGACTCCGCGGATGCGCAGGTTGATCTGAGTCTTCGTTGGGCGCACATGTCTTATTGTAGTTTTTGTCATGCGCTGGATCAATTAGTTTATATTGGCGCTGCTGTTTAGGAGAAAATGTTGGGCAAACATCTTTGAATGACCTTGATCTTTGGCATTCATACACCCTCATTATGTAACCACCGTCATGTCATAGAACACAATAGGTTTGGATTAAATTGACTGTTTTATCTTTTCTCCATTGAAAAGCCAAAGGAATCACATCTGACCTTCCCGTAAAATAAGTCGTCAACCTAGCGTTATCATTTTAACAAACTTGGTCAAACTTATTCAATTACCCATTACTGCATATCAAGCTTCAGAACAATCGGCCCGGAGGTTCCTGAGAATATTTCTAAGGTTTTCGCCATATCTGACCATGGCAGGCATTTTAGTCATGTGACCTGTGTCATTCCATCAAAGATTTGTTTCCCGTTGCCAGAAGGCAGAAGATTGTATCTGAAATCTAATTGAAATTGGCCCCGTTGTTTTAGAGAAAATGTCCTTAAGCAACACTGGGCCAAGGTCACCGAATGACCATGACCTTAAGCATTCAAAGATACTCATTTTTACCTAAAGTCCTGTCACAGACCATGATTTATTTTCGAAAATTTCATTGTTTTACGTTTTTCCCATTGAAAAGCCTAGGGCACCGAATTTGACATTTGTATTAAATAGGTCACGGGCAACCTATGGTTATCATAGTTGCAAACTTAGTAGTACTCAGTCACCCATTGCTACATACCAAGTTTCAATACAATAGGCCTAGTGGTTATAAAGAAGATTTTTAAGTTTTTTTTTTACATGTATGTACTTTGGCTAGGCGACCTCCTTGGTACGTTACCAGTATCATTTTAAACAAATGTTCGTTCCTCCACTGTCAAAAGTCAGCATATAAAACTTAAATGAAACCAGTGCTTCAGCTGAAGTGCACGACCCGCCGGATGCTTTTAGCTTTATGAGTGATACCATATATGGGTATGGCGGCCATTTTGGTCATGCGACCTGGACCTAAAACGGTTCCCCCAATAAATGCGCCTTATCGTAAGGAGAAAAAATATTTCTTATACTTTATTACTGTATTCTGAATCGTTTGCAGGATAAAATGCATTCTCACTTTTCCAATACAAAAGCACATGTGTCAAAGTTTGACCTAGGCACAAAGAAGGTCAAGGTCAACCCAGGGTCACCATTTTAGCAATTTATGATGGGCCTACGTCCCAGATGCTATTTTAGGGCACTCTTAGGAAATCAACCGACTTCAGTCGGTCGCTTTTTCTGCGGGTCGTGCAATCGGCCCACTTGTTTCAGAGAAAATGTATTCTAAAATATCAATATGCCTGCAATCCAAGAGACCTTGTGCCAAGATCCCTAATGAAAATGACCATTAGCATTCATAGATGTTGATTTTGTACCTAGTCTCATGTAATAGACCACAATATGTTTCGAAAAAATGGATAGTTCCCATTGAAAAGCCTAAGGAACCAAGTTTGATCTTCGCGTTAAAAAGGCCAAAGTGAAGATAGAGTCATCGCTTTTGTACACTTGGTAGCACTCGGGCGGCCAATGCTGCTTACAAAGTTTCAATACAATCGGTCCTGTGGTTCTGGAAAAGAAGATTTTTAAAGCTTTTAACATATTTGGGCATGGCGGCGATCTTGGTCAAGTGATCTGAACTTTACTTTCAAACTTTCGTTCCCCCACCGACAGGAGGCTGCATGAGAAATTAAATTGAAATTGCCCAAGTGGTTTCAGCCAAGAAGACATTTGAAAATGGTGGATGTACGACGGACGGACAACGCACGACTAATGTCTACCATCTTATAAGCCCTCCCGGTGCTAAAATGTATAGGAGACTAAGAAATAAAATATTTCTATGAAATTACTTTGAAATCGGGCTAGGAGGGGATGTGGAACAGAATCATACGAAACAAGTTTAGTAGTGCGTCACGCATCGAACACCTCTGTGATATTATTTTAAAATCGGGCCATTGAATAAGGTGCAAATGACACTTAAGCGTTTTCTATTATTTTAACATCGAGCCATTGAATTAGTAGATGACAAAAAGGTGTTTTTAATATTATTTTGGCGGTCATTTAGTTAAGCAGAGTATAATAATTTTAGCAATTGTGGAAGAAGGTCACCCAAGGAACATTTTTTGCGAAATTACTTGTTTTAACTCGGGCAAATGGTGTAAGGGGACAATATTTTTATTAATTTGTATTTCCTTTTTTAGCTCATTCTGCTGTTTTTGTCAGCTGAGCAGAACCATTTAGCAATTTCTGTAGATTGTCTAGGAACATTTTGAAATCAGATCATTGACCTAGGAGGATATGTCATTTAACAACTTCTACATAGCGCTCTACTGTTAAAGGTAACAATTTGCTCCTTAACCCATATATGCCTAGCGGCCATTTTTCGGGACATTGGCAAACAGTGTAGACCCAGATCGGACGCCGCAGAACGCGGCGTCCGATCTGGGCCTACACTGTTTGCATAAAGTATATACATTTTTGCAAAATTTGCAACAAACAAAAACTAACCTGACACCCCTATAAATGGAAATGTATCACTCCAAACTTAATAGTTGGAAGATTCCATTGTCATATATGGGTTAAGAGTTGACACCTATTGACATTGGGGAAAATATATTTTCAGGTGTTGCCTCACCTGAAGGTTCATCCATTCTCCTTAACTGAACATATATGATCGATGACACATTTACGCGTCTTACGGCCCATTTGAATATTTACCTCTCGGTGGCCCGTTTCTACTTCCTAACCAGGGATCACCTCCTGGTCCTCCCGGCCCTCTCATATCCTGGAATGATGGTCCGCCCCTTCTTCCGCCATTTGGAGGTCCTCGCATATCTCTTCCGTTCCCAGCTGGACCTTGAGATGACCCACGTCTCTTTTGGCCCCGAGCATTGCCACTAAGTTCCCTCGGTGGACCGAAATTATCTGATCCCGGCGGTGGAGGTATTGGGCCACGTGACCTTGATGGAATTTTAGGTGGTGGATCTGAGGGTGCAGGTGCGGGTGCGTCCACAGGTGGGCTCCCTGCTGGTGGATCTCTGCTTTTCAAAATATCTACAATAAGAACGTGATATTTACACATACGGCTATGTCATATGGAAAGTATCAAGGAAATGTGGTTTCACAACCAGTCAACTGTTAAATCATCGGTCAGTTAGCTTCATGTTCCTGGACAGGCATAGACCCTCTAAGCGGTTTAACAGTACTTAATGAAACCCGAAAGTAAATGACAAAATTCGGAGGGTCAACGGCCGAGTCCTAGAACAAGCACCAATCTGAAACCGTCTCTCAAGAATTGGGGCATTAGAAATAGAACATACCAGGTGAGGTTCTTTTGATATGAACTTTATCAGGCAAGGCTTCGAAAACCCTTGTAGAATCGCAAGGCTTGTAGTTTATATTTTCTTGCCCTTTGGGATCATTGACTCCTTTGTGGAACCTTGAAAATATTTGAGGGTCAATGATAAGGCCCAATTGGCCGAAACTAGCTAGTCTGGCTCAGAAAACTGTACGCTTCATACTTTTAAGTTCTGTAGTGTATTCTTTACTTCCAAATGATAACCCTTTTATAGAACATATTGTCGAACGATTCGAAACCGAGCCTGATAAACTTGAAATCAAATGACATGAATCTGGTATTCTTTTTATCAGTTTATTCCTTTGTGCACTCCTAAATCGGCAACTTACGATGAGTTATCGATGGTCCTCCGTGCGTCACAACATTCCGGCGGTCGACATATTTAGTATCTGTTGACCATATTTTTCCTTTGATATTTTTATCAAGTTTTTTTTTTTCTTATTTTTCTAGTAACTATAACATGTTTGTTATTTTCGATTAGACCGGTTCATTCATAAAAGTGAAATGTCACGTTTACCTGATAAACTGATAAAGCTCACATGTCTTGAGATAGCATATATTTATCAGGTCATTATGCTACAATGCAATCAATATAGGGGTAACTGATAACCATGGATATCAGTTACCCACTGATAAGCATGCTTATCAGGTACCCAGTATATTATATGCACTGTAACACCTTGACCTGATAAAGACATGCTATCTCAGGACAAGTTGGCTTCATCAGGTCAACATGACATTGCACTTTTATGAATGAACCGGACTATTGGAAACATTGGCAAAAATGCTAACATAACTAGTAAACTTGGAAAAAAATAATTGAAAAAAAAAAATCATAGGAAAAGTAACGGTCAGCTGATACTAAATATAACGATGGATTATTGCTCGTCGGAATTCTGGAACGCACTGAGGACTATCGAAAACTGATTGTAAATTGCCAATTTAAGAGTGTACAAGGGGATAATATTTGATTTGTGTCACTTGATATCAAGTTTATCAGGCTCGGCTTCGAAAACGCATGTAGAATCGCTCGGCAAGCCTCGCGATTCTACAAGCGACATCGAATCATTGTCTGATAAATATATCAAGTTTATCAGGCTCGGCTTCGAGAACGCATGTAGAATCGCTCGGCAAGCTTGGCGATTCTACAAGCGTTCTCGAAGCCTTGCCTGATAAACTTGATATCAAATGACGCGAACCTGGTATTCTCTATATATCTCGAAGTCATTCTTCAGTACACAGGAATTCCTTCCCATAGCTCTAGATAACAAATATATTTTGGGATAGCTTTGGGCAGTTTCTGGGTCGATTGTTCATCAATCGACCCAAAAGATATTGAAGCATATAAACTTTTCAGTGCTACAGTCACTGGATTAACCATCAGGTTAACAAGTCAGTGAAATGAAGACCCCTCTGAAACCCACTTTATATAGAAAAAATAGGGTTTACGGGCTTTTAATTATTTTTCTTATTTCACTCGAAAACATAAACTGCGGGTACCGGTTAGAACAGACTCACTAAGGCGGTTCTAACGAGTATTTGAACTAAAAATAAGAAAATATATCATACATCTTCATCTAAAAATGTCAGTTCTAGATATTTTCCACACTGGTGTGTTATAGTAATGACTGAGTTGTAAGGAAATCGTTAATTTATCACGGTGAGGCCAGCGTCTTGCGTGTAGTCTTTCAAAACGCAGTGAGACGTGACTGCACTTTTATCTTTGGACTAGCAATCGCCTTCTTTTGGGCTTTCACATCGGGGGATATTGTTTTACTGAGATTCGTACTATCATATTAATCACTTGGCCACGACTTCTACAAAATGACATTATCAAAAAAAAAACCGTATTATTTTAAAAACAAAGAAATCCGAAACCTGCTTCCACTAAACCATGGAATTGTCTTGTCACGCCTGAACGTTGAACTCTCAAAGGTCGTTGATAAACTATAATAGGGATATCTATAGAATCTTGGCTGGAAACTTACAGAAGTAAGGGCGAGGATTGTGGCCACGTAAAATCGATTTAAGCCCCCCAGTGGAAATCTTTCCACTGACCGTTCCAAGGCGATTCTTCTGTGGCTGTTTATTTATGTTGTTGTTTGTTACTTACTGTGTGTATCACTTGTGTCTTTTTATTTTGGATGGCCATATGGCCATTTTGTGGGAAAGTGACTGTCCTTATGGCCTTCCTTTATTTAGGTTTCCATTATGGTCTGGTCGCTTAATGTTTGTGTTTCTTTCCCTTTGGTGTTATTGATGGGTGGAGTAAGTTAATTGTATCGATTCCTGATCTCTGTTTGACTTCTACTTTACATTGGGCTTGGAAAATAGTGTAGACCTATGTCAGACTTACACTGATGATAGTCGCACAAAAACCAACAAAACACGTGCTCTAATCACACACATATACACAGCTAATTTGCACGGGAACGACCGCAATGGGGCAGCCAGTACAATAAAAGCGTTGAGAGTACTGGTGGGTCTGTTGTCTTTACTTGTGAAAACAGTCCTGAGCTAAGACTTAAACTGTTTTTGTTTGACCCTTACATTCCTGTACTGTAAGCAAACAGCCATTACGAAAACACCCCTATACAAATATATTGTAAACTGAAAAAAAAAACTATTTTTTTTTTAGATTCAAAAATTTGTTATTTTTGTGTTATTTCTGCTCTAAAATATAACATCGAGGCGGTTCTAACGAGTACCCACAATCGATAGTTTAGAGCAGAAATATGAAAAGTAAGGTGTACCCTTTAAACCCCAGTTTTACTATATAAAAAATGGATTCAAGGGTGTTAAATAATATAGGTGTGTTTTCGTGATGTAAAAATCAGTGATATTCACGTGGACATCAGCACTGAAGAGCTGATTGTACACAGTAATTTTGTGTCGACTGACAAACAATCGACCCACAATAGACCCAAAAAGTACCTTGGGCGGGGGGTTAAAGTCCGAAGTGTACGAATATTCAACACTCGCAGACGCTCTATTCCAATATTCAAGTTCAAACGTTAGCCATTACAGTACCCTTATAGAATAAAAGTTGAATTTTAAAAAGACAATGATGTGTCTGAGTCGAGGAATATAGAACATCCCGCCAGAAAAAAAAAACTATTTTTTCGGGAGTCTCCCGCAATTTTCGGGAGACTTAACATGTCTGTCCTGGCCTATATTGTCCTAGGTTGAGAAAAGTGTTGGACAACTGAACACACCTACCTACGATTGCCTGTAATTTGGACGGCTGAATTCCCTCTGAAAATAAAATACATTTAATGATAATTCTACATATTAGAAATGACTGACAAAAACGAATACAGTCGAATTTCGATGGCTCCAACCCCTTAGGGACCATGAAAATTTGTTCGAGTCAGGGCAGTTCGAGCCACTGAGATTACTTCCAGGAGGCATAACGAGATACTTTTTGACATCTTTTCGATGTTTTATTATAACAATGTATGTTGTGTGTACTCATTAGAATCGCCTCGCGATTCCAATGAGTATACACTGCATACATTTGCAAGATAAAAGCCTAAAATCTCCTTAATTATCCCCCATAGTTGCTTATGTAGAGGGTTTCCCTAGGTACTCAAGAACGGGTTCGACTCAGCCATGGTAAACGAGCCATCGTTGTTCGAGCCATTGAAGTTCTACTGTATAATATTCAGATCAGTAAATAATGATGTTTAACTGGTTCATGAATACAGTGAAACGACTGTTAAGAATACAACTTAGTCTGTAATTAAGACTAACTATTATATACCGGCCCCGATAGCTCAGTTGGTAGAGTGTCCGCTCCGGGGAACGGGAGGTCACGGGTTCGATCCCGGGCCGCGGCATACCAAAGTCGTTAAAAATGGTACTAGCTTCTTCTCGCTTGGCACTCAGATTTACGGGGTAGAGCTAGGACTGGTCGACCCAGTGTCAGGATAATGTGACCGGCTGTGGTATCTTGTAATGTGTCTGGGACATGATACTTCAGTGAGGCAGCACTATAAAAGTGAGCATTGAGCTCCCTGTCGCAACCAGACACCGTCGTGATATGACTGAAAAATTGTTGAAAGCGGCGTTAAACCCGAATTCACACACACACACAAACACACACACACACACACACACAAACACACACACACACACACTAATTATAATATTTATCATATGACGTCGCGTCTGAGAATGTAACAACGCGGTGTAATAAATTCGGTAATCCACTGGTGGATTAAATATGCAAATTAGTGAGATACCCCCGTGACGTTACACGTTAGACGTATGTCACGACGTTGCGTATACTAATGGCGGAATATTGATATTTTTGGAATAAACAAGTTAGGATACACTGCGTTTCAAATGTTATATGATAAATAGAATCTTGCATTGGAGCTCTATTATTATCCAATCTATTTTACTCGTTGAGGAAAAGGGATAAAGTGCTCGGCAAAACCTCGCATTTTATCCTCCCTCAACTCGTTTGATAAATTTAATAATTCATGAACACTCATGTAAGATCCTCTATTTATTATCATTATTAAACATATTTATAAAGTTTCGTTTGTGTGTGTGTGTGTGTGTTTTTCTTTGTGTTTGCTACACAAAGTTTTTTCTAGTAAGAGACCACCTTTGGGGCTCTTTCCAAACTCGTCTAAATACAAGAATGTTCATGTTGCTATTTTGTGTTTTTAAATATCACAGTGTGTTAAAATTCAATGCGAAATCGGTGTACGCCACACAAAAGTTTCAATAACTCGGTGTCAGGCCTTTTTTCTCAGCATGAAAAAATGAAACATTATAAGAGTCCAGAAATTACATTAGTTGAAAATATTAAGACAGCATAATAAATGTCATAGTTTTACACCCTTTAAACATCACTAAAACACGCCTATATAATTTTGACCCCCCTCGAACCCCACTTTCATATAGTGAAACTGGGGTTTACAGGGGGAAAACCTTATTTTTCGTATTTCTGCTCTAAAATATAGAGTGTGGGTACTCGTTAGAACCGCCACGATGAGGTGGGAGCGTGATAGCTCAGTGGTTAGTGCACTTGCCTCTGATGCTAGAGGTCCCGGGTTCGATCCCCGGCAGCGGCGATAAAATTTCGGTCCATTGGCATCATTTGCAGGGATGAATGTCATAAAGTGCACCGTCCTTCGGATCGGGTCGTTAACTGGAGGCCCCCTGTGCAGGGAGAACCATCCCCTGTGCAGGTTGAAGATCCCTACCGTAATTACATGATTACTCTGTAGGCTTTCATCCTGCAAACCTGGAGTGTATATAATGTACACCTGCGGTAATGGTCAAATGTGACCGACGCAGTATTAGTAGATAGATAGATAGATAGATAGATAGATAGATAGATAGATAGATAGATAGATAGATAGATAGATAGATAGATATTTTGAGCAGAAATAAGAAAAATATCTCAATTTTTCATCTGAAAATTTTCATTTTTTCTGCGATAAAGGTTACAATGTATTTTATAGGCGTGTTTTCGTAATGTGATTTGCTGACGACACGTTCATGGTATTCATATAAAACTTTATATCATATATGACTCGCCAGGGAATAGGGACCATTATTATTAACATACTCGATGAAATATGTTTTCAACAAATGCTATGAAATATTGGTATGCATCGAAAAGAAAATCATTCTGAAAACACGCCTATACAAATACATTGTAAATTTTACCACCCAAAATCGAAAATTGTAAGATGAAACATTGTGATTTTTTCTTATTTCTGCTCAATATATAGATTGCGGGTACACGTTAGAACGGGCTCATCGAGGCATTTCTAACGAGTAGCCACAAAGTATATTTTAGAGTAGAAGTAAGGAAAATAAGGTTTACTCCTGAAAACCCCAGTTTTACTATATAAGAGTGGGATTCAAGGGGGTCAAAATTATATAGGCGTGTTTTCGTGATGCTTTTAATCTTATACAAAAATAAGCCAAAAAATAGCTCAGACCACTACTGTGAAAATAACAAGGTCATATTATTTTTCACAGTGTGAAAATATCTAAATATATTTCACTGCAAAGTATAAAAAATATTCATACTTAACTCTCTTGAGCAAAAAGTTGTCTGCTGATCAACTTTAAAATGACAACAGGTGCTGGCATTTTAAAATAAATGAACAGGAAGAATAACATTGTAGGCTGGTCTGAGAGGGAAGGAAAATTGCTTCTTTCATTTGTATTGTAAAATGCATGAGCATCATAAATTTCATTCTCAGCTGAGTTCAGCACAAATAATAACCACGGGGCCTGGAGTTTGCTATTGGTAAACAGCATACGCCTTCAAGTGTGCTTCTGAAAAGTTCACCATTTTCAAAGATAACAAAATTTGCATTTTGATCCTAAAGGACCCAAACATAAATCGTAGTATAATTCCAAGTCTCAATCATTATGTTCATTTCGAGCGATTTGATTGGTTGAAAAGAGCAAGAATCTCACATAACGAAAGGAAGTAATATAACGTGACGTCAAAGAGCATGTTGAGAACCCGCGTGTAACGCAATTGTTTATGAAACGACATCGACAGCTTTCGATTAAAAGATGGGCAACCATTCAAACATAAATGTAAAAAGAAAAATATACTGAATTTAAAGACGAAGTTTTTTGTTTGTTTCTTTTTTTTTTTTTTTTTTTTTTTTTTTTTTTTAGATTTATTTCAAAGACGGCAGCTTGCAACTGAATAATCATTCTGCCGTGGCGGTGCGTTCATTCTTACGCTTTCGAAACACTTGCTAAAATGTACCATTTTGATGGCATTTTTAAACGTTTCGATGACATAGTTGGAATACAAAGGAATGAATTATCATTTTAGTGGCTTTTATCGATGTGTAAACTCCGGCGAATCCCTCACATCTTAGCATAAAGCGCTTTATGCTAGTCTGTGAGTGATTCGCCAGAGTTTACACATCGAGAGAAGCCATTAAATGAAACTCATTCCTACAAAAAAAAGTTTCACTTACCTAATAAACTCTTCAACTGTGACATTTTGTTACCATCTGTTGGTTTTATTGTTGGTTCTGTCGGTCTGGCTTTGGGACCTGCTTTGAGATTAGTTGAAATTGTTGATGAAATACTATACTCAATATAAAATCACGGTAAACGATTTAAACAAAACTCGATTTAAGATATCTAGAAAAATGTTTAAGGATATAACTTATTCAATGTTCACAGCAGAAGTTTCTTCAATATTTAAAATGAAAAGCAGTTCTTGTAGATATTTAGATAGACGGACGGATCTATGCTATGACTCAAGACGGTAATAACAGTAATAGTATTAATAGTAATAGTTCGTCAGTTACTTCTGACAATCTAAATCACATGCAAGAAATGCTACTGTTCGTGTGTTCTTTGATGGCCTATAAGACCGATTCTAACTCAAAACTGTCTACCTTTGAATCAAGATAGTTTGTAAAATAAGATGACCACGCGAACCATTGCAGATCGATAAGAGGCGGCATGTTAAACATTATCATAGGAATACAATCACCCAGGCTAACACTAGAATAGGAGTAGAGAATCCATGTCAATCACCAGACAGAGTTCGGAATCAATGGTAAGCAATTATATGGGAGTATAAAATCTACAGAACAGGAGTAGAAAAACTTTGATGATCAACAGAATAGCAGTACAGAAGCCATTTCAAGCAACAGAGTAGGAGTACAAAATCCATCGCTTGCAACATAACAAGGATAACGAATCCATAACAAGGATCATTATAGGAGAAGAGAATCTATATCAACAGACAGAAAAGGAGTAGATATAATCCGTGGCAAGCATTCTATAGAATATAGAGTATATGATTTTCAAAAAAAAAAAGTAATAGTCGAGAATTCAAGACAGGAAAAGAAGAATATGAGTAGAAAACCCAGGCAAGAGTTGGAATACGAGTATAGAATCCATGGTCTGCGACGGAATAGGAGTTGAGAATCTCTGACAGGCGATAACATAGGAGTTGCTTATCCATTACTTACAACAGAATAGATGTATATAACTAAAGCAACCAACACAATAAAAGTCGAGAATCCATGATAAGCAAAAGAAATAGAGTAGATAACTCAAGGCAAACGACAGAAATGGAGTAGGGAATATATATAGGATGCAACAGAAAACGAATAAAAAAGCCATAAACATCTCGAAAACACGCCTATATAATTTTGACCCCCTTGAACCCCACTTTTATATAGTAAAAATGGGGTTTCCTGGGGTATACCTTATTATTTTTCTCGGCGATAAAGGTGGCAATGTATTTGTATAGGCATGTTTTCGTAATGGCAACAGAATGTGAGAAGACAAACAATTACAAAAAAACGAAACAAATATATAGAATCCCTTGCTTTTTTGTCAATGACTCTAAATAAGTGAAAAGTAAAATGAATCTGTTTTTGGCATTTCGCTAGTATTATTAGATGTCATATCGCTGCGGAAAACAGCCATAAAAACTTTACCCATTTTGTACCGGACCCCCCCCCCCCCCCCCCACGGCACGAGAACCCGATGTCCTTTATATTTCAATGAATTATAGATGAATTACTTTTACCGCTAAAATTTACATTATACTTATCTATTACTTGACGAGAGAATACAACTGAAACAAGAAAACAATCGCACACAATTTTCCTTTTAACAGAGAGACAGCGTCTTTGAAGCCATACAGTCGCCATAGACCAATCATAGTGAATAGAACAGTGGCTTGTCGCAGGCACATGACAAAAAGAACTCTTGGTATATAAATATAAAGAGAAGACGCTCTTGGCGCAACAAAAATGACATAGAAGCTAGAATATTGTGAGATATACAAGACAGAGAAACAAAACAGCTCTTTAAGCATGAAATGGGTATAACATGGCACTTCTGGGAAACAAACGTAGGCAAAGGTAAATGTATTACATTCTTCGCTAGTTGTACAAACCATGATTTGCCTTTTCTGGGATGCGGCAAACAGGAAGCAGCAGCAGGAGTTTTACGACAGCAGCAGGCATCTAGTTGGAAGATACCAAGTATTTCGAAGTTAGCGTAATGAACAAGCTGAGGATAAAACGTTCACTGTTGTAGAAAGCACAGTATGTTATACAACGATTAAAATGTAGGATAATGTACATTACGGGATTTCACAAAACATCCCTACTTAATCTCAATCAACATTAATAGCAGAAGTTTAGGACCAAGATATCTGTAATAAATGGCCATAAGGGTTTCAGTATTATGATGAGTAGCTATCAAATATGAGCCGGGCACATCGTTTTCTACAATTTGTGCCCCGGCTGATATATTATTACGTTTAGCCACTGCTGTTTTGCGTTACTCTACGATATGTCACCGAATACTCAGACCATTTGTCTTACAGCTACATCAACTGCATGCGTTTTGTATCTTAATGTCACTCTTAATGTCACTGAAATCCCATACGCACGGTCACACACACGCACAATGCAAGATAGATAGGTAACACTACAAGATGTGAAAACAGACATTTGGTAAGATAGAAAATAAAAGAAAAAGACTAAGCAAGAAACACGTAAAATATACCATTCCGTAAACACGCCTTTACAAATACATTGTCACCTTTATCGCCGAAAAAATGAAAATTTTATGATGAAAAAATGTGATATTTTTTTCTTATTTCTGCTCAAAATATAGATTGTGGGCACTCGTTAGAACCGCCTCATCGAGGCGGTTCTAACGAATACCCACAATCTATATTTTAGAGCAGAAATAAGAAAAATAAGGTATACCCACGTCAACCCCAGTTTTCCTATATAAAAGTGGGGTTCAAGGGGGTCAAAAGTATATAGGCGTGTTTTCGTGATGTGTTGTAGTTAAACATATATACAGAAATGAAAAAAAAAAATACTTTTCTTCTTCTTCTGTCGCTTTATCAAATCCATATTTTTCTTTAAAACTCCGTTCTTCAACATATTAAAATGGTTTCTCGGATTAGGTGGTGTCGGTATAGGAGTCGTGGTAGGTGGCGTGGTTGTAAAAGGACGCTGCGTGGAAGTGCCGTACTCTGTTGACGTCGGGGCCGCCCTTAACTGGAAGATTTTAGATTTCTTTTTAGCCAGGTTCCTTGGAGGCACTGGAAAACTAGCCTTTTTCGTTGTATAAGCCGCGCCTTTGCCACTATTAGCAATAATATCATTTATTTGTAAACCCAATTCAACAGCAGGTGTCCACAGTTGTTTTGGTTCAAGACTGGCAGCGGTGATTGGATCAGAAGGTATCTGATTGTCATTACTCGCCAATAAAACATTCGACGTGAAAGAAGGTGGAATGGTTGTCTGTTTCTTTTTCAGCTGTTTTCTCTGTTTCTTTGCTCGATTACGTCGTTTATTATTTCTGCGTTTCGGTGGTTGTCGTTGTGGGGGTTGTGGATAATCTTGAGAAGTTGAGAAGTCTGCAGGTATTGTAGATGGCGGAGAAATTTCTCTTCGTGGTGGAAACCCTGGACGTCCTTGACGTCGATTAGGCCGTGGAGGTGGATCAGGTAGGGTTGGGTCAGTTGGTGTGTATGTAGGCGGATATGCAGTGGGTGATGCTGTTGCGAACTTCTTTTTGTATCTCTCAGGAAGCCGTGGTCTTTTTGCCGACGGTGGTGGTGGAGGACGGTCGGCCATTCCATGCAGCTGCATCAAAGGTCGTCTGTATCGCTCGGGTAAGCCTCCCATGTCCTTCGGTGGTGGTTTTGGTCTGCGTAAAGTTCGCCTAACATTTGGCGGTGGTAACGAAAACCGATTACTGCTTGACTCCCAGCCTGGTCTTGGCCGTAGTTCACCAAGTCTGTTAGTTGGCGGTGGTCCTTGAAAATAAATAAATGTATAAAGTAATAATTCCGATTGTCAATCATTATGTACATTTGGCTGAATGACATTTGATTGGCCTCTAAATGCTGTGTCTAAAATAGCTGGATAGTGACAAATAGATGCGCGCGTCTCATCCGGGGCTACACTATTTGCGCAGGCATGGCTGTCCTTAAACATTATGAACAAATCTTCAATAGTATTGTATGGATTGTCGTTCACCATGACAGGAGTGATAAGCAATTAACATTTCAGCTCCGATTAGCCAGACTAAGTCTCATCTAAGTCTTCGCTTGGTGCATGTTTCCGAAGACATATTTTCGCTTGTCTGAATAACATTGTGCTCAATGGCCGAAAATTATACCAAATTTATACAAAGCCATTGGCGATAATTTGATTAAATAGCTGTTTTCCGGAAACCTTTACTATACTTTCACAATTTAGTGCGCAGCCAGAAGACACAACGATGTAGGAGAAAAAGTTGTTATTTCAAGATTGTGCTACTCTAAAAGGATTTGTTGGTTTGTTTGATTTGAGGTTTAATGTCCCCTTCAACACTATATAGGTCATTTTGGAGGCGTTGTTTCCAATTTTGTGGGACTTTTACCCGACATTGAGATGAAATGACATCTCAAGCCCTGTCGTCCAATGAAACCGATAGGGTTTATAAGCACTGGCGCTCCGATTCGCACCGCTTTACCTGGGCAGGCTTAGATCCTTTAAGAGGTTTACCAGTACTCGTGTGCGATCGTTTCAGCTCTGCGTGGAAGCATCCTCCAGCCCTAAAAGGAAAGGAAGGACTTGTTCCAGAGGGAGGAATGTATGTTGTGCATTCTTATTTTAATGCTTTAATCGAAGCGATTCTAAAAAATGCATACAACGCACATTTTAGTTGAAGATAGAAAAGATAGCGCACGTTATCAGTCATCCCCTATATTAATTACATTGTAACATACTGACCTGATAATGATATATGCTATCTCAGGACAAGTGAGCTTTATCGGGCCAACGTACCATTACACGTCTTTGAACTTGACTATTGGAAAATTTGCAAAACTGTAAGAGTGTACAAGGGGATTTACTGATAAACAGAATACTTGATTCGTGTCATTTGATATCAAGATTATCAGGCTGGGCTTCGGAAACCCATGTAGAATCGCTTGACAAATCTCGCGTTTCTACAAGTTTTCTCGAAGACTTGCCTGATAAACTGGATATCAAATGACAAGAACCAGGTTTACTCTATGTATCTTCATAAAAACTCCTGACACGACTTTATGACACAAACACATGTTTGAAGTTAAACTGTTTAGCAAGTTAGACAAAAGCGTGTCACAAAGTCTTCTTTGCTAAAGATACCTAATGCATTGCGAAAAAAAAGCGGAAACAATTATACAACAAAAAAATCGATTAAAGCATACAACCTGACATCCTTTGATTTCCACCAGAGGCAGGTCCAGGTGCTGGCCCCGGGGCATTCGATTGACTGGCAGCGGCCTGGATGACTTGGTTCAGTTGCTTAGCCCAATGTAACTTGTAAGCCGCAAAGATTAAAGGCAGCGGGTTAAATCTGAGGGGCAAACGTGGAACAGCTCTAAGCTGAGCAATCTTGTTTTCAAACGCGTTTACTACAACATCGGGTGTGTCCAGCCCTGGTCTGTATACCATCGCGGCAGCTTTAGCAGCTTCGGCTTCCGTCGTAGCCGCCTGGACATCTTGAACAGCTATGTTGACTTCGTAGTTGCGGGGTTCCATATACGGATATCCTTGGTAACAAAACAGATACTTTTTGTCTAGTCCAATTTTAATTATTTTTTATTATTCATTTATTAATTAATTAATTTATTTATTTATTTACTGAAATCTTAAAAATGATAAAACTGAAGGACAGATGTCACTAGGATTAAATACCTAAATAAACATTTTGAATCACATGTAATTTTTACTCTTTTTTTTTTCTCTCATTTAAGACGAGGAAAACTAAACAAAGAAAAACAAAGACAGACTTTGAGAATTCTTCAAGATTTCGTGGCATTTAAGGCGAATGGCAAAACCTGGCAGATTTTTCCCCCATATTTTGTTAGAATATTTAGTTGCCATTTGGAATATATCAGTCAGTAGAAATAGAATTAGAACGGAAGCTTATACTCGAAGCTTATTTAATTCATCTTTTATGACAGGTCTTTAACCCATACCATTCGGGAAACCCCTAAATGCGTACCTTTGCAAACAGCAAAGGCCCCAATCAGACTGATCAGAGCCTGCACTATTTGCAAACACAATTGTCCGTCAAAAATAGAAAACAAAAACACGAACAAATAGGCCTGACAACCCTATGACAAATTGACTTTTCCAACATATAGCACTAGTATACTATGGCTTAAAGACTATTAGCCACTGACTTATAAGGCAGTGTAATACAGTGGAACTTCGATATCATGAACACGGATATTTCGTTGACCATGGCTAATTCCAACTCCATTAGGAAAACACCCCTATACAACTACAATGTAAACTTTCCCGCCGAAAAAAAACCCGAAAATTTTAAGATGAAAACGTGTGATATTTTTCTTATTATTACTCAAAATATAGATTGTGGGTACTCGTTAGCAGCGCCTCATCGAGGCGGTTCTAACGAGTACCAACAATCTATATTTTCGAGCAGAAATAAGACTATTAAGGTTTACAAATGGCGTGTTTTCGTGATGCATTCTGGTGTCCCTTGAGACTTCTTCCGAAAAATCCAGATATCCATATTTTTAGGATAATATATTATTATCATCTTATGGTATGTTGTTGCTTCCAAGTTTTGGGTATTTTTACCCGACATTGAGATGAAATGACATCTCATACCCTGTCGCCCAATAAAACCAACAGGGTTTATAAGCATGGACGGACCGACTCGCACCGCTTTGCCTGGGCAGGCTTAGATCCCCTAAGCAGTTTACCAGTATTCGGGTGCGGTCGGTTTCATCTCTTTTTGGAAGCATCATGCAGCCCATCTATTTCTTCAAGGCCCGATTGGCGGGTGCGAAACACTAAGATTAAATCCCAGTAGTTCGAACCACACATATCTCGAACAAATTTGCCCCAAAGGTATTCGAGTAATTGAAGTTCGACTGTACAATTCTTTTGGGAATACTTTCTTTTTGTAAAACATTTCTAACACAGTGCGTCTATATTGCGCTGTGGAAAGTCTGCAACATGTCAATGGGCGGAAGAGCGTGACTTGAAAAGCCGCCGCTTTAAAATGTCACTCGTTAATTCATTGAAATAAGACGTAGTAACGTCACTTTTCTCATACAAAATGTCTGAAATGCAGGCGTTACAGTCGAAAGTGTAAGCGGGAGTTCGTCTTACAATGGCGAATGGTTGAGAGACATTACGAAAACACGCATATACAAATACATTGTAAACTTTATCGCCGAAAAAAGAAGATTTTAAGATGAAAAATTGTGATATTTTTCTTATTTCTGCTCAAAATATAGATTATCGGTACTCGTTTGAACCGCCTCATCGAGACGGTTCTAACGAGTACCCACAATCCATATTTTAGAGCCGAAATAAGAAAAATAAGGTTTACTCCTGTAAACCCAATTTTTACTATATAAAAGTGGGGTTCAAGGGGGTCAGAATTATATAGGCGTGTTTTCGTGATGATTTGGAGGAAACGTTGAAATGATTGCCGATTTACAGTGTGTTAGAATCGAAAAAAATAGATCAGCAATTATTGAGCAATTAGTCACAGTTTGTCTTGAGCTTCTCTACAACTGACCTCCAAACTGCGATTTATTACTAAACATTTAGTGTTATTTATTTATTTATCAACGACCCAGTCAACAGTATTTTCGGTTACACATTTAGTGCTACTGCTGACCTATTTCTTAAATATCAAATATGATTCAACTTTCAAATACGATGCTGTCACCACCTCTATAGGATCTACATATCCATTGTTTTGTGCATTATTCTAAACATGCAAATCTAGTACATGATTCTTTGGCAATGGTTTTTAAGGAAACTTTTATGTGTGTTTGCGCTTTACGTCTCGCCAACAGCTAAGGTCATACGGAGACAGCTATACAAATACATTGACTATTTTATCGCCGAAAATTTTATGATGAAAAATTGCAATATTTTTCTTATTTCTGCTCAAAATATAGATTGTGGTTACTCAATAGAACCGCCTCGATGAGGTGGTTCTAACGAGTATCCACAATCTATATGTTGGAGTACAAATAAGAAAAATAAGGTTTACCCCTGTAAAACCCAGTTTTACTATATAAAAGTGGGGTTCGAGGGGGTCAAAATTATATAGGCGTGTTTTCGTGATGGTGGGAAGTCATTTGCCCAGATGGTTCCAAGAAATACCCCAATAAAGGTATTGTTATATGAAAAAAAATGACAGACCTATTCTTAAAACATCACAAAATACCAACCTTGTGTATTTCTATAGTTTGTTGACATTGGGGTTCGAGTTGTCTTTGAACTTTTTGAAATAATTTTGTTGTTGATAAATAGCCTGGTTGAAAAGCCTGTTTTAACATGCAATAGTAAGTATGTTTAGTAGCACTTGTATATACGAGTGTATTTGTTGCATTGCGTGCAATATAGATTATATCCAGTAAGTAAATTGTACGGTACAATCGAAGAATTAGTATAAAATAATTCATGCTTCAAATTTTATTCATCCCGAATTTACAAACAACATTAACTTATGGATAAAATATTTAAGATAAACGCAATAGAAACCATTCAATCGCCGCCTGATATTTAATAATACAAGAATTTCGCATGAAAGTGCTTGTGACTTTTTAATTGTGGTCAGATTGTTTTATGTTGGTGTTTCTTTCCCTTTGATGTCTTGAAGGGGAAGTGTGAGGTAATTGTATCGATTCTTGATCATTTCCTTCACTTCTGTTGTGTCTTACTTAAGAAATAGATCAGCTCTAACTGTGATTTGTTGAGTAATAAATCACAGTTTGGAGGTCAGTTGTAAAGTAGACAAATCACGAGCGCGTAGCGCGCGTGATTTGTCTACTTACAACTGACCGACAAACTGTGATTTATTACGCAACAAATCACAGACAAGAGTTGATCTATTTCGATTCTAACACGCTAAAATCGGCAATAATGTTGTTGATTCCTTCAAAATCGCACAACCTTTCGCCATTGTTAGAAGAAAGTCCGCTAAAATTATCGACTGAAACACATGCATTTATATCCTTTTCTAACGTTTTCGATGCGAGAAAATGACGTTACACCGTCTAACGTCAAGGAAATCGACTAGTGACGTCATAAATTGGGAATTTTAATGACGTCACTCGTCACGCTCTTCCGAGCTGTGATTTGTTGCAGAATAAAACACAGTTATTTTCCATTGCCTATATAGGCGCGCTGTGTTAGAATTTTGCTTCTAAACTTTCCACCCGTTTCCTCCGAAAGATCAGGACAGAATTATGCAGATATTCGAAGATCTATGTTTGGAAGCATATACAATAGATACCTTTGTAAATAGCAAACTGTGTGGGGGATCTTCAAGTTATCTTAGAAGCCTTCGTGGTGTAGTGGTTACGCTACCAAAGATAACAGGATCGATCCCGGGCTTCTCCCGACTTTCGGATGAGTCGTTAAACCGAGGTCCCGTCTCCGTATGACCTTAGCTGTTGGTGGGACGTATAACTAAAACACTCACTCACTCAAGTTATCTTGTTAAACTACATTTTGAAAGCAGAAAACTAGATCCCACCCATAAATATGACCAAGACAAGCATTTGATCTTAAACATAAATTCTAACACAGTGCGCCTATAGAAGCAATGGAAAAAAACTGTGTTTTATTCTTAAACAAATCGCGGCAAGGAAGAGCGAGACGATTGACGTCATTAAAAACTGCGATTTAATGACGTCACTAGTCGATTTCCTTGACGTTAGACGGTGTAACGTCATATTCTCGCATCGAAAACGTTAGAAAAGGATATAAATGCATGTGTTTCAGTCAATAATGTTAGCGGGATTTCTTCTAACAATGGCGAAAAGTTGTAACATTTTGAAGAAAACAACAGCATTATTGCCGATTTTCAGCCTGTTAGAATCGAAATAGATCAGCTCTAGGCTGTGATTTGTTGAGAAATAAATCACAGTTTGTCGGTCAGTTGTAAGTAGACAAATCACGCGCGCTACGCGCTCGTGATTTGATCTACTTTACAACTGACCTCCAAACTGTGATTTATTAGTCAATAAATCACAGTCCGAGCTGATTCATTTCTTAAATCAAGGCCGCCAAAGTAAAACCCAGTCTTCGTAGTGATACCGTGATATACTGTGCCATGTTTCGCTAGAATTCTTCGATCAGTTTAAAAGACATGGAAGAGAAGACAATAAATATTATTTGGACTCGTGTGACCTTGACAGTTAGGTCAATTTGGCTGGCATTTATTCCTATGTACAGAATAAATATTTGACAATGTTTGCACTTGTATGACCTTAAAAACCAGTCCAAGGTAATCACAATCTATTCCACTTTACTATGTTGCAATAAGACATCGTACAATGTTTGGCTTTCACCGGATGGATTCTTTCCGGCGATTTGCTGCAGACAAGCTATTTGCGACTCAAATATGACAGTTCTATTTTTTCTGTGACATTAGAAATGAGATCAAGGTCATCAAAATCTTATCAACTCTGTAGGTTGTAAAATTAATTTACCGATTATCACAGCAGTCCAAAGGATCGTTCATCAGACAAACTATTTATAGATAATCTATGTATAGCCCAAAAGGTGATTTATGTGAGTTGTGAGAAAGATCTAAAATCTAATCAAATCTAATGATGGCTGCACTGATTCATGAATTCATTCAGCAGTTAACTAAAGTAAGGTCAAAACACCAATTCTAATCTTAAGAAGTTCGAAATTATATACTGTACCAAGTTGAAAACACATTCATAAATTCGTTCAGGAGATAGAATTTAGACCAGCTGTGTTTGGTCAAAATTATTTGTGTTTTCATGATCATGTGTGCTTTAGAATGAGGCCAAGGACATGAAATATACCCACTTTTTGTTCATCCTAGTAATTTAAACATTCAATTTAAGTCTCCTTGGTTAAAGGCATTTATTCTTAGACAGTAGGTCACACCGTGTGTTCATAATTGTTTTATTGGCCCCCTGTGGAATACTGTCCATAGCAGATCAAAGGCGGCCTTTAATAGGGTGATTAGTAGTTCCCGTTGAATCCCCTTACTGAGGCACTAAAGAGTAAAATCTATAAGGTACACTGGAGTTAATAGTTAGTCTATTATTGATTTTCCCCACGAGGGCCCCTTACCTGTTGCAGACAGAGGACTTCACTTCAGTCAGCACTGAGGGCTACATAATATTATGTAATGAAATGATAGTCCTCAATAATCAAGAATAAATGCCTTTAAGGAGATTCAGTGTTTCGACACCAACGCCGACGCAAACGGTACGCACACAAAAACAATACCCCAACTCCCTTTGGTCGGGATATAGTTTTTAGGAATGGATTAGGAAAGAGAATGTGTCTTAGATCGTACAATACCTCATGTCTAGAAAGTTATTTGTTCCTTCGTTGCAAACACATTGTAAACTTGTGGCCACGTTTTAGCTGGAAGCGGTGGTTGTTAGAAAGACTCATAGCGGGTTTCTGATGTATTGACAAAAGCATTTCCAAATTAATAAATATAAACGTAGGCCAATATTGCAGACTTCAATGGTTTCATTTTCTTAGAGATTCTAAATGGTAAAGGGATATTTGTTTTCAAAACGAATATTAACCACCATTATTGATCATATCCAATAGAGTACTCCCCGTTCTAATTCAAAATTAAAGGGGATAATTGTATTCAAAATTGTCATTTTGGGAGGTAAATTGGGGGTTTTACGGTCGGAAAGTTTGTTTTACCGCGACGCTAACGCCTAGCCGTGAAACGGAATTTGTGACCTTAAAACCGACGATTTACCCCCCCCCCCCCCCCCACCCCCAAAATGACAAGTTGAATACGTAAGTATGTTGTATTATGTTGTCTAACGTGCAATGAAAATATTAATATTTTTAAACATTTTCTACATGCATATAAACTTCCATTACAGTTCAAAAGCCTGCAAAGAACAGCTGTCTGACTGTTAACTTGAATATATGCATATATATGTTGTCTGTGCAGATGAACTCATCTGGTCCATAAGCTAAATGTCGATATGCTATTATCTAACCTTATTTTATACCATATCAATCCTGTCAGCAAGCCCATGTTATAAATATTTTATAAAATAAATCTGCTTTGTATTAAGAAAAGCGGGTACAGTTTCCAGTTTTAGCCCCAAAAGACATTTTAATATGTAAAAGAGCTAAACTTGCTGCAGAAAAATAAGAAAAAAAAACATACGAAAACAAAAACGTCTTTGAATTATTTAACAATGAAAATCAACTGTTTCCAGTTCTTTTGCTGTTTTTTTTTTTTTTTTTGTCATTCTCTAAGCGGACTTTAGCGCACGTCTTATGCTTATGTTTAGTTTTGTTTACCTTCAAACAAAAAGGAATCTCATTTCCTGTCATGTCGATTGTCATCATATTCTACACAAACGTTACGAAGCTGCAACGGCTAAAAATTGGATAAAACTCTAGGAAATATTATACAACTTTCAGAGGCATCTCTATGTATGTGTAATATTTTAGGATTTACCATGCGACGACGAAATCACTGTTTTTACTTGATACTTGGCAATGTTTGAATGTTCTATGTTTGCTTGTTTTGAGATTTTACCTCCCCATTAACACTATTTAGGTCATTTCGGAGACGTTTGTTTCACTTTGAGTGACTTTTACCCGACATTGCGACTTTATTTCACCACTAAACATACCATCCAAAGAAACTACTAGGGTTTAAGGAGCGGTCACCTGGACAGGCTTAGATCTTCAAAGCGGAATACCAGTTCAAAAATGTTCACTCAGTTTCAGCTTTCCATGGAAGCATCATGCAAACTTATCAATTTTTCGACATCGCGATGGGCGGAGGCGCGTATGTTCTATGTAATACAGCAGGCGGTTTGAAGACTAGAACCTGATTCTGCATTACATACTGTCCATGTGTCACAAATAAGCAGGCATAATCTGCTATGCTATGTGCAGTGGAATTGTGCGGAGCTGTGTATATACGGCAAAACATTACAATAAGAAGCAAACATATATTTTCTGTGCTATACACTTTTTCATTAGTTACTAAAGGTCTGCTAACTAAAACAGAAACATAGCATAGAAACCATAAGCAAGATAAGTTTGACACTTACGTGACTGTAATTCAGTCTTGCGCCATATTTCAAACGAAACATACTCACGTGCAAATCTTGTTCAAAATTCGCGCTTCAAATAAAAGGGGTTTATTGCCCAATCTTTATAGTATAGGGTTATGTGTATATGTTTCGCCTTTGGCCAGTTCTATTGACCGGCCGCTTTAGTTTTTATCCGGTTTCCGTTTACGTGCTGTAAACTAAAAACTTGAACCAAGCCCAAGTGACTGACATTAAAGTCATCAATAACGACATCGAGTGCTTCTTGTTGGGGATTCTCTGCTAACTGACAATGGCTCTTTTAGGAATAAGCCGGAGAGAGAGTGAGTGGCTGTAGAAAATATTTAATCGTCAATCTCTATGAAGGAATAGTTTGGACACGGTTGAGATCAGTCCAAAGACCTCGTGATTACCAGACAGTCGCGTAACGGACTGAACAATCGAGGCCGTTCCATCAAAAAAGAAAGCCTGAAAGTTAAATTTAGACCGCATCGTGGAAAACCTGTCAGGCAATCTTTTTCAGCAAAAGCTATCGATATGATAGAAAACATTTTAAAAATTAAATACTGCGATAAAAATGAATACTAATGAATACTAATATACCATGTCCCTACAATATTATTTGCATCACCAGCAGAAACTGCATGGAAGGACATCTGAGCTTTTTTGCAGGAAAAATGGCGCCTTATGGCAGATGCGACCAGCGATGACTTTGAGCTTTCGTGGTCAGCAGGACATGAAATGTGTAATGTTTATAGAGGATCTTACATGAGTGCTCATGTATTATTGAATTTATTAAACGAGTTGAGGAAAAGGGATAAAATGCGAGGCTTGCCGAGGATTTTATGCCTTTTCCTCGACGAGGTTAATAAATTCAATAATACATGAGCACGAATGCAAGATTCTATTTATTATATGACATTTAAAACGCATTTTATTCACGATTGATTATAAAAATGCCAATATTCCGCCCTTAGTAAACGCGACATCGTTAAGGACGTTGTACATGTAACGTTACGGGACGTATCTAGCTAATTTGCATATTTAATCCACTAGTGGATTATCGAAACTAATACATGGCGTTATTACACTCTCAGACGCGACGTCATGTGATAAATAGAAATAAAATGTAAAGAAATGTTTTTATCGTAAGAAAATGTAGTTTGTCATCTTCACATATTTGAAAATGCGCATGACGAATTCCAACTTCGAAAGTGTCTAGCATGAAAGAAGATATACAACAGCCAACCTGATAAGAAAACTCAAAACAACAACACATACTTTAAACCATATTCTGTTTCTTTCTTGGTTCTCTAAACATCAGTGTTTGTCTAATGAATGTGTTCTGGCAATACGGTTGGAATTTAGCCCTATTTCAAAATATTGCTCTTTTATCATGAAGAAAAATTCACAAAACTAGAAAGTTTTCCGACCTTCTGATCCTAGTTTTTTCATCATGTTAGCTGAAACAGATACGTGTTACGCCTCAGAGCATCTTCAAGGTCGCTCATGCGAAACTGAACCTTTTCGTACAAACGGCTGACCTAGTCTTATCTTTTAATATTAGCCAATGATGACTAAAATGCTATTATTACCAATGACGGTGAAAAGGTTAAACAATTTAACTATGCATACATCTGCACTAAGTGGAAAATATGGCAGAACCTCAATAATTCAAAGGACTGAAAAATATTTAGCGGATTTTAATCTATGCCTGATCGTTTTACTGCGTACCTTATTATGAACCACTGTTGAGCTAGAAAGCCCCCATGCGGATCAATGTGTTATTATTATGTTTGATACTACACAGGGAACGGGCCTCCTTGGCCTAGTGGTTAAGAGCGCTGACTCTTGATCATTAGGTCTCTCACCGCTGTGGTTCGAGCCTCGCTCGGGTCACATGTGAGACGCCAAGTTTTGCAACGGAAGGTCATGTGTTTTTTCTCTGGATACTCCGGTTTTCGCCCACCTCTGATTAACGATCGGCCCCATATGAGTGAAATAATCTTGAAAGGGCCTTAAAGCCAAAATCAAAAGAAAAATCCTACACAAGAATGAAGGCGAAGGTTGAAATTACATAAACTCCAGAGTTGAAGCCCCCTCAGTAGTTTAAGATACCACCTTTTAGACTGTTCAAAAGTGGTCCTTTTGACCAATTCCCAATTTTAACAGTCCCTAATGAAGTCGTGATACCGAACAATCACTTTAGATGAATGTAGTGTGATAGGGCGTTCATATTACGTAAACATGTGTGTGCAACGATAACCCTTGTTACTTTTTTATCATATGATGTCGCATCTGAGAATTGAATAACGCCAATAAAACATGAGCACAAATGCAAGATTCTATTTATCATAGCGATTTTAAACGCTTTTGATTCACGGTTCTTTTACAAAAAATGTCAATATTCCGCCATTAGTAAAGGCGACGTCGTTAAGGACGTCATACATGTAACGATGCGGGCGTATCTAACTAATTTGCATATTTTATCCACCAGTGGTTTATCGAATTTATTACGCGACCTCATATGACGTCGCGTAATAAATTCGATAAACCACTAGTGGATAAAAAGGTAACAAGGGTAATCGTTGCACACACATGATAACGTTATGTGAACTCACTATCAAAAATTGCATGCATCTAAAGTGATTGTTCGCTATCACGAGTTAAAATTGGTCAAAGAACCCCTTTTGAACAGTCCCAGAGGTGGAATCTTACTAGAGGATGTTGGGTGTAGAAAAGAAAATGAAAGAAGAACTGAAACCAATGAAGTATGTTTTTGAAAGAAGAATTGGGCCCCGTCAGGCGATTTTGGTACTTATCGCCTAGGTTCAGGCGACCCTGCGCATCCGCGCAGACTCGCCAGAACCTTCGCTGCTCGCTCATACAAGCATTGAATCAAGAGGAACCTTCAGACAGAAAGCCATATTCCTGGTTCCTCTGAATGGCTGGGCATGCGCAGTTAAAATTTGTCATGACGGAATGCTCGAAGACACAAATTCGCTTGGCGGGGCTCAATTTATCCTAATTTTAGTTGGTCCTAATAATGGGATTGCACGCCTTTCAGTCTGCGATTTGAACGGTCTTCCATGTCCTAGATTTTTAGCGTCAGGACAACACGCCTATGTAATTTACACCCCCGTGAAATATGTTCTAGAAAGGATTATCCTTTGGAAGCAAAGAATGCACCACAGAACTATAAAATGTGGAGTGTACATGTTTTCTGGGCCAGACGAGCTAGTTTCGGCCATTTAGGCATCATCAGTGACCCTCAAATATTTCAAAATTCCACAATGGAATCAATGATCCCAAAGGACAAGAAAATATAAACTACACTAGTTAAACTGGGGTTTACAGGGGTAAACCTTATTTTTCTTATTTCTGCTCTAAAGTAAAGATTGTGGGAACTCGTTAGAACCGCCTCATCGAGGCGGTTTTAACGAGTACCCACAATCTATATTTTGAGTAGAAATAAGAAAAATATCTTAAAATTACCATTTTTTTTGCGATAAAGTTTACAATGTATTTGTATAGGTGTGTTTTTGTAATGAGCGCTGACTCTTAACCATTAGATCTTTCACCTCTGTGATCGAGCTTCGCATGTTCTGCAACGGAAGGTAATGTGGCTTTTCTCCGAATGCTCCTGTTTTGGCCCACCTCTGATTAACGATCGGCTCGAAATAAGTGAACTAATCTTGAAAAGGCCATAAAACCAAATTATACGATTGTTCAAAGTCTACATTTTAAACTAACCAGTCTCTTGGATTTGGATTATTGAGATTCGCCTGTGTTATAAGCAGTTATTCGTTCTAGGTCGGGCGACATGAGAGAACAGGTCAATAACAATGCATTTATTTTCTGATATACAAACGGCATTATCAAGCCACAACTCGACAGTCTATAAAATACGACGAATTAGGGGATAACTGTATTCAAAATTGTCATTTGGGGAGTTAAATCGGTGGTTTTACGGTCGGTAATTTCGTTTTCGGCTACGCATCAACGGAGCGACGATTTACCTCCCCAAATTACAATTTTCAATACAGTTATTCCCATTCTAATGCACTTATTCACTTGTTTAGTTTTAAAAATGTTGTTATTGCCCAAACCGGCAAGACCAGTGAGCTGCGTAACACCAAGTACCAACCAATGAAAAGTGACGTTACATGATGACGTCGGGTTTCCGACAGTTTATCGTAGAATATACTGTCGCAAATTTTCGATGTTATCCAATAAGACGTCGCTTTATATATGCAAGTGCATTAGAATTATTTTTTGACCTGTTCAGTCGGCGTCAAAGTTTGAAATAAAACATTACAAATGCAAATAGGCTAATTCTGCGCATCCTCATATTCTTCATATGCTTAGTGCATTAGCAAATGCGTAAAAAATGTCTATGTTCTATAAAAAGGTAGCCGTAAACACCTTTAAAGTTTATCCTCCCGGGTATCAAAAGCACGAGCTACTGACAATTTCACAGTAATTAAGGCGTAACTATACCAAATTTAGTGACACAGAGGCCTTTCTGATATTTAATCTGCATCAGTGTGTCTCCCTCCGAGCACACACCGACCGACGCAGATCATGAGACAGGTCAACTGAAGGCATCATGCAAGAGAAGCCTACATCAGGACTAATAGGCGTTCCCCACTGAGCCAACATCAGCAAACATGGGCCACACTCCACGGAAGTCCCGGGCATCAGGAAGGAGATGTCCAAAGTAGCGAGACTTGCAAGTATCACCATATGACGATGATGCTATATACAAGTGGCGTTGGCACGTGCATGCCAGCTTTCATGAAATATTGCTAATTCGTAAATCCAATTTAATTTAATTAAGTCAGTGTGTCATATAACAGACACTTTCATCGTAGCCGTTTCATTTCGCCTTGAGGGATCGTTTCATAGATAGCATGTAAAATGTAAATGTCTAATCGTTTCACTTAAAGACGAGATGTTTGTAGCATGATAATTCCGCTCAGTGAGAATGTGCAGATGCGCAGAAAAAGCAGGGCTCTTCTTACAACAAAAACACAAACTAAAGATATATTAGATGACATATGTAAAGGTCATTTACACTATACACGTATCATTGTCCAGAATGTTTATAGAATCATACTTTCAGCGCAGAATTAGCCTATAACTGCAACTCGATGTCTCATTTCTATTATTTCCTTTGAAATTGTTTTGCTCCATTTGCAAGCAGTAAATCCATAAATGCAACGTTGCTATGTTTCATTCACTCGTAAGATAAAGAAATATGCTATCTAAGAAAGAACGTTACTAGTGGTATGTTGTTGTTCATAGAGCAATATTTAAATTCTCGGAGCATTATAATAAAACCCCTATGTCTAACTACTGGGAAGCAATGTTGTTCATGAGTCAGTGAATACACTTACTCACGCGACGTCAATGACGTCGATATAAACAATTAATCTCTTCAATATGATTGGACGATGGCGATGTTATGGTGCCAAAGACGCTGTTCCGCTGTTAATAGGAAAACTGGTTGAAGTTGTTTTCTTCTTTCATTTTAGCCCTTAAACAATATTTTGTTTGTCATATGGGCCGCGTCAAGCGATTTTGGTACTTATCGCGTATGCGAGCAGCGAAGGTTCAGGCGAGCTGCGCATCCGCGCAGGCTCGCCAGAACCTTCGCTGCTCGCTCATACAAGCAGTGAATCAGGAGGAACCTTCAGACAGAAAGCCATATCCCTGGCCCCTCTGAATGGCTGGGCATGCGCAGTTAAAATTTGTCATGACGGAATACTCGAAGACACAAATTCGCTTGGCGGGGCTCTTATGATGGATGGGAAATAATGTGAATATAAGTAATAAAGGTAATTTATTTAACGTTCATCGAAGTATGAACAACAACGTCTCAGGACCAAAACTTTGTTTGTGACCCGTTGTTCTTCATACTTCGATTAACGTTAAATAAATTACATTCATTCTTAAACAAAAGTTTTGTTTGTTTGATTTGAGGTAGTCTGCTATTGTCGTTTAGTTGGTGTATTCTTTGCTTCCAAAGGATCTAACCATTCAGAACTTATTTAACATCCCCGTCAACACTGTAAAGGTCATTTTGGGGACGTTGCTTCCAATTTCCAATTTTGTGGGACTTTAACCCGACACTGAGATGAAATGATATCTCAAGCACTGCCGCCCAATGAAACCAATAGGGTGTATAAGCATGGACGGTCCGACACTCGCACCGCTTTGCCTGCGCAGGTTTAGATCCTCTAAGCTGTTAACCAGTACTCGTGTGCGGGTCGGTTTCAGCTCTGCGCGGTCGCATCATGAAGCCCATCTATTTCTTCAAGCCCCGATGGGCGGGGGCCGCTTAAAAAAATGTAAAAAAATGTTTTATATGTATTTACACTATCTTACATCCATAACGTGACAAGAAGCCTTACGAGATACCTGCACATCGCTTTCCAAATAACAGCGAAACAGCATCGCTGAGGTCAACACGTCACCATCGTCCAATTATATCAATGAGAACCATCCCAGCAGGCATATGACGTAATTGTGACGTCATATCAAAATCGATACAACGTCACGACGTTTACAGAGACGGACAAAAGTCGGCCAACTCTGGTGTGATTAAAATGTTTGTTATCGTTTAAGCGGTCAGGAAGTCTGGGCTGCATATTAATATCATTACTGACAAACAAAACGTTGTAGGTATATATTACTTGAAGTTGTTGATATTTCTTTATCTCAGGATGTGATTGATGTCTAGTATCTATAAACCACCAGATTCTATTCTACTGTAACTAAGCAATGTGCTTCTATAAAGCGTTATGTGACAAGCAACCCTGAAAAAGTTTTTTTTCCACTTGCAAACACAAAACGATGGGAAAAAGCAAGCACATAACTTATTAATCAGGCTTTTCATCCATGTTAATCGAATTTCTATGACTTCTCATTCCATTAAGGTTGTTATCATTATCCCGCCGCGTTAGTTTGCGAGGGATTCATCCATGCTTGCGTGAACAATGTGAACGGATTTATCCAGCCTACATTAGTATTTGCAGGAGGTGTCCAGTCAGGATATTGCGGGGGCGTTGGGGCTGGTCGGCGTCTTCTTTGAAATCTTGCAGATCGCGTTCTACTAGGAGGTAAATTACCTGGTCGATGAGGCCCCATTCCAAATCTTCGGACCGGGGCTGGTGCCAAGTAAGGAGCTGTACTGTGTCCATAATAAGCCGCCTCAATAACTCTCCCAGCATCAAAGTTCCAGGGCAATGGGGGAGGAAGTCTTCCTCTATGGCCTGGAGGTGCTCTCAAATTCGCAACCTGGTGTTCAAGTGCATTAACAACTGCATCGGGAGGATCTCTTGTTGGCTGGAAAATACCAACCGCAGCGTTGATTGCTGCTTGCTCATTATTTGCTGCATAAATGTCGGAAATTGTATTTTGGATCTGAAACTCGGTAGGTTCTGGCGGCTTCCAGTATGCAGATCTGGCGGCTCCTGGCCCGGCCCTGCCTGCCATTCCCATTCCTGGTCGGAACTCAGGTGGATCTGGTGGATCGGGCATCCCAAAACCTATGATAGTCAAAAAAATGTATTAGCTTAGTGTATTTTTTTTTTTTTTTTGTTTTATCTGTAACGTCGCTATTATTTAGAAGGTTCCACGTCGTAATTAAAAATGATATGACTACGCGTGTAACCCTTCTCTTGCTGAATATTCATTTTGGCCACATCCATCTCTGACTTTGAACCAATCAGATTACTTGATGTAATTTATTCCTACAAATCCATAAACTGAATGTCAAACAGTGTAGATCATGATCAGATGGCTTCTGCAGAAGCCATCTGATCAGGATCTACACTGTTTCCAAAGATATGGGCTGTTGTGAACAGCATGATAAGAGTTAATGAGGTCGTCTGTAACACCCAGGTTTTCTGTTAAAATTCTTTGAACTTAAGACCGCATTATATGATAACAGAATCGTACATTCGTGGTCATTTCATATGAAATTTATTTCAAGGCTTTCATATGAAAACCACTCTGTAAGATCCACTATTTTTTCTGGGTCGTCATAGAAAATCATTTTAACAGACAATCATTGTTTTCTATGGACTGGCAACACATATGTCACGTTTTTCACAATTTGAATACGAAAGCAGGTATTTTGGCGATCTAGTATTGTCCTTGTTAGTTGCGTCCCTCCGGGAGTACATATCCTTCTCCCCTGTCTTGCTTCGCCCGGATATGCTTTACCTTTCAAACAATGTAGATCCACATCAGACGGTTTCCGAAGAAGCCGTCTGATCAGGATCTACATTGTTTGTCATTCAGATTGTGCATTTGTTGCAATAATTTACATCAAGTAATCTGATTGGCTGATAATCAGTTGTGGGTGTGGCATATTTGAATATTCAGCAGGTAATGGGTTAAAAGGACCAAACAACACAATTATGAATTCATGAATTCTGTTTTTCATGTATCCACAACTACTATTTAAAGGGACAAACTAGGTCAAAAGATTTGGCTCTCTTAAGGGGAATGGGTGCACCTGACAGTTTTTCCGCCCTTTTTCAAAGGGAGACAATTTTTGGGGTGTCCTGTTCGCTTTTCTATTAGCCCTGTTCCACGGAAAAAATAAGTCTACTCTTAAAGGAAAGAATTTGCTCCTCAGGAGCATTTTTTTCCTACAAGAGTTGACCCCTATTGACATGTGAGACAAAAATACTTTTGCAGCAGTTTTCTTCCCTGAAGGTGTTCATATTCACCTAAAAGGTGTATTGTTCTCTAGAAAAATAAGAAAGGAGAACAAATACTACTTGAGGCAAGGCCATTACGAAATCACCCCCTTAAATCCAATTTATATAGTCAAACTTGGTTTTACAGGTGTATATATTTTCCTTTTTATTTCTACGTAAAACATATGTACTGTGTGCACACGTCGGAACCGCCTCACCGGGGCGAGTTCCAACGGGTTCCCACAATATATGTGGTTCCAATGGGTTCCCGCAATGTATGTTTTGAGACAAAAATATGAAAAATATACTATTTACCAGAAAAAAATTACGTTTTTGTTTGTAAAATTGTCAATATATTTGAACCGGCGTGTTTTCTTAAAGGCGAATCTTTCGTATGTGTTTTGTCTCCCAAATCAAGAGGAGCTATACTTGAAGAAAAAGGTTTTTCTAATGCACTTACGTATGTAACGCGACGTCTGATTGGATAACGTCAAAAATTTGCGACAGTATATTCCACGATATACTGTCGGAAATCCGACGTCACCACGTAACGTCGTTTTTCATTGGCTGACATTTGGTTTTACGCAGCTCACAACGCCTGCCGCTTTGTGCAAAATAGTACAATTTTTAACAAAACAACCGAATAAGTGCATTAGAATGGGGATAACTGTATTGAAAATTGTCATTTGGGGAGGTAAATCGGTGGTTTTACGGTCGCAAATTCCGTTTTACGGCTCCGCTGACGCGTCGCCGTAAAACGAAATTTCCGACCGTAAAACCACCGATTTACCTCCCCAAATGACAATTTTGAATACAGTTATCCCCTAATTTTGAGCAATTGTTATCCATGGAAAGAAAAAAAAAACGTTTCCATGATGGACTTGCTTTGCAGGGAAGCAAACCAGAAACCATAAAGTTCTCTCCCTTCTAAAAATGAAGAACGTTTGTCGGGTGTTTCAATTTTCCTTAACAGTTCTTTGTTAATATAATGTTATTAATCAAGTAATTTCGTATTGGCCCAGGTACAGGTTCGAGGTCTGCTGTATTGGCACGAGGCCGAAGGCCGAGGCCAATACAGCTGACCGAGGACCTGTAACTGGGCCAATACGAAATTACTTGATTAATGACAATTTTATTAATTGACGCAATTAAAAACATGATTTATGATTTTTTAATATTGGTTGACCTTGTGTAATATAGGATAATCAATTAATAAATTCCAGAAAACATTTATATTGCAAACAGCGAAGACCAGACAGATCGTGTAGACATTTGTGCATATGTTTTATGCGATCTTTGTATAAAATAAAAAATTATCCTACCTTATCTTATCCAAAATAAAAATGACACCAGTTACATTTAATCAAAACATGAATTGTGTAAGACCATGTTTAATGCCACTGTTTGCACACATCATTAATAGCTGTAAAATTGGTGTCAGAAAAATTTCAATTTGATTGCTGGTGGTGTCAGGATTCACCGCAGTCAAAACTGAGCTTCCAGTTAGAAATTTATTGTCATCTTGACAAAACATCAAATCTAAATCATTAACTTTTTTCAGGCAAAATTATCTGCCACAGACATATTGTTTGAAAACAGAGCAAACGAAGGTCCTCTGTAACAGATTTTTCTACACTCACTTATCATCCCTGAAAGTTTCCTAAAACGATCAGTACAAAACCTTTGTTGTTTGCAATCTATTTCATTACAAAATTATCAAGTGAGTATAGCGAATGGAGACTGTGCCTTCAAGCATGGGCGCCTAGAGAAGGTCAACTACACACAGCTTTTTCTTGCAGTCAATAAAGGTACATATATATGTAGTATTCTCAATTTATGTACAGACTTCCCCTCAATAAATATACTCGAAACGTCCTTTTCGACTGTCTCGACTCAATAATTGCTGAAGGATAAACAACATTTGTCAGGAATGGCTAGTCTGACTCGCTGACGATATTCCAAACCTCAGTTTATAACTTAGCATTACAACACGCCTATACAAATATATTGTCAACTTTACCGCCGAAAAAAAAGAAATTTTTTAGAGGAAAAATGTGAATATTTTTCTTATTTATATTTTAGAGCAGAAATAAGAATATCTGCTCAAAATATAGACTGTGGGTACCCGTTAGAACCGCCTCATCGAGGCGGTTCTAACGAATACAAACAATCTATATTTTAGAGCAGAAATAAAACAAATAAGGTTTACCCCTGTAAATCCCAGTTTTATTATATAAAAGTGGGGTTCAAGGAGGTCAGAATTATATAGGTGTGTTTTCGTGATGGGATGTATCGAAAACTTGCGTTAAGTTTGAGATTATCAAATGTTAGCTTCTTTAGAAGGATGTACATGCACTCTGTTACTCATTCCGAAAACAAAATGATTGAATATTCTCTGATCGTTAATCAAATAAAAAGAAAGAAACTGATTCTCACCTAAAGCTTCGTACAATCTTGGGTGTGCGCCGCCAGCATACAATTGCGTCGTATTATAGCGCAGAAGAGCAAATCAAAGCGCGACTGGAACATTTCGCGACGCTAATGCCTATGGACATCTTTATCGTTAATAGAAGCACTGTGATAAAGCGAACAAAAAATAAATATATATTTCAATATAGCTAAGACAAACAAAGTACAATTGCACGTCAAAAAGTGACAGTGAAATGTACTTTCTCCATATTTAAAGTAAAAGAAACAACAGCAGTATGGTATGCGTTTATTTTCAGTAAACATTTCATAAAATATAAAACAAAATACATAACAAAGAAGAAACGACAAAGGACAGAATTGGGATTATAATCCATTTGCATACACATACGTGACATTAAGATATATGCAGTATGTTGTCCAATTACATTTAATACCAGCATGCATCAAAACGTTGAGCAGTGAAGAAAACTGTGGGGGCTCTTTCAAATGACTGAGTGATCAAAAGAGAAACTCTGAAAGACAGAACAGAAGATAATGGAGGGGAAGGAACTACAAGAACTGCTTAATTTATAAGTAAATATCATTCCCTTAATTTTATCAATACTTAGCCAGATTTAATATGAAACAAATAATCATGATTGCTGAAAATTCAAATGTTACAAGCTGTAATATTCCTTGTTAATATAATAATCTTATGGTCTGATGTAATCGTGAACAGAACATATTATCTGGTACGTATTTATAAGTTTCACATCGAACATTACAACACCTATTAACTTGTGAGAGCCTAAACTGAGTAATGTCAATATCCTAATTGTCACCAAACTTATTTTCCGTCTGCAGTTTTCGTAGCGGTCCTTCTGTCCAGAATCTCAACTTTCATTCAGTGGAATAATAAATAGAATTCTTTAATTTAAAAAAAGCGCTGATGCAAGATTATATGTTTCATTATAAAATATGCTGCTGTTTGTTAGTGGCCAAACTGTTTAAACTATTTTGTCATCTTTCCATTGTTTTAATAGAGGGTCCTACATGAGTGTCCACGTATTAATACATTTATTAAATGAGATTAGGAAAAGGGATAAAATGCGAGGCTTCGTCGAGAATTTTATCCCTTTTCCTCAGCGAGTTTAATAAATTCAGTAATTCATGAGCATGAATGCAACATTCTATTTATCATATGACATTTGAAACGCATTTAATTCGCGATTTTTGAATAAAATGTCAACATTCCGCCATTAGTAGACGTGACGTTGTTAAGGACGCCGTACGTGTAACGTTATGGGGCGTATCTGACTAATTTGCATATTTAATCCACTAATGTATACGGAATGTATTCCATTGCGTTATAACACTCTCAGACGCGACGTCATATGATAAAATTATTTCTTCCTTACATTTATCTAATGGACTCCTCTATCTAAAAATCTCATTACATATCCTTTGCTGCAAATGAACTAGCAGCCAAACCTGTATGCATATGTGTCTTTTAAGACTAATTTGGAAATAACCAGATTTTTTATGATCCTTGCACTGGGGAACTTTTTTGAGACTGTTGGGCATAGTAAGCATTTAAAACTTAAGGCGTATTGTGATACACACCGCACGTACAGATACATTTGATCCAACTGGCGGCGAATCGTTGGGTTATACAACTGAATCATGGGCATTGTGTGTCAAATACTTGTTGCGGTCTGAGATACAAATTATCTGTTAGACATGGCCTCAGTGTAGATTAATTTCCAGTTTGCAAACAAACATTAGCTATATTTAACAGATATCTACAGAATGTCTCAGTTGTATATGCATTGTGTTACTGTATGCTATATAAAATATGAAGAGGCCGCGAGGTTTTCTTTGTAATATATAATGCTTGTCACCTAATACAGCACTTGCATCACATAATATTGCGCGACTGTATATGAGAAGAAGCTTCATTTGACTACAGACCTATAGGATGTTTCAGTTAAATAAACAGTGCGAGACTGTATACTATTACATCTGAACAGATTGCGCAAGTTTGATCATGATATACACGGTCTGTCTTTTACATAAACTTTTGCACATTACAGTCCATGGAAATAGAAATGTCTGTTTTAGGATATTCACACTACTTAGTTAAGGCGTTTGAGTAATCTTCTGAAACAATATCATATGGACCCCGTCAAGCGATTTTGGTACTTATCGCCTATGCGAGCAGCGATGGTTCAGGCGAGCCTGCGCATCCGCACAGTCTCGCCAGAACCTTCGCTGCTCGCTCATACAAGCAGTGAATCAAAAGGAACCTTCAGACAGAAAGCCATATCCCTGGCCCCTCTGAATGGCTGGGCATGCGCAGTTAAAATTTGTCATGACGGAATGCTCGAAGACCCAAATTCGCTTGGCGGGGCTCATATGAGCTAGCGCTTTAAAAACGATGATTAAGGTTTGAGCGAAAACTAAGATCAGCCTGCGCAGTCTGATCAGAGTCTTCGCTGGACGCATGGTCCATCTATAGCCCGACAGATGCGCGGCATCTCTTGTCTTAGTTAAACGAGCAAACTGATCCGGGTATTTGAAGGTTGCACGCCTTCATGTTGGTTTTGTCGTGCACTGGCTCATTTAATAAAATCTGTAAAGATATACGAACCTTTGACAAATGTCAAAATACATAGTTTAAATCATGCAAATGAATCAATCTTAAAGTCAGACCAATTGAGATTGTTTAAAATGCAATATTCAGATGTCTGTTATAAAATCCGTAATTATCATATAACATAGCTGTAGTAGATAACATCATTTGTAATTAATTATGATACGAACAAATGCGTAATTACGCATAGTCAATGGTGCGTAACGCCATGATGCCGTCCGTGACAAACCCATGTTTTCTATTAAAATTCTTCGAAAATAGAATTTGATTAAAACCGTAATATAATAAACATAATCCTACGCCCATGGTCTTTTCATAAGAAAATTTATCAAACTCGCCGAGGTTTGTTTTATAAATTCCATATGAAATAACCACTCGTTTGAGATCCAATATTAATGGCTGATGACGATGCAGTAAACAAAACCCCAGTTAAAAGGCGTGTAGATATTCGTTGGTAAGGCATGTCTTTCTTGTTCCGAGACAGACTCATGATAGACATCCCTCTCCCAGTGAGCATTTCCGACGGGGAAAAGTAGGGAAACGAAATAAATAAATAAATAAAAAACAGAAAAAAGAAATTTAAACATATCGCTTACTCCATCTGACTGGGATTCTGAAGAATGATACATTCAACTATATGTGTGTGCAACACAACAGCCTCAAAACGTGCATACGAAAACTATAAACACACGTTGCGCTGAAAATAGTGGCCTGTGACTAAATACAGGATATACATAAAAGCATGCAAAATGTGAGCAAGGTACAAAATGCATATCAGTCTAAAAATAAATTACAGAAGAGCAGCAAACAGTAAAGCAATCAACATGCATTGTTGTGATTTAGGAAACTGATTAATTGCGGTAGCAAAACAAAAAAAAAACGAATTTCGTATTTATTGTTATGACATGAGCTTTTTATAATGAAACGATGGTACTGGAGTCATTGTCTTACAAAATAGCCTGCGATATCTGACGGATACATGTGAATGTTTGACAGCCGCATTTCTACGTTTACCTGTATTTTCTGGTGTTGAAATCAGTGGCCAACTAGACGCTTCTCTTGAAATAGTCCGTCTCGATTCCGATTTGGTATTGGATTCGGACAATGTAGTTGATTCTACAACTGTCTGTGGCATCTCCTGTGCGCTTGACTGGACTGTTTCTGTTGACTTAGTAACGGGCGTTGTTGTCACCTTCGGTGTTGATGTCGCAGAAACTGTTGTAGTCGTTAAAGTTGTGGTTGTTGTTGAGGTTGTAGTCGTTGGTGTTGTCGTTGTGCTAGTTGTTGTTGGAAACTTTTCCAACGGTATATCTCCCTTTAGCGCCATAATTTCTGTGATATGAATTTTAATCGCATATATGTACACAAAAGGTTTTGAAATATCAGGCTTCTGGTTATTGAAAATAATTGATCAAAAAATATTAAATTGTCCACGAAAACCGCTCTCGAGAATTGTGAAACAGGAAAGTATTAATATTTGATTGACATTCAGACAAAATGCACTGTTAATCATTGTCCTGCCGAAGTTCCGGGATTATCCCTACATTTGCAAACACAGAATAACGAAATCAGAGAATACCTGACCATGATCTACATTGCTTGTCATTCAGTTTTTGAAAACGTAGGAATTAAATTTAAGGAATTAGAATGGTTAATAATCAAACATATTTCTTGCAATTTTATGTTATTCAGCAGAACATATGTGAAAACATACAAATAAACATGCATATTGATTAGTCAGTATAAGTAATATAAGCTATAAATCAGATAATGGAAAAGCAGAAAAGCTTAAGCAAATACATGGAGATTCTTACATGAGTGTTCATTTATGATTGAATTTATTAAACGAGTTGAGGTAAACGGGATAAAATGCGAGGCAGATTATATTTTCTGGTCCTTTAGGATCATTGAGTTCATTTAGTATCATTTTGAAAATAGAGTTCTGCTTAAGCCGGTGCTAGAGGGCGTGGCCGGTGTTGCACATTTCAGAACTGGTCATGAACAGACTCAATAAAACCGAGCCTGCTATTTTCGTTTATTTGGTGAATTCCTTGCTTCCAAAGGATCTTACTTATTTGTCAAGCATTTTATCCCTTTTCCGCGACGAGTTTAATAAATTCAATACTACATGAGCATGAATGCAAGATTCTATTTATCATATGACATTTAAAACGCATTTTATTCAGGATTGTTTTAAAAAAAAGTCAATAGTCCGCCATTAGTAAACGCGACTTCGTTAAGGACGTGGTACATGTAACGTTACGGAACATATCTAGCTAATTTGCATATTTAATCCAACAGTGGATTATCGTTATTTTATTCCCGGAAGCGATGTCATATGATAAAATTTGGTTAATACATGTTTGTCACAGCAACAGAACCTACATGAAAAAAAAAAATCATCACTTATTACGTTTTGAATTTGCATTATTATTGTATTTAGTTGATGATATTTCTTTGCACAAAAATATTTTAAAGAAGTATTTACAATCCAAGGAGATTTTATGTTATATACAATCTTAATACTTGATGTTTGATTGATATCCTACCTGGCAAATCGAACAAATAAATGTTTTCAATGTATGCAATTAAATTATCCGTTTTGATAGAAAATATGTTAAACAATTTTTACCCTTTTGATTTTTGGCAGCTTTGATTATTCGTGGTTGATTAGGGAATATCTGTCCATTACGAAAACATACATATACAAATACATTGCCAATTTTTTGGCCAAAAAATAGAAATTTTAAGTTGAAAATTTGTGATATTTTTGTAATTTCTGCTCAAAACATAGATTGCGGTGACTCGATAGAACCGCCACCACGAGACGGTTCTATCGAGTACCTACAATCTATGTTTTTGAGCAGAAATAAAAAAAAATAATGTATACCCCCTAAACCCCAGTTTTTCTATATAAAAGTGGGATATGGGGGTCAAAATTATATAGGCTTGTTCTCGTAATGCTTTGAAAATGCCACATTATGAAAACACCCCTATACAAATACACTGTAGATATTATCGCCAAAAATCGACAATTTTCAGACGAAAAAATTGTGATAGTTTTCTTATGTTTGCTCAAAATATAGATTGTTGTACTTGTTAGAACCGCCTCGATTACCCACAATCTATATTTTAGAACAGAAATAAGAAAAATAAGGTTTTTTTTTTCCATTTGGTGTCTTTGATTGGTGGAGTAAGTTAATTGTATCAAAAATTTCATTTACGGCGACCATAAAATCAGCGATGTAACTCCTCAAATGTCAATTTTAAATGGTTATACAGTTATCCCAATTCTAATGATCTTATGAAGTTGTTTCATAATAAATGTATTATTTACTGAAAGTTGTTGGTTGGTTGTTTTGAGGTTTAACGTCCCCGTCAACACTGTAAAGGTCATTTTGGAGACGTTGCTTCCAATTTTGTGGGACTTTTACCCGACATTGAGATGAAATGACATCTCAAGCCCTGTTGCCTAATGAAACCAGTAGGGTTTATTAGCATGGACGGTCCGCCTCGCACCGCCGTTCCTGGAACGGCTTAGATCCTCTAAGCGGTTTACCAGTACTAGTGTGCGCGCCGGATTCAGCTCTGCGTGGAAGCATCATGCAGCCCATATATTTCTTCAAGCCCCCTTGGGCGGGGGCCTAAACGGAAAGCGGTAATCACAGTGAGCTATGTAAAACCGAATTCCAGCCAAAGAAACCCGACTTTACGTAATGACGTCGGATTTCCGACACTATTTCGCAGGATAAACGCTTGACGTTATCTAATCAGACGTCGCGTTACATTTGCAGGTGCGCCAAATGGTTTTATCATATGACGTCTCGTCTGAAAATATAATAACGTCTCGCATTAAAATCGGTAATCCAGCAGTGGAAATAAATATACAAATTAATTACGTCTCGTAACGTTACGCGTACGAAATCCTTAACGACGTCGTGTATACTAATGGCGAAATATGGACATTTTCTATCAAAAAAAAAATAAATAAATAAATAAAATGCGATTTAAATGTCATGTGATAAAAAGAATCTTGCATTTGTGTCCCTGCATTATTGAATATATTAAACTCTTTGAGGAAAATGGATAAAATGCTCGGCTTAGCCCCGTATTATTTCCCTTTTCCTCAAGTGGTTTAATAAATGCAATCATGTAAGATCCTCTATGTTTAACACATTGGTTATTGGTTAAGGAATATGTGTACATTACCGATCTTCGTTTTTTCCTTATTCCTTTTCTCTCCCAATATTACACTGAGGATCTTACATGAGTGCTCATGTATAATTGAATACATTAAACGAGTTGAGGAAAAGGGATAATATGCGAGGTTCATTTTCCTCAACGAGTTTAATAAATATGCGAAAGATGTGTTTGTTTGATTTGAGGTTAAACGCCCCCGTCAACACTGAAATGGTCATTCTGGAGACAAGTTTCCAATTTTGTGGGACTTTTACCCGACATTGAGATGAAATGACATCTCAAGCCCTGTCGCCCAATGAAACCAACAGGGTTATAAGCATGGACGGTCCGACTCGCACCGCTTTGCCTGGGCAGGCTTAGATCCTCTAAGCGGTTTACCAGTACTCGTGTGCGGGTCGGTTTCAGCTCTGCGTGGAAGCATCAAGCAGTTCATCTATTTCTTCAAGCCCCGATGACGGGTGCCGTGAAAGTTTCTGTTTATCATATTCCATTTAAAACGCATTTTATATTCACGATTTTTAATACAAATGCCATATTCCGCAGTAAGTAAACTCGACATCGTTAATGATGCCGTATGTGTAACTTTACGGAGCATATCTAACTAATGTTCATATTTAGTCCACATATGGATTACCGAATTTATTACATGGCGTTTTTACATTCTCAGACACGACATCATATGATAAAATATATTTCAATTTAGAAATCAAATTAATTACTAGCTATGAAATATCAAACTCAACATTAAAAGCCATTATTAATTGTCTATCCTATATTGATCGGAGGTCATCCGTATTAACACCAGGTCAACCAATATTAACTGAGGTCAAAAAATCAATAATCATGTTTTTTAATTGTTCTTATTAATAAATTAATAAATTGCCATTGATCAAGTAAATTCGCACTGACCCAGTTACAGGTCCTCGGTCAGCTGCATTAGCCCTCCGCCTTCGGCCTCGGACTAATGCAGCAGACCTCGGACCTGTACCTGGGCCAATACGAAATTACTTGAATAATAACATTATAAAAACCTTAAAACACTGTTCTTCCCAGAACTGGCCAATAAGAAACAGCAATAAATAATCTTTCCAGTAGTTATCCTAAATGATGTTAAATCAAACATTAATCTGTTGAGTTAATCAGTAAATGCTGTAGAAAATAGGCAAAAAACACAACTGCCCTTATAAAAGTCTTAAATCGATTGCTTGGGGTGCAACAAATATTTATCGATTTGCACGTGATACCAAATATTTTATGTTCAGTCTCTGAAGCTTATCTGTTTCAAATACTCCCCTTTCACCTTCCTACTTCTAAAGAGTTGAGTTAGACCTACGTAATATACGTTAGGATACTGTGGTTGAATGTTACGTTTTGTACTGACTCTAAGAATGAATACATTTATGCCCAGGCAAAAAGCGTTTAGTATTTTTTAAGTTCTCGGAAGCTTATAACCGGACGCATTATTTATATAAAACCATCCAAAAGCTGTTATTCTATTATGACGAAAATCCACATTAAGTATTTTATTTAACATTATCCGTGTATAAAATGTCCTTTTCCTTTAGGCACTTTGCTATATCATTCACCAACCTAGCAAACTGAATTCCACCTTGTGTTAAATGAAGCTCTAGTCCCAATTCTCCAACACCGCCTACCTCCGTGTTCGCCTAGAAATATTCTGAACTTAGACGCGGATAACAGCTCGCATAAAGATTTCGTAGTGGTTTCTGGTTTTGTAGTTGTTGTTGATGGCGATGGTAGATATGTTGTTGCTGATGTTGTCGTCGATGTTGTTTCAGGCACTGGAGCTGGCAGAGTAGGTGGTGCCTCTGTGATGGCTCTATGTGAATCCGCATCAGTAATCGAGTTAAAGGCTCTTTTTGAATGTGACAGATTCTTATAGAAGGACCTGATGTCTTGAAATCGCATTGCCTTGGCCCAATATGGCTCATTAGATGATAAATAATTGGCAATTCTAGGCATAGGCGTCGTTGTCGGTTCCTGACGTCCGGTGAAGAGTAAAGCCAAGTCGAGAGGCGTAAAAATCCCTTCATCTATCATTCGGCGGATGTTTTGTTTTGGATTAAGTGCACTATACACCGCATTCAAAGACCCTAATGAAGGAAATTTTAAAACCAATTACGCTTGTCATAGCCTTCTGACAGACACGCTTAAGCACATCTCAACTAAACGGTCGGTTCAACATTCTGTCATCTTAGGTCATTCCACATAAAATATAGTATTTTCGCAGCATTTATTACAATCTTTCGAAAAAGATCGTAGGTTCAGTAACACAACCAAGTAGACAGACCCCGTGATGCATACTCTAAGCGACGCAATTGGCATTTTGACTTGCACGCGCCTAAATTGTAACGTCTGCACAGCGCTGAAAGGCAAGCACTCAGGAGTGGAAATGATAATATTTATATCACAGAAAAGTAGCAGTGATTATAAAAATTTCTGTTCGTCTTGACTAAACCAATGTTTATTTACGAGTACTTTTGATTTATTCTGTAATAAATGCATCACTTCTACTTGGAGGTATTAGGAAGGCTTTCATAAATTATTGTCATACTTTACAAATATTTTTATTATCTATTTATTAGTAGTTCACTCTATGTTAAACAGGACATACCTGTTTTAGTACAGCCCGGTTAATGTACTATATCTACGGTTCAGAGGCAATGTATTATATACCTCGCTTCTGTTCTGCAAGGAAATTTGTCAAAAATTGCCCGGCACTCACATTCTTTGATTCACCTGAAATATTTATTTATTTTATTTATTTATTTATTTTTTTATTTATTTATTTATTTGTTAGTTTATTTATTAACTTATTTTAATTTAATTATTTTATTTAATAGTGTTAAATCTAAATAGTACATATGCAAAAAAAACTACAGTCGAATAATTAATTCCATATTTCAACCACATGACGAATTTACTTTTTTATTCTATTGTCATTATATTATATTTTCACTGAGGAATAATGTCATTACATTTTACATGAAATTTGAAAGATTTTGTAATAGGGATGTCGAACGTCACCATATCCGTCTTAAAGAAGTGCTAAAATTGTTTCAACAGGCTGAGATTCAGTCCTTGGTTGAAAAATTAACAAAAAAAAAGAAATGTAATTTTATACTGCATGTGTAGATAATGACAATGACATACTGAACGCTGCCATAATATGTGACAGGGCGTAACACAACCACGTGATCGACCAGTGAAGGCTTCACTTACTATGAACCTGACCCCGAGGCCATAAACCTTTTTTATACTCAACTCAGCTGAGCATGAAATTAGTGGTGCTCATAAATATTAAAACACTAATCAGTTGAGCGTTGTTTCTTTCTCAGATAGAAGAGAATTTTATATGTCCTGCTCACAAATTTTAAAATGCCAACAATTGTTGGCATTTTAAAATTTGTGAGCAGGACAGGACAAATTTCATGCTCAAGTGAGTTGAGCATGAAAAAAGTTTTATAACCTCGGGGTCTGATAATGATGTTCGCATGCCCCTTACGTTAAATTATAATGAGGACTGGGATGATTGATCGGATAATCGATTAATCGATAGATAAATCCACAAATGATTATCGTTCTTGAGTTGCTAGTAATCGACTATTTGATAGGCACATTTTACTACCCAGTCCTGTGTGTAAAATAGCAGGATGAGTGGCACACAGTGCAGACCATAAGGAGGTGCTTCTAATGAATACTTACAGCGTATGTTTTAATGCATAAATAAATAAAATATCTGTACTTTTCAGATGAAAATGTACCTTATCTGGAGCTATGTGAGTGTATAACAAGACGAGTTGATCGAAGCCTTTGTTGGTCGCACACGTATTCGTGTAGGTTGTGTCATGCTCTGCCTTATGAATGACGCTGACCATGCAAAGCAATGACGACTATTACAAATGTGCTGAGCATGCGCAATGAGCGAACGCTTATAGTGTAAATACGCTTAAGACTTACCAAGCGCTCTTCCGGGGACTTTAAAATGCACTGGAATTGGAACGCCACCTGCAATTGTACTACTAGGGTGTTTATGCTGTTCAGTTTTACAAACCATACCAGTAAAGAATCAAAGTCGTATGTTTTTACCTACCCCAAATAGAAATATAAGAAATTAAAATTTCACAGCCTACTAATGTCCCCTTAATGCGTTCACAAGTAGAGAGAACCAAGCACTGCTTTCTGGCAGATGTTATTCTCTAACCATACAAAATATACGAGCAAGGGGAAAAAACATATAGAGACAAAAAACTGGCCTGTCTGGGACTTGAACCAAGAACCTCTCGCCCACGCTGCAATCATTCTGTCGGCTGAGCTATCCAGCCAGGTGGCTAGCAATATACAGAACATGCAAACAAAAACGCATTTTAACTGACTGCGCATGAAAATATGGAGATGCCAAAGAAATGCGTTTGAGTGGCTATAATATGAAGTTACTCCATCAAATGTAGCAAATCGTTGAAAACAATGTCTTCACACTATCGATATTTGAAGAAATGTCTTTCCTTTGATCAGTCAATGTGTAAGACATTATTTTATAATATTGGTGGGTAAAGTTGACACGATTAATCTGATAACCGATTAACCTATCGATAAGTTCCACAAAAATGATGGCCATTACTGATTTGCTTGTAATCAATAACTGGAACTAGTGTTCCATTGCCCTTCAGGGAAAACTGAGAACCAGTCAATCATAGTCTGGCAATCCAACTAGGATGGTCACACTATTGTTGACTGGTTCTCAGCAACTATAGTAAGGCTGGTAAACGCTCGGACTCAGTCTGTGTTAAGTCGATTGTGTTGACGACGTCAACGTAAACAGGCTGACTCACAGTTGTGTTATGCAAACAAACAATGAAGTTTTAGCGGAAAGATTTTTTATATATTTACTGAAGGCCATGTACCGAAAAGTAAAATAAAGAGTTATATGCTATTTCATGTTAAGTTTATTTGATATGGATAAATAATTGATTTTATCTTTTAAACGTGATAAACATATAATTGAAAAAAGGGAGTCAAGATATGATGAGTCACTGTATAAGACACAATTTGTCGGTATAAAATTGTCTCTGGCGTGCATGGAAATCATGCCTGGCTTTAGACACATGCATGCATGAGAATAAAGTCATTACTAAACTATATTTATAAAGTAACGATCTCTTAAAATGCATTTTAATCAGGAAACAGAAATCATGCCTAAATGAAATACATGTGTTAAACGCCCGACATTTTTAATTACTCTGCATCTTTGCTAGGACAAATTGCGCATGTTGTTCAATGAGCCGGTGGACAACATGGCCTACAAGAGAATTGTTATGATCAGAAACGACTTAAATCATCTGCTCGCGAGGAAAGTCTCTTGGTCGTAAAATGGCTGTCAGCATAGACTCTTAACTGACTGTAGGATTTCTCAGGCCCATCTAAACTTTTTATCAGTTACCCCTATATATATTGCAATCTAACGCATTGACCTGATAAAGATGTGCTATCTCAGGACAAGTGTGCTTTATCACGTCAACGTGACATTGCAATTTTATGAATGAACCGGACTACTAGAAAAATGACAAAATATGTTATTGTTACCGGGAAAATGTAATAAACGCTTGAGAAAACAAAATATCATAGGAAAATTATGGTCAGCTGGTACTAAATATATCGACCATCAGAATGCTGGGACGCACTGAGGACCACCAATTTATGATCGTTAATTGCTAATTTAAAAGTGTACAAGGAGATAAACTGATAAAAAGAATACCAGATTCTTGTCATTTGATATCAAGTTTATCAGACAAGGCTTCGAGAACGCTTGTAGAATCGCGAGGCTTGCCGAGCGATTCTACATGCGTTTTCGTAGCCGAGCCTGGTATTCTATTTATCAGTTTATCCCATTATACACTTACATTTTTGCCATTGTTTTGCCATTTTTTCCAGCAGTCCAGTTCTAAGAAGTGCAATGTCACGTTGACCTGATAAATCTCACTTGTCCTGAGATAGCATATGTTTATCAGGTCAGTGTGCTACAATGCAATTAATATAGGGGATGGTTGATAAAACTTTTTCTTGGTCCAGATGTTCAAAACTTACTATTTCGTTAATAAATGTATTGTAAAAACTTGATCATACAATGAGGCCAATACACTGATGATTTAGCTGAAACAATGTGCATAGCGTTTGCAAATCTACTCACATTACTTTCATCAACAAAAAACCGCTGCATTAGATATTGTTCTAATTGGAACAGTTAACATTCTGGCCAAATACGTGCTCAAAAGCCAACACTGCTTTGGACAATTAGATCCTGGCAGCCCATCAGGCACATGACGTAGTTGTGACGTCACATCAACGTTGAGTCAACGTGATGACGTTTATGCAATGTCACAGCAACGTCTGTGCAACGTCATGACATGACTTTGCACCGACGCAGATTTGACCTTGCCATTGCGACGTGTGCCTGCTGGACGCCTATTATGCTGTGCACCGGCTCAAATTAAAGAGTACAGGATAGATAGGACAGACAGAATGTATGTGGATGTTGCGCTTGTTTGCTCTCGCAATGTCTTAAGCATGGTAATACAGCAACAATTTCTAACGCTTTGCTTATTAAAGCAGTCAGCTATTTTGTACGAAGCTTTGAGGTAGTTGTGTGTCACGATAATAAAAATAAATCAAATACATGTGTACAACAATCTGGTGTTTCTAATGATAACAAAACTTATTGCAGTTTGTTTTCCTGCAAATAATTGAGGTCAAAATAGAGAAGGAATGGTAACTTCGAAATTCGAGTTGGGTTATATCAGCTCTCGAAAAACTACCAGAGAACGTCTAACCTGTTACTAAAACTATCAAAACAAATATATAGATGTATATATATCCATGTGCTGAAATAAAACGGTCAAATACCCTGGGCTCAACGTTCATAGTTTAAGCCAGTTTAAATTTAAGGTCTGAGATTTCGAACCTGAATTTTAACAGTTTATCAACCGAGCAAACGCGTTATGTATACAAGGATTTTTTATTTCACTTAACTCCACTGACTAATACCCAAAGTGAAAATGAACAGAGCGTAAAGAAACATAATGGTATCGCAAGTACATGTACCTCCAAGTTATCTTTTTTGACATTATTACTGAACTGGTCTTTGGTACCGGAAACATAACGCAAACACGCCTATATAAAATTGCCCCCTTAAGCCCACTTTAAACAGTAAAACTGGGATGTGCAGGCGTACACATTTTCCTTATTTCTGCTCAAACGCATTGTGGGTACGCGATAGAACCGTGTCGCCGAAGTGGCTCTAAACAGTACCCACACTCAACTCGTATATTCTGAGCAGACATATGAAAAATATCAGGATTTTTTAGCTATAAAAATGGTTTTTGATGGCAAAATTTTACCATTCACCAATATATTTAAAAAGGCGTGTTTTTGTAATGAGGGAAATTACGCAAACACGCCTATGCAAATACATTGTCACTTTTATCGCCGAAAAAAAAAAGAAAATTTTATGATGAAAAATTGTGATTTTTTTCTTATTTCTGCTCCAAATATAGATTGTTGGCACTCGTTAGAACCGCCTCATCGAGGCGGTTCTAACGAGTACCCACAATCTATATTTCAGAGCAGAAATAACAAAAATGAGGTATACCCCCGGAAACCCCAGTTTTACTATATAAAAGTTGGGTTCAAGGGGGTCAAAATTATATAGGCGTGTTTTCGTGATGGTGAAGTCGCAGATCAGAGGCCACCAAACGCGGCGTGTGGTCAGGATCTACACTTTTTGTTGAAAGTACTTGAAAATAAGGGTACAAGTCCAGGTTCAAGAACTATCAGACCTACCGATACTGCGTTTTGGTGATCGATTTACTGAAACGGAGCAGAATAATTCTTTTCTATGTACAGTATACATGTATTTTACCGATAAACCATACAATTTTACCGATAAACCATACAATTTTACCGATAAACCATACAAATTCCAAATAGAATAGGCTGTCAAACAATGTAAAATTTCAGACATTACACTTAAGCTGACATTAACTTTATTCAACTAACGTGGGCTCGAGATCCACTGAGTATATTCCACACTAACAAAACATCACGTTAATAAGTTCTTGTTTTTGTAAGAAATCTTTTTCTGCATCTTGAAAAGCGCACACCATAACGAAAACACGCCTATTCAAATAAATTGAATGATTTATCAGCAAAATTGAAGATTTTCAGATAAAAAAAATCTTATACTTTTCCTAGTTCGGCTCAAAGCATGGACTGTGGATATTCGTTAGAAGAGTATCCATAGGCTATTTACAGAGACGCGGTTCTAACGAGTAGCAACAATCTATGTTTTTGGAAAACAAAAAAAAAATCCAACAGCATCAAAACAAATAATGTTTGCGTCCCTGCAAACCCCAGATTTACTTAACCATTGACCTATATGCCACACCCACTACTGATTAAAAAAAAAAAACAGATAACTTGATGCAAATTAGTGCAACAAATTCATGAGCTGAATGACAAACAATTAAAATCCGGATCAGATGGATTCTTCAGAAGCCATCTGATCTGGATCTTCATTGTTTGAAACATAAGACATATCCGGGCTCAGCAGGACAAGGGTTAATAAAAGTTGGGTTAAAGGGGTTCAATATTATATAGGTGTGTTTTCGAGATTTCAAGCATACTGTTTCCTTATTGTTTTCTTCATTAAAATCGGAGAGCATCTTGACTACAATGCCTGAACCTGTATAAACTTTTTCCAGGCGACAGCTCGGTAAACCAAGCCAAAGATAATTGCTTAAAGTACAAAAGCCATTTTCTGCGATTGACCTTTCATCCCATTCCCTGCGTTTGACTCTTTCGTCCAAGGTTGTGAACACACAGGCAATCCATATTCGAATGCACTAACATATGTATCGCGGCGTCTGATTGGATAACTTCTAAATTTGCGACAGTATATTCTGCGATATACTGTCGGAAACCCGACGTCATCACGTAACGTCGCTTTTCATTGGCTGACATTTGGTTTTACGCAGCTCACAGCGCTTGCCGCTTTGTGCAGAATAGTACAGAGTTTAAGAAAACAACCGAATAAGTGCATTAGAATAGGGATAACTGTATTGCAAAATTGTCATTTTGGGAGGTAAATCGTCGATTTTACGGTCACAAATTCCGTTTTACGGCTCCGCTGACGCGTCGCCGTAAAACAAAATTTCCGACCGTATACCCACCGATTAACCTCCCCAAACGACATTTTTAAATACAGTTACATGTATGCCCTAAATGATGTTGATGATGACGATGCTGATTTTGCTGTTCTTGTTGATGCTGTTGTTAATGACAAGGTCGTAATTGATGTTGGTGAAGTTGTTGTGCTGCTGCTGGTGATGATGATGATGATGATGTTTTTGTTGTTGTTGTTGTTCTTATTGTTGTAAAGATGCGGTTGTTGTTGATGTTGAGGATGTTGCTGTGGTGTTGTTGATGATGGTGATGTTGTAAGTGTTGTTAATAATGATGCTGATGTTGTTGTTTGTCTGTTTCCTTGTTTGTTTGTGCTGATGTTGATGATGATGATGATGTTGATGATGATGATGATGATGATGATGATGATGATGATGATGATGATGATAATGTTGTTGTTGTTAAAGATGCGGTTATTGTTGATGTTGAGGAAGTTGATGTGGTGTTGTTGATGATGGAACTGTTGTAAGTATTGTCAATAAAGATGATGTTTTTATTTGTCTGTTTCCTTGTATGTTTGTTTGTGCTGCTGTTGTTGATGATGATGATGATGATGATGATGTTGTTGTTGTTGTTATTATTATTGTTGTTAAAGATGCGGTTGTTGTTGATGATGAGGATGTTGCTGTGCTGCTGTTGATGATGGTGATGTTGTAAGTGTTGTTAATAATGATGATGATGTTGTTGGCTGTTTCATTGTTTGCTTGGTTTTACTCTGTTTTCTTTTGACCTGTTTTTGTGTACCATGTACCCACAAGCTAGAAGACATATGAGCCCGCGCACGACAAAAGCTACCATAAGACATGTGCGCCCAGCAAAGAATCAGATCAGCCTGCGCATCCATATAGTCTAACGAGAGACTTCTCTTTCTACATGAAGGAGCAATGGACCCATAGCTATCCTTAGAGCGCACAGCGAAGACTCTGATCACACTGCGGGATGCTCAGGCTTATCTGAGTCTTCGCTGGGCGCACATGTCTTATTGTAGGTTTTGTCGTGGGCTGGCTCATATTTAACTTTAAGCGGGTTTGTCAAACATTATTGTCAAGATACCATCCTTATTACAAACATATTAAAGGAGAACAGATGCACCCTTAGGGATGACAACTCTAGTAAACTGTCTCTCACCTTTTTTCTTATTAACAGAAAATGCCGTGAGTTCGAAAACAAGCTTATGCAAATGTATTGAAAATTTTACAAGCGGAGAATATTGACGTTTTTAGATAAAATTCCAGATACATTTCTTATTTCTGCTCATACCTGTTAGAACCGCGAGGCGGTTGTAACGAGCCCCTGTAAACCCCAGTTTTACTATATGAAAGCGGGGTCTAGGGGATCGAAACTATTTAGGTGTGTTTTAGTGATGCCAGAGTTATCTTCCTTACACATACATTGATTCCCCTTAATACATATTTGAGCTAGGGCATAGAAAAACTTACTGAGCGAAAATATGTGCGACAATCGAAGGCCCATATCAACCTGTGCAGTGTGCATCGTCTCGGTCTGACCAGAGACTTCTCTTATCCTTATTTGAATAGCCCGGGGCATCACGTGAACAATTCCGTGAAATGAACACCCCTCTAAACAACACTTTATATTGAGAAAACTGGGGTCTAAGGGGGTAAACCTTATTTTCTTATTTCTATTCCAAGACATTGGTTGTGGGTACTCGTTAGAAACCTCCTCAATGAGGAGGTTCTAACGAGTACGCACAAACCTATATTTGCAGTATAAATAAGAAAAATATCACATATTTTGATCAGAAAAGTAGCTATTTTGGAGATGTGAATAAATGCACAATGTCGCAAGGCTTTGTTATCGTAATGGGATATCGTAATATTCTTCCAAATACAGTCGAACTTCAATGGTTCGAACACCTTTGGGACCTCGTAAATCTATTCGAGACAAGAGCAGTTCGAGCCACTGAGGGTTACTGTCAGGAGGCATAGCGAGATACTTTCAGACATCTTTTCGGTGTTATAATAAAAATGTATGCTGTGTGTACTCATTAGAATCGCCTCATCGAGGCGATTCTAATGAGTACACACAGCATACATTTGCAAGATAAAATACTTAAATCTCCTCAGTTACCCCCTCCCACTATTTCTTATGTAGACGATTTCCCTAGGGGCTGAAGAATTGGTTCGACTCAGCCTTGGTAACCGAGCCATAGGTGTTCGAGCCGTCGGAGTTCTACTGTAGCGAAGATACCAGTCTTAGCCGATTACTTAGATCTTCTTACAGAATTTTCTATGCCCTTGCCGATTTCATTAACATAAATGAACAAAACCATCATGAGCTGTGTCACCATTGCCTCAAAAGTTCTGCTATACCTGCGCTTTTGATATGGTATAGAAAAATCGGTTGGAAAGTTTTTTTCTCAACTAGAAATATGCCCAGTCCCTTCAACATGCGTGCGCATCTACCCACTTGGGCCTGACTCCTTCTCAGAACCCAAACTTGAAGCATCAATCAACGCTTCGGTCGGGAAAACAATTTCAGTTTTATTGTTTTTCAGAGATAAACATACGTCGGTCTACTGTCTATTAGACGACTCGCATTTAATGTCAGAGTGACAGAAGATTCATATGAAATGTCAAGTTTAATGTTTTACCAAAAAGAATACATGAATATTGTCGTCTGCTAATTTGTTTTCCTGACGCTTTATGGATTAAGGTACAGTAGTAACCTCGACAATACAAAATATGTGGACGTTTTTGGCTATTAACGATTGAATTATCAAGACTGAATTATTGAAGATTAATTGACTATCCTGTATTGATGTGAGGTCAAGTGATATTAGGCTGCGGTTAAAAATCAATAATCATGTTTTTTAATTGTGTAATTTAATAACATTGTCATTAATCAAGTAATTCCGTATTGGCCCAGTTTGGTCTCAGGCCAATACAGTAGATCTCGGACCTGTAACTGGGCCAATACTTGATTAATGACAACATAGTATTAATTGACTATACTGTACTGGTCGGAAGTCATCAGTATTAACACCATGTCAACCAATATTAACTGAGGTCAAGTGAGGTCAAAAAATAAATAATCATGTTATTTTAATTGTGTCAGTGAACCCATTTAGTACCCGATACCACAAAACGGGTAGCCTGACAAACAGTGCAGGCCCAGATCAGACGCCGCAGAACGCGGCGTCTGATCAGGGCCTCCACTGTTTTCAAAAAGGTTAGCCATTTCCAAATAAATTTTGAAGAAAAATGCAACCTGACACCCCTACATTTTGAAATGGACTCCTGCTATATATAACGAGGAAGATTCCCTCTGGTACAAAAAGGATTAATAAAATTGTCATTAATCAAGTAATACGGATTGACCCAATTACAGGTCCTCGGTAAGCTGCATTGGCCCGAGGCCGGACCTGTACCTGGACCAATACGAAAATTACTTGATTAATAACATTATAGTATTGTTGATTTTCCTTGTATCTCAAACACTCACATTTCATACGCTGCTCAAGGCAAACTTTTTTTCTTTTCTTTTTCTTTTTTTTTTTTTTTTTTTTTTTTTTGTTTGCTTTTGAGAGTCAACTGTCTTAGACATAACCGAGTATTTCCCACCATCTTGATTATCGAGTACAGTAAAATTCCTATATTAAGACCACCTTTGGGACTGTTCAAAAGTGGTCTTAAAGACCACTTTTGAACAGTCCCAAGGGTGGTCTCTGACCAGATGACACTATTTGCAGAAAACACAACGAAAGAATAACTGTAGCCTAATAAATCAGCTTTTAAAAGGAGAATTAGTCTTAATTTTAGGTGGTTTTAATAGCGGAATTTTACTGTATTTTGAATTGGCAAATTTTGATTTATTCAAATTCTACTGTAGCAGTTGTGTACCTGCGCTCTGTTTTACGAACAAACAGTTTGGGTTCTGATGAGTCTGCCAATCGTTCTGAGCCTGCGCAGTTCGCATTGTTTGCATGATTTATATCGTTTATGCAGATGACACAGCTCAGGTGTGAAATGAAAGTGACTTACCCGCGGCGCCTGTTCCCAGGTTCGCTCTCCATGCTGTCTTACTCCCTTGCCCAGTAACTGAAATAAATAGAAAGTACTTAAATTGTGGTCATGTTTTGACATGTTCATACGGAGTTTGTCTTTGAACACACTTTTTTCGACTTTGAAAACTCTGATACTGTGTTCGATTCGACAGTACTGGAGTCAAAATTTGACTACGTGAATACGTCGTATATCTCTAGAAGTGGCGCCACAATGCCAGTTTATCATATTCTTGCACACCAGACAAGGAAATCCGTGATTTACCCTTGGATTGAAATTTATGTTCTGACCCTGATGTTCCGACCCAAAATCGAATATAGTAGCGTGTTTGATAAATGTACTGGTCGTATGCGCCGTCGTTAAGGTTGACGTCTCAGCACGTTACGTGACGTCACTAAACATTCCTGCAGTGCCATCACAATGTGGCGGACGTCGGTAACCGAAGTGACTGCAGCACTAAAAATCCCAGCCAAGAAATGGAAGGTATGCAAGAAAAAGAATCCTATATGGGTGTGTGGGGTGGATAGAAAAATCCGTCCCTCGGGTCAATGTCCGGCGTCACTCGGCAAGCCTCGTAATGCCGGACAGTGACCCTCGGGACGTATTTTTCCATCCACCCCTCTGACCCATATAATATTCTTATATTATGCCTATGTTTTAGTGGATAACATGTCAAAAAACCAAACGACAGCACGAATAATAACGCATGGTTGCTGCCGAGTAACGTCATGACGCCTACGATTTCTTTTAAATTTCTTCTGTAATTAAATCCGATTTCAAAACGTGATATGATAAACAGAATCTCACAGTCGGGCTAATTTCATATAAAGTTTATGAAACTTGCAGAAGGCTCGTTTCATAAATTTCATGAAATTACCACTTGTGTAAGGTCCTCTGTTTATCGCACGGTTAACGTCGTTACATATTTTCTGCCTTCTTCGTTATAACAACAGTATTTGTTCTCGAGATATTTATCATTCTAAGGAATTTGACGCTATATAGAATACCACAATAATGTCCGAATTTCAAAATGCGGAGAGAGGCCGATTAAAGTGAAGGAAATGATCAGGAATCTATACAGTTACTTCACACCTCCGATTAGAGACACCTAAGAGAAAGAAACACTAACATGGAGTAACCAAACCCTAATGAAAACATCACTAGCGGAATCTAAGAGAATAAACACTTTAAGTTAGCAGTAGATTGAGTGGTTGTAAAGGCTTGATGTTTCCTAATTTACTAGAGAAACATGTGGTGTTGACATTTGGTAGAATCGCCTCTTTGATGTCATTCTAACAAAAAGCCACAACATACGTTTGTAACAAATAGCCACAACATACATTTACAGAGGCGTGTCTGACAAAGAGCCACAACATACGTTTATTGGAGTATTTCATTTATAATAGTCTTGTATGGGCCTCCGTGGCCTAGTGGATAAAACAAAACAAAACTACAATACAAAGTTGGAAAATTGAATTCCGTGACAACTCAATGTTTTTGGCGGGAGCTTGTAACATTCTCTATGGAGGAAAAGTGGTCACGTGATAAAAGGAATCTCAGATTTGTGGTTTTGAAATAACCACTCGTGCGCGGTCCACTATATAGGCTATAATATGACAAACAAGAAAGTTCTGAAAAGGAGTGTAATCTAAAAACCTAAAAACGTCGCATCGTCGTTAATACGACGTCATTTAAGGATTGTTTTCCAGCTGGGACTCTTCATTTATTCAACGAGTTGAGGAAACGGATTAAAATGGGAGGCTTTGCCGAGCATTTTTTGCCTTCTCTCGACGAGTTTAATGCGGACTAAACAAAATTGGTGTATACCGCGACAGAGGTAAGGGCGAGGATTATGGCCATGTAAAATCGATTTCAGCCCCCCCCCCCCCCCCCCCCCCCAGTGGATTTCATTCCACTGACCGTTCCAAGGCGGTTCTTCTGTGGCGGTTTATTTATGTTGTTGTTTGTTACTTACCGTGTGTATCACTTGTGTCTTTTTATTTTGGATGGCCATTTGGCCATTTTGTGGGAAAGTAACTGTCATTATGGCCTTCCTTTGTTTAGGTGTCCATTATGGTCTGGTCGCTTCATGTTTGTGTTTCTTTCCCTTTGGTGTCTTTGATGGATGGAGTAAGTTAATTGTATCGATTCCTGATCTTTGTTTTACTTCTACTTTTATACATTCAGTAATACATGGGCACGAATGCAAGATTCCATTTATCATATGACATTTCAAACGCATTTTATTCACGATTGTTTAAAAAAATGTCAATAATCCACCATGAGTGAACGAGGCGTAGTTAAAGATGTCGTACATGTAACGTTACGGGTGATTCTAACTAGTTTGCATATTTAATCCACTGGTAGATTACAGAATTTTTTGCTTTCTCAGAGATATAAAAAACTATAAGCATACAGTCCAAACAGCGAACACGAAGGTGCTTATCAGACGATACTGGCGCGCAGGCTTGCGTTGTACAGTCGACTTTCAATGTCTTGAACACCTTCCGGACCTCGAAAATCTGTTCGAGACAGGGGTAGTTCGAGCCACTGAGGTTACTGACAGGAGGCATAACGGGTACTTTTAGACATCTTTTCGGTGTTCTATAATGAAAATGTATGCTGTGTGTACTCATTAGAATCGCATCATCGAGGCGATTCTAATGAGTACACACAGCATAGATTTGCAAGATAAAAGACTAAAGTCTCCTTAATAATCCCCCACTATTTCTTATGTAGAGGATTTCGCTAGGGGCTCAAGAATGGGTTCGTCACATCCATGGTAAACGAGCCATCGGTGTTCGAGCCATCGAAATTCTGCAAATGACGAAAACGGTGTTGCTCATTTTGATCGACTCATAAAAATTATATTTATAACCGTACACTTACTAGACAAACAAAGTTTTTGCAAACGTGATATCGCGTTTTCACTTAGCCCTATGGCAAAAACCATATAATGCATATTTAATCTGATTGGTAATGCAATCACCAGTACACCACTTGGTCCTAACGAGACCCTTTGGTACGTCTTACCCAAGCGCACCATTATAGCTTAGTTCCGCTCTTGGTACTTTAACCATGGGTGGTCACGATTTCAAAACTACATGCACATAGATAGGCCGCGAATGACTGCCAAACGTCAAGCGCGCAATATGAATCATTTACAGTAACAGCACTGTAGCCAATAAAACAAGATAGTAGGACAACGCTCCCGTGTGAGACAGTTCTGCCCTTCAAAGCTCTAAACCGAATTTTTTCTGATCTTTTTATCGATGCATGGACTCCATCCCAAAAACACTCCTATATAATTTTGAACCCCCACCACCACCACCGACCCCACCTTTAAATAGTAATACTGTGGTTTATTTTTCATACATCTGCTCAGAAACATAGAATATTGGTTCTCGTTAGAGCCGCCTCGCTGGGGCGGTTCCATTGCGTGCACACAATCTATGTTTTAAACAGAAAAATCGGAATTTTTAATCAGAAAAAAATATTTATTATTATTATTAGTGTTTGTATTATTATTGTGATAAGATGTTCAGTCCCTTATTCACCATATTTGCATTATTTGCTCCCAGCTTGCACATTGTCAATATTAGAAAAACAGGTAACCAGACCCCCTGACCTAGAAAGATCAGGGGGGGGGTCTGGTTACCTGTTTTTCCAACACTTATAATCTTCAGACTAGGAACCAGCAGATAATGGAAAAAAAGGTGAATATAGTCCAGTACTGTCTTTAAACGAAATAGTCAACTGTCTAAGTCCCCGTTCAGGACCACCATTCACGAATAGACTGAGACAATCGACCCACTCGTGCTGTCATTTCAGAGATTGTGGGTAGCCCTTTCAACCACCTCACAGTGGTGGTTGAAACGGCTACCCACAATCCCTGCTTTCATTACGAAAACACGCCCATACACATATATTGCAAATTTTACCGCCGAAATAAAATATTTTTTTAGATGAAACATTGTGATATTTTCCTTACTTCTGCTCAAAACATAGATTGTGGATACTCGTTAGAACCGCCTCGTCGAGGCGGTTCTAACGTGTACCCACAATCTATGTTTTTGAGCAGACATACGAAAAATAATGTATACCCCTGCAAATCCCAGTTTTACTATATAAAAGTGGGGTTCAAGGGGGTAAAAATTATATAGGCCTGTTTTCGTTATGTGAGCACCAATAACGTGTATCCTCAAGCTCGTCAACTCTATTTTTCTCAACATAAAATTGGGTTACCCCACCCCCCCCCACACACACACACACACACACACCCATACACACACAGTGGGATTCGTTTCACTGACCGTACCAAGGCGGTTCTTCTGTCGCGGTTTATCTTTGTTCTGCCTTGTCTTAGAGTGTGTGTATCGCTTATATTATTTTGTTTTGGATAGCCAATTGGCAATTTTGTGGGAAAGTAACTGTCTGTTTGGCTTTCCGCTGTTGATGTTTCCATTAGGGTCTAGTTGTTTCATGTTTGTAGTTCTTTCCCGTTGATGTCTCTGATGGAAGCTGTGGGTTAATTGTTTCGATTCCTGATCATTGCCATCACTTCTTTTTCACAAGGGCTTTCGTTACACGGTATTGTTATCCTGTTGCGAAGGTGTTAACCAATGGTTTGTGAACTCTTAGCAAAATTTGCAGTCAATCCTCGGATTATGCTAGCGACCGATTATCGATCAAGCATCGCTCAATCAAACTGCTAGAAATATAATAATCTGATATTAGGTTCTGGTAAAGATAGGAGTTCCATCCCGACGGATGACCGTGCTGAGCGGAACCAAAGCTACGCCAAGGTTCCGCTCACCATGGTCCTCCCGATGGTAGCCTCGGTTCCGCTCGGTAAGGTCATCCCGAGGGTTGGAAAGGCCCATCTTCACCAGAACCCCATATTAGATTCTTATTCCTGCACAACACCACCGAAAATTTCATTTCACCTTATTTAATGTTTTATTTTTCGCGCATTATAGTAATTTACTCGTAAGTCGTCTGGGTAAGAACAGAATGTCTTGCACACCAGATAATGAAATCCAGTTTTAGCTTGGGATAGAAGTTCTGTCCTAACCCTGATGTTCTTACCCCAAATCGAATATTCTCCCCTGTTTGATAAATACACTGGTCGAATACGACCTCATATGCGCCTTTGTTTAGGTTGACGTCACAGCACGAGGTTGACTTCACAGCACGTTAAGTGACGTCACATCACGTTATGTGACGTTACTAAACATTCATGTAGTGTCATCATAATATGGCGGACGTTGGTAACCGAAGTGACTGCAACATTAAATATCCGCGATAAGAAATGGAAGATATGCAAGAAAAAGAATCCTACATGGTTGTGAGATGTGGATAGGAATTTCCGTCCCTCAGGAACACTGTGCGGCATCACTCGGCAAGCCTCGTGATGCCGGACAGTGACCCTCGGGACAGATTTTTCAATCCACCTCTCACACCCATATAAGATTCTTATATTCTTTTCCAGATAAAAACCACGGATTCCCTTATCTGGCGTGCAAGAATACCAGTAAATGTTGTAAACCAATCAATGAATCATTTCTACAGAGAATATTGCGGTATAGTGCCGCATATGAATTTGATTGTCATTTTCAGTGTGAACGGTACAGTGTGGATGATAGGTTTTATTAACTGTACAGCATTTTTATCACCTTTTGATATTTCAAATGCTTTTATTACATTTTTACGTGTATGTATTAAACTATTCAGCGTATTATTAAATAAAAACGTCAGCAAGAAGCGTGATTTTTATAGGTCGACTGTTTCTTCATAACACTGCAGGATTTCGGCACCGTAAATGACAAACTAAAACTAAGTCGTTCAACAGCGCACGTTGTTTTTCTTTAAGGTTAAACAAGAGATGATGTTTATGAAACACTTTGCCCTCAAATTTAACTTTACCTATACAGAAGAGTTCTTCATACATTGTTCTAAAGTTATGCTATGTATCACAAAAATGTTCCAGAAAGGGTTATCCTTTGGCAGCAAGGAATACACCTCAGAACTGGAAAATTTGGAGTGTTCATATTTTCTGGGCCAGACTAGCTAGTTTCGGCCAATAACGCCTCATCAGTGACCCTCAAAATTCAACAATGGAATCAATGATCCCCAACGACAAGAAAATATAAACTACACTATCAGGGCAGGGAGACTTTATACGGCCGACACCAGCTGTAGTGACGTTAAATATGGGCCCCGTCAAGCGATTTCGGTACTTATCGCCTATGCGAGCAGCGAAGTTTCAGGCGAGCCTGCGCATGCGCGCAGTCTCGCCAGAACCTTCGCTGCTCGCTCATACAAGCAGTGAATCAAGAGAATACTTCAGACAGAAAGCCATATCCCTGGCCCCTCTGAATGGCTGGACATGCGCAGTTAAAATTTGTCATGACGGAATACTCGAAGACACAAATTCGCTTGGCGGGGCTCATATGTTCTAGAAAGGCATGCAATGTACAAATGTACAAAATTACAAAGGCTCTAGCTACAATATAGTTGTCATGACGTGAACCCCCTCTAAATGAACACCACTCTAAACCCCAATTTTATAGAGAAAACTTTGGTTTACAGGGGTATACATTATTCTGCTGATTTCAGATATAAGAAAAATATCACAATTTTTCGTCTTAAAATGTTGTTTTTTTTTTTTTTTTTTTTTTGGCTGCAAAGCTTACAATGTAATTGTATAGGCGTGTTTTTGTAACGATGAGCACCCACAATGTCTGTTTTGACTTTAAGTATGAAAATTTTACAAGTTTTCATTAGAAAGTAGCCCTTTTGGGGATGTGAAAGAATGCCTTATGTCACAGGGGTGTGTTATCGTAATGTTGGCGTATTTTGCTTTCAAGGTTTTGGTGCATTTTTCAAAGGACAATAACTCTGGAAAGGGGCATGACCCTAATACGAAACAAATGGATCTCTGTCAGCTAGTTTTTCATGAGGAATTCATATATGAAATTTAAAAGCCCTAGCATAATAGAAGAGAAGGCAATGCTCCGGAATCGAAACAATTAACCCAAAGCTCCCATCAGAGACACCAAAGGGAAAGAAGCACAAACATGAAACAACCAGGCCCTAATGAAAACATCAATAGCGAAAAGCCAACAGGACAGTTACTTTCCCACAAAATGGTCAATTGGCTATCCAAAATAAAATGATATAACGATACCCACACTCAAAGACAAACCATAACACAAATATACCGCGACAGAAGAAATACCTGGTTCTAAAGTTATGCCATGTATCACCAAGCGTGCGATGTACATTGAACTTCGATGGCTCGAACCCCTTTGGGACCATGAAAATTTATTCGATCCAGCGGTTGTTCGAGCCACTGAGGGTTACCGCCAGGGGGCATAACGAGATACTTTTAGACATCTTTTCGGTGTTCTATAATGAAAATGTATGCTGTGTGTACTCATTAGAATCGCCTCACCGAGGCGATTCTAATGAGTAAACACAGCATACATTTGCAGGATATAAGACAAAAATCTCCTTAATTATCCCCCACTATTTCTTATGAAGAGGATTTCCCTAGGGGCTCAAGAACGGGTTCGACCCAGTCATGGTAAACGAGCCACCGGTGTTCGAGCCATCGAAGTTCTACTGTACATTGTACTAATGCCCAAATTTACATAACTCATGAAGTTTTAGGGCTTCTCCAGACTTTCCGATGAGTCTTTCAACCGAGGTACCGTCTCCGTATGACCTTAGCAGTTGGTGGGACGTAAAACTCAAACACTCACTCATGAAGTTTTGTTTGTAAGAATTTATTCAAAGTTAATCATGTCATCTAATCATCACTAATTACCCATTCAACAACTTTTTTAGACTCTGGCTTCGACAGTTTTGAGAAATTTTGCTGACAATAGTTCTTCCAAATTTTCTCTACCGGGCATGGTTCAGGAACGGGGCATAATCCTGATGTGTAAAAATGCATGCCAGCTATTTTTTTTTTTTATGAGAAATACCTTTAAGAACTTTCAAAGCCCTATCATATATGCCCCAGGTCATCTTCTCATCATTACCAATCCAGCCATAAATTGTCAAGGCTCTAGCTTTAACCCACCCCAAAACGGATACCCTGGAATACAGTGTAGGCCCAGATCAGACGCCGCATTACGCGGATCTGATCAGGGTTTCCCTTGTTTGCTAAAAGTTCAGTCATTTTCCAAATAAATTTTGATGAAAACACAACCCCCTAAATTTTGAAATGGACTCATGCTATATATAAGCAGGAAGATTCCATTTACAAAATGGGTTAATAATAAAACAAAAGAATATTATATATATGTCAGCTATTTTTTATTGAGAAATACAAATATGAACGTTTAAAATCATGGCATGCATGGTCTAAAAGTTATGCTATACATCGAATTTATGCAACGTCAAAATGGCCAAAGTTACTAAGGGCCATTACTCATGAAGAATTTATCTGAATTTATTCAAAAGTTAACCGTGTCATCTACTCATTAATAGAAATCGATTCAATAGGTTTCAAGACTCAAACTCCAATAGATTTTGAGATATTTTGCTGACAAGATTTCATCCATATTTTTCAAAGGGCCATAACTCAGGAAAGGGCATAGTCCTGGCGGAAAATGGCTAGGGCTATAAATAGAGGATCTTACATGAGTGGTAATGTATTATTGAATTTATTAAACGAGTTGAGGAAAAGGGATAAAATGCGAGGCTTTGCCGAGCATTTTATCTCTTTTTCTCAACGAGTTTAATAAATTCAATAATACATGAGCACGAATGCAAGATTCTATTTATCATATGACATTTAAAACGCATTTTATTCACGATTGTTTACAAAAATGTCAATATTCCGCCTTTAGTAAACGCGACGTCTTATGTGTAACGTTACAGGACGTATCTAGCTAATTTGCATATTTAATCCACTAGTGGATTATCGAAAATATTACATGGCGTTATTACACTCTCAGACGCGACGTCATATGATAAAAATATATTCAGCAGGATAAGGGTTAAGTGTTCGCACATGACAAAAACGGTTTCTCATGACTTGGTGCGTACTATCCACAGAGCGAAACGAAAATTGTCGATCAGTCTGCTTGTATGTTCAGACTGATCTGCACTTTAAATTTAAGCAAATGACAAAAACAGTTTTCTCACGACTTGGCACACATAAAAAGCAGCGGTGCCCCCGACATAAAAGTACCATAAAAGACTTGCGTACGCACTGTTTGCCATTATGTGAATTAATCATATTTATTGTCCAAAGATGACAAAATATATAAGTCAATGCATAGTAAAAACACAAAACGGCATAAGCGATTTGACAAAAATCTGATCACCATGTGCATGCGCGCGATCTGATCAGATTTTCGCGACTGTCGCATGGGTCACCTAAGAATTCTGACGCATCTACAAGGCGAAATGTGAAGACACTGATCTTCAAGTGCTGCAAGAATACGCAGACTGATCAGACACTCCGCGACTTGTACATCAATGGCAGTTTCTACGTTTTTCCGTGACCTGGCTCTTACCGCCTCATCTTATATTACCTCACAGAAAATATGTGAAAGCCGGAAAAATTTGCGATATTAACGCTATCTTTACTGACAGAGCCTCCACGCAGTGAAAGATGGCTTCCACTACACAGGGCTCACGGAGCAATACGCAATGAGAATATGCTTTCTGTGCGCACAGAAATGACTCAGATCAGCCTGCGCATCCGAGGAGTCCGGCCAGAGTCCCTTCTTTAACGGCCAAGTCAACACCACTAAGGTCATTTCGAGCCTGCCAGTCAATCTACCCCAACTCAGTTTCCTGAGCATGATTATACGTAATCGGTCAACAAGTACAGTGCACTTTCTTCCCCCAGTTAAACTGACAACTGCTCTTCTTGCATCAGTGGAAGGTAATGACCGTAGAAAAGATTTCATATCAATCTCCACGAAAGAATATTGCCGACCCGGCAGGTATCGAACCCGCGTCCTCCTCATCATCAGTCAGAGGCTTATCCGACAGAGCTACTGAGGCCGGCTACTCGGATACTTGTTGGCCCAAAGTTTTATTGCGCAGCCTCGGACTGGTGGGTGTGCAGGCTGATTTGAGTCTTCCCTAAGCGCACATCTTAGATAGCATACTTTCGCAGTAGTAGTGGTAGAAGTAGTAGTAGTAGTAGTAGTAGTAGTAGTAGTAGTAGTAGTAGTAGTAGTGGAAACTTACAGAAGTAAGGGCGAGGATTGTAGCCACGTAAAATCGATTTAAGCCCCCCAGTGGAAATCTTTCCACTGACCGTTCCAAGGCGATTCTTCTGTGGCGGTTTATTTATGTTGTTGTTTGTTACTTACTGTGTGTATCACTTGTGTCTTTTATTTTGGATGGCCATATGGCCATTTTGTGGGAAAGTAACTGTCCTTATGGCCTTCCTTTGTTTAGGTTTCCATTATTGTCTGGTCGCTTAATGTTTGTATTTCTTTCCCTTTGGTGTCTTTTATGGGTGGAGTAAGTTAATTGTATCAATTCCTGATCTTTGTTTTACTTCTACTTTAAAACTTTGATCACTTAATATTGTAATTGAACTAACATTTTTTGCTGAAAAAACAATGTGAGTAGCTTTTGCATTGGCAAAAGCTACTCACATTTTTTTTTCAGCAAAAATATCGAATTGTTAGATATTGTACTTGCTAGATTAACTAATAGTTTGACCATTTACGAGCCCGTTAAGCTAAATGTAAGTAGGCCCATCGGAGTCTAACTGTTAGTTTTCTTTTGCTCCAGCATTTCAGTGGTTTCTTGCTGTCGAGTCCTCACCGTTGTCTCACCTCTGTGGTTCTTTGATTTTTGTGTTCACGGAGATGTTGCACTGATGAGTTAGGAGGCCTTCATGCGGACTGAATAAATTATTTGTCTAAATCGCGACAGAAGTAAGGGCGGGGATTGTGGCCACGTAAAATCGATTTAAGCCCCCCAGTGGAAATCTTCCACTGACCGTTCCTAGGCGGTTCTTCTGTGGCGATTTATTTATGTTGTTGTTTGTTACTTACTGTGTGTATCACTTGTGTCTTTTAATTTTGGATGGCCATATGGCCATTTTGTGGGAAAGTAACTGTCCTTATGGCCTTCCTTTGCTTAGGTTTCCATTATGGTCTGGTCGCTTAATGTTTGTATTACTTTCCCTTTGGTGTCTTTTATGGGTGGAGTAAGTTAATTGTATCAATTCCTGATCTTTGTTTTACTTCTACTTTGAACAACTGGGGCCAGTTGTTTAAAACTAACGACGTCGTTAGGTAACGTATCGTTAAAACTTTGATCATTAAATATAGCAAATGTGCTGAAATTTTTGCTGAAAAAATGTGAGCAGCTTTTGCATTTGCAAAAGCTGCTCACATTTTTCAGCAAAAATACCAAAATTTTAAATATTAAACTTGCTAGAACAGTTAACAATATGACCGCTAACGAGATCGTTAAGCTAACAATGCTTTGAACAACTGGCCCCTGGTGTTTAACGTCTCCATGGTCCCACGGACTTAATATGATTTGACTTGCCGCGGCGCCGTTTTAAGTCCGACATAAAAACATTAACGCGTGACCCATTACCTAACAAGATACAGTTGACTCTCGTTATCTCGACCCCGCTTATCTCGACCCTATCGCTTATGTCGAACCGATTTCTAAGTCCCGTACATTTCCCCTATATATTTATTGTATTTCAACTTCGCATGTGTCGAACTACTTTTAAGTCGACACTTCGGCTATCTCGCCCATCATTTTCAGTCCCTGAATGTATTTTTCACTGTTTTTACTACTGCGTATCTCGAACCGGGATTCATGACGTAACGAAAAAAAAAAAAAAAAAAAAAAAAACATGCGTCCGGTCCTTCAATTTTGTAATAGGCCTTTAGAAAACAATTCATCAATACTCACAATGTTGTTAATTATTCCATGTGTCCAGGTGCGTTTGCAATTAAAATTAACACACACAATACCTTTTCGGCTACTAAGAAAATCTTGTGCGTGTATAAAGACTGACACACGGTGCTCAACCTTTAATCTTACACCGTCTCGTGCCAATGATTTGCAAGATTTCCGTGATTAAAGGCGGCGTTGTCTTTCTTGCAGAAATGTCAAAGAAAGTGACAAAAGTTGTGATAATCTCGGCGTGTTAAAAATGCAGTTGATCGGAACAATTCACGTGTATAGTTGTTAACCCGTCTGTTTCTTAACCGATGCAAATCCATGTACAAACAGTGTAGATCCAAAATGGATGGCTCATAACGAGCTTTCGCGGCAGGACCTAAACTGTTTGCCATAGTGACGGTTAATCAGTTAGAGGGGAGATGAGTCAAACAACTGTATGCCTTATATAGCATGTACAGCTCTCCGAAGTAATATAAGCGTCGCATTCACAAGCGGGAACCAGTCTGTTTAGTATCTAACTATATTTTGCGTATTTGGAAACCCAGATTTGTAGGCATTTAAAAGACAACAAAATACGTTAGAAATCTATCAGTTTTATTTATTTATTAATTTGTTCATAAACGCTATACTCCGACAAGCTCCAGTACTTTCATAAACAAGTTTTAAAAACTCAGTAAACCGTTCATGTAAGAATTACCAAGAATACCAAGCATATCACGGCAAACAATGTGTTCGGACATACATGTGACGTCACACTTTGGTTATCTCGTACTACGGATAACTCGAACTTTTTTATCCGGTCCCGCGAGGTTCGAGATAACGAGAGTCGACTGTAATTACAAGCAGAAATGGGGAAAAAAACTTGGAGCAGTTACGACGTTTACAATGCATGAGAGATATGCGTGTACAATTTGGGGCGAATGGATACATCTGGAGCGTTGCCCGCCATTTTTAACTAAGGAAACAATTTGTGGTTCTTCCTGTTCGCTTTTAGCTCAAAAACAAGAAAGATAGCCTATGTTTGCGAATGATGAACATAACCCCGGGCCAAGGTCATTCTTTTTTTTTTCTTTAAACTGGGTCACAGGTAAAGGTCAAAGATCATTTTTGGTATCTGTGGGAAATCCTTGTCACAATGAACCTACATGCCAAAATACTACGAATCTGTCTGAAACGGTCCACTTTAAAGTTGTCCAACCAACAAACCAACGAACGAACAGGGCAAAAGCAGCATGTCCGAGAACACGCCTGTATAATTTCGATCCCCTTGAACCCCACCTTTATATAGTAGAACTGGGGTTTGCAGGGGTAAACCTTATTTTTTTCTTATTTCTGCTCTAAACTATAGATTGTGGGCACTCATTAGAACCGCCTCGATGAGGCGGTTCTAACAAGTACCCCATATCTATATTTTGAGCAGAAATAAGAAACATATTACAATTTTTTATCTAAAAAATTTCGATTTTTCGGAGGTAGCGTTTACAATGTATTTGTATAGGCGTGTTTTCGTAACGACTATAGTGGACATCTAAAGTACACGTAGAATCCTAATCAGTGCATGCGTACGCAAACGTCGAGGCGCTAGCGTTTGCGGAGAGGGGGTGGCGGCGGTTGCGGTGGCCCGGTGTATCCGACTAAAACTTAAAAATAAAATGTTGTTTCCAGTTTCCCCGTGTCACGGGTCATCAGCTGGTGGGGTCCCAGGGAACGAATCCATTCTGGCACTAATTAAAAATAAAATAAAAAAATAAGTAATTTAAATAGCATATTATGATATTTTTGCTGGAAGTAAAGTGTAGTGGTGAAAATGAGAAATAGTTTGTTCTTGTTTTTCTTTTTTTATTTAAAGAAAATAAATTGAAAACTTTTGTGTCCTTTCGGAAAATACAATAAAGTTCCGCTATTAAGACCACCTGAAATTAATACTAATTGCGCTTTAAAAACTTATTTAGAAGGGTGCAGTTATTCTTTCTTCAAATTTCCTGCACGCAATGTCCTCTGCTCTGGGATCACCTTTGGGACTGTTCAAAAGTGGTCTTAAAGTCCAAAAGGTGGTCTTAATATAGGAATTTTACTGTATAAAGTCCAATGGTATTGCATTTTGTTTCTCTAAAATTCGGATTTGGAATTATTGGATAATGTTTCTTGATCGGTGTGGTATCTCAAAGTCCCAGATGATAGTCTATATAATTTTGAGCCCCTCATACCCCACTTTTATACAGTAAAACTGGTGTTTACGGGGTATACATGATTATTCTTATTTCTGCTCAAAAACATAGATTCTTATTTCTGCTCAAAAACATAGATTGTGGGCGAGGCGATGCGGTTCTATCGTGTCCCCGCAATCTATGTTTTGAGTAAAAATAAGAAAAATATCACAATTTTTCATCTTAGAATTTCTAATTTTTGGCCCAAAAATTGACATTGTATTGTATAAGCGCGTTTTCGTAATGGCACGTCCTTTTCGCTTGGCGAGGCTGAAGAAAAATTGTTGTTTTTGACAATCCGTGTCAAGCTTTCATGACAGATGGTCTTAGATCGAGCACCTTAATAAATAATGAAAAAAGTAATAAATAAATTAATAATATTTAGCATTTCTGAATTTTAATCGGCCCGACAGGAACACACAAAAACAAAAACAAATAGATAGATAACAAAACCACCAATCCTTCATGTATTCATAAACGAATAAATGCATTAATCAAGAAGTTGCCCGAGAAAAACATAGATCATAGTCAACCAATGGCATTAAGATGAACCAGAGGAAGTACATCTTATGAGGCACTTTTTCGCTTTTTTCGTGCCGGGGGGGTGGGGGGTGGGGGGACATTCATATGTGTGTCAGCTATTAAGGGGTCAATTTAGTGCTAGGGAGGAACTTCTGCCCGGTACTTCCGACTCCTTCAATCTCATTGCGCTTCGTTTACTTAACGTATAACCTTTAATCCAAATAGAACTGTTGGTCAATGCCTTAATCAGTTTACAGTCAGAGGATCTGCCTGTTTTACCCCGCTTTAGCGCATTTTACCGAAACGATGATTAAGAATGTTTATCATATGACGTCGCGTCTGAGAGTGTAATAACGACATGTAAAATTTTCGATAATCCACTTGTGGATTAAATATGCAAATTAGCTAGATACGTCCCGTAAAGTTACTTTCCTCCACTCGTTTGATTAATTCAATATTACATGAACATCTTTGTTAGAAACCTACAGCTCATAGGAGCCAGGCTACAAGCGCCCTAAAATGTGACATTGTTAAACAGCGGCGTCTGAGCAGGTACTAAACTGTTTGATTCAAGTATAGGAATTGTTTATTTCCTTTGAAATTGATGGCGACTTCAGCGATGCAGGTTTCTGTGAACATATGTATTTCGTTTTTTTTTTTGTTTTGTTTTTTGTTGTTGTTTTTTTCTGAAGAAGGCCACTGGCCGAAATATTAAATATGATTGGATATGTAAAACTAATAATGTTTACTTTAAAGTAAAGTATAGGAATTGTTAACAGTCAACAAAGAGAACAAAACTGACACCCCAAAAATGGAAATGGAAATGCCCAGAGCTATTCAAACAGAAGATCCTGCGTACTATACATGAATTAACATGACACGCGGTTTAAGTTTGTTTGTCAATGATAGTAACGCGGAAAACGGAGGTAGAGGCTTGGCAGTATTATTATTAATTTTGAGTCCATTGACAAACTTTCGATCCAAAAATATCGTATACATATGGAAAAATGATACGATGCCAGAAACCATGGTGATCGACATCTTTCCTTCATAAAATGGGCCCCGTCAAGCGATTTTGGTACTTATCGCCCATGCGAGCAGCGAAGGTTCAGGCGAGCCTGCGCATCCGCGCAGTCTCGCAAGAACCTTCGCTGCTCGCTCATACAAGCAGTGAATCAAGAGGAACATTCAGTTAGAAAGCCATATCCCTGGCCCTTCTGAATGACTGGGCATGCGCAGTTAAAATTTGTCATGACGGAATGCTCGAAGACACAAATTCGCCTGGCGGGGCTCAAATATGACAAATCACATGGACATGCCCAAAAACCGTGTTTGCTCTGTGTTATGTGGCGTTTTATTTTATTCATTTATGAATATACAAAAAACGCATGCACCGTCCCATGAGAAAACATGCTTTGTCAGTTGCGAACAACAAAGGTGCACACCATGGAAGTAAACATAGTAGACAATGATCAGACGCCGCGATCTGTTTTTATCTCATCACGAAAACATGCCTATATAACTTTGAACCATTTAAACCCCATATGTATATAGTAAAACTGGGGTTTAAAGGGGTAAACCTTATTTTTGCTTATTTCTGATAAAACATAAAGGTTGTGGGTACTCGTTAGAACCGCCTCGATGAGGCGGTTCTAACTTGTACCAACAATCTCCATTTTGAGTAGAAATAAGAAACATATCACAATTTTTCATCTGATCTTTTTTTCATTTTTCGGCGATAAAATTTGCAATGTATTTGAATAGGCGAGTTTTCGTAATGTGTCCCATGTTTAACCGTTATCTTGCTGTTCACGACAACCCCTACAACAGTGTAGATCCAGATCAGATGGCTTCTGAAGAAGCCATCTGATCAGGATCTACACTGTTTGGTATTCAGTTTATGAATTTGTAGGAATAAATTACATAAAGTAATCTGATTGGTTCAAAGTCAGAGATGGATGTGGCTAAACTGAATATTCAGCAAGAGAAGGGTTAAAGGCGCTGGACAAACATGTATAAGGGATAAGCATGCGCGGCATTTCTGTAACCATGTTATGGATTGAGCTATTATTGAAAAATACGAAATTTAAAACACAAAAATGTTTGTGTTGCAGGGGGGGGGTCTGTAAAGAAAAACCCAGTCGCATGGCCCGACCGGGGATTGAACCCACGACCCTTGGGTTACAAAGCGAGCGACAAAACCACTCAGCTTAAAGGTCCGAAACAGTTAGCCTGGTCAGTTATACACACTTTATGCATATTTATTATGGTCGTAATACTACATTCCTCCATTTGTTTCATAGAGGATCTTACATTCGTGCTCATGTATTATTGAATTTATTAAACGAGTTGAGGAAAAGGGATAAAATGCGAGGCCTTGCCGAGCATGTCATCCCTTTTTCTCAACGAGTTTAATAAATGCAATAATACATGAGCACGAATGCAAGATTCTATTTATCATATGACATTAAAAGCGTATTTTATTTACGATTGTTTACAAAAATGTCAACATTCCGCCGTTAGTAAACGCGACGTCATTAAGGACGTCGTACATGTAACGTTACGGGACGTATCTAGCTAATTTGCATATTTAATCCACTAGTGGATTATCGAAAATATTACATGGCGATATTACACTCTCAGACGCGACGTCATATGATAAAACATAGTAGACAATGATCAGACGCCGCGATCTGTTTGTATCTGTCCCATGCTTAAGGCGCTGGATAAACATGTATAAGGGATAAGCATGCGCGGCATTTCTGTAGTCATGTTATGGATTGACCTTTTATTGAAAAATACGAAATTTAAAACACAATTGCAATGTTTGTGTTGCAGGGGGGGGGGGATCTGTAAAGAAAAATCCAGTCGCATGGCCCGACCGGGGATTGAACCCACGACCCTTGGGTTACAAAGCGAGTGATAAAACCACTCAGCTTAAAGGTCCGGACCAGTTAGCCTGGTCAGTTATACACGCTTTATACATATTTATTATGGTCGTACTACTACATTCCTCCATTTGTTTCATAGAGGATCTTACATGAGTGTTCATGTATTATTGAATTAATTAAACGAGTTGAGGAAAAGGGATAAAATGCGAGGCTTTGCCGAGCATTTTATCCCTTTTTCTCAACAAGTTTAATAAATTCAATAATACATGAGCACGAATGCAAGATTCTATTTATCATATGACATTAAAAGCGTATTTTATTCACGATTGTTTACAAAAATGTCAACATTCCGCCGTTAGTAAACGCGACGTCATTAAGGACGTCGTACATGTAACGTTACGGGACGTATCTAGCTAGTTTGCATATTTAATCCACTAGTGGATTATCGAAAATAATACATGACGTTATTACACTCTCAGACGCGACGTCATATGATAAAAGTGTTTAGGAAATATTCATACGAGTTTGTCGAATGTATCGAGTTGTAAAAGTCGTGTGTCAAATTAATATTGCCAAGTAATGAATAAAGTTGGTCAAGTATCGAGTTAAAATTGTCGAGTATCAAGTTAGATTTATTGAGTATCGACTTAAGTTGCTCGAGAAGCGAGTCAATATTGTCGAGTATCGAGTTAAATTGGTCGAGTATCGAGTTACAGTTGTCATTGATGAGTATCGAAATAAGTTGGTCGAGTATTCAGCAAAAACTGCCGAGATTCGAGCTAAAATGTGAAATATCGAGTTAAAAATATCCAGTGCTGAGTTAAAATCGTATTGAACGCAGTTTGTCGAGTATCGAGTTAAAATTGCCACGTTTTAAGTTGTAATAGTAGAGTATCGAATGTTATTAATTTAAAATTGTCAAGTTTTTTTTTTGTCAAGCCCATCAACAAGATGAATTCTGCCACCTGTTGAGCAAAGAAAATGATATATCTTTATATGCCTTGCCCATCATTAAAAGGTATGGCCCACTGGCCTACATACATACATGTACCTAATTTATGAATAATAATTATGCACCAATACGAAATACCAAATGTTATCGCTGTGCTGACGTATCCATCAATTTCTCATCTGACATGACATGTTACCTATATACATTGTATGCTTAGCACCCGCTACATTACGCTAACACGCCCGTACGACATAGTGCATTTTTTCGCATCTCCAAAATTGCTACTTTTCGGATGAAAATCCATGATATTTTTCTTATTTATGCTTCAAACATAGGTTGTGGGTGCTCGTTAGAACCGCCTCATTTAGGCGGTTCTAACGAGTACCCACAACCTATGTCTTGGAGTAAAAACAAGAAAAACAGTGTTTCCCCTAAACCCCAGTTTTCTCTATACAAAGTGGGGTGTAAGGGGGTGTTCCTTTCACGGACTTGTGCACGTGATGAAAAGGGACACGGACAGCAATAATCCGTAAATACGATGCATGCGTCGGCTGATCAGTGTCCTCACAATCTGGTTTGAGTTTAAGGTTTAAAACTTACATAAAAAAAATCAGAACCCATATATGTACGGCTCTATGTCCATGCATTTACATGTATTTGGTATGTACGATTCTAGGTGACATATACTTGTATGTAGATTTTAGGTGCTCGATCAGATGGAGCTGACAAAAGATAACCATGTTCTTGTGTTGTTTATTTATTTTTTTTTATTATTATTATTATTATTATTATTATTATTATTATTATTATAAACAAAGAATATAATTTGCACTCTTGTACACCACACTTTTCTCCATATAAAGAAGTCTAGAGAGAAAAAAACACACACCCGTGCGAAAAGATGCTTTTTTCTCACCTTCACAACGGCTACTTTTGTGATGAAAATTTTCTTATTTATACTGCAAACATAGGTTGTGGATGCTCATTAGAACCGCCTAATTGAGGACATGAATACTGATAAACTGCTTAGAAGGTCTAAGCCTGTCCAGGCAATGTGGTGTCTGTCGGACCGTCCATGCATATAAACCCTTTTGGTTTCATTGGGCGACAGGACTTGAGATGTCATTTCATCTCAATGTCAGGTAAAAATCCCACTAAATTGGAAGCAAAATTACCTAAATATTGTTGACGGAGACGTTAAACCCCAAATCAAACAAACAAAACAGTCAATGTTTTGGAGCATAAATAAGAAAAAATAATGTATACGCCCGTAGACCCCATATTTCTCTATATAAAGTGGGATTGTTCAATTCATGGACTCGTTCATGTGATAAAAAAAAAAACATTGTACCCTCGATAGACTGATATCAGTCATAGGTGATATACTTAATGTCTCTACAGTTGGTGTGGCGGCTGTGAAAAAATCTCACTGGCCTTCGTAATAGTGTAGATTATATTTTTCACTCCTTTGGGTTCATGTGTTCCATTGTGGATTGTATAAGTATTTACCCCACTGTATGCAAGTGGACTCTTCCATTGCTATATGTTGGACAAGTCCATTTGCCATATAAGGGGTGGCAGGCCTATTTTTTTCGTTTTCATTCTATTTTTGACAGAAAATTCTGTTAGCAAGTAGTGCAGGCCCCACGTTCTGGGCCTATACTGTTTGCCTAGGTACCCCTTTAGGGGTTTCCCGCATGCAAAGTTCACTGATGAGGCCTAATTGACCGAAACTAGCTTAATTAGTTTGGTCGAGAAAAAAACAACAACTCCATACTCATGCAGTAAATAGAGGATCTTACATGAGTGTTCATGTATTATTGAATTTATTAAACGAGTTGAGGAAAAGGGATAAAATGCGAGGCTTTGCCGAGCATTTTATCCCTTTTTCTCAACGAGTTTAATAAATTTTATAATACATGAGCACGAATGCAAGATTCTATTTATCATATGACATTAAAAGCGTATTTTATTCACGATTGATTACAAAATTGTCAACATTCCGCCGTTAGTAAACGCGACGTCATTAAGGACGTCGTACATGTAACGTTACGGGACGTATCTAGCTAATTTGCATATTTAATCCACTAGTGGATTATCGAAAATAATACATGATGTTATTACACTCTCAGACGCGACGTCATATGATAAAGTGCTGTATGACTTTGCATCAAAGCATAACATATTCAAAAAAAAAAAAAAAAAAAATGAGCCAGCGCACGACAAAACCTACAATAAGATATGTGCGCCCAGCGAAGACTCAGATCAGCCTGCGCATCCGCGCAGTCTGATCAGAGTCTTCGCTATGCGCTCTAAGGATAGCTAAGGGCCGATTGCTCCTTCATGTAGCAAGAGAAGTCTCTGGTAAGACTATATGGATGCGCAGGCTGGTCTGATTATTCGCTGGACGCACATGTCTTACTGTAGGTTTTGTCGTACGCCGGCTCTTATGTTCATTACACTGACTTTACGCGAAGAGACAAGCAGATGCAAATAAGAGTGGTTATTTGTGACTTAAATAAATGTGTAGGACTTGATAATTCTGACACTGATAGGTCGGAAACGTCTCTATTAATGTCTATAAAATACATCATAAACGACCTTAAACTTAGTTTTATACATGTATCTGGTATTAACATTTATAGTCTAGTTTACCATCTCTGCCTATACCTAGCCCCCCGCACTGCCACAGCCCACCCCTTCACCACCACCACCACCACCTGACTCGCACCCCAACTCGATTCATCAAAGTTGAATAAATACACGAGGAACTTTTCGCGGCTTCTAAAGATATTTTTCGGAACTCCCTGTTTGCTTTTCCAAAAACTCAGACCTTCAGGCTAAAAGGTGTACACTTAACAGAAAGAATTGGTTCCAAATTGTTTCCTTTCAGAGTAGACCTCTATTTCTGAGGGAGATATTTTAACTAGAACAGTATAGAATATTTTATTCGACATACCATCTACAAAGTGGGTGTTAACCACATGTAACAAACAAAAATACATTACAATGTAAATGCACGGATATCTGCAAATAAACTATTTGAGAGCCATTTTTTTTTTTTTTTTTTTGTAGTTGGGCCCCGTCAAGAGATTTTGGTACTTATCGCCTATGCGAGCAGCGAAGATTCCGGCGAGCCTGCGTCCGCGCAGTCTCGCCAGAACCTTCGCTGCTCGCTCATACAAGCAGTGAATCAAGAGGAACCTTCAGACAGAAAGCCATATCCCTGGCCCCTCTGAATGGCTGGGCATGCGCAGTTAAAATTTGTCATGACGGAATGCTCGAAGACACAAATTCGCTTGGCGGGGCTCAGATAATGCTTGCAAATGGCTGTCTATGTATGCAAACAGTAACAATCGTTTGAAAAGGTTCCCGTCGTAAAGCATGAATCAATGCAAAAATAAAATGCTCTATGGCATAATATACATGCAGACCAACAGATTTTCTGACCGTCAGAGCATCTGATATAAACTTACAAACCAGTTTTGTACCGTTTTCATTAGTTGGGATGACCAACTTTGATTATATGAGCCCCGCCAAGCGAATTTGTTTCTTCGAGCACTCCGTCATGACAAATTTTAACTTCGCATTTCAAGCCATTCAGAGGGGCCAGGGATATGGCTTTCTGTCTGAAGGTTCATCTTGATTCACTGCTCGCATAGGCGATAAGTACCAAAATCGCTTGACGGGGCCCATATTGCAAAAGCCTTTACCGTGTTTGGTCCTTGGTCCTTTGGTCCTTACGGAAGTAAGGGCGAGGATTGTGGCCACGTAAAATCGATTTAAGCCCCCCAGTGGAAATCTTCCACTGACCGTTCCAAGGCGGCTCTTCTGTGGCGATTTATTTATGTTGTTGTTTGTTATTTACTGTGTGTATCACTTGTGTCTTTTAATTTTGGATGGCCATATGGCCATTTTGTGGGAAAGTAACTGTCCTTATGGCCTTCCTTTGTTTAGGTTTCCATTATGGTCTGGTCGCTTAATGTTTGTATTTCTTTCCCTTTGGTGTCTTTTATGGGTGGAGTAAGTTAATTGTATCAACTCCTGATCTTTGTTTTACTTCTACTTTGAGAATGCCAATCAATATAAAGGGTATTTAATAAAGTGGATCTAAGATCTTTATATTTCTTATTAAATAACATGAAATGTATTCCATCTTCAACTTGTTTACATTCAGACAAACCACGTTGATCACGTGGTATTCTAGGTCTACAACATCCTTGTCAGTTCTTTGGTAATTGGTTTCGTAAGACCTAATGTAAGGCATGTTTTGCATGTGAAAGTCTTATATATTTTAAAGAATGTAAAAAGTTTACTATCTTCCTTTAGAGCATCGAGATGAGTTGCAACTTTCACTGAAGACTCGCCATAAATTGCCGTTGAACTATCAACTTCATCTAGGTTTGTTATGTTCAGTTCAGGCATAGTTTTCTGATAAAAGGAAAAACGCTATCTCTAACCATCTTGATAGAGACCCTGGTCAACCTCAAGTACTTCCCTCAAGAGACGAGGTTTTGGAAGCTCAGTTAATTTTTTCACATAATTAAGTGCCTGTATTGTTATAAAGTTCAAAATATGGTCCCTATCAAGTTCGAGCCTAGATCCAAAGTTCGAAGCTTTCTTGTGAACACCAAGCAAATACAGTCGAACTCCAATGGCTCGAACACCTTTGGGACTTCGAAAATCTGTTCGAGATAGGGGTAGTTCGAGCCACTGAGGTTACTGTCAGGAGGCATAACGAGATACTTTTAGACATCTTTTCGGTGTTTTATAATGAATATGTATGCTGTGTGTACTCATTAGAATCGCCTCATCGAGGCGATTCTAATGAGTACACACAGCATGCATTTGCAAGATAAAAGACTAAAATCTCCTGAATTATCACCCACTATTTCATAAGTAGAGGATTTCGCTAGGGGCTCAAGAATGGGTTCGACTCATCCATGGTAAACGAGTCATCGGTGTTCGAGCCATCGAAGTTCTACTGTACTGACAAAATCTGGTATGAATGTTGAAAAGAATTGCCGCCCATGAAGCTTTATCCATTCCTATTAGTAGGAATTTCTGCCTTCGAACCAATCAGATTACTTTATTTAATTCGAACAGGTCAGATTACTCGATGTAATTCGAACAAATCAGATTACCTGATGTAATTTATTCCTACAAATTCACAAACTGAATGTAAAGCAGTATAGATACTGATCAGGTGGCTTCCAAGCCATCTGATCTTGGTTGTCGTGATCAGCGGGATAAAGGTAATGACAATGTTTTTTGGGAAAACCATACTTCGTAGTGTACCTGACACACCGACTTTATACAGATAAAATACATACATGAAGTACAGAGGACCCTCGTTATAACGACATTTTTTGTTTCCCGATATCGTGCCGTTATAAAGATTTTGACGCTATAAAGATAGGTAATAAAGCGCCTTTTCCCCTGCATTACTCCAAAAAACAAATGTTATAGATATTTGTTAGAATCGCCTCGTCGAGGCGATTCTAACAAATATCTGTAATATTCGTTTCTTGGAGTATAAGATTACAAGAATCTTTCATGACTATGGATTCGATTTGGACGTTTACAAACCGAGGGAAGCCCGCACTTATCACAACCGTGGCTCCATTTGGCTAATGATTTATTCCATTGAAATTGCCGTTATAACGAGTTTTGCCGTTAAAACGAATGTCGGTATAAAGAGGGTTGCCTGTAATATGTTGGTGTAAAAATGTTATGTTTCTGAGGAATTCGATAAAATAAATTAGTGTATATCACAAACGAAACACGTCCAATATTGTTCAGTATGATAGTGCTGGCTACAGAGATAACCGGGTAATTTTTACGTATAATCATGATAATCGTGATTAATTTATTAATTTTTGGGTCGATCGGTTTATGATCGACCCAAATTTACTAAATGGCCGAACGGAATTCATGCAGTTGTCCACGTGACCATCGCTGATTTGGGAAAACCAATATTATGTTTTATTAATAGAATTTGAAACTTTGCGATATTTTTATCGATGCAACAAGAGCTATCTATAGAGTCTTGACAGGAATCCTGTGCTGTATATTACCTAGATCAGACGCCGCGGAATGCGGCGTCTGGTCAGCAGGTTGCACAGGAACTTCACTGTTTGCTTAAATTGTGGCATTTGAAGGTTAAACGAAATAGTATAAGAATGCCAGGTTGCTCACGTAATGAAAGAAAAACAATATCTTTATCCAGGCCACAATGTCACGTGACGTCTTTCGGAACATTCTATTTATAAAACTGTTACACAAATGTATGCCAAGTCGAGTAAAAATAGACTTTTTGCACTCCTGCTAAGAACTTAATTTTAGGACCCTGAAATTTTTAAGTGCAAAAATGAGTAGGTGGTACCTTTATTAGACGCAGACTCTGAGGATACGAGTTTCGGTTATTTTGCAGAGGGCGAAAAACTGTATGAATCTGAAATAATATCCAGCTGCGTTTGCACCCTCCCCACTCTGTTGAACAAAATACAAGTACTGCCCTAAGACGTCAGAGTGCAGCGTAAGAAGAAAATTCTGGACTGTGCTCGTTTGTTTGATTTAAGGTTTGACGTCCCCGTCAACAATGTACTCGTATAGGTCATTTGGAGACGTTACTTCCAATGTTACGGGACTTTCAGCTCTGCGTGGAAGTATCATGCAGCCCATCTATTTATTCAAGCCGCGATGGGCGTGGGCGGGTGGACTGTGTTCGTACACTTGGGCATTGGCAAACAGAATCTACATAATCAGACGCCACATAACGCGGTATCTGATCTGCTATACTGTACTTGCTCAGGACTATTTTCCCAACCTACACTCAGAGACGATCGACCCACCAGTACTCTCAGTGCTTTGATTATTTCTGGTTGTCGCTCCGTTAAGTTGCAGTAATCCAGCGTCCTTCACAAATGTCAGTTTTGTTATTTCGTTGGCATCAATTTAGAGACAAACAGACACACAACAGATTTAACTGTAAAATCCTAATACAGAGGACCCGCGTTATAACGACAGTACGAGTATTTGTTCCCTATTATTGTGTCGTTAAAAGAATGCCAGTCAGGAGTATGATAGCTTAGAAAAGGTCTTTTCCACATGATGCTTCCAAGAAACAAATGTTATAGATATTTGTTCGATGAGGCGATTCGAACAAATATCTATAACATTTGTTTCTTGGAGTATTAAACTAAAAGAATCTCTCATGACTATGGATTCGATTTGGGTATTGCCAACCCATGGGAAGCCTTCGCCGCTCGGAATTGAGGGTAAACCTTGAGCTAAGAATGCATACCATTGAAATAGTCGTTATAACCAGTTTTGCCGTTATAACGAATGTCGTTAGCCGTTATAACGAATGTCGTTATAACGTGGGTCCTCTGTATTGGGACGGGACAATCAGTTCTGACCATTTTCAGATTACTCAAATGTTACATAATATATAACTGTCCGTGGGCAATAAATAGAGAATACCAGGTTCGTGTCTTTTGATATCAAGTTTATCAGGCAAGGCTTCGAGAACGCGTGCAGAATCGCGAGGCTCGCCGAGCGATTCTACACGCGTTCTCGAAGCCGAGCCTGATAAACTTGATATCAAATGACACGAATCTGGTATTCTATTTATCAGTTTATCCCCTTGTCACACTCTTAACTTAGCAACTTACGGTCAGTTATTGATGGTACTCAGTGCATCCAAGCATTCTGGCGGTCTATATTTTTAGTATCAGCTGACCATGTTTTTCCTATGATATTTTTTTTTTCAAGTAATATTGCCATTTTTCCCAGTTACGATAACATTTTTTTGTCATTTTCCAGTAATCCGGTTCATTCATAAAAGTGCAATGTCACGTTGACGTCATAAAGCTCACTTGTCCTGAGATAGCATATCTTTATCAGGTCAATGCGCTACAATGCAATATATACACGGGGTAACTGATAAATAATGTTCTCGTTCAGTCCGCAAACTGCTTGACAAACTGTGTAAATCCTAATCAGCTGGAATCTTCAGAAGCCATCTGCTCTGGATCTACACTGTTTACAAAGGAAGAGGCTGCTGTCTTCAGCGGGATAAGGGATACCGGGAGAGAACTGAAACTTTCTTATCCAATCAGATGAGTGAACAGACCGCTGCAATATCAGCCTTGACGCTAAAAAATTGCCACTGGGCTTTGCGACCAATCTTACATGGGTGTGAGGGGTGGATGGAAAAATCCGTCCCGAGGGTCAATGTCCGGCATCACGAGGCTTGCCGACCCCTGGGGAACAAGTCCGTGTAACGAACACCATTTTAAACAGCGAAAACTGGAATTTAAAGTATGTGTGTGTCTGTTGGGGGGGGGGGGGGGTTACATTATTTTTCCTATTTCCGATCCAAGGTGTAGGTTGTGAGTACCCACAACCTATGTTTGCAGTATGAATAAGAAAAATATCATGGCTTTTCATCAGAAAAAGTAACTACAGTAAAATTCCGCTATTAAGACCATCTAAAATTAAAACCAATTCTGCTTTTAAAAGCTGCTTGAGAAGGTTTTAGTTATTCTTTCGTTGATTTTTTCTACACCCATTGTCTCATAATAAGGGACCACCTTTGGGACTGTTCAAAAGTGGTCTTAAAGACCACTTTTGAACAGTCCCAAAGGTGGTCCTGTTCAAAAGTGGTCTTTTGAACAGTCCCAAAGGTGGTCTTAATATAGGAATTGTACTGTATTTTGGAGATGTGAAAACGTGCACTAGGTCACGTTTTTCATAATGACTAAGCAAAAAATCGAGTAGTCTCCTGAAAGAGTACATATCTCCCTAAAGTTAAATCTTTTTTAAGAAATGAAGACACATTTTTTCACGTTCATTAAGTGTAAGGGGTGATTGGGTGAGGCAAAGGTGACTTTATCTTGCGTCACTGGGGCGTCCAACTGATATTTGGCCTATAGTTGGGCAGGGCCTGCTGTCCTTGCTTTGTTTGTTTGTTTGTTTGATTTGAGGTTTAAGGTCCCCGTCAACACTGTAAAGGTCATTTTGGAGATGTTGATTCCAATTTTATGGGACTTTAACCCGACATTGAGGTGAAATGACATCTCAAGCCCTGTCGCCCAATGAAACCAATAGGGTTTATTAGCATGGACGATCCGCCTCGCACCGTGGTTCCTGGACAGGCTTAGATCCTCTAAGCGGTTTACCAGTACTAGTGTTCGGTCCGGGTTCAGCTCTGCGTGGAAGCATCATGCAGCCCATACATTTCTTCAAGCCCCTATGGGCGGTGGCCGTGCTGTCCTTGCAGTAGGTAAGGACAGATAGAGGGTGAATGTTGTTATTTCTTCTTTTTCTACACTTCCATTCATTTTTCCGCTTTCTCGTCTGTCTCTCAATTTCATCTCTAGGCTTTTTTCTCCCTTTCTCTAGCAAACGACACAAAATGACCCACAAAGGTCGACGTGTCGTTTGTTTGTTTGATTTGAGGTTTAACATCCCCGCCAATACTGTAAAGGTCATTTTGGAGACGTTGCTTCCAATTTTGTGGGACTTTTACCCGACATTGAGGTGAAATGACATCTCAAGCCCTGTCGCCCAATGAAACCAATAGGGTTTATTAGCATGGACGGTCCGCCTCGCACCGTGGTTCCTGGACAGGCTTAGATCCTCTAAGCGGTTTACCAGTACAAGTGTGCGGGCCGGATTCAACTCTTCGTGGAAGCATCATGCAGCCCATATATTTCTTCAAGCCCCTATGGGCGGTGGCCGTGCTGTCCTTGCAGTAGGTAAGGACAGATAGAGGGTGAATGTTGTTATTTCTTCTTTTTCTACACTTCCATTCATTTATCCGCTTACTCGTCTGTCTTTCAATTTCATCTCTACGCTTTTTTCTCCCTTTCTCTAGCAAACGACACAAAATGACCCACAAGGGTCGACGTGTCGTTAAACCCAAAACATTTGTGAACATACATCGGGTTATAAGCGAAGAAAGAACGAAAGGGTTCAAGTAACTTATTATGATCGTTATCCAGGGTTGTTCACCCTGCAATGGACGTTAAATTGGGATCCTTTCTTACTTAAGAAATAGATCGGCTGTAGCTGTGATTTTTTGAGTAATAAATCACCGTTTGGAGGTCAGTTGTAAAGTAGACAAATCACGAGCGCGTAGCGCGCGTGATTTGTCTACTTACAACTGATCGACAAACTGTGATTTATTACTCAACAAATCACAGACTAGAGCTGATCTATTTCGATTCTAACACGCTGAACATCGGCAATAATGTTGTTGTTTCCTTCAAAATATCACAACCTTTCGCCATTGTTAGAATAAATCCCGCTAAAGTTCTCGACTGAAACACATGCATTTATATCCTTTTCTAACGTTTTCGATGTGAGAAAATGACGTTACACCGTCTAACGTCAAGAAAATCTACTAGTGACGTCATAATTTGCAGTTTTTAATGACGTCACCCGTCACGCTCTTCCGAGATGTGATTTGTTGCAGAATAAAACACAGTTATTTTGCATTGCCTATATAGGCGCGCTGTGTTAGAATTATCAAATGACGTCGTTGATAAGCAGTGGATAACGTCGTATAGTAAAAGTCGTATGACCACACTGGCGGGATTAAGTAACGTCATGACGATGGTCATGTCAACAATGTATTTTTGGGGGAAAATGTCAAATTTAAAGGCGATAAAATCCATTTTAGAATGGTCATTTGATAAAAAGAATCTTACTCTCGTGGTCATTTCCTATGAAATTTATGAAACGAGCCTTCGGCGAGTTTCATAAATGTCCACGAGTGTAAGATCCTCTATTTATATTATCAATTAAAATATTTGGTTTGAGACAGTAAAACAACTGCACAGTGTTTTCATTTTTACAGCCGAGCAGTGTCGTTGACCTCACGTTGCTATCGTCCAATCATAATAGAGCGAACCATGGTTAATTTTGACGTCAATTAATGAACATGTTGGGATAACAGTTTCCGGATCATACACGTGACGTAAACTGGTTGGTTGATTTGAGGTTTAACGTACCCGTCAATACTGTATAGGTCATTTTGGAGACGGTGCTTCCAATTTTGTGGCACTTTTACCCGACATTGAGATGAAATGACATCTCAAGCCCTGTCGTCCAATGAAACCAATAGAGTTTATAAGCATGGATGGTCCGACTCGCACCGCCTGGGCAGGCTTAGATCCTCTAAGCGGTTTACCAGTACTCGTGTGCAGGTCGGTTTCAGCTCTGCGTGGAAGCATCATGCAGCCCATCTATTTCTTCAAGCTCCGATGGGCGGGGGCCACAATAACGTAAGAGCTTGATCACTTATTAAACCGATCAGAAAATAATGATTTATCAATACATTAATATGCAATCGTGCATTCTCATCTGAACAACATCACGTGAACAAGTCCGTGTAATGAACACCCCCCCCCCCCCCCCAGAAACCCCACATAATATAGAGAAAACTGGGGTTTACGGGGGTATACAGTATTTTTCTTATTTCTGACCCAAGACATAGGTTGTGGGTACTCGTTAGAACCGCCTCAATGAGGCGGTTCTAACGAGTACCTACAACCTATGTTTGAAGTAAAAATAACAAAAATATGACAAATTTTCATTAGAAAAGTAGCCATTTTGGAGATGTGAAAAATGCACTATGTCGCACGGGTGTGTTATCGTAATGAGCAAGGTTTTCTTTTTGTCTTGAAAAGTGTGTTAGGCCTATAGTGTTATGAAATGAACAGAACTCATTGCATTAAATTTTTGGGAATGGTATGGTAATAATAAAATGAGCCCCGCCAAGCGAATTTGTGTCTTCGAGCATTCCGTCATGACAAATTTTAACTGCGCATGCCGAGCCATTCAGATGGGCCAGGGATATGGCTTTCTGTCTGAAGGTTCCTCTTCATTCACTGCTTGTATGAGCGAACAGCGAAGGTTCTGGCGAGACTGCGCGGATGCGCAGGCTCGCCTGAACCTTCGCTGCTCGCATAGGCGATAAATTTAGCGCACCACCCAACTGAGGTAATGGCCAATTTTGACCAACTCAGTATATGAAGATAGATAGATAGTACCAAAGTCGCTTGACGGAGCCCAAATAAAATACTTTAATGTTGAAGATCATTACTTTGTGCAGAAATGTTTCTTTTTCTAATTAATGCATGAAATTTGGCATTTTAAGGTGCATGATCAGTAATCGAGATCAGGGCTCATCATTAGCTGTCTATGATGAGTAATCGTGATGAAGGCTCATGTTCGGTGATTGTGATGGGGGATCGTGATCAATGATTATGATAGAGTAGCATGATCAACAATCATGAGTCCTGATCCATTTTACTCATATATGAGTGTGAGAGAGAAGAGAGGGTCTTTTTTGGTGATCAGTTCTGGAGTGAGATAGAGTTTTGAACCTGTTTAGGGAAATAGTACCATCTTGTTTTTGCGAAGATTATAGTTGTATATGCTAGAAAAACATATATACATTAAATAAGTCAAAATCTTACAATCTTAGTTATTAATGGGATATTAAACTCGGCCAAAAAAATATAATTATTTTCCATCAAACTGGTGGTAGACAGTAGATTCTTCCTGCTGAGTACTGACCAAGTTGGGAATTAATTTATGAGACCCAAGAAATATTATAAGAAGAATTAGTATTTGTAACAATATCACGTTGTATGCCAGTATACGCGTGTAGAGTTGGAAATATACCAATCAGGAAACTATTTAATGCATGTGCAATAAAATTAAACTGTTTCGCTTTCCCTTTTGAACTGACGCTTCTACATTACTTATACATTTTTGCGGACGTTACACTTTGCTATATACGGTTTAGTAACTTTATGAGAAAAGAGTACTTAACGTATAGGCGAACAGTAGAGGCTGAGGCGAGCCTGCGCGAACGCGCAGGCTCGCCTCAGCCTCTGCTTTTCGCAAAAATGCGACAAGTGGCTTGCGGTAGGTTCATTCAAGACCTCATACATCCAACCCTGTTAGTTGGTCGCCCAGAAGGTCAAGAGAATGTAAATGACCTTCTTTCCAAGCGTCCACGTAACCACGTAACTGACAAATTGCGCAACCCAAGTTTAGACATTTAGGTCACATTCGTGTTGTTGTCGTAACATTATGCTAATTCAAGAACATATAATATGTCAAAGCATCTTTTATGGTACAAATAACTTACTAAAACTAAATGAAGCCTTTATTCTACAATATGCAAATGTCTTCCTCTTATACATAAACAATGCAAATTCTGAAAGTAGCAGTTTGAATCAAGGTTAAATTACATGTACACCATCAGGGGGAACTCACTCTGTCAAAAACATATTTCTCTCCCTTTTCGATAATAATGAAGATTCTCTCTCTCTCTCTCTCTCTCTCGCTCTCTCTCTCTCTCTCTCTCTCTCTCTCTCTCTCTCTCTCTCTCTTTCTCTCTCTGTAGGCTCTCCAGATTCTCTCTGCAAGCCCTCTCTCTCTCTCCAGACTGTCTCCAGTCTCTCTCTCTCTCTCTCTCTCTCTCTCTCTCTCTCTCTCTCTCTCTCTCTCTCTCTCTCTCTCTCTCTCTCTCTCAGATACAAGGCATCAATGCGTTCTGAGTGGAATGCTCGGGGTCGTTTAGAACCGTGCACATGCGCAGATTGATTTGAGCCATATTGTAGTTTTTCGTCGCATGATAAAATATGTTGCATTTCACAATGTTGTATCGCGAATTTTTCATTAAGGAGACTGGATGCACCTTCAGGGGAGGCAACTCCTTCAAAAGTATTTCTGTCTCTCATGTCAATAGGGGTCAACTCTTAAAGGAAAGACTTTGCTCCTCGTGAGCGAATTCTGTCCTATAAGTGAGGTCCCCTTTTTCGATGGGGCATTGTTTCCAAAAAAGCGAACAGGAAGTCCCGAAAATTGTCTCCCGCTGAAAAATGGCGGGAAAATCTGCCAGGTGTTCCCATTTCCCTTAAGTCTAAAAAGTGGAGTTTACACCGGAACACACATTTGCCCTTAGTTTTGCCCAAAAACATATATCTTAGTACTCGTAAAACCGCCTCAATGAGGCTGTTTAAATTCAAACAAACATGCACAATCTGCGTTTGAAGCAATCATAAAAGGTTAAAATACATTTCGGTTTTTAGCATACAGAAGCAAAATACTTTTTAGGGCCGTGCATCAGGTTAGCAGGTCCGTGCAATGAATACGCTCTAAACCCCACTTTATATTGAGAAAACTGGGGTTTACAGGGGTGGGGACATTATTTTCCTGATTTTTGCTCGGAGACATAGGTTGTGGGTACTTGTTAGAACCGCCTCAACGAGGCGGTTCTAACAAGCACCCACAATCTATGTTTAGAGTGTAAATAACAATAATATTACAAATTTTAATCAGAAAAAAACACCGTTCTGGAGGAATGAAAGAATGTATTACGTATCCCATATATATACGTAATGAAAGATAGTCCTATACGGAACACATGCTATCCTAATGCTACTTCGCATACAGTTTTAAAATATTCATTTGTTCTCGGACGTCAGAAAGCCCATTAAGAATAAATAATAACTCAAAAATAGATAAGCAAATGAATAAACAAAATTCTTTGTAGGTTAAATGTGGGGAAGTAAGACAACGCAGTTCGCATAATTCTTAAACCACAGCAATACATTATTCTGATGCATTAACCCTTTCCATGCTGAACTCGGATATATCCTTTTCCTTGAAAGCAGTATAGATCCAGATCAGCTGGCTTCTCTGAAGCCAGCTGATCAGGATCTATACCGTTTTCCATTCTGCTTCTAAATACATGGTAAAAATTGAAAATTGGGGAGGAAAATTGGGGAGGAGTGTTTTAAATTGAAATATTCAGCATGACAAGGGTTAGCCGTATTTTTAAATTGTTTGTTCGATTTGAGGTTTAACGTCCCCGTCAACACTGTAAAGGTCATTCTGGAGACGCTGCTTCCAATTTTGTGGGGCTTTTACCCGACATTGAGATGAAATGACATCTCAAGCCCTGTCGCCAAATGAAACCAATAGGGTTTATTAGCATGGACGGTCCGCCTCACACCGCGGTTCCTGGGCAGGCTTAGATCCTCTAAGCGATTTACCAGTACTCGTGTGCGGGTCGGTTTCAGCTCTGCGTGGAAGCATCATACAGCCCATCTATTTCTTCAAGCCCCGATGGGCACATTATTCTGACATATTAAGCCTTTTAAATGAATACGCGCACTACATCAAAGTACATTAACACCTGTATATACGGCCAGGAAAGGCTCTGATCAGACTGCGTATCCAGGACGTCTGATCAGAGTCTTCGCTGATCGCATGCCTACGGGCTTTTCAAAACAGGCGTTAACGCTAAATCCATGTCTTACTGGATGGAACTACAGGCTTGTCTGAACATTTACTGGTTACATTGGACATACATGTATTGCGATACTTTAAAAATCCTAAAAATTCGGACTTCTTGAGACCTCGCTGTAATTTGCCTACAAATTTAACAAATTTTGTTCACGATCCAGCAAGGAGCCCACTACCGCAAACGGAATGGCAGTGTAGACCCTGATCAGACTGCAGGAGCAGTCTGATTTTGGTCTGCATCTGCATGTCTGTCCCAATGCTTTGGAATATTACGGAGCCCAAATAATAATTACAGTTAATTATTGTCTTCTGTGACGTTAATGAATCTATGTACATTCATTAACATTATAATCATTATAGTGATGTAGTGTGCGGCTCCTTTTAAAGCAATCGATAAACTGTCGAATTAATTTTGGTACCAGACGTCATATCCCATCCTAACCCCAATTTGCGTGATTGCACTACAGTACATGAATCATCTCATTTTTGTGACATGAATTTTATTAAAGATAATTAAAACATTAAACGTTTAAACGGTCCTGTCAATCCTTCTTAATAATGTGTGACTATCATTAAATTAGCAACCCCTCATCATGTGAATAAGTCCGTGAAATGAAGACCCCCAACTCAAAACCCAACATTAAGTAGCGATATTGGCGTTTACGGGGTATACATTAGTTTTTCTTATTTCTTCTCCGAGACATAGGCTGTGGGTACTCGTTAGAACCGCCTCAATGAGGCGGTTCTAGCGAGCACCCACAACCTATGTCTCGGAGAAGAAATAAGAAAAAAAAATCACTGATTTTTATCAGACCAAGAACCAATTTGGAGATGTGAAAAATTGCACTATGTCGCACGGGTGTTTTGTAGTATTCAACATCACAAAAACACGCCTATATAATTTTGACCCACTTGGACCCCACTTTTATAAAGTAAAACTGGTGTTTACAGGGGTAAACTTATTTTTCTTATTTCTGCTCTCAAATATAGATTGTGTGTACTCGTTAGAACAGCTTCGATGAGGCGGCTTTAACGAGTACCAACAAGCTATATTTTGAAAAGAAATTAGAAAAATATCACAAATTTTCATTTTAAAATTTTCATGTTTTCAGCGATAAAGGTTACAATGTATTTGTATGGGCGTGCTATCGCATTTAATGTTTGCAAAAATGGCGACTTTCTTATATCTAGAACTAGAATTTTACATATGAAAATGGTTGATAATTTTTCTTAATTTTAGATTGTGTGTGCTCGTTTCGACCGCCTCATCGAGGCGATTCTTTATTTGTTCGAGCTCTGGGATTACGTCCCCGGCAACACTACGAGTATTAAGGTCATTTTGGAGACGTCACTCCCAATTTTGTGGGGCTTTAACTCGACATTAAGATGAAATGACACCTCAAGCCATACCGCCAAATATACCGCTAGGGTTTATAACCAGGGTCGGTCCGACTCGCGCCATTATTTCTGGGCAGGCTTCGACCTTTTAAGCGCATTACCAGTTCTCATGTTCGGTAGGTTCAGCCCTGCGCGGAAGAACACAGCAGCCCAATCTATTTCTCAAAGCACCGATAAGTGCGTGTGTGTGTGTGTGGGGGGGGGGGGCGGGGTGAGGAGGTGGGTGTGGGGGGGGCTTGAGGCGGTTATAACGAGTAGATACAATGTATGTTTTAGAAGAGAAGAAAAACAAGGAAAATACTGTGTATCCTTGTAAACTCATTTTGGTTTGTTTGGACGTAGGACTTGAGATGTCTTTCATCTCAATGTCGGATAAAACATTGCGAAAACACGCCTACACAAATGCATCGTAAAAATCACACGAAAATTTTAAGATGAAAAAGTGTAATATTTTTCTTATTTCTGCTCAAAATATAGATTGTTGGTACTCGTAACAACCACCAAGCAACAACCAGGAGGAATAACTGGTATAGTACAGTAAAAATCCTATATTGAGACCACCTTTGGGACTGTTCAAAAGTGGACTTTAACCCTTCTCTTGCTGAATATTCATTTTAGCCACACCCATCTCTGGCTATGAACCAATCAGATTACTTGATGTAATTTATTCCTATAAATTCATTAACTGAATGTCAAACAGTGTAGATCCTGATCAGATGGCTTCTTCAGAAGCCATCTGATCTGGATCTACACTGTTTCCAAAGATATGGGTTGTCGTGAACAGCATGATAAGAGTTAAAGACACTGCATGCAGAAAACACAAAGAAAGAATAAGTCAGTTCAAAGCAGAATAAGTCTTAAATTTAGATGGTCTTGACAGCGGAATTTCCCTGTATTTCGATTTTTAAAATAAAGGCATGCCACGTGTACTCATTAGAATCGCCTCTCCTAATCTTTTTCGACTGCCGTTCAAGATATCAGAATATGAGACCACGGTTAGACCCCAGTTGCGGATCATGGTACTCAGTTGCGGATCACGAAATATCGAATAGCGTAAAGCTATTTGGAAACGATCAAAATACGTCAGTTTCTTTGCAGTGTCTTTCATCAATTTGTAATTATGTCTCCACGCCCGCAGGGGTCGAAAGAGACTGTTCAAGTTTGTACCCGGTCTGTCGACCCGTCTGTCTGTCTCAGACTGCGCTACTTTTCCATGTCCGCTGCGTAACTTTGAAACTATCTGAGACAGTCTCATGAAATTTTACAGAAATAAAAGACACCATGAGACGACGTGTAGAAGACAAGAACCATAATTCATGCTTTACTGTCTCGCCTGATAAACCAGGGATTACAGGGTCGATCAGGGGTTCTCCAGACTTTCGGATGAGTCTTTAAACCGAGGTCTCGTCTCCGTATGAACTAAGCTGTTGGTGGGACGTTGAACTGAAACACACTCACTCACTCACACGTGCTTTACTGTGTTGGAGTTAGGGTCCTTTGAACATTGAAAATAGCGATTTTGTCACTCTCTCGCGCCCTCTCTCAATTGAAAATTGCGTGGGGTATTTTCATGCAACTTTACAGATATGTTAACTTCAAAAGATGATGCGCAGACGAAACATTGCAATTTTACTTTTGCAAGGGTCTCCGTTGCCTAATGGGTAAGAGCGCCAGTGCAGGGGTCGAACGCTCCACCCCACCGGCAATCGACATAAGGTACTGAGACTACCTATATGACTCGCTACCGCCTGCAGTAACCAGCCTGGCATTATGTCTTCAAACTTTCGCTGTGAAGGTTCTTAACGGGACTCTGTGGCCAAGTGGGTAAGAGCGCTGAATCTGATATATAGAGGATCTTACATGAGTGGTCATGTATTATTGAATTTATTAAACGAGTTGAGGAAAAGGGATAAAATGCGTGGCTTTGCCGAGCATTTTGTCCCTTTTCCTCAACGAGTTTAATAAATTGTTGACATAGAGGATCTTACATGAGTGTTCATGTATTATTGAATTTATTAAACGAGTTGAGGAAAAGGGATAAAATGCGAGGCTTTGCCGAGCATTTTATCCCTTTTCCCAACGAGTTTAATAAATTCAATAATACATGGACACGAATGCAAGATTCTATTTATCATATGACATTTAAAACGCATTTTATTGACGATTGTTTACAAAAATGTCAATATTCCGCCATTAGTAAACGCGACGTTAAGGACGTCGTACATGTAACGTTACGGGACGTATCTAGCTGATTTGCATATTTAATCCACTAGTGGATTATCGAAAATATTACATGGCGTTATTACACTCTCAGACGCGACGTCATATGATAAAATAATTAGGTCTCTCATCGCTTTGGTTTCACCCACCTTTAATTAACGATCGGCCCGATATTTGAAACAATCTTGAAACGGCCGTAAAACAAACATCAAAATCAAAATACTCTGCCTAATTACGTACAGAATGGATTGATAGGATACAAATTTATCCCAGTTCAACTAATGGGGCATTAAGTCGTGCATTACAGATTTCTCTCTCTCTCTCTCTCTCTCTCTCTCTCTCTCTCTCTCTCTCTCTCTCTCTCTCTCTCTCTCTCTCTCTCTCTCTCCTGAGGTTGTGTGGAGCTGTGGTAGTAGGGCGTCGAATGTCTAATTTGAAGGGGAACAAAGCTCACCAAAATAAGATTTTTGCCAACGCATGCGATTTCCGACAATAGGGCACTGGCCACCAGCAATGGCTCAGAACAGCCTGAATATATGTGCAGTTTGATCTGAGCCTTCGCTAGTCGCATGTCCATGTAATTCACGGGGTCGTTAGCGTAGTCCCTGATGGGTAAGCCGATAAGTATATGCACCATCACGTCGTTGGAATTCACATGAGCTACTTCCGATTTTCGGTGAACAAGGAGACCAAATTAAGCCATTGATTACATCACAAAAATGCCTATATGCATTTGATCTCATTAAACCCACTTTTATATAAAAAGGTGAATACATTATGTTTGTTATTTCTGCTCAAAATCGATTGTGGGTACTCGATAGAACCGTATCTTGGGGAGAATGTTATTATTTCAAGGGACAGGGCAAAAATGGTATTTAGTCATCAAGGGAGTCGGGGAGTAAGCACGTTTTAGTGAGCAGGGTCCGTAATAAATGGGGGGGGGGGGGGCAATTTGGAGAACTGGGGAGAATTGGCCAAAAATTTTATGGAGCTGGGACCCTCTTGTCAAGGTTTCAGAGAAGAAGAAGAAGAAGAAGAACAAATACAACAAGATAACCAAGAAGAAGAAGAAGAAGAAGAAGAAGAAGAAGAAGAAGAAGAAGAGGTGGACCCAATTATTCAAAACCTCGGACCCAATATGCACGGACTAGTTGTGCACGTTCAGTGTTTTAGTGCAAAGCCAATTGGACAGCTAAGAGCTTGACATACAACTCGAGCAGCCTTCGTTAAGTATCGAAGATTTTAGAATCTATATCTTGGTATATTCAATGACGCCATTTCATTCCCTTAAGAGGTCACACAGGCATATGGTAATGGACTATTTTTATCAGATTTTAAATATGGTTAATATCCGAACCATTTAGCAGTTTAAACACTGCCTTTCTTTGAATCTTATATATTAATTATAGAATATTTTGCATAGATTGCGACCTCCAACAAATCAGTTGCTAAAATAGACTTTTTTGTCACATCTAAAGTGAGGATAAAAGTATAGTCAGCGAAAAATATTTGGTAAAAAGTACGAGTCAGAAATTAATTCGACAAGCTATAGAAATTAATTTGACAGGCAATTGATGATGCCCTAATGAGCATAATGACTAATAAGCTGCCGCATGCTAATGAATGTACATTTCATTATTACCTAAAAAGGTCGCATGCGTTATTTACCAGGTATATAGATAAACAAGCGTGGCCCCAGATGGTCTGATCTAAGGGCTAATCTTGTTGGCATGAAAGCCCATCACAAAAACACGCCTATATAATTTTTACCTCCTCGAACCCCACTTTTATATAGTAAAACTGGGGTTTACAGGGGTAAACCCTACTTATCTTATTTCTGCTATAAAATATAGATTGTGGGTACTCGTTTGAACCACCTCGATAAGGCGGTTCTAACGAGTACCCACAATCTATATTTTGTGCAGAAATAAGAAAAAAATCACAATTTTTCATCTAAAAATTTTCATTTTACGCCATATAGGTTACAATGTATTAGTATAGGCATGTTTTCGTAATGCCAAAAAAACTCACGACAAATCTGACAAGCCCCAAATTGGGAATGAATTTGTTCAAATCTTTAAAAAAAATTAAGTGTATGAGTCTATTAGTCACATACAGATTGGTTAGTTTGCTTTCATTCATTATGTAAAATGTCATTGAAAACGTTTAGATGCGTCGGAATGATGCTGGAGCTTGAAGACTGACGGTTGGTCAAGTACACCTGCGCAAGCATTGGACAGTCCATCTGTGTGTGTGTGGTAGTGGATGGGGGCTCTTTGTCAAAAACTTAATATCAGCCCTTTCGGCATAGGAGCGGGCGGTGAGATTCTGAATCAACTTATCTTGTGAAGCGCCCGAATTTTTCTGGAGTTTAATGGCCTGGCCAACACGGTCGGCCATGCGAAACCATTCGGAACATGTTTGCTTAAAACTGGGATTTAAGAGTAAAGCGAAAGAGTCCCAGTTTATGACTATTTGCCCAATCAACACCCAGAGAAAGCCTGCCCAGACAAAGCGGTGCAAGTAGACCCGTCCATGCTTATAAACCCTATGGGTTTCATTGGGCGACAGGGCTTGAGATGTCATTTCATCTCAAAGTCGGGTAAAAGGCCTACAAAATTGGAAGCAACGTCTCCAAAATGACCTTTACAGTGTTGACGGTGACGTTAAACCTCAAATCAAACAAACAAACACTCAGAGAAAAACGACCAAACAGTGCTGTCAGTGCTTTGATTGGAATTCCAGAATCGCGAGCTGTAGAAATTATTTCATGACCGAGCTCTACGGACAAAATGATGTTGGGCCCGCCAGGGATTGAACCCGCGATCGACTTGTTTGGTATACTTGGTGGATACAGAGGCTAATCTTAGTGGTCGTGAAGGTATGGTCGGGCACCGGCTTCTTTCTGTGCCCCACCCCCTCCCCCCTCAGCTAAAAAGTCTAACGAAAGTATCAACAAACCACCCCAGTTCCTTCCCAAGTGGCGACATAGAAAGACAAAAAAAAAAAAAAAAAAAAAAAAACACGTTTTGCTTTAATTTTCCTTGTCAGTCTTTTACCCTTTAATTTCTCCGCCTCCGCCCATCGGTGCTTGAAGAAATAGATGGATTGCATGATGTTTTCATGCAGAGCTGAAACCAACCACACACGAGTACTGGTAAACCGCTTAGAGGGGCTAAGACTGTCCAGGCAAAGTGGTGCGAGTCGGAACGTCCATGCATATAAACCCTGCTGGTTTCATTGGGCGACAGGGCTTAAGATGTAATTTCATCTCAATGTCGGGTAAAATTCCCACAAAACCGGAAGGAACGTCTCCAAAATGACATATACAGTGTTGACGGGGACGTTAAACCTTAAATCAAACAATAAAACACAAATTACGTTCACGTTTAATGACCACTTTTGAACAGTCCCAAAGGTGGCCTTAAACCATGTACACTCCAGATGTTCTCGTTCTGTGATGTATTCCTTGCTTCTAAAGGATAACCCTTTCTAGAACATATTTGACGCCACCACAGCCAGTGTCTGGGAATGTGTGGCGGCCGTAAAAAGTCACCCTGCCCTACGCCATAGTGTAGTTTATATTTTCTTGTCCTCTGGGATCACTGATTCCATTGTGGAATTTTGAAAATATTTGAGGGTCACTGATGAGGCCTAAATGGCCAAAAGTAGCCAGTCTGGCCTCAGAAAACATGTACACTCCATATGTTCCAGTTCTGTGGTATATTCCTTGCTTCCAAAGGATAACCCTTTCTAGAGTATATTTAATATGGGATTTTTACTGCATTTCGCAATTTGTTCTTAAACCTTCTCTTCTACGTATAATCACATAACACAAATTACGTTCACGTTTAACCCATTTTGTACCAGAAACCCCAAAACGGGTACCATGGCAAACAGTGCAGACCCAGATCAGACGCCGCAGAATGCGGCGTCTGATCAGGGCCTCCACTATTTGCTTAATGTTCAGCCATTTTCAAAATAAATTTTGAAGAAAACACAACCTGGCACCCCTAAATTTTGAAATGGTCTCCTGCTATATCTAAGGAGGAAAATTCCATTTGTAACAAAAAAGGGTTAAAGCACGTTACGTTCTATAATCTGTCTTTGTTTTTAGTCCAAGCAATTATAAAGTGTCATATACTGTTCATCATGCCATTAACCCTTGTCCTGCTGAGCCCGGATATGCCTTACCTTTCAAACAATGTAGATCGAGATCAGATGGCTTCTGAAGAAGCCATCTGATCAGGATCTACATTGTTTGCCATTCAGATTGTGAATTTGTTGCAATCATTTGCATCAAGTAATCTGATTGGTTGATAATCAGTAGTGGGTGTGGCATATTTGAATATTCATCATGCCATTAAATGTCGTGTTCTGCATCAATATGAACAACCCTGGAGCGACATTTCCCACACACTTCACATTAAGTATACAAGTAGTCTTGTATAAGACCATTTATACATCTGCAGCTGCGCACATAACCGTAATGTTTCATTTATTTACAATAAAATCCGCTATTAAAACAATCTAAAATTAAGACTAATTCTGCTTTAAAATAGAAGTGAAGGCAATGATCAGGAATCCATACAATTAACCCACAATTCCCATCAGGGACAGCAATGGTAAAAGAAACACAAACATAAAACAACTAGACCCTAATGAAAACATCACTAGCGGAAAGCCAAAAGGACAGATACTTTCCCACAAAACAGCTTACTTAGAAGTTAAAGTTTCTTCGTGCTTTCTGCACATAACGTCCTCTGGTCAGGGACCACTTTTGGAACTGTTCAAAAGTGGTCTTTTGAACAGTCCAAAATGTGGTCTTATTATAGAAATTTCACTGTATTTATTTATTTATTTATTTTGGTTGGTTGGTTTGTTTAACGTCTCACAAACAATTAAGGTCATGTGGAGATATAACATCGGTTTAAAGACACATCAGAACGTCTGGAGAGGCCAAGTTCGAACCTACGACCCTTAGCAGCTTAACTCGATTCAGGTAAAACGGGACTCATGATTAAGACGGAAGAACGATGACTCTTACATACTGGGTCTTCCATACAGCATGAAAACACGCCTATATAATTTTGACCCCTCCCCCACCCCCACCCGCTTGAAACCCACTTGTATATAACAAAACTGGGGTTAACAGGAGTAAACCTTATTTTTCTTATTTCTGCTCTAAAATAAAAGATTGTGGGTACTCGTTAGAACCGCCTCGATTAGGTACCAACATTTTATCTGTTTAGCAGAAATAAGAAACATATCAAAACGTTTGATCTTAAAATTTTGGGTGTTTTTTGGCGGTAGAGTTACAATGTATTTGTATAGGCGTATTTTTTAATGTTGGTTGGAGCCTCGTTTAGACGTCAAGCTCTGCAGGCTTTCTCCAGGCACTCCTGTTTTCGCCAACCTCTGATTAACAACCGGGTAACAACTGCCCGTGATGGGTGTGAATGGATGTAGAAAAGAGTTCATGATCGATCTCTTCTGAAAAAATTTGCCGACCCGCCAGGTAACGCGACGTTTGGCTGTATAACGTCAAAATTTCAGACATTATATCCTGCGATCTATTGTCGGAACCCGACGTCATGATATAACGTCGCTTTTCATTGGGTAGCGTTTGGTTTTACAGTAAATAGCAAAATAGTACAATTTTAACAAAAGAACGGAATAAGTGCTTTTGTACCCATCGGAATACCCACAAATTTCCGAAAGCAAAAACGTAGATTTACCTCCACTGAGGACAATTTTCAATACACGTATGCCGCAAATATACTGTCGCAATTTTTTAAGTTATCCAACCAGACGTCTCGTCACAAACGCAAATCCATTAGAATAACATTTAAGTGGAATGGAGGCAACTCCTGCAAAAGAATTTTTGTCTCCCATGTCAATAAGGGTCAACTCTTAAAGAAAATAATTTGCTCCTGAGGAGCAAATTCTTTCCTTTAACCCTTGTCCTGCTAATCCCGGATATGCCTTATCTTTGAAACAATGTAGATCCAGATCAGATGGCTTCTGACGAAGCCATCTGATCAGGATCTACATTGTTTGCCATTCAGATTGTGAATTTGTTGCAATAATTTGCATCAAGTAATCTGATTGGTTGATAATCGGTAGTGGGTGTGGGATATATGAATATTCAGCAGAACAAGGGTTAAGAGTTGACCCCTTTTTCCGTGGGACAGAGCTTATACAAAAGCGAACAGGAAGTTCAAAAAGTTGTTTCCCTTTGAAAAATGGCGGAACAACCTGCCAGGTGTTCCCATTCCCATTAAGTGTCACCAGTAGCAACTCTGATTCTGACTACTAAAACATTTACAAGAATGGATGTGTCAAGACTCAAATATGAACGTGTCTGCTTCAGAAACTCGGGGGTGATTCTGACTGATTCTGGTGAAAGGATTAACATCTTCCATAAAGCCGCCCTTTCCTAACTTGATTTATTGTCCTTGTAAATTCGAAAGACTTTGCTTCTATGCCCCCGCCCATCGAGGCTTACAGAAATAGATTGGGCTGATGGTGCTTCCACACAGAGCTGAAACTGACCGCACACGAGTACTGGTAAACCGCTCAGAAGGACTAAGCCTGCGCAGGCAAAGTGGTA